>CM038681.1:464757103-466178447 GCA_021605205.1 Aegilops longissima
GGGCGCAACCAAGATTGGCGTGGAAGAGAGGTATTTCTTCAAATCTTGCAATGCCGCTTCGCTTCAAGGCCCACTCCATTGGGCCTGCTTTTTCAGATCTTGAAAAAGGGAGGGCATGCTCGCAGACTTGAAATGAACCTGCCCATGGCGGCAACGCAACCAACAAGCCGGCGACATCCTTGATCCGCTTGGGTGCTTCAATCTGCTCTATAGCTTTGATTTTGTCTCGATTGGCTTTATCCCACGTTGTGATACCAAGAACCCGAGAAGCTTGCCGGACGGGACGCCAAAGACGCACTTCTCGTGGTTCAGCTTGAGATTGACCTTGGCGCAGGTTTGCAAATGTTTCTTGCAACCGGTATAAGGGTTGCCACTGTCCTGGTTTTCACCACTATGTCATCCATATAAGCTTCCATATTTCTATGGAGCTAGGGTTCAAAACCAATCTGGACCGCCTTGCAAACGTTGAACCAAAGACTCTTCAACCCGAAGGCATCCGCATGAAACAATACGTACCAAATGGGGTGATGAATGTTGTCTTCTTCGCTTCTCTTGTCATGAAGATCCGTGGTAGCCGGAGTAGGCATTGAGGAATGACAGCAGACACACCCAGCCGCGGAGTCAATAATCTGTCGATGCGCCGGCAATGGGAAGGGGTCTTTAGGGCAAGCCTTATTGATGTCGTGTAATCAATACACGTCTCCACTTCCCATTTGCCTTGCGCACCACGACCGGATTGGCCAACCACGCTGGATGGAGCACTCCTCTTACCAAACCTGCGTAGCTTCCAGCTCGGATCTCTTTCGTGATGAACTCTTGTCGCTCCAAAGCTTGCTTTCTCGATCTTCGCTGCGGGCCACGATGAGGGCATACAGCAAGGTGGTGCTCAATCACCTCCCGGGAACACCGGGATATCCAAGCTTGCCATGCAAACACATCGACATTCGCCTACGTGAAGGTGATGAGCGTCTTCCTATTTGTCATCGAGGGTGGAGCTTATGGTAAAAGCTCCTCCCGCGCAGCCCTCATTGATGTAAACCTTCTTGGTTCCCGCGGTATGGCCTCGGCTTTGTTTCCGCGGTGGAGCTCTCCGCACGTCCTCGGCGGCAGCGCTACACACCGAAGAGGTGCGCTTGCGGAGTGGGTGTCTCGTGCCTCACCGTCTTCTTCTTCTTCGCCCGGGGTCCCGGCGGCAGAGCAAGTGCCCTAGCGGCGGCAGTCTGCCGCAATCGCTTCTGGTATAGTTGATCAACGCAAATCAACTCATATTTCTTGTCGGAGGGGATGGTGACGATCGTCACAGGTCCCGGCATCTTCAGGGTGTTGTAGGCGTAGTGTGACGCCGCCATGAACTTGGCCAATTGTTGGTGCCAAGGATCCTGCTAGGGCAAGGGATCTTGGCAACATCGAACACGATCCTTTCCGTCCCGAAGTTCAGGTTGCTTCCAAAATTCACGGCAGCGGACCTTTCCCTTAGGTTGGCTTCTTCCGGGTTGACCCCAAACGTGCCCGCCTCCTCGAGGTCTCCATCGAATCTGCGGCTCGATCCGGCAGCGAGATCAGGTTCAGACCGGCCCGCCATCGACTAGCATCTTCGTCACCTTGAGGTTGCATATTGTTGGTGAAACCAACAATGGCAAGCACCCGACCGCAGTGGTGCAATCAGGGTGGTTCTCAGTGTCAAAGATGATAGGTGTGCTGGACCACTTTAGCAGCCATTGGGCATCAAACGATAGCTCTGCCGCTGTAATCTCTCGCGCTACCAGTTTAGGCCGGGCGGTGAGAAGTATGCAGCGAGGCGCCGCCGTCCGACGACATGGCCTCTGTAGCTTTCGAAACTCTTGGTCGCCGGATTCGCCGCCCTCTTCGTGATCGTCTGCGGCTGGTCCACGGCCCGGGTGGGCCTCTCCGTTGCTTATCCTTGCCGCTGACGGCCCGCCTGGCGTCACGCTTCTTGCTGACCCCTCAAGACTGCTCGGGCCCTTCTCCTTGTCTCCTCTCATACTCAGCCCTCCGCTTCTCAACGAGGAGCTCAACCTGTCGGCAGTCCCGGAGAGCATGGCCTTTGGTGCGATGGATCTTGGCTTCTTGGCAGCCGCCAAGGCCCGGCAGGCGACACATCCGGCAACCTCCGTGCCGGGGTCATCTGCCTTGGTTTTCTTGGTGGAGCCGGCGTCATCAGATCCCTCGACGGCAAGCACGGCTTTTCCTTTGCGCTTCTGTGGCGCTGGCCTTTTTTCGCTCGGGCAGAAATATCCTCATCTCGAGGAGTCGGTTTCACACCGCATCTTCGCTGGGTACTTCCTTCCCTCCTCCGAGTGTCGGTGTCAAAACCGCGGATCTCGGGTAGGGGTCCCGAACTCAAGCGCCTAGGCGGATGGTAACAGGAGACAAGGGACACGATGTTTTTACCTGTGTTCGGCCCTCTCGATGGAGGTAATACCCTACTCCTGCTTGATTAATATTGATGATATGGGTAGTACAAGAGTCGATCTACCACGAGATCAGAGAGGCTAAACCCTAGAAGCTAGCCTATGGTATGATTGTTGTTCGTCCTACGGACTAAAACCCTTCGGTTTATATAGACACCAAGGATTAGGGTTACACAGAGTCGGTTACAATGGTAGGAAATATACATATCCGTATCGCCAAGCTTGCCTTCCACGCCAAGGAAAGTCCCATCCGGACACGGGACGAAGTCTTCAATCTTGTATCTTCGTAGTCTAGGAGTCCGGCCAACGGTGATAGTTCGGCAATCCGGACACCCCCTAATCCAGGACTCCCTCAGTAGCCCCTGAACCAGGCTTCAATGACGACGAGTCCGGTGCGCATACTTTCTTCGGCATTGCAAGGCGGGTTCCTCCTCCGAATACTTCATAGTAGGTCTTGAACACAAGGATAGTGTCCGGCTCTGTAAAATAAGTTCCACATACCACCGTAGAGAGAATAACTTTTTGCACAGATCTGCTGACGTATTCCGCGGCGTGACATCACACCACAGCCAGGCCGTTATTGAATCGCTTTTTACTGTCCACCTCAGCGCGCTTAGCGAGGCGGTTTCCTTGGCACGCCTTATCAAAGCGTAGATCGTGCCCCTTATTCCGGATTCTCATCAATACGGACGTGGGTAATCCAACCGCGTTCGCTGGCACGCCTCCTCTATCGGGCGCAGTCCCAATCCACCACGGGAGGGCTCTGGTATTCAACCTCTTTATAATGAGACCAAGGCCCTCTTCTTTTTTTCACCTCCATCGGATTCGCCTCGCCCCAGTTCTAACACCCAAAGCTTCAGATTTAGGCGCGGACCTTCGACGATGTCGGCTCCCACCAGCTCGGCCGATGGATGTCTTCTTCCGTCACGAAGAAGATGTGCTAAAGCTGCGAGACGCCAGTATCTAACCGCGAGATTTCGCGATAGGCTGCCTGCTCCGGGCAGGTCATTCCCACTCCCGAGCCCGGCGAGAGCGTGGTGTTCATGTCTCACTTCCTTCGGGTTTAGGCTTCCGACGGATCCCTTTGTGCGGGGCTCATGTTTTATTATGGGCTGGATTTCCATGACTTGAATCCGAGTCCATCCTCCATATCTCGCCATTCATTGTCGATGAAGCCTTCCTCCATATTACCCTCACTTTGGATTGTGGCTCAAGACCTTCAAGGTGGAGCCAAGATGATCGAGGGGCAACAAGCAGAGTGCGGATGGGCGGTCATAAGAAAGTGTGTCGATGCTCCGTGGGTCTGAGGGCTCTTTTCAAGAGGAGCTTGGTTTGTGGCAATGGGAGTGGTTTTATATCACCGCCCTGTGGGCACCAAATGGTGGCGCCACCCGCCTTTCCCTCAGTCCACCACAGCGGCTGGCATCATGGGTCAAGGGGGCTCAATCGGGGCCGCCCAAGGACGCCTCCTCATTGCAGGGCCGTATTCGAGACCTCCAAGAAAGAGAGATCAATCTGGTCGTGGCGGCGCAGGTTATGCTGATTCGGCGCTCTTACGCCTCAGTAAACGCCGCCTCCGTCTGTGGGAGTTTAATCCGAGGGACCACGAAGCCTCCAACATTTTATTGGCGCCCAAGGAGATGTACAAACTGTTCTTCGGATCACAAGAGAAGTGTCCGACTTGACCGAGGACGCAAGTCTAAGCTGCAATCACCCAGATACTCAAGTAAGTAACCTCAGAGCCGGACAGCTGTTCATTCATTTATCATATATATGCCCTTTAAGGAGCCGTTTTGAACAGGAGTGGATAGCCAAGGCAAAGTTGATAAGGTGTCCGGCTCCCCTCCCAGAGACCACGCCGGATCCCATGCTGACCAAGATGTTGAAGGCCGCGCCTTTTAAAGAAGGAAAAGGGTGGAGCAGGGAAGCAACTGCCTCCGCGAAGGAGGCTTTCAAGGAAGAGGGGATCAGGGATCCTCCCCTCCAAGGGGAGAAGAGGACCGCTTCCCAAGACCCGGAAGCCAAGGCCACAAAATGGGAAAGAAGTCTTCGTCGAGAGAAAGTCCGCGCCGGAAGTACCCCAGCCGCACTATTTCCCAAGGGATCAGCCTCCAATGAGCCGTAAGTAAAAAGAAGGGTTCTGTGAATAAAGAACATCCTCAGATTTATTTTCAAGATAACCAAACTGTACCTTGTAGTTCGGATATCAGCCCTTCTCAGCAGAGCTCGCTTCGGGGATCTTCGTCCGAGATGATAGAGAGCAAACGCCTCCACCTATCGCGCTTTTCGTGAGGCGCGCGACCCGCAGTGTCGCCACGAGAGTTTCCCGAGTCCGGGGGCGGACGGTCCGCGCCAATCGGGCGGCGGTCGGAGGAGTCAAGGACCTGCTCGGCGAAGCGATATCTCAGAAGATCACCGCACTAATGGCTACGGTAATTGAAAGAATTGCATCCGCCGAGAGCGGATTGCATGAAGCCGCCGAAGTTTACTTACGGGTTTGAGGTACGAAAAAATGATGTACCTTCCGGCGCTTATGCATATAGAAAGCGCCCCGATAGATAGTAGCCTCGAGACTCGGTATGTCGTCAGAATCGACAACGTGCCGAGGATCATAATCTCAGATTAACATGTCGCCGCTCCTATGTAGGTGGCGGGCGTCCGGTGGCTAGCCGGACCTGATGAATTTGCCGAACTAAAGCGATAACTTGACGAGGCGGATGCGACATCGCGCTGGTCAATAAACGGTTTGACGAGTCACAAGGTATGCGATTTTCCGCGGACACCTGGTAAGGGAGCTTAACTCCCATGCCTTACTACTTGTATGCTTTGATGCGACGGTGCCATTGTGGAGAGGCTGCGGGCGAAATTGCCCGAGCTAAAGAGCAAGCCCGAAGAGTAATGCGCCGCTTTAAAGGCGGTCAAGAGATGAAAGTTTAACGGCTACCTCCGCCGGGTTAAAGAGGAAATGGCCGATTTGGCCCTCAAATCAAGAATACTACCGACCGCTGCGAGGTTCTTGAAAAGAACGCTGCGGAACAAGAGGACCTAAAAAGGCCACCGCCAATCCAAGGATGCCTGCTCCGCTATGAGAGCTGCCAAGGAGGAGCTGAGTCGCCGGGATATTGCGGCCGGAAAACCGCTTCGCCGCGGAGGAAATATACGGATCCGAAGTATGCTCAATTGGACAAGCTGTGGAGTTCGGAGGATGCTTATCTGGACTTAGCGGCGAGCGATGCGGACGCGATTGAGCACTTCCGAGGCCAGAAGGGGCACAGAAGGGAAGAGCTATTTTGGTCGCAATTCCATAGTCCGGAGCGTCCTCTTCCGTTGACCGATCGGTTGGCCGAATGGGCCGAGCTAAATCGATTATCCGGACTTTCCATGAAGAATGTCATGACTCATTTGTGGCCAGGCGGACCCCAGCCGAAGAGTTGTTTTGGCTTAGTGCAGCAGTTCCTTGGTGCGGTATTGCGTATCGACGCAATGAAGCGGTCGGCGGTATTGAGGGGGCGCGATGGCTCTTGCCCGTGTCAAGGCATCTTGGGCTGAGATGAAGGCCATCGATATTGCGCCCCTGATTCGGACGGCAGCCGAGTACCGCCAAGCGCTATTTTGAGGAAGTTCTTATGGGCTCGCTTAATAGAGACGCAGTGCTCAAGGATGTTATGTTTGAATGACATGTATAATTTTATGAAACAACGCTTCAATTTAATGTAAGAGCTTTTTATACTTGTGCCTTCAAGTAGCAAACTACCTCCAGGCGGCCGCTGATGTATATATGTATATAACCCGAAAGATGGCAGTATCGGTTTAGCCCCCACGCACATAGTGCGGGGTGTTTGCAAAGAAGTCGCTTTCACACTTAATCCAACGCCTTGGTCCTATAAAGGAGGTGGTGGCGTAGCAAACCAGGCAACCGCACTATAATGCTTTATCACTTCCACTTAGCCATAGGAGTTCGATGGTGGGGCTACTATATAGCCCTCGGGGCACCGCACTCTCCGAATTCGGGTGCGATGTGCCTGACCGAAAACGGTCCTTCATTAATGCGGAGGAATTCTAAACATTCCGTGAGTCATCGAGTGGTTTACCGTCTCTCGCTATATCATGACAACAGTTTGCTTTCTTTCATCGAGGTGCTCGCCGGGCCGAACCGGGGCACAATCGCAGTAGTTCTCCTGGTACCGTGTTAGCCGATAGAACTGAACGTAAGGCAGCAAAACACAGGAGCCGGGCAAACCCAACATTTGACCAAAGACATGATTCGGAGTTGATGCATATAAGGCCTAACTCGAGACGCCTAACACTCCCTAAGGTATTCGGTCTTTATAAAGCGGGCGAACAATGCCCTTGGTAACAAGCCCCCGTGTCCGTGTATGTGCAAACTTCGACGCGCCGATGCCAAAACGCCACCTCCTCCTCGGTTATAATAAGAGACCGGGGATGAGTAACAACAAGAGACGGTGAAAAGGTTTACGCAGGTCTTAATCTGAAAAGAATCCTTGCAACGGGTCCCCGCCGCACGCCTGCACTGTGGTCTCCGCGCAGCCGATCCTGGACGGGTATAGCAGCGCTCATCTGTAAAAGAGAGGAACTTAGTTTGAAAAAGATCGCGCTAAAATGTAATTGAAATAAAATATAGTATGATTCAAAAATGAGTAAAATTGAGCTTTATTGTCTCTTGTTGTACATGCGTGGAGCCCTTGTAAGGGGGGTACGCGCTAGTAAGCATCATGTTTATTTATGCAGGACTCGCCTAACCGTGTCCGGGTCCGAACGACCTGCTTAGACGCTTTTGGCCAGCAAGGTCGTATTAGTGTGAGGCTGTTAAGGCAGTCTCACATTCTTTCCTTGAGGGACACGCGCAGCTTCCTTTAATGAAATGATGCCTCGTGGACCGGCATTTTAAGTTTAAGAGATGCATAATGCGGTATTGCGTTAAAGCGGGCGAAGCTTGGCCCCAAGAGTGCTTGATGGCTACTTTTAAATGGGGCGATGTGGAAGACCAACTTTTCCCGACGGAAGTTGTCGGGTGAGCCAACATAACTTCCAATAGTAGGGAGCCCGTATAATGGGCATATGTGCTCGCATTATTCCTTGAAGGAAGTGTTGCTATGGCTAATCCTGTTTGGGTTTATCCCCATGTTGTAGATTGTGTCCCGACATAGCAGGTTTAAATCACTGCCACTGTCCATTAGGACTTGCGTAAATTGAAGACCGTCGATTATAGGTTCTAGTATCAAGGCAGTCCATCCTGAATTCCGGATACTTTCGAAGTAGTCCTGATGGTCGAAGGTAATTGGTTTTGACAACCAGTGTTGGGACTCCGCTGGGGTAGATTGTGCGGCGCGTAATTCAATGGGTGTCGCTCTGTTTTCCCCTTTTGTTACTTGAAGTAAGTTTACTGTTTGGACCTCTTGTGGGAAATTCTTTTGTTTTCTGGGGCTCTACTTGTGGTGCTCGTCATCATCCTCACTTGGTGTGTCGAGCCCCTTGTGTTCGGGGTTGAGTCTGCCAGACTGCTTGAAGACCCAACAATCTCTATGGGTATGGTTTGCAGGCTTCCCGGGAGTACTGTGGATTTGGCATATCTTGTCCAAGATTTTGTTTAAGTTGGATAGCTCATCGCTATTGTCCTTAAGGGGCAGTTTTTTATTGTTCTGTCGTGAGCTTTTGAATCCGGCGTTGACTGTCGCGCTCTTTGGACCGTTCCCCTTAATCCGGTGCTAGTCCTTGCTGCGTCGTGGTTTCCCATTCCCATCCTTGACTTCGAATGTACTTGGGTCGCTGGTACTGCATCTTGCTAGCCAGCTATCCTCTCCCGCGCAAAAGCGGGTCATGAGGCTTGTTAGTGCAGCCATTGTTCTTGGCTTTTCCTGGCCAAGGTGTCTGGTGAGCCATTCGTCTCGGACATTGTGTTTAAAAGCTGCTAAGGCTTCGGCGTCCGGACAGTCAACTATTTGGTTCTTTTGGTGAGGAACCTGTTCTGAATTTTCGAGCTGACTCTCCGGCTGTTGGGTTATGTGACTTAGATCGTCTCAAGGTCCCGAGGTCGGACATAGGTTCCCCGGAAATTGGCCCAAAAGCATCCTCAAGCTCTTGCCAACTACCAATGGTGTTTTCGGGAGGCTTTTAAGCCAATGCCGGCTAGCCCTTTGAGCTTGAGGGGTAGGTATTTTATGGCATGGAGATCATCTCCTCCGCCATGTGTATGTGGAGGATATAATCCTCAATCCAGACCTGTGGTATGTCGTTCCGTCAGATGCCTCTATGTTTACGGGCTTGAATCCCACTGAAATTCATGATCCAAAGACCTCATCGCTGAAACATAGAGGGTGCGCGCGCCTCTGTATTTGGGTGTGCCGTGATGTTCGGATATTTGACGGTTGTATTGCTCGCCGTAACTTGTTTCTTGGCCCATAGATAGATCTAATCGGGCCATCCTTTTGGTGCAAATCCTTATGCGGATCGTGGTGTCGATTTGTGTGCGGCGCCGCTTGCCGCTTCACGCTTGCCATGTGGTCGTCTATCCGACCCGCGGCCTCTTTGTTTTTTGATCGTGGGGTCTACGGCCTCCTCATCGAATTCGGCAGTAGTTTGTGCTTTGGGTAGTTCTTTGCTTGGCGGCTGTCGCCATATTTGTCTCAGTAGTGTTGAGTAATTTACTCCATCTCATTCGGAGTGCGTCTTCCGCTGTTACGAGCCTCTGCTTCGCTTTTTCAAGCCACGCCGAGAGCGAGGAGCTCTTTGTGGAGGTTCTTCTGATCCTATGACGGTCCGCGTGAGATCGTCCGGACTGTTCTCCTTGCCGGGACGGGTTGTTTGTCCAAGTTGGCCTGTTTGGATGGTTGCTCAATGGCATGTTCGTCGTCGGCCGGCTCACCCTGCTCTATGGCTGGGTCTGTGTGGGCGCTATCTTTGTCGAGGTGGGGTTTTGAGCGGCGCTTACACCGCCGCTTTGATCGCTTCTCGAGGGAATTTTCTTCGCAGCGCCTCGTCGTTCCTCGTTATCGCTTCCCTTAGGTGTGTCCACCATATATATCGTAAGTTGAGGTGGCCATCCATTGCCTCGTGGGCGCTGGTTCTGGTCGTCTTTCGCCGTCAGGTCCATATCGCCGATGTCCTCGAGTCAAGTCGAGCATGTCTAATAAGTCATCGATAGTGGCTACAAAGTGGGTGGTGGGTGGGCGTTGAATTTCTTCGCCGTCCGAATCCCAACCTTCGACCGTAGTTCGCCAGGGCTCCCCGACAAAGAGAGAGACTTTAATGAGTTCAGGATATCGCCAAAGGGCGAAGTGCTTTGAAAGATGTCCATGTGGTGAACTCCATAATCGGGCGCCTACCGGATTCGACCGGCAGGGCGCGGAGGTTCGAGTCCGTAAAGGAGTCCAGCACACAGGAGTCACGAAGCTTTGCAAAGGACAGGATGGTGTTCGGCTCAATCGCCAGAGAGATTTCAGCCCCGAGGCGGTGTCCAACCAACCGCCCTCGATCGCTAAACCGCCCGGATTAAGGGTCGAGCGGGCATCGGTGCGGCCTCCTGTGGCATTGCTCGGGCGGCAGAGCTAGATCGCATCCATAAAGACAAGGCGGCACGCTCGGTCGTGGCTCGAATCCGTCAAGATCAAGTCTCCGCGACATCGACCGTGATAGTTCAAGCTTCCAAATCTGACCTGATGGCCAGGGGCGCAGCTTTCGATCTGCTCCAGATAGCCTAGCGAATTGGCCCGTAGTGCAAAACCGCCGAATACGAAGATCTGTCCGGGGAGAAAAGTCTCACCCTGGACTGCATCATTGCTGATGATTGAAGGAGCCATCGGGCCTATAGGTGACGACATAGAGGAACTCTCAATGAAAGCACCAATGTCGGTGTCAAACCGCGGATCTCGGTAGGGGGTCCCAATCTGTGCGTCTAGGCGGATGGTAACAGGAGACAAGGGACACGGTAGTTTTTACCTGTGTTCGGGCCTCTCGATGGAGGTAATACCCTACCCTGGTTGATTAATATTGATGATATGGGTAGTACAAGAGTAGATCTGCCACGAGATCAGAGAGGCTAAACCCTAGAAGCTAGCCTATGGTATGATTGTTGTTCGTCCTACGGACTATTATATAGACACCGAATAGGGTTAGGGTTACACAGAGTCGGTTACAATGGTAGGAAATCTACATATCCGTATCGCCAAGCTTGCCTTCCACGCCAAGGAAAGTCCCATCCGGACACGGGACAAAGTCTTCAATCTTGTATCTTCATAGTCTAGGAGTCCGGCCAACGGTGATAGTTCGGCTATCCGGACACCCCCTAATCCAGGACTCCCTCACCGGGCACATTTGTCAGCAAGAACGTAGAGTTCTGCCACATCTCTTACCTTGTTCATCGCCAGCTCTTCGCGCATCTTGCGATTACGCACGTTCTGATGGAACGCACTGATGATGGTGGCAGGGTGAACATCAGGGATGTTGTACCGTACCCGGCTGAACCTCTAAATATACTTGCGGAGACTCTCGCCTCCCTTCTGGGGAATGACGTGCAAGTCGCTTGCTTGGCCATGGGCTTGGTGGCCTCCAGTAAAGGCGCCCACGAACTCATGGCACAAATCCGACCAGGAGGAAATAGAGTCTACCGGCAAGTGCATCAACCACGGCATGGCGTTGGGTTTAAGAGCCAACGGGAAGTAATTTGCAAGTACCTTATCATCGCGGGCTCTGGCAGCTTGCGTCGCGATGGTGTAGACGCTGAGGAACTCGGACGGGTGGGTCTTGCCACTGTACTTTTCGCCCACATCGGGTTTGAAGGTGCGGTGAGTGGGCCACTGGAACTGCCGCAGCTCACGGGTAAAAGCCGGGCAGCCTGCCTCGTAGGGTAAGCCCCCAAGGCTCCCCGGTGCCGGGTGGCTCACAGCAGGCCCTGCTCGCCTATCTGATTGGTGGCACGCTCCGCGCCGGCGATCTATAGTGGTTCGAGCGTCTTCACGTTCTTGTTCCCGAAGAACTTGGCGCTGGTCAAGGTGGGCCCGCGGGTCGGACGATGCTACGGAGATCTCGTCGCCCGTAACGTCAGCGACGGGCTGGCGCCCGCGCACCGGGCGAGGAGGAGGCGAGTGCACTGTGGTTGCAGCGCGCGCCGCTCTCCCGCCATCGGTGCATGGGGCTCCGCTCGAGCGCCGTCCCGGGCTCCACCGACTTGGTTCGCCTTTGTTGGCCATCGCAACAAGTCTTCGGATAGTGGTTTCCATTCGCCGAAGTTTCCCGTAGTGGGAGGAAAATCGAGAGCAATCGCAGCGCCAGGCTTCGCTGGCGTTGGTGGCAGTGAAAACTGCATGGATCGCGACGCTTCAATTCCGACCATGTCGAGGAGTCTATCACGACCTCGCTGGTCGCACGCCACCTTCTCCAGCGCTTAGGCGAAGCGGCAGGTCTTCAACCCCGGAGTGGCGCCGGGCTTCTTTCAAGGGCGACGCCGGGTCTCGGCGTGATTACGCTGCTCATCGCGCCGCTTGAGAAGAACGCACTGCCGGGCGCCGGGCGGGAGTCTTGAAGCCCTCGTCGCTCGCGAGCGGGTGGCAGCGATCTTGGAAGGCCCCGCGCCATCCGCGGAGAGCCTAGCTCCATCTTTGGATTTGGCGGTGTGCGGCCCGTTGCCAGGCGCACGAACATTGCCGCCTCCCAAACTCCGGCTGCTAGGACAGTGTTGGTGTTCGCAAACGGCACCCCTGGTCCTTTCTGCGACCGGTTCGCTGCTCGCCCGCGTCGGGACGGGATGTCCAGCTTCCAACGGGCCAACCGCCACCGTTGTCTTCTTCTTGGGCGGCATGACGATGAAGAAGCGTCGAACTAACTGCTATAGCCGATTCTCACAACTGCGCCCCCCTACCTGGCGCGCCAAAGATGTCGGTGCGGAGACGACACCTATGGGATCACAAGAATCCCTACTACGGTTGCGGGGAGCGGGGTCGTGAGAAGAGCAGATCAAACAGATAGCACACGGGTTCTTTACCCAGGTTCGGGCCGCGAGGTGCGTAAAACCCTACTCCTGCTTTGGTGGTTAGCTTATTTGTGTTCCTGAGCTAGCTATGGGGCGTGAGGAGCTCCAAAAAGCCGAATCCCCCTCCTGCTTGCCTTGGGCCTCCTTTTATAGGGAAAGGGGTTGCCACAGTGGCGTACAGGAGGTGGACAGGGTACAGTTGAAGGAAATATGCCCTAGAGGCAATAATAAAGTTATTATTTATTTCCTTATTTCATGATAAATGTTTATTATTCATGCTAGAATTGTATTAACCGGAAACATAATACATGTGTGAATACATAGACAAACATAGTGTCACTAGTATGCCTCTACTTGACTAGCTCGTTGAATCAAAGATGGTTAAGTTTCCTAGCCATAGACATGAGTTGTCATTTGATTAACGGATCACATCATTAGGAGAATGATGTGATTGACATGACCCATTCCGTTAGCCTAGCACATGATCGCTTAGTATGTTGCTATTGCTTTCTTCATGACTTATACATGTTCCTGTAACTATGAGATTATGCAACTCCTGCCACGGAGGAACACTTTGGTGCTACCAAACGTCACAACGAATCGGGTGATTATAAAGGAGTACTACAGGTGTCTCCAAAGGTACATGTTGGGTTGGCGATTTGAGATTAGGTTTTGTCACTCCGATTGTCGGAGAGGTATCTGGGCCTTCTCGGTAATACTCATCACCTAAGCCTTGCAAGCATTGTAACTAATGAGTTAGTTACGAGATGATGTATTACGGAACGAGTAAAGAGACTTGCCGTAACGAGATTGAACTAGGTATTGATACCGACGATCGAATCTCGGGCAAGTAACATACCGATGACAAAGGGAACAAAGTATGTTGTTATGCGGTTTGACCGATAAAGATCTTCAGAGAATATGTAGGAACCAATATGGGCATCCAGGTTCCGCTATTGGTTATTGACCGAGAATAGTTCTAGGTCATGTCTACATAGTTCTCGAACCCGTAGGGTCCGCACGCTAAGGTTTCGGCGATGCTTATATTATGAGTTTATGAGTTTTGATGTACCAAGGAGTTCGGAGTCCCGGATGAGATCGGGGACATGACGAGGAGTCTCAAATGGTCGAGACGTAAAGATCGATATATTGACGACTATATTCGAGTTCGGAAAGGTTCAATGATTCGGTATTTTCGAGTACCGGGAGTTACGGGAATACGGGGAAGAGTATTGGGCCTTAATGGGCCTTAGTGGAAGGAGCCAGGAGGTGGCGGCGCCCTCCCAAGCCCAGTCCGAATTGGACAAGGGGTTGGGGCGCAGCCCACCTCTCCCTTCCTTCTCCACTTCCCCTTTACCCCTTCTCCTAGTTGGACTAGAAGAAGGAGTCCTACTCCGGTGGGAGTAGGACTCCCCTTGCGCGCCTCCTAGGCCGCCACCTCCTCCCTTGCTCCTTTATATACGGGGCAAGGGGCACCCCAGACACAAGTTGATCTACGGATCTTTCCTTAGCCGCAGCGGTGCCCCTTCCACCATATTCCACTTCGTCATATCGTCATGAGCTTAGGCGAAGCCTCGCGCCGGAGAAGTCATATCGTCATGAGCTTAGGCGAAGCCCCGCGCCGGTGGAGCATCAACATCGCCACCACGCCGTCGGTCGACGGAACTCATCCCCGACACTTTGCTGGATCGGAGTCCGGGATCGCCATCGAGCTGAACGTGCAGAACTCGGAGGTGCCGACGCTCGGTGCTTGGATCGGTCGGATCGTGAAGACGCACGACTACATCAACCGCGTTGTTATAACGCCCGCTTTCGGTCTCACGAGGGTACGTGGACGACACTCTCCTCTCGCTGCTATGCCATCACCATGGTCTTGCGTGATCGTAGGAAAATTTTTGAAATTACTACGCTCCCCAACAGTGGCATCCGAGCCTGGTTTTATGCGTTGATGTCATGTGCACGAGTAGAACACAAGTGAGTTGTGGGCGATACAAGTCATACCGCCTACCAGCATGTCATACTTTGGTTCAGCGGTATTGTGAGATGAAGCGCCCGACCGACATTACGCAGACGCTTACGCGAGACTGGTTTCACCGCCCGAGCACTCGTTGCTTAAAGGTGACGGCGGTGTCTGCTCTCTCACTTTAGTTGAATCGAGTGTGGCTACGCCCGTCCTTGAGAAGGTTAAACGGAGTCTATTTGACAAACTATCGCTGTGGTTTTGATGCGAGGTAAGAACGGTTCTTGCTCAGCCCGTAGCAGCCACGTAAAACTTGCAACAACAAAGTAGAGGACGCCTAACTTGTTTTTGCAGGGCATGTTGTGATGTGATATGGTCAAGACGTGATGCTATATTTTATTGTATGAGATGATCATGTTTTGTAACCGGTTATCGGCAATCGGCAGGAGCCATATGGTTGTCGCTTATTGTATGAAATGCAACGCCATGTAATTGCTTTACTTTATCACTAAGGAGTGGCGATAGTCGAGAAGCAATAGTTGGCGAGACGACAACGATGCTACGATGGAGATCAAGGTGTCGCTACCGGTGACGATGGTGATCATGACGGTGCTTCGCGATGGAGATCACAAGCACAAGATGATGATGACCATATCATATCACTTATATTGATTGCATGTGATGTTTATCCTTTATGCATCTTATCTTGCTTTGATTGACGGTAGCATTATAAGATGATCTCTCACCAAAATTATCAAGAAGTGTTCTCCCGAGTATGCACCGCTATGAAAGTTCTTCGTGCTGAGACACCACGTGATGATCGGTGTGATAGGCTCTACGCTCAAATACAACGGTGCAAAACAGTTGCACGCGAATACTCAAGTTAAACTTGACGAGCCTAGCATATAACAGATATGGCCTCGAACACGGAGACCGAAAGGTCGAGCGTGAATCATATAGTAGATATGATCAACATAGTGATGTTCACCATTGAAACTACTCCATCTCACGTGATGATCGGACATGGTTTAGTTGATTTGGATCACGAATCACTTAGATGACTAGAGATGTCATCTAAGTGGGAGTTCTTAAATAATATGATTAATTGAACTTAAATTTATCATGAACTTAGTCCTGGTAGTATTTTGCAAATTATGTTGTAGATCAATAGCTCGCGTTGTTGCTTCCCTATGCTTTTATATGTTTGTTTTGATATGTTCCTAGAGAAAATTATGTTGAAAATGTTAGTAGCAATGATGCGGATTGGATCCGTGATCTGAGGTTTATTGCTGCACGTAAGAATTATGTCCTTAATGCACCGCTAGGTGACAGACCTATTGCAGGAGCAAATGCAGACATTATGAATGTTTGGCTAGCTCAATATGATGACTACTTGATAGTTTAGTGCACCATGCTTAAAGGCTTAGAATCGGGACTTCAAAGACGTTTTGAACGTCATGGACCATATGAGATGTTCCAGGAATTGAAGTTAATATTTTAAGCAAATACCCGAGTTGAGAGATACGAAGTCTCCAACAAGTTCTATAGCTAAAAGATGGAGGAGAATCGCTCAACTAGTGAGCATGTGCTCAGATTGTCTGAGTACTTCAATCACTTGAATCAAGTGGGAGTTAATCTTCCAGATAAGATAGTGATTGACAGAATTCTCTAGTCACCATCACTAAGTTAGTAGAACTTCGTGATGAACTATAGTATGCAAGGGATGACGAAAAAGATTTTCGAGCTCTTCGCGATGCTAAAATCGGCGAAGGTAGAAATCAAGAAAAACATCAAGTGTTGATGGTTGACAAGACTACTAGTCTCAAGGAAAATGGCAAAGGGAAGAAGGGAACTTCAAAAGGAACGGCAAGCAAGTTGCTGCTCAAGTGAAGAAGCCCAAGTCTAGACCTAAGCCCGAGACCGAGTACTTTTGCTGCAATGGAACTCACATCGAAACGGAACTACCCCTGAATATTTGGTGGATAAGAAGGATGGCAAAGTGAACAAGGTTATATTTGATATACAGGTTATTGATGTGTACCTTACTAGTGTTTATAGTAGCCCCGAGTATTTGATACTGTTCGTTGCTAAGATTAGTAACTCGAAACAGGAGTTACAGAATAAACAGAGACTAGTTGAAGGGGAAGTAACGATGAGTGTTGGAAGTAGTTCCAAGATTGATATGATCATCATCGCACACTCCCTATACTTTCGGGATTAGTGTGGAACCTAAATAAGTGTTATTTGGTGTTGAGCATAAATATGATTTGATCATGTTTATTGCAATACGGTTATTCATTTAAGTAAGAGAATAAATTGTTGTTCTGCTTACATGAATAAAACCTTATATGGTTACACACCCAATGAAAATGGTTCATTGATCTCGATCATAGTGATACACATATTCATAATATTGAAACCAAAAGATGCAAAGTTAATAATGATAGTGCAACTTATTTGTGGCAATCGCCGCTTAGGTCATATTGGTGTAAAGCGATGAAGAAACTCCATGCCGATGGGATTTTGGAATCACTTGATTATGAATCACTTGATGCTTATGTAACCATGCCTTATGGGCAAGATGACTAAAGACTCGCTTCTCGGAACAATGGAGCGAGCAAATGACTTATTGGAAATAATACATACCGATGTATGCGGTCCGATGAGTGTTAAAACTCACGGCAAGTATCGTTATTTTCTCGACCTTCACAAGATGATTTGAGCAGATATGAGTATATCTACTTAATGAAGCACAAGTCTGAAACATTTGAAAAGTTCAAATAATTTCAGAGTGAAGTGGAGAATCATCGTAATAAGAAAATAAAGTTTCTACGATCTGATCGTGGAGGAGAATATTTGAGTTACGAGTTTGGCCTTCATATAAAACAATGTGGAATAGTTTCACAGCTCACGCCACATGGAACACCATAACGTAATGGTGTGTCCGAACGTCATAACCGTATTTTATTTTGATATGGTGCGATCAATGATGTCTCTTACCGATTTACCAATATCGCTTTGGGGTTATGCATTAGAGACAGCAGCATTCACGCTTAATAGGGCACCATCTAAACCGCTGAGATGACACCGTATGAACTATGGTTTAGCAAAGAAACCTAAGCTGTCGTTTCTTAAAGTTTGAGTTGTGATGCTTATGTGAAAAGTTTTCACCGATAAGCTCGAACCCAAATCGGAGAAGTGCGTCTTCATAGAATACCCAAAGGAAACTATTGGGTACACCTTCTATCACAGATCCAAGGCAAGTTTTTCGTTGTTAAGATGGATCCTTTCTAGAGAAGAAGTTTCTCTTGAAAGAAGTGAGTGGGAGGAAAGTAGAACTTGATGAGGTAATTGTACCTTCTCCCTTATTGGAAAGTAGTTCATCACAGAAATCAGTTCAAAGTGATTCCTACACCAATTAGTGAGGAAGTTAATGATGATGATCATGAAACTTCAGATCAAGTTGCTACCAAACCTCGTAGGTCTTCCAGATAAGATCCGCACCAGAGTGGTACGGTAATCGTGTTCGGAAATCATGTTACTAGACCATGATGAACCTACAAACTATGAGGAAGCGATGATGAGCCCAGATTCGCGAAATGGCTTGAGGCCATGAAATCTGAGATGGGATCCATGTATGAGAACAAAGTATGGACTTTGATGGAGTTGCTCGATGATCGGCAAGCCATGTTATATAAATGGATCTTCAAGAGGAAGACAGATGCTGATAGTAGTGTTACTATCTACAAAGCTCGACTTGTCGCAAAAGGTTTACGACAAGTTCAAGGTGTTGACTACAATGAGATTTTCTCAATCAGTAGCGATTCTTAAGTCTGTCCGAATCATGTTAGCAATTGCCACATTTTATGAAATCTGGCAAATGGATGTCAAAAATACATTCTTTAATGGATTTATTAAAGAAGAGTTGTATATGATGCAACCAGAAGTTTTTTGTCAATCCTAAAGGAGCTAACAAAATGTGCAAGCTCCAATGATCCATCAATGGACTGGTGCAAGCATCTCGAGTTGGAATATACGCTTTGATGTGTTGATCAAAGATATGATTTTATACAGACTTTTGGAAAGGCCTGTATTTACAAGAAAGTGAGTGGGAGCACTACAACATTTCGATAAGTATATGTGAATGACATATTGTTGATCGGAAATGATGTAGAATTATTCTGCAAAGCATAAAGGAGTGTTTAAAAGGAGTTTTTCAAAGAAGGACCTCGTGAAGCTGTTATATATTGAGCATCAAGATCTATAGAGATAGATCAAGACGCTTGATAAGTTTTTTCAATAAATATATACCTTGTCAAGATTTTGAAGTAGTTCAAAATGGAACAATCAAAGAAAAGTTCTTGCCTATGTTGCAAAGGTGTGAAATTGAGTAAGACTCAAATCCCGACCACGGAAGAAAATAGAAAAGAGAATGAAAGTCATTCCCTATGCCTCACCATAGGTTCTATAAAGTATGCTATGCTATGTACCGGACCTATTGTATACCTTACTCTGAATTTGGCAAGGAGTACAATGGTGATCTAGGAGTAGATCATGGACATTGGTCAAGAACATCCTTAGTGAGGACTAAGGAAATATTTCTCGATTATGGAGGTGATAAAAGGCCCGTCAGAAAGAGTTACATCGATGCAAGTATTTTACACTAATCCAGATGACTTTAAGTCTCAATCTGGATACATATTGAAAGTGGGAGCAATTAGCTAGAGTAGCTCCGCAAGAGCATTGTAGACATAGAATATTTGTAAAATAGATACGGCTCTAAATGTGATGCAGACCCGTGACTAAGCTTCTCTCACGAGCAAAACATGATCATACCTTAGAACTCTTTGGGTGTTAATCACATAGCGATGTGAACTAGATTATTGACTCTAGTAAACCCTTTGGGTGTTGGTCACATGACGATGTGAACTATGGGTGTTAATCACATACGATGTGAATATTAGTGTTGAATCACATGATGATGTGAACTAGATTATTGACTCTAGTGCAAGTGGGAGACTGAAGGAAATATGCCCTAGAGGCAATAATAAAGTTATTATTTATTTCCTTATTTCATGATAAATGTTTATTATTCATGCTAGAATTGTATTAACCGGAAACATAATACATGTGTGAATACATAGACAAACATAGTGTCACTAGTATGCCTCTACTTGACTAGCTCGTTGAATCAAAGATGGTTAAGTTTCCTAGCCATAGACATGAGTTGTCATTTGATTAACGGGATCACATCATTAGGAGAATGATGTGATTGACATGACCCATTCCGTTAGCCTAGCACATGATCGCTTAGTATGTTGCTATTGCTTTCTTCATGACTTATACATGTTCCCGTAACTATGAGATTATGCAACTCCTGTTTACGGAGGAACACTTTGGTGCTACCAAACGTCACAACGTAATCGGGTGATTATAAAGGAGTACTACAGGTGTCTCCAAAGGTACATGTTGGGTTGGCGATTTGAGATTAGGTTTTGTCACTCCGATTGCTCGGAGAGGTATCTCTGGGCCTTCTCGGTAATACTCATCACCTAAGCCTTGCAAGCATTGTAACTAATGAGTTAGTTACGAGATGATGTATTACGGAACGAGTAAAGAGACTTGCCGTAACGAGATTGAACTAGGTATTGGATACCGACGATCGAATCTCGGGCAAGTAACATACCGATGACAAAGGGAACAAAGTATGTTGTTATGCGGTTTGACCGATAAAGATCTTCGAGAATATGTAGGAACCAATATGGGCATCCAGGTTCCGCTATTGGTTATTGACCGAGAATAGTTCTAGGTCATGTCTACATAGTTCTCGAACCCGTAGGGTCCGCACGCTTAAGGTTTCGATGATGCTTATATTATGAGTTTATGAGTTTTGATGTACCAAGGAGTTCGGAGTCCCGGATGAGATCGGGGACATGACGAGGAGTCTCAAATGGTCGAGACGTAAAGATCGATATATTGGACGACTATATTCGAGTTCGGAAAGGTTCCAATGATTCGGTATTTTTCGGAGTACCGGGGAGTTACGGGAATACGGGGAAGAGTATTGGGCCTTAATGGGCCTTAGTGGGAAGGAGCCAGGAGGTGGCGTGCGCCCCTCCCAAGCCCAGTCCGAATTGGACAAGGGGTTTGGGGCGCAGCCCACCTCTCCCTTCCTTCTCCACTTCCCCTTTACCCCTTCTCCTAGTTGGACTAGAAGAAGGAGTCCTACTCCGGTGGGAGTAGGACTCCCCTTGGCGCCCCTCATAGGCCGCCACCTCCTCCCTTGCTCCTTTATATACGGGGCAGGGGCACCCCAGACACAAGTTGATCTACGGATCTTTCCTTAGCCGTGCGGTGCCCCTTCCACCATATTCCACTTCGGTCATATCATCGCTGAGCTTAGGCGAAGCCCTGCGCCGGAGAAGTCATATCGTCATGAGCTTAGGCGAAGCCCCGCGCCGGTGGAGCATCAACATCGCCACCACGCCGTCAGGTCTTGTTAAACTCATCCCCGACACTTTGCTGGATCGAGTCCGGGATCGCCATCGAGATGAACGGTGCAGAACTCGGAGGTGCCGACGCTCGGTGCTTGGATCGGTCGGATCGTGAAGACGCACGACTACATCAACCGCGTTGTTATAACGCTTCGCCGGGTTCACGAGGGTACGTGGGACGGACACTCTCCCCTCTTGCTATGCCATCACCATGGTCTTGCGTGATCGTGAGGAAATTTTTAAAATTACTACGTTCCCCAACAATACCATACGAAGTTTATCCTCAGATACATGACAAGGCGCCATAAATGCGTCTTGCTTAGGTGTCCCTGCTTTACCGGGGACGGGGGAGAGCCCAGTCTCGTCCGCCGCCGCTTCCCTTCGCGTTGACACGCGCCCTGGCCAGCGGTGCCTATGGTGCCATGTAGGCAGGCAGGCAGCTGAGGTGGCACCGTGGTGGGTCTCCACGAAGGTTCGCTTGCCGCCACGCAGGTGCCTGCCCAACTAGTTGGGTCGGTAGCTGCATGATGGAGGCTCGATTGGTGCGGGCCCGATGGTGGCCCTACGGGTGTCCTTGGCAGGGGCCTTGCCGGGGCCCCGGCAAGGGTCTTGCCGCGGCGCCTCCTGTCATCCCCGGCAAGGCTCTTGCCGGGGGCCCGTGGTCCTCCTTGGCCAGGATCCTGCCAAGGGTCGTCATCTTTGATAGTATGTATCTGATCTTTGAATGTCTTCACAAAGATCTGCATGCCACCACGGGGATGTCTCCCGAATCCTTGCCCCATGGGGTAGGGACTCAAGGGTGATTCGCTCCGTAGGTGTGGGGCGAGCTGCCCTGGCAAGGGTCTTGCCGGGTTTGCTAAAACTGCCCCCCGGCAAGGATCTTGCCGGGGGAGTCCGCTCCGTCCACTTATCTCTTTGTGGTCTTGGTCTTGGCGTTTGTTCTGTTCCTCTTGAGCGTTGGCCTTACCTTGGATCACCTCCCTCGCCTCGCTCAGTGTGGCGGTGTCCGTGGCTCGGACTGCCCGTGCACAGTTATAGGGGTACAAAAAGCATACCCCTCTTTTTGTACACCGACATCACCAAACCAGCTTCATAATCTCGGCTTGTGTACAGGCGGTTCACGAATCCGGAATGAAGCTCTTGGGCAGAAAGATTAGCACAGCTTGACAAATCTGTCTTCCTTTCCCCTTGCCCATTGCAGTGAATTCCTCCTTGGCATTATGCTTCGATAAGGCAACCGGATTGCCTGGGGCAGTATGACCAGTACCGGTGATAATAACATCATCATCGCTACCCTTTGACGGGCTCGGCTGATGGACAATATCCCTGGCTGGGCTCGGCGGATTAACAGCTGGGCTTGGCGGATTAGCAGCTGGACTCGGCGGGTCAGCAGCTGGGCTTGGAGGCGTAGCATGCGGACTTGATGGATCAACATGCGTAGCCGGATCAGCTCTCGGTGGATTAGCATCAGTGGCTGGATCCTGTGGGGCAGAGTCATCCATGACAACATCAGTGTCTCTACCGGCATCTTCTGGAGTCTTCTCCGGTTCAACTTCATCTGTGGTGCCACTAGTCTTGGCTCTTTTTCTCAGACGGGCCTTGGCGCTACAATGTCAAAGCAAGGATTAGTATGGTAAACCGACGCATGAATAAAAAAGCTGAAAGGCAATACTTACCCAGCGACGGTCTTGAGGGGAGGCAATTGCGTGGTTGATGAGTCGCCAATGAATTAGAAGTTACCTGATAATTTGAATCGGACGGATTAAGTGGGTATCGGAAGCAACCCGCCAAGGGATAAGGCTTATAAAGAGAGGAAGAGACCTCCGGACGACGTTTCCGGGGTGGAGTGTCCGGTAAACCGGAGGAAGTGACCTGTTGGACGCTATGCCGGGTTGTGCGATAGCCTTCATCTTGCTGTGTCTTCAAAGAAAATTTTGGACCCAAATAAGCAAGAGGGTGAGAGCATTTTACTTTCCGAACTGCACGGCGAAATTTTTGAACCGGCACATGATCTGAATCGGAGGAAAGGGAGATTACCTCAACATGATCAGCGCGACTAGCTTCCGCTTCATCCTGGTAATGGTCATTGTCAATAAGGTGTACAAAAAATAAGCCAAGGGAGTCAAGTGCTAACTCTTGGTCTGAGTCTTCAATATCTTCGAGCAAATCAGCAGACTCGCCGATTTTCTTCTTGGATGGTCGCTTTGTGACTTTGCTCTTGGCACGAGGAGCCCTGACCAGTTTATCTTGAGTTTTCCTTTTCCAGAAAGAGCTATTGGCCTGCAGAATTAAACAAAGGATTATTATATCAGTGTTAAAGCGGAGACGGATCAAAAAAGTACAAGGTTAAAGTTTTTACCGCTGGCGGTTTGTTGGAGGCATAAAAAGGGCGCAGCCCAATTTGGCTGCATGCGGCGATCGGTTCGTCAAGCATCTTCTTCACACTTTCAGTGACTTCATCATCAGCCATCTCTATTTTGTTAAACCGTTGAGGATCCTTGGAATCACCGGTATATTCATACATCAATTCGGAGCGGCGGCTTAAAGGTAGGATACACCACGAAACCCAACAGCGGACGAGATCAACACCAGTCAAACCGTTGGCAAGGAGAGACCGGAGCTTGGCGAGTTGAGGTGCATAAGCTTGTCATTCTTTGGCAGTTAATCGTTGAGGTAACGGGTGGCCATTGCTAAGTCGGTGAGCGCGGTATCCCGGCAAAGGATTTTCTCCAGTAGGGGCAGTGTTCTGACAATAAAACCATGTACGTTCCAGTCTTTAGGATGGCTGTGAAGTTTGGCATGAGGAAAATCAACTTATTTCCTTTTTTGAATTGTCACACCACCAAGTTCAGTATTGGGGCCGTCAGAGAACTCAGTTCGGCGGTTTAAGTGGAATAAATCCCGGAAGAGATCAACAGTTGGTTCTTCTTGAAGGTAAACTTCATAGAACACTTGGAAGTTGCATATGTTGGACATGAATTTGGTCCAATATCCCGAGGATGGAGTTGAAGTGGCAAGTACATCCCGAAAAACTTTGATCCGGAGGGCTGAATCCTCGGGTTAGATGTTCCATGAACACGATCACTTCTCCATCTTGAGGTTCAGGAGGGCACTCGGGACCAGGGACTCGCCGATGGAGGACATTTTTCGAGGCTAAAGCACCAGTTAGAACATATCCATTGATTTGTGTTTCCGTGATACGAGAAGGAACCCAGTTGCAAGCGGCGAATTGCTTGGCCATTTTGGACAACAAACTGTAAAAGAAAAGTGAAGGCCGATTTACGATTGCAGGTTGATGTGCACTAATCGGAGTTAAACCGGGGAATTTGATCAAGGCATATATGTAAGTTAAACCGGAAATTAGTACTCAAATCAAGATGGCGGTTTAAGTGAGGGCTAATGGCATATGGCGGATTATCAGCTGCTAAAGGTTAAACCGCCTTTAAATAGAAGAGGCAGAGATGAAATTTACTAAGTGTTTGCACAAACAGGTTTCACAATATGGCAGTATAATTTTGGATCTACCATGGAACAGTAAAGAAAAAAAATTGAGCCCTACAATGGCGCTAAGAAGAACGGAGAAGGTCCAGATACAGTCTTTTCCAAGGAACAGCAGCATGCTGTGGTGCGATAGACTAAGGTTATGGATCTAGTCACAAAAGAAAAAAATCAGGCCTAGCTAAGATGCAGTAGAGATGCCAAGGGAAAAGGGGATCGGCATTGACGAACTCCGATGAACAGGGAAGAACATGAAACACTAATGGAGATCTAGGGTTAAGGGAAGGAAGCTTACCAGTGCCACGCCGCAGCGGAGGAGTATCGCAGAGAGCTCTGGTACGAACAGGGTGATGCCGCGGCCTAGTCGGTGCAGATTCGAGGATCGACAGCGGCGGCGGCGGTGCTCGAGCTCTTTAGGTCGCGAGGAGGAAGATGATAGGAAGGGGGGAAATGGAAAGACCCCCCGGCCCTATTTATGAAGGCAAGAGGATAAAACGGTCGGTGCGAAAATCGAGGGGCCTAAGGCGGCAAAAGAGGATGCAGCTGTCGCCTCGATCTTCGGGAGTAATTAATGAAGGGAATATTTTTATGCAGGGATGACATCATGACGATTTACGCAAGTGATGTAAGGTGACGCCATGGCGGTTCAACAAAGTTTACAGGAGAAGACAACATGGCGGTTTACGGAGAATCATTACAAGATGTTCATGGAATTTTCCTAAGGGTTGAAGATTGACATGAACAGGTTCAAATCAATCTGGGGCCTAATGTTGAGGATATAACCACTAAGTATAAACCGCCCAGGAGGGGCCGGTTCACGCTCAGCTATACTGAAGCTCATGAAGACAAGAAGATGGCGCTTTATGGATAAAGTTTAAAGGCCCAGAGACCGGAGGTGGACTAGGGCCCGTAGTGGTAAACCGCCATAATTGTTTACTTGTATTGTAAGTTAGGAAAGGAGAGACCGAAATAACACTTGTATGAGTCGGCCTCGGGACTCAGAACCGCCAAGGCCAACCTGTCTATATAAAGGGACGACCCAACGGCGTTCAGTGGACGACAGACGACAACTCGAGACCTGTGCAAGCGATTTGCTCCTGGTCATCGAAATCCCAATAATCCCATCACAACTAGATGTAGGATTTTACCTTCATCGGGGTCAACTAGTATAACTCTCGTGTCCCTTGTCCGTTTAACCCTTCAGCTAACCTCGCTATGCGATGGCTCCACGACTAAGTCCTTCTGCTAGGACATCTGATGTGATATTTCCACGACAGCGATTGTGTCCCGGTTCTTCCGGACGAGCACCTCAGTAGAGAAAGCCAAAACTGACTGTCATGATGAGGCGAGAGCTGGTCGCTGTTCGAGAGGTTTCAAGTCCCTAAAGACTTTTTCCGCTTCGGGCGAGGAGTCGGCCTTGTCCGGCTTAGGCGTATATAGCGCCCCAAATTCGGCCTTCCGAATACTAGGGGCTTCGCCAAAATTTAAAATTGTAGACTTCTATGGCTAAGTGAGAGTGATAAAGCATTATAGTCCGATTGCTCGTTCGCTATGCGCCGAGCACCTCCCTCAAGGACCCAAAAATGGGACAAAGAGTGCTCAGATTATCCCAACACCCCAAAGACTAGCTGCATGGGGCGTGGTTTACAACCGCCAACTCCCAAATTTTATAAACGGCCGCATGTAAGGTAATATTTTAAATTCAACAAGCGTTGCATAACGCAAATGAACTAGTTTTCACATTACAGATCACATGAGTACGCTCATTCAAAAATTACATCCTTGGTACACTCCTCCGCCACAAGACGGGCACCCTTCAGGACACCCTCATAATACATCTCGGGGTGGCGATGCACCTTGCCCTGCAGTGGCCCCTCCTTCACCAGCTTCTCGGCGTCCATCTTCGCCCAGTGCACCTTCGACGGGCAAATGCCCTGCGTGCACCTTCGATAAGGACGAACCTCTTGATGACGTCCAACCGAGGGCAGGCATTCACAAGCCGCCCCACCAGACCGAAGTAGCTGTTGGGCAGGGGACCGCCAGGCCACATCCGGACTATAAGGACCTTCATGGCCTGTTCGGCCGCCTTGTGGAGCTCGACCAGCTGCTTCAGCTGGTCGCTCAAGGGCATCGGGTGTTTGGTCCCAGTATACTAAGACCAAAACAACTTCTCCGTCGAGCTCCCCTCCTCGGCCCGGTAGAACTCCGCGGCGTCAGACACACTACGGGGCAGATCTGTGAACGCTCCTGGAGAGCTCCGAACTCGGGTAAGTAAAAAGAAATTTTCTTTCACGTGCTTGCTTTGCATAATGAATGCATTACCCGCCGCTATCTTCTTAACCGCCTCAACTTCCTGGAGGGCCTTTTGGGCTTTGGCCTTGGCATGTTTCGTGCCATCGAGCGCCTTTACAAGCTCGAACTCTCGCGTCTTAGAGTCAAGCTCCAAGGCCTCGTGCTTCTTGACGAGATCCTAGAGCTCTTGCTGCACCTCGCTCACTCGGGCCTCTTGTTTCTCTTGCTCGGTGCGCTCCTGGGCCGCTTTGCCTTCAGCCTCGGACAGCGCCTTCTTCAGGGTCGCCACTTCGGTCGCGGCCCCTGGTACATTCATGATGATCCAATTATTCGGCAACCAATTCCTTTTTTTAGACAAGGTCTTGCTTACCTTTATTCTCTTCGAGCTACCTCTTGATAAGGCCGAGCTCCTCCTTGGACCGCTCAAGGTCTTGCTCCAGTGCAGCGACCTCCGCAGTACGTGCGGCAGCGGCTAGCAGTGAAGCCTGCATATACAAATAGACATATTCTAATTAGACTCCTGAGTCATGGTTTGATACTTTGTTCGGCCTTTCTTTGTGAACGCCAAACAGAGCATCAGGGGCTACTGTCTATGCGGAAACATTTTCCTATAATTACTTACCTGAAAGCCTGTTAGGAGGCTTGTGCACGCTTCAGTCATTCCGCTTTTGGCGGACTGAACCTTCTCGATCACCGCACTCATGATAGTGTGGTGCTCTTCGTCGATGGAAGCACCCTGGAGCGCTTCCAACAAGTTGTCTGGTGCCTCTGGATGGACAGAGGTTGCCGGCACGGACGGCTTGCCCCTCTTAATAGGGGGTCGCCTGTCGCAGTCCGGAACCATCGGAGGTTCCGGCGCGGTATTCGGCTGGGGTCTGAACCTAGAGCCCGTAGGAGTCTTGCTCCCTTTGCGCCCAGGGTCCGGAAGGTCGCCTCGAGGCGCTCTCCCGACTACTCCCTCGCCCGGTGTTTTCGAGACAACACCTCGGTGTTGTCCGAAAGCGAGCGGTGGAGGCCGTCAGAAGATATCCGCTACTCATATCCGACGGGTCCAAAGAACCGTCTGACGAAGATACGTCGATACGGGCTCAGGGCGGACTGCATAATCATGTTCGGCGTAAGGTGAAGCAGTGCAATAGAAACATATCATGAATTACCATGGTATCTGGATACTTACGACTTCGCCAGGGGCTTGTCCCTGGGCAGCCACTCGTCGTCGCTGTAGGCGGCGGTGATGGAACAGTCCGGAAGGAGGGTCCTCTTCTTCTTGGACCCTTCGGCCTCCCTAGTTGGGACGGCCTTCCTTTTCTTATCTCCCCCGGTTGGGGGGGAGAACTTTCCTCCTCCTCCTCGTCTTCATGGGAGGAGTGCGTCTTGGAGTTATCAGACGTTGAGTCCGATATCACCTGGCGCCGGAGACCCTTTCGGGTCCCCGTGGCCTTCTTCTTGGTATTCTTCTCCGGTACATCATAAGGTGTCGGGGTCAACATCTCCGTCAGGAGAGCGTTTGCTGGATCTTCGGGCAGGGGGGCTGGGCAGCCGATCTGCTCGGTTGTCTCCACCCAGTCCTGTCAAAGGCATGGGAGCTTAGATCCTGCATATGATTAAACTAGGGAAACTAAAATACCCTATAATGTATAGAGAACTTACAGAATTCGCAGGACGCTTTGCGCTAAGTCCGCGGTCCTCGATAAGGGAAGGAGGTACCTCGGCGCCCTTGAATAGCACCCTCTGGACATCTTTGTGCATCGTGTCGAAGAGCTCGCACAGTGTCTGGTGCTGGGCCGGGTCGAACTCCCACAAATTGAATGCCCGTCGTTGACACGGGAGGATCCAGCGGAAGAGCATGACCTGGACCACATTGACAAGCTTGAGTTTCTTGCTTATCATGTTCCGGATACATTTCTGGAGCCCGGTCAGCTCCACCGATGAACCCCAGGACAGGCCCTTCTCCTTCCAGGAAGTGAGTTGCGTGGGGATTCCGGATCTGAACTCGGGGGCCGCCACCTGGGTTGGTGTCGCTGCTCGGTGGTGTAGAACCACCCGATTGCCGCCTTTATGGTCTCCACATAGGAGCCCTCGAGCCATGTGACATTGGGCATTTTGCCCACCATGGCGCCTCCGCATTCTGCTTGCTGGCCGCCAACCACCTTCGGTTTGACATTGAAGGTCTTCAGCCACAGGCCGAAGTGGGGCCGAACGCGGAGGAAGGCCTCGCACACGACGATGAACGCCGAAATGTTGAGGATGAAGTTCGGGGCCAGGTCATGGAAGTCCAGCCCGTAGTAGAACATGAGGCCGCGAACGAACGGGTGGAGAGGAAATCCCAGTCCATGGACGAAGTGGGTGAGGAAGACTACCCTCTCATAAGGTTCCAGGGTAGGGACGATCTGCCCCGTGTCGGGCAGCCGGTGCACGATATCCGCGGCCAAGTATCCGGCTCCCCGCAGCTTTTTGATGTCCTCCTCTGTGACGGAGGATTTCATCCACTTGCCTCCCGCTCCAGACATGATTGGAACGGTTTGAGGAGAAAGACGCGAACTTGGGTGTTGGAGCTCGAGTGCGTGAGAATGGATATGCAAGGAGGAAGAAGGCGTGGGTGAAAAAGGTGAATCCTTATCCCTTTATAAGGGAGGACGGAGCTGTACGCCCCCACCTGCCTAGTAAACTCGCTTGTTCCCCAAGCGCCATAATTGATGGCGCGGTTGGGTTACCCACGTCCGTATTGATGAGAATCCCGTAATAAGGGGGACATGATCTCTGCTTCGACAAGACGAGCCAAATAAATCACCTCACAAAACATGCAGTGGCAGGCTGATGGAGGAAGACGGTTCGTCATGACCAAACCGTGGCAATACGTCACGTTATGAGAAACGGTCGGCAGATTGGATTTGTGGAAATATTATTCTCTCTACGGTGGTATGTGGAACTTATTTTGCAGAGCCGGACACTATCCTTGTGTTCAAAATTTTCCATGGAGTATTCGGAGGAGGAACCCGCCTTGCAATGTCGAAGACAATCTGCGTGCCGGACTCATCGTCATTGAAGCCTGGTTCAGGGGCTACTAAGGGAGTCCTGTATTAGGGGGTATCCGGACAGTCGGACTGTTGGACTATGAAGATACAAGATTGAAGACTTCGTCTCGTGTCCGGATGGAACTCTCCTTGGTGTGGAAGGCAAGCTTGGCGATACGGATATGTAGATCTCCTCCCATTGTAACCGACTCTGTATAACCCTAGCCCCTCCAGGTCTATATAAACCGGAGGGTTTAGTCCGTAGGACCAACAACAATCATACCATAGGCTAGCTTCTAGGGTTTAGCCTCTACGATCTCGTGGTAGATCAACTCTTGTAATACTCATATAATAAAGATCAATCAAGCAGGAAGTAGGGTATTACCTCCATCGAGAGGGCCCGAACCTGGGTAAACATTGTGTCCCCCGCCTCCTGTTACCATCCGCCTTAGACGCACAGTTCGGGACCCCCTACCCGAGATCCGCCGGTTTTGACACCTACAAGTATCCTTTGAAATATTTACTTGGGGTGCCATGGGCATTCCCAAGCTTGAACTCTTGGCTCTCTTTATTCTTCTCATATTGATAGCTCCTCGACCTTCGGACACTTCATCCACACAAAACTTTAACAAAAACTTGTGAGATTCGTTAGTGTAATAGAGAAAATCACTACCTTTAGGTACTGTAATGAACTCATTCTTTATTTATATTGGTGTTAAACCTACTTTATTCCAACTTCTCTATGGTTCATACCCCCCGATACTAGCCATATATTCATCGAAATAAGCAAACAACACACGCAAAACAGAATCTGTTAAAAACAGAACAGTCTGTAGTAATCTGGATGTTTGGTAAACTTCTGTAACTCATAAAATTATGAAATAAATTTTAAAATTTGAAAATTTTGTACAGAAGTAATGTTCAAAAGGTTTCAGACCCATTTGACTTTCCAGTAAAAAATGAAAATTCACGCACTACAGACAAAGTTTATGTTTTTGTTCTGCACATAGTAAACAAGCAATCTAATCATCCTAAAACCAAAGCTTGGCACATTATTTTTATAATAGAATGAATATATACAAGGGGATAATTATTTACAGAGAAACTTCCATGAAAAATTCTACATTGTTTCCATGAGCATGAACACAAGTGCTCAAGGTCGACCCTCACTTCTTCAATGCATAACCTTCCAATCACTTCTCTTTTTGAAAAACTTTTTAGGCATGAGAGGCAAGTAATTTTTTTTGTATTTTCATTCTTTTAATTTTTTTTGGTATATTTCACCCACAACTAAAAAGAAACAAAAAGGAAAAACAAAATCTACTTAGTGAAGAAAGCAAACAAGCACACACGAGAATATCAACCCCACGCTATTGCTCCCCGGCAACGGCGCCAGAAAAGAGCTTGATATTCCCCAAGTGTAGGGAATCATCGTAGAAATTTCCAAAGGTGGAAGTGATAAGTATGGAGTGTCAAACCCACAAGGAGCTAAAGGTAAGATAAATAATCTCTCAAGCCCTATATGCCACTCGATACGACTCACATTACAATCTAACGCTTGCTTCCAACTAGAAACGAAATAAAACTACGCTGTGGGTATGAAGAGGATAACTTTGTATGATATCGAGAGCTAAAATATAAAAGTAGGTGCTGTTATCATGAAGTTAGAATATATTACTAAATAATATAAATAGCGAGTGTGGAATAATGATGGATCGGTAAAAGGAATTGTCCTAGGCAATTGTTAACAAGACCGTAATCACTATTGCAGTTTCATATGAGGGAGAGGCATAAGCTAACATACTTTCTCTACTTGGATCATATGCACTTATGATTGAACTCTAGAAAGCATCCGCAACTACTAAAGATCATTAAGGTAAAACCCAACCATAGCATTAAAGCATCAAGTCCTCTTTATTCCCATACGCAACAATCCTCTTACTCGGGTTTGTGTTTCACCACTCACCAACCCACTATAAGCTTAATCATGAACGATTGCAACACCCTACAGCGGAGTCCCTCACGCTTGCGCGACACGGAGGGCACAATAGGACAGCACCAAAATAAATCATACAACTCATACCAATCTAGATCATAAATCAACCCAAAGACAAAAGATATCTACTCAAAACATAACAAGATGGCAACACATCATTGGATCGTAATATGTGGCATAAAGCACCATGTTCAAGTAGGGATTACAGCGGGGTGCGGGAGAGTGGACCGCATAAAAGAGATGAGGATGGTGATGATGATGGTGATGTTGATGAAGACGATCACCGTGGCGATGATTCCCCTCCCGATGGCACTCGGCGCCACTGTAAGAGAGGAGGAGAGGTTCTCCCCCTTGTGCTTCCTCCTCCATGGCCTCCACCCTCTGGTCCTTGGCCTTCATGGTGATGATGGCCCCTCCGGGATACTCCTCCATGGCCACCGGTGATGATGGCCCCCTCCGGCAGGGTGCTAGAGAGGGCCTAGATTGACTTCTCGTGGCTACATAGGCTTGCGGCGGCGGAACTTCCGATCTAGGTTAATCTTTCGAGGTTTCTGTATTTATAGGAATTTTTGGCATCGGTCTCACGTCAAGGAGGTGCCCGAGGTGTCCACGAGGCAGGCCCACGTGCCTGGGGGGTGGGCGCGCCCCCCCACCCTCGTGGGCACCCCGGGACTCTCCTGGCCCAACTCTTTTACTCCGAGGTCTTTTTTTGGTCCATAAAAAATCATCAAAAATTGGCTCATCAATTGGACTCCGTTTGGTATTCCTTTTCTGCAAAACTCAAAACCAAGGAGAAAACAGAAACTGGCACTGGGCTCTAGGTCAATAGGTTAGTCCCAAAAATCATATAAATGCATATAAAACATCCTAGAAGGATAGTATAATAGCATGAATACTTCATAAATTATAGATACGTTGGAGACGTATCACCCACCGATGGGCGCCGTCTGGGCGACGCGAGCATTGAGAGCGGCTCGGCGCTCGGCGCGGGCTCGATGAGCATCAGCCATAGAACTGGCGAGGCGGTGGAGCGTGGATCGACGGAAGGAAAGCTTCGGTGCACCCCTACCTGGCGCACCAAATGTCAGATTCTGGGTTCCGGCAAACTCTTGTGAGGTTCAAACTCTGGGGTGCGCACGAAGAACTCTCTCACTCTCTAGATTGCTCACTCAACGATCTCGCAGCCTAGCCTGACGAACTCGAGGAACACGAGACACAGAGGTTTATACTGGTTTGGGCCACCGTTGTGGTGTAATACCCTACTCCAGTGTGGTGATGGTGGATTGCATCGTGGGCTAAGGATGAACTAGTACAATGGATGAACAGCCTCCGGAGGAGAGGTGTTCTTGAGCTCGATGAGCTGGTGAGGATGGTCTTGGTGGAATGGATCCGGTCCAAGATCAGTTGCCTCCTATGGTGGTGGTTATTCCTATTTATAGAGGCCCCGGTCCTCTTCCCAAATGTAGGCGGGAAGGGATCCCACAACAGCCAATTTTGAAGGGGGACAACTAGTACAAGCTATCCTGACAAAAGGTGGTCTTCACCTGCCAAAGGCTCTAGTGGTGACACTGTCGTGGGCTCCTTGGTGACCTCTGTCCTGTCGTCCTTCTGGTCTTGGTCTTGTTGCACCGATATGGAAACCTTTGCCTGATGCCTCGGGACTCCTCGCCCGCGCCTGCCTCTTTAGCACCAAAGAGGAAATTGGCGCACTGCGCCCGCTGGCGCCCGCCTGGCCTTGGTCGTCATGGCTCACATCACGCGGACCTCGCGAGGTGCCCCTTGCATAGATATCTCTGCTCCTCGGGAGCCAGCCTGGGGAGGCCGCCCCCAGGGAGGTCTTGGTGTCGCCCGCCTCGCGAGGCTTGGCCCCTCCTGAGGGTCTTGGGTTGTTGTTGTGGAAGCTGGGCCGTACTGGGCCGTTGGTGTAGCCACGCCATGGGCCGCAGGTAGGCAAGTCTGGGTACCCCGTTCCCAGGACGCCGACAGATTTGTCCCTAGGAAATCCATAACTTGACCGGTAATCATTATTGCAATTTTATATGAGGAAGAGGCATGAGCTAACATAATTTTTGTACTGGGATCATATGAACTTATGATTGGAAATCTAGCAAGCATCCGCAACTACTGAAGATCATTAAGGGAAAACACAACCATAGCATTAAGTAACAAGTGAAGCACATGAATATCTATGAAGCCATACTCAAAAGATATAAGTGAAGTGCAAAGAGCATTCTATAAATCAACCAACGACTGTCTCATACCAACATGGTGCATAAAATAAAAGTGAAAAATAAACACAAAAGACACTCCAAGAATTTACGCATATCATGTGTGTTGGGGAACGTTGCAGAAAATTAAAATTTTTCCTACGGTTTCACCAAGATCCATCTATGAGTTCTACTAAGCAACGAGTCACGAGAGAGAGTTTGCATCTACATACCACTTGTAGATCGAGTACGGAAGCGTTCGAGGGAGTGGTGATGATGAAGACGTTCCCAACGTGATTCCGATCACCGATGACCAAAGTGCTGAAAGGACAGCACCTCCGTGTTCAACACACGCACGGGACGATGGCGTCTCCTCCGCCTTGATCCAGCAAGAATGAAGGAGAGGTTGAGGAAACAACTCCAATGGCAGCACGACGGCGTGGTGCAGTTGGTACGGCAGTTCTCCCGGCAGGTCGCCAAGCTCGCGTGGAGAAAGAGAGGTGTTGGGAGGGAGGGCTGCGCCTTCAATGGTGTTGGCAGCCCTCCCCCCCCCTCTATTTATAGGAGGAGAGGGCAGGGGGCCGCCATCTAGGGAAACCCTAGATGGGGCGGCGGCCCAAGGGGAGGAGGGAGGGTGGCTTGCCCCCAAGCCAGGGGCGCCCTTAGGGTTTCCCTCCCCAAACCCTAGCCAAGATGGGCTCAGGTGGGAGGCGCGCCAGCCCACCAGGGGCTGGCCCTCTCCCACTTAGCCCATGTGGCCCCCGAGGGGTGGCCCTCCCGGTGGACCTCCGAACCCTCCGGTGGCCCCAGACATTACCAGATACCCCTCAAACTTTCCGAGTCCGCTTAACCACTTTCCATATATAAATCTTTACCTCCGACCATTCCGAACTCCTCGTGACGTCCGGATCTCATCCGGACCAACAACATTCGTAATCACATACTTGTCTTCCTAATAACCCTAGCGCCACCGAACCTTATGTGTAGACCCTACGGGTTCGGGAGACATGCGACATGACCGAGACTACCTCAAGTCAATAACCAACAGCGGATCTGGATACCCATGTTGGCTCCTACATGCTCCTCGATGTTGTCATCGGATGAACCACGATGTCAAGGGTTCAAGCAACCCCGTATTCTATTCCCTTTGTCGACGGTATGTTACTTGCCCGAGACTCGATCGTCGGTATCCCAATACCTCGCTTAGTCTCGTTATCGCAAGTCACTTTACTCGCATCGTAATGCATGATCCCGTGACGGACACTTGATCACTTTGAGCTCATTATGATGATGCATTACCGAGTGGGCCCAGTGATACCTCTCCGTAATACGGAGTGACAAATCCCGCCTCGATCCGTGTCAACCCAATGGTCACTTTCGGAGATACCGTAGTGCACCTTTATAGTCACCCGATTCGCCAGGACGCTTGATACACCCAAAGCACTCCTACGGTATCCGGAATTGCACGATCTCATGGTCTAAGGAAGAGATACTTGACATTGGAAAAGCTCTAGCAAAACGAACTACACGATCTTTGTGCTATGCTTAGGATTGGTCTTGTCCATCACGCCATTCTCCTAATCACGTGATCCCGTTGTCAATGACATCCGATGTCCATAGTCAGAAACCATGACTATCTGTTGACCAACGAGCTAGTCTACTAGAGGCTTACTAGGGACGATTGTAGTCTATGTATTCACACGTGTATTACGATTTCCGGATAATACGCTTATAGCATGAATAAAAGACAATTATCATGAACAAGGAAATATAATAATAATGCTTTTATTATTGCCTCTAGGGCATATTTCCAACAGTCTCCCACTTGCACTAGAGTCAATAATCTAGTTTACATTGTGATGAATCGAACACCCATAGAGTTACGTGCTGATCATGTTTTGCCCGCTGGAAGAGGTTTAGTCAACGGATCTCGACATTCAGATCCGTATGCACTTTACAAATTTCTATGTCTCCATCCTGAACATTTTCACGGATGGAGTTGAAGCGACGCTTGATGTGCTGGTCTTCTTGTGAAACCTGGGCTCCTTGGCAAGTGCAATAGCTCCAGTGTTGTCACGAAGTGTTTGATCGGCCCCGACGCATTGGGTATGACTCCTAGGTCGGTGATGAACTCCTTCACCCAAATTGCTTCATGCGCTGCCTCCGAGGCTGCCATGTACTCCGCTTCACATGTAGATCCCGCCACGACGCTCGCTTGCAGCTGCACCAGCCATCGCTCCACCATTCAACATATACACGATCCGGTTTGTGACTTAGAGTCATCAGATCGTGTCGAAGCTTAGCGCCGACGTAACCCTTTACGACGAGCTCTTCGTCACCTCCATAAACGAAACATGTCCTTTGTCATTTTCGTGTACTTCAGGATATTCTTGACCGCTGTCCAGTGTTCCTTGCCGGGATTACTTTGGTACCTTCCTACCAAACTTACGGCAAGGTTTACATCAGGTCCGTACACAAGATGGCATACATAATAGATCCTATGGCTGAGGCATAGGGATGACACTCATCTCTTCTTTATCTTTTGTCGTGGTCGGGCATTGAGCTGAGCTCAATCTCACACCTTGCAATACAGCAAGAACCCTTCTTGACTGGTCCATTTTGAACTTCTTCAAAATCTTATCAAGGTATGTGCTTTGTGAAAGACCTATGAGGCGCCTCGATCTATCTCTATAGATCTTGATGCCTAATATATAAGCAGCTTCTCCAAGGTCCTTCATTGAAAAACACTTATTCAAGTAGGCCTTAATGCTGTCCAAGAATTCTATATCATTTCCCATCGAAGTATGTCATCTACATATAATATGAGAAATGCCACTGAGCTCCCACTCACTTTCTTGTAAACGCAGGCTTCTCCATAAGTCTCAGATAAACCCAAACGCTTTGATCATCTCATCAAAGCGTAATGTTCCAACTCCGAGATGCTTGCACCAGCCCATAAATGGATCGCTGGAGCTTGCATACTTTGTCAAGATTCTTAGGATCGACAAAACCTTCGGTTGTATCATATACAGCTCTTCCTTAAGATAGCCGTTATGAACGCTGTTTTGACGTCCATCTGCCATATCTCATAATCATAGTATGCGGCAATTGCTAACATGATTCGGACGGACTTAAGCTTCGCCACGGAGAGAAAGTCTCATCGTAGTCAATCCCTTGAACTTGCCGATAACCCTTAGCGACAAGTCGAGCTTTATAGATGGTGACATTACCATCCGCGTCCGCCTTCTTCTTAAAGATCCATTTGTTTTCTATCGCCGATCATCGGGCAAGTTAGTCAAAGTCCGCACTTTGTTTTCATACATGGATTCTATCTCGACTTCATGGCTTCTAGCCATTTGTTGGAATCTGGGCCCGCCATTGCTTCTTCATAGTTCAAGGTTCACCGTTGTCTAACAACATGATTTCCGTGACAGGGTTGCCGCATTCACTCTGGTGCGGAACGTGTCCTAGTGGACCCACGGGTTCAAGAGCAACTTGATCCAAGTACCTTGATCATCATCATGAATTTCCTCTTCGGTTGGTGTAGGCATCACAGAACATTTTCCGAGCTGCACTACTGTCCTGCTCAAGAGGTAGTACTTCATCGAAGTTCTACTTTCCTCCCACTTACTTCTTTCGAGAGAAACTCTTTTTCCGTAAAGGTTCCGTTCTCGGCAACAAAGATCTTGCCTTCGGATCTAAGGTAGAAGGTATACCCAAAGGTTTCCTTAGGGTATCCTATGAAGATGCATTTTTCCGACTTGGGTTCGAGCTTTTCAGGTTGAAGTTTCTTGACATAAGCATAGCATCCCCAAACTTTTAGAAACGATAGCTTAGGTTTCTTCCCAAACCATAATTCATACGGTGTCGCCTCAACGGATTTAGACGGTGCCCTATTTAAAGTGAATGTAGCTGTCTCTAGAGCGTATCCCCAAAATGATAGCGGTAAATCGGTAAGAGACATCATAGATCGCACCATATCCAATAGAGTGCGACACGACGCTCGGACACACCGTTACTACCTGAGGTGTTCCAGCGGCGTTAGTTGTGAAATGATTCCACATTTTCTTAAGTGTGTACCAAATTCGTGACTTAAATATTCTCCTCCACGATCCGATCGTAAGAATTTTATCTTTCGGTCATGTTGATTCTCTACTTCATTCTGAAATTCCTTGAACTTTTCAAAGGTCTCAGACTTGTGTTTCATCAAGTAGACATACCGATATCTACTCAAGTCATCTGTGAGAGTGAGAACATAACGATATCCTCCATGAGCCTCAACGCCATTGGACCGCACACATCGGTATGTATGATTTCCAACAAGTTGGTTGCTCGCCCATTGTTCCGAGAATGGAGTCTTGGTCATCTTGCCCATGAGGCATGGTTCGCATGTGTCAAATGATTCATAATCAAGAGACTCCAAAAGTCCATCAAGATGGAGCTTCTTCATGCGCTTGACACCAATGTGACCAAGGCGGCAGTGCCACAAGTATGTGGGACTATCGTTATCAACTTTACATCTTTTGGTATTCACGCTATGAACATGTGTAATACTACACTCGAGATTCATTAAGAATAAACCATTGACCATCGGAGCATGACCATAAAACATATCTCTCATATAAATAGAACAACCATTATTCTCGGATTTAAATGAGTAGCCATCTCGCATTAAACGAGATCCAGATACAATATTCATGCTCAAACTTGGCACCAAATAACAATTATTAAGGTTCATAACTAATCCCGTGGGTAAATGAAGAGGTAGCGTGTCGACGGCGATCACATCGACTGGAACCATTCCCGACGCCGCATTGTCACCTCGCCCTTCGCCAGCCTCCGCTTATTCCGCAGCTCCTGCTGTGAGTTACAAATATGAGCAACGGCACCGTATCAAATACCCGGAGTTACTACGACATCTTGGTAAGGTACACATCAATTACATGTATATCAAATATACCTTTGGTGTTGCCGGCCTTCTTATCCGCTAAGTACTTGGGGCAGTTCCGCTCAAAGGACCCTTCCCTTGCAATAAAAGCACTGGCCTCGTGCTTGGGTCCATTCTTTGACTTCTTCCCGCAACTTGCTTGCGGGCGCCGCAATCTCCTTGCCGCCCTTCTTGAAGTTTTTCTTACCCTTGCCCTTCTTGAACTTAGTGGTCTTATTGACCATCAACACTTGATGTTCTTTCTTGATTTCAACCTCGGCTGACTTCAGCATAGAGAACACTTCAGAATGGTCTTTACCATCCCCGCATGTTGTAGTTCATCACAAAGCTCTTGTAGCTTGGTGGGAGCGATCGAGGATTCTGTCAATGACCGCCTCATCGTGGAGGTTAATATTCAGTTGGGTCATACGGTTGTGCAACCTGCACATCTTCGTAATGTGCTCACCGACGTAACTATTTTCCTCCATCTTACAACTATAGAACTTGTCGGAGATGTCATATCTCTCGACCGGCGTGAGCTTGGAAAACAAGTTTCAGCTCCTCGAACATCTCATATGCTCCGTGGTGCTCAAAACGCTTTTGGAGCCCGGTTCTAAGTCAGTAAAGCATGCCGCACCGAACGAGGGAGTAATCATCAAGACGAGACTGCCAAGCATTCATAATGTCTTGGTTCTTCAGGGACGGAGCGCCACCTAGCGGTCCTTCTAGGACGATTGTTTCGGCAGCTATGAGGATGATCCTCGTGTTCGGACCCATCAGAGATAGTTGCTGCCGTCATCTTTCAGCTTGGTTTTCTAGGAACGCGTTGAAGTTCAAGTTGACATGAGCGTTGGCCATTTGATCTACAAGACATATCATTCAAAAGTTTTAGACTAAGTTCATGATAATTAAGTTCATCTAATCAAATTATTACAATGAACTCCCACCAGATTAGACATCCTCTAGTCATCTAAGTGTTACACGCTCCGAGTCGACTAGGCCGTGTCCGATCAACACGTGAGACGGACTAGTCTGCGCCGGTGAACATTCTCATGTTGATCGATCTTCCATACGATTCATGTTCGACCTTCGGTCTCCGTGTTCCGAGGCCATGTCTTTACATGCTAGGCTCGCAAGTTAACCCTAAGTGTTTCGTGTGTAAATCTTGCTTACACCCGCTGTATGTGAACGTAAGAATCCATCACACCCGATTAACACGTGGTGCTTAGAAGCGACGAACTGTAGCAACGGTGCACGCTTAGGGAGAACACTTCTTGAAATTGTTCTAAGGGATCATCTTATTTACTACCGTCGTTCTAAGTAAACAAGATGTATAATCATAATAAACATCACATGCAATTATAAAGTAGTGACATGATATGGCCAATATCATATAGCTCCTTGATCTTCATCTTCGGGCTCCATGATCATCCTGTCACCGCATGACACCATGATCTCCATCATCATGATCTCCATCATCGTGTCTTCATGAAGTTGTCACGCCAACGACTACTTCTACTTCTATGACTAACGCGCTTAGCAATAAAGTAAAGTAGATTACATGGCGCTCTTCAATGACACGCAGGTCATACAAAAATAAAGACAACTCCTATGGCTCCTACCGGTTGTCATACTCATCGACATGCAAGTCGTGATTCCTATTACAAGAACATGATCTCATACATCACAATATATCATCATTCATCACAACTTGGCCATATCACGTCACATGACAATTGCTGCAAAAACAAGTTAGACGTCCTCTAATTGTTGTTGCATCTTTTACGTGGCTGCAATTGGGTTCTAGCAAGAACGTTTTCTTACTCACGAATAACCACAACGTGATCTTGTCAACTTCTATTTACCCTTCATAAGGACCCTGTTCATCGAATCCGCTCCAACTAAAGTAGGAGAGACAGACACCCGCCAGCCACCTTATGCAACTAGTGCATGTTAGTCGGTGGAACCGGTCTCACGTAAGAGTACGTGTAAGGTTGGTCCGAGCCGCTTAATCCCACAATACCGCGGAAGCAAGAAACGACTAGTAACGGCAAGTAAGTTGACAAGATCCACGCCCACAACAAAATTGTGTTCTACTCGTGCAAAGAGAACTACGCATAGACCTAGCTCTGATACCACTGTTGGGGAACGTTGCAGAAAATTAAAATTTTTCCTACGGTTTCACCAAGATCCATCTATGAGTTCTACTAAGCAATGAGTCACGAGAGAGAGTTTGCATCTACATACCACTTGTAGATCGAGTACGGAAGCGTTCGAGGGAGTGGTGATGATGAAGACGTTCCCAACGTGATTCCGATCACCGATGACCAAAGTGCTGAAAGGACAGCACCTCCGTGTTCAACACACGTACGGGACGATGGCGTCTCCTCCGTCTTGATCCAGCAAGAATGAAGGAGAGGTTGAGGAAGACAACTCCAATGGCAGCACGACGGCGTGGTGCAGTTGGTACGGCAGTTCTCCGGCAGGGCTTCGCCAAGCTCGCGTGGAGAAAGAGAGGTGTTGGGGAGGGGAGGGGCTGCGCCTTCAATGGTGTTGGCAGCCCTCCCCCTGTCACATCCCAGATAGACCATGCATTAGGGTGTGCATCATGTTTAAATTTCATCTGAATTTGAAATGGGAAGGCAGAAACCCTGTAACACCCCCCTTAAAAGAACTAGGGTTTACTAAAATTTATTTCAATGAATCAAATGCCCTTCAAAATGCTCATCCTCTTTGTTTGGGTTCAGGACCCATGTCAAAGGAGGTGCACCATTTTCTAGGTCACCTAAGGGTTCTAGAATTAATCCACAAGTTTTGAAATGAGCATTTCAAATTATGAAAATATTTTAAATGTTCAAAAATTGTCAAACAAAATGTTTCATGTTGGGAATATTCCAACAAGTGACCAGGAGCATTTTGGTAATTTTAAAATAGTTTTGGTATTTTTAAAACCCTAACAAAGTTGCAGAAAATAGAAAAACTTAAAAAAGAGGGAAACTCACTGTCGCTCATGATCGCCCACTGCCTGCCCAGCCCAAAGCAATGCTGGCCAATGAGCTGCTTGGCTCGGCCAGCAGCAACTGGTGTCGGCCGGCGAGCGCAGGCGCGCCACGCAGCTGGCCGCCGCCTGCCGCCCCTCGCCGCTCACGCCTCGACGACCTCGCGCCGCCCGACCCTGGACACCTCATTCCCCCCCCTCTCTCTCTCGCTCTCCCCAACCTGGCCGACGCCATCGCCGACGCCGCCACCGCCGACGCCAGGCTCCCCGCCGCCCACGCCCTCCCCACCATGTCCAGCAGCTCCGCCGCACCCCATTACCTCTAGCTAGCCAAGCCCCACTCGCCTAAGAACCCCGAGGTTACTACACCGACCTCGACCGAGCTCGAGGTCGCCGGAGATCCCCATCGCCGCCGCCGCCAGATCGACCGCCCCGACCCGACGAGGCTCTCCACAGTTCACCGTGAGCCTGGCTACCCTTCCATCCTCCATTCTCTTCCTCGTGCCCCACCACGAGCGCACGTTGATCACCGAACCCACCGCCGCGGAGCTCGTCCGCCGACGAGGCTTCGGCCACCCAAATGCCACGCCACCCGTCCATCGCACTCACTGGGTTGCGCTGGGCCTAGCTATGCACTTCCAGCGCCCGCCGAGCACTCCAACACCAAACCCGACATCACTCGAACCCGGCCGCCGCCCGACTTGTCGCCGGCGCCCACTCCGCCACCCCTAACCCAACTAACCCCACTAAACACCGCGGCTCACCTCCAGCTTCACGAGGTGCTCCCAAGGCCCATTTGGTGCCCGGAAAGTGCAAAGCACTTGCTCCGCCACTGCCTCGGCCGGGCGGCTAGACGCCGTGAGTTGACCGTCCGTGGGCCCTGCTGACTGTCTCGAGTCAATGAGGTGGGGCCCTCCAGCTAAACTAATTAGGATTAGTTCTAATTAATTAAATTAGTTTAAACTAACTCGACATGCGGGTCCCACTGGTCAGTTTGACCTGGACGACCCGCTGACCCTGACGTCACGCTGACCTCATGCCGACGATTAATTCAAATTCTGGAATTATTTTATATAGTAAATTCCAGAATATAATTCAAATTTCAAATGCTTATAACTTTTATTCTATAACTCCAAATGCAAAGATTTATATATGAAAATTATCAGAAAAATACACTCTATCCATTGGTACAGGTTTCATGCATGTTAAAACAAGTTAACTATGCTGAATAACCAGATTAAGATTTTGCACCATTAGGCCTAACTCAATGAGCTATCATTTGAACCTTTGATTCAAATGAGTTCATCCCCTGTTCCTTCCACTTGCATTAGGCCAACACACATCCATATTGCCATGTCATAGCATGCATCATATTGTTGCATATTGTTTGTATGTTTATTTCGTGTGTTTTCATGATAGGTTTCGCCTCAAGATAACCTCGACTACCCACCAAGGGCAGTTCTCTACCCCAGCCCATCGTGCAAGCAATTCATTGATCATTCCGATACAAACCCATGTTCTCGCTTCGCTCTCGCTTTTATCGCATTAAGACAACGCGATTCAAACTGTTGTGTGCTGCGGTAGTTGAACCCACTTCCTTTGCATGACCTGTCATTGCCACAAGAATTAGATGAAACCCACTAGTATGTGTAGGAGTTGATTGAGCCATGTTTGTGATTCCTACCATGCTATGCTTGCTATGCTTAGAGTTGGGTCAGTCGGCTCATCGGGATGATGAACTGGAGTGAAAGGTTGTGTTGGTTCGAGAGTGTAAGTGTTGAACACGATTTGGTAAAGGTATCGATGAGAGGCCATGTAGGAGTACATGGTGGGTTGTTTCATTGAGGCCGAACTTAAGAACTGAGATCTGTGTTTGTGATCCATGAACTAGCTACTACCACGCATTGGGCCCAAACCAATGGACCCTCTCGGCTTCTTAACCACCCTGCTCATAGTCCGGAGTTGCAAGTAGTTTCGTGTTTGTAGCATGTTGGGGCCGCACGCAACGCTGACCTTAGGGGTGGGTTGTGTTGCGGTAGGCACCGTGGCGGTGTACCGAAAGTGCCCGCTTGGTATCTCGGGAACCCTGCACACATCGCTCGGGCTGTATGGGAAACCTCGGCGGACTCCTCATGGATGGAACCCGAATAGGCGATACACCGGACTAGGGACTTGAGTGTTTAGGTAGGCTGAGGCCGACACCCACGCTGGGCTTCCGCTGAAGGTTGCCGAGTACATGTCGTAAACGATTTATAAGTGGTGAGAGCGTGTGAAGAAGTATACCCTGCAGGTTGAATATGATCTATTGAATAGCCGTGTCCACGGAGAAGGACTTCGGGTTACCTATATCAGTTCATAGACAAGTAAATGGATACTACTAAAAGCCTCAAGATAAGTGTGAGTATCGTGGATGGCCCTCTCGGGATGACGAGAGAGGATCCACGGTGGAGTATTGTGATGGTGATTAGTGGACTCGTATGCGACAAAATGCTTTACAAAGTGTGTCACGAGGATAGCTTAGCCAAGAGTCAAAGCTGGCTTGCTGCAAATAACTCCACCTCCTTCCTTGAGAATGTGCATGTATGATAGGATTTCGTGGTAAGACTTGCTGAGTACTTTTGTACTCATGTTTGCTTAATCAATATTTTTCAGAGGACTATACTACCCTCCGACGGATTCTATGTAGATGTTGACTTGACGAGTAAGCTAGCCACCCGGTGGCGATCTAAGACTTGTGAAGGGCCATTGTAGATAGAAAGGCTCCAACAAGCTTTCTTTCTTTCTAGAGTCAGTATCAGACTACTTTGCTTCCGCATGTGCTTGTATGATTGTATGACTTGAGTGTTGGGTCATGTGACCCCTACCTGTATGACTATGTTATGTACGGCTCCTCGGAGCCTCTTAAATAAAGTGCTTGAGTTGTAGAGTTTTGTTGTGATGCCTTGTTGTATTTACTCATATCGGGCATATTGCGTGTATGATTGAAATGCTTGGTATGAGTGGGATCCGACAAACTAGTTGTTTATCCTTGGCAGCCTCTCATATGGGGAAATGTAGTCTCGTGCCTCTGAGCGATAGTAGTCCGCTACAGCCCGGTTCACCGGAGTCCTGCTAGCCCAAAGACTACTGCTTGGACACTTGACTGGCGGCATGTGTTTCATTTCGTTCCTATGTCCGTCCTTCGGGAAATGTCACGCGGTGATACTTGAGTCCTGCCTAGCCTGCTACAGCCGGGATACCGGAGTCCTCATAGCCCAGTGCTACAGCCCGAGTTCATACGTTGATGACCGACATGCTCAAGTGATTCATGTATGCCTGTCCCCATAGGTTAGCGCCGCTTTGGGTTCACGACTAGCCATGTCGGCCCGGTTCTTTGTCATGTGGATGCTAGCGACACTATCATATACGTGAGCCAAAAGGCTAAACGGTCCCGGCCATGGTAAGGCGACACCGTGGGAATACCGTGCGTGAGGCCGCAAAGTGATATGAGGTGTTACCAGCTAGGTCGATGTGACTTGAATCGGGTCCGACAGCGTTGGCATCGAGCAGGGCTGCTCAGAGGTCCGCTAAGCCAAACTGGTCAAGTTGAGTCTAGAAATGCTTTAGTTATATGTAGGGGAATTGATTGTGGAGGAACGTAAGGCTCTTTTTACTTCTTTACCTTATGCCCTCGATCCGAGTCATCCTCTTCTCATTCGACGTGGGTATAGGACTAGGCTCTCTTTTCTATCGTGTTCACGTGTTACTAATCCGTAGTACCTTATAGGATTGTTGGTTACATCCTCAGTTCAGTGCTACTAAATTTTAGTATGCTATCATTTGAACCAGAACCTTGTTATGATGTTGTTGAGTGGTTTTGCAAATCTGATTTTGAATGTCTCAAATCTGATTTGAGCATTTACAGATGTTATGCTGCCCGATTTTCCCTAGGAATTCTAATGCCTTTGCATTATGGCTGTGCTTTCAGATGGCCACCGCTCCCGTAACCAAGTGGTTCGCTCGACCGCTGCATTGATGTGTGCGGTCACACGGCCATGTTGGTTAGGGTGATGATTGAGGCTGGTTATCGATGGTATCCTGAATATACCGTCGAGGAGCAGTTCAGGGATTTCAATCAAAGCCAATACCTATGCACGGTCCGGATTTATCCATCTTACCCCGAGCTCTTGAGCCACTTCATCGTTCTTATGGGCTCGGAATCACTATTGGAATGTCTGTACAAGATGCAGCCTATTCCATGATGACTATTATTCGAGCGAACGCTTTGTCGAGCAACACCGATTTCCGCTATATGCCAATCTCTTCCACGGGCGATGGCTACCTTCGTGGTTTGTACAGCGATGCATCCCATGAGGACTCACCTTCGCACTACTACTGAAGTTGTTGGAGGACAAGGACCGTGAGAACCGGCCTTGCGTATGGAGCTATTTAATGCCCGCTCGACCACTGGGCTACTCGACTAGGTTTGCACCGCCGTGCAAGCGGATGTATGGACATGAGAGACTTGTACCTGCAAGGGCGAGTCTGCCGGACTTCATGGAGTGGCGTGAGGTTGGAGGCATCACTCCTCGTGGGCCTCTTCGCCACCGCTTGTTGGTCCACGGCCACATCCGAGTCCTTATGGTCCACAGGCCCCACAGGATTGTCTGTTTCCGGACGATCATGTTCCACTTCCAGGTCTGGGTGGTGATTTCTATGAGGACTACTATGGAGCTGCCTGAGATAGTAGTAGTAATCCTAGTATGGTACTAGTTGTGTTTCCACCGTCCTGCGTGACTCGTGGAATACGACTTAGTGTGTATCGTTCCGGAAGTGTAGAAAAATAATGTATAGGAGTTGGAATGCTTCCGATGAGATGTAACGCCTTTCCATATAGTGTACTCCGTCAGGCTTGTACTAAACTACGAATGGTGTGTATGACCGATGGTATATATATATATGGCAGTTTTATATTACCATGTCATACGGATGAACATCTTTGCATTCCATGCTGTCCATTACCTTCCGCACTTCCTTGTTAAATTCTGCCATCCTGGTTTAAACCTTTGCTTTGTCTCCCGTGATGGTCAACACTCAAATACTCCTGCTACTCCAGAGCAGGAGAAGCCGATGCAGCCGAAATGTGAATCTGCCGCAACCGCCATCTTTGGCCGAGGTGATCTTTGGAAGCGTAAGCATAATAAGCTGAAACCAACCGCTTATTGGAGCGGATTGAACAAAACACAGCACGCCAGCCAAGAAACGATGGGGTTTCACTCAATGATTTCGTCAAGCTATATCCTCCAAAATTCAAATGTTCCGTCGAGCCACTCGACGCAGATGATTGGCTCGCAAAGATCCACCACAAGCTGCGCTCCGCCAATGTGGCTGAGGCCGACAAGGTTACCTTTGCCGCCTATCATCCGGAAGGCCCCGCCATCTCCGTGGGAAAACTATGAGGCTATGCGTCCGGCTGGGCAAGTTACCACTTGGGATGAATTCAGTACCGCCTTCCGCGAGCACCATATTCCAGAAGGTCTTATGGACCGCAAACGTGAGGAATTTTGCAGTTTCACCCAAGGCAGGCTAACAGTGGATGCCTACAGCCGTGAATTTGGGAGGTTAGCACGTTATGCTCCCGAAGAAGTTTCTACCGATGCTAAGAAGCAGGCGAGGTTCCGTAAGGGACTTAGCCACGAGCTACGCCGAGATCTCCGTCTGCATGAATGTACCTCTTTCCGGTTAGTCAATAAGGCTATCGGCCGCCAAACCGGGCAGACTGATTTCGAGGCTTCACGCAAGCACATCCGTGATTCTCGATCGCCATCCGCTCGACCCCGAAGCGCGGGTTTGGGTTCCAAATACGGCTCTACCCCCAGATACACCCCGAGGCCATCCTTCGAGGCGCCGCCCCAACCAGCCGTATTTTCCACCTAAGACATATGGAGGTCCAATCGCTAGTGCTGCCCCACGGCCAAATGTGATCACTTGCTTCAAGTGTGGAGACGGGCCACTATATTCGAGAGTGTCCCAGAACAACCCCAATCAAGCCGAAAGTCTGTTGGCGCGGCAAGCCAGCAGAAAGATGCCCCACGCTAAGCCGATTGCCACCGCCGTGGCCATGTCAACTATGTATCCTTTGAAGAAACCTATGAGGATCCCAACGCCGCCCTCGATGACGCTTCTTGTTAATTGCCATCCGCAATCGTTCTTTTGATATTGGAGCATCTCATTCATTTATTTCGAGAGCTATGCTCGATTGCACAACACCACATTCTCGTGACATGCCTACCTCCATGGAAATTAAACTCCCGGTTCTAGATGGCAAACCTCTAGAATAAGTCATGGGAATGAAATTCTTGTCGATGATTAGTCTTTCTTGCATCTCTAATAGCTCTCAAGTCCTCGGACATAAACATCATCTTGGGTATGGACTGGATGTCGCCCATTATGCTAAGATTAATTGCTCTACTAGAACTGTTCAACTTACCCATCCTTCGGCAAAACAGTGGATGTTTTAACCCGAGTGTCTAAGCGCCACTTTACTCCCTAAATGCCAACCCCTTCCGCACCTCAAGATATTCCGGTAGTCCGTGATTTCCGGATGTCTTTCCGAGGAACTGCCAGTGTTCCACCGACAGGATGTCGAGTTCGTGATAGATCTTATTCCGGAACCGCCCCAATCTCTAGAAGACCTTATAAGATGGCACCCCTAGAACTAGCTGAACTTAAGAAACAACTCGATGAGTCCTTGCAAAAGGGTTTCATCCGTCCTAGTTCATCTCCATGGGCTTACCCCGTCCTCTTCGTCAAGAAGAAGGATGGTACGGATCGGATGGTTGTAGATTACCGACCTGTCAATTTGGTCACTATCAAGAACAAGTATCCGCTCCCCAGGATCAACGACCTGTATGACCAGCTCGCTGGATCCTCAGTCTTTTCCAAGATGGATTTGAGGTTGGGCTACCATCAAATCAAAATCAAGAACGGGGACATTCCCAAAACGGCCTTTGTCACTCGTTATGGCCAATACGAATACACCGTCATGTCCTTCGGATTAACCAATGCTCCAGCCACTTTCTCTCGGTTAATGAACTCAATCTTCATGGAGTATTTGGATAAATTCGTCGTGGTATACCTCGATGATATACTCATCTACTCCAAGAATGAGGAAGAACATGCCGAACATCTAAGGCTAGTATTGATGGAACTTCGAGAGCACCGCCTTTATGCCAAATTCTCTAAGTGTGAATTCTGGTTACCAGTGACCTATCTAGGACATGTAATCTCGGTAAGGGTATTGCTGTCAATCCCGAGCGAGTTCAAGCCGTCCTTGATTGGACTCCACCCGAATCGGTCAAGCAAGTTCGAGTTTCCTCGGTTTAGCGAGCTATTGCCGCCGCTTCGTCGAGAATTTCTAAAGTTGCTAAACCTCTAACCGAACTCCTCAAGAAAGATAAGAAGTTCGAATGGACGCCACAAAGGCGAGATCAGCTTTCAGAACTAAAAGACGCCGACATCTGCTCCCGCATTTGTCCCACCAGATTTCTAAGGACTTTATCATCTATTGCGGCGCCTCGCGACAAGGACTAGGTTGCATACTCATGCAAGATCGTCATGTGATTTCCACGCTTCTCGACGATAAGGCCCACATGAGGATAACTACCCCACACACGATCTAGAGCTTGCAGAAGTGGTTCATGCACTCAAAACCTGGCGACATTACCTTACGGGTAATCGCTATAAATCTACACCGATCACCAAAGCCTGAAATATATCTTCACCCAACCGGATCTGAATCTCGGGCAAAGACGTTGGGTCGAGTTGATTACAGATTTCGACTTAGGAATATCCTACACCCTGTGCAAAGCTAATGTCATGGCTGACGACTAAGTCGCAAATCTTATTGTAACAATCGATGTTACAACAAAGTCAACCAATTCTCCACGAGGAATTTCGTAGCTTAATCTTCACATTGTTCCTCGAGGATTCCTCTCCACCCCGGTGGCGAAACCTACCCTTACGGATCAGATCATCAAAGCACGAAGGTAGATCCGGAATCTCCGTGATCGGGAGAAACATCAAGAAAGGAGTCGCAGATTGTTTCTCCATTGATGAACAAGGTGTCGTGTTCTTTGGAGACCGCTAGTGGTTCCCAAGGTGCGCAACCTGAGGCGATTGATCCTTAAGGAAGCTCATGACTCTCCTCTCACCATTCATCCCGGTAGTACTAAAATGTATCAAGATCTACGCCAGAGGTTTTGGTGGACTAGGATGAAGAGAGAAATCGCTCAATACATTGCTAATCGCGACGTCGTCGTCGAGTTAAAGCGAGCATCAACGGCCTCTGGTACCCTTCAACCTTTGGAAATTCCTGAATGGAAATGGGATAAAATCGGTATGGATTTCATTACCGGTTTCCAGACCAAGAGAGGAATAACGCTATCTTCGTTGTCGTTGATCGTCTTTCCAAAGTAGCCCACTTCCTACCCGTTCGAGAGTATAACCGCTAGCCACTAGCTGATTTGTACATCTCTCGAATAGTGTCTCTTCATGGTGTTCCGTTAGAGATTAACTCAGACCGTGGGAGTCTCTTCACCTCTCGATTTTGGGAAAGTTTCCAAACGCTATGGGAACTCGCTCTCCTTTAGCACCGCTTTCCATCCCCAATCAAGTGGTCAAGTAGAACGAGTCAATCAAATCCTAGAGGATATGCTCTGAGCTTCATCATCTCTTTCGCATGAATTGGGAGAAATGCCTTCCATTCGCCGAGTTCGCTTATAACAATAGCTATCAAGCCAGCTTGGGCAAAGCCCTTCAAGTTCTTTATGGCGGAAATGTCGAACGCCTCTTAATCGGTCGAAACCGGGAGAGACAACTCTTTGGCCCGGACATGATTCAGAAGCGAAGAGCAGGTTCGCATTGTTCGTGAGAAACTGAAACAGCCCAATCTCGTCAAAAGAGCCAATATGACCGCAAGCATAAGTCTATGGCTTATGAAATTGGCGAGAAGGCTTATCTTCGGTTACTCCTTTGAAGGGAACCCATCGATTGGTATCAAAGGCAAGTTGGCTCCTCGTTACATTGGACCCTTTCGCATTCTTGCCAAACGAGGGAAGTTGCCTACCAATTGAACTACCTCCGCATCTTTCCAAGGTCCATGATGTCTTCCACGCTTCCCAACTCAGCGTTGCTTCTCGGATCCTATCCGTGGAGTGGACCACTAAACGCTTGATCTCCAAGATAACCTCACCTATCGAGAGTACCCGCTCAGATCCTCGATCAAACCGAGCGCACCACTCGACGCCGAATATCAAGTTTCTAAAGGTTCAATGGTCAAACCATTCCGAGCAAGAAGCAACTTGGGAAAGGGAGGATCGTCTTCGACTTGAGTACCCCACCTTTTTCGCAACAGATCCTAAATCTCGGACGAGATTCTTTTGAGTGGGGTGAGTTGTCACATCCCGGATAGACCATGCATTAGGGTGTGCATCATGTTTAAATTTCATCTGAATTTGAAATGGGGAAGGCAGAAACCCCGAACACCCCCTTAAAAGAACTAGGGTTTACTAAAATTTATTTCAATGAATCCGAAATGCCCTTCAAAATGCTCATCCTCTTTGTTTGGGTTCAGGACCCATGTCAAAGGAGGTGCACCATTTTCTAGGTCACCTAAGGGTTCTAGAATTAATCCACAAGTTTTTGAAATGAGCATTTCAAATTATGAAAAATATTTTAAATGTTCAAAAATTGTCAAACAAAAATGTTTCATGTTGGGAATATTCCAACAAGTGACCAGGAGCATTTTGGTAATTTTTAAAATAGTTTTGGTATTTTTAAAAACCCTAACAAAGTTGCAGAAAATAGAAAAACTTAAAAAGAGGAACCTTACTGTCATGCTGCATGATCGCCCACCTGCTGCCCAGCCCAAAGAGCAGGCCAACAGCTGCTTGGCTCGGCCAGCAGCAGCCTAATCTGTCGGCCGGCTTGAGCGCAGGGCGCGCCACGCAGCCGCCCGCCGCCCTCGCCGCTCGCCATACTGGACGACCTCGCGTCGTCGCCCGACCCTGGACACCTCATTCCCCCTGCTCCTCTCTCTCGCTCTCCCCAAACTGGCCGACGCCATCGCCGACGCGCCACTGCCGACGCCAGTGCTCCCCGCCGCCCACGCTCCTCCCCACCATGTCCAGCAGCTCCGCCGCACCCCATTACCTCTAGCTAGCCAAGCCCCACTCGCTCTAAGCACCCCGAGGTTACTACACCGACCTCGACCGAGCTCGAGGTCGCCGGAGATCCCCATCGCCGCCGCCGCCAGATCGACCGCCCCGACCCCGACGAGGCTCTCCACAGTTCACCGTGAGCCCTGCTACCCTTCCATCCCTCCATTCTCTTCCTCGTGCCCCACCACGAGCGCACGTTGATCACCCGAACCCACCGCCGCTGAGCTCGTGCCGACGAGGCTCGGCCACCCAGCCGCCACGCCACCCTGTCCATCGCACTCCACCGGGTTGCGCTGGGCCTAGCTATGCACTTCCAGCGCCGCCGAGCACTCCAACACCAAACCCGACATCACTCGAACCCCCGCCGCCGCCTCGACTCTGTCGCCGGGCGCCCACTCCGCCACCCCTAACCCAACTAACCCCACTAAACACCGCGGCTCACCTCCGGCTTCACGAGGTGCTCCCGCGCTCCATTTGGTGCCCGAAAGTGCAAAGCACTTGCTCCGCCGCTGGCCTCGGCCCGGCTAGACGCCGTGAGTTGACTCGTCCGTGGGCCTGCTGACTGTCTCGAGTCAATGACGGTGGGGCCCCTCCAGTTAAACTAATTAGGATTAGTTCTAATTAATTAAATTAGTTTAAACTAACCCTGACATGCGGGTCCCACTGGTCAGTTTGACCTGGACGACCCCGTTGACCCCTGACGTCACGCTGACCTCATGCTGACGCATTAATTCAAATTCTGGAATTATTTTATATAGTAAATTCCAGAATATAATTCAAATTTCAAATGCTTATAACTTTTATTCTATAACTCCAAATGCAAAGATTTATATATGAAAAATTATCAGAAAATACACTCTATCCATTGGTACAGGTTTCATGCATGTTAAAACAAGTTAACTATGCTGAATAACCAGATTAAGATTTTGCACCATTAGGCCTAACTCAATGAGCTATCATTTGAACCTTTGATTCAAATGAGTTCATCCCCTGTTCCTTCCACTTGCATTAGGCCAACACACATCCATATTGCCATGTCATAGCATGCATCATATTGTTGCATATTGTTTGTATGTTTATTTCGTGTGTTTTCATGATAGGTTACGCCTCAAGATAACCTCGACTACCCACCAAGGGCAGTTCTCTACCCAGCCCATCAGCAAGCAATTCATTGATCATTCCGATACAAACCCATGTTCTCGCTTCGCTCTCGCTTTTACTGCATTAAGACAACATAATTCAAACTGTTGTGTGCTGCGGTAGTTGAACCCACTTCCTTTGCATGACTGTCATTGCCACAAGAATTAGATGAAACCCACTAGTATGTGTAGGAGTTGATTGAGCCATGTTTGTGATTCCTACCATGCTATGCTTGCTATGCTTAGAGTTGGGTCAGCTCGGCTCATCGGGATGATGAACTGGAGTGAAAGGTTGTGTTGGTTCGAGAGTGTAAGTGTTGAACACGATTTGGTAAAGGTATCGATGAGAGGCCATGTAGGAGTACATGGTGGGTTGTTTCATTGAGGCCGAACTTAAGAACTGAGATCTGTGTTTGTGATCCATGAACTAGCTACTACCACGCATTGGGCCCGAAACCAATGGACCCTCTCGCTTCTTAACCACCCCTGCTCATAGTCCGGAGTTGCAAGTAGTTTCGTGTTTGTAGCATGTTGGGGCCGCACGCAACGCTGACCTTAGGGGTGGGTTGTGTTGCGGTAGGCACCGTGGCCGTGTACCGAAAGTGCCCGTTTGGTATCTCGGGAACCCCTGCACACATCGTTCGGGCTGTATGGGAAACCTCGGCGGACTCCTGCGGATGGAACCCGAATAGGCGATACACGGACTAGGGACTTGAGTGTTTAGGTAGGCTGAGGCCGACACCCACGTTGGGCTTCCGCTGAAGGTTGCCGAGTACATGTCGTAAACGATTTATAAGTGGTGAGAGCGTGTGAAGAAGTATACCCCGCAGGTTGAATATGATCTATTGAATAGCCGTGTCCACGGAGAAGGACTTCGGGTTACCTATATCAGTTCATAGACAAGTAAATGGATACTACTAAAAGCCTCAAGATAAGTGTGAGTATCGTGGATGGCCCTCTCGGGGATGACGAGAGGATCCACGGTGGAGTATTGTGATGGTGATTAGTGGACTGCGTGTACGACAAAATGCTTTACAAAGTGTGTCACGTAGGATAGCTTAGCCAAGAGTCAAAGCTGGCTTGCTGCAAATAACTCCACCTCCTTCCTTGAGAATGTGCATGTATGATAGGATTCTGTGGTAAGACTTGCTGAGTACTTTTGTACTCATGTTTGCTTAATCAATATTTTTCAGAGGACTATACTACCCCCTCCGACGGATTCTATGTAGATGTTGACTTGATTTAGTAAGCTAGCCACCGGTGGCGATCTAAGACTTGTGAAGGGCCATTGTAGATAGAAAGGCTCCAACAAGCTTTCTTTCTTTCTAGAGTCTCGTACTCAGACTACTTTGCTTCCGCATGTGCTTGTATGATTGTATGATTTGAGTGTTGGGTCATGTGACCCTACCGTATGACTATGTTATGTACGGCTCCTGAGCCTCTTAAATAAAGTGCTTGAGTTGTAGAGTTTTGTTGTGATGCCTTGTTGTATTTACTCATATCGGGCATATTGCGTGGTATGATTGAAATGCTTGGTATGAGTGGGATCCGACAAACTAGTTGTTTATCCTTGGCAGCCTCTCATATGGGGAAATGTAGTCTCGTGCCTCGAGCGATAGTAGTCCGCTCTGCCGGTTCACCGGAGTCCTGCTAGCCCAAAGACTACTGCTTGGACACTTGACTGGCGGCATGTGTTTCATTTCGTTCCTTATGTCTGTCCCTTCGGGAAATGTCACGCGGTGATACTTGAGTCCTGCCTAGCTGCTACAGCCGGGATACCGGAGTCCTGTTAGCCAGTGCTACAGCCCGAGTTCATACGCTGATGACCGACATGCTCAAGTGATTCATGTATGCCTGTCCCCATAGGTTAGCGCGCTTTGGGTTCACGACTAGCCATGTCGGCCCGGTTCTTTGTCATGTGGATGCTAGCGACACTATCATATACGTGAGCCAAAAGGCTAAACGGTCCCGGGCCATGGTAAGGCGACACCGTGGGAATACCGTGCGTGAGGCCGCAAAGTGATATGAGGTGTTACCACCAGGTCGATGTGACTTGGAATCGGGGTCTGACACCCCCCACCCCTCTATTTATAGGAGGAGAGGGCAGGGGGCGGCCATCTAGGGAAACCCTAGATGGGCGGCGGCCCAAGGGAGGAGGGAGGTGGCTTGCCCCCAAGCTAGGGGGCGCCTTTAGGGTTTCCCCTCCCAAACCCTAGTCAAGATGGGCCTAGGTGGGAGGCGCCCAGCCCACCAGGGGCTGGCTCCTCTCCCACTTAGCCCATGTGGCCCCGAGAGGTGGCCCCTCCGGTGGACCTCCGGAACCCTCCCGTGGCCCCAGACATTACCAGATACCCCAAACTTTCCGAGTCCGCTTAACCACTTTCCATATATAAATCTTTACCTCCGGACCATTCCGAACTCCTCGTGACGTCCGGGATCTCATCCGGACTCAACAACATTCGGTAATCACATACTTGTCTTCCTAATAACCCTAGCGCCACCGAACCTTATGTGTAGACCCTACGGGTTCGGGAGACATGCAAACATGACCGAGACTACCTCAAGTTAATAACCAACAGCGGGATCTGGATACCCATGTTGGCTCCCACATGCTCCTCGATGTTTTCATCGGATGAACCACGATGTCAAGGGTTCAAGCAACCCCGTATTCTATTCCCTTTGTCAGACGGTATGTTACTTGCCCGAGACTCGATCGTCGGTATCCCAATACCTCGTTTAGTCTCGTTACCGGCAAGTCACTTTACTCGTACCGTAATGCATGATCCCGTGACCAGACACTTGATCACTTTGAGCTCATTATGATGATGCATTACCGAGTGGGCCCAGTGATACCTCTCCGTAATACGGAGTGACAAATCCCAGTCTCGATCCGTGTCAACCCAATGGTCACTTTCGGAGATACCTGTAGTGCACCTTTATAGTCACCCAGTTACGTTGTGATGTTTGATACACCCAAAGCACTCCTACGGTATCCGGGAATTGCATGATCTCATGGTCTAAGGAAGAGATACTTGACATTGGAAAAGCTCTAGCAAAACGAACTACACGATCTTTGTGCTATGCTTAGGATTGTCTTGTCCATCACGTCATTCTCCTAATGACGTGATCCCGTTGTCAATGACATCGATGTCCATAGTCAGAAACCATGACTATCTGTTGACCAACGAGCTAGTCTACTAGAGGCTTACTAGGGACGATTGTAGTCTATGTATTCACACGTGTATTACGATTTCCGGATAATACAGTTATAGCATGAATAAAAGACAATTATCATGAACAAGGAAATATAATAATAATGCTTTTATTATTGCCTCTAGGGCATATTTCCAACAATGTGAACAAACCAAAAACCGAGACATGACGATAGTTGTCGAAGAAAGATGGGATGCCTTCCGAGGCATCCCAGGCTTAGACGCTTGAGTCTCCTTGAATATTTACTTGGGGTGCCTTGGGCATCCCCAAGCTTGAACTATTGCCTCTCCTTATTCTTCTCATACTGATACCTCCTCGATCTTCGAACACTTCATCCACACAAAACTTAACCAAACTTTTTATTAGAGGGGTGTTATTACATATAACATCAAATCCCGTCATGTCCTACTGTAACATTATTATATAATTATAATGAAACAACACCCACTCTATGCTATCACAATTCTATGGCTCCCAACTAAATGGGGCTCAACAAGATTTCAAACATAAGCAAATAACAAAATTATAACAGCAATCTGTGAAAGCAAGACAGTCTATAAAGATGCAGATGTGCATATACTTCTGTAACTCAACAAATTCTGAAAAATTAGGACAAAATAAAAAATTTGCATAGAAGTAACATGTAAAAATCTCAAAAACTTTAGAGGTTCCAGTAAAAAATGTAAATTCACGCACTACAGCCAAAGTTTTTGTTTTTGCACTACACATACCGAACAAGCAATTTAAACACCCTAAAGGTAAATCTTGGCACATTATTTTATAATGCAATAGATTTGTATAAGGGGATAATTATTTTTAAAAAAAATTTCTGTAATCAAGATTCACAAAGTTTCCATGGGCATGAACAAAGTTCAAGGACGTCCTCCACTTCAACGTTATTCGTCTTTCTCACATTCACTTTTCTTTTAGAAAAAGTTTTAGGTTCCCCTCGATATTTTTTTGTTTTGAAACTTTTTAAAAGTAGACAACAAAGTTAAATGACTCTCTAAAACTTCTCAGTTGTCTCCCTTGCAGCGCTTTCTTTAAAGCCATTAAGCTAGGCATAAAGTGCTCAAGTAATTGATCCACCCGGATCCCAAGGTATATCAAAGCCAATTTTAATTAAGAATGATTTTTAATTTAGTAGTGAGCATAGAGTAACATATATCACATAACAACGGAGTCCAGCTCTCTTCCTATGCAATGGTATGTCATAAAAGAACAATTCATGCAGACATAATAAAGTCCAATGCATAATACAAAGAGTTTCTTGCAATTTTATCGTATCGGAAATATAAAGAGGTGGAGATGTAGTTCCTCTCACATAATAATTGCAAGTAGGAGCAGCAAGCACATACATATTATATTCATCAAAATCATCATGTGCAACAGTAAAACGCAACCCATCAATATAATCCTTAATAAGCGCAAACTTTCCCGATATAGTGTAGTTGAGAGAATTCAAAAGGATAATAGGACTATCATGTGTGGGTGCAATAGCAACAATTTCTTGTTTAACGTAAGGAACTATATCAAATTCATCTCCATAAGCATAATTGGCATCGTGGCCACAAGAATAGCAAGCATCAATTTCATCAAAAAGGGATATTTCAAACGAATCCACGGGATCATAGCAATTATCATAGCACTCATCCTTCGGTAAGCACGAAGGGAAATTATACAATGTATGAGTTGAAGAGTTACTCTCATTAGAAAGTGGGCACATGTAGCTAATCCGCTCTACCTCCTCTTGTTCTTCGCTCTCCTCATCTTTTTCATCTAATAAGCTCGCAGTTTCAACAATTTCTTCTTCCATAGATACCTGCAAAATATTAGTCTCTTCTTGGACAGCAAAGGCGTCCGCAATGTATTCTTCAACATAAGCATTAGAAGCATAGTTTTCATAGCAATATTTAAGTATGGAAAATGTTTTAGATTTATAAAGGGTAGCATCATACTTTTCAATGAAAGAAGCAATTTCATAGACACCCTTAAAGGAAACAAATTCTTCAATTCGTTCAATATCATAGTAATTATAAACACCCTTGGCATAGGAAATAATATTCCATTATCCTTAAACTCACATTGGTAGGGAAGGTGTCTTTTAGGGTCTTCAAAACAACAAGTAAAATCATATATTTTGCATAAATTCCAAGCATAGCATTGCAAACAATTAATTTGACCTCATAAGAGTTTCCCTTTTTTGAGACAAGTGGTGTCGCACAAAATAAGCATGCTCATCTAATGATTTTCCCTCAACTAAACTAGTTGGATTTCCAGCACGAGCACAAAAGGATCGAAGATTATCCAAGTAGAAAGCTTCAACATTATGATAGATTTTGGGTGGTTCTTCAACCATTGGGTTAGCAAGTACAACTAATTTTTGTGGTATTTTACGTTTCCTACCCATAACTAAAGATAGAAATGAAGAGCAAAAAATAAAAACTACTTAGAAATAAAGCAAACAAGCACACACGAGAATATCGACCCCACACTATTGCTCCTCGGCAACGGCGCCAGAAAAAGGTCTTGATAACCCACAAGTAGGGGATCAGTTGTAGCCTTTCTCGATAAGTAAGAGTGTCAAACCCAACAAGGAGATAAAGGTAGAATTAATATTCGCTTCATGTTCTACCAACCGCCGATCATCTCTATGCACACTTAGCGTTTGCTTTACCTAGAACAAGTATGAAACTAGAAGTCCTTTGTAGGTGTAATGCTAGAACTACTTTGCAAGACTAAAACTAGGAGTTCTTAGCTAGAATAAGACTATGAATAATTTGCAAGCTAATGAAATTTAGCTGTTTAGTAGAAAGCTTTTGTAGCACAAGAGAAGGATTTCTCCCTAGGCAATCGATAACTAGACCGGTAATCATTATTGCAATTTTATATGAGGGAGAGGCATGAGCTAACATACTTTCCGTACTTGGATCATATGCACTTACGATTAGAACACTAGCAAGCATCCACAAGTACTAAAGATCATTAAGGTAAAACCCAACCATAACATTAAGTAACAAGTCCTCTTTACTCCCATACGCAACAACCCCCTTACTCGTGTGTAAGATTCTATCGCTCTCTCCATCCACTATAAGAGAATCGTGAACTAATTGCAACACCCTACAACGTGAATCCCACACGCCTGCGTGACACGGAGGGAACCATAGGACATAACCGAAATAAAACATACAACTTAAGCCAATCACGATCATAGATCAACCCATAGGAGAAAACAAATCTACTCAAACATCATAGGATGATCATACATCATTGGGTAATAATATATAGAATGAAGCACCATGTTTAAGTAGATCCTACAGTGGGTAGAAGAGCTATTACACCGCTGCATGGAGGGGGAGAGAGCTGGTGATGACGGCGGCAAATTTTTGGTGTAGATCGCCCCACGATGATTGCCCCGGCGGCGTTCCACCGCCACCGGGAGAGAGGTGGGGAGAGAGCCCCCCTCCTTCTTATTCTTTCTTGGCCTCCCCCCTAGATGGGAGGAGGGTTTCCCCTCTGGTCCATGGCCTCGCCCCGGAGGGCAGGAGCCCCTCCGAGATTGGATCTCTCTCTCTCTCTCTCTCTCTGTTCTCTTCTGTTTCACGTTCCTGTTTTCTAGCCTTTCACCGTTTCTTAAATTAACAGAGATCCGTAACTCCAATTGGACTGAAGTTTTACAAGATTTACTGCCGGATAATATCTTTCTTGTGGCGAAAGAAGGGCACCAACCGCCTTACAGGGGACCCACAAGCCTACCAGGCGCGCCCTCTAGGCTTGTGGCCCTCTCGGGCATCGTCTCGCGTTGATTCTTTTTCACAAAAATCACATATATTCCAAAATAAATCTTCATAAATTTTTATCATGTTTGGACTTCATTTGATATGAATATCCTGCGAAACAAAAAATATGCAACAAACAGGAACTCGCACTGGGCAGTGGATCAATTTGTTTGTCTAAAAAATAATATAAGATGTTGCCAAAAGTATATGAAAGTTGTAGAATATGTGCATGAAACAATCAAAAATTACAGATACGAAAGAGACATATCATCCCTCACCCGGTCTCTGGATGAAACTTATAATACAATGCCTGGCTTTATAAGCTTTGCTTTCTAGTTAGTAATTAGCCAAGAATGCCTTGCATAAATTATCCCAAGTGTGAAAGGTACGTGCGGGGTGAGAAAGTAGCCATGATTTCGCCTTGGCGATTAATGTTTGTCAAAATAACTTCATCTCATCGTAAGCGAAAGCATTAATTTTATAAGTCCCACATATCTCACTGAATAATTTCAAATTTCAGTGAGGATAATATTCATCGTTACCTTTAAATTGCTTATCGTGCAATAATTCCAATAAGCTCGGATTAACCCCAAAGGATACGTAATTAGGTCTGAGCCAAACGATGTAAATATATTTCTGATAGGTGGCCCTGAGAGCTTCATTGCCATGAGTTGGTAGATATGCCCGTACTAGGACATGGTTGCTTCGACAAAAATAAACCAAAACTCAAAAAAATAACAAAAGTGCTTAGCTTCCCGGCAACGATGCAAGAAAAAACTTGATGGCCTACAAGTTCACATGGTTTAGTTCTAGCCTTTTGAAGTAAGAGTATCGATCTCACAGGGAGCACAGAAAATGGACTTTGTCTCTTGTAAGGGTTTGTAATGTTGTTATTGGAAGTTAGTTGTGGTCCAAAGTAAAGGGGAAATGGAAATTCCAAATATTGCAAGGTTTTCGCGAACAAGGTAATAAAATGCAAGAGTAAAATAAAAGAGTGAAAGTTGTGAAGTAACATTTTTTGAAATCAATAGGGCTACAACATTTCAAGGGAGTCTGGATTCTCAATAGTATGTATGTAACGCAACCTATGTCTAAGCATAATTCGAAGTTCAGATTACTAAACCACTTTATATGTTTTCATAAGTGGGCGGAGCCAAGTACAAATCGTGCATACATGTCACGTCCCCGTGTCACATAGTCCACCATCGTTCATGTGCACTCGATTACCGAACGGTGTTAAAGGTTTCCCCATGGACGCAACTACGGTTGTCTTCATTTATCCCTTATTGTAATGAGCAAGGAAGGAGGGAGATAGGTACTATATTACAAACCTCTACAGACCCACCATCACACAAATAGTAATGGTATTTCATACAAAAGAGGCATATGTTGGATGGTCGACTTCACCCAACAACGAGAAGATCATTAACATAAACATATAAAGAGGATGCCAAATCCTATCAACATTCAGTTCCTAAACATACTAGGGTTCCTCCACATCCTCAAGAACTATAAAGATTACTCGAACATCAAGTACATAAGCATCCCTGGAATGAATCAAGGTAAACATGCATGAAGTGCCAAAGTATTAGATCCACACGGTCTAATGTATTACAAAGAGATGGTGGAGGCATAGACGGATGATTATGATGCCCTCTATGGGATGATGCCACGACGGAGCCCTTCTATCAATTCCCCCTTTGGAATCCTTCCGGAGGCTAGTGTTCTTCGTTCTGGAAGATTTTCTGGTGGTTGTAGGCATCTGATCCACAATCCTATTGCATAGGAGTAAAATACTGGATCATGCGGGGGCGGCAGCGAGTGGTACGATCAGCAATGCAAGTGTGCGCGGTCATACCGTGCGCCGTCGAACGCCCCAGTCCCCTCTCTTGGGCTTCTTTATTTTACTATAGTGCGTGCAGTCCCATTTATTTCTTTATTTTACTATAGTATTTTATTTCCCATATTCATGTGATTTTAATACCATATTGTTGGGATTTTTGCTTGTGCCTTCAAATACTTCCATCAAAGGAATCCTAGCGAACACAGATAAAAGAGCGCACAAACGTAGTAAAATCTAGATAATCGTAATACTAAGGTATGGAATAAAAGGTGTAACCATACAAAAAGTCGAAAACATTGGAATCGACACCAGTCTAGGGGCCACAAGCTGGTTTTCCATTTGGAGCATACACATAGAACTTGTTTTGTAGGTACAAATGAGGCGATTCTGAATGATGCTACTATTTTACCGTTAGGGGGGTTCCCCTGATGGCTCGCATGCATATCTTGCGGAGTAGGCTGTTATTCCTGGTTTGGGGCTCTAGCCAGTTGTAGCCCCTCATCCATATGGTTGAGTTGAACTCGGATCTATGGGCGGACTCCCGATTAGGATTAAACTCAATCGGGTCGCTTTGTAGCGTTTGCAAGTACGGAGGAAATCTCTCTACCAACATACCCAAATGAAGGTGTGATTTTCACGGAATATGTGTTTTGGCACATGGCATTAAGAGTCGATCGTATGTGTGTGGGTGCATTGGTGCACCCTGTAGGGTTAAATCTATTGGAATAGTCTTGTCTACAGTTATGGATGACTTGGTGATTGTACCAGGTTCATAAATAGATTCAACCATAATTGCTAAACCTTACCCACCCTTAATTTTGTTAGCTGATAGATCTTGACAACTCCAAGCTTAATTTATAAAACTTTTCAACCATGACAATGCCCTAAGGATTCTTCTTCGTGGGAGATGTGAAGGAGAATGCAAGGTCGTGTTATGTTTGATGGTAGGACTAGGTGGTTCTTATGTGACCCTTTTCCTTATGCGCTCAATTTTCTTATCTCTTATACTCGCGGGTTCTAGTGTGTGTCTATAGAATGCTTAGTGATTGCTGCCACTTAAACTATATATACCCCTTCCTTGAGAATGATGCATATGTAGATATATATGATGTAAATCTTGCGAGTACAGTTGTGCACTCACCTTGGTTAATTTGGCCCATTTTCTCATGGAATCGCTGCAAATCAGATGGTAGCATATCAGGAACATGTTTGTTGATCGATTGTGTTAGCCGGTTATCCCACAGACAATGGTCTAGGCAAGGATTTGGATGCCTTTGATTTTCAAGCCTTCTTAAGGCATTTGTTAAACTTTACCTGTCTAATGTATATTCGCTTCCATTGTATGACTTGTATCTTGGACAAAAGACCTTTGTTGTATTCATTTGCTAGATTTGATTCTCCGGAGCTGTTGTATATATTTGCTGTTGTTACGGATTCTTTTGTGACTTGTGTTGTGATACTGACCGTTCACCCACATGGCATGCACGATTCCGTGTGTATGTTGTGTGAAGGTGGCACCTTAGGATTGATTTTATGTGGAGGCCAACAGAGGTTGCTAGATCTGCATACTGTCGGTATTGGGGTGCTACAATCATCGACCAAGGCATTTAAATTAACTCTTGCACCATGCACCATGCGAGCACCTCCCCCTCTTTTACAATCAGAACCAGTATTTGACAGTGGATAAATGGAAAGCCAGTTCCCAAATTTTAGATCTTTCATTTCATAAAAACCGGAGCCACACTCCTATTGATCGTGACCAATGACCCTGCGTGCTTGATAGAACCATGCAAGCTTCTCGTACCTAACATTGTATACACGTTGTTCCTTTTCTCTGACAATACTGGTGTGTTTTGTGAGCAACTCTCGGATGTCATGAAGAGCACGCACTCATATAGAATCACCCCGAGTGTTGCCGAAGATCCTTATCACCGGGCTTTTTGAAGCTTTGTTGACCAATTTCTCCACTAGTTTCTTCTTGCAAAAGCCCTCTGGCAGCTTGTGGATTTGTAGCCGTATGGGCATGGAATTTGTCATCCTCTTTGTTGGTGAACCCATCGTATGGGTGCAAAAGTATTCCCAGAAGCGGAAGAGCCATGGCCCTTGCTCCATGATCCTCTCTCAATTACCGAGACACGAGACTTGCACGATGAGCAGGTTGACCCAAATCGCCCGAAAGTTTGTTCAAGATTCCATGCAACACGCATCTCGCGGATGTCATGACGAACACACACTCATGTATAATCGCCCCTAGTGTTATCGGAGATCCTTATCTCCTGGCTTTCGGAAGCTTTGTTGATCAATTTCTCCACTACTTCCTTCTTGCAAAAGCACTCTTCCAGCTTGTGGATTCGTAGCCATATAGGCATGGAATTTGTCACCACTTCCTCTTCGTTGGTGAATCCATCGTATGGGTGCAAAAGTATTTCCCAGAAGCGGAAGAGCCACAACCCTTGCTCCATGATCCACTCCCAATTACCGAGACAAGAGACTTGCACGATGAGCAGGTTGACCCCGATCCCCCGAAAGTGCAACCTTGTTCGAGATTCCATGCATCACGCATCTTGCAGAAGAAGGCTGCTCGACTGAAGTAAGTACATGCCTGCACCCGAGCTAGGGTTAGCAAGCGAACTCCCTCCTAGAGCTCATGCTCCTCCTCATCAACGATCACATTGTAAAAATAATCTTCTGAAGAACAAATTGGTCGAAGAAGACACCAAGGTCCCCAAGGTTTGCGCATTGCGAACCCACGTCCGTGGATGAGTTTGCATCAGAAGACGAGCCGTCACGGTCTCAAACCCTTGGGCAAGGGGCAAGGCCATGAGGGTTAGAAGGCGGTGGGGGCAACGGAGTCGATTTGCGATCGAGGGAACTTGGCAGTGGTAGTGGATAAGGACTCAGCTATGATGAATCGCCAAGAGGGCACTAAACCCTACCGGCTACCTGGGGACTCTATTGATGTTGACCTTTTTGTGGAGTAATTCGTTAGTTCCTCATGTTGATGGGGTCTTTTTCTCGACAATGTGTATGACGCCTCTTGTTGTGTGCTAGGTCGACCGGTGATACCCTGATGGTGGGGCAGATGTATCGGTTTTAGTCATGTTTTCCATAATTAACTGGTGAACTGTTTCTTGCTTAATTATTACTCCTTCTGTTAATTCTTATAAGATATTCTAGGTTTTTCCAAATCAGATGTATATGAACATATTTTAGCGTGTTGGTTCACTCATTTTATTTCGTTTGTAGTCTGTATTAAAATATATCCAAAACATCTTACGATATTCAACGGAGAGAGTACATCATACGAGGCAATTTCTTCCAAGTTCGAAAAAAAAGTTTCGTACCAAACTGGGTTTTTCATGGCCAGCCCGAGCTCTGTGTTAGCGCAGGTTGAGAGGAGACACAGTACTGAATGAGCTAGCGCACGTGAACTTCGTGGAACTCCATCAACGACGACGGCCGAGCGGGAGAGCACATAATTTCAACGGGAGTTGAAGGCCATGACGGCGTACGCCGAGATCGGCGACGAGGCGACGCATGGGGATAGAGAGATCGATATGTACATGCAGTCACAGCGTGACGCATGGATTCGATACGGACGAAGGTCTTTCACCTACGCCTGCACTGCATGGCACCGCCGGACCGCCCGAAGCTCACGGCCTCGTACGTACCTACCTGTGGCTGTGGGGTGTGGAGAACCAAATTTTGTCCAAATCTGTGGTTCCCGTGCGAGAGAAAAGACATGGATGCCATCCACGCGTACCAGTGCGACTGCTTGGACCTGCCTATGGCCAAGCCAAATGGTACTCGGCGCAGGTAGCTAGGCGCACTCGTGACATTTCTGGCTAAAGTACCCGTGGGGCGTTTTCCACCGGGCTCAGTTTTGGTAGTGTCCAAGGCCAGATTGAGGAGCCATAGCCTATAGCCTCGTACGCCCTATTACCACTAACCCATGTATATATAGCTCAAAAAAATTTAACCCATGTATATATATTTATTTTTACAAATGTAGACAAACTGACATACAAAGGCCACAACATATCATTAATCTGTGTACCAGAAATATTTCCGTTAAGAAATAAATGGAAAGGGGTGATAGCCCGGTTGAAAAATATCATTAATCTGTGTCTTTTTTGAAGGCATTGCTATGGAGTCTGTTCAAACGTGCTCTTCATGGTGAAACCCAATATCTGACCCGAGTGGTTGGCTCGCGGGAACCTTCCTCGTAGCTCGTTTGCTGTCAAGGACGATGGATGGCGTTGTTGTTTGTCTGTTGCAAGTTGTTTGATGCATCGGTTGTCTTTGCTTTTTTTTCACTTCTTTTTAATGTTTCTTGGCCGAGTGCATCCTCGTTATCTCGATCTATTATAGATATTTGTGTCCTTGCAGAGGATGGATGTAATTGATATTATCTTGATATTAATAAAGTACCGCTTCAGGTATTCCTCGGTTGCCTGAAAATCGAAATCACGGCGGTCAATTTTGTTGGAGAAGGGCCAATCCGTGAGCCCGAGACGGGGAGGTAGTAGTCTTCCGCGGGTCGTGGCGTCGAAGCTATAAGGGAGGAAGGTGGTTCACATGTGAGTGTTCGTAGACCTCTTTCCGATGTGTGTGAGAACTTGTGGGAGGCGAGGCGGGAGGGCGGGCCAGGGTAGAGGAGGGGAAGAAATCACGTCTATGCTTTAAGGAAGAAGATAAACAACGATACCTAGAGGAGGAAGAAAGCACCCTTTGTAAACACACTCACACAAATATTTCTACTCTCTTACTGGTGTATGGACATGCTTACAGACAAAGTGAATACGTAAAAAAAAACAGTAAATCGATGGTGCACGAACAGGTAGCTATTACCGCCGTGCCGTTGTCCTTGGTCTCTGACCATTGTTCAACCGTTAGTTGAGATGCATGCGGGCGTGATTAAGATGCGTAGAGTTAGCATCGCACATATCCAGACGCGAACAAGCTGTGATGCACACATAAATCCAACGCCCGTGTGCGTGGTGCGTCGACCTACGTCGGCTAGTGTCGGTGGACCCAAATCCTCAGCCGCTTCACGACCCGTGTGCGTGAGCGCGGGGCCCGCCCGCCGGGCAAGCCCCCTCCCCACAGTCGGTGGACCCCTGGTCCACACTCCACAGCCGCTTCACGACGCTCGCTCGCTCCACTCCATCGACTGTGCTGCTGTACTCACTCGTACTCACTCCCTTAATTTCTCTGAGCTGCACATGCGATTACAAGCTCAATTTACAGCAGTACACTCAGTGTGTACACTACACTAACATTCTACCAATACGCTCGTATGCCGTCCGTGAGAAAGAACTGCGGGCGTACGTAGCGATGTAGCAGAGGAGCGTACAGTAGCCAGTGTGGAAAGGAGGGGGCAAAAGGCGATAGGGAAAAGCATGACAACGATATGAACGAAAGGAATCAGACAGCAACCTTCTTATTAGCCTCCTCCATACCCTCCCCCTCCTCCTCCTCGTCTCCTCTTCTTCTCCTCCCCCTTGTCTCGAGAGCAAGCAAGAAGACGACTAGTAGCCGATAGCTAACTAGCATGCAGCCGCACAAGGGATAGATAAGAGCCGGGGAGACAGAGAGGTATGGGGAAGAAACAAAGCCCTCGTTTCTCTCTGCGTGCGCGCGCGTGTGGGTTTGGGTGCTTGCGAGCTTCGATTTGTTCTCCCACTCTAGCTTACTTGTTTCAGAGTGCAACTGCTGGTTTGGATTTCACTGCGGGAGTTTGTTCGTTTGTTCATCTTCCTTCCGCGATTGAGCCCTAACCCTTTGGAGTTTTTCTTCTTCCCCCCAGCTTCTTCTTGTCCAAGCTTCAGATCGATTCCGGCCAGGCAAAGACACACACACACAAATATGAGATAGGTATCGCCTTCTCTATCTTTATCTTTGGTGTTTTCCTCCCTCTCCTCGTCCGAGAAACAACTTTCTGGCCTCTTCTTCTTTGCACGTTTCCTGAGTTTGTTCTTGGCATGTCTCTCATGGAAAGCGCTGCTTTTTCTTGAAGTGAGGGGAAATTTGCTGCTAGTTCCAACACCAGGCTACCAAAAGGGAAAGGTTTCCCTGTTGCCGGTGAGCAGCTGAAAGGGTGAATCTGAGCGGCGATGGCATCCAATTCATCGGCGGCGGCTGTCGCGGCGCTGTTCGGGATTAGGGAAGGGCACCAGCAGGACCAGATGAAGCCGCTGCTCGCCCAGCACCAGCGACAGCATGTCGTCGCGCCTCCCAGCGCGCTGTTGACGGCGGGGCCAGACCAGGCGGCCGCGACGGCGCCACCGGTGAAGAAGAAGAGAACCATGCCAGGTATGATAAGAAACTGCCCTTCCTGCAATTCCATTCGTGCATGCATAGCATCTTCTAGCGGACCTCGCTTGGATCTGCTAGGACTTTTTTTTAGATCATTCTGCTAGGAGTTTCCCTCGGAGAGATCTTAGATTCAAGAACGGCAACTCTCTCGTGGGCTTATGGTTTCTCCTTCTGTCGATCTTACTTTATCTGGCCCTTGTTTCTTGATTTCCAAATTCGATTCACAAGAGAAGAGGCACCTCCTTAAATAGGAGTTGAGTTAGAGTCCAATATTTGTTTTCACTGGATTTATATGGAATGAAAATGGTCCCTTATGTTCTTCAGTTCCAGTTCTCTCTCCCGGCCCCTTGTCGAGTGAATTTTCTTCCGTGAGCTACCTCGATCGAAACCAAGCTGGATGTGGTCGTCACATCTTTTTACTCACTGTATAGTTCATTAAAAGCTGCTTGCAGTCTCACCTGAATAGTAGACTAGGGAAAACCTAATTATTCCTAGTATTCATCCTATTCATTCTTATTCCTCCTTTTTTTTTACTCATTCCAAATTTCATCAGTAGATATACGAGTTTGCGTACGTAATTCCTTGTGTGTTCGGAGTAAAAATCCTTGGAATAAACCGTCACTGCGGACTCACGGGTCACGAGTACTACCAGTTCAAATTGGACAAAAAAATAAAAGTTTTCTTGCAAGATTCCATGTACATGAGCTGTTTTTCTCTTCACCCTTTTGCTCCTTGTTCCTCTTGCCAATTATGAGAGATACAGATAGTATAGGGGCCATGACGCGATCGTCGTCAATTCCTTTGTTCCCTATATTAGTTGCTGCAAATGCTCTTTTGCGTGTTTTCTTCCCCGAAGTCTCATGCAAATATTCTCCCCTTTGTTGCCTCCATTTGTCCCTTCCTCACCAAAACCAAAGGAAGAAACGCCACCAGTACGTTACCTGCTACCTCTCTCCCTCACACCATGCACCATTATTAGTCATGAGCTAATCGTGCGCCGTTGCCTTATCACGCATTAGTACTGTTGTCTGTAAAACATGGCAACTTCTGTGCCCCTACCACTTCAAGCTTATCGTGCATGTTAACGCGCAGCCGTTACTACTATGCATGCTCAGTTGCTCGCTACCTACATTAATTCTAGTGATCGATCGATATCAGATGCATGTGCAATTGAGTTGGTTATAATTAACTGCGGACGTATGTTGCATTGATAATACATGTATACATACATGCAGACCCTGACGCGGAGGTGATCGCGCTGTCGCCCAAGACGCTGATGGCGACGAACCGGTTCGTGTGCGAGGTGTGCAACAAGGGGTTCCAGCGGGAGCAGAACCTGCAGCTGCACCGGCGCGGGCACAACCTGCCGTGGAAGCTGAAGCAGAAGGACCCGAACCAGGTGCAGCGGCGGCGGGTGTACCTGTGCCCGGAGCCGACGTGCGTGCACCACGAGCCGGGCCGCGCGCTGGGCGACCTCACCGGCATCAAGAAGCACTTCTGCCGCAAGCACGGCGAGAAGAAGTGGAAGTGCGACAAGTGCGCCAAGCGCTACGCCGTGCAGTCCGACTGGAAGGCGCACTCCAAGATCTGCGGCACCCGCGAGTACCGCTGCGACTGCGGCACCCTATTCTCACGGTACGTACGCTCACGGTTCCTCCCTCGTTATACCTACCTTACGTACGCACCGCACACATGCATGTGTTGGCTGCTGAGCGCATGCATGCATGCACGCACGGATTTGCCAAGGACAAATCTGCGTTGGTCTCGGCATTGCATGCATGCACCCAGACCCAGGCGGCAAAGAAGTTGAATACTTCCGTTTTCCATGGTCTACGTACCGTCTTTCGGTCGATGGATGACCTTTTGTGCTGGTAAGTAGTGACCCAAAACCTGCTGAGTTAGGACCGGGTTAGGGTTTTGTCTGGACTGTCGCTTCTCTAGTGCATGCTTAATTTGTTTATGGGAAGCAGTTTTGCGTGCCCCGTGGAAGAGTGAGAAAGATGGAGAGAGAGTGCCACACGTACGGGGGGACAAGATAAATCTGGGAATTAACCGGCTGGGAAACTGCTCACACAGTCACACACACGTGATGCAAGTGTTCCCAGCTAATTCGTGTAGTTACCTTACTACCGTATGCATCTTGGCAAAAAATGCTTCCCATATGTTCCCTTGCCCATGCACGAGTTCAGATGCACGTCGTACGCGTGCGTCACAGGCCACACTGGACGATTACCCGGGACGTCAATGTAGCACAATCTTCGCCCAAACACGAGAGCATGGGCGCACGTACACGCACGTTACACACACACTGACATACTCCTACAATTGGGTCGCCACGTAAGCAAGCTGGTCTGCCCGCATTGTCATGTGAGCTGGCTGCGTAGCTAGATGCGGCGCAGTGCCTTCCGTTGGCCGTGTCAGAAGCTCGATCAGAGCTAGCACGGCCAGGTTCACACACTTCACAGCTTTTCCTTGGATACGTTACTCCATCCAGGCCCTCACAACCCTTCACGTGGGTGCAATTCTCAGGAGCTAGCAGCACAGCGAGATTCTCTCTCTCTCTCTCTCTCTCTCTCTCTCTCTCTCTCTCTCTCTCTCTCTCTCTCTCTCTCTCTCTCTCTGCATCATTGAAGCATCTGGGCTGGAGCGGGTTGGTGACCCTATCTTTCACTAGCTCGGCACACATTTCTCTAATGGGGAGGAGGCGTATATGGGATGCATCGGCAGAAGCTGCCTTGATTGAGATATGAATTTTAATCATTTTCTTTCACGGCCGCTGCTCTCTTCATGCAACATCTCATTCAGATCAATAATTCTCAAGGACCCGGGTCCCCTCTCCCCTACTCCTAGCTAGGGATCGGTACAGCAGCCCTTGTTTTTCCTCTCATCTTCTTCCGGATCTAATTCTTGATTGGTTACTCGGGATGCGGGCTTTACTGCAAATCAAGTCTTCTGAAGTGCTTACCCCATGGAAATCCTAGTATCAGCTAACTGCGCAAATTTGTGCCCTTGCTGCCTTTTCTCCTTGGAAGCTCCCTCCTGTGAGGAATCTAGCCATCCGATCCGTAGCTTCATTCTAGCCGCATAACCTGACAAGCAACCTGCTTAACTCGTTTCCTCCTTTTCCTCCTTGATTGACATGAGTTTCTGGGATCTCGAGCTGTCATTGAGTGTGATAGAAGTGAAACCAACAGGTATAGTCAGATCCTGTACTACAGACTCGAATGTATAATACTCCCTACGTCCCATAATGTAAAATGTTCTAGTGTTACAAAGATGTTCATATCCACCCCCGACTATGCTTTAATTTTGCGTTTGTGTGCCATGAATATTGGCCTCGAGTAATTAAATTCTCGTAACACCCTAGAATATGTAATTATGAAAAAAATTGAGGGAACGCGAGACTTTCTAATTATTACTTATCTTTTTGTGCTTGTGTTTTTCTTTACCTTTTTCTTTGGTCGGCATGTTAGTAAATATAATTTAGGGAAGTTTGCGGGTAATGTGATGTAAATATAGCGGCAAGAGTTATTAAAAGTTTATTACGGGACATATGTGATGTTTATTAAATCCGCATAAACTTTGGGGTTGTTGATTCATGGAGTGACTAAAGTTCAGCAAAGTTCCCTCACTTTTATCCACATTAAAAAAAGATTGAGGGATCCATGCAACTTATCTCACATTAAAAAAGAAAAGATAAAGGCTTCTCATTAACTCATCGCTCACTATAGGTGAAAACATAAACAAAACTCATTACAGTTTGGATAATTTTGTATAACACCTTATGTATTATGAACATAAAAGGTACAAGAATAAAACTAATATTTGTTAATATGGGATAATAATTGCAGTCACTTAAGCTCATTTTGATTCACTTTGGAGTAAAATTAGACTTGCAATTCGATGTCACGGGGAGACAGGTTCAAGGAACAAGATTTAGCGAAACATTAAAGGCCACTTTGATTTGTATTATCCTAATTAAAAACACAGGAATAGGAAAAAAAATGCAAGATTGGAATATCATGCCCATTTGAATTCTATAGGGGATTGGTTTGTCTGATCACGTCATAGGAAAAACAAAAGATTCTTGAGTAGCCACTATTTTTCATGCGAAGTGCAAAGAAATCCTTGGGAAAATTTCTTATGGGATTCAGTCCTACTTATCAAACAACCTATATTGGGAAACTTCCCTTTTTAAAATATGAGAGAGAACCCCCAACCTCTGCATCGATTGATGCAGCTCTCTACTATTGCATAGTTTTAACATCTATAGTGTTTGATACAATAAAACCTTCAAGAAAAAAAAGAAAAAAAAACAATGCCATGCAAACCAAATGGTAATTTAAAAAAATCAGTTGAAAAAATGAGGAAAAGGAAAAAATCCCAATTTTAGATTACAAAATTTAAAGCTTGAAATGAAAAATCCGTAAGGAATCCTATCCTCCAATATTTCTTCGAAAATCCTCTAAACCAAAAGAATCCCTTAAATGAATTATTTTAGCAACTTGTTTCATATTTATTTTGTTTACCCTTGCTTACTATGGATACAATCATATAGATGGAATATTTCAAGAAGGCAATATGAACTAAAATTCAAAAAGAGAGGGAAAGAGACATAAATTGTGGATTATCCAACGGTTAAACTGGTTACATGATCGCCAGACAATTTTTGCAATCCAATACACACTTATAAATAAAAGATAAAAATGTACCATTGCCATACAACAATACATCATAATTTTTTTAACACAATACAATGACATATGCTCATATTCACGCACATACACTCATCTTTATAAATGCACGCACGCACATCCTACCCCTATGACTATGAGCACATCTGAGATACTGAGCTGGCACAAATATTGAGATCTTCATCAAACAATTCATGGTAGTGACACCCCTTATATATATGCATGCATATATGCTTTTTTTCTCTAAAGAAAAAGTAGACTCAGCTGCGCGTCCACGGCATTTTTGTTGAGGGAGTACAGTGAGCCCATGTTTTTTCTATATACAACATGCCGTAAAAAAATACAGAATATTTGGTACTGCACTGTTGCCTTTGCACGGATGACAAGACAGCATATATGGCTTGCATCTGGGCAACTTCACGTGTTCCCAGTGTGACTGTGAAGCAGTATTGTCCTTACATTCCAGTCCTAGCATTTCATGAGGCAAATAAAAGCCTTGTTCGATAGGAGTAATTTGCAAGCGACTCATGCATTATATACCCTATACTTTATCCTTAATTTGGTTATTATGATGCAACTGCAGCATGTTATGCTCATGCGTATAGGAGCATTCAACCGCCACTAACTACTTCTGCATGCACTCATGACTCATGCACGTTTCCATGCAGGAGGGACAGCTTTATCACCCACAGGGCCTTCTGCGACGCCCTCGCCCAGGAGAGCGCGCGGCTGCCGCCCGGGGCCGGCCACCTCTACGGCGCCACCGGCGCGGCCAACATGGCACTCAGCCTCTCGCAGGTCGGCTCTTCCCTCCACGACGCGCACGGTCAATACCACCAGGCGTCCTCGGATCTCCTCCGCTTCGGCGGTGGCGGTGGCGCCGGCATGGCTGCCCGCCTCGACCACCTCCTGTCGTCGTCCAACGCCCCGTCCTTCCGCCACCTGCCACCTCCACAAGCGCCGCCCTTCCACCTCGCCTCAGCGCAGGAGTTCGTCGACGGGAATGGATCGCCCGCGTTCTTGCAGGGCAAACCGTTCCACGGCCTCATGCAGCTCCCGGATCTCCAGGGCAACGGCTCCGGCGGCACGTCGTCGTCGGCTCCTGGTCTTTTCAACCTCGGGTACATCGCCAACAGTGCCAATAGCTCCGGTACCTCCAGCCACGGCCACGCGAGTCAGGGACACATGGCCAATGATCAGATCAGCGAAGGAGGCGGTACACATGGCGGCGGACGTGCTGGTTCTGAGAATTCTGGCGCGGCGTTCTTCAGCGCCGGTGGGAACTTTTCCGGTGGCGACCACCAGGTTGCTCCTTCTGGGATGTACAACGAGCAATCCGTGATGATGCCGCAGATGTCGGCGACGGCGCTGCTCCAGAAGGCGGCGCAGATGGGCTCTAGCACAAGCGCAGACGGCGGTGGCGCGTCCGTGTTCGGCGGTTTCATGGGCTCGTCCGTCCCGCAGGGCCGCGCACCCATGCTCGACCAGGGACAGATGCACCTGCAGAGCCTGATGAACTCGCTGGCCGGCGGCGGCAACGGTGGCGGAATATTTGGCGGCGCCAACGGCCGCGGCATGATTGATCCGAGGCTGTATGATATGGATCAGCATGAGGTCAAATTTAGCCAGGGCCGTGGCGGCGGCGTCGGCGGCGGGGACGTGACGCGGGACTTTCTTGGCGTCGGTGGCAGAGGAGACATGATGAGGGGGATGTCAGTGGCAAGAGGAGAGAACCACAGCGGCAGCGACATGAGCTTCTTGGAGGCGGAGATGAAGTCGGCCTCGTCGCCATTCAATGGAGGCAGGATGCAGTGAAGAGCTTGTAGAAAGGCACTGAACTGTCTTACTGAAGCTCCATCCTATAGTGAGCGAGTTGGGATCTTGGGATACATCATACATCCATCCATGGAAGAAGCTGTTTACACAGGTTGGCACTTGGCAGCACAAATCTTTTGACTTGAGAGAGCAAGGTTGAGATTCTTCTACCAATTCATGAAGAGCCAGATCAACCGGAACCGTGAGACGAGACTATATGTTTAGTGGCTGCTTTCTTGTTCATGTTTTGTTACTGTAGTTGAACCTTGTTAAATTGGGTTAATTCATACCGTCCAGAAGAGATAGTTGCATATACCGTAAGGTTTGTAGCTCGCTTTGGTGAGGGATGATAAAAAATTGACCGCACCTACTCAATCTATTTTGTTCTTGCTCTTTTTTCACTATGAACTAGAAGAATCAGGCCCGCATTTGCACAGCTAGATTTTCTTTTTATTATTGTGTTCATGTTTTTCTCTTTCTGCTAATATAAGTACTTTCTTTGTAGTATAAGATGTTTCGTTACAGAAATAGTGTTATGACCCGGTAGTGAATGCTCCCGCGAGCCGGCAGGTCGGCACTGTTCAATGGTGCATCGGGATGCCAGGCTGAACCATCGATGGCGCAATTTTAGTGGGATGATGATGCTACCCATAAGAGAATGCACTAGTTTGCCTGGTGAATAATGTGTGTGCCCAAGAAAAAAGGTGGGATGGCTTTAGGGACATATATCGTTTTAGTCTAGCTTTATTGTCTAAACAAGCTTGATGCTTGATAGATAACTCGGAATCCCTATATGCTACAATTCTCACAGCTAAGTACTACGCTGATAGTGATTTTGCTAATTGTCCCATTAAAGAAGAAGGCATCTTACATTTGGCAAAGCATCATGGAGAGGGTGAAAACACCCAAACTTGAATATGTATGCCGTGTTGGAGAAGGACAAAACGTTAATATTTGGACAGATGCATGGATCTCGCAATCCCTCTATAGATTACCAATTACTAGACGTACTAATCAGTCATTATCCAAGGTGTCTGGCCTGATTGATCCAACATTCGGTCAATGAGATGAACAACTCATCGAGCAAACATTTTGGCCAGTAGACATGAGACATATTTTGTCCATCTCGTTGCCAACATATGAAATGTCAGATTTTTTGGCTTGGAACTTGACTAAATCTGGGACCTTTTCATTGAAATATGCATACTATCCGGTATGGAAGGACCAGTACGGAGCTAAGGTCCCGAGGTGTAGCATTGCGTAACATTGCCAGTGGTACGACCATAAACCCTATTTGGGAGACTATGTGGAGCATGGCATGTCCGTCAAAAGTGAAAATCTTCATATGGAAGACCTGATACGTCTTCAACGTATCTATAATTTATAAAGTATTCATGCTGTTATATTATCATTCTTGGATGTTTTACAATCATTTTATAGCAATTTTATATTATTTTTCGAGACTAACATATTGACCCAGTGCCCAGTGCCAGTTGTTTTTTTACTTGTTTTTTACATCACAGAAAATCAATATCAAACGGAGTCCAAACACCACGAAACTTTTTAGAGATTTTTTATGGACCAGAACACCCAGGATGGGCCAGAGCAGCACCTGGAGGTGCCCCGAGGGGGGCACAACCCACCAGGGCGCGCCTGGGGGCCCAGGCGCGCCCACGTGGGTTATGCCCACCTCGGTGGCCTCCAACACCCCCTCTTTACCCTATAAATTCCCAAAATTTTCAGAAACCCTCGGGGTTAACCTAGATCAGAAGTTCCGCCGCAAGGCTCTATGGCCACTGAAAACCAATCTAGACACCGTTCCGGCACCCTGCCGGAGGGGGGAATCATCTCCGGTGGCCATCTTCATCATCCCGAAATGGAATATCAAACGGAATCCAAATGGAATAAAACCTTCGCGATGATCTTTCTTGGACCGAAAGCAAACAGGAAGACTTGGAGATGAAGTCGGAGACCCAACGAGGCGGCCATGAGGCAGGAGGGCGCGCCCAAGAGGGTAGGCTCCCCCACCCTCGTGGGCCCCTCGTAGCTCCACCGACGTACTTCTTTCGCCTATATATACTCTTATACCCTAAAAACATTAGGGAGAGACACGAAACCACTTTTTCACCGCTGCAACCATCTGTACCCATGAGATCCCATCTTGGGGCCTTTACCGGCGATCTGCCGGAGGGGGAATCGATCATGGAGGGCTTCTACATCAACACCGTAGCCTCTTCGATGAAGCGTGAGTAGTTTACCACAGACCTTCGGGTCCATACTTATTAGCTAGATGGCTTCTTCTCTCTCTTTGACTCTCAATACAAAGTTCTCCTCGATGTTCTTGGAGATCTATTCGATGTAATACTCTTTTGCGGTGTGTTTGCCGAGATCCGATGAATTGTGGATTTATGAACAAGATTATCTATGAATATTATTTGGTTCTTATCTGAATTCTTATATGCATGATTTTATATGTTTCCAAGTCTCTTCAAATTATCGGTTTAGTTTGGCCTACTAGATTGATCTTTCTTGCAATGGGAGAAGTGCTTAGCTTTGGGTTCAATCTTGCGGTGTCCTTTCCCAGTGACAGTAGGGGCAGCAAATCACGTATTGTATTGTTGCCATCGAGGATAAAAAGAAGGGGTTTATATCATATTGCTTGAGTTTATCCCTCTACATCATGTCATCTTGCTTAATGTGTTACTCTGTTCTTATGAACTTAATACTCTAGAAGCATACTAGATAGCGGTCGATGTGTGGAGTAATAGTAGTAGATGCAGAATCGTTTCGATCTACTTGACACGGACGTGATGCTTATATTCATGATCATTGCCTAGATATTCTCATAACTATGCGTTTTTCTATCAATTGTTCAGCAGTAATTTGTTCACCCACCGTAATACATGCTATCTTGAGAGAAGCCACTAGTGAAACCTATGGCCCCCGGGTCTATTTTACATCATATTAGTTTCCCATCAACTTGCCAATTTCTGTCGCCGTTCTTTTTATTTTGCAATCTTTACTTTCCAATCTATACAACAAAAATACCAAAAATATTTACTTTACTATCTTTATTAGATCTCACTTTTGCGAGTGACCGTGAAGGAATTGACAACCCCTTTATCGCGTTGGTTGCAAGGTTCTTGATTGTTTGTGCAGGTACTAGGTAACTTGAGCGTTGTCTCGTAGTGGATTGATACCTTGGTTCTCAAAAACTGAGGAAAATACTTACGCTACTTTGCTGCATCACCCTTTCCTCTTCAAGGGAAAACCAACGCATGCTTAAGAGGTAGCAGGTTGATGCACGTTCTTGTCTTTGTTTCTCCGGTAGAAATCTTAGGGCACTCTTTGAAGTTCTTTGTGTTGGATTGGGTATTATGAATATAAATTTGCTTTGGCGTTATTTTAGTATGAACTCTAGGGTAGATCGAATGGAAAGAATAGCTTTGTGTTATTTTAGTGAGAACTCTTGAATAGATCGAATGGAAAGAATAGCTTTGAGGTGGTTTCGTACCCTACAAACAGTTTATTCTTATGTTCTCCACTAGATAGGAACTTTGGAGTGATTCTTCATCGCACTTTGAGGGATTGTTATATGATCCAATTATGTTAGCATTGTTGAGAGATTGCACTAGAGAAAGTATGGACCCTAGGCCTCATTTTCCAGCATTGCAATACCGTTTTTGTGCCCTTTACTATTTGTTACCTTGCTATTTTTATTTATTCAGATTATCAAAATATATTTCTACCATCCATATTACACTTTTATCATCATCTCTTCGCCGAACTAGTGCACCTATACAATTTGCCATTGTATTGGGTGTGTTGGGGACACAAGAGATCTCTTGTATTTGGTTGCAGGATTGTTTGAGACAGACCATCTTCATCCTACGCTTCCCATGGATTGATAAATCTTAGGTCATCCACTTGAGGGAAAATTTCTACTATCCTACAAAACTCTGCGCTTGGGGGCCCAACACGAGTCTACAAGAATAAAGTTGCATAGTAGACATCAAGCTCTTTTCTGTTGCCGTTGCCGGGGAGGTTAGAGCATGAAGGTATATCTTTAGATCTTGCAACTGAATATTTTAGTTTCTTATTTTATCACTAGTTTGGTTTATAAAAGAAAACTACATAAAAAATGGAATTGAGGTTGCATCATATTATTGATCATCTTTATAATATCTTTCTTGTAAATGATGGTTCAGAAAATTGTGCTCACTTGTTAGAAGAATAAGTCAATAAAATGTTTGGCACAAAATATTTGAATGATGAGCATGATTGCAATGTTGTTAGTATGAATTCTTTGAGTATCCATGATGCTAATGATATGCAAAGCTACAAGCTTCGGGATGCTATATTTGATGAAGATGATATTCTTACTCCCCCAAGTTTTGAGGAGAAAATTTATTATGATGAAAACATGCCTCCTATTTATGATGATTATATTGATGAAATTGATTTGGAGAGGTCATGACTTTATTTAATGATGAATCCACTATTTTGGAGGAGGTTGCAATTGACTATGACAACAAAGTTCCTATCTATGATGATTATGGTGATGACGTATATGTTATAGAGAATACTTATAAGCATGAAACTTGTCATCGTGATTTTAATTTTCAATCACATGATAGTTATTTTGTTGAGTTTGCTCCCACTACTATTGATGAGAATAAATTTGCTTACGTGGAGAGTAATAAAATTTCTATGCTTGTGGATCATGAAAAGAATGCTTTATGTGATAGTTATTTTGTTGAATTCATTCATGATGCTACTAAAAATTATTATGAGAGAGGAACTTATGCTTTTACATATCTTAATAATATCAAGTTTCCTCTCTATGTTTCGAAAATCTTGAAGTTACGTTTGTTTTACCTTCCTATGCTAGATGATTCTTGTTCCCATGAATTATTTGCTCACAAAATCCTTATGCATAGGAAGTGGGTTAGGCTTAAATGTGCTAGTCATATGCTTCATGATACTCTCTTTGCATTTCAATTCTTATATTTTATGCGAGCATCATTGAAATCATCATGCCTAGCTAAAAGGCATTAAAGAAAAGCGCTTGTTGGGAGACAACCCAACACTTTTACCTACTGTTTTTGTGTGTTCACATGATTATGCTACTGTAGTAATCATATTATATGTATTTTGTTTCAATAAAGTGCCAAGTAAAGCCTTTGGGATCATGTTGGGTGATAGTTGATTTGATCTTGCTGAAAAACAGAAACTTTTGCGCTCACGAAAATAATTCTTATTTTTAACAGAAGAGAGCTTTTGAGTTGATTCTTTTTGCAAAAGTTTAATATACAAATTTCTCACGTGGTCCTAAATTTTCATAATTTTTGGGGTAGCAGAAGTATGGTTTGAGTACAGATTACTACAGACTGTTCTGTTTTTGACAGATTCTGTTTTCAATGCATAGTTTGCTTGTTTCCTAGTTTCTATGGCTTATATTGCTCAATATAAATTTTGGAAATGATATGCTATATTAGGCATTGTGTGGAAACAATTATGAATCTTTTCTTTGACAGTACCAAAGTGAAATGGTTCGCTCTTTATCATACTAACCTATCTCACGAAGTTCCGTTAAGTTTTGTGTGATTGAAGTTTTCAAGTTTTGGGTGAGATATCGATATGAGGAGAATAAGGAGTGACAAGACCCTAAGCTTGGGGATGCACAAGGAACCCCAAGGTAATATTCAAGGAAGATCCAAGCAACTAAGCTTGGGGATGCCCCGAAAGGCATCCCCTCTTTCGTCTTCAACATTATCAGTAACCTCACTTGGAGCTATGTTTTGATTCGTCACATGATATGTGTTTTGCTTGGAGCGTCATTTTATTTTGATAGGATTAGCTTGCTGTTATTTAGAATAATGTTTGGCATCTTTGATTTCAATAAAAGTGGCAATGATAGCCTTTGCCATGCTTATTTTGCAAGTATACATGTTGTTGTTTGAAAAGAGAAAGTTTACCGCTGTTGCAAAAAATCCCTAGAAAAGTCAGAATGTGATAAAGTGTTGAAACTTCGTGCAAAATAAGCTCTGATAAATTTTATGCAGTGTGGTAAATTTTCATAACTTTTGGAGTTAGGGAAGTATTGATACTCTTGCATATCTCGAAATGGCTATGGAAATGCCATAATAGGTAGGTATGGTGGCTGTTTTGAGGAAGGTATATGGTGGGTGTATGATACTGGCGAAAGGTGCGCGGTATTAGAGATGCTAGCAATGGTGGAATGGTGAGAGTGCGTATAATCCATGGACTCAACATTAGTCATAAAGAACTCACATACTTATTGCAAAAATCTATTAGTTATCGAAACGAAGTACTACACGCATGCTCCTAGGGGGATAGATTGGTAGGAAAAGACCATCGCTCGTCCCCGACCACCACCCATAAGGAAGACAATCAATAAATAAATAATGCTCCGACTTCATCACATAACGGTTCACCATACGTGCATGCTACGGGAATCACAAACTGCAACACAAGTATCTTTCAAATTCACAACTACTCAACTAGCATGACTCTAATATCACCATCTCCATATCTCAAAACAATTATAAAGAATCAAACTTCTCATAGTATTCAATGCACTTTTATGAAAGTTTTTATTATACCCATCCTAGATGCCTATCATATTAGGACTAAATTTTAACCAAAGCAAATTAGCATGATGTTCTAAAGGACTCTCAAAATAATATAAGTGAAGCATGAGAGATCAATAATTTCTGTAAAATAAAACCACCATCGTGCTCTAAAAAGATATAAGTGAAGTACTAGAGCAAAACTATCTAGCTCAAAAGATATAAGTGAAGCACATAGAGTATTCTAATAAATTTCGATTCATGTGTGTCTCTTCCAAAAGGTGTGTACAGCAAGGATGGTTGTGGTATACTAAAAAGAAAAGACTCAAATCATACAAGACGCTCCAAGCAAAACACATATCATTTGGTGAATAAAAATATAGCCTCAAGTAAAGTTACCGATGGATGAAGACAAAAGAGGGGATGCCTTCCGGGGCATCCCCAAGCTTAGGATTTTGGTTGTCCTTGAATTTTACCTTGGGGTTCCTTGGGCATCCCCAAGCTTAGGCTCTTGCCACTCCTTATTCCATAATCCATCAAATCTTTACCCAAAACTTGAAAACTTCACAACACAAAACTCAACAGAAAATCTCATGAGCTCCGTTAGTATAAGAAAACAAACCACCACTTAAAGGTACTTTAATGAACTCATTATTTATTTATATTGGTGTTAAACCTACTGTATTTAAACTTCTCTATGGTTCATACCCTCCGATACTAGCCATAGATTCATCAAAATAAGCAAACAACACACGAAAAACAGAATCTGTCAAAAACAAAACAGTCTGTAGTAATATGTATCAAACGTATACTTCTGGAACCCCAAAAATTCTGAAATAAATTGCTGGACGTGAGGAATTTATATATTAATCATATGCAAAAAGAATCAACTAAATATCACTCTCTAGTAAAAAATATCAGCCAATCTCGTGAGCGCTAAAGTTTCTGTTTTTTACAGCAAGATCGCAAAGACTTTCCCCAAGTCTTCCCAAAGGTTCTACTTGGCACAAACACTAATTAAAACACAAAAAACACAACCATAACAGAGGCTAGATGAAATATTTATTAATAAATAGGAACAAAAAGCAAGGAACAAAAATAAAATTGGGTTGCCTCCTAACAAACGCTATCGTTTAACGCCCCTAGCTAGGCATAAAAGCAAGAATAAATCTAGGTATTGTCATCTTTGGTATGCAATCCATAAGTGGCTCTCATAATAGATTCATAAGGTAATTTAATTTTATTTCTAGCAAAGTGTTCCATGCCTTTCCTTAACGGAAATTGGAATCTAATATTTCCTTCTTTCATATCAATAATTGCACCAATCGTTCTAAGGAAAGGTCTATCAAGAATAATAGGACATGTAGGATTGCAATCTATATCAAGAACAATGAAATCTACGGGCACATAATTTCTATTTGCAACAATAAGAACATCATTAGTTCTTCCCATAGGTTTCTTAATGGTGGAATCCGCAAGATGCAAATTTAAAGAACAATCATCAAATTCACGAAAACCTAACACATCACATAAAGTTTTTGGAATCGTGGAAACACTAGCACCCAAATCACATAAAGCATAGCATTCATGATCTTTAATCTTAATTTTAATAGTAGGTTCCCACTCATCATAAAGTTTTCTAGGGATAGAAACTTCCTATTCAAGCTTTTCTTCATAAGATTGAATGAAAGCATCAACGGTATGTTTTGTTAAAGCTTTATTTTGACTATAAGAATGAGGAGAATTTAGCACGGATTGCAACAAGGAAATACAATCTATTAAAGAACAATTATCGTAATTAAATTCCTTGAAATCCAAAATAGTGGGTTCATTGCTATCTAAAGTTTTGACCTCTTCAATCCCACTTTTAGTAATTTTAGCATCAAGATCTAAAAACTCCGAATCATTGGGACGCCTTTTAACTAAAGTTGACGCATCTCCAGTCCCATCATTATCAAAATTCATATTGTAAAACAAAGATTTAATAGGAGACACATCAATCACTTTTAGATCTTCATCATTATTATCATGAAAACTAGAAGAACACGCTTTCATAAAGCAATCTTTTTTAGCCCGCATCCTAGAGGTTCTTTCTTTGCACTCATCAATGGAAATTCTCATAGATTTGAGAGACTCATTGATATCATGCTTAGGTGGAATAGATCTAAGTTTCAAAGAATCAACATCAACAGAAATTATATCCACGTTCCTAGCCAACTCATCAATCTTAGACAATTTTTCCTCAAGCAAAGCATTGAATTCTTTTGGGAAATCATAAATTATTTAACACTAGTCTCAAAATCAGAGGGCATCTTATTAAAATTTCCATAAGAGTTGTTGTAGGAATTACCATAATTATTAGAGGAATTACTAGGAAACGGCCTAGGATTAAAATTACCTCTATACGCGTTATTACCAAAATTGTTCCTACCAACAAAATTCACATCCATAGATTCATTATTATTCTCAATCAAAGTAGACAAAGGAATATAATTAGGATCAATAGGAGCACTCTTATTAGCAAACACTTTCATAAGTTCATCCATCTTTCCACTCAAAACATTAATCTCTTCTATCGCATGAACTTTTTTACTAGTAGATCTTTCGGTGTGCCATTGAGAATAATTAACCATAATATTATCTAGGAGTTTGGTAGCTTCTCCTAAAGTGATTTCCATAAAAGTGCCTCCCGCGGCCGAATCTAAAAGATTTCTAGAAGCAAAATTCAATCCGGCATAGAAATTTTGTATGATCGTCCATAAATTCAAACCATGAGTAGGGCAATTACGAATCATTAATTTCATCCTCTCCGAAGATTGTGCAACATGCTCATGATCTAGTTGCTTAAAATTCATAATATCGTTTCTAAGAGAGATGATCTTAGCAGGAGGAAAATACTTAGAGATAAAAGCATCTTTGCACTTATTCCATGAATCAATACTATTTTTAGGCAAAGACGAAAACCAAGTTTTAGCACGATCTCTAAGCGAAAACGGAAATAGCTTCAATTTAACAATATCATTATCCACGTCTTTCTTCTTTTGCATATCACACAAATCAACAAAGTTGTTTAGACGAGTAGCGGTATCTTCACTAGGAAGGCCAGAGAATTGATCTTTCATGACAAGATCCAACAAAGCAGCATTAATTTCACAAGATTCATCATCAGTAAGAGGAGCAATTGGAGTGCTAATAAAATCATTATTGTTGGTATTGGAAAAGTCACACAATTTAGTATTGTCTTGAGCCATTGTGACAAACAATCCAATACACAAACACACAAGAAGCAAGCAAAAAGATACGGGCGGAAAAAGAGGGCGAATAAAACGGCAAGGGTGAAGTGGGGGAGAGGAAAACGAGAGGCAAATGGCAAATAATGTAATGCGAGGGATAAGAGTTGTGATGGGTACTTGGTATGTCTTGACTTGGCGTAGATCTCCCCGGCAACGGCGCCAGAAATCGCACATTGGCGGGAGATTAAATCTTGACTTGACTTGGTGTAAGCCTCCCCGGCAACGGCGCCAGAAATCCTTCTTGCTACCTCTTGAGCATGCGTTGGTTTTCCCTTGAAGAGGAAAGGGTGATGCAGCAAAGCAGCGTAAGTATTTCCCTCAGTTTTTGAGAACCAAGGTATCAATCCAGTAGGAGACCACACACAAGTCGCCTCGTACCTACACAAACAAATGAGAACCTTGCAATCAACGCGATAAAGGGGTTGTCAATCCCTTCACGGCCACTTGCAAACGTGAGATCTGATAGAGATAATACGATAAATATTTTTGGTATTTTTATGATATAGATTGGAAAGTAAAGATTGCAAAATAAAAGATAGCGGAAATAGTAAATTGATAGGAAAGCAATATGATGGAAGATAGACCCGGGGGCCATAGGTTTCACTAGTGGCTTCTCTCAAGATAGCATAATTTACGGTGGGTGAACGAATTACTGTCGTGCAATTGATAGAAAAGTGCATAGTTATGAGAATATCTAGGCATGATCATGTATATAGGCATCACATCCGCAACAAGTAGACCGAAACGATTTTGCATCTACAACTATTACTCCACACATCGACCGACTCCTGCCTGCATCTAGAGTATTAAGTTCATAAGAACAGAGTAACGCATTAAGCAAGATGACATGATGTAGAGGGATAAACTCAAGCAATATGATATAAACCCCATCTTTTTATCCTCGATGGCAACAATACAATACGTGCCTGGCTGCCCCTGCTGTCACTGGGAAAGGACACCGCAAGATTGAACCCAAAGCTAAGCACTTCTCCCATTGCAAGAAAGAACAATATAGTAGGCCAAAACCAAACTGATAATTCGAAGAGACTTGCAAAGATAATTAAATCATACATATAAGAATCCAGAGAAGAACCAAATATTGTTCATAGATAATCTTGATCATAAACCCACAATTCATCAGATCTCGACAAACACACCGCAAAAAGAATTACATCGAATAGATCTCCAAGAGAATCGAGGAGAACTTTGTATTGAGATCCAAAGAGAGAGAAGAATCCATCTAGCTAATAACTATGGACCCGAAGTGAAGGAAATATGCCCTAGAGGCAATAATAAAGTTATTATTTATTTCCTTATACCATGATAAATGTTTATTATTCATGCTAGAATTGTATTAACCGGAAACATAATATATGTGTGAATACATAGACAAACAAATAGTCACTAGTATGCCTCTACTGGACTAGCTCATTAATCAAAGATGGTTGTGTTTCCTAACCATAGACATGTGTTGTCATTTGATTAATGGGATCACCTCATTAGGAGAATGATGTGATTGACATGACCCATTCCGTTAGCTTAGCACTTGATCGTTTAGTATATTGCTAATGCTTTCTTCATGACCTATACATGTTCCTGTAACTATGAGATTATGCAACTCCGTTTACGGAGGAACACTTTGGTACTACCAAACGTCACAACGTAACTGGGTGATTATAAAGGAGTACTACAGGTGTCTCCAAAGGTACTTGTTGGGTTGGCGTATTTCGAGATTAGGTTTTGTCACTCCGATTGTCGGAGAGGTATCTCTGGGCCTTCTCGGTAATACACATCACTTAAGCCTTGCAAGCATTACAACTAATGAGTTAGTTGTGAGATGATGTATTACTGAACGAGTAAACAGACTTACCGTAACGAGATTGAACTAGGTATTGGATACCGATGATCGAATCTCGGGTAAGTAACATACCGATGACAAAGGGAACAACGTATGTCGTTATGCGGTTTGACCGATAAAGATCTTCGTAGAATATGTAGGAACCAATATGAGCATCCAGGTTCCGCTATTGGTTATTGACCGAGAATGGTTCTAGGTCATGTCTACATAGTTCTCGAACCCGTAGGGTCCGCACGCTTAACGCTTCGATGATGTTTATTATGAGTTTATAAGTATTGATGTACGAAGGTTGTTCGAGTCCGGATATGATCACAGACATGACGAGGAGTCTCGAAATGGTCGAGACATAAAGATTGATATATTGGAAGCCTATGTTTGGACTTGGAAGGGTTCGAATGAAAACAGGAAGTTACGGAACACCGGGGTTACGGAACCCCGGGGTATATGGGCCTTAATGGGCCACAAGGGAGAAGAGGAAGGGCCGGCCGGGGCAGCAGGCGCGCCCCTCCCCTCTAGTCCGAATAGGACAAGAGAGAGGCGGCGCCTTCCCTCTTCCCTCCCAATCCTACTCCAACTAGGAGAAGGGGGAGTCCTACTCGGTGGGAGTAGGACTCCTCCAGCGCGCCTCCTAGGGCCGGCCGCACCCCCTTTGCTCCTTTATATCTGAGGGCAGGGGGCACCCATGACACACAAGTTGATCTACGGATCGTTCCTTAGCCGTGTGCGGTGCCCCCTCCACCATATTCCGCTTTGGTCTCACGAGGGTGCGTGGGCGGACACTCTCCCTCTCGTTGCTATGCCATCACCATGGTCTTGCGTGTTCGTAGGAAATTTTTTGAAATTACTACGTTCCCCAACACGAAGGTCTTTGGCAAACTACTCACACATCATCGGAGAGGCTATGGTGTTGATGTAGAAGCCCTCCGTGATCGATTCCCCCTCGTGAGCTCGAAAAAAGGCCCCAAGATGGGATCTCATTAGTGCAGAAGGTTGCGGCGGTGGAAATAGGGTTTCGTGGTGCTCTGGATGTTTTTTATATATATATATATATATATATATATATATATATATATATATATATATATATATATATATATATATATATATATATATATATATATAGATATATATAGGAGGAAGAAGTAGGTCGGTGGAGCTGCGAGGGGCCCACGAGGGTGGGGGCGCGCCCAGGGGAGCAGGCGCGCCTCCTCGCTTCTTTCTTGATGTTGATACGTCTCCAACGTATCTATAATTTTTGATTGCTCCATGCTATATTATCAACTGTTTTGGACAATATTGTGCTTTATTATCCACTTTTATATTATTTTTGGGATTAACCTATTAACCGGAGGCCCAGCCCAATTGCTGTTTTTTTCCTATTTTAGAGTTTCGCAGAAAAAGAATATCAAACGAAGTCCAAACGGAATGAAACCTTCGGTAACGTGATTTTTGGAACGAACATGATCCAGGAGACTTGGACCCTACGTAAGAGAAGTTTCCAGGAGGCCACGAGGTAGGGGGCGCGCCTACCCACACAGGGCGCGCCCTCCACCCTCATGAGCCCCACATTGCTCCACCGACGTACTTCTTCCTCCTATATATACCTACGTACCCCCAAATGATCAGATACGGAGCCAAAAACCTAATTCCACCTCCGCAACCTTCTGTACCCATGAGATCCCATCTTGGGGCCTGTTTGGGAGCTCCGCCGGAGGGGGCATCCATCACGGAGGGCTTCTACATCAACACCATAGCCTCTCCGATGAAGTGTGAGTAGTTTACCTCAGACCTTCGGGTCCATAGTTAGTAGCTAGATGGATTCTTCTCTCTTTTTGGATCTCAATACAATGTTCTGCCCCTCTCTTGTGGAGATCTATTTGATGTAATCTTCTTTTTGCGGTGTGTTTGTTGTGATCGATGAATCATGGGTTTATGATCAAGATTATCTATGAACAATATTTGAATCTTCTCAGAATTCGTTTATGTATGATTGGTTCTCTTTGCAAGTCTCTTCAAATTATCAGTTTGGTTTGGCCTACTAGATTGATCTTTCTTGCAATGGGAGAAGTGCTTAGCTTTGGGTTCAATCTTGTGGTGTACTTTCCCAGTGACAGTAGGGGCAGCAAGGCACGTATTGTATTGTTGCCATCGAGGATAACAAGATGGGTTTTTTTTATCATATTGCATGAATTTATCCCTCTACATCATGTCATCTTGCTTAAGGCGTTACTCTGTTTTCATGAACTTAATACTCTAGATGCATGTTGGATAGCAGTCGATGAGTGGAGTAATAGTAGTAGATGCAGGCAGGAGTCGGTCTACTTGTCTCAGGCGTGATGCCTATATACATGATCATACCTAGATATTCTCATAACTATGCTCAATTCTGTCAATTGCTCAACAGTAATTCGTTCACCCACCGTAAAATACTTATGCTCTTGAGAGAAGCCACTAGTGAAACCTATGGCCCCCGGGTCTATCTTCATCATATTAATTTTCCAATACTTTGTTATTTCCTTTGCTTTTTTACTTTGCTTTTATTTTACTTTGCATCTTTATCACAAAAATACCAAAAATATTATCCTATCATATCTATCAGATCTCACTCTCGTAAGTGACCATGAAGGGATTGACAACCCCTTATCGCGTTGGTTGCGAGGAGTTATTTGCTTTGTGTAGGTACGAGGGACTCACGCATAGCCTCCTACTGGATTGATACCTTGGTTCTCAAAAACTGAGGGAAATACTTATGCTACTTTGCTGCATCACCCTTTCCTCTTCAAGGAAAACCAACGCAGTGCTCAAGAGGTAGCAAGAAGGATTTCTGGCGCCGTTGCCGGGGAGGTCTACGCAAAAGTCAACATACCAAGTACCCATCACAATCCCTTATCTCCCGCATTACATTATTTGCCATTTGCCTCTCGTTTTCTCCCCCACACTACTAGGGAAAAGCCTATACATATAATCTTAGCAGCAGCGCGGCTCAAAAAGGGGCGCTGCTGCTAATTAGTAGTAGAGCGTGTGCGGGAAACTCGCTACTGACAAGTTTTTAGCAGTAGCGCGCTCGGTGTAAACCACGCTGCTACAAATATCGACCGGCGGTGTCCACCAAACTCCATTTAGCAGCAGCGCAGTGCCTCGAGCCGCGCTACTGCTATGGATGTAGTAGTAGCGCGCTTTTTCTGAGGTCGCTGCTGCTAAATTTCAAATTGGCCCACTTTTTGGTCCCGGTTAGCAGTAGCGTCGTTGCCCAAAGCGCGCTGCTGCTACTTACTTAGCAGCAACGCGGTTTAGATCCAGCCATCGCTAATCCGCACCAACCCACCACCTTTTCCCCACCCGCCCCTCCCCTCCCCTCCTCTCTTACCTTTCCCCTACCTCCCACATGCTCCCACTCTCACTCTTCTTCTTCCTCAATACTTCTCCCCCATTACTCTCTCTCTCTTCTATCTACCTTTCTCTCTCTTCATTACTCCTACCTAACAACACCACCTCCATTAATGTATCTCCTTTCTCTTTTTCCTTCCCCCTCCACTAGTTGAAGTTGTCTCCTCCCAAATTAGGTAGCTAGGTAGATGTAGGATTTAGTTAAGTGACCTATTTTCCCCCTAACTAGATCTATCTTTGTCAAGAAGAGATTTGTGCACTTTTGATCTCCCTACAACATCATCTCCACCGTGTGCTCGATCTCGAGATAGAGGTGTGATTAAAATTTCATGCTTTTGCAAAATGGAAATATGTTTATGTGTGTGTGATATGTTTATGGAAACTGTGTGTGTGGCATGAGTTGACGCCAAATTGTGCTTTTGAGTTGCCTATGTTTTGCCGAAATGTCGATTTATTTCGTTTGGCTAATTCGTGCAAACTCTAGATCCATATATGTCCTATTTTTAGGGAAGGTCATGCCGAATTTTTGTATGACTTTGATGCATGCATGCATTTTTATAATCAATTTGTTTATTATTACCGTGCAGACGTTCATGATGGTCAGTGGAACGATGGTGGACAGGTGGTTGCGGTCGGCGGTGCAGGACATGAAAGAAAATAACCTGACAGAGGTTTTATGTCCGTGTCGAAAATGCAAAGGAATAGTTTGGCTCGACCCCTATGGCGATGGTCGTGTCGGCGCACCTGCTCATGACTGGTTTCATGGATGGCTATACTCGGTGGATAGCGAAGATGAGGATGACGATGTTGAGGATGCCGCGGGCGGGCAATGATGACACGGGGCAAGACGAAGAGATGATCGATAATGGCGGCGGGGAAGAGGCCGGACATGGCGGCGGAGAAGGGGTCGGACATGGCGGAGGAGAAGGGGCCGGACATGGCGGCGGAGAGAACGGCATGGACTCCATGCAACAGAGTTTGTCGGTACTAAGTTCAATCGTGCGGGACCCTCATGTTCAAGCATTTCTTTGCAAGGAGACGAGTACTGAGAGAGCTGCTTCTAGAGAGGAGGCTAAGCTGGAGCAACTGGTGGTAGACTCGAACACTCCATTGTATGATGGTTGCAATCCTGAGGTGACCCGCTTGAGTTTCACGTCCAACTCCTCAAGACGAAGGCTAAAAACAAATGGACCGACACTAGCCTCGATGAGCATCTCAAGTACCTAAAGGATGTTCTTCCCGCGGGTAATCTATGTCCTACTAGTGTTGATGAGGCCAAGAAGATTGTGTGCCCTCTTGATCTACCACACGTTAGATACCATGCATGCATCAACGATTGCATAATTTATCGGAAGGAGCGCGGAAAAAACAAGCTGTCCGTGTGCAATGCTTCTCGATACAAGAAGGCCAGGAAGAAATGTCCCCGAGAAAGTTGTATGGTACTTACCGATCACTCCCGTCTCGAGGTATTTTGTAGATCCCAAGGAAGCAAAGCTAATGCGCCGCACGCGGAGAGGAAGAAGCCCGACGATGGAGATGATCGAAGCTGAGACACGTGAAGGATGGAAGCCAATGGAGAGCGTTGAACAACTTCTATCGGTATTTTGAATGTGATGCAAGGAACATCGTGCTCGGCACGTGTATCGATGGCATGAATCCGTTTGGCAACCAGAACACCAACCATAGCACATGGCCCGTGTTTGTATGGATGTACAACCTCCCCCCTGGTTGTGCATGAAATCGAAGTACATTCACATGAGCATGCTTATTCAAGGGCCGAAACAACCAGGAAATAATATTTATTTGTATCTAGGGCTACTTCAAGAGGAGTTAGACACGTTATGGAAAACACCGCCAAGACATGGGATGCCAAGAAAGGCGAGTATTTCAACATGAGAGCAGCGCTGATCACGACAGTGCACGACTATCTCGGTTACGGATATGTGGCAGGCCAGGTGTGCCATGGATATTGCGGATGCACGCGGTGCATGGATGATACGACGTCTGAGAAGCTAACGTCAAGGAAATATGGCGGGTCTGGGAAAATCGTGTACATGGGGCATCGAAGATGGCTTGAATAGGACGACCCGTGGAGAAACCGTGGAGATCTATTCAATGGTCACTCTGAGCATCGAGGACCTCCACGTAAGCGGAGCAGTGCCGAAATCGATGAGCTGTTGAAAAACTAGAAGGAGTGCCTCGCGCCGGGAAAGACGATGAGAAAGGCGCCGGAGCCGCTTCTGAAGGTTTGGAAGACGAGGTCTGTGTTCTGGGACTTGGAGTACTGGCACAAACTCGATACACCTCATTGCCTTGATCAAATGCATATCTGTAAGAATGTCCTTGAGAGCTTGCTCGCAACACCGATGAACATGCGGATAATACCAAGGATGGGCGAAGGCAAGAAAAGACTTGCAAGATTTGAAAATCAGGGAAGATCTGCACATGCCACCCGTAAAATGGCGACGAGGCAGAGACGGAGAGCGAGAGGCACGGAGAAGAAGGGCAAGAAAATAAAGAAAGAGGATTATTGCCCCCTTCTTGCTTCACCTTAAGTCAGCTGAGATCAATCAATTCTTTAAGTGCCTTACCGAGTCAAAGTTAGTTCTCATTATTGTGGCAAGATAAGCAGATATCTAGACACGGACAAGAAAAGGTTCAGCGGGATGAAGTCTCATGACTGTTATGTGATGATGACGCAGATACTACTGTTGCCCTTAGAGGGATAATGGACAAGCACGTCCGTGACACGCTTATTGGTCTCTGCAACTTTTTCTCGTCATCTCTCGAAAGTCGATCGGTGTGAAGTAGCTCCAAGGCTATAGGAAGAGATCGTTGTAATCTGAATGAGCTTGAGATGTACTTCCGCCCGCGTTCTTTGACGTGATGGTGCATCTGTGTGTCCATATTGTGGATGACATAATAGACTGGGGCCGTCATTCCTGCACAACATGATGCCGTTTGAGAGGATGAATGGGATCATCAAAGGATTCATTCAGTAACATGTCCCGTCCGGATGGAAGCATCGTCGAGGATATTTGACACAAGAGTGCATCTCTTTCTGTGAGAATTTTCTATATGGCGCAGACCAGCCGCCTGGTGTTAGTGTTGGTTTGCCCGTTAACAAGCACGATGGGAGGCTTGAAAGAGATGGTCACTGCAACGGCCGCAGGGAACTGCACGTGGCATACTCAGATCGACGCAACGACTTTTACAGAGCAAACTTGGTAGTGCTACAACACCTAGACGAGGTAGATCCTTTCGTGGCACTGCACAAAGAAATTATCGCAAAGAAGTATCGTGACCGGGGGGTATGCAGGACGAACGCCAAAGTTACTAGAGAGCACAACTCCACTTTCCTGCATTTGTTCAAAGAGCATATTATTGCTAATCCCCCAGAGGAGGGCTCTAAGGACGGATTGCTCATATACGCCTTAGCACATGGCCCCTCTCCCAACCTCGTAACCTATTAGGCATATGATATCAACGGATACACGTTCTACACGGAGGCCAAAGATATGGACAGTGATGATCAGAACTCATGGGTGACGATGGAATGCATGATCGGCAGCGACAACGGCGCAACTGAACGATTTTATGAAAGGGTAGAGGAGATCTGGGAGCTTGACTACTCTGGACTGCACAACACGACGATGTTCCGTGTCAGATGGGCTAAGAATGTCGAAAGAGAAAACCGGATTTTCACTACCATGACTATACCCGACGCCAAGAGCGCTACCGTGAACGCTATCGCAAAAAACGAGCCATGGGTACACGCTAAGCACGTGACACAATGCTTCTTCATAACCGACCCATGCAATCCCAGTCGTGTTGTCGTGAGGAGAGGCAAAAGGAACATCATTGGAATGGATGGAGTCGCCAACGAGGAAGACTATGATCGACGGCAACCCAATGAGGGAAGATGACGATGATGATGAAGTATACGTCAAAATAAGAATCAATACTACATTACCTAAGAAAAATCATACTCCATGGAAAAGGCAAAGTCACAATGAGGGGCTCAACTATTCTTCGACGAACAAGAAGGGAAAGAAGCTGACTCAAAAACGAAAACGTCATCACTGAGGAACCGTATGTTATCGGTCAAATGATGTAATATATATATATATATATATATATATATATATATATATATATATATATATATATATATATATATATATATATATGTTCCTATTTTGTATACACACTTAGCCATTATTATGCATGGGTCCAATGATGTAATATATATGTTCCTATTTTGCATACATATTTAACCGTCAAATGATGCAATATATATCGCCCTCCCTTTGTTCACTGCTCTCGGGAAATAAAAGTGGGAGAAAATAAAGGAAAAGAAAAAGGAAAACTAGCAGTAGCAAAGGTAGTAGCAGCGCGTTTTATCTAAACCGCTAAAGCTACTGAAGGTAGTAGTAGCGCATTTAGTATAAATCGCTACAGCTACTGAAGGTAGTAGCAGCGCGTTTTGTCCAAACTCGCTGTTGCTACGTCCACTTAACCCAAAATTCTCACTCTCCCTGCTTCATCCCGCTTTTCCCCCAAATCCCCACTCTCTTCCCCGTCGCTCTTCCTTCGACCCGGCGCTCGCCTCGACCAGCCTCACCCCGACCCGACCCAGCGCTCGCCCCGACCTGCCTCGCCCCGACCCGGCGCCGGCGTTCGCCCCGACCAGGCGCTCGCCCCGACCCGGCGCTTCGCCCCGACCCGTCGGCCTCGCCTCCTCCTGCTTCCTCCTCCCAACCTCGGCCGTCGTCGGGCCTGCCTCCTCGCCCCGCACCTCTGTAACCCCCTCTCTCTGCTAGGGTTCTTGGTTAATTCACTTAGGTTTTAGTTAGGGCAGTATGTTAATTAGGTTATCTATTTAGTTATGAATTTAGCTAGGTTTCAAAATTAGCTTAATTTATATGCAAATTTGAACTGGACATGTGATATGTGGATATGTCATGTTTTGGACATGTCTTGTTTGGAAAATGATCCGATGGCCTATGTTACGCGGAATGTTGATTCATTTCGTTCGGTGAATTTCAGCGCCGATATGTCCATTTTTAGCAAAGGTCATGCGAAATTTCCCGTGAATAAAGGCATGATTTGTGCTACATAGTTGGCATATCGAGTGCTGGCACATAGATTTCTTTTTTATGTCATTTCTCATTTATTCATACTTTTAGAAATAAATGAGGACACTTGAGGGAGTCCCGGATTAGGGGGTGTCCGGATAGCCGGACTACCGTCATCGGCCGGACTATCATTTGCCGGACTATCATCAGCGACCGGACTCCAAGACTATGAAGATAGAAGATTGAAGACTTCCCCCCGTGTCCGGATGGGACTTTCCTTGGCGTGGAAGGCAAGCTTGGCGATACGGATATGTAGATCTCCTACCATTGTAACCGACTCTATGTAACCCCAGCCCTCTCCGGTGTCTATATAAACCGGATGGCTTTAGTCCGTAGGACAACGATCACAACAACCCTTACAATCATACCATAGGCTAGCTTCTAGGGTTTAGCCTCCTTGATCTCGTGGTAGATCCACTCTTGTAAACATCCACAATATCAATATCAATCAAGCAGGGCGTAGGGTTTTACCTCCATCGAGAGGGCCGAACTCAGGTAAACATCGTGTCCCTCGTCTCCTGTTACCATCCGCCTAGACGCACTGATTTGGGACCCCTACCCGAGATCCGCCGTTTTGACACCGACATTGGTGCTTTCATTGAGAGTTCCTCTGTGCCATCACCGATAGGAAGGATGCCTCCTCCCGTCTTCAAGGACGATATCTTCGCCAAAGGAGCCTTGGCGGCCGCCCAAACTATCCGGCTAGGTGGTTTTCTTATGACCACCTGTCCGGCCATCGCTTCAACAACGACCTCTCAAGTCGTCAAAAGCAATCTTCACGTCAGCTCGGAATTCGCCGAGCGGCTGGATCCAATAGAGCTCTCGTCCGTAAACGAGCTCTTGGATTGCATCGCCGCCCTGGGAGTCGCTACAGACTACGATCAGATTGGGCTTAAACCCGATCTGAGAGAAATTAACTCTCCCCAGGTCACCCACCACGTTGCAGTGGTAGAGGAACAATGCGGCGATGCTTCTCCTGTATTGAAAACTAGTCATGTCCGGATCCCCGAACCCCTCATGCCGGATTCCCGCGGAGGGACGGGCTTCGATCAAACACTGAACTTAAAGTCAGGCATCGGACCAGACTCGTTGGACAACGTCCAGAAATCCAAGCTTCCAAAATTGGAAACTTCTCGGCCTTGAGCCATGAGGTGGGTAGGGTTCCGGACTTAGTTCCACCCACCCGCCCAGACATATGCGATCTAACTCTAATTCGGCAAGAGCCCGCCGAGACAGTACATCACTACTGGGCCAGATTCCTCCTGGTTATGGACAGGATAAAGGACTGCCGAGAGGAAAACACAATCTCAGTCTTCTGCAATAATTGCACGGACAAGGGAATCCTAAACGCCATAAGTCGCCGCGACATCGCGCGCTTCGCTGACTTGGAGACCATCGTACAAAAGTATTGTGCGATGGAGAGCGCCTGGAAAACCGAAAGTAAATTTTGGGATAATCCGGCCCCGAATACATCCCTAGTCCGGAACCAAAGGGTGCATCATCATCAAGCACCTGGGCTGAATACCAAAAAACCAAAACCCCCTAAAGGGTACGGAACCGTACTGGAGGGTTGGCTAAACGGACCCTGCAAAATTCATAGCACAGAGGGCGCCACTCCAACTCATAGCCTTCGAGCATGTTGGATACTACGGCAGGTGGCCAAAAGTGGCGAGGAGCTTCTAGCTCCAGAATCCCAGCACAGCAACACCAGTACGGTGTTAACAGTCTTCGAGACTTTCGCATCCAATAACATGCGAAAACGACAACTCCGCAACCTCGCCGAAGTCTACCAACTAGCAACAATAAATCCATGGAGCGACACGGCTATTACCTTCAATGCCAGTGACGAACCTAAATTCCGAACTGCCCGGGCACCAGCCGCATTGGTCCTCAGCCCAATAGTAGACGGCTTTCGCCTTACTAAAGTACTCATGGATGGCGGCAGCGGACTAAACCTCATCTATGAGGAAACCCTCCGAAAAATGGAAATAGACTGGAACCGCATTGAGCGAAGCAGCACAACCTTTAGAGGAATAATTCCCAGCCGGGAAGCATGCTGCACAGGAAAAATCACGCTGGACGTAGTGTTCGGCTCGCCGGACAATTATAGGTCCGAGGAGGTCACGTTTCAAGTGGCCCCATTCAGCAGCGGATATCATGCTCTATTAGGACGAGAGGCATTCATAATTTTTCAAGCTATACCCCATTATGGGTACATGAAGCTTAAAATGCCCGGTCCCAACAGAATTATCACTCTCGCTAGTGATCCGGACATAGCGCTCCGCGCCGAAAACAAGACAGCCGCACTAGCCCTCGAGGCACTATCCGAAGCCCTAGCGGCCGAGGAACCCACCGCGATGCGCTCCACGGTGAACAGGGATGATGTGATACTCGATAAAAGATCCAAGTCCACCTCTTTCAAACCAGCGGATGAAATAGTCAAATTCCAGGTCCACCCAATGGACCCCACGAAGACGGACTCCATCGGGGCACAATTGAACCCTGATGTAGACGCGCCAGATCGCGAGAATTCGCCGGAAAATTGGGACATTTTGCTCGAACCCATCGGATATGCCCGAAATCCCACGCAGATTGGCGAACACAGCCTAAACATCCTAAAAGGATTCAAGCCATCAACAGGCTCTTGACGATTTTCGAACCCAAAAGACAGGCAATGGGAGAAGAGCTAGCCAAGCTATTGGAAGCCGGATTCATCGAGACATCAAGCACCGGATTGGCTAGCAAACTTGGTGATGGTACCAAAGAAGGACAAATCCTGGCGCCTATGTGTCGATTTCAAAGACCTAAATAAGGCCTGCCCAAAGGAACCCTTCCCCCTCCCCCGCATCGACCAAATCATCAATGCCACCGCAGGGCACGATTCATTGTGCTTCCTGGACGCATACTCCGGCTATCATCAAATCAAGATGGCAGAAGCGGATCAAGCCGCAACAGCGTTCATTACTCCATATGGACCATTCTGCTTCAACACGATGCCCTTCGGGCTTAAAAACGCCGGCGCAACATATCAGTGCATGATTCAGACATGTCTGGCTACCCAGATCGGCAAAACAGTAGAGGCATATGTGGACGACGTAGTCGTCAAAACTAAACACGTCGAAACTCTAGTAGACGACTTGAGGCTCACATTCGACAGCCTCAGAGCATATGACATCAAGCTGAATCCGGAAAAATGTGTTTTGGCGCATCAATTTGGAAAGCTCTTTGGGCTTCATCGTATCCAGAGAGGAATTGAAGCAAACCCAGCCAAGATCCGAGCTCTGTCACAGCTAGATATCCCAAAAGACCTCAAGCAAATACAAAAATTGACCGGATGCGTAGCGGCTCTAAGCCGCTTTATCTCCCGTCTAGGAGAAAAGGCATTACCCCTCTATCGCCTCCTCAGGCGCACCGAACACTTTGAGTGGACGGATGCTGCCACCGCCGGACTCGAAGAAATAAAGGCCATATTGGCAACAAATCCGGTCCTGGCTGCGCCCAACCTGGGCGAACCAATGTTGTTATACATCGCAGCTACGCATCAAGTTGTAAGCGCGGTACTCGTCGTCGAACGAGAAATAGAAGGGCATAAATTCCCTCTTCAAAAACCAGTATACTACGTATCCACTGTGTTAACCCCTTGCAAATTCCGTTACCCGCACTAGCAGAAGATAGCATACGCGGTGTTCATGGCATCCCGGAAGCTCCGACACTACTTTCAAGAGTGTTCGATAACAGTGGCCTCTGAAGTACCACTTAACGACATTATAAACAACCGCGACGCGACGAGCAGGATTGCAAAATGGGCCATTGAGCTCTTACCATTTGATATATCTTACAAACCTCGCGAGCTATCAAGTCTCAAGTTTTGGCTGACTTTGTCGCTGAATGGACCGGCGAACTCCCTAAAGAATACGGCGCATACTCCAATTGGATTATGCACTTCGACGGCTCTAAAATGTTAGCGGATGGGGCTGGCGTCGTATTGACGCCCCGACCGGAGACACAGTCCAATCGTGCTTGAGATAATGTACACGGACTCTAACAACGCAGCGAATCGAGGCCCTTTACACGGTCTCCGGATGGCAATCTCCATGGGCATTCAACGCCTAGAGGTGCGCGATTCAAACCTTGCAATATCCCAAATAAGCAGAGACTTGATGCCAAAGATCCGAAAATGGCAGCATATCGCAACACTGTCCTCAAAATGTCAGCCCGGTTGAAGGACTTGAATTCCATCACGTCACCGGGATAATAACCAAGCGGCGATGTCTCGCACGCATTGGCGCAAAACAGCGATGCTGTCCCTCCTAACATCTTCCCGAGCGGCTCTTCAAGCCATCCGTACTATGGGAAGAGGAGTCCGAACTAACAATCCGGAACAAGCCGCACCAACGGCGATCCAGCCGATGACATAACACCTTCCGCCCACGACATAATGGCAGTAATTGCCCGTGGACAGAACCATTCCTCGCCTACTTGCTTAGGCAGGAGCTTCCAAGACCAAAATGAGGCCCGCTGCATTGTCCGTGATCAAAAGCCTACAAGGTCTATGAGGAGAACTTTATAAGAAAAGCACAACCGAGTCCTTCAAAGGTGTATCTCCGAAGAGGAAGGGCGAAACCTCCGGGCTGAAATTCATGCGGACTAGGCGGACACCACGCCGCAGCTCGGGCCCTTGTAGGAAAGGCATTCCGTACAGGATTTTATTGGCCGACGGCTCGGCAGATGCCCGTGACTTAGTCCAAAGATCGTCGGTTGTCGCTCTTTGCTAATCGAGCCATATGCCACCCACCGCCCTCAAAACTATACCAATTACCGGCCGTCAGATGCTGGGGCTTGACATGGTTGGACCACTTAAAGGGGAACCCACAAGCAAAGGTACCTATTGGTCATGGTGGATAAATTCACCAAATGGATAGAGGCCAAGCCAGTTAAAACGGCAGAGTCCGGACCAGTGACAGACTTTATATCCGGGGTAGTACACCGTTATGGTGTCCCCCACAGCATCATCACCGATAACGGCACGAGCTTCACCGCCGACAAGGTTAAATCATGGTGCAAAAATATGGGCATCAAGCTCGATTACGCTTCAGTCTATCATCCTCAAACCAACGGTCAAGTGGAACGAGCAAATGGTCTCATAATGAGTGGCATCAAACCCAGACTAGTGCGGTCCCTTATGAAATCTGACACGCACTGGGTAGAGGAGCTCGACTCCGTACTCTGGGGGCCGCGGACAACGCCTAACCGTACCACCGGATTCACACCATTTTTTATGGTGTACGAAGCAGAAGCAGTTTTGCCCTGCGACATCATTCATGATTCACCTCGAGTGCGCATGTACGAAGAAAGAGAAGCCGAGTTGGATCGGCAGGACAGCTTGGACACATTGGAGGAAGAGCGCGACGTCGCCAAGGCTCGTTCCGCATTCTATCAACAGCAGGCTCGAAGATACCAAAGCAGAGAAGTATGGGCCAAGACTTACAACGTTGGCGAACTGGTTCTACGCCTGCCGGACAAGAAAAAGGACAAGCTCAAGCCCAAATGGGAAGGCCCCTTCATCATTGATCAAGTCTTGACCGGCGGAGCGTACCGTCTACGAAATGCATTGGATAACCGACTCAAGCCGAACCCATGGAACGCAGCCCGCCTCCGACGATTCTATGCCTAGCGCCGGACTAAGAGTTCGTCCCCTTCCCCCGTCCAAAATTTTTTCTGTTATTTATTTCAGCTGCCTTTTGTTTATCTTTTTCTTCTCAACCCTATTCACCCAAGCCTGAAAGGGCTTTACCCGCGCAACGTTTGCGCACAATTGATGTGCTACCCGCACTCATTATACCTGGGGGCTTCTTTACCAGAAGCTTAATTATACGGGCTTTATGCCCAGCACATGTGTCAAGCCTCCACATGTACCTTTTATTCACCATTATATGCATCGATATGACTTAAGTTTTGGCCAAGCTGGGTTGCTGGCTCCTGTGCTTACCCCTCACGTTCCCGATTGTTCGGCTAGGAGGTAAAGGAGCACCTCTGCGATTATTACTGCCGGGTCAGCCGGATGTGTACCTCGACCGGGTGAAGCCGAAAGCTAAGCGTTCTTAAGGGAATATTCGTCGGTGACTTAAAAGATGATTTTTATCCACTTTTATCTGCCCCAGATGTTTTCGCTTTTTCGCGCAGCCGGACATGCACTTTAGGGCATGCCACCCCAAATGAAAGGAACCCTTAACGGAACTATTCTCCTGGAAGATGTTTCTTACTAACCATGTAATATAACATAACTAGTTGGGAACTTGTCCGATAAAGCAGCGATGACCCCTACGCTGGTCTCCATGCATACCTCGGTTGTTTCATAACCAAGAAGGTATCGGACACACTCGGACTCTAGGGTCCCGAGGTCGAAGCGAAAAGGTCGGCAAAGACAAACGATCTACAATCCGGCTAGAAGGCATTTTGTATGTCATTTTATAATACATTGTCAAATCATTGGTTGTATTCCTCCTCAATCCCGTTTAACAGGTTGTCTAATTTACAGATCCTGTTGGGAAAATTTTCTGCCAACTCCACTTGGCGTATACTAAACTCACAGGATCTCCTTCCCATCGGGCCCCACAGTCCGACTTCGCCATGTGATTGGGATCCGCCTTCTTGTACCGCGTCTTTACCATGGCCGAGGCCTCCACGGCACCTTGGCGGCAGGCGAAATCTTCCGTAAATGGGCGCTGCCGCACTCCTCAGAAGCTTCCGCAAGCTCCCAAGACCCTCGGGTATGGAGAAGGCTGGCCATAACGCTGGATAGCGCCGCTCATAGCCTGCCGAACTCGTTCGATCGGTTGCAACAATTCGGAAGTTGATCACCCGTTATTACGGGCATCTCCTCCGCAGGCGACTGTGAGCATACCTACTGCATATATTCTCATCAACTTGACTTCCTCGCTGAACTCTTCTTTTCAAAGGAGTTCGCTCAAGCACTTACTATATATGCCGCGGCAAGCCGCTGATTCTCCTTAACTGAGCCCGACAGCTCGGCCCGAACGCCTTTCAGCTCTTCTCCAAGTTGGGCATGGGCATCCCGAGCTTGTTCCTTTCATGCTGCACCTTATGCAGCACCCTCTCGCCGGTCTTTAGTTGGCGCAGAAGTTCTTACTGTCCGGATCTTGTCCGCAGCACCGCAACGTCGTTTTCAGACTTGCGCAAAGGCCAAACGCTACTTATCCTTCAAAAATAATGCGTTACCAGGAGAGGTCCTTGCGTTTCCTCCTGCGCCAGACAATGCGGCCTCAAGTTGGGCCTTGCACCCTTGCAGCTCCTGAGACAGTTGGGTATTCTTCTCGGTAAGATCCTGCATTTCATATGATCCTTAAATCAGTTAATATAACTCCTTTAAGTCTCGGGGGCTACTGGCATATACAACCATTAAAATCTCTTACCCGTATGTCTTTTACATACTGCTCCGTGGCTCTGGTAAAACTATCTTGAGCGGCACGAAGGTGCGCGTCCCCGTGTTAAAGGCATTCAACGCCTCGGGGAGAAGCGCGTCACGAAACACTGTCGATGGCGCTGTGATTGAGCACTCTCCACCTCGGACTTGGTGGCGGACAGCCTTCGGCATCCTCTCGTCGGAGGAATGTCCGGCTCGCGCTTGCGCTCGCCTCCCCCTCTGGCCAAAAGCGGGAGCCCGGCTGGTAGAGGTCGGATGGACAACTTCCACGCCCATGATCCGCGGACGCTTTTTCCCTATAAAAGTCATGAGCACTCAAAGCGTTTCCTAGGAATGTTGCTCAAGATAATGAATTGTGAGCTACACCTTTGCGGCGACGCTTCGATCTGCGCGCGCTCCTCTTCCGCCTACCGGTCCGAACTGGCCCTTGTTGGCCAGCCACATGAGCTCGGCTTCTCACCCTAGGGCGCCTCCTGCACAATGCCATCATGTACGGTGGTCGAAATAAGCAAGGAAGGAATAGCGGTGTCAAGGCTTGGCTGCAATCACCGGGAGCGGTTTAGTCGGGGTAGTCGGCCGTGATGGCGACTAAAGCATTGTCCATGCTGAGCTGGTGGAACACCCGTCGATTAGCTCCACCTTTATGTCGGATCCTCCTCGGAGGCGGATCTCGGGATCTCTGGATCCTCGGGCTGTGGAGCGGACTTAGCATTCCTCCACAGTCCGCGCAGTTCTGCGTCGAAGAAGAACACAATGTAAGAAACTTAAGTTTGAAGGCACGGGTCGGACACGCTGAGTGTTCACTTACCCAAGGCCGGGATTGTTCATGGAAAACCCATTTAACGGGTTCGTCTCAAGGAAATCCTCCTTCTCCCCTTATACAGGCGGACAAGATCGTCATCGGATCTTGGCCGATTCCACCCTTTATGCCATGACGGGTGGCATCATCCTCCCGTTGAAATCCCACATGGGGTGGCCCCTATATTGTAGTGGCTGCACCCCAGCGTAATGCATGTTGCCATGACTCGATCATGGTCAACGGGCATGGGCGATAACCTTATTCGCCCATCGATAATGGGCGCTCTTGTCTTCCTCGGTCGGGGCTCGCGGACGCCAACTAAAGCGTTTCTTCAGAGGAGCATTGCTGAACTCCGGAGGCCGATCTGAACAGGTCCGGCAGCGGGCGTCTTCTATATAAAACCATTCGAAGGCCGGTCTTGAGCGCCTTCTTAGGGGTTCCGGATGGATATCCGGTCCCGCAATCGCCATATTTGGCGCCGCCTACTTGATATATGGACCCCTCGTGAGAGCGGGGACAAGGCAAAACAACCTCTTCCACACTGCAAGTGGGGCTCGATGCCAGTGAAAAGCTCAAGAAGAGCTACGTAACCCGCGATATGCAGGATTGAGGCGGGCGTGAGGTGATGGAGCTGGAGTCCGTAGAACTCCAGGAGCCCGCGGAGGAATGGATGTACAGGAAATCCGAGCCCCCTTATTAGATAGGGGACGAAGCATACCCGCTCCCCTTTGTTGGGATTAGGGGTAACCTCTGCTAGCTTCCCACCTTTGTAGGTGGCAAGCCCGGCTCGAACCGGAACCATGAAGGCCGGAGGGAGATATCCCCCCATTTGGAGCTTCACCAGCTCGTTGTGCGAAACAGAGCATCTCCTCCAATCTCCTGGCGAAAAGCTGGGAGCGCGAGAAGAGGAGCCGCGTTGACGGTCCATGATGGAATGGATTCTTGGTCGAAAGCGCTCCGATGAGTATTTGTGAGAGGAAGATGGTGATTTGGATCTGGATTCTTGCCTCCCTTATAGGCAGATTACTCGCACAACTGGGGGGTAAAACATAAAAGACACCCTGGCTTTTCACATTCGCGCGACGCGTGGAAGAAGGCCCTCATTGGGCGGGGAAGCCAAGACGCGCAACATTTATGAGGAAGCTGGACACTGTTCGGCCGGTACATGGAACTTAAAGGAGAACCCGCCTTGCAACGCCAAGACTACACATCTTTGGACTTATCGTCATTGAAGCCTGGTTCGGGGCTACCGAGGAGTCCGGATTAGGGTGTCCGGATAGCGGACTACCGTCATCGGCGGACTATCATTTGCGGACTATCATCAGCGACGGACTCCAAGACTATGAAGATAGAAGATTGAAGACTTCCCCGTGTCCGGATGGGACTTTCCTTGGCGTGGAAGGCAAGCTTGGCGATACGAATATGTAGATCTCCTACCATTGTAACCGACTCTATGTAACCCTAGCCCTCTCCGGTGTCTATATAAACCGGATGGCTTTAGTCCGTAGGGCAACGATCACAACAACCCTTACAATCATACCATAGGCTAGCTTCTAGGGTTTAGCCTCCTTGATCTCGTGGTAGATCCACTCTTGTAAACATCCACAATATCAATATCAATCAAGCAGGACGTAGGGTTTTACCTCCATCAAGAGGGCCCGAACCTGGGTAAACATCGTGTCCCTCATCTCCTGTTACCATCCGCCTAGACGCACAGTTCGAGACCCCCTACCCGAGATCCGCCGGTTTTGACACCGACAACACTTAATCATAGGAAACATGTCGAACAACGAAGAAACTGGGCCTTCTGACCAAGATGCAAACAAGATGGATTATGAGGGTGAACAAGAGTACCTTGACTATTTGACTGCTAAGCAAGGTTTGCAGGTCGGCCTCGATGATGGTACTGACGCCGACATCGACACCGACGGCGCCGGCACCGATGGCGGCGCCGAGACCGGTGGGGAAGGTACCGCGGGAAGATATCAAGGGAAGGTACCGGCCCGATGCGCTACCAAAAGAGGAAGCATAAGAAGCGGAGGATACGAAAACCTAACAAACTAGGGATTGAGCGACTTGTGATCACAAAGATGGCACTGGCAAGTTTGAGCCGTTAGAGCCGGAAGAACCTCGCAAGTGCTATGGGAACCAAGTAGGATGCATCCTACGGAATCTTGTGAGCATCAACGACGATGACTTAAGGAGTAAAGAACATTTGACGCAGTTGCTCCTAACGAAGTTGCACAAGAGATTCAAGTTCCCAGACCGGGATGATAACATAGAACAACCATGGGATGATCCGAAGATGAAAAAGATTAACAATCACACCATGGGCATGTTCAGCAATGATTTGGCCTCCTGGAAAGGGAGGGTGAAACGAGCTATTGAGGTTGATGAACCCCTGTCCAAGATTCTGGAGGAAAATCCAACACTTACGGAAGAGGAGTTCGAAAAGTTCAAGGACACTTGCGCTACCGAGGCAGCCAAGGCTAAGGCTGCGAAATTCAAGAGCCTTCAGAAAGGAACACGGAAGCATCGCCTCGGAAGCCGTGGCTACCTCGGTAAAAGGCCCATATGGGATAAGGAGGGCGTGGAGCGTGAAGCGCTGGTCTCCTGGACCCCTTGAAGTTCGCCAACCCCTTGGAGTGTGACTTCATCAGGGCCCGCTACAAGTGGGACAAGGAGAAAAAGGTTTTTTACACGGACAAGATCATGAGGAAATTGATTAGACTACTGGAGAAGCAACACCAGCTTGTAGCCGAAAGCCCTACTTCTCCGATGAGGCCCAAGTGGGACACCCCTCTCAACCGGGCCTTGAACGAACTTAAGGGACTCCCATTGGGCCAGCGGCCGCAATATGGTCGTGTGCACGGCGCTGGAGATGGCGCCACGTGGAAGGTGTTTTACAACGAGGGCCCGGAGGCCAAGAAGCAGAAAAAGAAGTTTAGTCAGGCGGACATCGACGCGAAGGTGAAGCTTGCGGTCGAGAAAAAAGCTGCTGAGGACGCGAAAAAAGCAACCGAGGACAAATATGAGTTGCTACAACGAGCAGTCAATGCAGCTGTAATCGCTGCGAAATGATTTCGCTACTAACTTGGTTCTAGTTATCATCAAGCGGACGAAGGAAAATCCGAGACAAGGCGGTACATGATTTCCCGTTGCCCGGTTTAAATCGGGAGCAACTCCATGAACAACAACACCATCACACCATCACTTGCTCACATAACCGGGCCTCCTCTCGCAGCCGCTCCCGCTCATAGAAGCCCGTCCTCGGTCTCGGCGCTAGGTGGGCCTTCGTCTTTGGCTGAGCTCGGCGCCGCCACAGTAATTACATATCGCACCAACATATATATATATATATATATATATATATATATATATATATATATATATATATATATATATATATATATATATATATATAATATTCCATTTTGTTACCTTTAGGTTGTTTTACGCCAGAGACATATGTGTTTGCAGTGAAAAAACCCCATGCACCATACTCTACTTGATCAAAGGCGGAAGGTGGGCGTGGGAAAGGGATGATAATGGACGCCTCGCAAACCACGTTCCACAACCAGCCGATCCCGCTGGGCACTTCAGGTTAGCTTGACCGGTGTGAAATCGGGGCACGATTTGCCTCCTCGAGACAGCATGTGGGAGAGGGCGAGAGACCCCGCCATGGATTGGAAGCTGCAAGGGTTGGGTGCTGCTATGGCGAAGAATCTTATTAAATCTCGAGCGCCGAGAGCAAACCAATAACCACACAACAAGCATGTGCGGAGACCACCACCCGCCTCGCAATTACCAGCTCTGTAGTGCCGGTGAGAGCGTGGACGACATGATGAAGGGGTGCAATAGTCTTGGCTGATGTAATTTCCCACAGAGAACAGAGAATGGATGATGAGAGGAGGTCGACCCTATGGATTTCCTCAATACAAGCGCTTATGACTATGGCATAGATATATGAGTCAACCATATGACGAATCGGGCTATCGACTTGCTAATGAGGATATGGATGATATGCCGGGCAGGGTCGTGGAGGATTGCAAAAGTCTCTCTTCATGAAATCCTCACAGGACACACTGAAGATGCCGCCTCAACACAGGCTCAACTAGCCGGGCGCGAGGGTCGTCTGATTTAGCCCGGGAACACTGGGGCAGGGGTTAAGGAAGGGTCGGAAGGTGTGCCCAAGAAAAAGAGAGGAAGAGATCGGGAAGATAGCGCCTCCAAACAAGCGAGCACATAGCAGCAGACGATGCATTACGAAGAGCGTGTACCCGTGAAAGGTGCGGTCATGTTCCATTTCACGGGCGAGCCGATGCTACCGCCGAAACCGCTGGAGGCACTATCAGGGGATCTCAGGAGACCGCACGACCATGTGTTGTCGACTGAGAAAAGCCTACTAGCCTCAAAGGATCTAGGATATTCGACATACGTGGCTCGTGTGCCTGAGGGGAAGTGCTACGTCGAGACACGGCCCTCGGAGGTGTTCTTCCCGCGGTTTGACCATATCTTTGAGATGTTTCTAACAAGGCGGCTCGATTTTACAATCGTCCGCCTTTTTGCGCTACATATGAGCTCCGTCATGAAGAGTGAAGAAGTCTCGCAAATCTGTGTGGCGGATCCGTACTACATGCACGAGTCTTTCTTGAGTCTCGGCGACTTTGAGCGTGAAACTGCTAGGGAGTACCTCCAAAACTTCATGGTACAGAATAAGGACCGGGAAATTGTCCTCGTGCCTTATCATCCAAAGTAAGTCAGTTCCGGACAACCCTTTCGTACATTTCAATTATTCCTTCTCTCTCATATGGGGAATAATTTGAGGTGTCTTTTCCCCGCAGCAACGGGTGCGCCGTCCTTATCGTTCTTTACCCGCAAGTCTCCCACGTCGTGTATTTTGACCCTTCCAGAGACTACGAGAAAAAAGACTACACCCACATAATGAATATTCTAGATGATGCTCTCCAAGGCTTCAACATTAGAGGTGGCCACGTGCAGATCAGGAAACAAAGGAACAAGAAGATGGGTTTCGCGCATAAAACTAACTTATCCTGCATCCATGTCCCAAAACCAAGCAAGAAGGATGGATTCTACATCGTCCATCTCATGATTCAGTTCAACACGGATCACCAAAAGCTTCGCATGAGAAGTAGAAATGATGAGCATATCCACAAGTGGCTAGAATCTCATGGAGAAGCGGATTATAAACTTAGAGATGAATTCTTTCGCATCCAAAGAGACATTGCGACGATCATCATGAAAGAAGTCATCGATGAGAAGGGGATGTTCCACCACGGCCCTATATCGCGAGCTGACGTTCGAACTCGCATAGGCATGCAACGTCTAGACCTCACGCTGTTCAAGAAGCTAGGGTTCATCCTCGATGATATGGAAGGATGGAACTTCTAGTAATTTATGATGCTGATGATGATGATATGTGTCGGTTGAACTTGTATACTTTTTGTAGCGATGAAACTTTGTGATGTCCACGGTCCCTGCCGAACTTGCGTAACGCTACTTTGTTAGTTTATGTATGATGACCTGCGTACCTCTAGTTAATTAATTTGCGTACTGTATGTTGCATCTAGTTGCTAACCCTTTCTTTTTCGGTGTTGCTCTAGTATATTTTATTGCATATATATGATTGTACATCCTCTTCATGAACATGCATCTCTAATAGGTACCTAGTTTCTTGATGGCGAGATGGAATTGCTATGTCGTGTACAAAGGGAAGGTTCCGGGGGTGTACAACGAGTGGCATGAGTGTCAGGCGCAAGTGAATGTGTTCACGGGCGCCAGCCATAAAGGCTTCAAAAGCAGACAAGAAGGAGAAGCTAGTTACTTGAGGTTCACACTAGCGTGAGAGAGGACTCGTAACCGCCACCTCATGTACTGCATAGTTCCGCTCTCACTCATAGTGATAGCTCTTCTTGCGTATACCTTTGTTTAGATGGATGATGTTGTTGTAGTTGCAAGTATTCGAGACTTGCATGTGTCACTATTTTCGAGATGATGACAAGATACCACTTTGTGTTGGATGATGATTATGATGAGACTATTTGTATGTATATGCTATGATTACATTTGTGGTCTCATGAGGCATTTGTATGTGTATCATGATGACATTTCTATGTGCTAAAGATTCTTCTATAAAGCCTATTCAAATACAAAACAAATATGCCAAAAAAACAAAAACTACTTAAATTAGCGATGGCGAGTGTATAAAAGTTAGCAGCAGCGCGCGATAGCGATGGCGGCGTCCAGCAAAGCGCTAGAGCTACTAGCGATGCGAGCTTCCACTAAGCGCTGCTGCTACACTTGTGTAGCATAGTCTTTGGTGAGCACGCGCCATTGCTATGTGTTAGCTATGGCGCCTTATTAGTAGCGCCACTCCCCGTGCTACTGATACACCTAGAACCCGCGCTGCTGCTAGCCTTTTCCCTAGTAGTGCCACTTCACCATTGCCGTTTTATTCGCCCTCTCTTTTCCGTTTGCCTTGATGTCTTACTTGGCTCGTTTGCTCGTTTGGTTGAAATAGTTGAGTATTTATTCCTAAACAGAGAAGCTGAGATCTATGGATCCTCATTCGCTTGCCAATCTTTTTAAGAGATCCAATTATGATGAACCAATTGCTAGTGAGTTTTGTGCACTATATTATCTTTATGAAGTTTTGCTTGAAATTTGTGAATCTGAAAATTGTGATGAAGTACTTTATGAAGAGATTCACGATAGCTCCTTGAATAAAAAGCATGATTGCAATGATTTTACTATAAATTCTCTTGATGTCAATTGTGCTAATAATATGCAAAACCCTAAGCTTGGGGATGCTAGTTTTGCTATGTCTACTACTTGTTGCAATGATCATGATTGGGGTGATTCTTCTTATGATCTTGAAAATTTATCTAATCCCCATGTTGAATATGAGATTGATAATATTGTTTGCAATAATATTGAAAGTGGGTTTGGAAGAGTGTCAACTTTAGATCCCACATATTTGGAGAATATTCAATCTTATGAAATTTTTGATAAAAGTGGGTTTGGGGAGGTCATGAATTTAGTTAATGTTAACCCCACTATTTCGGAAGAGTGTCAACTTTGCATGCATGTGGATCGTGTTGAAAATATTTTATGTGATAGCTATTTTATCGAATTTGCTTATGATCCCACATGTAATTATTATGAGAGAGGAAAATATGGTCGTACAAATTTTCATGATAATAAATTACCTCTCGTTATGTTGAGATTGCTATTGTTTCTTTCCGATTCCTTGCATATGCTAGTTTTTGCTTGCTATGATAATTTGTTTGACTATAAGATGACTATGCATAGGAAGTATGTTAGACTTAGATGTGTTTGTCACGTGTTTCATGATGCTCTCTTTGTGCTTCAATTCTTGTCTTTCATGTGAGCATCATTAAAATTATCAATGCCTAGCTAAAAGGCTTTAAAAGAAAAGAGCTTGTTGGGAGACAACCCAATATTTTTCCTTGATGTTATTCAATAAATATTTGTTATAGCCTCTGGTTAGATGTGTTTTTATGTCTTAATTATTGTTTGTGCCAAGTTAAACCTACAAGATCTTCTTGGATGATAGTTATTTGATCTTGCAGAAATTTCCAGAAACTTTCTGTTCACGAAAACAATTGTTAAAAATCACCAGAACGTGATAAAATAGTGATTCCAATTTCTTCTGATCAATAAAAAAATTTCCTAGTTCTTCCTATTTTGGCTGAAGTTTTGGAGTTCCAGAAGTTTTCGTTAGTTACAGATTAATACAGACTGTTCTGTTTTTGACAGATTCTGTTTTTCGTGTGTTGTTTGCTTATTTTGATGAATCTATGGCTAATAAAATAGTTTATAAACCATAGAGAAGTTGGAATACATTAGTTTTAACACCAATATAAATAAAGAATGAGTTCATTGCAGTACCTTGAAGTGTCTTTTATTTTATTTCGCTAACGGAGCTCACGAGATTTCTGTTGAGTTTTGTGTTGTGAAGTTTTCAAGTTTTGGGTGAAAGATTTTGATGGATTATGGAACAAGGAGTGGCAAGAGCCTAATCTTGGGGATGCCCATGGCACCCCAAAGATAATATAAGGACACCAAAAATCCAAAGCTTGGGGATGCCCCGGAAGGCATCCCCTCTTTCGTCTACTTCCATCGATAACTTTACTTGGAGCTATATTTTTATTCACCACAGGATATGTGTTTTGCTTGGAGCGTCTTGTCTGATTTGAGTCTTTGCTTTTTAGTTAACCACAATCATCCTTGCTGTACACAACTTTTGAGAGAGCCATACATGATTTGGAAATTATTAGAATACTCTTTGTGCTTCACTTATATCTTCTGAGTTATATAGTTTTGCTCTAGTACTTCACTTATATCTTTTAGAGCACGGTGGTGGATTTGTTTTATAGAAACTATTGATCTCTCATCCTTCAATTAGATTATTTTGTGAGTCTTAAATAGCATGGTAATTTGCTTAAATAATCCTAATATGCTAGGTATTCAAGATTAGTAAAAACTTTCTTATGAGTGTGTTGAATACTAAGAGAAGTTTGATGCTTGATGATTGTTTTGAGATATGGAGGTAATAATATCAAAGTTGTGCTAGTTGAGTAGTTGTGAATTTGAGAAATGCTTGTGTTGAAGTTTGCAAGTCTCATAGCATGAACGTATGGTAAACGTTATGTAACAAATTTGAAACATGAGGTGTTCTTTGATTGTCCTCCTTATAAGTGGCGGTCGGGGACGAGCGATGGTCTTTTCCTACCAATCTATCCCCCTAGGAGCATGCACGTAGTGCTTGGTTTTTCATGACTTGTAGATTTTTGCAATAAGTATGTGAGTTCTTTATGACTAATGTTGAGTCCATGGATTATACGCACTCTCACCCTTCCATCATTGCTAGCCTCTTCGGTGCCGTGCATTGCCCTTTCTCACATTGAGAGTTGGTGCAAACTTAGCGGTGCATCAAACCCCGTGATATGATCGCTCTTTGACACATAAACCTCCTTATATCTTCCTCAAAAGAGCCACCATACCTACCTATTATGGCATTTCCATAGCCATTCCGAGATATATTGCCATGCAACTTTCCACCATTCCGTTTATCATGACACATTCATCATTGTCATATTGCTAGCATGGTCATGTAGTTGACATAGTATTTGTGGCAAAGCCACCTTTCATAATTCTTTCATACATGTCACTCTTGGTTCATTGCATATCCCGTACATCACGGAGGCATTCATATAGAGTCATACTTTGTTCTAGTATCGAGTTGTAATCATTGAGTTGTAAATAAATAGAAGTGTGATGATCATCATTTAATAGAGCATTGTCCTGAAAAAAGAGAAAGGCCAAATAAAAAAAAGGAAGGCCCAAAAAAAGGGGCAATGCTACTATCCTTTTTTTTCCACACTTGTGCTTCAAAGTAGCACCATAATCTTCATGATAGAGAGTCACTTGTTTTATCACTTACATATACTAGTGGGAATTTTTCATTATAGAACTTGGCTTGTATATTCCAACAATGGGCCTCCTCAAGTGCCCTAGGTCTTCATGAGCAAGCAAGTTGGATGCACACCCACTTAGTTTCTTGTAACATCCCAAATTCTCTATTTGGAATATTTTACAATTATAGCTAAGCATCTATGCATTCTGTTTGAATTTGAGTGGCATTTGAAGTTTTGAAGTTTTGGAATTTGAATTCAAATTTTGCCAAATGGGAATCATTTCAAAAACTATACCTGATAAATACTTGAGAAAAAGTATGAGAGGAGTAAACATGACACTCCAAAAATATCAGAGGAAAAACATTGCCAAAAGTTTGAAATTCAAATTTGAGTTTTATTTGAAATTTGGAAAAAATGATTTTTTATAAACTTTGGATTTTGCCCCTGAAAAAATGTTCAAATGATAGGGAATATTCCCCTGATCATTTTGATATATATATGTCCTATATAAAATATTTATAGTTTATATTTTATCTCTTTTTTTTTTCAAAAAAATGAAATTGGAAAAAGGAAAAAAATGCCCGAGCACCCGGCCAGCCGGCTGGCCCAGCCACACACTGGCAACCCCCGACCGAACCCCGCTCCCGCCCGTCGCCGACAGGTGGACCCCACCGTCGTCAACCCCTCGCCCACGCCACCCCTTGCGCCGCCCGTCTTTGGATCCCGAAGGATCCGGATTCGATCCTCCCGATTCACCCCTCGCGCAAGTCGTCGCCCGCCTATAAACCCCCTCCCACCCCATTCCCCCTCGCCCCTCGCGGACCCTCTCTCCCTCACTTGGCGCGCGGAGTAACCCGAGCGCCGCCGCCGCCATTTACCTCGCCCTGGACGCCTAGCCCACCCCGAGCTCCACCAACTCCACCAGACGCTCCCCTCGTCGCGCCCGCTCCGCCGGAGCCCTCCGCCGACCTCCCCGACCACCGGAGACGCCGACGCACTCGCCGCCCGAGCCGCCGCCGCCGTCGAGCTCCGGTAAGCCACCGGACTTCACCCCCGCCGTCCGATCCCGTTCCAACGGCGTAGATTAGAAACCCCCGAAGGGGTATGTTCTTTTTATAAAACCCGGTTCGGCCCGGTTCGTTCTGGTTTATTTTACGTTAGGGTTTTTATTTTGTACCGGCCCGATTCGTTTAACCCTAGGCCCGTTTTAGTTAAGTTACGCTCAGTGCGTTAGTTAGGCCCATTTAGCCCGTTTTTCTTTTATTTTCGTTTTCTGTTTTAACAGAATAGTTTCAGATTTGAAAATTCATATCTTTTATTCTACTTAATATTTTTAAGTGATTCTTTTTTGTTGGTTTGCAAATTTCTTATAGTTTCTGTAGGATATATAATTAGCTATGTTAAAATTATTTATAATTGCTTTATTTTAAGTTTAGACAGAATAGTAAATCTGTTATAAAATGAGTTAGGAAATTTATTTTTAATGATTCTTTTGTCCCAACTTTGTTTTGACATTACCTAACCGTAGGAATTAATTTGGGCATTTTAGGATTAATAAAAAATTAGTTTTAATCAGAATCTTGTTATTCTTAATTAATTAACTAGCTACTGTTTTCCTATTATTTTAATTAGCAAATAAATTTATTTTTCACATGTGATTGATTATTCTAGGTTAGTTTCTGTCACCTTAGAGGATGAACTTTTATTTATAATAAATAAAACTTTTATTTTATTTTTCTTACTAAAATTTGCTTTAGGCCTAATAGGAGTTTCATAATAGATTTTAAATTGATTCTTTTTGCTCCTAGTTGCTTAATGCATTCTTTTTCTGTTAAGTTAACATAAACTCATGCTTAGGTTATGTGGAGAAAATTTTGTTATGTAAAACTATTTCTAGTTGTTGCTTGAAGTAGGAAAACCTTGAGTTGGATTTCTTTGAGTTTCCTTTGGGTTTTGATTCGTTTGTTTTGGTGTGTTATGTTACTATGCTATTGTGTTAAGTGATCATATGCTATATGCTTATTGTGATTATTGTTTGCCTCGGTAGAATTTCCGGAGTGCGAAGCTTGCTACTACGATTCCCTAGCTTACGAAGATCGTCAGCAAGGCAAGTCTTTGATCATGTTCTTTATAATACCTATGATTTTGTTGCATTAGAATAATACCTCCCCACCATGCATGCAGTAGTTGAAATTTGAAGTTATGTTCTTGAGTAGTATCATGTGGTAGGATGAACCAATTCCCCTTGTTACCATGACCCGGGACGAAGTAGTTTATTTTTCTATGCTCGTAGACGGGGTTTGGTTGAGTGAAATTCATAAGAAAGATGTGAGAGTCAAGATGATGACAACCCCATGAACTTCAAGATCAAGATGGACTTCGAAATTCACTACTGGGTGGAGGACGGTTGTGGGCACCTGGAGAACCCGGTGGTTGGCGGGATGCATGGAGAAGTGCCATGACATCTTGCGGAAAGCTTCACCCAGCCACGAAGAGGCGGATGGATGCCCTTTGACCGGAAGCTTACTGTGCAGCCGCAAGCCATTATGGGCTCTGGCTGGGTCAACCCTAGTAGTGACGCTGGCTGGGCGGTACTACGAGATGTAGAAGAACGGTAGGATTGGATGGGTACGGCGGTGGCGGAAGAACTCTTGAAGACCTGTTTCATTCATCCGTCTTCAAACACCATGAAGTGCGAAGACTTAAAAGGAGGAATGATTCTTGCGGGTAAAGTCGCAAACCTCTGCAGAGTTAAAGATCTAATCGATTAGCCGTGTCCCGATTACGGACAATTTGAGCCTCCGGAACTTGGAAGTATTCGGAAATCTCAACACTAAAACTAATAAATTAATTTGAGGGGGTTATGACTTAATAATTTGGGAATGAGACATTGGTTGGCGGAACCATCTCAATAACTACCAACAATTTTGTAGTATTTGCAAGCAAGTCCACTGTAGTAGGGAAAAATTGGCTTTTCGCAAAATGATGAAACTTAGAGCCCCACAGCCATAATGCATATAGTGATAGTAATTTTATTATTGTTATTCTCTCTTCATGACTTGCCAGCTTATTCAAAAAGCTGACCTACACGGCTGCAACGTCTTATGTTGCGAGATTTATTCGATCGGGAGTGAGGCTACGCTCCGCGCTTGGCGATTGCCCTTGAGTCGGATGGACTCGCTATTTCTTCTACGCTTCCGCAGCTTATTTAGTTTATTTCTCATGAGTTGGCCTTTGGCCGAATTTATTCTATTGTAATAAAGACTCGATATGAGAACCGTGTAATAAATTCAGGTGTGATTGAACTTTGATTATTTCATCGATGTCTTGTGAGTACCGGCATGATCTTGGGATAATCTGAATACGTAGATTTGACCGATTTTGGGTCAGGTCGCTCTGAGAGATGGTATCGAGCACACGCTGACCGTGGGGCGTAACCCCTAGGATCGGAAAGCCATAGGAAGAAACTATTTACTTTATATCCTTATCATTCCGTAATTCTCCCTGTTCATTTCGACTTCTCTCCGATTTTCAACATTCTAGATGGCCGTCGAGTTCACCCCAGTTTGCTACGGAGTTTTGCCGGCCCGATGAGGCGATGCCCTTGGCGGCAGAAGCTGTTCCAGATGGTGAAGAAGCTGAAGATTGCTCGCCCTCGATCACCGGAAGCCAACCAATGCACTTAAGCGGATACCCGCTCTGAGATTGAGCTGCATATTCGGGGAGAACTTCGGAGGGCATCTGAGCCAATTGACTTTGAGTTCACCGACTTCAACTGGATCCTCGGAAGGGACATGGCGATCTATTGTGCACTTGGACATCTCCGAGAAGAGTATAGGGCCGAGCTCGATCCATCAGACCTCACCATGGTTTCACGCAGAGCAAGGAATGGAGATATCATCCGTACCGTAGAGGACGACTCCATTCTCTCTTATGTCCAGGACTTGGAGTGTCTCCTCAGGAAACGGGAGATTCAGACTCGCCGTAACTCGAAGATACACAGGAGGCTGTTGTTCCGTGAACTGGAACTGGAGGAGAAGGCACACGCAGACTTCCTTGGCCATGAGGAAGAAATCGCGGACTTCATGGAGAGAGTCGACGACCTGAAGATGAAGCTTGCCGCAATAGAGGAAAAGATGGACTTGGGAGAGGACCTTTTTCTGAGTGGAGATGATGGACCTCTCGTGAGCAATGATCAGTATTATGAAGGGAGTTCCACTGGAGAAAGCCGCAAGAGGAGGCGCCGCAACAGAGGACACCACACCGGAGGACATTTAGTCGACCACCATGTTATTTTACCTTTCCGTCGATCAGTTAGGCCGATATTTTCGATTAGTCGTGAGCTCTTGTAATCGTGATTGAACCATGTTTGAGTGGAATGAATAAATGATTGGTGTGTTTATGATTGTGCATTCATATGGGTAGTGTTATTTCTCATAGACCATTGTTCTAATCTAATTTTCTCATCCACTCCAAAACACCAGATGCCTCCGAGACGTGACACCGGTTTTCCGCGGAGCTCACCCAGCTACTCCAATGAGAATGCCCTCATGCAGATACTCATCCGAATCGAACAACAACAACAACAATCCACCGCCACCACCCCCGTTGACAACTTGACTCGATTCCTAAGGTTGAATCCGCCGGTGTTCTCTAGCAGCACCTTGAGCCGATTGTGGCCGATGATTGGCTCCGCAAGGTCGGAAGAGAGCTAATCACCGTTGGATGCACCGATGCGAGAAGGTGCGCTTTGTCGCACATCAACTTGATGGACCTGCAGCTTCTTGGTGGGAGAACTACACGCCACTTACCCCATCGGCGCCATCACGTGGGATCAGTTCCAGCGAGCTTCCACACCGCTCATGTTTCATTTGGAGCCATGAGTGCAAGAAGCGTGAGTTCCGCAACTTACGCCAGGAAACCGTCTTGTGGCGCGACGTGGATGAGTTCAGCAAGTTAGCTCGCTATGCCCCGGATGATGTGGCCACAGATGCCGCAAAGCAGGAGAAGTTTCTCGAGGGACTCAATGATGAACTGGGCATGCAGCTTATGGTGGCTACTTTCACCAACTATCAGGAGCTGGTAGACAAGGCCACCATACTTGAAGGCAAGCAGCAACAGATTGATAATCGCAAGCGGAAGTACAGCCAGGGGAAGCACAACTCTGGAGCTCAGCAGAAACCCCGTTATGCACCATACTCAGGAGGGCACACCCATCACAACCATGGAGGTCATAACCATGGAGGAAATGGGAACAACCGCAACCAGGACAACAAGTCAGGCAATGGCAATGGAAACGGTAATGGGAACCAGCATCGTTCTGCCCCGGCTCCGAAGGATCTGAGTCACATCACCTGTTTCAAGTGCCAGAAAACAGGGCACTATGCCACCGACTGCCCGGAGGCCAAGCAGAGGAATGGAAACGGCAATGGAAGCTCAGCGAAGAAGCCCAACCCTTTCCCTTGTGCTCAGGTGAATCACATCGACGTGGAGGACGTTTATGATCAGCCAGACACTGTGGTTGGTAAGTTTTTATTGAATTCACGTTCGATATTGGTACTCTTTGATTCTGGTGCAACGCATTCATTCATATCAAGGGTAGTTGTGGAAAAGTACGGGTTGCCCACTAAAACCCTTAGAAGCCCCCTTCGCGTCAGTTCCGCAGGAGGAGAAATGATGGCAGGTTTAGGCTGTCATGCAACCCTCAACATCGGGAACCATAAATTTCCGCAGACCTCATAGTATTGGAAACCCGGACCTTGGATGTAATCCTAGGCATGGATTGGTTGACGAAGTTTGAAGGAAACATAGACTGTGTCCGCAAGTCTATTCTGGTCACCACCCCGGAGCGAAGAGGATCAAGTATGTAGCCGAGCATAGCGGATGAAGAATCAGGTGCATTCCCTCACGGGAGTTGTTCAGGAGGAAGTGCCAGTAGTGCAAGACTTTCCCGATGTTTTTCCGGAGGAATTACCAGGAATGCCACCGGACAGGGACATTGAATTTCTGATTGAGTTATTGCCCGGCACAGCCCCGATATCCAAGAGACCCTATCGGATGCCACCGAACGATTTGAAAGAGATCAAGAACCAAATTAATGAGTTATTGGAGAAAGGATACATTCGGCCAAGCTCATCACCTTAGGGAGCCCCAGTTCTTTTGGTAGAGAAGAAGGATGGAACCTTGAGAGTGGTTGTTGATTATCGTTCGTTGAACGAAGTGACCATCAAGAACAAGTACCCTCTGTCGATGATTAATGATCTTTTTGATCAGCTAGTTGGAGCCAAGGTATTCTCCAAGATCGATCTTGATCGAGGTATCATCGATTGAAGATCCGTGAAAAGGATATACCCAAAACAGCATTCACTACGGTATGGTTTATATGAGTATACCGTCATGTCATTTGGATTGACTAATGCTCCTGCATACTTCATGAATTTGATGAACAAGGTATTTATGGAATATCTAGACAAGTTTGTCGTGGTGTTCATCGATGATATCTTGATTTTCTCCAAGAGCGAGGAAGAGCATAAGGAACATTTGCGTCTAGTTACGAGAAACTTCGAGAACATCGATTATATGCCAAGTTCAGCAAATGTGAATTTTGGCTGAAGGTAGTCGGATTCCTCGGACATGTTATTTCAGGAGAAGGAATAGCAGTTGACCCGCCAAGGTTGAATCGATCACCGATTGGCGATCGCCCACCTCGATCAAGGAGATCGCAGATTTTCTCGGACTCGCAGGATATTATCGGAGGTTTATTGAGAACTTCTCGAAGATTGCCAAGCCCATGGTGAGCTGTTGAAGAAGGAAGCCAAGTACATTTGGACCGAGGATTGTGAAGCCAGTTTTCAGGAATTGAAGAAACGTCTGGTCACAGCCCGAGATTGATTTTGCGGACATACACAAGGATTACAGGTTTATTGTGGCGCTTCTCGTCGGGGACTCGGAGGAGTACTCATGCAGGAAGGAAAAGTTGTAGCTTATACCTCCAGACAGCTACGACCTCACGAGATGAATTATGCCACACATGATTTGGAGTTAGCAGCCGTAGTGCATGCACTCAAGACCTAGAGACATTTCCTCGCCGGAAACCGTTGTGATGTTTACAGATCACAAGAGTTTGAAGTATATTTTCACGCAGAAGAGTTGAACCTCGAAGCGGAGGAGATGGCTAGAGTTAATCAAGGACTATGACATGAGATTGCATTACCACCGGTAAAGCTAATATTGTAGCAGATGCTTTGAGCCGTAAGAGTTATGTGAATACTCGACAGCAGGAGGATTACCCAGGAGTTAGTCGATGACCTCGGAGATCTCCGATGGAGATAGTTCGAGAGGATATGTTGCAACTCTGGAAGTTCAGTCCACTTTGGCCGCTGAATTCGTGAAGCTCGAAGTCGGACAAGGAAATTGATGAGATAAAGCGGAAGATGAATGAAGGAAAAGCAAAAGGATTTCGTAAGGATGAATACGGAGCTATATGGTTCGAGGATCGTATTTATGTGCCCAATGATCCCGAACTCAGGAAGCTAATTCTTCAGAGGCTCATGATTCACCGTACTCGATTCACCCGGTAACACCAAGATGTATCTGGATTTGAAGGAAAGTTTTGGTGGACGGTATGAAGAAGGATATTGCGAGTACATAGCAGTATCGAAGTTTGTCAACAGTAAAGGCGAACATCGAAGCCAGCAGGTTACTTCAACCTTTGCGATTCCCGATTGGAAATGGGAAAAACATGGAATGGATTTTATCACAGGATTACCCAGACCCGTTCAGTTATGATTCCATCTGGGTAGTGGTTGATCGTTTGACCAAGGTAGCTCACTTCATTCCGTGAAGACTACCTATACCAGTGCTAAGTTGGCCAAGATATACATGACCAGGATCGTATGTCCGCATGGAGTTCCGAGGAGTATCGTGTCGATAGAGGAACACAATTTACCTCAAAGTTTTGGAATCGGTTGCATGAAACTTTGGGTACGAGGCTGGAGTTGAGACAGCTTTTCATCCATGAGACAGATGGATGGACCGAGAGAGTCAACCAGATTCTAGAGGACATGTTGAGAGCTTGTGTGCTAGACTATGGGTCTAGCTGGGATGATAATTTGCCATACGCAGAGTTCTCATACAACAACAGTTATCAATCCGAATCGAAGATGGCACCTTCGATGCTCTATATGGAAGGAGGTGCGAACACCATTCTTTGTGGGATGGTGTTGGAGATCGATCACTTTCGGTTCCGATCTTATCGAGATTCCGAAGAAAGTCAAGCTGATTCGGGACAGACTCAAGATAGCACAGTCAAGACGGAAGAGTTATGCCGACGAACGCAAGGAAGTAACTTACGAAGCGGGAGACCGAGCATATCTTCGTGTGTCCCCACCGTGGAATAAAGAGGTTTGGCGTCAAAGGAAAGTTAGCACCCGATTCATTGGCCCTACAAAATCCTCGAGCGTCGTGGAGAAGTTGCTTACAAGTTGGAATTGCGGAAGGATTGTCCGGAGTTCATGATGTCTTCCATGTTTCCCGGTGAAGAAGTGTCATGCCGACATGGCCGATATTCCGTTGAGAGACACACGGTGCCCCTAGAGGCCATACAGCTCGACAAAGTGATCGACTTATAAGGAGAAACCCGTCCGAATTCTCGAGACTGCGAGCAGAGTCACCCGCAGCAAGGTCATCAAGTTTTGTAAGGTCTTGTGGAGTCACCACTCCAAGAGGAAGCCACACAGGGAGCGAAGAAGACCTTCTTGAGACCACCCGCACCTATTTGCTAGCCAACCCGAATCTCGAGGGCGAGATTCATCTTAAGGTGGGTAGGTTTGTAACATCCCAAATTCCCTATTTGGAATGTTTTACAATTATAGCTAAGCATCTATGCATTCTGTTTGAATTTGAGTGGCATTTGAAGTTTTGAAGTTTTAGAACTTGAATTCAAATTTTGGCAAATGGGAATCATTTCAAAAACTATACCTGATAAATACTTGAGAAAAAGTATGAGAGGAGTAAACATGACACTCCAAAAATATCAGAGGAAAAACATTGCCAAAAGTTTGAAATTCAAATTTGAGTTTTATTTGAAATTTGGAAAAATGATTTTTATAAACTTTGATTTTGCCCTGGAAAATGTTCAAATGATAGGGAATATTCCCCTGATCATTTTGATATATATATGTCCTATATAAAATATTTATAGTTTATATTTTATCTCTGTTTTTGTTTTTTCAAAAAAAATGAAATTGGAAAAAAGAAAAAAATGCCCAGGCACCAGCCAGCCGACCGCCCAGCCAGCACTGGCAACCCCCGATCGAACCCCGCTCCCGCCGTCGCCGACAGGTGGACCCCACCGTCGTCAACCCCTCGCACGCCACCCGCCCCCGCGCCGCTCACGGATCGAAGGATCCGGATTCGATCCTCCCGATTCACCCCTCGCGCAAGTCGTCGCCCGCCTATAAAACCCCTCCCCCACCCCATTCCCCCTCGCCCCCTCGCCGGACCCTCTCTCCCTCGCTGCAGCGCTCGCCGGAGTAACCCGAACGCCGCCGCCGCCATTTACCTCGCCGCCGACGCCCTAGCCCACCCCGAGCTCCACCAACTCCACCAGACGCTCCCCCTCGTCGCGCCGCACCCGCCGGAGCCCTCCGCCGACCTCCCCGACCACCGGAGACGCCGACGCACTCGCCGCCCGAGCCGCCGCCGCCGTCGATCTCCGGTAAGCCACCGGACTTCACCCCCGCCGTCCGATCCCGTTCCAACGGCGTAGATTAGAAACCCAGAAGGTATGTTCTTTATAAAACCGGTTCGCCCGGTTCGTTCTGGTTTATTTTACGTTAGGGTTTTTATTTTGTACCGGCCCGATTCGTTTAACCCTAGGCCCGTTTTAGTTAAGTTACGCTCGGTCGTTAGTTAGCCCATTTAGCCCGCTTTTTCTTTTATTTTCGTTTTCTGTTTTAATGAATAGTTTCAGATTTGAAAATTCCATATCTTTTATTCTACTTAATATTTTTAAGTGATTCTTTTTGTTGGTTTGCAAATTTCTTATAGTTTCTGTAGGATATATAATTAGCTATGTTAAAATTATTTATAATTGCTTTATTTTAAGTTTAGACAGAATAGTAAATCTGTTATAAAATGAGTTAGGAAATTTATTTTTTAATGATTCTTTTTGTCCCAACTTTGTTTTGACATTACCTAACCGTAGGAATTAATTTGGGCATTTTAGGATTAATAAAAAATTAGTTTTAATCAGAATCTTGTTATTCTTAATTAATTAACTAGCTACTGTTTTCCTATTATTTTAATTAGCAAATAAATTTATTTTTCACATGTGATTGATTATTCTAGGTTAGTTTCTGTCACCTTAGAGGATGAACTTTTATTTATAATAAATAAAACTTTTATTTTATTTTTCTTACTAAAATTTGCTTTAGGCCTAATAGGAGTTTCATAATAGATTTTAAATTGATTCTTTTTGCTCCTAGTTGCTTAATGCATTCTTTTCTGTTAAGTTAACATAAACTCATGCTTAGGTTATGTGGAGAAAATTTTTGTTATGTAAAACTATTTCTAGTTGTTGCTTGAAGTAGGAAAAACCTTGAGTTGGATTTCTTTGAGTTTCCCTTTGGGTTTTGATTCGTTTGTTTTGGTGTGTTATGTTACTATGCTATTGTGTTAAGTGATCATATGCTATATGCTTATTGTGATTATTGTTTGCCTCGGTAGAATTTCCGGAGTGCGAAGCTTGCTACTACGATTCCCTAGCTTACGAAGATCGTCAGCAAGGCAAGTCTTTGATCATGTTCTTTATAATACCTATGATTTTGTTGCATTAGAATAATACCTCCCCACCATGCATGCAGATAGTTGAAATTTGAAGTTATGTTCTTGAGTAGTATCATGTGGTAGGATGAACCAATTCCCTTGTTACCATGACCCGGACGAAGTAGTTTATTTTTCTATGCTCGTGAGACGGGTTTGGTTGAGTGAAATTCATAAGAAAGATGTGAGAGTCAAGATGATGACAACCCCATGAACTTCAAGATCAAGATGGACTTGAAATTCACTCTTTGGGTGGAGGGCGGTTGTGGGCACCCGAGAACCCGGTGGTTGGCGGGATGCATGGAGAAGTGCCATGACATCTTGCGGAAAGCTTCACCCAGCCACGAAGAGATGGATGGATGCCCTTTGACCGAAGCTTACTGTGCAGCCGCAAGCCATTATGGGCTCTGGCTGGGTCAACCCTAGTAGTGACGCTGGCTGGGCGGTACTACGAGATGTAGAAGAACGGTAGGATTGGATGGGTACGGCGGTGGCGGAAGAACTCTTGGAAGACCTGTTTCATTAATCCGTCTTCAAACACCTGAAGTGCGAAGACTTAAAAGGAGGGAATGATTCTTGCGGGTAAAGTCGCAAACCTCTGCGAGTTAAAGATCTAATCGATTAGCCGTGTCCCCGGTTACGGACAATTTGAGCCTCTGGAACTTGGAAGTATTCGGATATCTCAACACTAAAACTAATAAACTAATTTGAGGGGGTTATGACTTAATAATTTGGGAATGAGACATTGGTTGGCGGAACCATCTCAATAACTACCAACAATTTTGTAGTATTTGCAAGCAAGTCCACTGTAGTAGGGAAAAATTGGCTTTTCGCAAAATGATGAAACTTAGAGCCCCACAGCCAAAATGCATATAGTGATAGTAATTTTATTATTGTTATTCTCTCTTCATGACTTGCCAGCTTATTCAAAAAGCTGACCTACATGGCTGCAACGTCTTATGTTGCAGAGATTTATTCCGATCAGGAGTGAGGCTACGCTCCGCGCTTGGCGATTGCCCTTGGAGTCGGATGGACTCGCTATTTCTTCTACGCTTCCGCAGCTTATTTAGTTTATTTCTCATGAGTTGGCCTTTGGCCGAATTTATTCTATTGTAATAAAGACTCAATATGAGAACCGTGTAATAAATTCAGGTGTGATTGAACTTTGATTATTTCATCGATGTACTGTGAGTACCTGCATGATCTTGGGATGGTACAGACACAGAGATTTGACCGATTTTGGGTCAGGTCGCTACATTTCTTTTGTTGAGCTTTCATACATTTTATAGCTCTAGTGCATCCGTTGCATGGCAATCCTTACTCCTTGCATTAACATCAATCCATGGGCATCTCCATAGCTCATTGATTAGCCTCGTTGATGTGAGACTTTCTCCTTTTTGTCTTCTCCACATAACCCCCATCATCATATTCTATTCCACCAATAGTGCTATATCCATGGCTCACGCTCATGTATTGCGTGAAGGTTTATAAAGTTTGAGATTACTAAAGTATGAAACAATTGCTTGGCTTGTCATCAGGGTTGTGCATGATGAGAGCATTATTGTGTGACGAAAATGGAGCATGACTAAACTATATGATTTTGTAGGGATGAACTTTCTTTGGCCATGTTATTTTGAGAAGACATAATTGCTTAGTTAGTATGCTTGAAGTATTATTATTTTTATGTCAATATGAACTTTTATCTTGAATCTTTCGGATCTGAATATTCATACCACAATTAAGAAGAATTACATTGAAATTATGCCAAGTAGCATTCCACATCAAAAATTATCTTTTTTATCATTTACCTACTCGAGGACGAGCACGAATTAAGCTTGGGGATACTTGACACGTCTCCAACGTATGTATAATTTTTGATTGCTCCATGCTATATTATCTACTGTTTTGGATAATATTGGGCTTTATTATCCACTTTTATATTATTTTTGGGACTAACCTATTAACCGGAGGCCCAGCCCAGAATTGCTGTTTTTTGCTTATCTTAGAGTTTTGCACAAAAAGAATATCAAACGGAGTCCAAACGGAACGAAACCTTCGGGAGCGTGATTTTCGGAACGAACATGATCCAGGAGACTTGGACCCTACATAAGAGAAGCTTCCAGGAGGCCACGAGGTAGGGGGAGTGCCTACCCCCCTGTGGCACGCACTCCACCCTCGTGGGCCCCACATTGCTCCACTGATGTACTTCTTCCTCCTATATATACCTCACGCACCCCAAGCGATCGAACGGAGCCATAAACCTAATTCCACGGCGCAACCTTCATGCACCCATGAGATCCCATCTTGGGGCTGTTTGAGCTCACTTGAAGGGGCATCCATCATGGAGGGCTTCTACATCAACACCATAGCCTCTCGATGAAGTGTGAGTAGTTTACCTCAGACCTTGGGTCCATAGTTAGTAGCTAGATGGCTTCTTCTCTCTTTTGGATCTCAATACAATGTTCTCCCCCTCTCTCGTGGAGATCTATTCGATGTAATCTTATTTTTGCGGTGTGTTTGTTGAGACCGATGAATTGTGGGTTTATGATCAAGATTATCTATGAACAATATTTGAATCTTCTCTGAATTCTTTTATGTATGATTGGTTATCTTTGCAAGTCTCTTCGAATTATCAGTTTGGTTTGGCCTACTAGATTGATCTTTCTTCCAATCGGAAAAGTGCTTAGCTTTGGGTTCAATCTTGCGGTGTTCTTTCCCAGTGACAGTAGGGGCAGCAAGGCACGTGTTGTATTGTTGCCATCGAGGATAAAAAGATGGGGTTTTATCATATTGCATGAATTTATCCATCTACATCATGTCATCTTGCTTAAGGCGTTACTCTGTTATCATGAACTTAATACTCTATATGCATGCTGGATAGCGGTCGATGAGTGCAGTAATAGTAGTAGATGCAGGCAGGAGTCTGTCTACTTGTCTTGGATGTGATGCTTATATACATGATCATACCTAGATATTCTCATAACTATGCTCAATTCTGCCAATTGCTCAACCGTAATTCGTTCACCCACCGTAAAATGCTTATGCTCTTGAGAGAAGCCACTAGTGAAACCTATGGCCCCCGGGTCTATCTTCATCGTATTAATTTTCCAATATTTTGTTATTTCCTTTGCTTTTTTACTTTGCTTTTATTTTACTTTGCATATTTATCACAAAAATACCAAAAATATTATCCTATCTTATCTATCAGATCTCACTCTCGTAAGTGACCGTGAAGGGATTGACAACCCCTTATCGCGTTGGTTGCGAGGAGTTATTTGCTTTGTGTAGGTACGAGGGACTCGCGCGTAGCCTCCTACTGGATTGATACCTTGGTTCTAAAAAACTGAGGGAAATACTTACGCTACTTTGCTGCATCACCCTTTCCTCTTCAAGGGAAAACCAACGCAGTGCTCAAGAGGTAACAGACGTCCACTCCAAGTCCCCTGGATCACGTTTGTTCCCAAAATAACTCTCCCGAAGGTTTCATTCCGTTTGGATTCCATTTGATATTCCTTTTCTGCAAAACACTGAAATAGGCAAAAAAACAGCAATTTGCACTGGGTCTTGGGTTAGTAGGTTAGTCCCAAAAATAATATAAAAGTGCTTAGTAAATCCCATTAAACATCCAAAACAGATAATATAATAGCATGGAACAATAAAAAATTATGGATACATTGGAGACGTATCAGTCTTGCACCTAGCGGTGTTTCCACGACGTAATTCTTCTATGCAGCAATGAGGATAATCCTCAAGTTACGGACCCAGTCCGTGTAGTTGCTACCATCATCTTTCAACTTAGCTTTCTCTAGGAACACATTAAAATTCAAGGGAACGGTAGCACGGACCATTGATCTATAACAACATAGACATGCAAAAACTATTAGGTACTAAGTTCATGATAAATTAAGGTTCAATTAATCATATTACTTAAGAACTCCCACTTAGATAGACATCCCTCTAGTCACCGAAATGATCACGTGATCCATATCAACCAACCATCTCCGATCATCACGTGAGATGGAGTAGTTTTAAATGGTGAACATCACTATGTTGATCATATCTACTATATGATTCACATTCGATCTTCCGGTCTCAGTGTTCCGAGGCCATATCTGCATATGCTAGGCTCATCAAGTTTAACCCGAGTATTCTGCACGTGCAAAAATGGCTTGCACCTGTTGTATGTGAACGTAGAGCTTATCACACCCGATCATCACATGGTGTCTTGGCACGATGAACTGTAGCAACGGTGCATACTCAGGAAGAACACTTATACCTTGAAATTTAGTGTGGGATCATCTTATAATGCTATAGTCGTACTAAGCAAAATAAGATGCATAAAATATAAACATCACATGCAATCAAAATATGTGACATGATATGGCCATCATCATCTTGTGCCTTTGATCTCCATCTCCGAAGCACCGTCATGATCTCCATCGTCACCCGCTTGACACCTTTGATATCCATCATAGCATCCTTGTCGTCTCGCCAACTATTGCTTCTACGACTATCGGTACCGCTTAGTGATAAAGTAAAGCAATTACATGGCAATTGCATTTCATACAATAAAGTGATAACCATAAGGCTCCTGCTAGTTGCCGATAACTTTTACAAAACATGATCGTCTCATACAACAATTTATATCTCATCACGTCTTGACCATATCACATCACAACATGCCCTGCAAAAACAAGTTAGACGTCCTCTACTTTGTTGTTGCTAGTTTTACGTGGCTGCTACGAGCTTCTAGCAAGAACCGTTCTTACCTACGCATCAAAACCACAACGATTTTTCGTCAAGTGTGATGTTTTAACCTTCAACAAGGACCGGCCATAGTCAAACTCGATTCAATTAAAGTTGGAGAAACATACACCCGCCAGCCACCTGTGTGCGAAGCACGTCGGTAGAACCAGTCTCATGAACGCGGTCATGTAATGTCGGTCCGGGCCACTTCATCCAACAACACCACCGAATCAAAGTAAGACGTTGGTGGTAAGCAGTATGACTATTATCTCCCACAACTCATTTGTGTTCTACTCGTGCATATATCATCTACGCATAGACCTGGCTCGGATGCCACTGTCAGGGAACGTAGTAATTCAAAAAAATTCCTACGCACACGCAAGATCTATCTAGGAGATGCATAACAACGAGAGGGGAGAGTGTGTCCACGTACCCTCGTAGACCAAAAGCGGAAGCGTTTAGTTAACGCGATTGATGTAGTCGAACATCTTCACGATCCAAACGATCCAAATACCGAACGTACGGCACCTCCTTGTTCAGCACACGTTCAGCTCGATGACGTACCTCGAGCTCTTGATCCAGTAGAGGGTCGAAGGAGATTTCCGTCAGCACGACGGTGTGGAGATGGTATTGGTGATGTGATCCGCATAGGGCTTCGCCTAAGCACTACAACAATATGACCGAGGTGGTAAACTGTGGAGGGGGGCACCGCACACGGCTAAGAAACAACTGTTGTGTCTTTGGGGTGCCCCCCGCCCCCGTATATAAAGGAGGAGAGGGAGTAGGCCGGCGGCCATGAGGGGGCGCGCCAAGGGGGAGTCCAACTAGGATTCCCCCTCTTTCCCAATCCTAGTTGGACTCCCTTTCCTATTCCAAGAAGGGGAAGGAGGGAAGGAGAGGGAGAGGCAGAGGAAAGAGGGGGCTGCGCCCACTCCCCTTAGTCCAATTCGGACTCCCTTGGGGGGAGGGGGCGCCACCCTGTGGGCTTCCCTCTCCTACTCCCTTATGGCCCATTAAGGCCCATAACTTCCCCGGGGGGTTCCGGTAAGCCCTCGGTTCCTCGATAAATATCCGAAACGTCCCAAAACCTTTCTGGTGTCCGAATAGCTTTGTCCAATATATCAGTCTTTACCTCTCGACCATTTTGAGACTCCTCGTCATGTCTGTGATCTCATCCGGGAGTCCGAACAAACTTCGGTCATCAAAACACATAACTCATAATACAAATCATCATCGAACGTTAAGCGTGCGGACCCTACGGGTTCGAGAACTATGTAGACATGACCGAGACACATCTCCGATCAATAACCAATAGCGGAACCTGGATGCTCATATTGGCTCCTGCATATTCTACGAAGATCTTTATCCTTCAAACCGCATAAAAACATACGTCATTCCCGTTGTCATCGGCATGTTACTTGCCCGAGATTCGATCATCGGTATCATCATACCTAGTTCAATCTCGTTACCGACAAGTCTCTTTACTCGTTCTGCAATGCATCATCTTGTAACTAACTCATTATTCACATTGCTTGCAAGGCTTATAGTGATGTGCATTACAGAGAGGGCCCAGAGATACCTCTCTGATACACGGAGTGACAAATCGTAATCTCGATCTATGCCAACTCAACAAACACCTTCGGAGAAACCTGTAGAGCATCTTTATAATCACCCAGTTACGTTGTGATGTTCGATAGCACACAAAGTGTTCCTCCAGTATTCGGGAGTTGCATAATCTCATAGTCAGAGGAATATGTATATGTCATGAAGAAAGCAATAGCAAAAAAACTAAATGATCATAATGCTAAGCTAAAAGATGGGTCTTGTCCATCACATCATTCTCTAATGATGTGATCCCGTTTATCAAATGAAAACACATGTCTATGGTTAGGAAACTTAGCCATCTTTTATTAACGAGCTAGTCAAGTAGAGGCATACTAGGGACACTCTGTTTGTCTATGTATTCACACATGTACTAAGTTTTCGGTTAATACAATTCTAGCATGAATAACAAACATTTATCATGATATAAGGAAATATAAATAACAACTTTATTATTGCCTCTAGGGCATATTTCCTTCACTTGCCTCCAAGAACTTGCATGAATTGTCACAAATTATTTCACCCACTATACCTTCGAGTGTATGTGAATCACAAGAGGCATCTACATTGAGTTTCACATATCCATTAATCGGTCTAGTTCAACCATTTATTTTAATTATGGCAGAAAGGGAGTATGTTGCAGAAAAAGTCGATACTAGCGCACGGATTGCAAAAATAATTTGCGCTGATTGTTGTGTCTGCTCACTATGAACAACTTTCATCCTTTCCCACCACAAATACCTAGCTGCCACAACCATAATTTGGTCTGAACTGCCCTACCCAAGGACTATAGCTTCATTTGTAGGGATAGAAAGGAGATATTCTAACATTGCTTCCCCGCAAGATCAATAGTGCAGGCACGCTTAATAACATCCCTCAGGCCCATACCAGACCAGTTTTTTTGACATTGGAAAAAAATTGTTTGACACTCTCAACTCCTTCACATGCCGGGCATTTTGTATTAACCTTCATATACCTATCAGCGAGAGTAGCACAACACGACAGGTACCTTGAAGGGTCCTTATGTCTACTACGTAACTTTATTCTTATAGACTCGTGTTGGGCCTCCAAACGCAGAGTTTTGTAGAACAGTAGCAATTTTACCTCAAGTGGATTACCTAAGGTTTATCAATCCATGGGAGACGTAGGATGAATACACAAAAACAATAGGTAAAAGTGTTGGGTTGTCTCCCAACAAGCGCTTTTCTTTAATGCCTTTTAGCTAGGGATGATTGTCGGCGTTCTGGGAAAGGGGGTCCCCAGACTTGCCTCCTGCGGCCTGCGGCGTGGCTCAAGTGGGGGCCCAGCGCGGCCTAGCTTCATCGGCTCAAGCTCAAGACCCTCGCGAGGGGCCAAACCTCGCGGGGCGGACTACAGGAACCTTCCTCATGAGCAGCCTCGTCAGGCAGGCTCACGAGGAGGCGGAGAGATCAAGGCAGGGTACCTCACGAGGGTGCCCCGTGACGCAAGCCATGACGATCAGGACCAGGCGGGTGCCAGCCTGCGCAGTGTCCTCATTTACCCTTTGGTGCAAAGGGGGCAAGCACAGGCCAAGGCATCAGGCAAAGGTTGCCGCTTCGGTGCAACAAGACCAAGACCAACAGAGCAGCAGGACGGAGGTCATCGTGGAGCCCGGGACGGCGTCGCCGTCAGAGCCTTTGGCAGCCGAAGACCAACTTTAGTCAGGATAAGTGTACTAGATGTTCCCCTTCAAAATGGCCAATTGTGGGCGCCCTTCCCGCTCATTATTCTGGGAAGAGGCCCAGGGCCTCCCTCTATAAATAGGACTAGCCACCACAGATAGAAAGGGGGAATCAACGAGAGGGAGAGAGAGAAGCGACTGGACCCACCCAAGCAGTCCATCGCACCAGCTCAAGAACAGCCCCTCGCGAGGCTGTTCTTCCTTTGTACTGTTCTTCATCAGCCCCAGAGGCAATCCACCACACCACACACTGGAGTAGGGTATTACACCACAACGGTGGCCCGAACCAGTATAAACCTTGTGTCTCTTGTGCTGTTCATCGTTCCTAGTTTAGATCCCTTGCAAGCCGTTAACGCGTGAGCTGGTAGGGGAAAGATGTCCGCGCGCACCCTAGTGTTCGAACCTCAAGGGTCTGCCGGAACCCGAAATCCGACATTTGGCATGCCAGGCAGGGGTGCGCCGGAATCTTTCTTCCGCTAGTCGCGCGTGATCTTCCGTCATGTCCATGGCTGACGCTCGCCGAGCCCGCGCCGAGCGTCGGGCTACTCGCGCCACTCGAGTCGCCCGGACGGCTCCTGTCGGTGGACGCCCCCGTCGTTCCCCGTCGCCTGCCGCCGACCCCCCACCGGCCCGGCGGGGAACGAGCAGCAGGCCTATTGGGGGGAGCTGCGCGACCTTTGCCTCGCCCATCGCGTCGGGCCGTCGCCCCCGGTCGTCGCAGCTCTCCTCAGCGGCTCACTGGCGCCACCTTCGAGCCGCCACGTCAAGCCGTTCACTCGCCAAATCGCCACCGCCTCCAAGTGCCAGGGAGCCCCGCCAGGCTGGGTGGCGCCCGAGGCCGACCTGCTCTTCAACTCGGACGATCACCCCTCCAACCCCGTCGGTTCGGGTGCACTTCCGATGCTGTGCACCCCCACCATCTGCGAAGTGGCTGTCACCAGGACCCTCATTGACGGTGGAGCCGGCCTCAACGTGCTCTCTGTGGAGGCCTTCGGCCTCCTCCATGTGCCACCAGAGCGGCTCCAGCCCAGCAGGCCTTTTTCGAGGGTCGGAGACGGTTCCACCGCCTCCCTGGGACAAATTCGCCTCCCGGTGACCTTCGGCACCCGCAACAACTTCCGCACAGACCTGGTCGACTTCGACATCGCCCCCATCGGCCTACCCTACAACGCCATCCTCGGCTACCCGGCCTTGGCCCGGTTCATGGCAGCAACTCACCCGGCGTACAACCTCATGAAGATGCCCGGGAGCAGCGGCGTCCTTACCGTGTCAGGGAACACCGGGGATGCACTACATGCGCTCAAGCTTGTTTTCAAGGCGGCTGCGGCGGCACGGCCCGCCAGCGCTGATGCCCACGAGCCCAAGGGGGTTGCGCCGCCCAAGAAGAAGCAGCTATTCACTCAAAACAAGGCGGAAACCAAGCAGGTACCTATCAGCGAGGACGGATCCACTAACGCCACCTTCACCATAGGTGCAAACCTCGAACCCAACCAGGAGGCCTTGGTGAAGTTCCTGCGCGCAAACAAGAAGGTGTTCGCGTGGGGACCTGATCAGTTGGCGGGGGTCCCGAGGGGCGTGATTGAGCATCACCTCAACGTGTGCCCCAACGTGCGCCCCGTGAAGCAGAAGGCGAGGCGACAGTCCACAGAGAACAAGCTTTTATTGTCTAAGAGACCCGCAAGCTAGAGGAAGCAGGGGTTATTCGCGAGGTCCGTGATACGTCTTCGTCGTATCTACTTTTCCAAACACTTTTGCCCTTGTTTTGGACTCTAACTTGTATGATTTGAATGGAACTAACCTGGACTGACGCTGTTTTCAACAGAATTGCCATGATGTTGTTTTATGTGCAGAAAACAAAAGTTCTCGGAATGACCGGAAACTCCATGGAATATCTTAGAATACTCCCTCCTTCCCAAAATATAAGGCGTGGATTGACTTTTTTGGTCTTTGTTGCACAACTTTGACTGTGATTTTCACGTATTGCATCTCTATAAAATTAGTATATGGACATATGGAATAAAATTGTTTTGTAAGACAAATACAATGATGCCATTTATACATATTCAATTTCATATATTTTGATATGTATTAGTGGTCAAAGTCGTGCATCAAAGACCGTGCAAAGTCAATCGCGCCTTATATTTTGGGAAGGAGGGAGTAAATAATAAAAAATCCTCGCCAAAGATGAAGACCAGGGGGCCCACACCCTGTCCACGAGGGTGGGGGGCGCCCCCTACCTCGTGGGCCCCCTGGAAACCCTCCGACGACAACTCCAACTCCATACATTGGCTTTCGGGGAGAAAAAATCAGAGAGAAGAAATCATTGCGTTTTACGATACGGAGCCGCCGCCAAGCCCTAATCTCTCTCGGGAGGGCTGATCTGGAGTCCGTTCGGGGCTCCGGAGAGGGGGATTCGTTGCCGTCGTCATCATCAACCATCCTCCATCACCAATTTCATGATGCTCACCGCCGTGCGTGAGTAATTCCATCATAGGCTTGCTGGACGGTGATGGGTTGGATGAGATTTATCATGTAATCGAGTTAGTTTTGTTAGGGTTTGATCCTAGTATCCACTATGTTACGAGATTGATGTTGCTATGACTTTGCTATGCTTAATGATTGTCACTAGGGCCGAGTGCCATGAATTCAGATCTGAACCTATTATGTTTTCATGAATATATGTGTGTTCTTGATCCTATCTTGCAAGTCTATAGTCACCTATTATGTGTTATGATCCGACAACCCCGAAGTGACAATAATCGGGATACTTCTCGGTGATGACCATAGTTTGAGGAATTCATGTATTCACTATGTGCTAATGCTTTGTTCTGGTTCTCTATTAAAAGGAGGCATTAATATCCCTTAGTTTCCAATAGGACCCCGCTGCCACGGGAGGGTAGGACAAAAGATGTCATGCAAGTTCTTCGCCATAAGCACGTATGACTATATTCGGAATACATGCCTACATTACATTGATGAATTGGAGCTAGTTCTGTGTCACCCTATGTTATGACTGTTACATGACGAACCGCATCCGGCATAATTATCCATCACTAATCCGGTGCCTCTGAGCTTTCCATATCTGGTTCTCGCTTATTTACTTTTCCGTTACTCTTGTTACAATCACTACAAAATACCAAAAACATTACTTCTGCTGTCTTTACTTTTGTTACCGTTACCACCACTATCATATTACTTTGCTACTAAACACTTTGCTGCAGATACTAAGTTTCCGGTGTGGTTGAATTGACAACTCAGCTGCTAATACTTGAGAATATTCTTTGGCTCCCCTTGTGTCGAATCAATAAATTTGGGTTGAATACTCTACCCTCGAAAACTGTTGCGATCCCCTATACTTGTGGGTTATCAAGACCTTTTTCGGCACCGTTGCCGGGAGCATAGCTCTATTCTTTGAGTCACTTGGGATTTATATCTGCTGGACACTATGAAGAACTTGAAAGACGCTAAGACAACAATTTATCCCTCAACTACGAGGGAGGTAAGGAACGCCATCTAGCTCGCACTTGATTCACCTTACATTATGAGTAAGCTAGCGACACCTAAACCTGCTTACGCTATTCGTTCCGATATGTCGCATGTTATTGATGATGCCACTACTGCTATGCATGATACTTATGATGAAACTACTTATATGCTTGATACTACTGTGCCCCTTGGTGAATTTCTTGATGAACAAATTTCTAGGTCTAGAGAGAGAGAAATTATTGAAACTGATAATATTGATGAAATTGATGATGAAGATATGCCTGCTATTCCTGAGGGTTATCTTTTTGGTAAGGAATCTTCTGCAGCTATTTTTGCTTGCCAGGATAGATACGAACTTAAGAGGCTGCTAGTTAAATGGAGTAAAGAATCTCTTAGAGACAGAATGAAACCTGATCCTGCTTTTGCTACTTCACCTATTTGTGTTCCAGATAAGGATTATGAATTTTCTGTTGATCCAGATATAATTACTTTGGTTGAATCTGATCCTCTTTATGGCTATGAATCTGAAACTGTTGTGGCACATCATACTAAGTTAAATGATATAGCCGCCCTGTTTACTAATGATGAGAGATCGCGCTACTTTTATATACTCAAAATATTTCCGTTCTCATTAAAGGGTGATGCTAAGATATGGTTTAATTCTCTTGATCCTGGTTGTGTGCGTAGTCCCGGGATATGATTTATTACTTCTCGCTAAATATTTCCTGCTCATAAGAAACAAGCTGCTTTGAGGGAAATATACAACTTCGTGCAAATTAAAGAAGAGAGTCACCCACGAGCTTGGGGGAGGCTTCTCAAGTTACTTAATGCTTTGCCTGATAATCCTCTTAAGAAACCTGAAATACTTGATATCTTTTATAATGGACTAACCGATGCTTCCAGAGATTACCTGGATAGTTGTGCTGGTTCTCTTTTTAAGGAAAGAACACCGGATGAAGCTGAAATTTTATTGAATAATATGTTGACAAATGAAAATAATTGGGCACTTCCCGAGCCAGCTCCTGAGCCAATTACTGAGCCTATTCCTAAACCAACTCCGAAGAAGAGAGGTGTTCTATTTCTCAGTCCTGAAGATATGCAAGAGGCAAAAAAATCTATGAAAGAAAAAGGTATTAAAGCTGAAGATGTTAAGAATTTACCTCCTATTGAAGAAATACATGGTCTTAATTTACCGCTTGTTGAAGAAGTGTATGATCTCAATTCTTTATTCACTGAAGAACCTCCTGATCCCGATATCCCGACACAGGTAGTAAAGGTAAATTCTCTCTATAGATATGATAAAGCTGAAGTCCCTCCTACTAAAATTGCTAGTCAGTGCTTGGATGAGTTTGATAACTTTATGTTTAAGAAAGATGACTTTAATGATTATTTTGGTAGACAATTAAAACAAAATACCTTTATGATTAAATGCTTGGGTGATTATATGGCTAATATTAGAGGTGAACTTAAACTTGTTAGCAAACATGCTTCTATGGTTACCACTGAAGTAGAACAAGTACTTAAAGCTCAGAAAGAAGTGCTTGATGAAATGAATAGTAAGAAAAATGATTATGCTATTAGAGTGGCTACTAGAACTGGTAGAATGACTCAGAACCTTTGTATCCTGAAGGCCACCCTAAGAGAATCGAGCAAGATTCTCGAGAGAAATAATATTGATGTGCCTAGTTCTTCTAAAAGGAAGAAAAGAAAATGATAGGACTGTGCAAACTTCTAGTGAACCTATTGCTGATCCACGATAATCCAAATGATATCTCTATGTCCGATCTGAAACACAATCTGTAATGAACATGAACCTAGTGAAAATGTTAATGATGATGTTCATGATGATGCTCAACCTAGTAATGATAATGATGTAGAAGTTGAACCTGCTATTGATCTTGATAACCCACAATCAAAGAATCAACGTTATGAGAAAAGGGACTTCGTTGCTAGGAAACATGGTAAAGAAAGGGAACCATGGGTTCAGAAACCCATGCCTTTTCCTCCGAAACCATCCAAGAAAAAGGATGATGAGGATTTTGAGCGCTTTTTGAAATGATTAGACCTATCTTTTGCGTTTACGATTAAGCGATGTGCTCAAAACAAATCCTTATGCTAAGTATATGAAGGATATCATTACCAATAAGAGAAAGATACCGGAAGCTGAAATTTCCACCATGCTTGCTAATTATACTTTTAAGGGTGGAATACCGAAGAAACTTGGAGATCCAGGAGTACCCACTATACCATGCTCCATTAAGATAAATTATGTTAAAACTCCTTTATGTGATCTCAGAGCCGGTGTTAGTGTTATGCCTCTCTCTTTATATCGCAGACTTGACTTGAATAAGTTGACACCTACTGAAATATATTTGCAAATGGCTGATAAATCAACTGCTATACTTGTCGGTATTTGTGAGGATGTGCCTGTTGTGGTTGCAAACGTTACTATCTTAATGGACTTTGTTATTCTTGATATTCCCAAGGATGATAGTATGTCTATTATTCTTGGAAGACCTTTCCTTAATACTGCAGGGGCTGTAATTGATTGCAACAAAGGCAATGTCACTTTTCATGTTAATGGTAATGACCACACGGTACACTTTCCGAGGAAACAACCTCAAGTTTATAGTATCAACTCTATTGGAAAAATTCCATCGATTATATTTGGAGGTTTTGAATTTCCTCTCCCAACTGTCAAGAATAAATATGACATACTTATTATTGGGGATGTCCATATCCCCGTTGAGGTAACATAGTGTGATTCGAAATTTCTCCGGTTCCATGTTAGTCGGAATGAGTTTGTTAACAAGACCTGATCAACCTTGTTAGTGGATTCTTTTTTATGAGGATGAGATGGATGAAACTAGAAGCACAACCTTCTGTACCCTCTTTATATTTTTTGTTATTTAGTTGAAATAAAGTAAATAGTATTTTTCTGTCTGTTTCTTGATTTATCCGTGTAATAAAAAAAATATCCCGAAAATAAAAGTCCTCAGAATGCCATGCCAATTTAATATGATTTTTTCGGGAATATTTGAGGATTTACTGTGCAAAAATTACAGCTGGGAGCTGCCACTGCCACGAGGGTGGGCGCACCCCCCGCCTCGTGGGCCCACGGTGGCCCTCCTCCACTTATCCCTGCACCCATCTTCTTCCTCTGCCTCACACAAACCCGAAAAACCAACTCAAGCACGAGTTCCACCACTTTTGCTGTGATTTTCGATCTCCTTGCTCAAAGCACCTCTCATAAAACTGCTTGGGGAGATTGTTCCTTGGTATGTGACTCCTCCATTGGTCCAATTAGTTTTTGTTCTAGTGCTTTATTCTTTGCAAATTTGTGTTGCATAGGTGACCATGTTCTTGAGCTTGCATGTCAAATTTATATGGTTCCAATTAGTTCTAATGCTTGATATAGGCTCTAGGCACTTGTAGGAGTAGTTGCTATCAGTTTTATTGAAGTTGGTTCACTTTTGTTTGTAGTTACTAAAAATTTCAGATTATTTCAGAGATAATGAAGAGACTTTTGAGGGGCTCGTCGAGCCGAAGCTCGAAGGAAAAACAAAAGGAAGAAGAGCAGAAGCCCAAATTTAATTTACCTCGTACCGCGGAGGTCCGGCCGTGTGAATGGCCTTCCGATGACTTCTTGAAGAAGTGGGATTTATGAGGATTTCTATTTATTGATTGAGAATGCTGGCCTCACCGACTTCCTCTACGACCAACGTCATCAGTATCTCTTACTCACAAATACTTTTGTGCAGAACTTCTACTTTTTCCCTAAGAAATCAACTCCAACAGTAGAGTTTCATTTATATGACGTTGTTAAGGAGATGCCATTAGCTGAATTTTGCGAGGTTTGCAAAATACCCTTTGAGGGCACCTTAGATCAACCACACCGTAATGAAGTGGAAGCTTTTATTAACACTATCAATGTGGGAGAAACCAGGAAGGTTTCTGATGCAAGAATTACTAGCATACATTTTCCTATTTTACGCTACTTTGCCTTATTTGCTAGTCGTTGCTTGATTGGTCGCGGGAACTGTGGAAATCTTAGTGTTCCTGATATTATCATTTTGTTCCATGGTTTATACCGCAATAACTCTGTTAGTATGGGTGGAATTGTTGCTAGACGGTTAAGTCTGAACCGTACTAAGGGCCCCATCTTTGGAGGCATTTATGCTTCACGCCTAGCTGAATATTACGAAATACCTATTAGGCATTCGGAGAAAGAAGAAACATCATTTCCCCGTGCTTATTTAGATTATAAGAGTATGCTAGCGCATGACTTTCTTGTTAAGGGCAAGGAAGGGGAGCTTAAATATAAATTGTACTTTGATAAACATCACCCTGAGACTATTACTTTGCCTACTCCCTCTTTGTTTAACTTGTCTGCAGGTCCTCACATCGTTCCGTGGACGGCCGTTCAAGCCTATCGGAATCCTGCACCAGCCTCGGAACCGGAGCCACAAGATGAGCCTCCACGACAGTCTGTTTATTCTTGGGATCCAGAGGCGGTTGCGAGCCAGTGGCAGTCAGAGTCCTCTTCATCACAGTATGATCCCAACTATTCTTCTTTGCAGTACGACCCTAGCTACACCTACGGGTATCCGCCAGGCTATCCCTGGCAATATACCAACTTAGGCCAAAAGCCTAAGCTTGGGGTAGTACGTATTTCCCACCGACATTACATTCATGTTCACACACACTCATTGCTAGATGTCGGTGCTCATACTCTTTCACTATAATATCCATGCTAGTTTATTTCCTTTTTCCTGCTTTCTTCTTGTGTGTTTAATAAACCTTAAGAAAAAAACAAAAAAATTAGTAGTAGTTTATTTTTCCTGTTGTAGTAGTAATAATTAAAAAGAAAACCAAAAAAATTCCCGTTCTTTTGCTTGTTGGGAGCTTTCCCGTGTAAATAGTTTTTATTTCTTTTCTTTTCTTTGGGGGTCAGTAGGAGAAGACCATGATTAAATTGTTGAAGTGGCTCTTATATGCATCATTGTTGATTTAACTGAGAGCCCATATTGCCTTGCCTTCTCCTGTTTATTGAATGCTCGCAGATTCCAGCTTAGTCCAATGCACGTGCACTCTTATTATTATTCACATCGTTCGGTCGTGCAAGTGAAAGGCAATTATGATGATATATGATGGACTGACTGAGATGGAAAAAGATGGTATGAACTCGACCTCTTTTGTTTTTGTAAATATGATGAGTCCATCATTCTTGATTCAGCTTATTATGAATAAACATGTTTGCAATGACAATTAGAGATCATAGTTGCTCGTGCCATGCTTGATCAGCTATGAGTTATAATGATTTACCTTGCGTGCCAACATGCTATTAAAATGATTGTGATGTGGTATGATGGGGTGGTATCCTCCTTTGAATGATTTAAGTGACTTGACTTGGCACATGTTCACACATGTAGTTGAAAAAAATCAACATAGCCTTCACGATATTTATGTTCATGGTGGATTATATCCTACTCATGCTTGTATTCAATGTTTATTAATTTTAATGCATGTTCATGACTGTTATCGCTCTCTAGTTGGTCGCTTCTCAGTCTTTTGCTAGCCTTCACTTGTACTAAGCGGGAATACTGCTTGTGCATCCAAACTCTTTAAACCCCAAAGTTATTCCATATGAGTCCACTATACCTTCCTATATGCGGTATCTACCTGCCGTTCCAAGTAAATTTGTATGTGCCAAACTATAAACCTTCAAATAAACATTCTGTTTTGCATGCTCGAGTAGCTCATATATCAACTAGGGCTGCCCTATCTTCCGTGTTAGGTGGGTTATTCTCAAGAGGAGTGGACTCCGCTCCTCACTCACGAGAAAATGGCTGGTCACCGGGATGCCCAGTCCCATGCTTTATGCAAACTAAATCAAAATAATTGCAAACAAAACTCCCCCTGGGACCCGTTGAATGTTGGATGCACTCGTTGTTTCGAGCAAGCCATGGATTGATGCTTGTGGAGGAGGGGGAGTATAAACTTTACCATTCTGTTTGGGAACCGCCTATAATTTGTTTAGCATGGAAGATATCGTCATCTCTTAGTTGTTATGTTGACAATGAAAGTATGCCGCTCAAAATATAATGTATCTCTATTTCAAAACTGAGCTCTAGCACCTCTACAAATCCCTGCTTCCCTCTGCGAAGGGCCTATCTATTTACTTTTATGTTGAGTCATCACCCTCTTATTAAAAGCTCTAGCTGGAGAGCACAGCTGTCATTTGCATTCATTACTGTTAATTTATATCAGGTATGACTATGATTGGATCTCTTTTACCATGAATTACAATGTCTAGTCAGTCCTTGATCTTTGAAGGTGCTCTGCATTTATGTTTTGCGGTCTCAGAAAGGGCTAGCGAGATACCATCTTGTTATATCATATTATGATTATTTTGAGAAAGTGTTGTCATCCGAGATTTATTATTATGGCTTGCTAGCTGATTATGTTATTGATATGAGTAAACATGAGACCTGAGAACTATTACAAATGTGGTTAGTTATGATCTTTGCTGAAAACCTGAATGCTAGCTTGACATAGGTACAACAACAAGAGCAAACAGAGTTTGTAAAAGTTATTCTTTTTCTCTTTTAGTTTGTCAACTGAATTGCTTGAGGACAAGCAAGGGTTTAAGCTTGGGGGAGTTGAAACGACTCCGTCGTATCTACTTTTCCAAACACTTTTCCCCTTGTTTTGGACTCTAACTTGTATGATTTGAATGGAACTAACCCGGACTGACGCTATTTTCAGCAGAATTGCCATGATGTTGTTTTATGTGCAGAAAACAAAAGTTCTCAGAATGACCTGATACTCCACGGAATATCTTAGAATAAATAATAAAAAATCCTCGCCAAAGATGAAGACCAGGGGGCCCACACCCTGTCCACGAGGGTGGGGGGTGCCCCCCCCTCCTGGGCGCGCCCCCTACCTCGTGGGCCCCCTGGAAACCTTCCGACGCCAACTCCAACTCCATATATTGGCTTTCGGGGAGAAAAAATCAGAGAGAAGAAATCGCCGCGTTTTACGATACGGAGCCGCAGCCAAGCCCTAATCTCTCTCGGGAGGGCTGGTCTGGAGTCCGTTCGGGGCTCCGGAGAGGGGGATTCGTCGTCGTCGTCATCATCAACCATCCTCCATCACCAATTTCATGATGCTCACCGCCGTGCGTGAGTAATTCCATCGTAGGCTTGCTGGACGGTGATGGGTTGGATGAGATTTATCATGTAATCGAGTTAGTTTTGTTAGGGTTTGATCCTAGTATCCACTATGTTCGAGATTGATGTTGCTATGACTTTGCTATGCTTAATGCTTGTCACTAGGGCCCGAGTGCCATGAATTCAGATCTGAACCTATTATGTTTTCATGAATATATGTGTGTTCTTGATCCTATCTTGCAAGTCTATAGTCACCTATTATGTGTTATGATCCGACAACCCCGAAGTGACAATAATCAGGATACTTCTCGGTGATGACCATAGTTTGAGGAGTTCATGTATTCACTATGTGCTAATGCTTTGTTTCGGTTCTCTATTAAAAGGAGGCCTTAATATCCCTTAGTTTCCAATAAGACCCCGCTGCCACGGGAGGGTAGGTGTAACGCCCCGGATTTGATGCGCCAGGTGTCCGCCAGTTATTCGCCGTCATTGCCATGTCATTTGCTTGCGTGTTGCATTTTTTCATGTCATCATGTGCATTTCATTTTGCATACGTGTTCGTCTCATGCATCCGAGCATTTTCCCCGTTGTCCGTTTTGCAATCCGGCACTCCTATGTCATCCGGCATTCCCCTTTTGTCTCTCATTGTTAGCGGGTGTTAAACTTTCTCGGAATGGACCGAGGTTTGCCAAGCGGCCTTGGTATAGCACCGGTAGACCGCCTATCAAGTTTCGTGTCATTTGGAGGTCGTTTGATACTCCAACGGTTAACCGGGTAACCGCAAAGGCCTCATTTGTGTTGCAGCCCAACACCCCCTCTAAAGTGGCCTAAAACCCATCCTAACCCCCTCCATGCTCTCGGTCGTTCGATCATGATCGTGTGGGCAAAAACCGTGCCTCATTTGGAGCCTCCTAGCTCCCTCTACCTATAAATATGTGCTCCTCCCGGATTTTTCGCGCAGTCCAAACCCTAGCGTTTTCCCTCTCCGCCGCCGGACGCGTCCGCCCCCGGCCGGACACGTCCGCCGCCGCCCCCTCGCCCAACCAGGGAGTGCCACATGGCCTCTCGCGCCGTCCCCGCCGCCGCAGCCCGCCGGGCCAGCGCTGGCCCGCCGAACCAGCGGCCGCCGCCGTCGCCAGCGCCTCCGCCCGTCGCCGCCGCCTCGCCGAGTCCTCCCGCGCCGCCGCCCGCCCGTCTCCGCTGGCGACGCGATCGCCCGCTCGTCCCGCCGCCCGGCGCCTCCGCCCGCCGCCCGGCGTCTTGCCGCCACCGCCGCCGTGGCTGCCGCCTCGCCCGCAGCTCCCTGCCCGGCCCCGCCTCCTCCACCGGCGCCGCTCCGGCCGAGCTGCGTCGCCGCCGCGCCTCCGCGGCCGGATCCGGGCCGGGGCCGACCGGATCCGCCTTGCCCCGGTGCCCCGACCTCGCCGGCGTCATCCCCAACCCCTCCGGCCATCTTCTTCTCTGTCTCCGGCGAGATCCGCCGCCACCTCGCCGCGGTTGACTTTTTCCCCGGGTGAGAAATCTGCTAAGTCCACGAATTGTTACATTCTGGTGCATACTTTGACATGCCATAACTTGCTACATACTGCTCCGTTTCGTGCGTGTAATATGTCAATTTGTTCTTCTCTACGAGTAATTCATTTCATTCCATTTCACCATGTTCATTTGAGTTCATCTTGATACCTGAATCTTCGTTGCAAGAGTGCTATATGATGTTAATCTGCTGGAACTGTTATAACTTGATGATTTGTCATTTTTGTTGCATTTGATGTGTGCATCTTATGATCATGAGCTCTACATGTGTTTTGCGCTATGCTATGCCATATTTCCAGAGGTACCATCCATGTTTTTTGTGAGTCTTGTACTGAGTGCATCGAGCTCGTGAAGTAGGGTACTTGCTGTTGCTGTTTTGCTAGGGTGATTCTGTTATATTTTGTTGCTATGTAAACCTGCTGTTACAAGTCATTCTATGCATAATCTGGAGATGTTCACTAAGGATTATTTGTTATACATGTCATGCTCTATCCATTCATGCCCCTGGTTGCATTTATAGTCTGCTGTAACTTGTTGTAATCTTGCTCTCAAATTGCTAAATAATGTTGCTGTCAGCCTGTTAACATTAAGTTCAATGTTGCCATGATTGTTGTTAGTGATCCATGCACTCTATGAACTTGATCTTTCCATTCTTAGCTTAATAAACATGTCTTCTTATTGTGAGTTGCCTTGCCATGCCATGTATTGCTCTGTGGTGAGTGGTTCAAGCTCACCAACATGTCTACTTATTGTTGTTCCTGCCATGTATGAAGCTGTCATATCATTTGCCATGTTTACATGGGTGTCATCATATTTTCTGTGCCCTTTTGGCTCATGGTCAGTAAAGAACTTTTGTTCTATGCAATTAGTAGATTCATGTCATGCCTTTTTTTGTCATGATAAGTTCCTGTAGCATGTTGTTTGATAGCTCTAAACATTGCAACCTGATGTTATTTTCTGCAAAGTCTGAACTGTTATTATTTGCAATCTTGCCATGTGTGTTTGAGCATGTTCTAGTGATTTCTGGAGATAGCTCAGTGTTCATGTTTTGTCATACTTTACCTGTACTTCATGCCCATTCCTTTTGTTTCCACGTTGAGATGCTGTAGCATAGTGTTTTGGTGCTTGCAATATGCCTAGTTGCTGTTTTGGACAACTTGTCCTTTAAACTTGTTTAGAGTGTATGTGTTGATCCGTTGCTCCGTTTTGAGTGTGCTCTATATGAAACTTGATTGATTTTGCATGTAGTTTCATTTTATCATGTTGCATCCTTGTTTTGAGGTGTTTGCCTGATGTTTGGATACATTTTGTATCAATGCCATGCTTATCTTGTTTTGCTCATATCTTCTAGGCCGTAGCTCCGAATTTAATGAACTTTAGATGTAACTTGACTAGAATTTCGTGTAGATCATCGTGGTGCATCTTAACTTGCTGTTTAACAACTTGAGCTTAAGGTTTATTCAGATCTGGAACAATTTCGAAATTTGCATATGAGGACTTACCGAAACTGTTCTATGTTGTTTCCGGCCTCATTTAAACTTGCTTTGATGTGTTGCTCTTGTATGCATCATCTCTTGCCATGAGTAGCTTCATGTAGCCTTGTCATGCATCATACTTGGTTGTGCATCATTCCTTGTTCACATGTGGAGTGCTTACCATGTTGTGTGCTTCTCTCGATAGTTCCCGTTTCGTTGCGATCGTGAGGATTCGTTCGTCTACGCTTGGTTCGTCTTCATGGCTTTATCTTCTTCATGGACTCGTTCTTCTTCCAAGCGGGATTTCAGGCAAGATGACCGTCACCTTGGATCTCATTACTACCATTGCTATGCTAGTTGCTTCGTTCTTTCGCTATGCTGCGCTACCTATCACTTGATGCTCAAGCCTCCCAAATTGCCATGAACCTATAACCTTTGTCACCCTTCCTAGCAAACCATTGCTTGGCTATGTTACCGCTTTTCCTCAGCCCCTCTTATAGCGTTGCTAGTTGCAGGTGAAGATGAAGATTGCTCCATGCTAGATTATGTTTATGTTGGGATATCACAATATCTCTTATATTATTAATGCATCTATATATTTGGTAAAGGGTGGAAGGCTCGGCCTTATGCCTGGTGTTTTGTTCCACTCTTGCCGCCCTAGTTTCCGTCATATCAGTATTATGTTCCCGGATTTTGCGTCCCTAACGCGGTTGGGTGATTTATGGGACCCCCTTGACAGTTCGCTTTGAATAAGACTCCTCTAGCAAGGCCCAACCTTGGTTTTACCATTTACCTCACCACCACGTACTTTCCGTTGGGAGTAATTAACCCAAGGGTCATCTTTATTTACCCCCCCCCCTGGGCCAATGCTTGTCTAAGTGTTGGCCCGAACCGAGCAGCCTGCGGGGCCCCCTCGGGGAAACTCGAGGTCTGGTTTTACTCGTAGCTTGACTTATCCGGTGTTTCCCTGAGAATGAGATATGTGCAGCTCCTATCGGGATTGTCGGCACATCGGGCGGCTTTGCTGGTCTTGTTTTATTACCGTCGAAATGTCTTGTAGCCGGGATTCCGAGACTGATCGGGTCTTCCCGGGGAGAAGGAATATCCTTCGTTGATCGCGAGAGCTTATCATGGGCTAAGTTGGGACACCCCTGCAGGGTATAAACTTTCGAGAGCCGTGCCCGTGGTTATGTGGCAGATGGGAATTTGTTAATATCCGGTTGTAGTAAACTTGAAGTAAACTCTTCTAAAATACACCAACCGTGTGCGTAACCGTGAGTGTCTCTTTTCGGGGTTGAACGAGAGGAGAACACGGTTTCTGGGTTATGTCTGACGTAAGTAGGAGTTCAGGATCACTTGTTGATCATTACTAGTTGTCGACCGTTCCTTTGTTTCTCTTCTCGCTCTCATTTGCGTATGTTAGCCACTATATATGCTTAGTCGCTGCTGCAACCTCACCACTTTACCCCTTCCTTTCCCATTAAGCTTTGCTAGTCTTGATACCCATGGTAATGGGATTCTTTGAGTCCTCGTGGCTCACAGATTACTACACCAACAGTTGCAGGTACAGGTTTCGCGATGATCATGGCGTGAGAGTGATGTTTGCTTGTTTGGAGTTCTTCTTACGCTTCTTCTTGATCGGGGATAGGTTCGAGTGTCGGCAGCCGGGCTAGCGTGGTGGATGTCGTTTGAGTTTCTGTTTGTGTTTCATCCATAGTCGGATGTTGATCTTATGGATGATGTATTGTTGTATTCGTGTGACATTGTATGCCTTATGTATGTATCCCCATCTATTATGTAATGTTGATGTAATGATATCCACCTTGCAAAAGCGTTTCAATATGCGGGTCTATCCTTGGTGGGACCTACGAGTTCCTTTTGGATAGGGTCGCATATTGGGCGTGACAGTAGGACAAAAGATGTCATGCAAGTTCTTTGCCATAAGCACGTATGACTTTATTCGGAATACATGCCTACATTACATTGATGAATTGGAGCTAGTTCTGTGTCACCCTATGTTATGACTATTACATGACGAACCGCATCCGACATAATTATCCATCACTAATCCGGTGCCTACGAGCTTTCCATATACTGGTTCTCGCTTATTTACTTTTCCATTGCTACTGTTACAATCACTACAAAAATACCAAAAACATTACTTTTGCTGTCTTTACTTTTGTTACCGTTACCACCACTATCATATTACTTTGCTACTAAACACTTTGCTGCAGATACTAAGTTTCCAGGTGTGGTTGAATTGACTACTCAGCTGCTAATACTTGAGAATATTCTTTGGCTCCCCTTGTGTTGAATCAATAAATTTGGGTTGAATACTCTACCCTTGAAAACTGTTCCGATCCCCAATACTTGTGGGTTATCAGTCCGCTACCCAGATTGGCTGGCCAACCCAGTTGTCATGCCAAAAAAGGGGGGAAAGGAACGTATGTGTGTCGACTTCACCAACCTCAACAAGGCCTGCCCACAAGATCCATTTCCGCTCCCCCGCATCGACCAGATCGTCGACTCCACCGCTGAGTGTGACCTGTTTTGCTTCCTGGATGCCTTCTCGGGCTATCACCAGATCAAGATGGCGGTAGAAGACGTGGAAAAAACGACTTTTCTGACCCCGTGCGGAGTGTACTGCTATACCTGCATGCCGTTTGGGTTGCGCAATGCAGGCGCGACCTTTTAGCGGCTGATCCACATCGCCCTGGGCCAACAGCTCGGGAGCCATGCTGAGGCGTACGTCGATGACATTGTAGTGAAGTCTCGGGAGGCGAAAACCCAGATACATGACTTGGAAGAAACCTTCGCGAGCCTCGATAAAGTGGACCTGCGGATCAACCCGGAGAAGTGCGTATTTGGAGTCCCCTCGGGCAAGCTCATGGGTTTCCTCGTGTCCCATAGGGGCATCGAGGCCAACCCGGAAAAGGTCAAAGCAGTCGAAGACATGAGCCCGCCAAAGACCCTCAGAGAAATGCAGAAACTCACCGGGCGCATGACCGCGCTAGGACATTTCATCTCCAAGCTGGGGAACGAGCGCTGCCATTCTTCAAGCTGATGAAGAAGAAGGGCCCCTTTGAGTGGACTGAAGAGGCCGACAAGGCATTCCAAGAACTCAAGAGGTACCTTACCAGCCCTCTGGTGATGGTAGCTCCGCATCCTCGGAGCCTCTGGTGCTCTACCGCGCCACCCCTACTCTGCCAACCAGCCTGGTAGATCGGGAAGAGCATCAGGCCAAGGCGCGAAGCGCCCTCCGGGCCGAAGCAAAGCGAAGCCAAGAGAGCCTAACCAAGACCGAGGCTGCGGCGAGGGGATCAACCATGAGAGGAAGCGCGCCAGAGGAGCGGAGAGGCCCCCCTGGCGACCAAACGCTGGGGGCTCCGTCGCCTCGGGAGGCGCCCCAACCTACGGAGGATGCGAGCAGCGCCAGCGCTCACAGCATCGTCGAGCACCCCGTGTACTTCGTCAGCACGGTGCTACGAGACGCGAGGGCGCGGTACCCTTTGCCCCAAAAACTCCTCCTCGTGCTATTGGTAGCCTCACGCAAGCTGCGGCACTACTTCCAAGGTCATCCCATCAAGGTCGTCTCAGCATACCCTCTAGAGAGGGTGCTCAGGAGCCCCAACTCAGCTGGAGGAGTCGCCGAGTGGAACATCGAACTGCAAGCGTTTCAGCTAGAATTCAGCACAACCAGAGTCATCAAGGGGGCCACATTGGCGGTTCGTGGCAGAATGGGCGGAGGTACCGGCCTCAAGCGGCGAACCGATCACTTTCTCCGGGGCGAGGCACCGGACGGCTGGGTCATGTACTTGACGGGCATTCTCCCGACATGGCGCGAGGGCGGGCGATCTGCTGGTATCCCCTACTCAGGACAAGCTCTATTACGCCGTGAAACTCTGTTTCCAGCACGGGGAAAAGGACTCCAACAACATAGCAGAATATGAAGGCCTGATAGCCGGCCTGAAAGCCGCAGTCGCTTTTGGGGTAAAGCGCCTCATCATCAAAGGTGATTCACAGCTCCTCATCAACTTCTCCAACAAGATATACGAGGCGAAGGACGAGCACATGGAAGCCTATCTCGCGGAGGTTTGCAGGATGGAGAAACAGTTCTGGGGGCTGGAGTTGCAGCATGTGCCTCGTGGCACCAATCAAGAGGCAGATGACATCGCCAAGAGGGCGTCCAGGCGGCTGCCTCAGGAGCCTGGCGTCTTCGAAGAGCGACTCTTCAGGCCCTCAGCGGCGCCATCACTATCAAGCGCGGCGCAACCTCGGGAGGAGCTCCCCCAGCCGCCTGCCTCGGGAGCCCTGGTGTGCGGCCCGGCCTCAGGGGCACGCCTGCTCCTGGCGTTGGAGCCTCAGGAAGGGTGCTGGATCACAGAGCCCAGGAGCTACTTGACGCGGGGGACCCTACCGGAGAAGGAGGAGGAGGCGGAGCGTGTGGTGCGGCAAGCCACGGCCTACTGCATTAGGGATGGAGAGCTTTACCGGAGGCGATCGAATGACGTGTCCCTACGCTGCATTTCCAGAGAGCAAGGGAAGGAATTGCTGGAAGACATACATGGCGGAGACTGTGGGCATCACTCATCGTCACGGACCCTCATTGGCAAGGCGTTCCGCAGCGGGTTCTACTGGCCCACAGCACTCAGCGACGCTGTTGAGCTGGTAAAGGCTTGTGAGGCCTTCCAATTCCACGCCAAGCAGATCCATCAGCCGGCGGGGGGTCTGCAAACTATACCCCTCTCATGGCCATTCGCAGTTTGGGGGCTGGACATTCTAGGCCCGTTCCCTCGGGTGCCAGGGGGCTATCGCTACCTCTACGTCGTCGTGGACAAGTTCACCAAGTGGACTGAGGTGGAAGCTATCCGCACCATCCCAGCGGGCTCTGCGATCAAGTTCATCAGGGGCCTCGTGAGCCGGTTTGGGGTGCCTAACCGCATCATCACCGACAACGGTTCGTAGTTCACCAGCAATCTTTTCAAAACGTACTGTGCTAACCTTGGAACGCAGATATGCTACGCTTCGGTGGCGCACCACCGGAGTAACGGCCAGGCCGAGCGAGCCAACGTGGAGGTCCTGAAGGGCCTCAAAACTAGGACCTTTAAGAAGAAGCTGGAGGCCTGCGGCAGGGGCTGGCACGACGAGCTCCAGTCCGTGTTGTGGTCCATCTGCACGACCACGGCCAAGCCGAATGGCGAGACCCCGTTCTTCCTCCTCTATGGAGCAGAAGCCGTCCTCCCTCACGAGGCCAGGCGTCGCTCCGCACGGGTCCTGGCATTCGACGAGGCGCAGCAGGACGCCATGCGGGGGACGGATCTCGTGCTGGGGGAGGAACATCATCGAGAGGCCGCGCTGCGAGCGGCAAGGTATCAACAGGCGCTACGGCGGTACCACTGCCGCAACATCCTCCCCAGGACTCTTGAGGTAGGGGACCTCGTGCTCAGGCGGGTCCTCTCCAGGGAAGGGTTGCATAAGCTTTCTCCCATGTGGGAGGGCCCGTTCAAGGTTGTTCATGATTCCAGGCCCGGCTCCGCACGCTTGGAGACTCAGGAGGGGGTGCCCATCTCGAACGCGTGGAACATCTAGCATCTCCGAAAGTTCTATCCTTGAAGAAAGGCCCGGAGCCTGTGAAGAAGGCAAACGCCTTTGAAGCTCATTTTCCCGAGAAAGGCCCGGAGCCTGTGAATAAGGCAAACGCCTGTGAAGCTCATTTTCCCGACAAAGGCCGGAGCACGTGAAGAAGGCAAGCGCTGTGAAGCTCATTTTCGAGAAAGGCACGGAGCACTGTGAAGAAGGCAAGCGCTGTGAAGCTCATTTTCGAGAAAGGCCCGAGCACTGTGAAGAAGGCCAATGCTGTGAAACTCGCCACCGTGACACTCTCACGTAATAATGAGTTGGGGTTGTACCGCCCGGAGTCTCGAAGAGCCGCCCCGGGCCTCGGGGCTCTATACGCTTGATGGCAGCACTTAGCTCCGAGCTGGTGAGAAGACGTCGAAGACTAGATTAGGTGCCGGACGCGGCCTTTTCATTTGCTTTCTGCAGTTGGCTCGTTCATTCTTATTTGGAGTTTTATTGAAGTTGTTGCCGTCCTTAGCTTGTGATTCTTTGTCTTTTTCGCTCACTTGCCTCGTTTTCTCTCGCGCAAGTCTCGCGAGGGAGCAGCGCGGGCACCCTCGCGAGTGTTTTCTGCCCCTGTCGTTTGAGGCTTTCCTATCCGGGTACACTACGGGAGCACCCCTCCGAGTCCGTGCCCCACGGGCATCGCGACGCGAACACAGAACCTGGGTCGAGTGCTTCCACATTTGAGACCGGAAGCTACCCCTCTTGACTAATCCTTGTAGGACATGAAGCGCGGCGCGAGGCCTCGGCCTCGGGAAGCAAGGACCGCGACAAGTTCCCCCCGAGCTAAGTAATTCCTGCGCGCGAGCATGCGACACAAAAGCACAGCACAGAAATAGCGGAAATAACATGCTAATTAACAACATCAGTTCAGCACGCCCCCACAGGGCCCCACACTACTTTCTCTTTGCGCAGGGAAGGGAGAAAAACAAAATAGGCACGGCTTGCTCGGCGCCAACCCGCGGTGAAGGCTCGAACTGCCTCCGGAGCTCAGTCAGACTCCTCCTCGCGCTTCACCGAGGCACGACGGCGGGCTGACCCAGTACCTCCCTCCAGGCGGGCGCGACGGCACGGGGGCTGGTCGCGGCCACCGCTGGAGGAGCTGCTGTCCGAAGGAGAGCCGCCGAAGCTCGACGAGCCCCGAGCGCCGCCGACCACGCACCCGCTGTCGTCTTCATCCCGATCATCGCCGGGGATGGGTGCACGGCCGCGGTCATCGTCTTCGGGGCAGCACCTGGCACGGCGACCATCTTCTCCGAATACCCTCACGTAGAGGGTGGCGTCGCCGTTAGAGTTAAAGTGCAGGGTGCACTGCCGGCTCAGGCCACGCGCGCGTGCAAACGTTTGCCAGCCGTGGGTCAGGGCCACATTCCTGGCGACGGAGACCTCCAGCGAAGCCCAGGAGGACCGACTGCAACAACCGTCCGCCTGATGCCAGAGGCCGTCCGGAGCGCCAGCCGGGAGTTCACCTACAAAGAAGCGGGGGAGCTGGAGCCAGGTGCTGGTCGGCTCCACTGACCACACGACGAACTCCGGCAGCACCTTCGCCAAGTGGAAGCGCGGCCTAGGGGGCCGCGCAGTCACGGAGCGCCCCCCATCGACAACTTGGCGCCCATCGCCGCGCAGGGGATCGCCTCCACGACTGCGGGAAGCCGCTACGGGAGCCACAGGATGCTTGCGAGGACGGCCTCGACCGCGCTTGGCCGGGGGAGAGTCAGGCCCAACCTGGCGGGCCTTCCCTTTCTCCGCGGCCGAGAACCTCTTCGACGGGGCCATGGAGAGAAAGGAGTAGCAAGAGGGGATGGACATGAAGGGCTTGCGCCGTTCCGTACTTATAGCCGGAGGAGGCCAACCGTCGGCCTCCACGATCACAAGTAATCATGACCCATTTCTGCATGCAGGGACTTGTCAAGTCATGCGGTTGCCGATTCTCTATAACATATAGGTCATCACCATAATCATCATAGATAGGAACTTTGTTGTCATAGTCAATTGCAACCTCCTCCAAAATAGTGGATTCATCATTAAATAAAGTCATGACCTCTCTAAATCCACTTTCATGAATATAATCATCATAAATAGGAGGCATGTTTTCATCATAATAAATTTTCTCCTCAAAACTTGGGGCAGTAAAAATATCATCTTCATCAAATATAGCATCCCCAAGCTTGTAGCTTTGCATATCATTAGCATCATGGATATTCAAAGAATTCATACTAACAACATTGCAATCATGCTCCTCATTCAAATATTTTGTGCCAAACATTTTATTGACTTCTTATTCTAACAATTGAGCACAATTTTCCGAACCATCATTTTCAAGAAAGATATTATAAAGATGATCAATAATATGATGCAACCTCAATTCCATTTTTATGTAGTTTTCTTTTATAAACCAAACTAGTGATAAAACAAGAAACTAAAAGATTCAATTGCAAGAACTAAAGATATACCTTCATGCACTCACCTCCCCGGCAACGGCGCCAGAAAAGAGCTTGATGTGTAGTACGCAACTTTATTCTTGTAGACTCGTGGTGGGCCCCCAAGCGCAGAGTTTTGTAGGACAGTAGCAATGTTCCCTCAAGTGGATGACCTAAGATTTGTCAATCCATGGGAGGCGTAGGATGAAGATGGTCTGTCTCAAAAAATCCTGCAACCAAATACAAGAAATCACTTGTGTCCCCAACACACCCAATACAATGGAAAATTGTATAGGTGCACTAGTTCAACAAAGAGATGATGATAAAAGTGTAATATGGATGGTAGAAATATATTTTTATAATCTGAATAAATAAAAACGGCAAGGTAGCAAATAGTAAATGGGCACAAAAACGGTATTGCAATGCTTGGAAATGAGGCCTAGGGTCCATACTTTTGCTAGTGCAATATCTCAACAATGCTGATATAATTGGATCATATAACAATCCCTCAAAGTGCGATGAAGAATCACTCCAAAGTTCCTATTTAGCGGAGAACATAAGAATAAATTCTTTGTAGGGTATGAAACCATCTCAAAGCTATTCTTTCCGTTCGATCTATTCAAGAGTGTGCACTAAAATAACACAAAGCTATTCTTTCCGTTCGATCTATACTAGAGTTCGTACTAAAATAACACCAAAGCAAATTCATATTCATAATGCTCAATCCAACACAAAGAACTTCAAAGAGTGCCCCAAGATTTCTACCGGAGAAACAAAGACAAGAACATGCATCAACCTGCTACCTCTTGAGCATGCGTTGGTTTACCCTTGAAGAGGAAAGGGTGATGCAGCAAAGTAGCGTAAGTATTTCCCTCAGTTTTTGAGAACCAAGGTATCAATCCAGTAGGAGATAATACTCAAGTCACCTAGTACCTGCACAAACAATCAAGAACCTTGCAACCAATGCGATAAAGGGATTGCCAATCCCTTCGCGGTCACTCGCAAAAGTGAGATCTAATAAAGATAGTAAAGTAAATATTTTTGGTATTTTTGTTGTATAGATTGGAAAGTAAAGATTGCAAAATAAAAAGAACGGTGACAGAAATTGGCAAGTTGATGGGAAACTAATATGATGTAAAATAGTCCCGGGGGCCATAGGTTTCACTAGTAGCTTCTCTCAAGATAGCATGTATTACGATGGGTGAACAAATTCCTGCCGAGCAATTGATAGAAAAGCGCATAGTCATGAGAATATCTAGGCAATGATCATGAATATAGGCATTACGTCCGTGTCAAGTAGATCGAAACGATTCTGCATCTACTACTATTACTCCACACATCGACCGCTATCCAGCATGCATCTAGAGTATTAAGTTCATCAGAACAGAGTAACGCATTAAGCAAGATGACATGATGTAGAGGGATAAACTCAAGAAATATGATATAAACTCCATCTTTTTATCCTCGATGGCAACAATACAATACGTGCCTTGCTGCCCCTACTGTCACTGGGTAGGCCAAACTAAACCGATAATTCGAAGAGACTTGCAAAGATATCAAATCATGCATATAAGAATTCAGAGAAAAACCAAATAATATTCATAGATAATCTTGCTCATAAATCCACAATTCATCGGATCTCGGCAAACACACCACAAAAGAGTATTACATCTAATAGATCTCCAAGAACATCGAGGAGAACTTTGTATTGAGAATCAAAGAGAGAGAAGAAGCCATCTAGCTAATAACTATGGACCCAAAGGTCTGTGGTAAACTACCCACGCTTGATCGGAGAGGCTATGGTGTTGATGTAGAAGCCCTCCGTGATCGATTCCCCCTCTGGCAGATCGCTGGAAAAGGCCCCAAGATGGGATCTCATGGGTACAAAAGGTTGCGGTGGTGGAAAAGTTGTTTCGTGGCCCTCCCTGATGTTTTTAGGGTATAAGAGTATATATAGGTGAAAGAAGTACGTCGGTGGAGCTACGAGGGGCCCATGAGGGTGGGGGCGCGCCTACCCCCCTGGGCGCGCCCTCCTGCCTCGTGGCCGCCTAGTTGCGTCTCCGACTTAATCTCCAAGTCTTCTTGTTTGCTTTCGGTCCAAGAAAGATCATCGCGAAGGTTTCATTCCGTTTGGATTCCATTTGATATTACTTTTCTGCGAAACACTAAAATAGGCAAAAAAAACAGAAACTGGCACTGGGCCTCCAGTTAATAGGTTAGTCCCAAAAATAATATAAAAGAGCATATTAAAGCCCATTAAACATCCAAAACAGATAATATAATAGCATGGAACAATAAAAAATTATAGATACGTTGGAGATGTATCAAGCATCCCCAAGCTTAATTCCTGCTCATCCTCGAGTAGGTAAATGATAAAAACAATTTTTTTGATGTGAAATGCTACCTAACATAATTGTCAATGTAATTCTCTTTATTGTGGCACGAATGTTCAGATCCATAAGATTCAAAACAAAAGTTTAATATTGACATAAAAATAATAATACTTCAAGCATACTAATAAAGCAATCATGTCTTCTCAAAATAACATGGCCAAATAAAGTTATCCCTAAAAAATCATATAGTCTGGCTATGCTCTATCTTCATCACACAAAATACTTAAATCATGCACAACCCCGATGACAAGCCAAGAAATTGTTTCATACTTTTAATGTTCTCAAACTTTTTGAATCTTCACGCAATACATGAGCGTGAGCCATGGACATAGCACTATAGGTGGAATAGAATTGCGGTCGTGGAGAAGACAAAAAGGAGAAGATAGTCTCACATCAACTAGGCGTATCAACAGGCTATGGAGATGCCCATCAATAGATATCAAGTGAGTGAGTAGGGATTGCCATGCAATGGATGCACTAGAGCTATAAGTGTATGAAAGCTCAACAAAAGAAACTAAGTGGGTGTGCATCCAACTCGCTTGCTCACGAAGACCTAGGGCAATTTGAGGAAGCCCATCATTGGAATATACAAGCCAAGTTCTATAATGAAAAATTTCCCACTAGTGTATGAAAGTGACAACATAGGAGACTCTCTATCATGAAGATCATAGTGCTACTTTGAAGCACAAGTGTGGTAAAAGGATAGTAGCATTGTCCCTTCTCTCTCTCTCACCCTCTCTCTCTCTCTCTCTCTCTCTCTCTCTCTCTCTCTCTCTTATTTGGGCCTTTCTCTCTTTTTTTATGGCCTCTTTTTTTCGTCCAGAGTCTCATCCCGACTTGTGGGGGAATCATAGTCTCCATCACCCTTTCCTCACTGGGACAATGCTCTAATAATGAAGATCATCACACTTTTATTTACTTGCAACTCAGGAATTACAACTCAATACTTAGAACAAAATATGACTCTATGTGAATGCCTCCGGCGGTGTACCGGGATGTGCAATGAATCAAGAGTGACATGTATGAAAGAATTATGAATGGTGGATTTGCCACAAATGCGATGTCAACTACATGATCATGCAAAGCAATATGACAATGATGAAGCGTGTCATAATAAACGGAACAGTGGATAGTTGCATGACAATATATCTCAGAATGGCTATGGAAATGCCCTAATAGGTAGGTATGGTGGTTGTTTTGAGGAAGGTATATGGTGGGTGTATGATATCGGTGAAAGTTGCGCGGTATTAGAGAGGCTAGCAATGGTGGAAGGGTGAGAGTGCGTATAATCCATGGACTCAACATTAGTCATAAAGAACTCACATACTTATTGCAAAAATCTATTAGTTATCAAAACGGAGTACTACGTGCATGCTCCTAGGGGGATAGATTGGTAGGAAAATACCATCGCTCGTCCCCGACCGCCACTCATAAGGAAGACACTCAATAAATAAATTATGCTCCGACTTCATCACATAACGGTTCACCATACGTGCATGCTACGGGAATCACAAACTTTAACACAAGTATCTCTCAAATTCACAACTACTCAACTAGCATGACTCTAATATCACCATCTTCATATCTCAAAACAATCATAAAGAATCAAACTTGTCATAGTATTCAATGCACTTTATATGAAAGTTTTTATTATACCCATCTTGAATGCTCATCATATTAGGACTAAATTCATAACCAAAGCAAATTACCATGTTGTTCTAAAAGGCTCTCAAAATAATATAAGTGAAGCATGAGAGATCAATAATTTCTATAAAACAAAACCACCACCGTGCTCTAAAAAGATATAAGTGAAGCACTAGAGCAAAATTATCTAGCTCAAAAGATATAATTGAAGCACATAGAGTATTCTAATAAATTCTGATTCATGCGTGTCTCTCCAAAAGGTGTGTACAACAAGGATGATTGTGGTAAACTAAAAAGCAAAGACTCAAATCATACAAGATGCTCCAAGCAAAACACATATCATGTGGTAAATAAAAATATAGCGTCAAGTAAGGTTATCGCTAGACGAAGACGAAAGAGTGGATGCCTTCCCGGGCATCCCCAAGTTTAGGCTTTTGGTTGTCCATGAATTTTACCTTGGGGTGCCTTGGGCATTGATGTCTACTATGCAACCTTCTTCTTGTAGACGTTGTTGGGCCTCCAAGTGCAGAGGTTTGTAGGACAGTAGCAAATTTCCCTCAAGTGGATGACCTAAGGTTTATCAATCCGTGGGAGGCGTAGGATGAAGATGGTCTCTCTCAAGCAACCCTGCAACCAAATAACAAAGAGCCTCTTTTGTCCCCAAAACACCTAATACAATGGTAAACTGTATAGGTGCACTAGTTCGGTGAAGAGATGGTGATACAAGTGCAATATGGATGGTAGATATAGGTTTTTGTAATTTGAAAATATAAAAACAGCAAGGTAGCAAGTGGTAAAATTGAGCGTAAACGGTATTGCAATGATAGGAAACAAGGCCTAGGGTTCATACTTCCACTAGTGCAAGTTCTCTGAACAATAATAACATAATTGGATCATATAACTATCCCTCAACATGCAACAAAGAGTCACTCCAAAGTCACTAATAGCGAAGAACAAACGAAGAGATTATGGTAGGGGACGAAACCACCTCAAAGTTATTCTTTCGGATCGGTCTATCATAGAGTTCATACTACAATAACACCTTAAGACACAAATAAACCAAAACCCTAATGTCACCTAGATACTCCAATGTCACCTCAAGTATCCGTGGGTATGATTATATGATATGCATCACACAATCTCAGATTCATCTATTCAATCCAACACAAAGTACTTCAAACAGTGCCCCAAAGTTTCTACCAGAGAGTCAAGACGAAAACATGTGCCAACCCCTATGCATAAGTTCACAATGTTACGGAACCCGCAAGTTGATCACCAAAACATACATCAAGTAGATCACGTGAATATCCCATTGTCACCACAGATAAGCACATGCAAGACATACATCAAGTGTTCTCAAATCCTTAAAGACCCAATCCGATAAGATAACTTCAAAGGGAATAATCAATCCATTACAAGAGAGTAGAGGGGGAGAAACATCATAAGATCCAACTATAATAGCAAAGCTCGCGATACATCAAGATCATGCCAAATTAAGAACACGAGGGAGAGAGAGATCAAACACATAGCTACTGGTACATGCCCTCAGCACCGAGGGTGAACTACTCCCTCCTCGTCATGGATATCGCCGGGATGATGAAGATGGCCACCGGTGAGGGTTCCCCTCTCCGGCAGGGTGCCAGAACGGGTCTAGATTGGTTTTCGTTGGCTACAGAGGCTTGCGGCGGCGGAACTCCCGATCTAGGTTATGTTCTGGGGGTTTCTGTATATATAAGAGGTTTTGGCGTCGGGAAAAAGTCAGGGGGTCTCCGGGTTGTCCATGAGCTAGGGAGGCGCGCCCAGGGGGGTGGGCGTGCCCCCCACCCTCGTGGGCAGCCCGAGACTCCTCTGGCCCATCTCTTTTGCTTCATGGCCTTCTTCTGGTCCAAAAATAAGTTCCGTGAAGTTTCAGGTCAATTAGACTCCGTTTGGTTTTCCTTTTCTGCGATACTCAAAAACAAGGAAAAACCTGAAACTGGCACTGGGCTCTAGGTTAATAGTTCAGTCCCAAAAATCATATAAAATAGCATATAAATGCATATAAAACATCCTAGAAGGATAATATAATAGCTTGTATACTTCATAAATTATAGATACGTTGGAGACGTATCAGCATCCCCAAGCTTAATTCCTGCTCGTCCTCGAGTAGGTAAATGATAAAAGAAATAATTTATGAAGTGTGAATGCTAGCAGGTGCACAAGTTTGATCAATGATAATTTCAATCACCTTTTCTAGCATCATTATATGTCATAACAGTAGCTCATATCATAAAGCTTCTCATGATCAAGTAACAAGCTATTCACAAGTTAAAGTATAGATCATAAACTTCCTTGAAAACTAACAAACAGTTCTCAGTCATTTTCAGGAAGGGTCTATGTAAGAGCTTTGATTTAGCAAATCCCACATACTCAGCTATCATATAGTCTTCCATGGTTGCTACCACTCAAAGCATATTTTTAGAACAAATAGCATCCATCGAACACAGAGAAAGATAGGGGCTTAATGTTTCGCCTCCCAACTTATTTATCATATAGATAATTGTCAACAATAATAATTCATGATCAAATATATTTGAATGGCCATATATGCTTAGATCTTTCCATCATATGATGCTTGCCAACTAAAGAGTAGGTTGGAATGAGAAGGAATACTACTGACTCTTGCATAAAAGTAAAAGATAGGCCCTTCACAGAGGGAAGCAGGGATTTGCAGAGGTGCCAGAGCTCAAAGCAAAAAACAGAGATGAAAATAATTTTGAGAGGTATGCTTTCATTGTCAACATAACGACCAAGAGTTCCCAATATCTTCCATACTATATACATTATAGGCGGTTCCCAAACATAAAGGTAAAGATTTTACTCCCCCTCCACCAACAGTCACACTCCACGGCTTGTCCGAAACAACGGGTGTCGTCCGACTATCAACAATCCTAGGGGAGTTTTTTTAATTATTTGTGATTTTGTTTTTGATCTTTTGATCATAGGACTGGGCATCCCAGTTACCAGCCATTTTCTCGTGAATGATGAGCGGAGTCCACTCATCGTGAGAATAACCCACCTAGCATGGAAGATACTGACTGCCCCTAGTCGCTACATGAGCCATTCGGGCATACAAAACAGATTATTATTTGAAGGTTTAGAGTTTGGCTCATGCAAATTTACTTGGAACGGCAGGTCAATACCGCATATAGGTAGATATGGTGGACACTCATGGAAGAAACTTGGTTCAAGGAATTTGGATGCACAATCTGTATTCCCGCTTAGTACAGATATTTTGGCTAGCAAAGGATTATAAATAGCAAGCACCACATGTTATAGGATCCATAACAATAAAACTTCTATACAAATATACCCAAGCATAACTCATTATGTTGTCTTCCTTGTCCAACTTCAACTAATTTGCGCAGGTTTGAAAATAATTAATGGGGCTCACAATCATAGAAGATGTCCAAGATAGTATATTTATATGTGAAATCTCTCTTCCTTCAATATTCTTTCATGAATTGTTCAAGTGACCAATACAATGTTTGCTAACCTTCAAAAAATTTACCACCTCTACTTCTTATATGTGAAGGCATTACTCCCCATGGGATAAGCATATGAAACATATATAATTTCAGATCTATGACATTCAAATCATTCAACCATTTACTCATAGGATATAAGTGAAACACACGAGTAAATGGCAAACTACTCCAAAAAGATATAAGTGAAAATCAATGAGTAGTTAAATAATTATGTAGCTATGTGAAGACTCTCTCTCATTTAAGAATTTCAGATCTTGGTATCTTATTCATACAGCAAGCAAAACAAAATAAAACGACATTTCAAGGATATCACTCATCATGTGAAGAAGCAAAAACTTAGGCTCAGCCGATACTAACCGATAATTGTTGAAGAAGAAAGGTGGGATGCCTAGCGGGGCATCCCCAAGCTTAGATGCTTGAGACTTCTTGACATATTATCTTGTGGTGCCTTGGGCACCCCCCAAGCTTGAACTTTTGCGTCTCCTTAATTCCTTTTATATCACGGTTTCCTAAATCTCGAAAGCTTCATCCACACCAAACTCAACAAGAACTCGTGAGATAAGTTAGTATAAACCAATGCAAAAACCTTATCATTCTCTACTGTAGAAAATCACAAAAATTATTATTCAACATTGCATACTAAATGTCTCTGCATATTTAATACTCCTATCCTCAAATAGAATCATTAAACAAGCAAACATATGCAAACAATGCAAACATAACAGCAATCTGCCAAAATAGTACAGTCTGTAAAGAATGCAAGAGTATCAATACTTACCTAACTCCAAACATTATGAAATTATACCACAGTGTAGAAAATTTATCATAGCTTATTATGCAAAAAAAATTCAACATTTTATGTAGCGACCCGACCTCACATGGTCAAGTCTCTGTGCTTAAGTCTCATCCCTAGATCGGTATGCTGACACACACAGTACTCGAGGATTTATAACAGAGGTAAATCACATGTATAAAGTAACGTAAAATATTATTACCTCAATCCAAATAGCGGAAGTAACAACAAAGTTGTGGATTCCCATCAACACCAAAGGCAAAGTTGAGTGTAGAAATCGTAACCCTAACATATCACTTACTCGTCGTAAGAAAATCCTGCAACATGAGACGTTGCAGCCACAAAGGGGTCAGTACATTGAATGTACTGGCAAATTCACACCATAGGATAATGATGAATAATAACTATTACTACATGCATATATGGCTGGTGGAAAAGCTCTATGGTTATAATGTTTTTGCGAAAAGCCAATTTTTCCCTAGTACAAAGGAATACATTTTATTTAACTACAAAGTTGGTTGAAAACATTGAGAATGGTAAACCCCATCTCAATCCCAATTAAAAAGTAATTAATAACCCCCACAAAGTTAATTTAGAGTGATGAGATCAACATGATAATCCAAGAACCAGATACTCAAGATGTCCATAACCGGGGACACGACTAACCATGATTAGTTTGTACACTCTGCAGAGGTTTGCGCACTTTTCCCCAGAAGACTCGATCTCCTCTGTTGGATTTCTCGCACTTCATGGTGTTTGAGAAACGGATGATCGAGACACAGTCTTTCAGAAGCGTTAGCACCTTACGATGGGTAGACAGTACCACCTACATCCCCTACATCTGCTAGTCTACCACTTTAAGAGTTCACACGACTTAATCAACTATGCTAGAGCCCATAATAGCTTGTGGCTGCACACGGAAGTTTCTAGCATGAATAATCTCATGATCCCTTTGAGCCTGGGTGGCAGTCCATAGGAGAATCACACGGTACCCCGGGATTTCCAAAAAAATACAGGCAATCAATAGATACCCCAGGTGACTCAATCCACCCAGATGTGTATTAAAGTTGCCACCTTAAGTTGAACCATTAATTATCAATTTCACATCTGTCATGGATACACTCAAACCCAATCCACGTCTACGAGCATAGCATGGCAATACAAGCAATAACGTAATAGTAACTCCCAAGGTTTGAATGCAGGGCAATAGGTTCCTACCTCATCAACTACTTCCCTATACCCACATGTTATCAATCCTACTCAAGCAATGTTTGAGGGTGAAACTAATGCATAAAAACTGGGTATGAAAGGGATATGATCAAAGTGTGAACTTGCCTTGTACAGTTGATGAAGATGATTCGCACTCATAACTCCTGATAGTTCTACTCGTCACACTCCGGTCAGTCTATCGTAAGCAAGCAATATTAAACACACATAAGCAATCACTCAAAGATCGGAAAGTACGAACAAAACAATTCGGAAAGTTCAAAACCAAGCAAATAATTCTTGCAACATAAAACATTTCTAACAGTACCAAAATTATATAAGTTTGGCCTTATCAGAAAGTTTAGGTCAAGAGCTTCAATTAGCAAAAAGAATCAACTAAATCAGGGTTACAAAACTCAAGTTACGAACAAAAGAAGATTGAATACAAATATGTTCGAAATAAAATTTTAAAACTTTCAAAAACATGTTTAAGTTGTTTTACTGGATAGAGGGGTTCGTAACTAAGAACTGGGCGTTGGTTTCGTTGGATTTGGACAAACGAGCAAAAAGTAGTGACCGTTTGAAACAGAGGGACTAATCTATAAAAACTTTAATCACAGATAGGTCCCTGGCGAAAATTAACAGAAAAAGAAAAAGATTAGAAAACGAACGTTCATTACTGGAGTCTAACGAACGAATTGTTCACTAGTTTAGATAAACAGAGAATGATTCCGATCCGTTGGATCAATATCCGACGGACCAGAACAGATCGGGCTAGGGTTTACCGAACTCCGCGACGAAACTCGGCGAAGCGGCGGCGCGCTCGGCGGTGTGCGGCGGAAGCAGCTCTGCTGGGCGGCGCAAGCGTGGGCAGCGGCGGCTCGGGCGGAGAAGGGTAGCGAGCAGCAGCAGCAGCAAGCGGCGGCGGGCTGGCGAGGCGGCGGCGGCAACCGATGGCGGCGGCGGCGGACCGAGCAAGGGGCGGTGGCGCGAGCTGCGAGAGAGGGGGAGGAGAGCCGGCCTCGCCCTTTTATAGGCGGGGAGGCGTGGAGGAGGGGCAGCAAAGGCGGCGGCCATGGGTGTCCGGGGCGGACACGACGGCGGCGGTGTCGTGGTCAGGCGGGTCTCCCGCTCGGAGGCGGAGGCGGCGGTGACTTGGCCTCGGCATGATTCTTGGTCAGGCCTTGGGCGCCCATTCAAGCAAGGGGATTGAATTTTTTTTAAACAACGCAAGGAAAATAAAGAAAACCTTAAATAAATAAAATTACTATAGGCATATAATATATCAAAATTTTCAGAAAAAGATTTTCTACAATGTGAACATTTTTCTAATGTCAAATAAAATACACAAAAATTCAAATAAATCAAACACTGTTGCTGCTCTAACAAAATCAAATCAAATCATTTTAAAAATACCAAAATTAATTGAAATTTATTTCTCTCCAAATTTCTGATGTAGGGAATCATTTTACCCTAATTTCAATATATTTTTATTTTGGAGAAAAATAATTTGAATTAAATCCAAATAACTCCAAATTGAAAATAATTTCAAAAGGACTTTGAATTTGATCCTTTTAAACTCCCAACTCATATTTCATATTTTTTGAAGAAGTCATTTTATCTTCCCTCATGAAAATCATTGAGTTGCTTGAAGTTTCTGAATTTGAAATATTATCAAATGAAATTCAAATATTTTCAAATACCCTTTTCATTTAATTAAATGGAAGAAGTCATGTCATCTTCTCTCAAGGGTTTTGTATTTGAAAAGAATTTGAATTCACGGAGATCATAAAAGCAAGATGAAAGTTTGGGAAAGTCCTTGTATTCCCTCTCATTTAACTTTCAAAAAGTTTCAATTTCACTCACTTTCAGTCAATCAATCAATCAATCAATCAAATCTATTTATTTAATGGGATGTTACAAACCTACCACCCTTAAAATGAATCTCATCCTCGAGATTCATAGAGGCTAGAAAGAAATAGGTTAGGTTCGGGGTCTTCTCAAAATCCATCGATCATCACAGGGGGTCTGGGGTGCTACCACCCTTAGAAGCATGGTTACTGTTCCATCAAAACTCATATACTCCATCCTTATTGTTGACAGTGTCGGTCTTCTCAGATCTTCATGATAATTCCTTCTCTGGGCTCTTCCGGTAGTGGCATAACCTTTACCGCAATTCTTCTGTCCTTTCATCTTGGTAAGGTTATTCCGAGATTGGGTTTTCTTAGCTGACGGGTCTGGCGCCAATACAAAACAACTATCGATATCTCATGGTGGTCAACCATTTATGGTTTCTCCTGCAGGAAATGGGTCTGGGTTGATCCTCACCGTATAACCTACGGTTGGCAAAAGCTGCCTTATACAAGGAAAAAGATACTTATAGCATTCTAAGGTGCAATCAAGGTTTTGTTCGTCGTCTCTCTACTATAGGCAAGTCACTTAGATTTACCACCCCATACAGCAAACCGAACAATAAGAGTAAGTCGGTATGGTGATCAATCCATCCCGCACCCAAATCATTACCTTGTACATGGTTTAGTTAATCTCGCATTCTAACACTCGGACTTCCTCACAAGCATTGCAGAATTTCTCTTGTCGACGAACCAAGTTCAGATAAATCCATAGATTCTGCAAGCCAAACAAACATCTATCGTTCCTTCACAACTCTCAGGTTTTGTGTTACTCCTATAAGATCGTCTATCGATAAAATCGTAACTTCTTCCAAGGTTTTTCCTTCAGCAAGAGTGTGCTTGCTTCTTGGCAGGTCCTGGGGCCTGTGGGTTATGGCCCATCTCATCACTTGTATGCCTTGAACTCATCATCGGGGCCACTGATCATTATTCCAACATCCAACTTCCTAGCATTCTTAAATTCATCCAATGGTACTATCTCCCTTCCTTCTATTTGTACCAAACTCAGACGTTGTTACTCAGACTCATCATGGAGTTACACTTGCTCCATATTACCAACATCATATCTCCTTTATATCCAATAGTACTCCATCTCTCCATACTCTTGGGATATCCCACATATGGAGGTAAAACTTATACTTTATGAAGTCCACTCCGTGGAATATCATAATCCTTTCTAGGGGTCAAGGGTCCTCACAGGGTACTACCACCCTTAAAATGCTCGAATCTTCCATAGACCATATTTCTCATATCCACGAAAATGGTCAAAATCTTTCTTCATAGAGTAACAACTCATAAAATCGAAATCAGTACCAACGATGCCAACTTTATTGATTCTCCAATTATTACAATCTCCTGCATTTCCATTACAGGCCACAACTCAACACCTCAATACAAAAGAGTTTTTCCCACTACTACTACTACTATACTTCTCATAGACTCAACTATTTATCACAAGTCTCCTCCTTGGGACAATCTCTGGCAAAGTGCCCTGCTTCATCACAACGGAAACATATTACTTCTGACAAGTTTCGAGATTTCCTTGTGATTATATAGCTTCCTTGGGTCCTTGGCTTCCTTTTTGGGCAATTTCTCAGGTAGTGCCATGACTCCTTGCACCTATAACAGGTGATATGACTCAGATCCTTCCTGGAATCCAATCTACTTCTCTTTATGGACTTTTCCGTTCCAGTCAGGGCTTCTATTTCCTGTGGGTCATACTATACTTCCTCCGTCGAGAATTCTACTAGATCCCCATTCATAGAATTCTGGGAGATGTGTCCTTCTTCTCCACATGAATAGCAAGACTTGGTGCAGGGTTTAATTGGTTCTTCTTTGGGTGTGTCCTCCACCTCTTCCTTCATCACAGATTCTTCTAAAATTTCCATGAGGGCTCCTTTCATTGCTTCTTTCTTTTGCTGGATGGTTCTTCTAACCACGGGGTAAATGTGACACTGAGCAGGGTAGTGGGTAGTCCCTTCACACAAGAAATAAGTGATCTGCCTAGTTGGGCATTCTTCAGCTGGGTGACTTCCTTCACAATTAGGGCATTCATCCTTGTGTTCTTTATGGGTGTGTCCCATTTCTCCACAAATCTTACATGCACAAGGCTTCTTCTCTTTAGGTTCACATGGCTCTCGGGTAAGACGGGACCTTAGTAGAATCGTCTTGAATTCATCCCAAGCATTGGTTCCATTCCATCCTTGTATGGCTTGATGTATCTCTCACCATTTTGCAGCACCTTGTGTGATCTTTCGTAGGGTGTATGGAACCATATACTCTCCTTCAATACTGTGCTCCTTCATGCGGCCTTCCATGTTCCGTATCCCGTGTGCTACCTCCGGTTGTGTCATGAATCTCGGAAATACTCGTACATCTCCATTCGTCCTCTATTGGGTCCATGGGTTTGGGGTGGGATAAGAGAGATCGAGAGGGATGCACACAATACAAACAATAGTTTTGAAAAGACAGATTTTATTTGTGGTTGTCGGGAAAAACATCAAACAAATGGCAGCTCACAAAAGTCGCATCTAACATAGGTATAATAGGGGTTTGGTCTTCTAAAGGTCAATAAATCTTCAAAATCACCAAACTCTTCAAGTCTTGTTCATGTCTCAGATGGCTTCTTTCGATCGTGCTTATCCTTCTCAAGTTCTTTTGCCAGATCATCTTTGTTGACGGGAAGTCTCTCGTGACATCCTTTAATATTTTTGGAGTTGCATTCCAAACTTCCGAGTTTCAACATCCTTGACAAGAACCATGGTCCTACTGTCCTTCACTTCTTGGTGAATCTCCAGTGTCTTGAGATTTTGCTCCTCCAGCTTGGCTACTTTTAGCTTCTGGGTCCTAAGTTCTTCACAAAATGTTTTCTCGTCAATACAGCTTCTGGCAGGTCCATCTTAAAACTCCTGATGTAATACTCCAGATCTTGGCGATACACCAGCTAAGATTAAAACTGCATCCTTTGCTGATAGGTGCTCCATCAGCCTTCTACCATCCAATCCTTATGACGAACTGCCTGCTTAACTCAGCACGGTGGCAATAGCATAAGCGGGTGATAACATCATGGATATCCGTGTTTCTGCTCTTGTCATTACCATGAGCTATCATTCCATAGTTTATATCTCCTGCCTTAGGGTTTTCTTGACAAAACTGTGAGTTCTAATGCTCCATGTTCCGGTCTTTCTCCAACACACCTTGATCTCGGGTATTGTCAGCTTCGTTAGTCTGCCAAGTTCCATAAGGATAGCCTTCCTAGGTCATACAAATCTGGGGATTCTTCAGAGCCTTCAAATTCTCCTAGTCTTCGGAGTCTTCAACTATTTTAGTTTCCATTATTCAGATGCACGGTAAAATCTCCTTCATTCTGTAGTGGTCGTGGTTGTCCGATATCTTGAACTTCTTGGAGTGGTCTCATCAGTCGAATCTTCGAGTGGTCAAAAGGGGAAAGGGATATGGTCTCACTAAAAGGGAATATTTGAATAAGCTCAGAAGAGAAGAGAGGTAAAAGATCTTTTGAAAAATAAAGTTTTAGAGAAAATCCTACCTATGGGCTTGCCAGTTTCTAGGGTCACGTCCTACAGTCAACATGTGCTCTGATGCCATCTTGTAGCGACCCGACCTCACACGGTCAAGTCTCTGTGCTTAAGTGTCATCCATGGATCGATATGCTGACACACACAGTACTCGAGGATTTATAACAGAGGTAAATCACATGTATAAAGTAACGTAAAATATTATTACCTCAATCCAAATAGCGGAAGTAACAACAAGGCTGTGGATTCCCATCAACACGAACGGCAAACTTGAGTGTAGAAATTGTAACCCTAACATATCACTTACTCCTCGCAAGAAAATCCTGCAACATGAGACGTTGCAGCTACAAAGGGTCAGTACATGGAATGTACTGGCAAATTCACACCATAGGATAATCATGAATAATAACTATCACTACATGCATATATGGCTGGTGGGAAAGCTCTATGGTTATAATGTTTTTGCGAAAAGCCAATTTTTCCCTACTGCAAAGGAATACATTTTGTTTAACTACAAAGTTGGTTGAAAACATTGAGAATGGTAAACCCCATCTCAATCCCAATTAAAAAGTAATTAATAACCCCACAAAATTAATTTAGAGTGATGAGATCAACATGATAATCCAAGAGCCAGATACTCAAGATGTCCATAACCGGGGACACGGCTGACAATGATTAGTTTGTACACTCTGCAGAGGTTTGCACACTTTTCCCCACAAGACTCGATCTCCTCCATTGGATTTCTTGCACTTCATGGTGTTTGAGAAATGGATGACCGAGACACAGTCTTTTAGAAGCGTTAGCACCTTACGATGGGTAGACAGTACCACCTACATCCCCTACATCTGCTAGTCTACCACTGTAAGAGTTCACACAACTTAATCAACTATGCTAGAGCCCATAATAGCTTGTGGCTGCACACGGGAGTTTCTAGCATGGATAATCTCATGATCCCTTTGAGCCTGGGTGGCAGTCCATAGGAGAATCACACGGTACCCCGGTGAGGGAGTCCTGGACTAGGGGGTGTCTGGATAGCCGAACTATCATCTTCGGCCGGACTCCTAGACTATGAAGATACAAGATTGAAGACTTCGTCCCGTGTCCGGATGGGACTTTCCTTGGCATGGAAGGCAAGCTTGGCGATACGGATATGTAGATCTCCTACCATTGTAACCGACTCTGTGTAACCCTAACCCTATTCGGTGTCTATATAAACCGAAGGGTTTTAGTCCGTAGGACAGAACAACAATCATACCATAGGCTAGCTTCTAGGGTTTAACCTCTCTGATCTCGTGGTAGATCTACTCTTGTACTACCCATATCATCAATATTAATAAAGCAAGAGTAGGGTATTACCTCCATCGAGAGGGCCCGAACCTGGGTAAAAACATCATGTCCCTTGTCTCCTGTTACAATCCGCCTAGACGCACAGTTTGGGACCTCCTACCCGAGATCCGCCGGTTTTGACACCGACATTGGTGCTTTCATTGAGAGTTCCTCTGTGTCGTCGCCGTCAGGAAGGATGCCTCATCCCGTCTTTAAAGACGATGCTATTGCCAAAGGAGCCTTGGCCGCTGGTCAGACTCTTCGGTTAGGTGGTTTTCTTATGACCACCAGTCCGGCCACTGCGCCGACGATGACTTCTCGGGTCATCAAAACCAATCTTCACGTTAACTCGGAACTTGCCGAGAAGTTAGATCCGATCGAGCTCTCCTCCGTAAACGAGCTCTTGGATCGCATCCCCGCACTGGGAGTCGCCACAGACTACGACCAGATCGGGCCTAAAACCGATCTGAGAGAGATCAACTCTCCCCAGGCTACCCATCATGTTGCTGTGATAGAGGGGCAATGCGGCGATTCTTCTTCTATCTTAAGGACTAGCTACGTCCGGATTCCCGATCCCTCCATGCCGGATTTCCGCAGAGGGACAGATGTCGATCAAGCCCTGAACTTAAAGTCAGGCGGCAGGTTGGATTCATTGGATAGCATTCAAAAATCCAAAATTCCAAGTTCGGAAACTTCTCGGCCCCTGAGTCTTAAATTGGACGGGGTTCCGGATTTAGTTCCACCCGCCCACCCAAACATTTGCGATCTATCCCGAATTCGGCAAGAGCCCGCTGAAACAGTACATCACTACTGGGCCAGATTCCTCCTGGTTATGGACAGGATAAAGGACTGCCGAGAGGAGGACGCAATCTCATTTTTCTGCAATAATTGCACGGACAAGGGAATCCTAAACGCCATAAGTCGTCGCGAAATTACACGCTTTGCTGACTTGGTGACCATAGTACAAAGTACTGTGCGATGGAGAGTTCTTGGAAAACCGAAAGTAAACTTTGGGATAATCCGGCCCCGAATACAGCCCTAGTCCGGAATAAAAGGGTGCATCATCACCAAGCACCTGGGTTATACACCAAAAAACAAAAACCCCCTAAAGGGTATGGAACCGTACTGGAGGGTTGGCTAAACAGACCCTGCAAAATTCATAGCACAGTGGGCACCACTCCAACTCATAGCCTTCGAGCATGCTGGATATTACGACAGGTGGCCAAAAGTGGCGAAGAGCTTCTAGCCTCAGAATCCCAGCCTAGCAACACCAGTATGGTATTAACAGTCTTCGAGACTTTCGCATCAAATAATATGCGGAAACGAACACTCTGCAACCTTGCCAAAGTCTACCAAGTAGCAACAATAAATCCATGGAGTGACACGGCTATTACCTTTAATGCCAGTGACGAACCTAAATTCCGAACAGCCCGAGCACCAGCCGCACTGGTCCTCAGTCCAATAGTGGACGGCTTTCGCCTTACTAAGGTATTCATGGATGGTGGCAGCGGACTAAACCTCATCTACGAGGAAACCCTCCGAAAAATGGAAATAGACTGGAACCGCATTGAGCGAAGCAGCACAACCTTTAGACGAATAATCCCTAGCCGGGAAGCATGCTGCACAGGAAAAATCACACTGGATGTAGTGTTCGGCTCGCCGGACAATTACAGGTCCAAGGAGGTTACATTTCAAGTGGCCCCGTTCAGCAGCGGATATCACGCTTTATTTGGGAGAGAGGCATTCACAATTTTTCAAGCTATACCCCATTATGGGTACATGAAGCTTAAAATGCCCGGACCTAATGGAATCATCACTCTCGATAGTGATCCGAACATAGCACTCCGTGCCGAAAACAAGACAGCCGCACTAGCCCTCGAGGCACTATCTGAAGCCCTAGCGGCCGAGGAACTCACTGTGATGCGGTCCACGGTGAACAGGGACGATGTGATACTTGATAAAAGATCCAAGTCCACCTCTTTTAAACCAGCGGATGAAATAGTCAAATTCCAAGTCCACCCAACGGACCCTGCAAAGACGGCCTCCATTGGGGCACAATTAAACCCTGATGTAGACGCCGCACTACGAGAATTTCTACAAGAAACTAGGACATTTTTGCCTGGCACCCTTCGGACATGCCAGGAATCCCATGTCGGCTGGCCGAGCACAGCCTAAATATCCTAAAAGGATTCAAGCCAGTCAAACAGGCTCTTCGGCGCTTTTCCGAACCCAAGAGACAGGCCATGGGAGAGGAGCTAGCCAAACTCCTAGAAGCCGGATTCATCAGAGATATAAAACATCTGGACTGGCTAGGATGGTACCAAAGAAGGATAAATCCTGGCACCTATGTGTTGATTTCAAAGACCTTAATAAGGCTTGCCCAAAGGATCCCTTCCCTCCTCGCATTGATCAAATTATCGGCCACAGCGAGACACGACTCATTGTGCTTCCTCGACGCAGTACTCGGCTACCACCAAATCAAGATGGCGGAGCAGCACCAAGCTGCAGCAGCATTCATCACTCCATACGGCCCATTCTGCTTCAACACAATGCCGTTAGGGCTCAAAACGCCCGGCGCTACATATCGGCGCATGATTCGTATATGTCCGCAAACCAGATCGGCAAAACAGTAGAAGCATATGTAGATGACGTGGTCGTCAAATCCAAGCATGTCGAAACTCTAGTAGACGACTTGAGGCTCACATTCGACAATCTCCATAAATATGACATTAAGCTCAATCCGGAAAAAATGCGTCTTCGGCTGTAACACCCCGGAAGTAACTTTCCATATTTGTAACTCCAACTCTTGCCATTTTCGGCATTGATATATGATATTCCCTCCGTGGTTGGGTTTTCTTCATTTTGCATTTTGTCCATGTCATGCATTTTATATTATGTCATCATGTGCATCGCATTTGCATACGTGTTCGTCTCATGATTCCGAGCATTTTTCCCGTTGTCCGTTTTGCAATCCGGCACTCCTATCTTCCCCGGCGGTCCCTTTTACGTTTTTCCGTGTGCGGGTATTAAACCTTCTCGAAATGGACCGAGGTTTGTCTAGTGGCCTTGGTATACCACCCGGAGACCACCGGTCAAGTTTCGGGTCATTTGGAGCTCGTTTGGTACTCCAACGGTTAACCGTGACTCTCAAAGGCCTCTTTTAAGTTGCAGCCCAACACCCCTTCAAAACAGCCCAATAACCCATCTAAGTCACTTCCATGCTCTCCGTCGTTCGATCACGATCGTGTGGGCGAAAACTACACCTCATTTGGACTCTCCTAGCTCCCTCTATGCCTATTTAAGCAAACCTCCCCCGAAATCCGGATCATCTTCCTCCCCGAAACCCTAATTTCCCTCCGCGCCGCGCCGGACGTGTCCGCCCGGGCCCAGATCCGGCCCGCCCGGCCGAACCGGGCATGCTGGGCCAGCGCCTGCAGCCAGCGCCTCCGCCGCCTCTCCGCCCGGCGCCCTTGCCGGCTGGCGCCTCCCGCGCCCGCGCCGCCGGCCCTCCCTCGGCCGCCGCTCGCCGCCGCTCCTCCGGCGTGAGCTCCTCCACTGGCTGCCCCTGGCCCTCGCCCATGCCCATGCCCGCCGCTGGGCCCGGCGCCGCCGCCCGCCGCGTCGCCGCCGGCTGTCGCCGCCCCTCGCCGCCCGCTCCCTCCGGCGAGCTCAGGGAGCCAGCGCCAGCGTCGGCGCCCCGATCCGCCGCCGATCCGGCCCGATCCGACCTCGGGAACCGCACCCGTTGACTTCTCTCTCCCCTCCATATTTCTCTAAGTCTTTAGATCTTTGTAATTTTGTGCAATTTTCATCATGCTATATCTTCGCATCCGTAGATCCATTTTTCGCGTATAATATGTCAAAATGTTCGTTTCGAAGAGTAGATCATTTCATTCCATTCCATCATTTTCATTTGAGCTCATCTTGATGCCCGAAATGCTGTTGGAAGAGTGCTATGTGCTGTTAGTTTCTGATTTTTATCAGGACTTGCACTTTTGTTATTTTCGCCATAATTAATGTGTGCACCCTATGAATTTGAGTCCTACATGTGTTTTGTAAAATGCCATGTCATCTTTCCAGAGGTGTATGCCATGTATTTTTGTGATCTATGTGGTGACTAGCACAAGCATGCAAAGTATGTGTCCTAATGTTGCTGATTTCAGCCCTGTTTTAGCTGATTTTGATGCCATGTTAACTTGATGATACCGAGAGATCTATGAATATTTTGAGATACTTCAGTAAGGGTGTTTTGTAAAGCATGACTTGCTCTATCCATCCATGCCTTTGTTTGCAATTATGGACTGCTATAGCTTGAGTCAATCGAGCTCTACTTTTGCTATCAAATGATTCCTGGCAGATTGTATACATGTTATTCAATTTTGCCTAGCTTGTTGTGGTTGATCCATTTATGCTATGTTATTGTTCTCGCCATGTATGTCTCCTATGTCATGTCTTCTTGATGTATGTATGCTTAGTTTATCATTTGAGGCTCTGTAGTGAGTGCATTGAGCTTGTAAACATGCCATCTCGTTATCAGTTTTTGACATGCCATGTTGCTGAATCTGTTAACGAGACTTTCAATATTGACATGGGTGTTACTATATTTTCTAGTCCTTTTTGGCTTATGGTCAGTAAGGGACTTTTGTTCTAGGCTTTGAGTAGATTCATGCCATGCCTTGTTTTGCTATTTTGAGGTCCTGTAGCATGTAGTTTTGCTGCTCTGAACATTGCAACCTGATGCTGTTTTTGCCATGTCCAGCCTGATTATTAATGCACTTTTGCCATGCTTGTTTGAACATGTTATGATGTGAACTAGCCGTAGCTCAGTGCTCATCTTTTGTCGAGCATCATGTGTAGATCACTGCCATGCACTTTGTTGATACGTTTGGGTGCAGTAGCTTAATTAATTGTTGCTTGCTAAGTGGCATCATGCTGTTAATGGCAGATTTGCGCCATTCTTGTTTTGCTTGCCATTTGCAAACCGTGCATCCGTTTCCGGTGATATTTATATCGATTTCAACCGAAATCATCTCATCTTTCCAGTGGCATGCTTGGTTTGCCAAGTTGATGCCTGGTTCATCATTACCTTCCGGGCGCACATAAGCATTGCATATCTCATCATGCATATCATGCCATGTTTTGCATCATGTTGATTGTGCATTGCACCGTGATTTATTGTGGTTCCTTTGTTTGTGTTGTTGCTTTGGGTAGAGTCGAGAGGCGAGTACGTGAACGAGGAGCCTGTTGAGAACGTTTTGAGGATCAAGCTTTCGACAACTCGAGAACATTGCGAGCAAGATGACCATACCCTCGAAATCACTTCTATCTTTGCTATGCTAGTTGCTCGCTCTTTTGCTATGCCTATGCTGCGATGCCTACCACTTGCTATATCATGTCACCCATATTGCCATGTCAGCCCCTAACCATCCTTCCCTAGCAAACCGTTGTTTGGCTATGTTACCGCTTTGCTCAGCCCTCTTATAGCGTTGCTAGTTGCGAGTGAAGCTGAAGTTTGTTCCTTGTTGGAACATGGAGATGTTGTTCCTTTTGGAACATGATTACTTGTTGGGGATATCACAATATATATACATCTACTATATTTTAACACATCTATATACTTGGTAAAGGGTGGAAGGCTCGGCCTTATGCCTGGTGTTTTGTTCCTCTTGCCACCCTAGTTTCCGTCATACGGTGTTATGTTCCTTGATTTTGCGTTCCTACACGGTTGGGTGATTTATGGGACCCCTTGACAGTTCGCTTTGAATAAGACTCGTCCAGCAAGGCCCAACTTTGGTTTTACCATTTGCCACCTAAGCCTTTTCCCCCGGGTTTTCGCGAGCCCGAGGGTCATCGTTATTTAACCCCCCGGACCGGTGCTCCTTCGAGTGCTGGTTCGAACCGAGCCCTCAGGGGCCACCACGGGAAACTCGAGGCTTGGTTTTACTCGTAGCCTGTCTCATCTGGATGTGCCCTGAGAACGAGATATGTGCAGCTCCTATCGGGATTTGTCGGCACAACCGGGTGGCTTTGCTGGTCTTGTTTTATTGCTGTCGAAATGTCTTGTAGTCCGGGATTCGAGATTGATCGGGTCTTCCGGTAGAAGGAATATCCTTCGTTGACCGTGAGAGCTTATAATGGGCTAAGTTGGGACACCCCTGCAGGTATTATCTTTCAAAGCCGTGCCCTTGGTTATGAGGCAGATGGGAATTTGTTAATGTCGGTTGTAGAAAACCTAAAGTTGACCTCAAATAAAATACACATCAACGCGTGTGTAACCGTGATGGTCTCTTCTCGCGGAGTCCGGAAGTGAACACGATGTTGGAGTTATGTCCGACGTAAGTAGTTCAGGATCACTTCTTGATCGCTATTAGTTTCACGACCGTGCTTTGCTCCTCTTCTCGCTCTCTTTTGTAAGTAGCCACCATATATGCTAGTCGCTTGCTGCAGCTCCACTTTATTACCTTGTCCTTCCTATTAGCTTAAATAGTCTTGATCTCATGGTGTGAGATTGCTGAGTCCCGTGACTCACAGATACTTCAAAACAGTTGCAGGTTCCGGCGATGCGGTGCAGGTGATTCCACCGAGCTCAAGTGGGAGTTCGACGAGGAACGTGGTCGTTACTATGTGTCTTTTCCGATGATCAGTAGTGGTGCCCAGTTGGGATGATTCGGGATCTGTGTTAGCATTTGGGGTATCTTCTTTTATTTTGGTTCCGTAGTCGGACCTTGAGTGTACTCGAATGATGGATGTTTATTTATGTCTTGTGTGAAGTGGCATTGTAAGCCAACTATGTATCTTTCCTTAATTATTACATGGGTTGTGTGAAGATTACCTCACTTGCGACATTGCTTTAAATGCGGTTATGCCTCTAAGTCGTGCCTCGACACGTGGGAGATATAGCCGCATCGGGGGCGTTACATCGGCGTCCCAGCCGGAAAGCTCTTGGGCTTCATTGTGTCCGGTAGAGTAATTGAAGCAAACCCAACCAAGATCCGAGTTCTGTCACAATTGGATATTCCAAAAGACCTCAAGCAAATACAAAATTGATCAGATGCGAGCGGCTCTAAGCCGCTTTATTTCCCGCTTGGGAGAAAAGGCATTACCCATTTACCGCCTCCTCGGCGCACCGATCACCAGTGGGCGGATACGCCACGGCCGGACTCGAAGAAATAAAACCCATATTGGCAACAAATCCGGTCCTGGCCGCGCCCAACATGGGCGAACCAATGCTATTATATATCGCGGCAACACATCAAGTTGTCAGCACGGTGCTCGTCGTCAAACGAGAAACGGAGGAACACCGGTTCCCTCTTCAAAGACCGTTTTACTATGTGTCCACTGTCCTAACTCCATGCAAGTCCTGGTACCCACATTATCAAAAGATAGCATACGCGGTGTTCATGGCATCCCGGAAGCTGTGACACTACTTTCAAAAGTGTTCGATAACGGTAGCCTCGGAAGTACCTCTTAACGACATTATAAACAACCGCGACGCGACGGGCCGGATTGCTAAATGGGACATAGAGCTCCTTCCATTCGACATAACCTATAAGCCACGGCGATCTATTAAGTCGCAGGTTTTGGCCGACTTCGTGGCCGAATGGACCGAAGCCGAACTCCCTAAAGAGTACGGCGCATACTCCAATTGGATCATGCACTTTGGCGGCTCCAAAATGTTGGCGGCACGGGGCTGGCGTTGTCTGACATCCCCAACCGGGACACAGTCCAATCGTCCTTCAAATAATGTATACGGACTCCAACAACGTGGCGAACACGAGGCCCTTCGCACGGCCTCCGGATGGCAGTCTCCATGGGCATTAAGCGCCTAGAGGTGCGTCGGGATTGAACCTCGCGATATCTCAAATCAGCGGAGACTTTGATGCCAAAGATCCGAAAATGGCAGCGCATCGCAATGCGGTCCTAAAAATGTCAAGACGGTTCGAGGGCTCAAATTTCATCATATAGCCAGGATAACAACCAGGCGGTAGAGCGATTAGCACGCATCGGCGCAAAACGCGATGCCGTCCGCCTAACATCTTCACTCGAGCGGCTGTTCAAGCCATCCGTACTATGGGAAGGGAGTCCGGAAATAACAATCCGGACCCAACCGCCTCGCTCGACACCAAACACTCTAACACAATCGGAGGCTCGCCAGCGAAATAACACCGTCATACGAAACAATGCGGTCATCGCCCCGTGGACGGAACCATTCCTAGCCTACCTAACTAGGCAGGAACTCCCTGAAGACCAAAATGAGGCCCGCTGCATAGTACGGCGATCCAAAGCCTATAAAGTCCATGAGGGAGAGCTTTATAAGAAAATCACAACATGAGTCCTTCAAAGGTGTATCTCCGAAGAGGAAGGGCACAACCTCCTGGCTGAAATTCATGCCGGACTGGGTGGGCACCACGCCGCAGCCCGGGCCCTTGTAGGCAAGGCCTTCTGTACATGATTTTATTGGCCGCGGCCCAAGCAGATCTTGCAGGATTTAGTCCAACGATCGTCGGTTGCCAGCTTTTGCTAATCAAAGCCACATGCCACCCACCGCCCTCAAAACTATACCCATCACCGGCCGTTCATGTGCAGGGGCTTGACATGGTTGGACCCCTTAAGGGAGGAACCCACAAGCAAAAATACCTATTGGTCATGGTGGAAAAATTCACCAAATGGATAGAGGCCAAGCACAGTAAAAGCGGCGAATCCGGGCGGTGATAGACTTCATATCGGGGTAGTGCACCGTTCTGGCGTCCCCACAGTATAATCATCGATAACAGCACCAACTTCACGGCCGATGAGGTCAAGTTATGGTGCAAAAATATGGGCATCAAGCTCGACACGCCTCGTCTATCACCCTCAAACCAACGGTCAAGTCGAGCGAGCAAGCGGTCTAATCATGGCGCATTAAACCCGGACTAGTGCGGTCCCTCAAGGAATCTAACACGCCTTTGGGTTGAGGAGCTCGACTCCGACTGGGGCTGCGGACCACGCCGAATCGTACTACGGATTCACACCATTTTTATGGTGTACGGCGCAAAGGCAGTCTTGCCTGCGACATAATGCATGACTCACCTCGGCGTGCGCATGTATGAAGAAAAGAAGCCGAGCTCGATCGGCAGGACAGTTTGGACGCATTGGAGGAGGGCGCGGCGTGGCAAAAGCTCGTTCCGCATTTTATCAACAGCAGGCTCGAAGATATCAAAGCGGGAAATGCGGGCCAAAGCTTACAACATTGGCGAACTAGTTCTACACTGCCGGACAAGAAAAGGACAAACTCAAGCCCAAATGGGAAGGTCCTTCATCATCGACCAGGTCTGACGGTGGAGCATACCGTCTGCTAAACGCATCGGATAACCGACTCGAGCCGAACCCATGGAGCGCAGCCGTCTCACGAAGATTCTCGCCTAAGCGCGCGGACTCGAGTTCGTCTCCTTCCTCCGTCCACATTTTCTATTTTTGCTGTCTTTTATTTCTCTCCTTCCTCCTCCTTCTTCTTGAAGCCTTTAGAGGCTCGTTTTTCGCATTGTTCGCACACACTTGATGCGCTAGCCGCGCTCATTATACCCGGGGGCTTCTTTAACAGAAGCTTATTTATATGGGCTTTATGCCCAACACATGTGTCACACTTCCACATGTACCTTTTATTCACCATTATATGCATCGATATGACTTAAGTTTTGGCCAAGCTGGGTTGCCTGGCTCCTGTGCTTACCCCTACGTTCTCGATTGTTCGGCTAGGTGGTAAAGGGAGCACCTCTGTTATTGTTACCGCCGGGTCAGCCGGACGTGTACCTCAGACCGGGTGAAGCCGAAAGCTAGCGTTCTTAAGGGAATATTCGGTCGGTGAACTAAAAGATGATTTTTTATTTTTCATTTATCTGCCCCCAGATGCTTTTACGCTTTTTCACAGTCAGGACATGCACTTTAGGGCATGCCTCCCGTGGAAAGGGCGCCTAACGGAACTATTCTCCCTGGAAGATGTTTCTTACTAACCATGTAATATAACATAACTAGTTGGGCACTTGTCTGATAAATCACTTATGACCCCTACGCCTGGTCTCCACGCATACCCCGGTTTTTATATAACCACGAGGGTATTTGGACACACTCCGGACTATTGGGTCCCGAGGTTGAAGCGAAAAGGTCGTCTACGACAAACGATCTACAATCCGGCTAGAAGGCATTTTACATGTCACTTTAAATTACATAGTCAAATTGATTGGTTGTATTCCTCTCCAATGCCGTCTAATAGGCTGTCTAGTTTACAGTCCTGCTGGGAATACTTTGCGGCCAACTCTACTTGGCCGTACACTAAGCTCACAGGGATCTCCTTCCCGTCGGGCCCCACAGGTCCGACCTCGGCCATATGGTTTGGGTCTGCCTTCGTGAACCGCGTCTTCACCATGGCCCAGGCCTCCCTAGCGCCTTGACGACAGGCCGCTATCTTCCATAGCCGGAAGCACCGTCGTGCTCCCTGAAGCTTCTCCGCAAGCTCTCCAAGGCCTTCGGGCAGGGAGATAGATGGCCACAAGGCCTGGGCGACGCCTTTCATCACTTGTCGAACTATTTCGTGCAGTTGCAATAGCTCGGGAAGAAGGTCACCCGTAGAACCGGGCATCTCCTCTTCAGGACGACCCGTGAGCATACCTACAGACATAACTCTATTAATTGACTTCCTCGTCGAACTCTTTTTCAAAAGTTCGCTCAAGCACTTACTGTAAATGTCGCGACAAAGTCGCCGATTCTCCTTCACGGAGTCCGACAGCTGGGCACGAACATGTAAGTGCATCTAGTGCCCCTTAGTGATTTTGGTGTATTGAAGACTTATAGGTTAAGTAACTAATGCGTTTGTGAGTGTACACAGGTCTATAAGTCTATGAGGAGTTTGATATTTACAGAGAAAGTCGACCCTAAAATGAATTTCTTCATCTAAAGAATTTGATATTCGAAGACTTTCGAAGACTTTGAAAGTGAAGAAATTGGTGTGATTCGAAGACTTGGTATTCTTTGAGGAATATGAAGCGTGAAGACTTTTGTTTTCGTAGTTTCATTTTCTCTTTCTTGAGTCATAGGAAACACCGTCTTTGTTAAAGGGGTCGAGGAAATACTAAGGAGAAATTTCCATTTGATGCTCAACTCAAAATCCTCACCTACCAATCCCTTGAGTGAAGCCTTTGGAAATCTCATACAGATTCAGTCAATTTCTTGATGGATGAGACGAAGCTCTTACAGTCCTTGAGAATTTGTTCTCGATCGAGGAGTTAGGAATTCGCCGGTCTGAATTGCCTACACGATGAGGATCATGATAGCCCCGAGGAATTTGATATTCAAATTTCCGACCGTTCTGTCTTCTTGCCCATTGTCCCAAAATATCTCCACCTAACGGTCATATCATTTAAGGGCATTTATGTCTTATCATGTCGGGCTGCTCCCGAGGCTATAAATAGCCGCCCCACAACCACTAGTTGGTTGGCTGCTCGAGAGAACTTGACACTTGTCATTTGAGAGCAACCCATCCTCCGAGGACTTTGGCGAAAATCATCAAGTGAGGAAAACCCAAAGTGAGGAAAACCCAAAACCAAACCCCAACAAACCCAAAGTGATTGAGCATCATGAAGAAATTGATCCAGCGTGGATCCGACGCTTTTACCTTTGAAGACTGTGCTTCTTCCAGACGGTTAGGCGTCAAGGTCTAGAGCATCCAAGAGGAATTGTGGATCGCCGAGTGACCAAGTATGTGAAGGTTTGGAAGTCGCTGAAGACTTACCACGAGTGATTGGGACGAGGTCTGCGTGGCCTTAGTTCAAGGAGAATCGGTGAGGACTTGGTGTCTGAGCTGCGTGCTCAGCGGATGGGTGTCCGGACTGCGTGTCCTCGAGTTTAAATACTCGGCCGCTCCAACCAGACGCATAAGCCGAGACAGCAGATTGGAACTGGTCTACCAAATCATTGTCTTCACCAACCTAACTGGTTCTATTTCCTCAACCCTTTCATTTCCTCATTCTTGTGTTGAGTGTTTGTCATATCTGTGTTTGAAGACTTTGATGAAGACTTTCTCAATTTCCTCAGTTCAATTTCTTGATCTGTTTGTCTTCATCTTGTGTTATCCTGTGATTACGCTTTACGTACTCTGTGATTGTCTTCATTTCATCATGATGACTATGCCTGTAATCTGTTATGCTTACTTCGAGTACTTATTCCGCTGCATGTATTTCTTAGCTAAGGAATTTCCTCACGAGCAAATTCCTCGATGAAGAATTTGTAAATTCATAAAATCGCCTATTCACCCCCTCTAGTCGATATAACGCACTTTCAATTGGTATCGAGCAAGGTACTCCCTTGTTACGTGTGATTTTAGTTTAACCACCGGAGTTTTAGTTATGTCGACCGCAGGTATGATCAAGGTCTCAGCAGGTGTCCTACCTTGATGGGACGGACTACCCTCTTGGAAGAACAAAATGCGAATGCATCTTGAAGCAATTGACAACGATCTACGGTATGTTGTGACTAAAGGTGTTTCCTCGCCCCACACCCTCTCGAATGATGCTGATGTGAAGAGATTCAAGCAACTCGATTCTCAAGCGAAGAATATCATATGTGGCCATCGAGCAAAGGTCAATATGGAAGAGTGAGTGCTTTGGAATCTGCCAAACTCATATGGGACAAGGCTGTCCAAAGTAAATGAAGGTGTTTCAACTCAGCGTGACTCTCGAGTTGATGTTCTTGGAATCTCTTCAACCGCTTCAAAAGACTCGACAACGAAAATGTTCAACAAACCTTGATCGCCTCACCGACATCTCAAATGAGCTTCAAGCACTGGTGCCATGACATCACCGACCATGAGGTGGTGAAGAAATTGCTAAGATCGCTTGATTCCTCATTTGACACTCGCACCGATGATACAAGAACGAGCTGACTACAAGTCTCTTGATCCTGCTGATATCCTCGAAGGCTAAATACTCACGAGTTCCGACTTCTTAAAAGAGAGATCTCTATGGTTCTAGCTATGGAAGAACACGTGCCTCGAAGGCCAAGGCTGAATCTGAATCGAGAGTGAAGACTCGCTAGTAGCCTTGGAGATCTGAAGAATTTGGCCAGAGCTAGCCTTTGCTCGTGAAGAAATTCCAAAATTCACAAGGCGTGGTCGTTTTGGAAAATCCTCAAAAGCAGTGATTCCTCATCTAGTGACTATAAGCGAAGACTTTGCCACAAATGCAAGAAACCTGGTCACTATATCCAAGATTGTCCTCAATGGGAAAAGGAATTGAAGAAGAAGAAACACAAGGATTACAGTTACGATGGCGTGAAGAAGAAGAAGAAATCATCAAAATCTTCATCATCAAAATCCTCAAAGCCTTCTTCTCACAAGAAGAGCAGCTCCAAAAAGGCTCGGGCATTCATTGGCAAGGAAATGGACTCGAAGCTGAATCGAGGAAAATGAGGTAGAGGAGGAGTCGAAGAATCCGAATCTGGTGTGGCTAGTCCGGCTCTTGCTCTCGCTTACGTCAGCAAATCCATCTTCAACTGAAGAAAATGACTCCGCCAACAAACACGATGAGGAAAATGATGACTACGCCCCACCTATTGCTTCATGGCAAAAGGTGCCAAGGTACTCAATTACACCTCCTCCGAATCTAGTGAAAATGAATCGATGAGGATCTTAAGCCCAGCTACTCTAAACTTGCTAAGATTGCTATAAAACAACAAAGGGCTTTTGAAAAGGTTCAAAACATGCTAGATAAGAGTGATGATATGTTAGGTGAAGAAATGGATCGCACTCAAGCCACGATGAAAATCTTGAAAGTTCGGTCTAGGCTTGACAGCCTTCAAAGTCATCATAACACTCTCTTATCGATCATGAGAAACTTTCTTATGAATTTCTTCAAAGAAAGCAAGATCTTGAGAAGCTAAGAGTGAGTTATGAAGATCTTGAGTAAGAGCGCGATTCATTACTTGCTCAACAAATCAGCGCTTCTCAAGAAGAATTTGTTCCTCCATGCTTAAAGTGCATTGAGCGTGAATCGCTAATTCTTCACTGAATGTTCAAATGCTTCAATTGTTACAAATTCTTCACCTGCCTCTGCTATCACTAATTCCTCATCGAGGACATTGCTAGTATCCGACGATGCGAGGTTGAAGGAATTGTACATGACGAGCATGTATAAAAGCCTCAAAGGGCATCAGACTCTTTGTGATGTGCTTAAAAGCAGATCCTCAACAGAAACCCTAGGAAAGAGGGTATTGCCTTTGAGAGGAAACTCAATGTTGATGGAGCGTCTTTGGAAGCTTTGAGCGGTATCCCAAAACCTCATGGGTTGCTGCAAAGGGACCTCCAGTTGATCCATCTACCTTATCTGGTTTTACATGTGAATTTCCTCATTCGATGATGAGTCATTTGACTCAAACTATAAACTGTTCAAAAATCAGAATGGTGAAGTATTTGCTAGATATGTTGGCACTAGCTGCAGAGCGGTCCCCTATGAAGAAAATCTGGGTTCCCAAGAAATGCCTTGAAAATCTTCAAGTGAATGTCCTCATGACACCACCGTGAAGAAAAGGAACCCAGATCAAATTCTTCATATGGACAAATTCTTCATATGGATCCAAGTCCTCATACGGACCAAATTCCTCACGTGGATCAAATTCCTCAAAAGGATCAAAGTCCTCATATGATTATCATCGTGCTAATAACTCATTTATGAGGTAGAGCTAAGGGCTATGAATATGTGCATTATTCTTCAAATCATTATGTTCATAAGTCCTCGAAGAATTTCTCTGCTTATTCATATGCTTACCCTAACCCTCTTATGTGAAACGAAATGGTTTGGCCTCTATGCCACCATTCTCATATGGTGCTCGCAGAATGATGAACTCTTTGCCACCCCTTCAGATGTGGGTGGTGAAGAAAAGAACTAATCTCTTCTGCAGGGTCAGGTCTCGGGCGTGCCTCAACGTCTGAAGAATTTTTTGGGGCACGACAAAAATGCACGAAAGGACGCAGGCTAATCATGATGAAATGAACTTTCATTTCACACGTCCTCATACTGCTTATCTAATTGATGTTGTCTGATGAAATTCATCCGATGAACTTGATATCATATTCTTCACTGATGAAGTATATGAGATTGTAAGTTGTACTAATTCATCTGCAGGATGATCAACCCAAAGCCACCGAGTGGGTTCTCGATAGTGGATGTACAAATCACATGATTGGTGACAAGAATCTATTGATGGATGCTCCTTATCACCATCTCATCTGAAGCATATCATCTTTCTTGACAAAAGCAAAAGTCGGTATTGGGACTTGGTAAGGTTGCAATCTCTAAGGACATGCACATGGACAAAGTCATGCTTGTTGAGTCTTTAGGATATAACCTCATGTCGGTCTCAATGCTTTGTGATCTTGATATGGTAGTTATCTTTGGCAAGTATCGTTGTGTTGTGATTATGGAAGGTGACAATTCCAAAGTCTTGAAGGCTTTAGGAGAGGAGACTTGTATATTGTTGATTTTCCACAGGACCACAACCAGCCATGTGTCTACTTGCAAAAGCTTGAGAAGGCTGGCTATGGCATCGACGACTTGGTCACGCAGAGCATGAGGAATTTGCACACGCTTGCTAAGAAGAAGCATGTCATTGGCATTGAGAATGTCAAATTCCTCAAGGATCACTTATCGGAGAACTGTGAAGCTGGAAAAATGACCAAGGCCAAGCATCCAGTGAAGACTATCATGACCACTACTCGTCCTTTTGAATTGCTTCACATGGACCTCTTGGTCCCAATCATTACTCACTGTCACTAATGATGCATCTCTATATGGCTTTGTTATTGTTGATGATTACTCTCGCTACACATGGGTACACATTGTTACTTACAAAAATCAAGTGCAGGAAATCTTCAAGCGATTTTCTTCGAGGGCTTCAACCAACTTTGGTGTGAAGATCAAGCACATCGAAGTGACAATGGAACTGAGTTCAAGAATTCGGTCTTGATGACTATCTTGATGAACTTGGTATTACTCATGAGTTATCTGCTCCCTATACTCCTCGGCAAAATGGCGTCGTGGGCGCAAGAACAGAACTCTTGTTGAGATGGCTCGCACTATGCTTGATGAATACAAAGCGCCTAGTCGTTTACGGATTGAAGCAATTAACACTGCGTGCCACATCATCAACAGTATATCTTCACAAATTCTTCAAGAAGACTGCCTATGAACTCCTCACCGACAAGAAACCCAATGTAAGTTATTTCAAAGTCTTGATTGCTAAATGCTGGATTAGAGATCCTCACCACACCTCTAAATTTGCACCAAAGCACATGAAGGTTTTATGCTTGGTTACGGAAAGGACTCACACACCTACTGAGTCTTCAACATCGCACTTCACAAGATTGTTGACCTTGTAGATGTGCGGTTCGATGAAACTAATGGCTCGCAAAGAGAGCACCTACCTTCGTGTTAGGCGAACCAGCACCGAGGATTCTATCAGGTTCAAGGCAACCGAGGATGTCATTCCTCATGAAGAAATTGCTGAAGAATTCATTCTGTCTGTGAAGAACGTCGAGTGATGCACTGAAGATAATCTTTGAAGAAAATGGTTGAGGAAAATGATCAAATTCCTCGAAGACAACCAGCTCATCCTCGCGTTGCAAAAGAAGTGCAAGTTGACAAGATCATTGATGACATTGAAGCGCCAGGTCCTCTCACTCGCTCAAAAGCTTCACATTTATCTAACTTTTGTGGGCACTATGCTTTTGTCTCTATCACAGAGCCCACTAAGGTAGATGAAGCATTTACGAGCCGGAGTGGATTCAGGCCATGCAAGAAGAATTACATCGATTCGAGCTCAACAACGTCTGGGAACTGGTCAAACGTCCAGATCCTCGCAAGCATAATATCATTGGCACAAAGTGGATCTACCGCAACAAGCAAGATGAAAATGGTCTTGTGGTGAGGAATAAGGCACGACTAGTAGCTCAAGGCTACACACAGGTTGAAGGAATTGATTTCGATGAAACTTTTGCACCTGTTGCTAGACTTGAGTCTATTCAAGATATTACTCGCCTATGCTAACCATCACAATATCACTTTATATCAAATGGATGTGAAAAGTGCATTCCTCAATGGTAAGCTTGAGGAAGAAGTATATGTTGCTCAACCCCTGTGTTTTGAAGATCCAAAGAATCGACAAAGTCTTCAGACTAAATAAGGCCCTCTATGGCCTCAAGCAAGCCCCAAGCGTGGTATGATACATTGAAGGAATTCTTCGTGAAGAATGGCTTCACACCAGTTCACTCGACCCTACTCTCTTTACTAAATCATATGATGGTGAACTGTTTGTGTGCCAAATATATGTTGATGATATTATCTTTGGCTGTCTTGACCAACGTTATAGTGATGAATTTGCCTATATGATGAGTGAAGAATATCAAATGTCTATGATGGGAGAGTTGAAATTCTTCTTAGGTCTTCAAATTAATCAACAACACAATGGCATATTCATATCTCAGAGAAATACCTCAAAGATGTCCTGAAGAAATTGGCATGCAAGATTGCAAAGGCGTCAAAATTCCTATGCCCACAAATGGCCATCTATGCATCGATGAAAATGGTATTGATTTGATCACAAGGTATACCGCTCCATGATTGGTTCTTTATTGTACTTATGTGCATCTAGGCCAGATATAATGCTTAGTGTTTGCATGTGTGCCCGATTTCAAGCTACACCGAAGGAATCACACCATAAGGCTGTGAAGCATATTCTTGATATCTAGCTCACACACCAACACTAGGATTATGGTATCCCAAGGGCTCTACTTTTGATCTCATTGGATATTCGACTCGACTATTTGGTGATCGTGTGGATCGCAAGTCAACTTCTGGTACTTGTCATTTCCTCGGACGATCTTTGGTCCGTTGGTCCTCGAAGAAAGCGAACTGCGTATCACCGTCCCTCGCGGAAGCTGAATACATTGCTGCTGGCTCGTGTTGTGCTCAATTACTATGGATGAAGCAAACCCTCAAGGACTACGGCATCAACGTGAAGAATGTGCCTCTCTCTTGTGACAATGAGAGTGCCATCAAGATTGCTCACAATCCAGTTCAGCACTCGAAGACAAAGCACATTCAAATTCGTCATCATTTTCTTCGTGATCATGTGTTGAAGGCGACATCTCCATCGAGCATGTGAAGGCGAAGAACAGCTAGCTGATATCTTCACTAAGCCCTTGGATGAAAGAGATTTAGCAAGTTGCGGTGTGAGCTAAATATCTTAGAATCTTGAATGTTCTTTGAAAAGGACACACATCCTAACACTTATGCAAAATTGATGACTTAGATGTGCAACACATGAAGAAACGTTTTTCTTCAATCAATGAAGAATAACACTCTAAATGTGAAGAAATTAATGAAGAATTTGATTCTCAGAACCCTACGACAATTGTACGCGGTGTCTGAAATCATCATTCTTATACGGTGGGTCACGCCACCACCAAAGTTGAAAATCTTCAATTTGAGTTTTTCCTCAGCTTTTGAAATTCTTCAGTTTTTTTTTAAATTCTTCAACTTTGCAAATTCTTCACTGTTTCCGTTGTCTTTCTTCATTGGCTATATATATATATGGATTTATGTCCTCTACAGCATTCACTTATGGCTAATTCTTCAAGTCGTTTTTTCTGCTAAGTGAATGTGATCGGACCCTTCCCCTCTATGCTATACTCAACCCAATCCATTCACAAATTCTTCATGTGCGTTCTACTTTGAAACCCGTTCAAATTCTTCTTGAGTCCTTGACAGCTGAAGAAATTGCGAACGGAACTTTAAAACGGATCTTATCCAAACTTCTATTTTACCGCTCAAACCGTTCCGCATCCCACGATGCATTATTATATTCACCCACGATCGCACACGATCTCCACTACACTGTACGTGGGTGACACATGTCGTGAGAAGGGAAGCGGTCAGGGGCATGTTCGTCCTAATTCTTCGGACCAGCCGTTTTTCACCGTGGCTATAAATACCCCTCTCTCCCTTCCTCACTCTTTTACTCCGCTCGATCTCTCTCCCGCTCGAGCTCCTCGAAACCCTAGCGCCGCCGCTACTCCATCGTCGCCGGTGAGGAAAAGCTTCACTGCCTTGACCTCTTCGCCGACGTACTCGCGCCGACCGTGGAATTTCTTCACTCCGCCGTCGCCGTAGCTGATTTCCTCTGCCAAGTTAGGGCGGAGAAGATCTGAACGGACGAACTTCTAATTTGTTCATCTCAGTTCGTCGTGTTCTTCACTTCGGGTAAATTAAAAGTTACTTTTATTTACTCGCTTTGATTCTCAAATTTTCTTCAAATTCTTCAAAGGTGTTTATTTCAATTCCTCACACATATGAACACCTCAAATCTCTTGACTCATTTCTCTAAGCTATGAATTTCTTCAAGATTCCTCAATTGTGTGGATTTTCGATCTATACAACTCTGGAACCTAAGATAAAGAACGCTTATTGAAATTCTTCAAGGCTCATCTGGTCAAATCCTCAAACTTGTTCTTTTTGAAAAACCCTCTGAGAACGCATATGACCTCTTCAAATTCCTCGCACCTATACTCTATTCACAGGTACAAATGTCTGCTGCTGAATCCCTAGGTTCTCATCAACTTAACTCATTTGCAGCGTTCCTCAAGAAAAACTGCACACTTCTTGAGAGAACTCAATTGTTCAATTTCCTCACCGAAGAAAATGGCAGATGGTAAGAAGCCATGAAAGGAGGAAAGAAACCTGAGGTCATGACTGCTTTGAAATCCACGAGGAAATATATCCTGAATATTGCACACCGATGAGGAAAGCAAAACTCAGCGCAAGGTGCGTCTTGAGAAAATTGAACGGAGATGGGCACGGGAATGGAAGGAATACCGCTATGTTACACCCAAGTACATGAAGAAATTCGTTAAATCCTCCATGCCCAAGAGGTCCTTTGGCACCAGGCCAAGTAGCTGATCCCACTAGCGTCAAGCGCGTGAGGACTTTCTGAGGAATGGGCTAAGCGCCAAGCTAAGTTGGCTAAGCAAGCAAAGGAAGGTGAAGAAATTCAATGAGGATTTACGCTGCTGCTGCCTCGAGGTCTCGGCCAAGCCGAGGAAATCGATCCAAAAGAAGTCTGCAAATAAGGCAAGTGCTTCTTCTTCTATGCCCTCACGGCCAAGTTCCTCAGCAGCTCCTACCAGGCAAATTCCTCAGCAGCAAATTCCTCACGCTGCTACTGTTCCAACAAAGTCCTCAGCTGCTCCGTCCAAGCCTTCAGTTCCAGTGCATCTCGCCACCTGTCAAAGGACTGCTGGATTTTCAATTGCCTCAGGCACCTCTGCAAATTCCTCAGCTGCTTTCAATTCTTCATCTGGCCCGACGCTGCTGAAGACAAAAGCTACAGCTGGACGTGGTCCTCGGCCCAGTCCAAGGAAGAAACAGCTTGTCGTCCACGTGCCTTCTGATGATGAGGCATCTGATGAAGAACTTGAAGAAATCATCAGAGACCGTCAAGCTAGAGCCGCAAGAGCCAAGGGAACAGCTGTGCCAATGCTTTTGGACCCGAAGAAAGTCCTCGATTTCATCGACCTCTGGCACAACGATCCAAATACCCCTCTGCCTGATCTTCCTTTGACACCAGGTCAAAGTCATATGTTGACTCACTTCATCGCTGAAGAAAATGGAAGTTCGAGAAAGCGAAGGAAATCAAGAAGGCCCAGTATAAGAAAGAGAGGTTTCTGAAGAAGAATGTCGTCAAAATGACACCTGAGGAACTTCTTCAAGCTCAAACTGAAATTCAAAACCTCAGCAAGAACTTTGAAACGTACTATGCTGATTGGCAAGTTGTCAAGACCAGATTCGTTGATCGACGAAGAGTATCACTTTGCTGCTGCACGTGCAACGTGAAAATCCTCAGGCTGTAGCCTCTGCTCAGCCTCTTTGAAGAAAATGCTGAATCCAGGCTGATGAAGCAATTCCAGCCATTGAAGAAACTGCCAGGGCACCCACTAGTGGTGCGCCTGAAGAAATTGTTCAAGACAGGGAACTGCATCGGTTGCTCTCAAGAAATTGCTCCAAATTCCTCAGCTCCTCCTGCACCAACCCCAGTTTCAATTCTTCCATCTGCTTTGGATGTGAAGAAAACAAAGGCTCTGAGCGAGCTCTTTGAAGAAGAGAAAGCATCAGCTGCGTCGATTCTTCGCTGCGAAGAAATTGAAGCCAATGACCAGCTCTGTTGAAAACCCTATTGATGCTATTCCTATTTCCTCAATACCTTCAAAGGAAGTGGTTCCTTTTGGAGAAGATTATGAAGTGCCGACGGATCGATGAGGAACATCAATCTCTGCTCTATCGAGAAAATTGATGAAGAAATTGAAGTGGAAGCTGTCCCTTCAACCCAGTCATTCCCTCATCGGACCATGAAATTCCTCAAGCTGGTTCTCGAGGAAAATGAAAATGAAGATGTGGATATTGGATGCACCACTCCGGTAATCAATGATGACTTTTGGGAAGATCAACATCCCAATACTCCGCTCTTCACCCCGCTTCAACAAGTTCCTCACCCCTGCCTGCATCTGTACAAATCGACTCGAAGAAATTCAACCCACGAGTCACGTGCATGAAGAAATTCCAGCCCACGATCTTGATGAAACTGTTGTCTGCTGCTGCTGAAATTCCTCGATGCACAAGTTGAGGACCAAGAAATTCCTCAAGTGAAGAACCTGCTCTTACGATTCCAGAGGTGGTGATGCAATTGATCGACACCCTCCGCCAAACAGAAGAATCCGTTCTCGACCAAGCGAAGTTCAAGGCTGAAGATTTCTTTGCTGAGCATGTGTTCTTCACTGAATATAATCCTTATGACTCTGCTCGGATTAGGAAGAGGCGCTTCTGGACTGCCAGTCAAGCAAACTTCTATTCCTCAGTGCTTTTCAACAAGGACAAAATCTTCGATCATGCTCATATTCCTCATGTGGATATGGAGTCGCTGCCAGGCTTTGAGCCCGTTCTAAGTGTTCTTCACGATGCAGGTCTTCTCAACTTTTGCACTGACATATGTGATTGGAATGAAGAGCTAATTCTTCAGTTCTATGCAACACTGCACATCACCGGAGATGCTGAAGATGTAACTTCATGGGTCTTAGATTGGATGACCGAAAACACTCACTACAAGGCTCCAGCCAGTGAATTGCTTCGTGCCCTTCCACTCAGTCCTCCAGTTGACGGTGCACGTCGCATCTATGAAGAAAAGGAACTTTCAAATCACTACATGCAAGTGCTGATGAAGCCATTGAAACAAAGGCACGCTCCAAGGACCAAATTCCTCGTGAAGGAATTGCTATATGTGCCTCGAACCGTCTATCGAATTTTGTCAAAGACTATGAGTCCTATCAAGGGCCACGACTCGAATGATGAAGAGGTCGTTGGCATCATGAAGAATATGCTTTCAACATCATCCATGGCGTTCCGTCAATTTCCATGATTTCTTCATGAGGACTCTGGCTAACATTGCCATGTCACCTTTTGAGCTGAAACCTTATGCACCTTGGATCATGAAATTCATCAGGTCAAGATCTTCACTGAATTACAAGGCTGACACTTTGAACCACTGCAGATTACTGCCCCTATTGAAGTCCTCAAGCGGCCAATTGCCTCGGTGATGAAAAGGGAAAGGCTCTGCTGTGATAGATGAAGGCATTCGTCCATTGGATGGACAGTTTACATAAGCGACATCTTACTCCACCAATGATGACTCGCCACCCATGACTCAAAGACAAATACCTCGGTTAAGCAAAGTCCTCAAGCAATCGCTCCTGTGGTGATGACTGATCGTGAGTTACTCCTCGGTCTTCATCGGAAGGTTGATCGCAATCACAAGTGGGTCAAGCGTCGGTTTGGTACTCTTCTTTACAACCTGACCTCAACTCACAATGCGGTGAAGAAAACCACTACTATCTTCATGAAACCTTCAAGCGCACTGGGCTGTTCTTTCACATGTCTACAATGAAGAAGAACGCAATCAATGGGACTCAAGGAAGAATTTGACTGGTCGCACCTCCTCGAAGAAATTCAAGAAAGTCAAAGTTCCTTCCTTAGTGGCCAGCTCCTATTCTTCATCTCGCGACATCGATGAAAATGAAGATTTGGAAGACACTGCTGCTGGTCCTACCTCGACGAACAACCCGACAATCTTTGGCGCTCCGCTTCAACTTGATATTCTTCAAGAGCGTTAGTCCTCAGTTTCGATCCTTTTGGTCATTCGATGACAAAGGGGGAGAAATTTGAGTTAGTCTTCAAGCGGGTCTCGTTTTTGTCTATATTATATTAAGTTACAACTCTCGTTCTTCTGAAACCTTTATTGGATCGAGTTGTAATCTTAAACCCGATGGTGCTTTGATACTTTTGAAGTTTCAATTTCCTCATACTCTTGGGGACCTCTGACACTATTTATGCATTATTTTTGCATGCTCGCATACCATCAAGCACCATATTTCATCATGCATTTCAAATTCCTCATATTATATGTCTAATGCGTGTATGAATTACAAGATATAGGGGGAGATCTCCATGATTCAATTCTTCAAATGTGCATTGCCTCAAAAGCAATTTCCTCACTATGCACATCTTCAGGGGGAGGTCTTCTATATCTTGCAATCAAAATCCTCATTATCAGTATTTACACTTCATATATTTATCCCCGTTGAAAACTTAACCTGTATTGTCATCAATCACCAAAAGGGGAGATTGTAAGTGCATCTAGTGCCCTTAGTGATTTTGGTGTATTGAAGACTTATAGGTTAAGTAACTAATGCGCTTGTGAGTGTACACAGGTCTATAAGTCTATGAGGAGTTTGATATTTACAGAGAAAGTCGACCCTAAAATGAATTTCTTCATCTAAAGAATTTGATATTTCAAGACTTTCGAAGACTTTGAAAGTGAAGAAATTGGTGTGATTCAAGACTTGGTATTCTTTGAGGAATATGAAGCGTGAAGACTTTTGTTTTCGTAGTTTCATTTTCTCTTTCTTGAGTCATAGGAAACACCGTGATTGTTAAAGGGGTCGAGGAAATACTAAGGAGAAATTTCCATTTGATGCTCAACTCAAAATCCTCACCTACCAATCCCTTGAGTGAAGCCTTTGGAAATCTCATACAGTTCGATCAATTTCTTGATGTAGACGAAGCTCTTCAGTCACCGAGGAATTTGTTCGATCGAGGAGTTAGGAATTCGCCAGATCTGAATTGCCTACACGATGAGGATCATGATAGTACGAGGAATTTGATATTCAAATTTCCGACCGTTCTTGTCTTCGCCACCTGTCCCCAAAATATCTCCACCTAACGGTCATATCATTTAAGGGCATTTATGTCTTATCATGTCGGGCTGCTCCGAGGCTATAAATAGCCGCCCCCACAACCACTAGTTGGTTGGCTGCTCGAGAGAACTTGACACTTGTCATTTGAGAGCAACCCATCCTCCGAGGACTTTGAGCGAAAATCATCAAGTGAGGAAAACCCAAAGTGAGGAAAAACCCAAAAACCAAACCCCAACAAACCCAAAGTGATTGAGCATCACTGAAGAAATTGATCCCGCGTGGATCCGACGCTTTTTACCTTTGAAGACTGTGCTTCTTCCAGACGGTTAGGCGTCAAGGTCTAGAGCATCCAAGAGGAATTGTGGATCGCCGAGTGACCAAGTATGTGAAGGTTTGGAAGTCGCCTGAAGACTTACCACGAGTGATTGGACGAGGTCTGCGTGGCCTTAGTTCAAGGAGAATACGGTGAGGACTTGGTGTCTGAGCTGCGTGCTCGGCGGATGGGTGTCCGGACTGCGTGTCCTCGAGTTTAAATACTCAGCCGCTCCAACCAGACGTACAACTGAGACAGCAGTTGGAACTGGTCTACCAAATCATTGTCTTCACCAACCTAACTGGTTCTATTTCCTCAACCCTTTCATTTCCTCATTACTGTGTTGAGTGTTTGTCATATCTGTGTTTGAAGACTTTGACTGAAGACTTTCTCAATTTCCTCAGTTCAATTTCTTGATCTGTTTGTCTTCATCTTGTGTTATCCTGTGATTACGCTTTTCAGACTGTGATTGTCTTCATTTCATCATGATGACTATGCCTGTAATCTGTTATGCTTACTTCTGAGTACTTATTCCGCTGCATGTATTTCTTCGCTAAGGAATTTCCTCACAGGCAAATTCCTCAGTGAAGAATTTGTAAAATTCATAAAAATCGCCTATTCACCCCCCCTCTAGTCGATATAACGCACTTTCAATCCTTTAGTTCCTCACCCAGCTGGGTGTTGGCATCTTGGAGATTATTTTTCTCTTGCCTCACCCTTGTAAGCACATTCTCGCCGGCCTTCAATCGGCGCAAGAGCTGTTGCTTGTCCGGATCTAGTCCGGCGCCATCTGCAATATTATTGTCAGATTTACACACACGCCGCACTTCACAAACTATTTATCTTTTGAAGCATATATTACCAGAGGGGGTCTCTGTGGCTCCCCCAGTAGCGGCCAGCGCGGCCTCAAGTTGGGCCTTGCATTCTTCAAGCTCCTGAGACAGTCGGGTATTCTTATTTGTAAGATCCTGCATAACAAATGATCCTTAAATCAGTTATTCTAACTATTTTAAGTCTCGGGGGCTACTGGCATATATAACTGTCAAATTTCCTCACCCGTATGTCCTTTACATACTGCTCCATGGCTCTGGCTAGACCAATTTTGAGCGGCACGGAAGTGCGCATCTCCCGAATTGAAGGCATTCAATGCCTCTTGGGAGAAACATGCGTCACGAAGAACTGTCCGGTGGCGCCTGTGATTCATGGCGCTCTCCACCTCGGAGTTGGTAGCGGACAATCTGTCGGCATCCTCTGTCGGAGGAGCATCCGACGCATGCCTCGTGCTCGCCTCTGCTTCTGGACCAGGCTTTGGAGCCTGGCTGGCGGAGGTTCGATTGGCAAACTCTCCGGACTCAGTCCGGCGCGCTCTTTTTCCTGAAAAGAGCACCAGCGTTAGTACGCCTTCCAGGAATCAATCCTGGGAATATGGTGACGCGCTATACCGTTGCGGCGGAGTTTCGATCCGTACCGCACTTCTTTTTAGCCTGCGGGGCCGCACTGCCCCTTGTTGGCTAGCCGCCGCAGGCTCGACCTCCTGCCTCGAAGGCACCCCCTGTGAAACACCATCAAATACGTGGTGATTAGAAGGAAAGCACGGGTGGGTCATGGTATCCGGACTTCGGTCACGGTTACCTGGGAGGCCGGAAACAATCCGGGGTAGTCGGCCGTAATGGCAACCAAAGCATTGTCGATGCTAAGTTGGTAGAACACCCCGTCGATCAGCTCCACCTTTATGTCCGGGTCCTCTTCGGAGGCCGGATCGAGGGACCGTTCCGGATCCTCGGGTTGTGGGGGCGGGTTGTGTATCTTCTCCACGGCCCGGCGCAGTTCCTGCGCAGAAACCATCAAATAAGATATTTAATCACGGGAACATGGATCGGATAGGCCACAAAGATATTTGCTTACCCAACTTCGAGGGTTATTCGAAGAAAACCCGTTCAGTGGACTGATGCGGAGAAAATCCTCCTCTTCCCGTTTGTACATGGCAGACAAGGTCTTCACCAGTTCGGTGACCGATCCCGGCGCTTTGCGGCCATGGCGGGTGGCATCGTCCTCCCCGTTGAAATCCCACATGGGGTGGCCTCTATATTGGAGCGACTGTACTCCCCTCATAATGTAGGTTGCCATGACTCCAATCATGGTCAATCCGGCATGAGCCAGTAATCTTATTCGCTCATCAAGTAAAGGACGTCTGGTCATTTTCCCCACAGGGGCTCTGGCGCCAGCTTAGGCGCTTCTTCAGAGGAGCGTTGCTAAATTCCGGAAGGCCGATCCGAACAGGATCTGGCAGCGGGATGTCCTCCATGTAGAACCATTCCGAGGGCCAGTCTTCGGACGCCTTCTTTGGGGTTCCGGATAGGTATCCGGTCCCGGCGATGCGCCATAGTTCGGCTCCGCCCACTTGATATATTGACCCTTCGTGAGAACGAGGCACAAGGCAGAACAATCTCTTCCACAAAGCGAAATGGGCCTCAACGCCCAGAAACAGCTCGCAAAGGGCCACAAAGCCCGCTATATGCAAGATGGAGGTAGGCGTAAGGTTGTGCAGCTGGAGGCCGCAGAACTCCAGAAGCCCCCGGAGAAACGGATGGATTGGAAATCCGAGTCCTCTCATTAGGTAAGAGATGAAGCATACCCGCTCTCCCTTAGAGGGATCGGGGACGCTCTCCGCCTACTTCCTGCCCTTATAAGTGGCGAGTCCGGAACGCACCGGAACCATGAAGGAAGGGGGAAGGAATCCCTTGGTTTGGAGCACCACCGATTCATTTGTCAAGGGATCGAGCATCTCCCCCAATCTCCGGGCTGAGGGCTAGGAGCGCGAGACGAGGAGCCGCGTCGACTGTCCATGGTGGAATGGGTTTTTTGTCAAACGCGCTCTGATGAAGGCTCGCGAAAGGAGGATGGTATGATCCGGATCTGGATCCCCGTCTCTTCTATAGACGGCTCATTTGCACAGCAAGCGGGGTAAATGTAAAGATACCCTCACTTTTCGCATTCAGTCAAACACGTGGAAGATGGCCATTATTGGGCGTGGAAGCCAAGGAGCGCAGCATTTATCAGAAGCCGCATACTATTCAACAAGTATATCGAATTTGGAGAAGAACCCGCCTCGCAATGCCGAAGACAATCTACGCGCCGGACTCATCGCCATTGAAGCCTGGTTCGGGGCTCTTGAGGAGTCTGGACTAGGGGTGTCCGGATAGCGAACTATCATCTTGGCGGACTCCTAGACTATGAAGATACCAGATTGAAGACTTCGTCCCGTGTCCGGATGGGACTTTCCTTGGCGTGGAAGGCAAGCTTGGCGATACGGATATGTAGATCTCCTACCATTGTAACCGACTCGTGTAACCCTAACCCTATTCGGTGTCTATATAAACGAAGGGTTTTAGTCCGTAGGACAGAACAACAATCATACCATAGGCTAGCTTCTAGGGTTTAGCCTCTCGATCTCGTGGTAGATCTACTCTTGTACTACCCATATCATCAATATTAATCAAGCAGGAGTAGGGTATTACCTCCATCGAGAGGGCCGAACCAGGTAAAACATCGTGTCCCTTGTCTCCTGTTACCATCCGCCTAGACGCATAGTTCGGGACCCCCTACCCGAGATCCGCCGGTTTTGACACCGACACCCGGGATTTCCAAAAAAATACAGGCAATCACTGGATACCCCAGGTGCCTCAATCCACCCAGATGTGTATTAAAGTTGCCACCTTAAGTTGAACCATTAATTAACAATCTCACATCTTTCATGGATACACTCAAACCCAATCCACGTCTACGAGCATAGCATGGCAATACAAGCAATAATGTAATAGTAACTCCCAAGGTTTGAATGCATGGCAATAGGTTCCTACCTCATCAACTACTTCCCAATACCCACATGTTATCAATCCTACTCATGCAATGTTTGAGGGTGAAACTAATGCATAAAAACTGGGTATGGAAGGGATATGATCAAAGTGTGAACTTGCCTTGTACAATTGATGAAGATGATTCACACTCATAACTCCTGATAGTTCTACTCGTCACACTCCGGTCAATCTATCGTAAGCAAGCAATATTAAACACACATAAGCAATCACTCAAAGATCGGAAAGTACGAACAAAACAATTCGGAAAGCTTCAAAACCAAGAAAATAATTCTTGAAACATAAAACAATTTCTAACAGTATCAAAATTATATGAATTTGGCCTTATCAGAAAGTTTGTCAACAGCTTCAATTAGCAAAAAGAATAAACTAAATCAGGGTTACGAAACTCAAGTTACGAACAAAAGAAGTTTGAATACAAATCTGTTTGAGATCAAATTTTAAAACTTTCAAAAACATGTTTAAGTTGTTTTATTGGATAGAGGGGACCGTAACGAAGAAGTGGGCGTTGGTTTCGTTGGATTTGGACAAACGAGCAAAAAGTAGTGACCGTTTGAAACAGAGGGACTAATCTATAAAAACTTAAATCACAGATAGGTCCCAGACGAAAATTAACAGAAAAAGAAAAAAGATTAGAAAACAAACATTCGTTATGGGAGTCTAACGAACGAATCATTCGCTAGTTTAGATAAATAGAGAACGAATCCGATCCATTGGATTGAGATCCGACGGACCAGAACAGATCGGGCTAGGGTTTACCGAATTCGACGATTTAACTCCGCGAACGGCGGCGGCGGCTCGGGGACGGTGGCGGCAGCAGCTACGTGGGCGGCACGGCGTCGGCAGCGGCGGATTGGGGCGGAGAAGGGCAGCGAGCAGCAACAGCAAGCGGCGGGGGCGGCGGTTCGGCGAGGGGCGGCGCATGAGCTGCGAGAGAGGGGGAGGAGAGCCGGCCTCGCCTTTTATAGGCGGGGACGCGTGGAGGAGGGGCAGCAAAGGCGGCGGCGGTGGGTGTCCGGGCGGACACGGCGGCGGCGACATCATGGTCAGGCGGGTCTCCCGCTCAGAGGCGGAGGCGGCACTGACTTGGGCTGGGCCGCGGCTGCGGTCGGGCCTTGGGCCGGCCCAGTCGACGGCGGGGATTGAATTTTTTTTAAACAGCGCAAAGAAAATAAAGAAAACCTTAAATAAATAAAAATACTATACGCATATAATATATCAAAAAATTTAGATCTTATTTTCTACAACGTGGACATTTTTCTACCGTCAAATAAAATACACAAGAATTCAAATAAATTAAACACTGCTGCTGTTCTAACAAAATCCAATGAAAATCATTTTAAAAATACCAAAATTAATTCAAATTTATTTCTCCAATTTTCTGATGTAGGGAATCATTTTACCCTAATTTCAATAATTTTTATTTTGGAGAAAATAATTTGAATAAAATCCAAATAACTCCAAATTGAAAATAATTTCAAAAGGACTTTGAATTTGATCCTTTTAAACTCCCAACTCAAATTTCATATGTTTTGAAGAAGTCATTTTATCTTCCCTCATGAAAATTATTGAGTTGCTTGAAGTTTATGAATTTGAAATATTATCAAATGAAATTCAAATATTTTCAAATACCCTTTTCATTTAATTAAATGGAAGAAGTCATGTTATCTTCTCTCAAGGGTTTTGTATTTGATAAGAATTTGAATTCACGGAGATCATAAAAGATAGATGAAAGTTTGGGAAAGTCCTTGTATTCCCTCTCATTTAACTTTCAAAAAGTTTCAATTTCACTCACTTTCAGTCAATCAATGAAACAATCAATCAATTCTATTTATTTAATATAACATTCCAGAATTTAGAATTTTGGGATGTTACATTTTATCACATTCTGACTTTTCTAGGTAATTTTTGCAACAGCGGTAAACTTTCTGTTTTGAAACAGCAACATGTATACTTGCAAAATAAGCATGGTAAAAGCTATCCTTGACAATTTTATTGAAACTAGAGATGCAAAACATTATTATAAGAAACAATAAGCAAATACTAACAAAAGAAAATGACGCTCCAAGCAAAAGACATATCATGTGGTGAATAAAAATATAGCTCCAAGTAAAGTTACCGATGAACGAAGACAAAAGAGGGGATGCCATCCGGGGCATCCACAAGCTTAGGCTCTTGGTTGTCCTTGAATATTGCCTTGGTGTGCCTTGGGCATCCCCAATCTTAGGCTCTTGCCACTCCTTATTCCATAGTCCATTGAATCTTTACCCAAAACTTGAAAACTTCACAACACAAAACTCAACAGAAAACTTGTAAGCTCCGTTAATATAAGAAAATAAATCACCACATAGGTACTGTTGTGAACTCATTCCAAATTCATATTGGTGTAATATATACTGTGTTCCAATTTCTCTATGGTTCATACTCTCCGATACTACTCATAGATTCATCAAAATAAGCAAACAACACATAGAAAACAGAGTCTGTCAAAAACAGAACAGTCTGTAGTAATCGGTATCACTAGAATACTTCTGTAACTCCAAAAATTCTGAAATAAATTGGTGGACCTGAGGAATTTGTCTATTAATCATATTAAAAAAGAATCAACTAAATACCACTCTCCAGTAAAAGGTTGTAGCTAATCTCGTGAGCGCTAAAGTTTCTGTTTTTTACAGCAAGATCATAAAGACTTCACCCAAGTCTTCCCAAAGGTTCTACTTGGCACAAACACTAATTAAAACATAAAACCACATCTAACCAGATTCTAAATAAAATATTTTTTACTAAACATAACCAAAAATCAAGAAACAAAAATAAATTGGGTTGCCTCCCAACAAGCGCTATCGTTTAACGCCCCTAGCTAGGCATGATGATTTCAATGATGCTCACATAAAAGATAAGAATTGAAACATAAAAAGAGCATCATGAAGAATATGACTAGCACATTTAAGTCTAACCCACTTCCTATGCATAGGGATTTTGTGAGCAAACAACTTATGGGAACAATAATCAACTAGCATAGGAAGGCAAAACAAGCATAACTTTAAAACTTTAAGCACATAGAGAGGAAACTTGATATTATTGCAATTCCTACGAGCATATATTCCTCCCTGATAATAATTTTTAGTAGCATCATGAATGAATTCAGGAATAGAACCATCACATAAAGCATTCTTTTCATGATCTACAAGCATAGAATTTTTATTACTCTCCACAAAAGCAAATTTATTCTCATCAATAGTAGTGGGAGCAAACTCAACAAAATAACTATCATGTGAAGCATGATCCAATTGAAAATTAAAACCATGATGACAAGTTTCATGGTTATATTTATTCTTTATAGCATACGTGTCATCACAATAATCATCATAAATAGGAGGCATGCTTTCATCATAATAAATTTGCTCATCAAAACTTGGGGAACTAAACATATCATCTTCATCAAACATAACATCCCCAAGCTTGTGGCTTTGCATATCATTAGCATCATGGGTATTCAAAGAATTCATACTAAACAACATTGCAATCATGCTCATCATTCACATATTGTATGCCAAGCATTCTATGTAATTCTTCTTCTAGTACTTGAGCACAATTTTCCTTCCCATCATTTTCACGAAAGACATTAAAAAGATGAAGCATATGAGGCACCCTTAATTCCATTTTTTGTAGTTTTCTTTAATAAACTAAACTAGTGATAAAAGAAGAAACTAAAAGATTCGATTGCAAGACCTAAAGATATACCTTTAAGCACTCACCTCCCCCGCAACGGCGCCAGAAACTGCTTGATGTCTACTACGCAGCCTTCTTCTTGTAGACGTTGTTGGGCCTCAAAGTGCAGAGGTTTGTAGGACAGTAGCAAATTTCCCTCAAGTGGATGACCTATGGTTTATCAATCCGTGGGAGGCATAGGATGAAGATGGTCTCTCTCAAGCAACCCTGCAACCAAATAACAAAGAGTCTCTTGTGTCCCCAATACACCCAATACAATGGTAAATTGTATAGGTGCACTAGTTCGGCGAAGAGATGGTGATACAAGTGCAATATGGATGGTAGATATAGGTTTTTGTAATCTGAAAATATAAAAAAAAAGCAAGGTTGCAAGTGGTAAAATTGAGCGTAAACGGTATTGCAATGATAGGAAACAAGGCCTAGGGTTCATATTTTCACTAGTGCAAGTTCTCTCAACAATAATAACATAATTGGATCATATAACTATCCCTCAACATGCAACAAAGAGTCACTCCAAAGTCACGAATAGCGGAGAACAAATGAAGAGATTATGGTAGGGTACGAAACCACCTCAAAGTTATTCTTCCGTATCGGTCTATCATAGAGTTCGTGCTAGAATAACACCTTAAGACACAGATCAACCAAAACCCTAATGTCACCTAGATACTCCAACGTCACCTCAAGTATCCGTGGGTATGATTATACGATATGCATCACACAATCTCAGATTCATCTATTCAATCCAACACAAAGTACTTCAAAGAGTGCCCCAAAGTTTCTACCGGAGAGTCAAGACGAAAACATGTGCCAGCCCCTATGCATAAGTTCACAATGTTACGGAACCCGCAAGTTGATCACCAAAACATACATCAAGTAGATCACATGAATATCCCATTGTCACCACAGATAAGCACATGCAAGACATACATCAAGTGCTCTCAAATCCTTAAAGACACAATCCGATAAGATAACTTCAAAGGGGAAACTCAGTCCATTACAAGAGAGTAGAGGGGGAGAAACATCATAAGATCCAACAATAATAGCAAAGCTCGCGATACATCAAGATCGTGCCAAATCAAGAACACGAGAGAGAGAGAGAGAGAGATCAAACACATAGCTACTGGTACATACCCTCAGCCCCGAGGGTGAACTACTCCCTCGCCGTCATGGAGATCGCCGGGATGATGAAGATGGCCACCGATGAGGGTTCCCCCTGTTGGAAATATGCCCTAGAGGCAATAATAAATTGGTTATTATTATATTTCCTTGTTCACTATAATTGTCTATTGTTCATGCTATAATTGTATTAACAGGAAACAGTAATACATGTGTGAATACATAGACCACAACCTATCCCTAGTGAGCCTCTAGTTGACTAGCTCGTTGACCAATAGATAGTTATGGTTTCCTGACCATGGACATTGGATGTCATTGATAACGGGATCACATCATTAGGAGAATGATGTGATGGACCAGACCCAATCCTAAGCATAGCACAAGATCGTGTAGTTCGTTTGCTAAAGCTTTTCTAATGTCAAGTATCATTTCCTTAGACCATGAGATTGTGCAACTCCCGGATACCGTAGGAATGCTTTGGGTGTACCAAACGTCACAACATAAGCGGGTGGCTATAAAGGTGCACTACAGGTATCTCCGAAAGTTTCATTGGGTTGGCACGAATCGAGACCGGATTTGTCACTCAGATGACGGAGAGGTATCTCTGGGCCCACTCGGTAATGCATCATCATAATGAGCTCAATGTGACTAAGTAGTTAGTCACGGGATCATGCATTATGGAACGATTAAAGTGACTTGCCGGTAACGAGATTGAACGAGGTATTGGGGTACCGACGACCGAATCTCGGGAATTGTATACGGGATTGCTTGAATCCTTGACATCGTGGTTCATCCGATGAGATCATCGTGGAACATGTGGGAGCCAACATGGGTATCTAGATCCCGATGTTGGTTCTTGGCCGGAGAGATGTCTCGGTCATGTCTGCATGGTTCCCGAACCCGTAGGGTCTACAGACTTAAGGTTCGGTGACGCTAGAGTTGTTATGGGAAATAGTATGTGGTTACCGAAGGTAGTTTGGAGTCTCGGATGAGATCCCGGACGTCACGAGAAGTTCCGGAATGGTCCGGCGATGAAGATTGATATATTGGACGAAGGGTATTGGAGTCCGGAAGTGTTCTGGGGGTACCAGGCTATGGCCAGCATGACCGAAAGGTGTTTGGGGAGCCCCGGCAAGTGTTGGAGGGCCTCATGGGCCAAAGGGGAAGGGGCAAACCAACCCACTAAGGGGTGGTGGGCCCCCCACACCCTTTCCCACATTACTTCGGGAGGTGGGGCGCCTCCACCTGGCTTGGGAGGCAAGCCTCCACATGCTTGGCTTGGGGGGCAAGTCTCCCTAGGATTTTCCCTAGGGAGATCCAATCTGCTTGGCCGCCCACCCCCCTAGGGGAAACCCTAGGGCGCCTCCCCCTCTCCCCTTGCCCCTATATATAATGGAGGGGTGGGAGGGCAGCCGCACCTCTTCCCTGGCACAGCCCTCCCTCCTCCTACACCTCCTCCTCCTCCTCCGTAGTGCTTGGCGAAGCCCTGCCGGAGAACCACGAGCTCCATCGCCACCATGTCGTCGTGCTGCTAGAGTTTTCCCTAAACTTCTACTCTCCCCTTGCTGGATCAAGAAGGAGGAGACGTCCCCGGGCTGTACGTGTGTTGAACGCAGAGGCGCCGTCCGTTCGGCGCTTAGATGGAATCGACCGCGATCTGAATCGCTGCGTGTACGAGTCCACCAACCGCGTTCTTGTAACGCTTCCGCATCGCGATCTTCAAGGGTATGAAGATACACTCATCCTCTCCCTCTCTTGTTGCTAGAATCTCCATAGATTGATCTTGGTGATGCGTAGAAAATTTTGAATTTCTGCTACATTCCCCAGCAGTGGCATCATGAGCTAGATCTATGCGTAGTTTCTATGCACGAGTAGAACACAAGTTGTTGTGGGCGTTGATTTTGTTCAATATGCTTACCCTTACTAGTCCAATCTTGTTTCGACGGTATTGTGGGATGAAGCGGCCCGGACCGACCTTACACGTACACTTACGTGAGATAGGTTCCACCGACTGACATGCACTTGTTGCATAAGGTGGCTAGCGGGTGCCGCCTCCCACTTTAGTCGGATCGGATTCGATGAAAAGGGTCTTTATGAAGGGTAAATAGCAATTGACATATCACGCTGTGGTTTTTATGAGGTAAGAAACGTTTTGTTAGAAACCCATAGCAACCACGTAAAACATGCAAACAACAATTAAAGGACGCCTAACTTGTTTTTGCAGGTATGCTATGTGATGTGATATGGCCAAAAGAATGTGATGAATGATATGTGATGTATGAGATGATCATGTTCTTGTAATAGGAATCACGACTAGCATGTCGATGAGTATGACAACCAGCAGGAGCCATAGGAGTTGTCTTAATTTATTGTATGACCTGCGTGTCAATGAACCACGCCATGTAATTACTTTACTTTATTGCTAAACCGTTAGCCATAATAGTAGAAGTAATAGTTGGCGAGACAACTTCATGGAGACACGATGATGGAGATCATGGTGTCATGTCGGTGACGATGATGATCATGGAGCCCCGAAGATGGAGATCAAAAGGAGCAAAATGATATTGGCCATATCATGTCACTTTTTGATTGCATGTGATGTTTATCATGTTTATGCATCTTATTTTCTTAGAACGACGGTAGTAAATAAGATGATCCCTCATTAAAATTTCAAGAAAGTGTTCCCCCTAACTATGCACCGTTGCAAAAGTTCATTGTTTTGAAGCACCACGTGATGATCGGGTGTGATAGATTCTAACGTTCACATACAACGGGTGTAAGCCAGATTTACACACGCGAAACACTTAGGTTGACTTGACGAGCCTAGCATGTACAGACATGGCCTCGGAACACAAGAGACCGAAAGGTCGAGCATGAGTCGTATGGTAGATACGATCAACATGAAGATGTTCACCGATGATGACTAGTCCGTCTCACGTGATGATCGGACATGACCTAGTTGACTCGGATCATGTAATCACTTAGATGACTAGAGGGATGTGTGACGCCCCCGATTCAATCGTACACTAATCATGCACGCAAATGTGTACGATCAAGATCAGGGACTCACGGGAAGATATCACAACACAACTCTACAAATAAAAGAAGTCATACAAGCATCATAATACAAGCCAGGGGCCTCGAGGGCTCGAATACAAGTGCTCGATCATAGACGAAGTCAGCGGAAGCAACAATATCTGAGTACGCATATAAGTTAAACATGGTGCCATAAGATGGCTAGCACAAACCGGGATACAGACGAAGAGGAGCAGCCTCCTGCCGGGATCCTCCTAGGTCACTCCCGGTCGCCGCCGGGCTGCACGTAGTAGTAGGGACCTCCGGAGTAGTAGTCGCCATAGGCGGCGTGCTCGCCCCTGGCTCCATCGTCGATTGCAGCAATCGAGTATAGGTAGGGGGAAAGGGGAAACAATGCAACCGTGAGTACTCATCCAAAGTACTCGCAAGCAAGGAGCTACACTACATATGCATGGATATATGTGTAAAGGGCATATAAGTGGACTGAACTGCAGAATGCCGTAATAAGAGGGGATAGTTAGTCTTAACGAAGACTACGCTCGACACCTGCCTTGCAACATGTAGGGGGACAATCAAGTCCTCCAAGTAACATCATATAGCAATAATCCTACCCGCAATCCCCGCTCATATCCCCGAGCGAGAGCGACCACCGTTGTATCCGCACTTGGAAGGGTGTGTTTTATCAAGTATCCGGTTCTAGTTGTCATAAGCTCAAGGTACAACTCCAAGTCGCCCTGTTACATGAAGATCACGCCTATCCGAATAGATTAACTTCCTGCAGGGTGCACCATCTTACCCAAAGACGCTTGATCCCATTTGTCGGACACACTTTCCTGGGTCATGCCCGCCGCGGAAGATCAACACGCCGCAGCCCCACCTAGGCACAAGAGAGGCCAACACGCCGGTCTAAACCTAAGCCGCAGGGTGCGGGCCCATCGCCTCGAAAGCACACCTGCACGCTATGCGACGTGCCGAAGCAGACCTAGCCCATCAGCGTCCGGTCCAATCCGGCGCGCCGCCCGTCGCCGACGTCTCAAGTACTACGGCCGATACCACGACGCGGGATACCCATAACTACTCTCGCGTAGATGGTTAGTGCGATAAGCTCAGAGCCAACCCAGATCAAATACCAAGACCTCGTTAAGCGTGTTAAGTAACCGCGAACGCCGAACAGGCCAGCCCACCTCTCTCCTAGGCGGTCTCAACCTGCCCTGCCGCTCCGCCTCAAGATCCACTCATGGTGCTCCATCACCGACCGACTTTAGTCTCACATGTATCATGTATAAGTATATAGTATATACCCGTGATCAACTCCCGAGTGATCACGGCCCGATAGTATAGCACGGCAGACGGACAAGAAAGTTGGGCCACAGATGAAAGTACTAGCATCCTATACTAAGCATATAGGATTGCGTAAGGTAACAATGGTTACAAGGACAAGGCTATGCAGAAGATAGGAGTATCCGAAAACAAGAATATGCTATGCTACTCTAATGCAAGCAAAGGCAGATAAGAGTAGGCGATATCCGTGATCAAGGGGGGCTTGACTGGTTGCTCCGCAAGAGAGAGGGTCACAACACCGTAGTCGAACTGCCACCGCAGCGTCGGTCTCGTAGTCTACCGGAGAGAAGAGGGGAAGAAACAATGACTACAAGGTAAACAGATGCATATCGATGCATGACATGCCAAGAAGCGATGCTAGGCGTGCCCTAACGTGGTATGAGGGGGTTGGTTAGGGGGAAACATCCGGAAGTTTTCCTGTTCCGGACGCCTGTCGGATATATGAACCGAGAGGAAAGTTTGTAGGTTCGATAGGTTAGAGGCGTGTGGTGGACGAACGGATTGCGATCCGGATTCGCCTCGCTGCTCGAGCAACTTTCATGTTGAAAATATTTTAACCGGATTACGGATTAAAAGATATGATTTTTAAAAGATTTTATTAATTTCTGGAATTTAATTAATTATTTAATTAATTTCGAAAATGCATTTATGACATCAAGATGATGTCATGTGACATCAAGATCAACAGGGTTGATGAGTCAACCCTGATGTGTGGGTCCCGCATGTCATTCTCTCATATCTAATTAACCTAATCAAAGTTAATTAACATTAGTTAATTAGGTTAATTAGTGATTAGGTTAATTAATCGAATTAATTAGATTAATTAATTACTTACTTAATTAATTAATTAATTAATTAGTTAATTAGTTTTATTTAATTTTTCATTTTCTTTTAATTCTAAACCGCTCGTGGGGGTGGGGCCCCATGTCATCGACCGGGGCCAACAGGCGTGCTTGGGCGATGCCCGTCGGGCGCGACCTGTGGGACGCGCGGGCGCCCGCACCGATCCGCCCGTGCGGTGGGAGGGGCCGACGAGGCGGTGGGGTCGGCCGAGGCCACGACGACGGCCGGAGGCCGCAACACGGCGAGATCGGCCGGCTGCGAGCGGCTTCAAAGCGGCGGAGGAGGGACAAGGCCTCGGCGGCCGACGGATCGGCGCCGTCGGGGGAACGCGTCAGACGGACTGGGGTTTGTGGCGGGTGCGAGAGCGCGGCGACGATGATGCCTGGTCACGGAGAGGCTGGCGACGGGAAGAGAGGGGAAGAGGCCAAGGCGGCAGCCAAGAGGCTGGCCGGCGAGGGGGAGGAGAGGGAACGGGGGGGGGTCGGGCGTGGCATGGACGGCCGGAGCAGCGGCGGGCTCGGGCGACGGCGCGGTTCGGGAGGGGAGAGGGGAACCACGGGGGGGCGAGCGAGCTGTGGGGAAACGTGGGGACTAGGGGAGCGGGCTCGGTGGAGCGTGACGAAGTCCGGCGAGGAGGCGGTTGGGGATGCGGTGGCCGGCGTCGGGGAGGGCGTCCGTGAGGCGGGGGAGGTCGGGGTCGACCCCCGGTGGCGAGCCCCGCGCGTGGGGCGAGGAGGGGAGGAGGAGGGGTCCCAAGGCGGAGAGGAGGAGGCGACCGGTTGGGGGCGGGGCCGCCGGCTGACGAGGGGTGCGGCGGGATCTCGCCCCGATCTGGATCAGGCGAGGAGAGGAAAGTGGATCGGGGGAGGGCGGGGGGCGGCGAGTGGGGCGGCTAGGGTTTCACCAGCGGGAGGAGGGGTTAAGGTGGCGCCTGGTTGGGCGGCCCTGGGAGGGGTTGGGCGGGGGGTTTGGGGGCTGGCGGGCGGGGGAAGGGCTAGCCCAGATGGGCGGGGGTTCCTCCTCCTTTTTTTTTTTTTCTGTTTTTAGCTTATTTAAATTGTCGAAACATTTTACCAAACTTAGTGCACCCCACCATAATTAGGTTTGCTATTTTAGACAACCCCCGAACATTTTTAGTTCTTGTTTTGAAACTTTTTATCGTTTGCTTTTGTTTTGATTTTGTTTTAGAACGGGTTCGAATCAACGTGAGGTTAGTCACCGAACCGGGGTGATTACTGTTCCTTAATCATCCGGGTGTTACAAATCTCCTCCACTACAAGAAATCTCGTCCCGAGATTTAGGAGGTAGAAGGAAAGAGTGCGGATATTCATCTCAAGACGATCCTCGCTCCTAGGTGGCTTCGTCTTGAGTGATTCACCATTGGACTTTGAGGAACTTGATCGCCTTCCGACGTGCGGCGCTCAGCTTGGTCGAGAATGCGGACCGGATGATCTTTATAGGAGAGGTCCTGTTGCAACCGAGCACTTCATGGTCCATCGCCGGATTGGGTCCTTGAAGCAGCGTCGGAGTTGTGACACGTGGAACACATCGTGAACCTGAGAAAGGTTCGACGGAAGCTCCAGTTGATAAGCCACTTTTCCACGCCTTTCCAGAATAGTGAATGGGCCAATATAGCGAGGAGCTACCTTGCCCTTGATCCCGAAGAGGTGAGCACCCTTCATTGGTGTAACGCGAAGATAGGCCTTTTCGCCAGGTTGATAGACCATGTCTTTGTGATGACGGTCATAATTACTCTTTTGACGAGACTGAGCAGTCCTGAGATTCTCGTGAATAATGCGAACTTGTTATTCGGCATGTTGGATAATATCCGGACCGAAGAGTGGACGTTCCCGCTTCGACCAGTTCGGAGGGTTCGCACTTTCGTCCATATAACACTTCGAAGGGGGCCATCTTCAGACTAGCTTGATAGCTATTATTATAAGAGAAATCAGCATACGGGAGAGATTCCTCCCATTTCTTGCGGAAGGAAACGACACAAGCTCGAAGCATGTCTTCGAGAATTTGGTTGACACGTTCCACTTGCCCTTGAGACTGCGGATGAAACGCAGTACTGAAAGATAAATGAGTCCCCATAGCTTCTTGAAAACTTGCCCAGAATCTTGAAGTGAATAAGCTGCCACGGTCCGAACTGATAACCAGTGGAATACCGTGAAGTGAAACAATTATGGACATATAGAGCGTTGCAAGCTGGCTAGCAGTGATCGTTTCTTTGACCGCCAGAAAATGTGCAACTTTAGAAAGCCGGTCAATGACGACAAGAATAGCATCATTACCTTTCTGCGATTTGGGAAATCCAGTGACGAAGTCCATTTCAACATGGTCCCATTTCCATTCCGGAATAGAGATAGGCTGCAGAGTTCCAGCAGGCCTTTGATGTTCTGCTTTGATACGACGGCAAACGTCACACTCCGCAACATAGCGAGCAATGTCTTGCTTCATATTAGACCACCAGAATCTCTGACGAATGTCTTGATACATCTTGGTACTGCCAGGGTGGATACATAGAGGCGTATCATGAGCTTCTTTCATAACCTTCTAAGTCATATTCAGGTTTTCCTTCTTACACGGCACCACTAGGCGGCCTTTGAAGTACAAGGCGCCATCATCAGCAATAGTGAAAGATGAGGGATTTCCTTTCTTGATGTCTTGCTTAATCTTGTAGATTTCAGAGTCAAATCCCTGCATTGTCTTTATGGTGCCCATGAGATCGGGTTCAACAGCCAGGGTATAGAGGGAACCCTGGGGAACAACACGGAGATTCATCTTGCGGAACTCCGGAGGAGGGGAGCGAAGTGCACGGAGGCACAATATGGAGGTTCAGCTTTTGAATTCTTCAACAAGTGAGGGCTGAACTTTGTGAACTCAAGGTGGTTGCAGAAGACTTGCGGCTCAAGGCATCAGCCATTACATTAGCCTTGCTCGGCGATAGGAAATACCCAAATCAAAGTCTGCAAGCAGTCTCCATCCATCTCTGCCGACGGAGGTTCAGGTCCGGCTGAGTAAGATACTTCAGACTTTGGTGGTCGGTGAAGATCTCGCAACGACACGAGAAGGTAATGTCGCCATCGCTTGATGCATGAATGACGGCAGAAGTTCGAGGTCGTGAACTGGGTAGTTCTCTTCGTGAGGGCGCAATTGTCGAGAGGCATAAGAAACTACTTTGCGCTCTTGCATTAGGACACCGCCTAATCCTTGACGAGAAGCGCCACAAGAAATGACGAAGTCCTTCTTAGTATCGGGAGGAGCTAGCATGGGGCGAAGTCAACTTGTCCTTGAGTGCTCGGAAACTTTTCGACATTTATCTCATCCATTGAATTTGACGCCTTATGCAACAAAGTTAGTCGAGGCTCGGCAATCTTGGAGAAGTTCTCATTTAATCGACGGCAATAGTCAAGTAGACCGAGAAAACTTCGACTTGCTTAACGCTCTTGGAGGAGTCCAATCGAGGATAGCCTGAACTCTTTCGTGGTTGACGGCAATACCATCTTTAGAGATGACATGCCCGAGATAGGTTACTTCGGAAACCAGAATTCACATTTGGAGAACTTGGCATAGAGTTGATGCTCGTAGCTTTTCCAAAGACAAGACGAAGATGTTCAAAGATGTTCTTCTTCATTCTTGGAAAAGATCAGATATCATCCAGATAAACCACGATTTAACTTGTCGAGGTAATCCATGAATATATAGTTCATCAAAGCGAGAGAAGGTGGCTGGAGCATTGGTTGCCGAAGACATGACGGTGTACTCGTATGAACCATAACGAGTCACGAATGCGGTCTTGGGGATATCCTCCTCACGAACACGGATCTGGTGGTAACCCAACCTCAAGTCGAGTTTCGAGAACACTGACGAACCAGCCAATTGATCATAAAGATCATTGATCCGAGGAAGAGGATACTTATTCTGAATGGTAGCTTGATTTATGGGACGGTAGTCTTGGACCAATCGGTTTGTCCCATCCTTCTTCTTAACAAAGAGAGAAGGTGCTCCCCAAGGAGAACAACTTGGGCGAATGAAGCCGCTTTGCAGAGATTTGTCGATTTCCTCCTTTAGTTCAAGGAGTTCATGCGGCGGCATCTTGTAGGGTCGCTATTATAGGAGTGGTGCTCGGCTTCAAGTCGATGACGAATTCGACAGCCCTAGCAGGGGAATCCTCGAAGTTCTTCAGAAAGACGCCTTGGAAATCGCAAGCACAGTGAATGTTTTCAATTCCCTCGAGGGTGCGGCGCTCAATGCATTCAATGCATAGAGCCCTGCCTCGCATCTTGAACCGCATTTAGCATTGTAGCTTACTATTTCATCGAAGGGTGTAGCAGATGGACGGTCTTAGTGGCGCAAACGATTGACGCAGATGCGCTTTCAACCAATCCATCCCCAAAATGAGGTCGATGTTAGACGCCTTGAGGATAATGGGGAGGTATAGAATTCCAGCCCTTCGATTTCCACGGGACGCCGACGCCAACCATGGAGGTTTGACATTGTCCCAATGGAGTTTTTACCACTACCAAGAGTTCATCTCCTCACACTTAACGCCGTGCTTGTATGCAAAGTCTTCGACATGAATGAATGCGATGCTCTGAATCGAATAAAACAGATGCAGTACTGAATTTATGAGGAGTGTACCCATCACGAAGAGCAGGCTGGTCTTGAGCTTCGCTCAGATCAACGTGGTAGGCCTGAGCTTGCCCATAAGACTTGCCGGTGTTGTTGCGGTTCGGTGTTTCCACGGCCATTCTTTGGAAGGGCCACTGATTCGGTTCTGGTTGCATTCTCTAGCACGGTGCCCTCGTTGTCCGTGCACCAAGCATAAGCCATTATTGGGAGTGGGAACAGAGCTTGGGGTGGTGGAGCTGGGAGCTTGGCTGCTTAGTTGTAGGCGCACGAGGTGTAGCATAGTTCTCGCCTTGAAGCAGTGCATTCGGCTGGTACATACTTGTTGGGAATCCATATCTTACGCTTCGCGAGGACGGGCTCAAGATGAACCCGTGTCACAGTTGCGCTGTTAGAGCTCTCGTATTCCTGCAGACCAGTTTCGACATTGATAGCTTTGTTCACCAAGGTGGCGAAATCAGCAAAGTCGTGCACTAGGAGTGCGAGCTTGATGTCGACTTGAAGACCGCCACGGAACTTCTCTGTCTGCGGCATCGGTTGCAATGTCCTCTTGAAGATAGCGAGACAAGTCCAGAACTCTCACGATAGGCTTCAACATCTTGTTGCCTTGGGTGAGGTTGCGGAACTCACGCTTCTTCCGTCCATGACCCTTGAGGGATGAAGCGGGCGCGAAGGCAGCTCGAAGTCCGCCAGTGATGAGTGTTCCAACTGGCAGAGTACGACGGTGGCTGTCCCACCATTGAGCTGCGGGTCCCTTCAGAAGAAGGAAGCAAAGGTGACATAGCTGGCAGGGCTACATCAGCAGACTCCATCTCATAGGTGATGTCACGGAGCGACCATCGCATCCAATGGCTGGGTTGAGCTGCGGTACACGCCGGGTTCAGCGATGAAATCTCGCAGAGTTGTTCCGTTTGGGTGCTGGTGCATATTGGGCGAGGAACTGAGCCATCATGTTCTCCATGAACTGGCGATTCATCTCGAGCTATTGGATCATACCAGCCATGTACTCAAAGCGGTGGTGGGAAGTTGGCACCACAACCACGACCGCTGGCCTAACCATCCTGCTATTATATAACAGGGTAGTTCAAGATTTGAGAAATTAAGCAAGAGACGGAATCATTCATGATGAAACATGCATAATGAAAGCAAAGATGATGGGAACTACATAGTAGTTGGCATATCTTACCAAAGGAATCATGCATAGAGTTCAATACATAGAGTCCAAAGACATAGACTACTACATCATGGGCGGCACGCAGCTCATGGCGAATACATCAAACACTAACAAGCAAGTTCACATCAGTCCCACGCTGCATCTGCGGAGGTAGCTGTGGCCCGAAAGCTGGTAGTGCGGCAGCGGATAGTCCTCGACGCCGGTGACTGGGGCCGCGGATACTCGGTGCTGAATCCGACGCCCGTGTGGCGAGAAAAGGGCCAAGTCGCGGAGAGTAGCCTCCACGCCCGCCAACCGACACCCTGGGGCATCACGGTCTGGCTGGGTAGATCGCAGAACGCGCAGCTCTCCGGATCGGACAAAGGGTGCATCAGCGCCGAGCACGGTAAAGGTGCCGACGGGTGATGTACAACTCGTGGCGAAGAGCTCGGTTAGCTCGATCCAGCCCATCGCATGCGTAACAAAGTTACGATGGTGGAAGGGCTCTGGTGATAGTGGTGTAGGCAGCGGTGTAGTAACCCTCCTCACCAACATCGACGCGATAGCAATGTGCACGAAGGGGAGGCGTCCAACTCGATACTCGCATGAAGAGGCGTGTCGAGCAGCATAAGCAGCATCGTGGACTGCCATATCGATAGTCACTCCAACACCATGTGCGGTGTGCAGACAAGAGTGGACTCGTACTCCGAGAGTAGAGGTGGACGATGGCGCGGTACTGCTCCTGGTTGTAGTCCTGGTACTCCTCATAGACGGTGTACTCGGGGTGCCAGCGATAACCCAGATAGGTCATCATCTCGGCTAGCACCGCAGGTGATCCCGAGGCACCAATGGCCGTCGTGTGGCGCACGACCTGCCTCGTGGGTTCCATCTGAAAACAAAGACGTTTCAAAGGAGTCAAATGACAGGGTGGAAATTGCTCAAATACAATTCCAAAAACAACTAAGGCTATATCCAACTTTGGGGTGAATGCGGTCACGGGATCCTAGTGATAGTTAGTAAAATCGTTTAACCCGAGTAGAAGAGAGTTCAGAGCCCCAGAGTAAAGGTCGAGGAGTAAAAGATCCTAGTACCACCCGATGGCGACGTGGGCCCGTAAGGCACACAGCCAAGTTAGTAAAAGTTTTGCAATGTCTAGACTCGACTTCGCCAAGGAGTGTGGAAGGGGATTCCTACAGCAATGGCTCGATACCAACTTCAGACGCCCCGATTCAATCAGACGCTAATCATGCACGCAAATGTGTACGATCAAGATCGTGGACTCACGGAAGATATCACAACACAACTCTACAAATAAAATAAGTCATACAAGCATCATAATACAAGCCAGGGCCTCGAGGGCTCGAATACAAGTGCTCGATCATAGACGAAGTCAGCGGAAGCAACAATATCTGAGTACGAGATATAAGTTAAACAGGTGCCATAAGATGGCTAGCACAAACGGGATACAGATCGAAGAGGAGCAGGCCTCCCGCCGGGATCCTCCTAGGTCACTCCCCGGTCGCCGTCGTGGGCTGCACGTAGTAGTAGGCACCTCCGGAGTAGTAGTCATCATAGGCGGCGTCTGCCCTGGCTCCATCGTCGATTGCAGCAATCGAGTATAGGTAGGGGGAAAGGGGAACACGCAACCGTGAGTACTCATCCAAAGTACTCACAAGCAAGGAGCTACACTACATATGCATGGATATATGTGTAAAGGGCATATCGGTGGACTGAACTGCAGAATGCCGTAATAAGAGGGGATAGTTAGTCTTAACGAAGACTACGCTCGACACTGTCTTGCAACAGTAGGGGGACAATCTGAAGTCCTCCAAGTAACATCATATAGCAATAATCCTACCCGCAATCCCTCGCTCATATCCCCGAGCGAGAGCGACCACCGTTGTATCCGCACTTGGAAGGTGTGTTTTATCAAGTATCCGGTTCTAGTTGTCATAAGCTCAAGGTACAACTCCAAGTCGTCCTGTTATCAAGATCACGGCTATCCGAATAGATTAACTTCCTGCAGGGTGCACCCTCTTACCAAAGACGCTTGATCCCATTTGGCCGGACACACTTTCTCGGTCATGCCCGCCGCGGAAGATCAACACGCCGCAGCCCCACCTAGGCACAACAGAGAGGCCAACACGCCGGTCTAAACCTAAGCGCCGCAGGGTCCGGGCCCATCGCCGAAAGCACACCTGCGACGCTATGTGACGCGGCCGAAGCAGACCTAGCCCATCGGGCATTCCAGTCCAATCCGGTAGCGCGCGCTCGTCGCCGACGTCTCAAGTACTTCGGTGATACCACGACGCCGGATACCCATAACTACTCCCGCGTAGATGGTTAGTGCGTATAAGCTCATAGCCAACCCAGATCAAATACCAAGACCTCGTTAAGCGTGTTAAGTAACCGCGAACGCCGAACAGGGCCAGGCCCACCTCTCTCCTAGGCGGTCTCAACCTGCCTTGTCGCTCCGCCTCAAGATCCACTCGCGGGTGCTCCATCAGCCGACCCGACTTTAGTCTCACATGTATCATGTATAAGTATATAGTATATACCCGTGATCAACTCCCGAGTGATCACGGCCCGATAGTATAGCATGGCAGACGGACAAGAAAGTAGGGCCACAGATGAAAGTACTAGCATCCTATACTAAGCATATAGGATTGCGTAAGGTAACAATGGTTACAAGGACAAGGCTATGCAGCAAAGATAGGAGTATCTCAAAACAAGAATATGCTATGCTACTCTAATGCAAGCAGTGCAGATAAGAGTAGGCGATATCCGTGATCAAGGGGGCTTGCCTGGTTGCTCGGCAAGAGAGAGGGTCGTCAACACCGTAGTCGAACCGCCACCGCAGGCGTCGGTCTCGTAGTCTACCGGAGAGAAGAGGGGAAGAAACAATGAATACAAGGTAAACAGATGCATATCGATGCATGACATGCCAAGAAGCGATGTTAGGCGTGCCCTAACGTGGTATGAGGGGGTACTGGTTAGGGGGGGAAACATCCGGGGAATTTTCCCAGTTCCGGACGTCTGTCAGACAAATGAACCGGAGAGGAAAGTTTGCAGGTTCGATAGGTTAGAGGCATGTGGTGGACGAACGGACTGCGTATCCGGATTCGTCTCGTCGTTCTGAGCAACTTTCATGTTGAAAATATTTTAATCCGGATTACGGATTAAAAGATATGATTTTTAAAAGATTTTATTAATTTCTGGAATTTAATTAATTATTTAATTAATTTCGAAAATGCATTTATGACATCAGCATGATGTCATGCTGACATCAGCAGTCAACAGGGTTGACTGAGTCAACCCTGACAGGTGGGTCCCGCATGTCATTCTCTGTTATCTAATTAACCTAATCAAAGTTAATTAACATTAGTTAATTAGGTTAATTAGTGATTAGGGTTAATTAATCAGAATTAATTAGATTAATTAATTACTTAATTAATTAATTAATTAATTAATTAGTTAATTAGTTTTATTTAATTTTCATTTTCTTTTAATTCTAAACCGCTCTGGGGGGGCAATGTCATCGACCTGTGGGGCAAACAGGCGCAAGCGGGCGATGCCTGTCGGGCGCGACCGTGGGAACGCGGCGGCGCGCGCCCGATCCGATCCGGTGCGGTGCGGTGGGAGGGCCGACGAGGCGGTGGGGTCGGCCGAGGCCACGACGACGGCCGGAGGGAACGCGATCACGGCGAGATCGGTCAGCTGCGAGCGGCAAGCGGCGGAGGGAGTGGACAAAACCTCGGCGGCCGCAGACGGCGCCCGTCGGGGAACGCGTCGGACGGACCGGGGGGTTCGGTGGCGAAGTGCGGCGCGGCGACGATGGCGTTGGTCACGGAGGGCGCCGACGGGGGGAAGAGAGGGGGAAGAGGCTGGCGCGGCGGCCGGGTGCGCCGCCTTCGGGGGGGAGGAGAGGAAGGGGTCGGGCGTGGCATGACGGCCGGAGCCGGCGACGGGCTCGGCGACGGCGCTGTTCGGGAGGGGGGAGAGGGAACCACGGGGGGGGCGAGCTCACTGTGGGGAAACGTGGGGACTAGGGGAGCGGGCTCGGTGGAGCGTGTGAAGTCCGGCGAGGAGGCGGTTGGGGATGCGTGGCGGCGCTGGGAGGCGTCCGTGAGGCGGGGAGGTCGGGTCGACCCCGGTGGCGAGCCCAGCGTGGGCAGGGAGGGAGGAGGAGGGGTCCCAGGCGGTGGAGAGGAGGAGGCGACGGTTGGCGGCGGGGCCGCCACGAGGGGTGTTGGGATCTCGCCCCCGATCTGGATCGGGGCGAGGGAGAGGAAAGTGGATCGGGGGAGGGGGCGCGTGGGGGGGGGGGCGAGCGAGTGGGGGCGGCTAGGGTTTCAGCCGCGGGAGGGAGGGGTTAAGGTGGCGCCGGTTGGGCCGGCCCAGGGGAGGGGCTGGGCCAGGGGGTTTGGGGGGGCTGGCCGGGCCAGGGGGGGAAGGGCTGGCCCAGATGGGCCAGGGGGGTTCCCTCCCTCCTTTTGTTTTCTTTTTCTGTTTTTAGCTTATTTAAATTGTCAAAACATTTTACCAAACTTAGTGCACCCCACCATAATTAGGTTTGTTATTTTAGACAACCCCCGAACATTTTTAGTTTTTGTTTTGAAACTTTTTATCGTTTGCTTTTGTTTTGATTTTGTTTTAGAACGGGTTCGAATCAACATGAGGTTAGTCACCGAACCGGGGTGATTACTGTTCCTTAATCATCCGGGTGTTACAGGATGTCTATCTGAGTGGGAGTTCATAAGATGAACTTAATTATCATGAACATAGTCAAAAGGTCTTTGCAAATTATGTCGTAAGCTCGCGCTTTAGTTCTATTGTTTTAGATATGTTCCTAGAGAAAATTTGGTTGAAAGTTGATAGTAGAAATTATGCGGACTAGGTCCATGAACTGAGGATTGTCCTCATTGCTACGCAGAAGGCTTATGTCCTTAATGCACCGCTCGGTGTGCTGAACCTCGAGCGTCGTTTGTGGATGTTGCGAACATCTGACATACATGTTTTGATGACTACGTGATAGTTCAATGTGTAATGTTAAACGGTTTAGAATCAAGGCACCGAAGACAAATTTGAAAGGTCGCAGAACATATGAGATGTTCCAAGAGCTGAAATTAGGATTTCAGGCTCGTGCCCACGTCAAGAGGTATGAGACCTCCGACAAGTTTCTTAACCTGCAAACTAAGGGAGAAAAGCTCAATCATTGAGCATGTGCTCAGATTGTCTGAGTACTACAATCACTTGAATCGAGTGGGAGTTAATCTTCCAGATGAGATAGTGATGGTTCTCCATAGTCACTGCCACCAAGCTATTAGAGCTTCGTGATGAACTATAACATATCAGGGATAGACATGATGATCCTTGAGCAATTCGCGATGTTTGACACCACGAAAGTAGAAATCGAGTAGGAGTATCAATTGCTGATGGTTAGTAAAGCCACTAGTTTCAAGAAGGGCAAGGGCAAGAAGGGATACTTCATGAAATGGCAAATCAGTTGCTGCTCTAGTGAAGAAACCCAGGGTTGAACCCAAACAAGAGACTAAGTGCTTCTGTAATGAGGAAACGGTCACTGAAGCATAACTACCCTAGACACTGGGTAGATGAGAAGGCTGGCAAGGTTGACAGAAAGGTTGATGTGATCAAGCATCACCTGCTCCCTCTACCATCGAGATTGGTGTTAAACCTAAATAATTGTTATTTGGTGTTTGCGTTGAGCATAGACATGATTGGATTATGTTTATCGCAATACGGTTATTCATTTAAGGAGAATAATGGTTACTCTGTTTATTTGAATAATACCTTCAACGGTCTTGCACCTAAAATGAATGGTTTATTGCATCTCGATCGTAGTGATACACATGTTCATGCCAAAAGATATAAGATAGTAATGATAGTACCACCTACTTGTGGCACTGCCATTTGAGTCATATTGGTATAAAACGCATGAAGAAGCTCCATGTTGATGGATCTTTGGACTCACTCGTTTTTGAAAAGTTTGATACATGCGAACAATGTCTATTGGTGTATACGCATGAAGAAACTCCATGCAGATGGATCGTTTGGACTCACTTGATTTTGAATCACTTGTGACATGCAAATCATACCACATGGGCAAGATGACTGAAAGGCCTCGTTTTCAGTGAGATGGAAGAAGAAAGCAACTTGTTGGAAGTAATAAATTTGATGTGTGTAATCCAATGAGTGCTGAGGCATGCAGTGAATATCGTTATGCTCTTACTTCACAGATGATTTGAGTAGATTCTAAGTATATTTACTTGATGAAACACATGTCTGAAATATTGAAAGGTTCAAGTAATTTCAGAGTGAAGTTGAAGATCGTCATGACAAGAGGATAAGAGGTCTATGATATGATCATAGAGATGAATATCTGAGTTACGAGTTTGGCACACAATTAAGACATTGTGGAAATTGTTTCACAACTAATACCGCCTAGAACACCATAGTGTGATGGTGTGTCCGAACATCATAGCTGCATCCTATTGGATATAGTGCATACCATGATGTCTCTTATCAAATTACCACTATCGTTTATGGGTTAGGCATTATAGACAACCGCATTCACTTTAAATAGGGCACCACGCAATTCCGTTGAGATGACACCGTATGAACTATGGTTTAGAGAAACCTAAGTTGTCGTTTCTTTTTGGGGATGCGGCGCTTATGTGAAAAAAGTTTCAGGCTGATAAGCTCGAACCCAAAACGGATAAATAGATCTTCATAGGACACCAAAACAGTTGGGTATACCTCCTGCCTCAGATCCAGAAGCAAAAGGGATTGTTTCTAGAATCGGGTCCTTTCTTGAGGAAAAGTTTCTCTTGAAATAATTGAGTGGGAGGATGGTGGAGACTTGATGAGGTTATTGAACCGTCACTTCAACTAGTGTGTAGCAGGGCACAGGAAGTTGTTCCTGTGGCACCTACATAAATTGAAGTGGAAGCTTATGATAGTGATCATGAAACTTCGGATCAAGTCACAACCAAACCTCATAGGCCGACAAGGATGCGTACTACTTCAGAGTGGTACATAATCCTGTCTTGGAAGTCATGTTGCTAGACAACAATGAACCTACGAGCTATGGAGAAGCGATGGTGGGCCCGGATTTCGACGAATGGCTCGAGGCCATAAAATCCGAGATAGGATCCATGTATAAAAACAAAGTATAGACTTTGGAACAACTACTTAATAGTCCTAAGGCTGTTGGATACAGATGGATTTTAAAAGGAAGACAGACAATGATGGTAAGTATCACCATTAAAAAAGCTTGACTCGTCGTTAAGATGTTTTGCGACAAGTTCAAGGAGTTGACTGCGATGAGACTTTCTCATTCGTAGCGATGCTAAGAGTCTGTTGGAATTATGTTAGAAGTTACTGCATTATTTATGAAATCTTGCAGAAAGGATGTCAAAACATTATTTCCTCGATGATTTTCTTGAGGAAAGGTTGTATGTGATACAACCAGAAGGTTTTGACAATCCTGAAAGATGCTAACAATAATGCAAAGCTCCAGCAATCCTTCTAAGTACTGGAGTAAGCATCTTGGAGTTGGAATATAAGCTTTGATTAGATGATCAAAGATTTTGGGTTTATACAAAGTTTATCATAAACTTGTATTTCCAAAGAAGTGAGTGGGAGCACTATAGAATTTCTGATGAGTATATGTTGTTGACATATTGTTGATCAGAAATGATGTAGAGTTTCTGGAAAGCATATAGGGTTATTTGAAAAGTGTTTTTCAATGGAAAACCTAGATTCAGCTGCTTGAACATTGAGCATCAAGATCTATAAGGATAGATCAAGACCGCTTGATAGTACTTTCAAACGAACACATACCGTGACAAGATTTTGAAGGAGTTCAAAATATATCGGCAAAGAAGGAGTTCTTGGTTGTGTTATAAGGTGTGAGTATTGAGTAAGACTCAAGACCTGACCACGACAGAATAGAGAGAAATGACAAAGGTCGTCCCCTATGCTTTAGACGTAGGCTCTAAAGTATGCTATGCTATGTACCGCACCTGAAATGTACCTTGCCATGATTCAGTCAAGGGGTACAAGCGTGATCCAGGAATGGATCACATGACAGTGGTCAAACTTATCCTTAGTAACTAGTTGACTAAGGAATTTTCTCGATTATGGAGGTGGTAAAAGAGGTCGTCGTAAAGGGTTACGTCGATGCAAACTTTGACACTAATCCGGATGACTGTGAGTAGTAAACCGGATTCGTATAGTAGAGCAGTTGTTTGGAATAGTTCCAAGTAGCGCATGGGAGATGCATCTACAAGATGACATAGAGATTTGTAAAGCACACACGGATCTGAAAGGTTCAGAACCGTTGACTAATAACCTCTCTCACAAGCGAGATATGATCAAACCCAATGGGTGTTGAATTCATTACAATCACATAGTGATGTGAACTAGATTATTGACTCTAGTGCAAGTGGGAGACTGTTGGAAATATGCCCTAGAGGCAATAATAAAATGGTTATTATTATATTTCCTTGTTCACAATAATTGTCTATTGTTCATGCTATAATTGTATTAACAGGAAACCGTAATACATGTGTGAATACATAGACCACAACATGTGTGACTAGCTCGTTGATCAATAGATAGTTATGGTTTCCTGACCATGGACATTGGATGTCATTGATAATGTGATCACATCATTAGGAGAATGATGTGATGGACAAGACCCAATCCTAAGCATAGCACAAGATTGTGTAGTTCGTTTGCTAAAGCTTTTCTAATGTCAAGTATCATTTCCTTAGACCATGAGATTGTGCAACTCCCGGATACCGTAGGAATGCTTTGGGTGTACCAAACGTCACAACCTAACTGGGTGGCTATAAAGGTGCACTACAGGTATCTCCGAAAGTGTCTCTTGCGTTGGCACAAATCGAGACTGGGATTTGTCACTCCATATGACGGAGAGGTATCTCTGGGCCCACTCGGTAATGCATCATCATAATGAGCTCAATGTGACTAAGTAGTTAATCATGGGATCATGCATTATGGAACGGTTAAAGTGACTTGCCGGTAACGAGATTGAATGAGGTATTGGGATACCAACAATCGAATCTCGGGCAAGTAACGTACCGATTGACAAAGGGAATTGTATACGGGATTGCTTGAATCCTTGACATCGTGGTTCATCCGATGAGATCATCGTGGAACATGTGGGAGCCAACATGGGTATCTAGATCCCGCTGTTGGTTATTGGCCGGAGAGATGTCTCGGTCATGTCTGCATGGTTCCCGAACCCGTAGGGTCTACAGACTTAAGGTTCGGTGACACTAGTTATTATGGGAAATAGTATGTGGTTACCGAAGGTAGTTCGGAGTCCCGGATGAGATCCCGGACGTCATGAGGAGTTCCGGAATGGTCCGGCGGTGAAGATTGATATAATGGACGAAGGGTATTGGAGTCCGGAAGTGTTCTGGGGGTACCAGGCTATGGCCAGCATGACCGAAAGGTGTTTCGGGAGCCCCGGCAAGTGTTGGAGGGCCTCATGGGCCAAAGGGGAAGGGGAAAACCAACCCACTAAGGGTTGGTTGGCCCCCCACACCCTTTCCCACGTTACTTCAGGAGGTGGGGCGCCTCCACCTGGCTTGGGAGGCAAGCCTCCACATGCTTGGCTTGGGGGGCAAGTCTCCCTAGGATTTTCCCTAGGGAGATCCAATCTGCTTGGCCGCCGCCCCCTAGGGGAAACCCTAGGGCGCCTCCCCCTCTCCCCTCGCCCCTATATATAGTGGAGGGGTGGGAGGGTAGCCGCACCTCTTCCCTGGCACAGCCCTCCCTCCTCCTACACCTCCTCCTCCTCCTCCTCCGTAGTGCTTGGCGAAGCCCTGCCGGAGAACCACGAGCTCCATCGCCACCATGCCGTCGTGCTGCTGGAGTTTTCCCTCAACTTCTCCTCTCCCCTTGCTGGATCAAGAAGGAGGAGACGTCCCCGGGCTGTACGTGTGTTGAACGCGGAGGCGCCGTCCGTTCAGCGCTTAGATCGGAATCGACCGCGATCTGAATCGCTGCGTGTACGACTCCACCAACCGCGTTCTTGTAACGCTTCCGCATCGCGATCTTCAAGGGTATGAAGATACACTCATCCTCTCCCTCTCTTGTTGCTAGAATCTCCATAGATTGATCTTGGTGATGTGTAGAAAATTTTGAATTTCTGCTAGGTTCCACAACACCCCCCGCCCCCGCTCCAGCAGGGTGCCGGAACAGGTCTAGATTGGTTTTCGGTGGCTACAGAGGCTTGCGGTGGCGGAACTGCTGATCTAGGTTATGTTCTGGGGGTTTCTGTATATATAAGAGGTTTTGGCGTCCGGAACAAGTCAGGGGGGTCTCCAGGCTGTCCACAAGCTAGGGAGGCGTGCCCAGGGGCGTGGGCGCGCCCCCACCCTCGTGGGCCGCCCGGGACTCTTCTGGCCCATCTCTTTTGCTCCATGGCCTTCTTCTGGTCCAAAAATAAGTTCTGTGAAGTTTCAGGTCAATTGGACTCCGTTTGGTTTTCCTTTTCTGCGATACTCAAAAACAAGGAAAAAACAGAAACTGGCACTGGGCTCTAGGTTAATAGGTTTGTCCCAAAAAACATATAAAATAGCATATAAATGCATATAAAACATCCTAGAAGGATAATATTATAGCATGAATACTTCATAAATTATAGATACATTGGAGACGTATGAGGCATCCCCAAGCTTAGGCTCTTGCCACTCCTTATTCCAAAATCCATCAAATCTTTACCCAAAACTTGAAAAACTCACAACACAAAACTTCAACAGAAAATCTCATGAGCTCCGTTAGTATAAGAAAATAAACCACCACTTTAAGGTATTGTAATTAACTCATTCTTTATTTATATTTGTGATAAACCTACTGTATTCCAACTTCTCTATGGTTCATACCCCCCAATACTACTCATAGATTCATCAAAATAAGCAAACAACACACGAAAAATAGAATCTGTCAAAACAGAACAGTCTGTAGCAATCTGTATCAAACGAATACTTATGGAACACCAAAAATTCTGAAATAAATTGGTGGACGTGAGGAATTTGTCTATTAATCATCTGAAAACGAATGAACCTAAAATCACTCTCCAATAAAAAATGGCACCTAATCTCGTGAGCACAAAAGTTTCTGTTTTTTACAGCAAGATTGCAAAGACTTCACACATGTCTTCCCAAAGGTTCTACTTGGCACAAACACTAATTAAAACATAAAACCACATCTAAACATAGGCTAGATGAATTATTTATTACTAAACAGGAGCAAAAAAGCAAAGAACAAAAATAAAATTGGGTTGCCTCCAACAAGCGCTATCGTTTAACGCCCCTAGCTAGGAATTGAGATTTAAATGATGCTCACATGAAAGACAAGAATTGAAGCACAAAGAGAGCATCACAAAACATGTGAAAAACACATCTAGTTCTAACATACTTCCTATGCACAGGAATTTTATAAGCAAACAAATTATCAAGACAAGCAAAAACTAGCATATGCATGTAAGAAGAAAGAAACAATAGCAATCTCCACATAACGAGAGATGATTTTGTAACATGAAAATTTCTAAAACAATATTTTCCTCTCTCATAATAATTACATGTGGGATCATATTTAAATTCAACAATATAGCTATCACATAAAATTTTCTCGACATGATCCACATGCATGCGAAGTTGACACTCTTCCAAAATACTAGGAATATCATTAACTAAAGTCATGACCTCTCCGAACCCACTTTTATCCAAAACTTCATAAGATTGAACATTATCCAAATATGTGGGATCTAAAGTTGACACTCTTCCAAACCCACTTTCAATATTATTGTAAACATTATTATCAATCTCATAATCATCACGGGGCTTAAATAAACTTTCAAGATTGTAAGAAGAATCACCCCAATCATGATCATTGCAACAAGTAGTGGACATAGCAAAACTAGCATCCCCAAGCATAGGGTTTTGCATATCATTAAAACAATTGACATTAATAGAATTTATAATAACGTCATTGCAATCATGCTTTTCAATCAAAGATCTATCGTCAATCACTTCATAAAGTACTTCATCGCAATTTTTCAGATTCACGGATTTCAAGCAAAACTCCATAAAGAAAATCTAGTGCACTCAACTCACTAGAAATTGGTTCATCATAATTAGACCCTTTAAAAAGATTAGCAAGTGGATGGGGATCCATAAACTCTTAGCAAGCGAAGATGCAAGCAAAAAGAAGGCACATGGTAACACAAGATCGAACAGAAGGAGGGCGAAGAAAAGGCAAAGGTTTTCGAAAATTGCTTTAGAAGTGGGGGAGAGGAAAACGAGAGGCGAATGGCAAATAATGTATTGCGAGGGATAAGAGTTTATGATGGATACTTGGTATGTCTTGACTTGGCATAGATCTCCCCAGCAAGGGCGCCAGAAATCCTTCTTGCTACCTCTTGAGCATGCGTTGGTTTTCCCTTGAAGAGGAAAGGGTGATGCAACAAAGTAGTGTAAGTATTTCCCTTAGTTTTTGAGAACCTATGTATCAATCCAGTAGGAGAAAACGCTCAAGTCACCTAGTACCTGCACAAACAATCAAGAACCTTGCAACCAACGCGATAAAGGGGTTGTCAATCCCTTCACGGTCACTCGCAAAAGTGAGATCTAATAAAGATTGTAAAGTAAATATTTTTGGTATTTTTGTTGTATAGATTGGAAAGTAAAGATTGCAAAATAAAAGAACGGTGACAGAAATTGGCAAGTTGATGGGAAACTAATATGATGTAAAATAGACCCGGGAGCCATAGGTTTCACTAGTGGCTTCTCTCAAGATAACATGTATTACGGTGGGTGAATAAATTACTGCCGATCAATTGATAGAAAAGCGCATAGTTATGAGAATATCTAGGCAATGATCATATAGGCATCACGTCTATGTCAAGTAGATCGAAACAATTCTGCATCTACTACTATTACTCCACACATCGACCGCTATCCAGCATGCATCTAGAGTATTAAGTTCATAAGAACAGAGTAACGCATTAAGCAAGAAGACATGATGTAGAGGGATAAACTCAAACAATATGATATAAACCAAATCTTTTTATCCTCGATGGCAACAATACAATACGTGCCTTGCTGCTCCTACTATCACTGGAAAAGGACACCGCAAGATTAAACCCAAAGCTAAGCACTTCACCCATTGCAAGAAAGATCAATCTAGTAGGACAAACTAAACCGATAATTCAAAGAGACTTGCAAAGATATCAAATCATGCATATAAGAATTCAGAGAAGAACCAAATAATATTCATAGATAATCTTGTTCATAAATCCACAATTCATCGGATCTCGGCGAACACACCGCAAAAGAGTATTACATCGAATAGATCTCCAAGAACATCGAGGAGAACTTTGTATTGAGAATCAAAGAGAGAGAAGAAGCCATCTAGCTAATAACTATGGACCCGAAGGTCTGTGGTAAACTACTCACGCTTCATCGGAGAGGCTATGGTGTTGATGTAGAAGCCCTCCTTGATCGATTCCCCCTCCGGCAGATCGCTGGAAAAGGCCCCAAGATGGGATCTCACGGGTACAGAAGGTTGCGGCGGTGGAAAGGTGGTTTCGTGGCTCTCCCTGATGTTTTTAGGGTATAAGAGTATATATAGGCGAAAGAAGTATGTCGGTGGAGCTACGAGGGGCCCACGAGGGTGGGGGTGCGCCTACCCCCTGCGCGCGCCCTCCTACCTCGTGGCTGCCTCGTTGCGTCTCCGACTTCATCTTCAGGTCTTCTGGTTTGCTTTCGGTCCAAGAAAGATCATCGTGAAGGTTCCATTCCATTTGGATTCCGTTTGATATTCCTTTTCTGCGAAACACTAAAATAGGCAAAAAAAAACAGAAACTGGCACTGGGCCTCCTGTTAATAGGTTGGTCCCGAAAATAATATAAAAGAGCATATTAAAGCCCATTAAACATCCAAAATAGATAATATAACAGCATGGAACAATCAAAAATTATAGATAAGTCCGAGACGTATCACAACGCCTATGCATAGATTACCCCAATGTCACCTCAGGAATCTGCGAGTTGAGTGCCAAAACATATATCAAGTGAATCAATACGATACCCCATTGTCACCACGAGTATTAAATTGCAAGACATATATCAAGTGTTCTCAAATCCATAAAAGTATTCAATCCGATAACAATGAAATCTCAAAGGGAAAAACTCAATTCATCACAACAAGATAGAGAGGGGAAAACACCATATGATCCGACTATATTAACAAAGCCCGCGATACATCAAGATCGTGACATCTCAAGAACATGAGAGAGAGAGAGAGAGATTAAACACATAGCTACTGGTACAAACCCTCAGACCCGAGGGTGGACTACTCCCTCCTCATCGTGGTGGCCACCGGGATGATGAAGATGGCCACCGGAGATGATTCCCCCTCCGGAAGGGTGCCAGAATGGGGTCTAGATTGGTTTTCGGTGGCTACAGAGCCTTGAGGCGGCGGAACTTTTGATCTAGGTTAACCCCGAGGTTTTCTGGAATTTTTGGGAATTTATAAGGTAAAGAGGGGGTGCGGGAGGCCACCGAGGTGGGCACAACTGGGCCCCCAGGCGCGCCCTGGTGGGTTGTGCCCCCCTCGGGGCACCCCCCAGGTGCTGCTCTGGTCCATCCTGGGTGTTCTGGTCCATAAAAAATATCCAAAAAAAATTGCGGTGTTTGGACTCCGTTTGATATTGATTTCCTGTGATGTAAAAAACAAGAAAAAACATCAACTGGCACTGGGCACTGGGTCAATAGGTTAGTCCCAAAAAATGATATAAAGTTGCTATAAAATGATTGTAAAACATCCAAGAATGATAATATAACAGCATGAATACTTCATAAATTATAGATACGTTGGAGACGTATCAGCATCCCCAAGCTTAACTCCTACTCGTCCTCGAGTAGGTAAATGATAAAAGAAATAATTTATGAAGTTTGAATGCTAGAAAAGTGCATAAGTTTGATCAATGATAATTTCAATCACTTTCCCTAGCATCATAAGAACAACTCTTTCTCATAAAACTCATCATGATAAAGTAGCAACCAATTCACATGTTAAGGTTCAAACAAAAAATTCTCTTAAAACTCAACAACCTATGTTCTCAGTCACCAAGCAATTGTAATTCAACTTATTCAACAGAGTTTAAGTAAGAGCTCCACATACTCAACCATCATATAGTCTTCTATGATTGCTAACACACATGAGCAAAACATTTCAACCGGACACATAGAAAGATAGGGGCGTATAATTTCGCCTCCCAACGTATTCACCTCAAGGGTGATGTCAGCAATAATAACTCATGCTACCCATATCCAACTGGATATATGTGCCTAGATCTTTCCTCACCACATGTTGCTTGCCGAAAGAAAAAAATAAAAAGGAATAGAGGGAAAACTTTGACTCTTGCATGAAAGTAAATACAAAAAAGTAAAAGGTAGGCCCTTCGCAGAGGGAAGCAGAGGTTGCCATGCGCTTATTGTTTGTATGCTCAACCCCTTAGTGCAAAAGAACGTCACGTTGTATTGCCCCTTGTGATGGCAACCTTTATTATGCAGTCTATCACTTTTATTCTTCACCATCACAAGTTCGTACAACGCAAATGATCTCACACTTTTAGAAGCAATTTTTATTGCCTTACTACACCGATGATAACTTACTTGAAGGATCTTGCTCAATCCTTAGGTTGGTATGGTGGACTCTTGAAGATTAGATTTGGGTTTAAGGGGTTTTGGATGCACAAGTAGTATCTCTACTTGGTGCGGAATTTTTGGCTAGCAAAGATGGGGGGCAAGCACCACATGTTGAAGGATCTATGACAATATAAATTCTATGTGAAATGAACAAACATAAACCATTACATTGTCTTCCTTGTCCAACGTCAACAATTTTGGCATATAAAATTTTGATGGGGGCTCACAAAAACAAAAGATTTCCAAGATAGTGTATTTGTATGTGAAAGTTATCTTCCTTATACTAATTATTAGTGAATTGCTTGTATGACCAATATTGTGATTGTCAAGCCTCAAAAGATTTCACTTTCTAAACCCAATGTGAATCTACCACTAGGCATGATATGATTTCAACTTCATGACATTCAATTTATTCAACAATTTACTCATAGGATATAAGTGAAGCACAAGAGTAAATGACAACGAAAAGAGCTTCGTTGACGAGATGTGAATGCTGCTTACTTAGCCTCCCTGCAACTATTTGAGGACTCTATTTTATTTAAAATTTTCAGATCTAAGTATATTATTAAAATAGCAAGCAAAACAAAATAAAATGACTTTTCAAGGATAGCACAACTCGTGTGGAGAAGCAAAAAACTTAGGCTCAACCCATACTAACCGATAATTGTTGATGAAGAAATGTGGGATGCCTACCGGGGCATCCCCAAGCTTAGATGCTTGAGACTTATTGAAATATTATCTTGGGGTGCCTTGGGCATCCCCAAGCTTGAGCTTTTGTGTCTCCTTAATTCTTCTCATATCCCGGTTTTCCTAAATCTCAAAAGCTTCATCCACACAAAACTCACCAAGAACTCGTGAGATAAGTTAGTATAAACCAATGCAAAAACCTTATCATTCTCTACTATAGCAAATCACTAAAATTATTATTGAACATTGGATATTAAATTCCTCTGCATATTTAATACTCCTATCCTCAAATAAAATCATTAAACAAGCAAACATATGCAAACAATACAAACATAACAGCAATCTGCCAAAATAGTACTGTCGGTGTCAAAACCGGCGGACCTCGGGTAGGGTGTCCCGAACTGTTCGTCTAGGCGGATGGTAACAGGAGACAAGGGACACGATGTTTTTACCTAGGTTCGGGCCCTCTCGATGGAGGTAAAACCCTACTCCTGCTTGATTAATATTGATGATATGGGTAGTACAAGAGTAGATCTACCACGAGATCAGAGAGGATAAACCCTAGAAGCTAGCCTATGGTATGATTCTTGTTCGTCCTACGGACTAAAACCCTCCGGTTTATATAGGCACCGAAGAGGGTTAGGTTTACACAAAGTCGGTTACAATGGTAGGAAATCTACATATCTATATCGCCAATCTTGCCTTCCACGCCAAGGAAAGTCCCATCCGGACACGGGACGAAGTCTTCAATCTTGTATCTTCATAGTCCAGGAGTCCGGCCAAAGGCTATAGTCCGGCTATCCGGACACCCCCTAATCCAGGACTCCCTCAGTAGCCCCTGAACCAAGCTTCAATGACGATGAGTCCGGCGCGCATATTGTCTTCGGCATTGCAAGGCGGGTTCCTCCTCTGAATACTTCATAGAAGATTTTGAACACAAGGATAGTGTCCGGCTCTGAAAAATAAGTTCCACATACCACCCTAGAGAGAATAATATTTACACAAGTTCAATCTACTGACGTATTCCGCAGCATGACATCACACCACGGCCAAGCCTTTATTCAAATCGTTTTTACTGTCCCACCTTAGCGCGTTTAGCGAGGCGGTTTCCTTGGCACGTCTTGTCAAAGCAGAGATCGTGTCCCCTTATTCCGGGATTATCATTAATACGGGCGTGGGTAACTCAGTCGTGCCCGTTGGCACGCCTCCTCTATCGAAGGCGAGTCCCAAACGGTCACGGGGAGGGCTCCTGGTATTCAACCTCTTTATATAGCGACCAAGGCCCCGCTCTTTTTTCTCAATCTCAATCGAATCCGCCCCTCGCTTCGAGTCCCAACACCCAAAGCTCCAGATTCAGGCACTTCGGACATTCGATGATGTCCGGCTCCGACCTTCAAGGCCGGTGGATGCCTTCTTCCGTCACGGAGGAAGACATCCTAAAGCTAACATATGCCAGGTATCTAACCGGCGAAATCTCACATAGGCTACCTGCCCAAGGGCAGGTTATTCCCTCTCCCAAGCACGGTGAAAGCGTGGTGTTCGCGTCTCACTTCCTTCGGGGGCTAGGCTTCCCGACGGACCCCTTCGTGAGGGGGCTCATGTTTTAGTACGGGCTGGAATTTCACGACTTGGATCCGGAGTCCATCCTCCACATCTCATCGTTCATCGTCGTATGCGAAGCATTCCTCCGCATTACCCCTCACTTCGGATTGTGGCTCAAGACCTTCAAGGTGGAGCTGAATATGATCAAGGGGCAACAGGCAGAGTGCAGAGGGGCTGTTATAAGCAAGAATGCTGATGCTCCATGGCCCGAGGGCTCCTTTCAAGAGGAGCTCAGTCTATGGCAACAAGAGTGGTTTTATATCACAGCTCCCAGGGGCACCAAATGGGTGGCGCCACCTGCCTTCCGCTCGGGTCCTCCACCGCGGCTGGCATCATGGGTCAATAAAGGGCTTGACTGGGGGCCGTCCAAGGACGTGCCCTCGTTGCAGGGCCGTATTTGAGACCTCCTAGAGAGAGAGATCAATCTGGTCGTAGTAGCGCAGGTCATGCTGATTCATCGCATCCTGCCCTGCAAACGTCGCCCCCTCCACCTGTGGGAGTTCAATCCGGAGGGACCACAAGCTCTCCAACATTTTATGGGCGCAACGCCCGTGGAGATGTACAAACTGTTCTTCGGATCACAAGCAATGTCTCCGGACTCAACCGAGGACGCAGGTCTGAGCTGCAATCGCCCGGATGCTCAAGTAAGTAGTCCCGTACCCGGACACGCTATCCGTATATTTATCATAAACTTGCCCTTAAAAGAGTTGTCCCTTAAACAGGAGTGGATAGCGAAAGCAAAACTGATCAGGTGTCCGTCCCCCCTCTCTGAGACCACGCCGGATCCCGTGTTAACCAAGATGCTGGAGGCTGCGCCTTTAGAAGAAGGCGAAGGGGGGAATAAGGAAGCTACTGCCTCTGCGAAGGAGGTTATCAAGAAAGGAGGGATCAAGAATCCCTCCATCCAAGGGGAGAAGAGGACCGCCTCTGAAGATCCGGAGACCAAGGCCTCAAAGCGCGGGAAGAAATCTTCGCCAGAGGGTCCTCCGCCGGAAGATGCCCCGGCCGCATTATTTCCCCAAGGAGATCAGCCCTCCAGCGAGCCGTAAGTATAGAGGGGAGTTTTTAAAATAAGAGACATCCCTATTTTGTTTCTGAATATGACCAAAATTTTACCTTGTAGTTCGGATCTCAGCCCTTCTCAGCAGAGCTCGTCTTCAGGGGATCTTCGTCCGGAGATGATCGAGAGCGGAACGCCTTCCCCTGCCGTACCGCCTAGCGAGGCGGACGATCCTGAGGTGTCGTCGCGGAGGGTTTCTCCGAATCCGGCAGGGGTGGAGGGCGGTCGTAGGGCCCCCCAGAGGCCTCCGTGTCCGACCTTCGAAAAAGGCCATCAGACGAGTCCAGCACCTCCTGGTGCACGTCGGAGGAGTTGAAGGGTCTGCTCGGGCAAGTGTCTATCTCAGAGGATCACCGTGCATTGATGGGTACGGTGATTGAAAAAATCTAAATCCCATGAAAGCGGGTTGTACGAGGCCGCCGAAGTTCTTGACAGGTTTTGAGGTACGTGCAATGATGTACCTTTTGACGGTTCCGCATATATAAGATGCGCCCTGTGTAGATAGTAGCCCCTGAGACTCGGTGCGTTTGTCAAGAATGACAGCGTGCCGAGGATCACAATCCCATGTTATAATATGTCGCCCTTCCTATGTAGGTGGCGGAGCGTCCAGTGGCTAGCCGGACTGATGAATTTGCTGAACTAAAGCGGCAACTTGACGTGGCGGATGCCGACATCGCGCTTGTCAATAAGCGGCTTGACGAGTCACAAGGTATGCGGTTTCTCCGCGGACACCTGGTAAGGGAGCTTGATGCCCGTGCCTTACAACATGTATGCTTGATGCAGATGGTGCCGCTGCCATGGAGAACATTCGGGCGGAGCTTTCCCGAGCCAAGGAGCAGGGCAGAAAAAGTGATGCTGCTGCCTTAAAGGCGGCCGAAGAGCTAAAAGCCGAACAGGCTGCTCACTGACGAAGCAAGAAGGAAATGGCCGAGATGGCCGTGAAGTTGAAGAATGCTACCGACCGTTGCGAGCTTCTTGAAAAAGAAGGTCAAGCGGAGCAAGAGGACCTGAAGAAGGCCACCACCGAGGCCAAGGATGCTCGCTCTGCGATGAGAGCCATGAAGGAGGAGCTACGTCAGGCGGAGATATCGCGGTGGAAAGCCCTTTACGCTGCGGAGGAAGTTCACGGATCCTAAATATGCTCGGTTGGACCGGCTGTGGAGTAGTGAGGATGCTTATCTGGACTTGGCGGCTAGTGCATGGACGCGCCGAACACCGGAGATCAAAAGGATCACGAGATGGAAGAGCTTTTTGTCGTGATTCCGTAATCTAGGCGTCCACTTCCATTAACCGATCGTTTGGCGAATGGGCGGAGCTGAATAGGTTGTCCGGACTTGCCATGAAGAATGTCGTGACTCATTTGTGGCCGAAAAGGCCCGAGCTGAAGAGTTATTTTGGCTTGGTGCAGCAGTTCCTTGGTGCGGTGCCGCATATCAAAGCAATGAGGTGATCAGCATGCTTAGAGGGTGCGCGGATGGCTCTTGCCCGTGTCAAGACATACTGGGCGGAGATAAAGGCCACCGATGTTGCATCCCAAGATTCGGACGGAAGCCGAGTACCTGTCGGGCACTATTTTCAGGAAGTCTGCAGGGCCCTCGTTTAATAGAGACGCAGTGCTCGAAGGATATTATGTTCGAATAACATGTATTATTGTGAAACAATGTTTCGATGGAATATAAAAGCTTTTTATACTTTTGCCTTCAAGAATTAAAATACCTCATGTGCGGTTGTTAATGTATATGTATATAACTGAAAGATGGCAGTCTTTGGCTTCAGCCCCCACGCATATAATGCGGGGTGTTTCTGGCGCCTTTACACAGCTTGATCAACGTCTTGGTCCTACAAAGGAGGTGATAGCGCAGCAAACTAGGCAACCGGACTATAATGCTTTATCACTTTCACTTAGCCATAGGAGTTCGACAGTGGGGCTACTATATAGCCCATAGGGGCACCGCGCTCACCCGAATTCGGGGCGCGTATGTGCCTAACCGGGAAACGGCCCTTCGTCAATGCAGAGGAATTCTAAAGATTCCAGCGGGTCATCGAGTGGTTGACCTGTCTCACGCTATATCATGACAGTCAGTTTTCGTCTTTCTCTACTGAGGTGCTCGCCTGGCCGAACCGGGGAACAATCGCAGTAGTTCTCCTGGTGCCGCATTAGCCGATAGAGCGGAATGTAAGGCAGCAAAACACAGGAGTCGGGCAAACCCAACATTTGACCAAAGACATGATTCGAAGCTGATGCATATAAGGCCTAACTCGAGACGCCGAACACTCCCTATGGTATTCGGTCTTTATGAAAACGGGTCGAACAATCGCCCTTGGTAATAAGCCCCTGGTGTCCAGGTACGCGCGAAATTCTGATGTCGCCTATGCCAAAAAGGCCAGCCTCCTCCTAGGTTATAGCAAGAAACCGGGGGATGTGTATCAACAAGAGACAGTGAAAAAGGTTTACGCAGGGTCTTAATCTGAAAAGAATCCTTGTGATGGGTCCCTACTGCACGTCTGCGCCCGTGTCTCCGTTGTGCCGTATCCTGGACGGGTGTAGCACGATGTTCATCTGTAAAAGAGAGGAACTTAGTTGAAAAAGGTCGTGCGAAAATGTACGTTATATTAAATAAATGAAGTACAATTCAAAAAATGAATAAAATTGAGCTTTATGGTCTCTTGTTGCGGAGCCCCTTGTACGGGGGCATGTGTCTAGTAAGCCCTTGTATGTTTCGCGGACTCGGCCGGCTGTCCGGGTCTGGATGACCTGTCTAAGTGCTTTTATTGGTGAAGCTGGTTTATTGTGTGGCTGTCAAGGCAACGCATGATTTTCGGACTCGAGGAACCCTCGATGTTTCCTTTAACGAGATGATGCCGCGTGGACCGGGTTTTTAAGTGTAAGAGATGCATAATGCGGTATTGCGTTAAAAGGGCGAAAGCTTCGCGTCCCAATAGTGCTTGATAGCTACTTGTAAATGGGGCAAGGTGGAAGGTTAACTTTTCGCGGCGGAAGTTGTCGGGTGAGCCGAACACAACTTCTACCAGTAGAGAGCCCGTACAATGGGCATATGGCCTGGCATTACCCCTTGAAAGGAAGTGTTGCTATGGCGAAATTTGGTTGGGTCTATCCCCATTTTGCGGATTGTGTCCTGATATAGCAAGTTTAGATCACTGCCGCCGTCCATTAGGACTTGTGAAAATTGGAGTCCGCCAATTATCGGATCTAATATCAAGGCAGTCCAACCTGCATTCCGTATACTTCTAGAGTAATCCCAATGGTCGAAGGTGATTGGTTTTAACAACCAGTGGCGGGACTCCTCCGGGATAGGCCGTATGGCGCGTACCTCTATGGGCGCCGCTCTATTTTTCCCTTTTGTCACGTGAAGTGAGTTTACTGTTTTGATTTCTTGTGGGAAATTCTTTTGTTTTCCGGTGCTCTTCTTTTGGGTTTCGTCATCGTCCTCGCTTGGTGTGTCGAGCCCCTTGTGTTCGGCGTTGAGTTTGCCGGACTGCTTGAAGACCCAACAGTCTTTGTGGGTATGGTTTGCAGGCTTCACAGAGTCTGTGGATTTGGCATATCTTGTCCAAGATTTTGTTTAAGTTAGATAGCTCGTCCTGTTATCCTTAAGGGCAGCTTTTATGATTCTGTCGAGAGCTTTTGAATCCGGCGTTGGTATGCGTGCTCTTGAGTTGTTTCCTTGGTCCGACGCTGGTCCTTGTTGCGTCGTGGTTTCCCGCTTCCATCCCCGACTTGGATGTACTTGGGTCATTGGGCTGCATCTTGCCAGCCAGCTATCCTCTCCCGCGCAAAAGCGGTCATGAGGCTTGTTAATGCGGCCATTGTTCTTGGCTTTTCTTGGCCGAGGTGTCTGGCGAGCCATTCGTCTCGGACGTTGTGTTTGAAAGCTGCTAAGGCTTCGGCGTCCGGACAGTCGACTATTTGCTTCTTTTTAGTAAGGAATCTATTCCAAAATTTACGGGCTGACTCTCCGGGTTGTTGAGTTATGTGACTTAAATCATCGGCATCCGGAGGTCGGACATAGGTCCCTTGAAAATTTGCCCGAAAGGCATCCTCGAGCTCCTCCCAACTTCCAATGGTGTTTTCAGGAAGGCTTTTAAGCCAATGCTGGGCTGGCCCTTTGAGCTTGAGGGGTAAGTATTTTATGGCGTGGAGATCATCTCCTCTAGCCATGTGTATGTGGAGGATGTAATCCTCAATCCAGACTCCAGGATCTGTTGTTCCGTCGTATGCCTCTATGTTTACGGGCTTAAATCCCGCTGGAAATTCATAATCCAGCACCTCATCAGTGAAACATAGGGGGTGTGCGGCACCCCTGTATCTATGTGTACCGTGATGTTCAGATACTTGATGTGTTGGCTTGCTTACTGGAGCTTGCTTTCTTGGCCCGTAGATAGATCTAACTGGGCCATCTTTTTTATGCGAATCCCTGTGCGGATCACGTGTCGGCTTGTGTGCGGCGCCGTTTGCCGCTCTCTGTTTGCCATGGGGTCGTCCATCCGACCGGGTGGCCTCTTTGTTTTTTGATTGCGGGGGCTCTACGGCCTCCTCATCAAATTCAGGCAGTAGTTTTCGCTTTGGGTAGCTCTTCGTTCGGCGACTGTCGCCGTATTTGTCTCATGTGTTGAGTACTTTGCTCCATCTGATTATGAGTGCATCTTCCACTGTTTTGAGCTTCCGCTTCTGCTTTTTCAGGCTACGTGCAGTGGTGATGAGCCTTTTGTGGAGGTTATTCTGCTCCAGCAACTTGTCCGGCGTGAGATCGTCCGGACTGTTATCTTCGCCGGGGACGGGTTGTTTATCCAGATTGTCCTGTTCGGACGGTTGCTCGATAGCATGTTAATGCGTCCACGGTGTGCCCTGCTCTATGGCTGGGTCTGTATGGCTGTTGTCTTTGTCGGCGGGACTTTGGCGGCGCTTACGTCGCCGTTTGACTGCCGAGGAATGATCCTTCGTGGCGTCCGTTGTTCCTCGTCGTCGCTTCCTTTAGGTGTGTCCACCATGTATACATCGTGAGATGAGGTGGTTCTCCAGTGCCCTATAGGCGCTGGTTCATGTTCCTCCCCTACATCGTCGTCCATACCGTCGATGTCTTCGGAGTCGAAGTCGAGCATGTCGGTTAAATCATCGACAGTGGCTACGAAGTGGGTGGTGGGTGGGCTTTGATTTTCTTCGTTGTCCGCATCCCAACCTTCCTGACCATAATCCGGCCAGGGCTCTCCTGATAAAGATAGAGACTTTAGTGAATTCAAGATGTCGCCAAAGGGCGAGTGCTGAAAGATGTCCGCGCAGTGAATTCCATGATCGGCCCCAATCGGATTATTGGCGGGGCGCGGAAGGCTCGAGTCCGGAGAGGAGTCCGCACCTTGAGATTCTGAGCGCGAAGGGCCAGGGGTAGGTGTCTGGCTCAATCGCCGTAGAGATCCACAGCCCCCAGGCGGTGTCCAGCCACCGTCCTCGATCGGGCGTGATCGGCTCGAGCTGAAGGTCGGAGCGGACACGGTGCGAACTCGGGACCACTGCTCGCGGCAGAGCTAGATCATGCCCTCGTGCGGTCTGGCGGCGCTTGGCAGTGGCTCGAACCCGTCGAAGATCAAGTCTCCACGGACATCAGCCGTGTAGTTCAAACTTCCAAATTTGACCTAGTGGCCAGGGGCGTAGCTTTCAATCTGCTCCAGATAGCCAAGCGAATTGGCCGGCAATGCAAAGTCGCCGAATACGAAGATCTGTCCGGGGAGAAAAGTCTCACCGGGCGCATCGTTGTTGATGATTGGAGGAGCCATCGGGCCTAAAGATGGCGACTACGAGGAACTCTCAATGAAAGCACCAATGTCGGTGTCAAAACCGGCGGATCTCGGGTAGGGGGTCCCAAAGCTGTGCGTCTAGGCGGATGGTAACAGGAGACAAGGGACACGATGTTTTACCCAGGTTGGGCCCTCTCGATGGAGGTAAAACCCTACTCTGCTTGATTAATATTGATGATATGGGTAGTACAAGAGTAGATCTACCACGAGATCGAGAGGCTAAACCCTAGAAGCTAGCCTATGTTATGATTGTTGTTAGTCCTCTGACTAAAACCCTCCGGTTTATATAGGCACCGAAGAGGGTTAGGGTTACAGAGTCGGTTATAATGGTAGGAAATCTACATATCCGTATCGCCAAGCTTGCCTTCCACGCCAAGGAAAGTCCCATCCGGACACGGGACGAAGTCTACAATCTTGTATCTTCATAGTCCAGGAGTCCGGCCAAAGGCTATAGTCCGGCTATCCGGACACCCCCTAATCCAGGACTCCCTCAAGTACAGTCTGTAAAGAATATTGCCATGCGACTTACCACTGTTCCGTTTGTTATGACACGCTTCATCATTGTCATATTGCCATGCATGATCATGTAGTTGACATTGTATTTGTGGCAAAGCCACCGTTCATAATTCTTTCATACATGTCACTCTTGATTCATTCCACATACCGGTACATCGCCGGAAGCATTCATATAGAGTCATATTTTGTTTTAAGTATCGAGTTGTAATTCTTGAGTTGTAAGTAAATAGAAGTGTGATGATCATCATTATTAGAGCATTGTCCCAAGTGAGGAAAGGATGATGGAGACTATGATTCCCCCACAAGTCGGGATGAGACTCCGGACAAAAAGTAAAAAAAATAAAAAAAGAGGCCATAAAAAAAGGCCCAAATAAAAAAAATAAAAAAATGAGAGAAAAAGAGAGAAGGGACAATGTTACTATCCTTTTACCACACTTGTGCTTCAAAGTAGCACCATGATCTTCATGATAGAGAGTCTCCTATATTGTCACTTTCATATACTAGTGGGAATTTTACATTATAGAACTTGGCTTGTATATTCCAATGATGGGCTTCCTCAAAATGCCCTAGGTCTTCGTGAGCAAGCAAGTTGGATGCACAGCCACTTAGTTTCTTTTGTTGAGCTTTCATATACTTATAGCTCTAGTGCTTCTGTTGCATGGCAATCCCTACTCGCTCACATTGATATCTATTGATGGGCATCTCCATAGCCCATTGATACGCCTAGTTGATGTGAGACTATCTTCTCCTTTTTGTCTTCTCCACGACCACCATTATATTCCACCTATAGTTCTATGTCCATGGCTCACACTCATGTATTGCGTGAAAGTTGAAAAAGTTTGAGAACATAAAAAGTATGAAAAAATTGCTTGGCTTGTCATCGGGGTTGTGCATGATTTAATATTTTTTGTATGAAGATAGAGCATAGCCAGACTATATGATTTTGTAGGGATAACTCTCTTTGGCCATGTTATTTTGAGAAGACATGATTGCTTTGTTAGTATGCTTGAAGTATAATTATTTTTATGTCAATATTGTACTTTTATATTGAATCTTTCGGATTTGAACATCCATGCCACAATAAAGAAAATTGCATTGAGAATTTGCTAGGTAGCATTCCACATCAAAAATTCTGTTTTTATCATTTACCTACTCGAGGACGAGCAGGAATTAAGCTTGGGGATGCTTGATACGTCTCCGACATATCTATAATTCTTTATTGTTCCATGCTATTATATTATCTGTTTTGGATTTTTAATGGGCTTTACTAAGCACTTTTATATTATTTTTGGGACTAACCTACTAACCCAAGGCCTCGTGCAAATTGTTGTTTTTTTGCCTATTTCAGTGTTTTGCAGAAAAGGAATATCAAACGGAATCCAAACGGAATGAAACCTTCGGTAGAGTTATTTTTGGAACAAACGTGATCCAAGGGACTTGGAGTGGACATCAAGAAAGAAGCGAGGAGGCCACGAGGCAGGGAGGCGCACCTGCCCCCCTGGGCGCGCCCCCCACCCTCGTGGGCCCCTCGCAGCTCCTCCGACCTACTTCTTCCTCCTATATATATCCATATACCCCAAAAACATCCAGGAGCACCACGAAACCCTATTTCCACCGCCGCAACCTTCTGTACCCATGAGATCCCATCTTGGGGCCTCTTATGGAGCTCCGCCGAAGGGGGAATCGATCACGGAGGGCTTCTACATCTACACCATAGCCTCTCCGATGATGTGTGAGTAGTTTACCACAGACCTTCGGGTCCATAGTTATTAGCTAGATGGTGTCTTCACTCTCTTTGGATCTCAATACAAAGTTCTCCTTGATTCTCATGGAGATCTATTCGATGTAATTCTTTTTGCGGTTTGTTTGTCGAGATCCGATGAATTGTGGGTTTATGATCAAGATTATCTATGAACAATATTTGGTTCTTCTCTGAATTCTTATACGTATGATTTAATTATCTTTGCAAGTCTCTTCGAATTATCAGTTTGGTTTGGCCTACTAGATTGATCTTTCTTGCAATGGAAGAAGTGCTTAGTGATGAAGCTATGTACCTAGGGTAGGGTCATGGACCTGTCCAAGATACACTCCCCAAGGACATCTCTCAAAAAACCAGAAGCATTTGAAGAAGAATCATCATCCACTCGACCATGAAGCTATGTTCCACTCGGCAGTCTTGAAGTCACTCCACCGTGAAGACTATCACTCGACTACCAGAAGATCTAGAGCCACTCTGCACTGCAACGGTCGGGAATTAAGTCATAGCTTTAATGGTCATTATGTATCTTTATTGTTGGCGTTACCAGTAACGCCCCCTCTTGATGTACATTTAACCCTGTGTAACGGAGGGGAGTTGGGGTCCTGGCGCACTCTATATAAGCCACCCCCCTCCTCTGGGACAAGGGTTGGCACCCTCTGTAACTCACACGCATATAATCCAGTCGACCGCCTCTGGGCTCCGAGACGTAGGGATGTTACTTCCTCCGAGAAGGGCCTGAACTCGTAAAACTTGCGTGTACAACTCCTCCATAGCTGAGATCTTGCCTCTACAATACCTACCCTCTATTCTACTGTCAGACTTAGAACCACAACAGTTGGCACCCACCATGGGGCAGGTGTCTTAGCGACTTGTTGGAGAAGTTGCAATTTTTCCGATCCCCATCGACATGGTTTCAGGCGGAGGTTTGGCCGAGGGCCGTGAGATCCGTCTCGGTGCGCTCGTGTTCATCACCGACGACTCCGCTTGGCTCCAAGAGGCTCCACTCGATGTCGAGGCGCTCCCCGTCCATGGGGCAATGCACTTTCGCGCGTGCGTCCGCGGCGTCCTCCTGCAACAGCCATCGACTCAATATCAGTCAGCTCCTGTGGCGTCCTCCATCCCTGTTGCCCGCCGGCGCAAGCATTCCGGTCGTTCGAGGCTTCAGCGTTGGGTGAGGCACGCAGCGGCCCGCCAGTAGTCCGTCCCTCAAGTCGCGGCAATCGAGCCCGACGAAACGCTCTACGGCCTGTTTGATCTGTTGACTGGATCCGTAGAAACCGCATCTGAGTGCGACAGTAGTGATCCCGCGGCGGAAGTCCTGATGGTCGATGGGCCTTGCAGTCCTCCTGGCTTCCCTCGCGTTGACGGTGGAGATGGCGGAGGCGATCCGTCGTGTGTTCATGAGGAGTACCTCCCCGAGCCCCTCTCTTCGCAGCAGACGGAAGAACTTCGCCGCCGGAACATGGATGCCCTTCATGCACCTATCATCAGAGAAACTCCCGAGGCCCGAGCCTTGGAGGAGGCGCACCTGGCCAACTTGGCTGAGCGCACTCGACTGGAGAACCTCCAGCAAGCACTCGACGAGCGTGCTCGGCAATGGGTTCCAGCATCCAGTCGACGTCAACTTTTTCCGCCTCCAACTCAGGTATATCGAACTCCAATCCAGAATCTCGCAGCCACAGCCCGAATAGCAGAGTCAATCCAGCCGTCCCAGTCAGAAGCTGGCAGAGGTTTGATGTAGATCAAGGATTTACTCCAGGAAGCGGGAGAACAGAATACAGTTGTATCTCAGCCGCGGAATAGGATCCACAGCAGATCCGTCGTAGCAGATATAGTCCAGTCGGCCCACAGCCCAAGATTGCCCCCAAGGCATGAGGGACGTGGAGACCGGCGAGATCAGTACAGAAACCGCGAGCAGTATGATCACCGACTCGATCATGATGATCGTCATCGAGTGCCCACGCCTCCCCCAAGGAGTGGGTCATACGCGTCTCGACAGCGCAGGAAGCACCTTCCTCTGATGTTGGAGGGCTCGGCCAGAGCATGATTAAACCAGTTAGCACCTGGCAGTATTTACAGTTGGGAAGATCTTGCCCGAGTGTTTGTCAGAACATTTGAAGGAACATGCAAACGGCCAGCAGGGTTGACAGAGCTGAAATCTTGTGTGCAGAAGCCCAATGAAACTTTGAGGGACTATATCCAGAGATGGATCATGTTGCATCACACGGTGGAAAATGTGTCTGATCACCAAGCAGTTTGTGCCTTCAAGGAAGGCGTCAAATATCGAGAGCTGAATCTGAAGTTCGGTCGGACCGGAGATATGTCTCTGAGTCAGATGATGGAGATTACCACCAAGTATGCCAATGGTGAAGAGGAGGATCGGTTCCGGAGTGGCAAACGCAAGACAGTCGTCCACGAAACCGGGGGAGGGAACTCCAGTCGGAAGCAGAAGCGTAAAGCCGAGCCAGCTGCTCCTGGAGAAGCCTTAGCCGTGACTCAAGGAAAGTTCAAGGGGAAACCCAAGGGGTCGTGGAATCCGAAGAAAGTAAAAGATGAAGATGGGAATGATGTGTTGGATCTGCCATGCCACATCCACACAAAGAAAGATGAGGAGGGTAATCTCATTTACCCAAAGCATACCACTCGACAGTGTCGGCTCCTAATCCAGCAGTTCCGAGAGAAACAGCCCAAGGAGAAGGAAAAAGAGTCGAACAAAGTTGAGGACAAAGAGGAAAGTGACGATGGTTACCCTCACGTCAACTCCACTCTAATGATTTTTGCTGATCTTGAGAGCAAAAGTCGACTGAAAGTCATCAACAGGGAAGTAAACATGGTCGCTCCGGCGACGCCCAGTTATTTGAAATGGTCTCAGACTGCCATCACATTCGACCAGTCTGATCACCCGATGCATATAGCCACCCCTGGGAGGCAAGCATTGGTGGTCGACCAAGTCGTCGAAGGCACTCGGTTGACTAGAGTTCTAATGGATGGAGGCAGTGGCCTGAATATCCTGTATGCAGAGATGTTGAAAGGAATGGGCATTCCGATGTCCAGACTCAGCGAAAGCAACATGAGTTTCCATGGAGTCATCCCTAGCAAGAAGGCTGAGTCACTCGTCCAGATCGCCCTTGACGTAGTTTTCGGTGATTACAAGAATTACCGCAAAGAAAAGTTGACATTCGAAGTTGTGGATTTCTAGAGTGCTTATCACGCTCTTCTAGGGAGGCCAGCTTACGCACGTTTTATGGCTCCACCATGCTACGTGTATCTCAAGTTGAAGATGCCTGGTCCTAAAGGTGTGATCACTATCACTGGCAATCGGAAGAAGGCAGAAGAGTGCTTCTAGAAAGGCTCGAAGATCGCTGATCCATAGATGGCAGTAGTGGAATTGCAGGAGTATCAGAAAAATGCTGATCCAAGTGATTTTTTACGAGCTAAGAAGCCCGCCACTGATTCAGCATTTCAGTCGTCTGGTGAAACAAAGCCGATTCATATCCACCTAACGGATCCCAATGTTGCTCCGACTCACATTTCAACAACACTCGACTCCAAATAGGAAGAAGCGCTCATCCAGTTCCTCCGTGAGAACTAGGACATCTTTGCATGGAAACCTTCCGACATGCCTGCTGTTCCCAGGGAGCTGGCTGAGCATCGTCTGCGAGTCGACCCAAAAGTGAAACCAGCCAAAGAACATCTTCGACGGTCCGCCGTGCAGAAGAGGAAGGCAATCGGTGAAGAAGTGGCTCGGCTCCTGGCAGCTGAGTTTATCTGAGAGATTTACCACTCCGAGTGGCTAGACAATGTTGTCATGGTCCCTAAGAAGGACGACTCACTTTGCATGTGCATTGACTTTAAGCATATCAATCGGGCCTTCCCGAAAGATCACTTTCCCCTCCCTCGCATCGACCAAATCGTCGACTCAACTGCGGGGTGTGAGCATTTGTCCTTTTTGGACGCTTATTCGGGATATCATCAGATCCGTCTGTATGGACCCGACGAGATAAAAACAGCTTTCATTACTCCATTTGGGTGCTTCTGTTATGTCACCATGCCATTCGGCTTGAAGAACGCCGGAGCCACATTCATGCAGATGATTCAGAAGTGTTTACTCACTCAAATCAGTCGGAATGTGGAAGCATACATGGATGATATTATGGTTAAGTCACGTAAAGGTTCCGACCTACTGGCTGACCTTGCTAAAACCTTTGTCAACCTTAGAAGGTATGATATCAAGCTTAATCCATCAAAGTGCACATTCGGAGTCCCAGGCGGAAAATTGCTCGGTTTTCTCGTTTCCGAACGAGGGATCGACGCTAACCCAGAGAAAGTGGGAGCCATACTCCGAATGAAATGCCCCGTGTGTGTACATGATGTCCAGAAGCTTACTGGTTGCTTGGCCGCCCTAAGTCGATTCATTTCTCGCCTCGGTGAAAAGGCATTGGCTCTTTACCGACTAATGAAGGAGTCAGATAAGTTCGAGTGGACCCCTGAAGCTGATGCAGCATTCGCAGAGCTAAAAGCCCTGCTTTCCACCCGGCCAGTGCTTGCTGCCCCAATCAGCAAAGAGCCTTTGCTGCTTTACATTGCAGCCCTTTGGACAAGTCGTCGATCTGAGACTACGGTCGGCGGGAGGAAAAGCCTATAAAGTTCAGCGCCCGGTATATTATGTTTCTGAAGTTTTGACTCCATCAAAGCAAAGATATCCGCATTATCAGAAACTTGTTTATGGGATTTATATGACCACGAAGAAGGTTGCACATTACTTCTCTCATCATTTAATTACAGTCGTCAGCGACGCTCCATTGTCAGAGATTCTGCACAATAGAGATGCAACTGGTCGAGTGGCAAAATGGGCGATTGAACTCCTTCCCTTAGATATCAAGTTTGAGGCAAAGAAAGCTATCAAGTCCCAAACAATAGCAGATTTCCTGTGAGTGGATTGAAACAGCTGCCGACTCAAGTTCACTTGGAGCCTTTGGACCATGTTTTTGATGGCTCCAAGATGCTGAGCAGCTCCGGTCTTTGGGTGGTCTGGTATCCCCGAGGAGACAAGCTGAGATATGTCCTCCAGATTCACTTTGATTCCTCCAACAATGAAGCAGAATATGAGGCACTCCTATATGGATTACGTATGGCCATTTCACTCGGCGTCCGTCGCCTTATGGTCTATGGTGACTCAGATTTGGTAGTCAATCAAGTGATGAAGGAGTGGGACGTCAGAAGCCCAGCCATGACTGGTTACTGCAATGCAGTGAGGAAATTGGAAAAGAAGTTTGAGGGGTTAGAGCTCCATCATATACCCCGACTAAAAAATTAAGCTGCCGACGATTTGGCAAAGATAGGTTCCAAGAGAGAAGCCATTCCTAGCAATATGTTTTTGGAACACATTCACACACCATCAGTTCAAGAAGATCCTTTCACTGAAGAGCCCCCGCAGCCTAAGAGTGCCACAGATCCGACTGAAGTCGAGGTCCCAGCCGTGGTCGACCTGATCATGGAGGTTTTGGTCATCACTTCCGACTGGACAGTACCGTACATTGCATATATTCTTAGGAAGGAACTCCCAGAAGACGAAGAAGAGGCTCGACAGATCGTCCATCGATCCAAAGCCTTTATTGTGATAGGAGGGCAAATGTTCAGGGAAGGAGTGACAGGAGTCAGTCAGAAATGCATAACGCCAGAAGAAGGTCGAATGATCCTCAATGACATCCACTCGGGGACCTGTGGTCACCATGCGTCCTCTCGGACCATCGTGGCTAAAGCATACCGAGCTGGATTTTACTAGCCTCAAGCAAATGAAATGGCTAAAGATATAGTCGACAAATGTGAGGGTTGCCTTACTCAAACATGTCGCACAAACCTGCGTCAGCCCTGAAGACCATTCCACTCGTCTGGCCCTTTGCCGTTTGGGGATTGGATATGGTCGGACCACTGAGAACCGGTAGGAGCGGCTTCACCACGTGCTTGTATCATTCGACAAGTTTACCAAGTGGATTGAAGCTAAGCCTATCAAGAATCTTGAAGCTAGCACTGCTGTCAGTTTCATCAGAGAATAGACATTCAGATACGGGGTTCCGCACAGCATCATCATTGACAACGGGTCAAACTTCGATTCTGATGAGTTTAGAGCCTTCTGCGCTTCTCAAGGCACATGAGTCGACTATGCTTCAGTCACTCACCCCCAGTCGAATGGACAAGCAGAAAGAGCAAATGGCCTAATTCTCAAAGGACTGAAACCCCGACTGATGCGTGATCTCAAGCATGCAGCAGGCGCCTGGGTTAATGAACTTCCGTCAGTTCTTTGGGGTCTAAGGACAACTCCCAATCGGTCGACTGGCCGAACTCCATTCTTCTTGGTATATGGAGCAGAAGCTGTTCTGCCGAGTGACTTACTTCACAATGCACCATGAGTCGAGCTCTTCTCTGAAGATGAAGCGGAACAGGCTCGGCAGGACGCAGTCAACCTTTTAGAGGAGCAAAGAGAGATGGCTTTGATCCGGTCAACCATTTATCAGCAAGACTTGCGTCGATTCCACGCCAGAAACGTGAGGGGTCGAGCCTTTCAAGAGGGAGACTTGGTTCTTCGAGTGGATCAACGAAACCACACAAGCTCGCCTGCTTGGGAAGGTCCCTTCATTGTCACCAGAGTTCTCCACAATGGAGCATACCATCTTTATAATGTCGAGCATCAGAAAGACGAGCCACGAGCTTGGAACACGGAGCTGCTCCGCCCCTTTTATACTTAAGTACTCACTCAGATGAGATGTAATAAGAAATACCTTTTTAGTTTGTTTATCAAAGACAAGAGCTTTATAATCTTCCTAAACAATCTGTTGTTGCTTTCATTTGCGTTTGAAATCCCCAGTGGGAAACTTCGCTGCGAATCCATTTCGCCTAAGTTTGAATAATCCTACCTAGTGATGAGCAAGCCTCTCACTCCGGGGCTTAGCTGCGAATCCGTTTCGCCTAAGTTTAAAAAATCCTACCGAGTGATGAGCAAGCCTCTCACTCGGGGGCTTAGCTGTGAATCCGTTTCGCCTAAGTTTAAAAAATCCTACCGAGTGATGAGCAAGCCTCTCACTCGGGGGCTTAGGTGCAGTCCAAGAACTCGCCTAAGTTTAAAAAATCCTACCGAGTGATGAGCAAGCCTCTCACTCAGGGGCTTAGCTGCAGTCCAAGTACTCGCCTAAGTTTTAAAAATCCTACCGAGTGATGAGCAAGCCTCTCACTCGGGGGCTTAGCTGCAGTCCAAGAACTCGCCTAAGTTTTAAAAATCCTACCGAATGATGAGCAAGCCTCTCACTCAGGGGCCTAGCTGCAGTCCAAGAACTCGCCTAAGTTTTAAAAATCCTACCGAGTGATGAGCAAGCCTCTCACTCGGGGGCTTAGCTGCAGTCCAAGAACTCGCCTAAGTTTTAAAAATCCTACCGAGTGATGAGCAAGCCTCTCACTCGGGGGCTTAGCTGCAGTCCAAGAACTCGCCTGAGTTTTAAAAAATATCCTACCGAGTGGTGAGCAATCCCCCCACTCGGGGGCTTAGCTGCAGTCCAGTACTCGCCTAAGTTTACAAAATCCTACCGAGTGGTGAGCAATCCTCCCACTCGGGGGCTTAGCTGCAGTCCAGTACTCACCTAAGTTTACAAAATCCTACCGGGTGGTGAGCAATCCTCCCACTCGGGGGCTTAGCTGCAGTCCAGTACTCGCCTAAGTTTACAAAATCCTACCGAGTGGTGAGCAATCCTCTCACTCGGGGACTTAGCTGCAGTCCAGTACTCGCCTAAGTTTACAAAATCCTACCGAGTGGTGAGGAATCCTCTCACTCGGAGGCTTAGCTGCAGTCCAGTGCTCGCCTAAGTTTAAAAAATCCTACCGAGTGGTGAGAAATCCTCTCACTCGGGGGCTTATTTGCAGTCCAGTACTCGCCTAAGTTTACAAAATCCTACCGAGTGGTGAGCAATCCTCCCACTCGGGTGCTTAGCTACAGTCCAGTACTCTCCTAAGTTCGAAACATATCCCTATCCGCAAGGACGACGAGGAGCAGGTCGACTGCAACCTTCTCCTTCGGAGCTACGCCACAAATACAACGTGCTCTACATCCCTATCCGCAAGGACGACAAGGTGCAGGTCGACTACGACCTTCTCCTTCGGGGCTACACCACAAATACAATGTGCGCTCCATCCCTATCCGCAAGGACGATGATGACCCACAAGTATAGGGGATCTATCATAGTCCTTTCGATAAGTAAGAGTGTCGAACCCAATGAGGAGCAGAAGGAAATGCGGTTTTCAGCAAGGTACTCTCTGCAAGTACTGAAATAAGTGGTAACTAAGATAGTTTTGTGATAAGATAAATTGTAACGAGCAACAAGTAAAAAAAGTAAATAAAGTGCGGCAAGGTGGCCCAATCCTTTTTGTAGCAAAGGACAAGCCTGGACAAACTCTTATGATAGGAAAAGCGCTCCCGAGGACACATGGGAATATCGTCAAACTAGTTTTCATCACGTTCATATGATTCATGTTCGGTACTTCGATAATTTGATATGTTGGTGGACCGGTGCTTGGGTACTGCCCTTACTTGGACAAGCATCCCACTTATGATTAACCTCTATTGCAAGCATTCGCAACTACAACAAAAGTATTAAGGTAAACCTAACCATAGCATGAAACATATGGATCCAAATCAGCCCCTTACGAAGCAACACATAAACTAGGGTTTAAGCTTCTGTCACTCTAGCAACCCATCATCTACTTATTACTTCCCAATGCCTTCATCTAGGCCCAAATAATGGTGAAGTGTTATGTAGTCGATGTTCACATAACACCACTAGAGGTTAGACAACATACATCTCACCAAAATATCGAACGAATACCAAATTCACATGACTACTAATAGCAAGACTTCTCCCTTGTCCTCAGGAACAAACGTAACTACTCACAAAGCATATTCATGTTCATAATAAGAGGGGTAATAATGTGCATAAAGGATCTGAACATATAATCTTCCACCAAATAAACCAACTAGCATCAACTACAAGGAGTAATCAACACTACTAGCAACCTACTAGCACAAATCCCGGACTTGGAGACAAGAATTGGGTACAAGAGATGAACTACGGTTTGGAGATGAGATGGTGCTGGTGAAGATGTTGATGGAGATTGCCCTATCTCGATGAGAGGAGCGTTGGTGATGATGATGGTGATGATTTCCCCCTCCCGGAGGGAAGTGTCCCCGGCAGAACAGCTCTTCCGGAGCCCTAGATTGGTTCCACCAAGGTTCCGCCTCGTGGCGGCGGAGTCTCGTCCCGAAAGGTTGCTTCCTATTTTTTTCTCATCGAAAGACTTCATATAGGAGAGGATGGGCATCGGAGAGCCACCAGGGGGCCCACGAGGTAGGGGGGCCCGCCCAGGGGGAGGGCGCGCCCCCCACCCTCGTGAGCAGGGTGTGGGCCCCCTGGCATTCATCTTTGGCGATGATTTTTCTTTATTTATTTTAATACATTCCGTGGAGTTTCAAGACTTTTGGAGTTGCACAGAATAGGTCTCCAATATTTGCTCCTTTTCCAGTCCAGAATTCCAGCTACCGGTATTCTCCCTCTTCATGTAAACCTTGTAAAATAAGAGAGAATAGCCATAAGTATTATGACATAACGTGAAATAACAGCCCATAATGCGATAAATATCGGTATAAAAGCATGATGCAAAATGGACGTATCAACTCCCCCAAGCTTAGACCTCGCTTGTCCTCAAGCGAAAAGCCGATAACAATAAATATGTCCTCATGTTTAGAGGTAGAGGCGTCGAAAGAAAATAAAATACGGACATGAAGGCATCATGATTATTCTTATAACAGCAACATATATAGATTTGTCATATGATTACTTATGTTCAAGTAATGATCCTTTCACAAAGCCAAAGTATGAATCAGAAACCTTATTAAGCATCAACAAATTATAACCTCAGTCATTGAAGCAATTGCAATTTATCATAACATCGGAAAGAGTCTATGTCGGAGCTTAAAAGCAAGTCCACATACTCAACTATCACTTAGTCCTTCATAATTGCTAACACTCACGCAATACTCATGGTTACGGAGTTTTAATCGGACACAGAGAAAGATAGGGGCTTATAGTTTTGCCCCACAACCTTTTACCTCAAGGGTAATGTCAACAATAATAATTCATGTTCCCCTACATCCAATTAGATATATATATATATCATGTTCTTTCCAACATGCTGAGCTTGCCAAAGGATAAAATAGAAAAGGAAAGGTGAAGATCTTTGTGACTCTTGCATAAGGTAGAGGATAATAATAAAAGATAGGCCCTTCGCAGAGGGAAGCAGAGGTTGTCATGCACGTTTAGGGTTGATGCACAAAATCTTAATGCAAAAGAACGTCACTTTATATTGCCCCTTGTATGTGAACCTTTATTATGCAGTCCGTCGCTTTTATTGCGTCCACAACAAGTTCGTACAAAGCTTATTACTCTGCACTAATAAGTCATGCATATTTAGAGAGCAATTTTTATTGCTTGCACCGATGACAACTTACTTGAAGGATCTTACTCAATCCATAGGTAGATATAGTGGACTCTCATGGCTAAACTGGTTTAAGGGTATTTGGAAGCACATGTAGTATCTCTACTTGGTGCTGAGAATTTGGCTAGCACGAGGGGGAAAGGGAAGCTCAACATGTTAGAGGATCCATGACAACATACTTTATCTCAGATATAAGAAAACATAACTCATTATGTTGTCTTCCTTGTCCAACATCAACTCTTTAGCATGTCATATTTTAATGAGTGCTCCCAATCATAAAAGATGTCAATGATAATATATCTATATGTGAAACCTCTCTTTCCTTATTACTTCCTATTAATTGCAACGATGACCAAAGCTATATTTGTCAACTCCCAACAACTTTTAATCATCATACTCTTTCTATGTGAAGTCATTACTTTTAATAAGATCAATATGAACTCATTGTTTCTTTTTATTCTTTTCTTTTATTCACTAAAGATCATGGCAAAGTAATCAAGCCCTTGACTCAACACTAATCTTTATTATATATATAGCTCACAGACTCGATTACATAGAGGGATCATAAAGCAAAACTCAAAACTAGATCATGCCATGACTTTATTCTACTAAATCAAGATACTACTAATAGGATCGAACTAAGAAAAACGGTAAAGATAGGAGTTGTGATGGTGATACGATACCAGTGCACCTCCCCCAAGCTTGGCAGTTGCCAAGGGGAGTGCCCATACCCATGTGATTATATCTCCTTCTTGGTCGGTGAAGGTGGAGGTGTTGGATAGTCGCACATCGAGCGTAGGAGGTCCTCCAACTTGCGGATAATGCCCTTGAGTGCAACAATATGCTCCTTCAACAAACTATTTTCACTTGTGAGATACTTGTTTTGAATCTGAGCTAACTCAATCATCTTGCAAGCTTCGATTTCAGTTGGGGTGAGAAAGTTGTGATCAAGTTGGAGGTGTCTTCGCTGCGGAGCTTGGTCCTCCGTGGCCTCCTTGATCCTTTCATCCTTGTTGATCTCCATGGGTTCTTCCTCTTCAGCTCTATCTTCATTAGCCAAGCATCTTTGTCACCATTGTCGGAGGAGGGGCGACATGATGCACAGCCTTGACAACCTGACGAAAACAGCTCGAAACAAGAACAGAGGATAATTGCGTGATCGGAGTCAAAACCTTCAGGAGAATATATAATGAATTTTACAGACCAAAATCGTATCGTGCAAGAAAGCGGAGTCGGAGGAACACGAGGTGCTCACGAGGTAGAAGCGCGCCCAGGGGTAGGGCGCGCCTCCACCCTCATGAAGGTATCGTATCCTTCCCGGACTGCCACTTATTTTCTATTTTCCTAAATATTCCAAAGCGGAGAAATATTGCCTTAAAATTGTTTGAGTCGGTTTACTTACCGTACCACATACCTATTCCTTTTGAGATGCAGGCGTTACGGAAAGTGTCCCTTATGTATTCCTCCGGGGTTACGGTTTCAATAATGTTGGTTTCAACACTTATGGGATTACCTGAGATATAGTGTTTGATCCTTTGACCGTTCACCACCTTGGTTTGTGCATGCGAAGTTGTTGATTTTACTGGCACCGAACGATAGACCTCCTCGATAACGTAGGGACCTTCCCATTTAGAGAAGTTTTCCTACAAAAATCTTAAGCGAGAGTTGTATAGCAACACATAATCACCTACATTAAACTCACGCTTTTGTATCCTTTTGTCATGCCATCTTTTAACTTTTCTTTAAATAACTTGGCATTTTCATAAGCTTGGGTTCTCCATTCATCAAGTGAGCTAATATCAAATAACCTCTTCTCACCGGCAAGTTTGAAATCATAGTTGAGCTCTTTAATAGCCCAATATGCCTTATGTTCTAATTCGAGAGGTAAGTGACATGCTTTTCCATAAACCATTTTATACGGAGACATACCCATAGGATTCTTATATGCAGTTATATATGCCCATAATGCATCATCAAGTTTCTTGGACCAATTCTTTCTAGACCTATTAACAGTCTTTTGCAAAATTAATTTGAGCTCTCTATTGCTCAATTCTACTTGACCACTAGACTGTGGGTGATAAGGAGATGCAATTCTATGATTAACGTCATGTTTAGCAAGCATTTTACGGAAAGCACCATGAATAAAATGTGAACCACCATCAGTCATTAAATATCTAGGGACCCCAAACCTCGGAAAAATAACTTCCTTAAGCATTTTAATAGAAGTGTTATGATCAGCACTACTAGTTGGAATAGCTTCTACCCACTTAGTAACATAATCAACATCAACTAAAATATGTGTATATCCATTAAAGGCGGGAAAAGGTCCCATATAATCAAAGCCCCAAACATCAAATGGTTCAATAACAAGTGAATAATTCATAGGGATTTCTTGACGTCTACTAATATTACCAATTCTTTGACATTCATCACAAGACAAAGCAAACTTACGGGCATCTTTGAAGAGAGTAAGCCAATAAAACCAGATTGCAATACCTTATGTGCAGTTCTATGTCAAGCATGGTGTCCTCCATAAGCTTCGGAGTGACACTTGCGTAGGATCTGTTCCTGTTCATGCTCAGGTACACAACGTCTAATAACACCATCTACTCCTTCTTTATAAAGATGTGGGTCATCCCAAAAGTAATGTCGCAAATCATAAAAGAACTTTTTCTTTTGTTGGTATGTGAAGCTAGGTGGTATAAATTTAGCAACAATATAATTAGCATAATCAGCATACCAAGGAGTGCTACGAGAAGTGCTTATGGCGTTTAATTGTTCATCAGGAAAGCTATCATCAATAGGTAGTCGGTCATCAAGAACATTCTCTAACCTACATAAGTTGTCTGCAACGGGGTTCTCAGCTCCTTTTCTATCAACAATATGCAAATCAAATTCTTGCAACAAGAGAACCCATCTAATAAGTCTAGGTTTAACATCTTTCTTTTCCATAAGATATTTAATAGCAGCATGATCAGTGTGAATAGTTACTTTAGAATTAACAATATAGGGTCTGAATTTATCACAAGCAAATACAACTGCTAAAAGTTCATTGTTGGTAGTAGCATAATTTCTTTGAGCATTGTCTAGAGTCTTACTAGCATACTGGATAACATTTAATTTCTTATCAACTCTTTGCCCTAGAACAGCACCTACAGCATAATCACTAGCATCACACATAATTTCAAAGGGTAAATTCCAATCGGTGGCTGAACAACGGTGCAGAGGCTAATGCTTTCTTAAGTATTTCAAATGCTTGTACACAATCATCATCAAAGACAAATGGTACATCTTTTGTAATAACTTAGTCGAGGCGAGAGATTTTGAGAAGTCCTTAATGAACCTCCTATAAAATCCGCGTGACCAAGGAAACTTCTTATACCTTTGATGTCCTTGGGACATGGCATCTTTCAATAGCATCAACCTTGGCTTTATCAACTTCAATACCTCTTTCGAAACTTTGTGCCCCAAGACAATACCTTCATTAACCATAAAGTGGCACTTTTCCCAATTCAAGACAAGATTAGTTTCTTCACATCTCTGCAAAACTCGATCAAGATTGCTCAAGAAATCGTCAAAGAGGAACCATAGGCGGAAAAGTCGTCCATGAAAACCTCACAAATCTTTTCACAAAAGTCGGAGAATATAGCCATCATGCATCTTTGAAAGGTAGCAGGTGCATTACATAAACCAAAAGGCACACGTCTATAAGCAAAAGTACCAAAAGGGCATGTAAAAGTAGTCTTTAATTGATCTTTAGCCGACACAGGTATTTGAGAGAAACCAGAATAACCATCTAGAAAGCAATAATGTGTATATTTGCATAATCTTTCTAGCATTTGATCAATAAAAGGTAAGGGGTAATGATCTTTCTTAGTAGCTTTATTTATTTTACGGAAATCAATCACCATCCTATAACCTGTAATACTTCTTTCCGGAATCAATTCATCTTTATCATTAGGGACAACAGTAATACCTCCCTTCTTAGGGACACAATGGACAGGACTTACCCACTGACTATCAGCAACGGGATAAATTATACCTGCCTCCAGAAGCTTGAGTATTTATTTTCTTACTACTTCTTTCATTTTAGGATTCAAACGTCGTTGAGGATCACGAACTGGTTTGGCGTCCGCTTCCAAATTTATTTTATGCTGACATAGAGTGGGACTGATGCCCTTAAGATCATCCAGAGTATATCCAATAGCGGCACGGTGCTTTTTCAGAGTTTTCAATAATCTTTCTTCTTCCTGCTCTGAAAGGTTAGTACTAATAATAACAGGATATATTTTCTTTTCATCAAGATAAGCATATTTAAGATTATCAGGCAACGGTTTAAGCTCAAACACGGGATCGACCTTGGGTGGAGGAGGATCCCCTAGTATTTCAACAGGAAAATTATGTTGCAGAATAGGTTCCTGTTTAAACAATACTTCATCCATTTCCCTTCTTTCATTCATGAACATGTCATTTTCATGGTCTAGCAAATAGTGTTCCAAAGGATCACTAGGAGGTACGGCAATAGAAGCAAGACCAATAATTTCATCCTTACTAGGCAATTCTTCCTCACGATGTTATTTACTAAATTTAGAGGAATTAAACTTATGAACCATATCATCCAAGCCAATAGTAACAACATTCTTTTCGCAGTCTATCTTAGCATTAACAGTATTCAAGAAGGGTCTACCAAAAATAATGGGACAAAAGCTATCTTGTGGAGAACCAAGAACAAGGAAATCAGCAGGATATTTGGTTTTTTCACACAAGACTTCAACATCTCTAACAATTCCCATTGCAGATATAGTATCTCTATTGGCAAGTTTAATTGTAACATCAATATCTTCTAACTCAGCAGGTGCGATATCATGCATAATTTCTTTATATAAGTCAATGGGTATAACACTAGCACTAGCACCCATATCACATAAGCCATGATAACAATGATCTCCTATTTTAACAGAAATAACAGGCACGCCTACCACAGGTCTATGTTTATCTCTATCACAGGGTTTAGGAATTCTAGCAGTTTCACCAGAGAATTGAATGACATGCCCATCAATATTATCAGACAAGAGATCTTTAACAATAGCAATATTAGGTTCTACTTTGACTTGTCAGGAGGTATATAAGTTCTAATATTGCTTTTACGAACAACAATTGAAGCTTTAGCATGATTCTTTATTCTAACAGGGAAAGGTGGTTTCTCAACATAAGAGGTAGGAACAATAGGATCATTATAAGTGACAGTCTTTTCTTCAACTTTAATAGGTGCAGCTACTTTTACTTCTATGGGAGGATGATATTTAAACCACTTCTCCTTAGGGAGATCAACATAAGTAGAAAAAGATTCACATAAAGAAGCTACTATCTCAGAGTCAAGTCCATATTTAGTGCTAAACTTACAGAAAATATCGGTATCCATAAAAGATTTAACACAATCAAACTTAGGTGTCATACCTGACTCCTTACCTTCGTCGAGGTCCCAATCTTCAGAGTTGCGTTTAATTCTATCCAATAAATTCCATTTGAATTCAATAGTCTTCATCATAAAAGAGCCAGCACAAGAAGTATCAAGCATGGTCCGATTGTTATCAGAAAGCCGAGCATAAAAACTTTGAATAATTATTTCTCTTGGAAGCTCATGATTGGGGCATGAATATAACATTGATTTAAGCCTCCCCCAAGCTTGAGCGATGCTTTCTCCTTCGTGAGGCCAAAAATTATATATATAATTGCGATCACGGTGAACAAGATGCATAGGGTAATACTTTTGATGAAATTCCAATTTCAATCTTTTATAGTCCCATGATCTCGTATCACATAGCCTATACCATGCCAATGCGTCTTCCTTCAAAGATGAAGGAAAAGCCTTCTTCTTAACAACATCATCGGGTACACCTGCAAGCTTAAATAATACACAAATTTCATCCACATATATTAAGTGCTCATCAGGGTGCTTTGTTCCATCTCCTGTAAAAGGATTAGCTAGCAGTTTTTCCATCATACCCGAAGGAAATTCAAAAGGAGTTTCATTTTCAATAGGTTCAGTAGGTTGAGTAGGTTGAGGAGCAACTCTTTGCTCTACTGGACGGGGTGAAGATACCCCAAACAAGCCCCTCAGACAATTACTTTCCATAGTAACAAGTGACAGAAAATTTCAGCGCACTATATAAATTTTTCCTTACCAAATTCCACCTACCAAAGGCGCTTCACTCCCCGGCAACGGCGCCAGAAAAGATTCTTGATGACCCACAAGTATAGGGGATCTATCGTAGTCCTTTCGATAAGTAAGAGTGTTGAACCCAACGAGGAGCAGAAGGAAATGATAAGCTGTTTTCAGCAAGGTACTCACTGCAAGTACTGAAATAAGTGGTAACAGATAGTTTTGTGATAAGATAAATTGTAACGAGAAACAAGTAACAAAAGTAAATAAAGTGCAGCAAGGTGGCCCGATCCTTTTTGTAGCAAAGGACAAGCCTGGACAAACTCTTATGATAGGAAAAGCGCTCCCGAGGACACATGGGAATATTGTCAAGCTAGTTTTCATCACGTTCATATGATTCGCGTTCGGTACTTCGATAATTTGATATGTGGGTGGACCGATGCTTGGGTACGGTACTTCCCTTACTTGGACAAGCATCCCACTTATGATTAACCTCTATTGCAAGCATCCGCAACTACAACAAAAGTATTAAGGTAAACCTAACCATAGCATGAAACATATGGATCCAAATCAGCCCCTTACGAAGCAACGCATAAACTAGGGTTTCAACTTCTGTCACTCTAGCAACCCATCATCTATTTATTACTTCCCAATGCCTTCCTCTAGGCCCAAATAATGGTGAAGTCTTATGTAGTAGACGTTCACATAACACCACTAGAGGTTAGACAACATACATCTCATCAAAATATCGAACGAATACCAAATTCACATGACTACTAATAGCAAGACTTCTCCCTTGTCCTCAGGAACAAACGTAACTACTCACAAAGCATATTCATGTTCATAATCAGAGGGGTAATAATGTGCATAAAGGATCTGAACATATAATCGTCCACCAAATAAACCAACTAGCATCAACTACAAGGAGTAATCAACACTACTAGCAACCTACTAGCACCAATCCCGGACTTGGAGACAAGAATTGGGTACAAGAGATGAACTAGGGTTTGGAGATGAGATGGTGCTGGTGAAGATGTTGATGGAGATTGCCCTCTTCCGATGAGAGGAGGCGTTGGTGATGATGATGGCGATGATTTCCCCTCCGAGGGAAGTGTCCCGGCAGAACAGCTCTACGGAGCCCTAGATTGGTTCCGCCAAGGTTCCGCCTCGTGGCGGCGGAGTCTCGTCGAAAGGTTGCTTCCTATTTTTTTCTCATCGAAAGACTTCATATAGGAAAAGATGGGCATCGGAGAGCCATCGGGGCCCACGAGGTGAGGCGCGCCCCCACCCTCGTGAGCGAGGTGTGGGCCCCTGGCCTTCATCTTTAGCGACGATTTTCTTTATTTATTTTAAGACATTCCGTGGAGTTTTAGGACTTTTGGAGTTGCATGAATAGGTCTCCAATATTTTCTCCTTTTCCAGCCTAGAATTCCAGCTACCGGTATTCTCCCTCTTCATGTAAACCTTGTAAAATAAGAGAGAATAGCCATAAGTATTATGACATAACGTGAAATAACAGCCCATAATGCAATAAATATCGGTATAAAAGCATGATGCAAAATGGACGTATCAGACGACGAGGTGCAGGTCGACTGCAACCTTCTCCTTCAGGGCTACGCCAAAATACAACATGCACTCTGTCCTTGTCTGCAAGGACGACGAGGCGCAGGTCGATTGAAGTCTCCACTTTAGAGCTGCATCTCAAACACAAGGGTCATTCCAAACGTAGAACAAATTCCAAAAGCAATCGCAAGCATATCCTGAGATAAATCAAGTCAAGACGAACCCTAAAACTTCAAGACCACAGAAGTACTCGGGCACTCAGCCTGAAAGAGTTTAACGGTTACAAAAACCACTCGGCATCCCGAGGCAAATTTAAGGTGGGGCATAAAAGTTTGTTCACTCAGCAGGAGGAGGGCTAGCAGGCTCGACGAATTCATCTAGGTCAATGCCATCGGCAATCCGAGTGGCTGCGGCAATGAAAGTCTCCATGAAGGATTGGAAGTCATGCTTCTTGGTGTTGGCGACCTTGATAGCCGCCAGCTTCTCTTCTCGCGCCTCCTTGCAATGGACACGACCCAAAGATAGAGCCACATCAGCACCACATCGAGCAGAAGACTTTTTCCACTCCTGCACTCGACCTGGGATCTCGTTAAGTCAAGTCATCGGAGACTCGAGGTCATTCGAGAGCGTTGCCCCTGGCCAGAGTGCTGTGTCGACCCGGGACATTGCGACCTTCAGTCGAGCAAGATAATCAACAGCACCGCTGATGTGGGATTCCAGTCGGAGCAAGTTCATAGCGGCTTCATCTTTCACAGGGGAATTGATGGGGGTCCAAGCTTGGTTCAATTCACCCGGTTTCCTCCTCGAAATCTCGACAAAACTCTGCATGCACAATCCGGGGATGAGTCAATAGTCATATGCCGAGTCGATAAATATAAACCAGTCGGAACAGAATATATACCTTCAAGCTTGATGAACAGTTTCTTGGCAAGGCTCCTCAGATAGCTTTCCAGATCATCCCTCCTGCGAGCAATGCCTTCCATCCTCTCGTTCAGATTGACCTTGTCCTTCTTCAAGCGGGTTACTTCCTTGTTGTCTTCGTCCAGGGCAGATTTTATCCTGGCGTTCTCTTCCTCTAATTTGCCGACTGAAGCCAGCTTTTGTTCAGCCAGAGCAGTTTTGTCGTCGGCCTTCTTCTGTGCGGCAGCCAGATCTTGATCTTTTTTTGCCAGAGCCTGGTTCAGTTTCTCTGAAAAGAAAGAATGCTTGATTCAGAAAGAGCAGAATGAAATCCAGTCGACAAACCAGATCGAAGACAATCCAGAGCGGAATTTCTTACCATTTGCGTCATCCCTGGCTTTCTGCAGTTCTGTCTTGGCCAACTCCAGGTCAAGGTTGAGTTGAATCTGCTGTTTCTCCAAGTCAGCAAAGCGAGCTCCAAGATCACAAGATTTTTGCAAACAAGGAATGAGTTAGTCGACTAGTTAAAAGATTGGTTATTTCAGAGAGATAAAAGGATAAAGCCAACAAATTCTAATACTACTGCCGAATCAAACATCCAACAGTAGTCTTGGGGACTACACCCAGTGGGTGCACTTAGCGTGCCCCCAGTGATTTAGTTTACACTCGGCAAGGTCTTCCTACAGCGCAAGTGCAAAAAAAAGAGAAAGGAGAAAAGAGAGATAACAACAAACAGGTTCTCCAGACCATAGTCGACTGCCAGCAGTCGACCACGGTCTCGGGGACTACACCCAGTGGGTGCACTCAGCGTGCCCCCACTGGTTCAAGAAACCACTCGACATGACCTGCTCAGACCGTGTGAAGAAATTCAAAATTCAAGACTACAGTCGACTGCCCGCAGTCCACCATAGTCTCGGGGACTACACCCAGTGGTCCACTCAGCGTGCCCCCACTAGTCCAAAAAATTTAGCCATTGCCTACATCGGTTAGAACTTTAGTCAACCGAGTGCCTTCGACGACTGGGTCGACCATCCAGCAGTCGACCACGGTTTCGGGGACTACACCTAGTGGGTGTACTCAGCGTGCCCCCACTGGTTCAAAAAATCCACTCGACATGACCTGCTCAGACCATGTGAAGAAATTCAAAATTCAAGACTACAGTCGACTGCCCCCAGTCCACCATAGTCTCGGGGACTACACCCAGTGGGTGCACTCAGCGTGCCCCTACTAGTCGAAAAAATTCAATCGACAACAACATCAGATTCAGCTCCAAGTACGAATTTGCTCAATGATAAATCGAAACACCCAGTGGGTGTACAGAAGCGAAGATCCTTGGAAAGAGAGTTTTCAGGTACCATATCCTAACAGAACAAGTCAAAAGAGACAGTCGACTAGCTGCGAACCTGAGCGTTGCTCGGAGGCGGGCTGGCATCATAAGCAGCTTTGGTGGCATCCGCACCATCTTCATCTTCTCCATCATGATGCACGCTTGGCGTATAGCTTCTTTGGCAGCACCCACTTCGTCTTCTGGGACGTGATGTGTAGCAAAAACTGAAGTTGGATCGGCAGGAGCATGCGCGGCTGACACAAAAGGTCGAGCACTCGACAGCGGTATGGCGAAAGAAATGGAAGTCCGATTGGCATCACGGCGTCTGGCTCGTCGGTTCCAGAAGCTGGCCGACCGAGGTGTCTTGCCAGCGGACGTTTTCCTGTTTCTTCTCCCCAAGGGCCTTTGTGGCTCGTCATCATCATCATCGGGAGGTCAATAACGTTGGGAGCTACAAAAAGTTCAGTCGCCAACATTTCATCGCCTGATTGGATATATCATAGTTCAGTCGACAAAAGGACGACAGAATAACAAAGATTGTACCCGGATTGGAGGTGACCGCGTCTTCCATTTCCTCATCCTCGTTTCTATAAGCTAAAGTCCCAGAGGTAGTGGCACTGCCAATTTCAAGGTTCATTCGATCAAACCAAAGGGAAGATAAACAGCGCAGAGCGTCGAGTAAAAGAGAAAGAAGAACACTCACGCAGAGGCAACGGGAATGTCAATCTTGATTTTTGGCAGCGCCTTCCGACCCTTCTGCGCGACGACCTTGGTCTGCTTTGGAGCCTTTTTAGTCAGTGCTGGAGAGGATGTCCGAGGACGCTTTGACGATTGCCCAGTTGGAACGGTCGCCTTGTCACGGGCGCTCATTGGATCTTGAGCAAGCTTGGATCGCCTTTCCCTGCGAGGAGGAGAGCCGACCTCTTCTTCGTCACTCGAGTCATCGCTCTCCCCCTCTCCCTCTCCGTCAGAATGCCATTCGCCGCTTTTGCCTCTGCTTGCCTCGCCTTCCGGATCTTGCTCCTGTTCTCTGTTGGGCATCGAGTACATTTCAGTAAGAGTCTGGAAGTAAGCAAGCAGGACAAAGTCAGTCGGTAAAGCATAAACAACTGTGCGAATAAATCAAGATTACAGTCGGTAATTCAGAATTGGACCTTGTCTGGTTCGTAAGATTGGTCGAGTGGAGGAATTCTCCTGGCACCCCTGGGGTTGTCTTTGTTTCCTGTGATACTCATCAGCCACCCCTCCAACATGGTCTCGTCGACCTCCTCCGGATGAGTCCGAGTGGTGTCATCAGTGCCCGAATACATCCACATCGGGTGGTCACGAGCTTGAAGTGGTTGGATGCATCACCGAAGGAAAACCTCCAAACAAATCCATACCAGTCACCCCATCGCGGACAAGTTGAACTAATCGATCGACCAGCACCTTGACTTGTGCCTTCTCCTCGGGATCACCTTCAAAGGGAGGTTTCCCCTCGGGCCAAAGAAAAGGGGAAGTCAATCGGCGCCCCTGAGTCGGCTGGTCTTTGCGATAGAACCAGTCATTGCCACCCACGGACCGAGTCGGGAAGAATCATGGCTGGAAAAGAACTTTTGCCCCTCATCTGAATCCCAAGGCCCCCGCACATTTGGATCACATCCGTCCTTTCATCACTCGGATTTGCCTTTTTGACTGACTGGGAGCGGCATGTGAAGATGTGCTTGAAGAGGCCCCAGTGGGGTCGGCAGCCCAAGAAATTCTCACACAAAGACACGAAGGCAGCAAGGTACACAATGGTGTTTGGGGTGAAATGGTGGAGTTGCGCCCCGAAAAAATTCAAGAAACCTTGGAAGAAAGGGTGAGGAGGCAAGGAGAACCCGCGGTCAATGTGAGTGGCGAGGAGGACGCACTCACCCTCACGCGGCTGCGGCTCGGCCTCGTTCCCCGGGAGCCGCGCCGATTCGTGGGGAATCAGTCCCCCTTCGACCAGGTCGTCGATGTCATCCTAGCGGATCACCGAGCGAATCTAGTCGCCCTGGATCCAGCCCGGCGGCAGGCCAGACCTCAAGGAAGATACGCCCCAGCTGGACTTCTTCCCCTTCGCCTTCGTCGTCGCCTTCTTCGCGTGCTCGAGAGCCACCGTCTTCTCTTTCCCCATCGCCGCAGATGGATCTTGAACGGAATGGCGGCACTAGGGCGAAAGCAAGCGCAGTGGAGAACTCTGAGGAAGAAGAAGAAAAATGAGAGTGCACTGTTCGAAAGCCCTGGCCCGGCGCCTTATATGAGGTTACTTCCGAGTGACTGACTTGTAGGCCAAGGCAATCTTATCCAATCCCGCAACAGTCGCGCGCACGATACGTGGCAAAAAATACGGCGCAGAAATCGAGGCGGCCCTGCCTAATCCAGCCCGATTACTGCGGCCTCCTCCGCCCCGCGCGCTTCCCAAAATTCGAATCCTGTGAAATCCACGGACAGCAGAACAACTTGTCGGACGGAAGATCTCCTCCACATCATCACTTGGAGCTCTTCCAGTAAAAGTTCACTCGACAAAAACTAGGAATGGATCAAGGGGACTGAAAAAGAAGTTGGTATCGTCACCTCGGTTCACTGATCCAGAACAAGATATACTCGTAGCACGAAAAACAAGTCGGAAGTGTTCTCAACTCCTTCCCCACTCAAACCCTGATCCATTCGGGGGCTAATGATGAAGCTATGTATCTAGGGTAGGGTCATGGACCTGTCCAAGAGACCCTCCCCAAGGACATATCTCAAAAAACCAGAAGCATTTGAAGAAGAATCATCATCCACTCGACCATGAAGCTATGTTCCACTCGGCAGTCTTGAAGTCACTCAACCGTGAAGACTATCACTCGACTACCAGAAGATCTAGAGCCACTCTGCACTACAATGGTCGGGAATTAAGTCATAGCTTTAATGGTCATTATGTATCTTTATTGATGGCATTACCAGTAACGCCCACCCTCTTGATATACATTTAACCTTGTGTAACGGAGGGGAGCTGGGGTCCTGGCGCACTCTATATAAGCCACCCCCCTCCTCTGGGACAAGGGTTGGCACCCTCTGTAACTCACACGCATATAATCCAGTCGACCGCTGTAACACCCCGGATGTAACTTTCCATATTTGTAACTCCAACTCTTGCCATTTTCGGCATTGTGATATGATATTCCCTCCGTGGTTGGGTTTTTATTCATTTTGCATTTTGTCCATGTCATGCATCTCATATCATGTCATCATGTGCATCTCATGGGCATACGTGTTCGTCTCATGCATCCGAGCATTTTCCCCGTTGTCCGTTTTGCAATCCGGCACTCCTATGTCCCCCGGCGTCCCCTTTTACATTTTTCCGTGAGCGGGTACTAAACTTTCTCGGAATGGACCGAGGTTTGCCAAGTGGCCTTGATACACCACCGATCGACCACCTGTCAAGTTTCGAGTCATTTGGAGCTCGTTTGATACTCCAACGGTTAACCGCATAACCGCAAAGGCCTCTTTTGGGTTGCAGCCCAACACCCCTTCAAAACAGCCAATAACCCATCTAAGTCACTTCCATGCTCTCCGTCGTCGGATCACGATCGTGTGGGCGAAAACTACACTCCATTTGGAGCCTCCTAGCTCCCTCTACCTATAAATATAGATCCCTTCCCCGAAATCCGGACGAAACCCTAGTCTCCCCGCTCCCTTCGCCACGGACGAATCCGGACGGCGGACACGCCCGCCCGTGCCACCGGACGAATCGCAGGCTGCCACGTGCCCGGGCGGTCCCCGATTCACCGCCGACCCAGCGGCCCGCGAGGCCCGTGGCGGGCCCTCCCTGCCCCGAACGCCGCCGCCTCCCGCGCCGCTTCCTCCTTGCGCCGCCAGTATCGCTTAAGCCCGTCGCCAGCCATCCCGCCGCCGGCCGCCTCCACCCGCCGGCCGCCTCCCTCGCCCCGCCGCCCGCCGCCCGAGCGCCGCCCCCCTCCTCCGGCGCCGCCCGCGCCCACGCCACCGCCCGGCGAGATCCGGTCGCTGGAAGGCGGATCCGGCCGGAGGAGCTCCGCCGGCCGCCCCTTCCTCCATCTCCGGCGAGCCGCGCCTCGCCTCGGTTCGCGCGCCCCGGATCCAGATCCGGTCTCGGTTGACTTCTCCCCCCGTTTTTTCGTCCAAGTCATTTTCATGTCATATTTTGTTGCATCGTCATCGCAACACATCTTTGCACCCGTGGCTCCGTTTTGGGCGTGTAGCATACCAAATTGTTCGCCTCGAAGAGTACATCATTCCATTCCATTGCATCATTTACATTTGAGCTCATCTTGACTCCAGAAATGCTGTTGGAAGAGGGCTATGTGATGTTAGTTTCTGTTTCTTAACAGAACATGCACTTTTGTCATTTTTGCCATGATTGATGTGTGCATCCTATGAACTTGAGTCCTACATGTGTTTTGTAATATGCCATGCCATATTTACAGGGGTGTATGCCATGTATTTTCGTGATCTCTGTGGTGACTAGCACAACCATGCAAACTAGGCTTCATGATGTTGCTGATTTCAGCCCCTGTTTTGCTGATATTTTTATGCCATGTAAACTTGATGCTACAGAGAGATCCATGCATATTTTGAGATAATTCAGTAAGGATGTTTTGAACATATGGTTATGCTCTATCCATCCATGCCCTTTTTTGCAATTATGGAGTGCCATATCTTGAGTCAATCGAGCTCTACTTTTGCTATAAAATGTTTCCTGGCAGATTGTTTACATGTTATTCAATTTTGCCAAGGTTGTTGTAGTTGATCCGTGTATGATATGATGTTCTTCTTGCCATGTATAACTTCTATGCCATGTCTTCTTGATTGATGTATGCTTAGTTTATCATGAAATGCTCTGTAGTGAGTGCATCGAGCTCGCGAAGATGCCTTCATAATTCTGTCAATGTTTTGCCCTGTTTTGTTGAATCATTACTAAACTTGCTATATTGACTTGGGTGCTATTACACTTTCTGATCCCTTTTGGCTCATGGTCAGTAAGGGACTTTTGTTCAATGCCTTGAGTAGATTCATGCCATTCCTTTTTTTGCTATTATAAGTTCCTTTAGCATGTTGTTTGCTTGCTCTGAACATTGCTTCCTGATGCTGATTCTGCCATGTTCAGTATTTTCACCAAGTCTGTGAAGCTGATATATTTTGCACTTTTGCCATGCTTGTTTGGAACTGTTATGTTGTGATTTAGCCGTAGCTCAGTGTTCATCTTTTGTCAAGCATTTTGAGTAAATCACTGCCATATGCTTTGCTGGTACATTTGGGTGCAGTAGCTTAATTTCTTGTTGCTTGCTATGTGGCATCATGATGTTTATGGCAGACGTGTGCCATTCTTGTTTTGTTTGTCATTTGCAAACCGTGCATCCGATTCCGGTGATCTTTATATCGATTTCAACCGAAATCATCTCACCTTTCCAGCGGCATACTTGGTTTGCCAATTTGATGCCTGGTTCATCATTTTCCTTCCGGAGCACGCATGTGCATTGCATCTCACATCTCGCATATCATGCCATGTATTGCATCATGTTGTTTGTGCATTGCCCGTGATTTATTGCGGTTCCATTGTTTGTGTTCTTGCTTTGGGTAGTGCCGGGATACGAGTACGTGGACGAGGAACCTGTTGAGAACGCTTACGAGGATCAAGCTTTCGACAACTCTGAGAACTTTCCAGGCAAGATGACCATACCCTCGAAATCACTTCTATCTTTGCTTGCTAGATGCTCGCTCTTTTGCTATGCCTATGCTATGATGCCTATCACTTGCTTATCATGCCTCCCATATTGCCATGTCAAGCCCCTAACCATCAATTCCTAGCAAACCGTTGATTGGCTATGTTACCGCTTTGCTCAGCCCCTCTTATAGCGTTGCTAGTTGCAGGTGAAGATGAAGTTTGTTCCTTGTTGGAACATGGAGATGTTGTTCCTTGTTGGAACATGTTTACTTGTTGGGATATCACAATATCTATTGTTTAATTAATGCATCTATATACTTGGTAAAGGGTGGAAGACTCGGCCTTATGCCTGGTGTTTTGTTCCAATCTTGCCACCCTAGTTTCCGTCATACCGGTGTTATGTTCCTTGATTTCGCGTTCCTTACACGGTTGGGTGATTTATGGGACCCCCTTGACAGTTCGCTTTGAATAAGACTCCTCCAGCAAGGCCCAACCTTGGTTTTACCATTTGCCTACCACCTACACCTTTTCCCTTGGGTTTTCGCGAGCCCAAGGGTCATCTTTATTTAGCCCCCCCCCCCCGGGCCAGTGCTCTTCTGGGTGCTGGTCCGAAACGAGCAGACTGCAAGGCCACCTTGGGGAGACTTGAGGCTTGGTTTTACTCGTAGGATGTCTCATCCGGATGTGCCCTGAGAACGAGATATGTGCAGCTCCTATCGGGATTTGTCGGCACAATCGGGCGGCTTTGCTGGTCTTGTTTTACCATTGTCGAAATGTCTTGTAGTCCGGATTCGAGATCGATCGGGTCTTCCGGTAGAAGGAATATCCTTCGTTGACCGTGAGAGCTTATAATGGGCTTGTTGGGACACCCTGCAGGTATTATCTTTCAAAGCCGTGCCTGCGGTTATGAGGCAGATGGGAATTTGTTAATGTCGGTTGTAGAAAACCCGAAGTTGACCTTGATTAAAACACATCAATCAAGGTGTAACGTGATGGTCTCTTCTCGGAGTCCGGGAAGTGAACACGGTGTTGGAGTTATGTTTGACGTAAGTAGTTTCAGGATCACTTCTTGATCGCTACTAGCTTCACGACCGTGCCTTGCTTCTCTTCTCGCTCTCTTTTGCGAATGTAGCCACCATATATGCTAGTCGCTTGCTGCAGCTCCACCTCACAACTCTGTCCTTCCTATAAGCTTAAATAGTCTTGATCTCATGGTGTGAGATTGCTGAGTCCCGTGACTCACAGATTCTACCAAAATAGTTGCAGTGCCGACGATGCCAAGCAGATGACGAACCGAGCTCAAGTGGGAGTTCGACGAGGAACGTGGTCGCTACTATGTGTCTTTTCCCGATGACGATGGTGGAGCCAGTTGGGACGATCGGGATCGTGTAGCATTTGGGGTAGTCTTCTTTTATTTTGGTTCCGTAGTCGGACCTTGAGTGTAATCTGGATGATGGATGTTTATTTATGTATTGTGTGAAGTGGCGACTGTAAGCCAACTATGTATCTCTTTCCCTTATGTATTACATGGGTTGTGTGAAGATTACCTCACTTGTGACATTGCTTTCAATGTGGTTATGCCTCTAAGTTGTGCTTCGACACGTGGGAGATATAGCCGCATCGAGGGCATTACAAGTTGGTAATCAGAGCCATCCCCGACTTAGGAGCCCCTGCTTGATTGTTTGCTGGTGTTGTTGAGTCTAGAACAAAAATGTTTTGAGTCTTAGGATTATATATATCGGAGAGTAGGATTCTTTTTACTCCCCAGTCCCTTCGTCGCTCTGGTGAGGTCTCCTGAAGTAGAAGTTTTGACTCTCCTCTCCTCAAATTTCACTAAAAAAAAATTTAGGATCACGCGGTATCTTGGAATCGTTCCGATGGTTTTGTGACGAGAACATTGTTCTTGGTGCCTCGACATTTAGGGGTTGTGGCAGTGTCCGGGAGTTGAGCTCCGAGGTGTTGTCGTCACAATTTTATCGTTGCAGTTTCGGAATACTGAGCTTTGCCGACATCGAAAATCTCTTTTGTACAGCTTGTTGGTGAGATAACCCGATAACCCAAAGATCTTCGGGCGAGCTCGAGTATTGCCATGACTCGTATAAAGGATGCTTTTCAAGGTCGAGGTACACGATTTCGAAGGTTTCTTGGTTATGTGTTGACGGATGGATACAGCTGGATCTAGGTATTGTTAGTTTGGGTGATATATTTTGTGTCCCCTGTATCCCCAACACCTGATTGCATAACCAGAAAGTTTCGGGAGTTTATAGGTGGGTTTCAAGTAGCTCTTAGCATTTCTTCCCATAGATATTTGGTTTGTGATTGGGTAATCCTTACCACTTATTTGTTCCAGTCGTACCTTGTTATTTTTTTCATCAACCCTTAATCAAGTGGCTTCTCACCTTAATGGACGTGTGGTGTTAGCTTTTGGAATTCATTCATTCATCCTTGTTCGAATGTTTATTGTGAAGACTATATGTTGCAATTTCTATCCGCTGATTCAACTTGTCTATCTGCTCTATCAAAGTGCTAACGGATGTCACCTGTTCAGGATGGCTCCGCCAACGCGTCTGAATCCGGAACGCAATGATGGGAGTCAGTCGAACCCTCCACCTCCACCTCCGCCTCCGGAGGCATGGCAAGCTATCATGGCAGCCACCAACGCAAATGCTCAGATGATTTTGCAACTCTTGCAAGAGCGTACCCAAGGGCAAGGCAACCAAGGAAATCAAGGCCAAGGCAACAACCAGCCGCACTTTGCTACCCTCAATCAGTTCCTCGCTAATCAGCCGAAGTCTTTCAGCTTACGTCGAGGCCACGACGCCGACGATTGGCTTGTGGACATTTGCAAACATTTTGAATGTAGCAATGCGGACACTGAGGACTTTGTCAAGTTTGCTTCGCTTCAACTCAAGGACCAAGCTGCCGAGTGGTATCAACAATACAAAGATTCCAGAGGAGGTCGTGTAATTACCGGGATGAGTTCCACGAGACTTCAAAGCTCACCACATTCGAAAAGTGTTGTTGAGAGCAAGCGTGAGGAGTTCCGCAATCTCAAGCAAGGCAACATGTCGTGTATCAATACAATATCCAGTTCGAGAACTCGCCGCTTCGCTAAGCAAGATGTCCCCGATGAAAAGAGTATGATCTATCAATTCAGAGGTGGCCTCAGAGAAGATCTACAATTAGCTCTCGTGCTTTTGAGCCGAAAAGTATGATGAATTCTACAACATGGCATCAAGCAAGAAGCTGCCCAGCTCAAATGTGAGGCTTCTAAGAAGAGAATCAGGATGCAGTCCAGTCTTCTTCTTCCTCTCAAGTGGCAGCTAAGCAGCAGAAGTTCTACCTTCCTCCTCCTCCGTTTAAATCGGCCTTATCGCAGAAGAACTCGGTGGTCGTGGATCTTCCCACCCACCCAACCCAAGCTATCGAACAAGTCAAATTCTCAAGCTCCAAGGTCAAATGCTCCTTATCACCGTCCGCTCTCAGAGGTGACTTGCAACAAATGTCAGCAGAAAGGTCACTACGCGAACAAGTGCTTCAACCAAAGGCGCCTTCCGCCTCCTCCTCCCGTGAGATCTTCAAGCAATGTAGTGGTCAAGCATAATACCAAGTCTGCAAAGGTGAACATGATGAATGCAGCGCAAGCAGAGGATTCTTCTGATGTGATTATGGGTAATCTTCCAGTTAATGATATTCCTGGAAAAGTTTTATTTGATACTGGTGCATCGCATTCTTTCATGTCATATCCTTTTGCATTGAAGCACAATGTTGACACAGAGATTTTGTCCAAAGTTATGCAAGTTGTTTCTCCCGGAAAGCTTATGACTTCTAGTTTGATTGCTCCCGAACTCACTATCAAGATGGGCGACTATAGATTTCTGGCTAAACCAATTGTCCTTGGTGACTCGGATATTGATCTTATTCTTGGGATGGACTGGCTTTCTCAGCACAAAGCTCAACTTGATTGTGCTGCCAGGGAAATTCAATTGACACACTCTTCTGAGGATGTGATCATCTATGCCGCCGTGATGAAACCATTCGGTTGTTTTCTCTCAATGAGAAGGGCAAGTTGGATGCTATCTCTCAGATTCCAATTGTTTGTGAGTATCAAGATGTCTTTCCAGAAGAGCTCTCGGGTATGCCTCCTCACCGGCCAGTTGAGTTCGTTATCGATCTTGAGCCCGCACGAACCCGCTTTGCAAGCGCCCATACAAGCTTGGACCTAATGAGCTGAAGGAATGAAGAAACAGCTCGATGAACAAGAGCGTCTGGGTCTGATCGGACCGAGTTCATCTCCATGGGGTTGTGGAGTTCTTTTGTCCGAAGAAGGATGGCATGGACCGACTTTGCGTCGATTACCGTCCATTGAATAAGAAGACAATCAAGAACAAGTATCCACTTCCCAACATCAATGAGCTTTTCGAGCAACTCAAAGGTGCTAAAGTGTTCTCCAAGCTTGACCTTCGTATGGGTTATCATCAAATTTGCATTCGTGAACAAGATATTCCCAAGACAAGATTCGAACAAGCTTTGGTTCTTATGAATATATTGTCATGTCTTTCGCCTTGTCAATGCTCCTCCAACATTCTCTCGAATGATGAACTTCATCTTCAACCCCTACACCAATGAATTCATCTTGGTCTATCTCGATGATATTTTGGTCTTCTCCAAGAATAAGAAGGATCATGCCAAACATTTGCGATTAGTGCTCGACAAGCTCAGAGAGCATCAATTCTATGCGAAGTTTTCCAAATGTGAATTTTGGCTTGATGAAGTTCTTTACCTTGGTCACATCATCTCCGCCAAGGGCATCGCTGTTAATCCCAGAAGGTGTCTGCAGTTGTGAATTGGGAACCTCCTCGAATGTCAAGCAGCTTCAGAGTTTTCTTGGACTTGCAAGCTATTGTCAAGATTCGTTGAGAACTTTCTAAGATTGCAAAGCCTCTTTCCAACCTCCTCCGAAGCATGTGAAGTATGTCCGGTCTCCGAGTGTGACGTTGCTTTCAATACTCTTAAAGAGAAACTCGTCACAGCTCCTGTCTTAACTCCTCCTGATGAATCCAAGCCATTCGAAGTTTTCTGTGATGCTTCTCTTTAAGGGCTCGGTGCTGTGTTAATGCAAGAGAAGAAAGTTGTGGCCTATACCTCTCATCAGCTGAAGCCCAACGAAAAGAACTACCCCACTCACGATCTTGAGTTGGCGGCAGTTGTCCATGCATTAATAACATGGAGACATCTCTTGTTGGGAAGGAAAGTGGACATTTTCACCGATCACAAGAGCCTCAAGTATATCTTCACTCAACCCAACCTCAACCTCAGGCAAACTCGATGGGTCGAGATGATTCAAGAATACAACCCGAGTATTGAATATACTCCAGGCAAGGCCAATGTGATTGCAGATGCTTTGAGCAGGAAGGCTTATTGCAACAGTTTAATTCTCAAGCCTTTCCAACCGGACCTTTGTGAAGCTTTCCGCAAGCTGAATCTTCAAGTTGTTCCTCAAGGTTTTCTTGCCAACCTCATAGTCTCTCCAACTTTGGAAGACCAAATTCGTGAGGCTCAACTCCTGGATACCATGGTGAAAAAGGTGAAACGTGGTATCGAAAAGGGCATTTCCAAATACAAGTGCTTCCACATTGATGACAAAGATACTCTTTTCTTCGAGGACCGGATTGTGGTTCCTAAGGGTGATCTACGTAAAGTCATTATGAACGAGGCACACAATTCCCTTCTATCCATTCATCCTGGAAGTACGAAGATGTACCATGACCTCAAGCAGTCGTATTGGTGGACTCGAATGAAGCGAGAAATTGCTCAATTCGTGAATGAGTGTGATGTCTGCAGAAGGGTGAAAGGAACACCAACGACCAGCTGGTCTCCTCCAACCTCTTGCTATTCCGAATGGAAGTTTGATCATATCGAGATGGACTTCGTGGACTGGATTTCCTAAGTCCAAGCGTGGAAATGATGCTATCTTCGTTGTCATTGACAAGCTTACTAAAGTGGCTCATTTTCTTCCTATCAAAGAATCCATCACAGCAGCTCGGTTGGCGAGCTATACACCTCGAGATTGTCTCCTTGCACGGCATTCGACAATTGATCTCTTGAGACCGTGGAAGCATCTTCACCTCCAAGTTTTGGGATTCTTTTCGAAGGCCATGGGCACCAACATTCGTTTCAAAGACAGCTTTCCACCCTCAAACAAGTGGCCAAGTCGAGCGAGTCAATCAAATCCTTGAAGATATGCTCAGGGCTTGTGTCATTTCCTTCGGTATGAAGTGGGAAGATTGTCTTCCATATGCCGAGTTCTCCTACAACAACAGCTTCCAAGCGAGTTCGGGCAAGGCCCCATTCAAATTCTCTATGGCGAAAGTGTCGTACTCCTCTAAATTGGTCCGAGACAGGTGAACGCCAACTTTGGCAACGACTTGATCACGAAGTCAAGAAATGTGCAAAGTCATTCGTGAGAATCTCAAAGCCGCGCAATCGCGCTAGAAGAGCTATTATGATGACAAGCACCGTGATGTGGCTTTTGAAATCGGAGACCATGTCTACCTCCGCGTCTCTCCAATGAAAGGCACTCGCCGCCCGGTATCAAAGGGAAGCTTGCCCCTAGATACGTGGGTCCTTTCAAGATCATTGGCAAAAGAGGCGATCTCGCCTATCAACTTGAGCTTCCGTCCAACTTCGTGAACGTGCACGATGTGTTTCACGTGTCACAGCTTCGCAAGTGCTTCAAGACTCCTGAGCGCACCATCAACTTCGAAGAAATTGACCTCCAAGAAGATCTCTCTTATCATGAGCACCCCGTTGCTATTCTTGAAGAAACCGAGCGCAAGACTCGCAACAAGTCAATCAAATTCCTGAAAGTGAAGTGGTCACACCATTCCGACCGAGAAGCTACCGGGCGCGAGGATCACCTCCGTTCGAATATCCGGAGTTCTTTCAGTCCTAGATCTCGGACGAGATCCTCTTGTAGTGGTGGAGTGTTGTAACACCCCGGATGTAACTTTCCATATTTGTAACTCCAACTCTTGCCATTTTCGGCATTGTGATATGATATTCCCTCCATGGTTGGGTTTTTCTTCATTTTGCATTTTGTCCATGTCATGCATCTCATATCATGTCATCATGTGCATCTCATGGGCATACGTGTTCGTCTCATGCATCCGAGCATTTTCCCCGTTGTCCGTTTTGCAATCCGGCACTCATATGTCCCCAGGCGTCCCCTTTTACATTTTTTCGTGAGCGGGTACTAAACTTTCTCGGAATGGACCGAGGTTTTCCAAGTGGCCTTGGTACACCAACGATAGACCACCTGTCAAGTTTCGAGTCATTTGGAGCTCGTTTGATACTCCAACGGTTAACCGCATAACCGCAAAGGCCTCTTTTGGGTTGCAGCCCAACACCCCTTCAAAACAGCCCAATAACCCATCTAAGTCACTTCCATGCTCTCCGTCGTCGGATCACGATCGTGTGGGCGAAAACTACACTCCATTTGGAGCCTCCTAGCTCCCTCTACCTATAAATATAGATCTCTTCCCCGAAATCCGGACGAAACCTAGTCTCCCCGCTCCCTTCGCGCCGCCGGACGAAATCCGGACGGCCGGACACGTCCACCCGCGCCACCGGACGAATCGAAGGCTGCCACGTGCCCCGGGCGGTCCCGATTCGCCGCCGACCCCTGGGCCCGCGAGGCCCGTGCGGGCCCTCCCGGCTCGAACGCCGTCGCCGCCTCCCGCGCCGCTTCCTCCCGCGCGCCGCCGGATCGCCCGAGCCTCGCCGCGGCCATCCCGCCGCTGGCCGCCTCCGCCCGCCCAGCCGCCGCCCTCCGCTGCCGCCGCCGCCGCCCGAGCACCGCCCGCTCCTCCTGCGCCACCCGCCCGCGTCGCCGCCCGCCAGATCCGGCAGCTGGAAGGCGGATCCGCCCGAGGAGCTCCGCCGGCCGCCCTTCCTCCATCTCCGGCGAGCCGCGCCTCGCGCGCCCCGGATCCGGATCCGGTCTCGGTTGACTTCTCCCCCCATTTTTTTCGTCTAAGTCATTTTCCTGTCATATTTTGTTGCATCTTCATTGCATCACATCTTTGCACCCATGAATCCGTTTTGGGCGTGTAGCATACCAAATTGTTCATCTCGAAGAGTAAATCATTTCATTCCATTGCATCATTTACATTTGAGCTCATCTTGATTCCCCAAATGCTGTTGGAAGAGGGCTATGTGATGTTAGTTTCTGTTTCTTAACAGAACATGCACTTTTTGTCATTTTTGCCATGATTGATGTGTGCATCCTATGAACTTGAGTCCTACATGTGTTTTGTAATATGCCATGACATCTTTAAAGGGGTGTATGCCATGTATTTTTGTGATCTCTGTGGTGACTAGCACAAGCATGCAAACTAGGCTTCATGATGTTGCTGATTTCAGCCCCTGTTTTGCTGATATTTTTATGCCATGTAAACTTGATGCTACAGAGAGATCCATGCATATTTTGAGATACTTCAGTAAGGATGTTTTGAACATATGGTTATTCTCAATCCATCCATTCCCTTGTTTGCAATTATTGAGTGCCATAGCTTGAGTCAATCGAGCTCTACTTTTGCTATAAAATGTTTCCTGGCAGATTGTTTACATGTTATTCAATTTTGCCAAGGTTGTTGTAGTTGATTCGTGTATGATATGATGTTGTTCTTGCCATTTATAACTTCTATGACATGTATTCTTGATGGATGTATGCTTAGTTTATCATGAAATGCTCTGTAGTGAGTGCATCGAGCTCGCGAAGATGCCTTCATAATTCTGTCAATGTCATGCCCTGTTTGCTGAACCTGTTAACGAAACTTGCTATATTGACTTGGGTGCTATTACACTTTCTGATCCCTTTTGGATCATGGTCAGTAAGGGACTTTTGTTCAATGCCTTGAGTATATTCATGCCATGCCTTTTTTTGCTATTATAAGTTCCTTTAGCATGTTGTTTGCTTGCTCAACATTGCTTCTCGATGCTGATTCTCGCCATGTTCGAGATTTTCACCAAGTCTGTGAAGCTGATATATTTTGCACTTTTGCCATGCTTGTTTGGACCTGTTATGTTGTGATTTAGCCGTAGCTCAGTGTTCATCTTTTGTCAATCATTTTGAGTAGATCACTTCCATATGCTTTGCTGGTACGTTTGGGTGCAGTAGCTTAATTTCTTGTTGCTTGCTATGTGGCATCATGCTGTTTATGGCAGATTTGTGCCATTCTTGTTTTGCTTGTCATTTGCAAACCGTGCATCTGATTCCGGTGATCTTTATATCGATTTCAACCGAAATCATCTCACCTTTCCAGCGGCATACTTGGTTTGCCAAGTTGATGCCTGGTTCATCATTTTCCTTCCGGAGCACGCATGTGCATTGCATCTCACATCTCGCATATCATGCCATGTATTGCATCATGTTGTTTGTGCATCGCCCGTGATTTATTGTGGTTCCTTTGTTTGTGTTCTTGCTTTGGGTAGAGCCGGGATACGAGTATGTGGATGAGGAACCTGTTGAGAACGCTTACGAGGATCAAGCTTTCGACAACTCTGAGAACTTTCCAGGCAAGATGACCATACCCTCGAAATCACTTCTATCTTTGCTTGCTAGATGCTCGCTCTTTTGCTATGCCTATGCTACTATGCCTATCACTTGCTTATCATGCCTCCCATATTGCCATGTCAAGCCCCTAACCATCAATTCCTAGCAAACCGTTGATTGGCTATGTTACCGCTTTGCTCAGCCCCTCTTATAGCGTTGCTAGTTGCAGGTGAAGATGAAGTTTGTTCCTTGTTGGAACATGGAGATGTTGTTCCTTGTTAGAACATGTTTACTTGTTGGGATATCACAATATCTATTGTTTAATTAATGCATCTATATACTTGGTAAAGGGTGGAAGACTCGGCCTTATGCCTGGTGTTTTGTTCCAATCTTGCCACCCTAGTTTCCGTCATACCGGTGTTATGTTCCTTGATTTCGCGTTCCTTACACGGTTGGGTGATTTATGGGACCCCTTGACAGTTCGCTTTGAATAAGACTCCTCCAAAGAAGGCCCAACCTTGGTTTTACCATTTGCCTACCACCTACACCTTTTCCTTTGGGTTTCGCGAGCCCAAGGGTCATCTTTATTTAGCCCCCCGGGCGGTGCTCCTCTGGTGCTGGTCCAAACGCAAGCAGATCAGGGGCCACCTTGGGAGACTTGAGGCTTGGTTTTACTCGAGGATGTCTCATCCGGATGTGCCTCGAGAACGAGATATGTGCAGCTCCTATCGGGATTTGTCGGCACAATCGGGCGGCTTTGCTGGTCTTGTTTTACCATTGTTGAAATGTCTTGTAGTCCGGGATTCCGAGATCGATCGGGTCTTCCGGTAGAAGGAATATCCTTCGTTGACCGTGAGAGCTTATAATGGGCTGTTGGGACACCCTGCAGGTATTATCTTTCAAAGCCGTGCCTGCGGTTATGAGGCAGATGGGAATTTGCTAATGTCGGTTGTAGAAAACCGAAGTTGACCTTGATTAAAACACATCAATCGCGTGTGTAACGTGATGGTCTCTTCTCGCGGAGTCCGGGAAGTGAACACGTGTTGGAGTTATGTTTGACGAAGTAGTTTCAGGATCACTTCTTGATCGCTACTAGCTTCACGACCGTGCCTTGCTTCTCTTCTCGCTCTCTTTTGCGAATGTAGCCACCATATATGCTAGTCGCTGCTGCAGCTCCACCTCACAACTCTGTCCTTCCTATAAGCTTAAATAGTCTTGATCTCGCTGGTGTGAGATTGCTGAGTCCCGTGACTCACAGATTCTACCAAAATAGTTGCAGTGCCGACGATGCGGTCAGCAGATGACGCAACCGAGCTCAAGTGGGAGTTCGACGAGAACGTGGTCGCTACTATGTGTCTTTTCCCGATGACCAGTGGTGGAGCCAGTTGGGACGATCGGGATCTGTGTAGCATTTGGGGTAGTCTTCTTTTATTTTGGTTCCGTAGTCGGACCTTGAGTGTAATCTGGATGATGGATGTTTATTTATGTATTGTGTGAAGTGGCGACTGTAAGCCAACTATGTATCTCTTTCCCTTATGTATTACATGGGTTGTGTGAAGATTACCTCACTTGCGACATTGCTTTCAATGCGGTTATGCCTCTAAGTCGTGCTTCGACACGTGGGAGATATAGCCGCATCGAGGGCGTTACAACCGCCTCTGGGCTCCGAGACCTAGGGTTGTTACTTCCTCCGAGAAGGGCCTGAACTCGTAAAAATTGCGTGTACAACTCCTCCATAGCTGAGATCTTGCCTCTACATTACCTACCCCCTATTCTACTGTCAGAATTAGAACAACGACGCTTAGATTTGGATTCAATCTTGCGGTGCCCTTTCCCAGTGATAGCAGGGGCAGCAAGGCACGTATTGTATTGTTGCCATCGAGGATAAAAAGATGGGGTTTATATCATATTGCTTGAGTTTATCCCTCTACATCATGTCATCTTGCTTAATGCGTTACTCTGTTCTTATGAACTTAATACTCTAGATGCAGGCAGGAGTCGGTCGATGTGTGGAGTAATAGTAGTAGATGCAAAATCGTTTTGGTCTACTTGTTGCGGACGTGATGCCTATATACATGATCATGCCTAGATATTCTCATAACTATGCACTTTTCTATAAATTGCTCGACATAATCCGTTCACCCACCGTAAATTATGCTATCTTGAGAGAAGCCACTAGTGAAACCTATGGCCCCCGGGTCTATCTTCCATCATATTGCTTTCCTATCAATTTACTATTTCCGCAATCTTTTATTTTGCAATCTTTACTTTCCAATCTATATCATAAAAATAACAAAATATTTATCTTATTATCTTTATCAGATCTCACTTTTGCAAGTGGCCGTGAAGGGATTGACAACCCCTTTATCCCGTTGGTTGCAAGGTTCTCATTTGTTTGTGTAGGTACGAGGCGACTTGTGTGTGGTCTCCTACTGGATTGATACCTTGGTTCTCAAAAACTGAGGGAAATACTTACGCTCCTTTGCTACATCACCCTTTCCTCTTCAAGGGAAAACCAACGCATGCTCAAGAGGTAGCAAAGACCCGCTGCAAGAGCAACTACGGACGTTATGAACGTCTAGCAGAGCAAAGCTGATGACTACTCGATAGTTCAGTGTGCCATGCTTTATGGCTTAGAATCGGGACTTCAAAGACGTTTTGAACGTCATGGAGCATATGAGATGTTCCAGGAGATGAAGTTAATATTTCAAGCAAATGCCCGAATTGATAGATATGAAGTCTCCAATAAGTTCTATAGCTGCAAAATGGAGGAGGATAGTTCTGTCAGTGAACATATACTCGGAATGTCTGGGTACCACAACCACTTGACTCAACTGGGAGTTAATATTCCTGATGATAGTGTCATTGACAGAGTTCTTCAATCACTGCCACCAAGCTATGAAAGCTTCATGATGAACTATAATATGCAAGGGATGGATAAGACAATTCCCGAGCTCTTTGCAATGCTAAGGGCTGCGGAGGTAGAAATCAAGAAGGAGCATCAAGTGTTGATGGTTAACAAGACCACTAGTTTCAAGAAAAAGGGAAAAGGGAAGAAGGGGAACTTCAAGAAGAACGGCAAGCAACTTGCTGCTCAAGTGAAGAAACCCAAGTCTGGACCTAAGCCTGAAACTGAGTGCTTCTACTGCAAAGGGACTGGTCACTAGAAGCGGAACTGCCCCAAGTATTTGGCGGATAAGAAGGATGGCAAAGTAAAAGGTATATTTGATATACATGTAATTGATGTGTACCTTACTAATGCCCGTAGTAGCGCCTGGGTATTTGATACTGGTTCTGTTGCTCATATTTGCAACTCGAAACAGGGGCTACGGATTAAACGAAGATTGGCTAAGGACGAGGTGACGATGCGCATGGGAAATGGTTCCAAAGTCGATGTGATCGCCGTCGGCACGCTACCTCCACATCTACCTTCGGGATTAGTTTTAGACCTAAATAATTGTTATTTGGTGCCAGCGTTGAGCATGAACATTATATCTGGATCTTGTTTGATGCGAGACGGTTAATCATTTAAATCAGAGAATAATTGTTGTTCTATTTATATGAGTAATATCTTTTATGGTCATGCACCCTTGATGAGTGGTCTATTTTTGTTGAATCTCGATTGTAGTGATACACATATTCATAATATTGAAGCCAAAGGATGCAAAGTTAATAATGATAGTGCAACTTATTTGTGGCACTACCATTTAGGTCATATTGGTGTAAAGCGCATTAAGAAACTCCATGCTGATGGGCTTTTGGAATCACTTGATTATGAATCACTTGATGCTTGCGAACCATGCCTCATGGGCAAGATGACTAAAACTCCGTCCTCCGGAACAATGGAGCGAGCAACTGACTTGTTGGAAATAATACATACTGATGTATGCGGTCCGATGAGTGTTGAGGCTCGCGGCGGGTATCGTTATTTTCTGACCTTCACAAATGATTTAAGCAGATATGGGTATATCTACTTGATGAAACATAAGTCTGAAACATTTGAAAAGTTCAAAGAATTTTAGAGTGAAGTGGAAAATCATCGTAACAAGAAAGGAAAGTTTCTACGATCTGATCGTCGAGGAGAATATTGGAGTTATGAGTTTGGTCTTCATTTGAAACAACGTGGAATAGTTTCGCAACTCACGCCACCTAGAACACCACAGTGTAATGGTGTGTCTGAATGTCGTAGCCGTACTTTATTAGATATGGTGCGATCTATGATGTCTCTTACTGATTTACCGCTATCGTTTTGGGGTTATGCTTTAGAGACGGCTGCATTCACGTTAAATAGGGCACCATCTAAATCCGTTGAGACGACACCATATGAATTGTGGTTTTGCAAGAAACCCAGGTTGTCGTTTCTTAAAGTTTGGGGCTGCGAAGCTTATGTGAAAAAGCTTCAACCTGATAAGCTCAAACCCAAATCAAAGAAATGTGTCTTCATAGGATACCCAAAGGAGACTGTTGGGTACACCTTCTATCACATATCCGAAGGCAAGATATTCGTTGCTAAGAATGGATCCTTTCTAGAGAAGGAGTTTCTCTCAAAAGAAGTGAGTGGGAGGAAAGTAGAACTTGATGAGGTAATTGTACCTTCTCCCGAATTGGAAAGTAGTTCATCACATAAATCAGTTCTAGTGATTCCTACACCAATCAGTGAGGAAGCTAATGATGATGATCATGAAACTTCAGATCAAGTTACTACCGAACCTCGTAGGTCAATTAGAGTACGATCCGCACCAGAGTGGTATGGTAATCCTGTTCTGGAGGTCATGTTACTTGACCATGATGAACCTACGAACTATGAGGAAGCAATGATGAGCCCAGATTCCGCAAAATGGCTTGAGGCCTGAGATGGGATCCATGTATGAGAACAAAGTGTGGACTTTGGTTGACTTGCCCGATGATCGTCAAGCCATAGAGAATAAATGGATCTTCAAGAAGAAGACTGATGCTGACGGTAATGTTACTGTCTACAAAGCTCGACTTGTTGTGAAATGTTTTCGACAAGTTCAAGGAGTTGACTACGATGAGACTTTCTCACCCGTAGTGATGCTTAAGTCTATCCGTATCATGTTAGCAATTGCCGCATTCTATGATTATGAAATTTGGCAAATGGATGTCAAAACTGCATTCCTTAATGGATATCTTAAAGAAGAGTTGTATATGATGCAACCAGAAGGTTTTCTCGATCCTAAAGGTGCTAACAAAGTGTGCAAGCTCTAGCGATCTATTTATGGACTGGTGCAATCCTCTCGGAGTTGGAATATACGCTTTGATAGTGTGATCAACGCATATGGTTTTATACAGACTTTTGGAGAAGCCTGTATTTACAAGAAAGTGAGTGGGAGCTCTGTAGCATTTCTAATATTATATGTGGATGACATATTGTTGATTGGAAATAATACAGAATTTCTGGATAGAATAAAAGGATACTTGAATAAGAATTTTTTAATGAAAGACCTAGGTGAAGCTTCTTATATATTGGGCATCAAGATCAATAGAGATAGATTAAGACACTTAATTGGACTTTCACAAAGCACATACCTTGATAAAGTTTTGAAGAAGTTCAAAATGGTCCAGTCAAAGGAAGGGTTATTGCCTGTGTTACAAGGTGTGAAGTTGAGTCAGACTCATGCCTGACCACTGCAGAAGATAGAGAGAAAATGAAAGTCATTCCCTATGCCTCAGCCATAGGTTCTATCATGTATGCAATGTTGTGTACCAGACCTGATGTGTGCCTTGCTATAAGTTTAGCAGGGAGGTACCAAAGTAATCCAGGAGTGGATCACTAGACAGTTGTCAAGAACATCCTGAAATATCTGAAAAGGATTGACGATATGTTTCTTGTTTATGGAGGTGACAAAGAGCTTGTCATAAATGGTTACGTTGATGCAAGCTTTGACACTGATTCGGATGACTCTAAGTCACAAACCGGATACGTATTTATATTGAATGGTGGAGCTGTCAGTTGGTGCAGTTCCAAGAAGAGCGTCGTGGCGGGATCTACATGTGAAGTGGAGTACATAGCTGCTTGGAAGCCGCAAATGAAGGAGTCTCGATGAAGGAGTTCATATCCGATCTAGGTGTAATACCTAGTGCATGGGGTCCAATGAAAATCTTTTGTGACAATACTGGAGCAATAGCCTTGGCGAAGGAATCCAGATTCCACAAGAGAACCAAACACATCAAGAGACGCTTCAATTACATCCGTGATCAAGTCAAGGAGGGAGACATAGAGATTTGCAAAATACATACGGATCTGAATGTTGCAGACCCATTGACTAAGCCTCTTCCATGAGAAAAACATGATCAACACCAAGACTACATGGGTGTTAGAATCATTACTATGTAATCTAGATTATTGACTCTAGTGCAAGTGGGAGACTGAAGTAAATATGCCCTAGAGGCAATAATAAAGTTGTTATTTATATTTCCTTATATCATGATAAATGTTTATTATTCATGCTAGAATTGTATTAATCAGAAACTTAGTACATGTGTGAATACATAGACAAACAGAGTGTCCCTAGTATGCCTCTACTAGAATAGCTCATTAATCAAAGATGGTTAAGTTTCCTAACCATAGACATGTGTTGTCATTTGATAAATGGGATCACATCATTAGAGAATGATGTGATGGACAAGACCCATCCGTTAGCTTAGCATTATGATCGTTTAGTTTTTTTGCTATTGCTTTCATCAAGACTTATACATATTCCTCTGACTATGATATTATGCAACTACCGAATACCGGAGGAACACTTTTTGTGCTATCAAATGTCACAACGTAACTGGGTGATTATAAAGATGCTCTACAGGTGTCTCCGAAGGTGTTTGTTGAGTTGGCATAGATCGAGATTAGGATTTGTTGTTGGAAATATGCCCTAGAGGCAATAATAAAATGGTTATTATTATATTTCCTTGTTCATGATAATTTTCTATTGTTCATGCTATAACTGTATTAACCGGAAACCGTAATACATGTGTGAATACATAGACCACAACATGTCCCTAGTGAATCTCTAGTTGACTAGCTCGTTGATCAATAGATGGTTGTGGTTTCCTGACCATTGACATTAGATGTCGTTGATAACGGGATCACATCATTAGGAAAATGATGTGATGGACAAGACCCAATCCTAAGCATAGCACAAGATCGTGTAGTTCGTTTGCTAGAGCTTTTCTAATGTCAAGTATCATTTCCCTAGACCATGAGATTGTGCAACTCCCGGATACCGTAGGAGTGCTTTGGGTGTATCAAACGTCACAACATAACTGGGTGGCTATAAAGGTGCACTACATGTATCTCCGTAAGTGTCTGTTGGGTTGGCACCAATCGAGACTGGGATTTGTCACTCCATATGACGGAGAGGTAACTCTGGGCCCACTCATTAATGCATCATCATAATGAGCTCAATGTGACTAAGGAGTTGGCCACGGGATCATGCATTACAACGAGTAAAGAGACTTGCCGGTAACAAGATAGAACGAGGTATGCGGATGCCGACGATCGAATCTCGGGTGAGTAACATACCGATAGACAAAGGGAATTGTATACGGGATTGATTGAATCCCCGACATCGTGGTTCAGCCGATGAGATCATCGTGGAACATGTGGGAGCCAATATGGGTATCCAGATCCCGCTATTGGTTATTGGCCGGAGAGGTGCCTCGGTCATGTCTGCATGGTTCCCGAACCCGTACGGTCTACACACTTAAGGTTCGGTCACGCTAGAGTTGTAATGGGAATAGTATGTGGTTACCGAAGGTAGTTCGTTGTCCCGGATGAGATCCCGGACTTCACTAGCAGTTCCAGAATGGTCCGGAGGTGAAGATCGATATATTGGACGAAGGGTATTGTAGTCCGGAAGTGTTCCGGGGGTATCAGGCTATGGCCAGCATGACCGAAAGGTGTTTCGGGGGCCCCGGCAAGTGTTGCAGGGCCTCATGGACCAAGGGGAGCGGGGCAAACCAGCCCACTAAGGGGCTGTGCGCCCCCACACCCTTTCCCACGTTGCTTGGGGAGGTGGGGCGCCTCCACCTGACTTGGGAGGCAAGCCTCCACCTGGCTTGGCTTGGGGGGCAAGTCTCCCTAGGGTTTTCCTAGGGAGATCCAATCTGCACTGGCCGCCGCCCCCTAGGGGAAACCCTAGGGCGCCTTCCCCTCTCCCCTTCCCCCAATATATAGTGAGGGGGTGGGAGGGCAGCCGTACCCCTTCCCTGGTGCAGCCCTGTCCCTCCTCCAACACCTCCTCCTCCTCCTCTGTAGTGCTTGGCGAAGCCCTGCTGGAGAACCACAAGCTCCACCATCACGCCGTTGTGCTGCCAGAGCTCTCCCTCAACTTCTCCTCTCCCCTTGATGGATTAAGAAGGAGGAGACGTCCCCGGATTGTACGTGTGTTGAACGCGGAGGCGCCGTCCGTTCGGCGCTAGATCAGATCTTCCACGATTTGAATCGTCGCGAGTATGACTCCATCAACCGGGTTCTTGTAACGCTTCCGCTTAGCGATCTTCAAGGGTATGAAGATGCACTCCCTCTCTCTTGTTGCTAGCATCTCCTAGATTGATCTTGGTGACACGTAGGAAATTTTTGAAAATTATTACTACGTTCCCCAATAGTGGCATCAGAGCTAGGTCTATGCGTAGATTCTATGCACGAGTAGAACACAAAGTAGTTATGGGCGATGATTTGGTCAATTTGCTTACCGTTACTAGTCTTATCTTGAAGCGGCCCGGATTTGGTCAATTTGCTTACCGTTATGGGCGATGATTTGGTCAATTTGCTTACCGCCTGTAGTTATGGGCGGCATTGTGGGATGAAGCGGCCCAGACCGACCTTACATGTACTCTTACGTGAGAATGGTTACACCGACGGACATGCACTTGATGCATAAGGTGGCTAGCGGGTGACTTTCTCTCCCACTTTAGTCGGATCGGATTCGATGAAGAGGGTCCTTGTCGGTGTCAAAACCGGCGGATCTCGGGTAGGGGGTTCCGAATCTGTGCGCCTAGGCGGATGGTAATAGGAGACAAGGGACACGATGTTTTTACCCAGGTTGGGCCCTCTCGATGGAGGTAATACCCTACCCCGCTTGATTAATATTGATGATATGGGTAGTACAAGAGTAGATCTACCACGAGATCAAGGAGGCTAAACCCTAGAAGCTAGCCAATGGTATGATTCTTGTTCGCCCCACGGACTAAAACCCTCCGGTTTATATAGACACCGGATAGGTTAGGGTTACACGAGTCGGTTACAATGGTAGGAAATCTACATATCCGATCGCCAAGCTTGCCTTCGACGCCAAGGAAAGTCCCATCCGGACACGGACTAAGTCTTCAATCTTGTATCTTCATAGTCTTGGAGTCCGCCGTGATGATAGTTCGCTATCCGGACACCCCTAGTCCAGACTCCTCAAGAGCCCTGAACCAGGCTTCAATGACGACGAGTCCGGCGCGCATATTGTCTTCGGCATTGCAAGGCGGGTTCCTCCTCCGAATACTTCATAGAAGGTTTTGAACACCAGGATAGTGTCCGCTCGCAAAACAAGTTCCACATACCACCGTAGAGAGAATAACTCTTGCACAGATCTGCTGACGATTCGCGGGCGTGACATCACACCACGGCCAGGCCTTTATATGAATCGTTTTTTACCGCTCCACCTTAGCGCTTAGTGAGGCGGTTTCCTTGGCACGCCTTATCAAAGCATAGATCGTGCCCTTATTCCGGATTCTCATCAATACGGACGTAGAACCCATCCGCGCCATTGATTACGGCGCTTGGGAGATAAGCGAGTTTTACCAGTTGGTGGGGGACGATAGCTTTGTCCGTCCATATAAGGGGATAAGGATCCACCTCTTCACCTACGCCTTCTTCCTCCTTTGCTCATCCATTCTCGCGCACTCGAGCTCCAGCGCCCAAGTCCGCACATCTCGCCTCAACCTTCTCCAACCATGTCAGGAGCGGGAGGCAGGTGGATGGCCTCCTCCGCCACGGAGGGCACATCGCAAGATCAAGGGAGGCCGGATATCTGTCCGCGACATCACGCCTGAGCTGCCCGACGAGGGGCAGCTCATTCCAACCCCTGTGCCCCATGAGAGGATGGTGTTTCTCCCCACTTCCTCCATGGACTAGGTTTTCCACTTCACCCATTTGTCCGGGGCTCATGTTCTATTACGGCCTGGACTTCCACGACTGGCCCCAATTTCATCCTCAACATCTTGGCGCTTATCGTGGGTGCGAGGCCTTCCTCAAGATTCAGCCCCACTTCAGCCTATGGCTGAAGATCTTCAACGTCCGGCCAAGGTAGTGGGCGGCCATCTGCCGGAGTGCGGAGGCGCCATGGTTGGAAAGATGGCCAAAGTCCTATGGCTCGAGGGCTCCTTTGTGGAGACAATAAAGGGGTGGCAATCGGGGTGGTTCTACATCACCGAGCCACGCGACCCCAAATGGGTGGCGGCCCCCGAATTCAGATCTGGCTTCCCCACACGGCTCTCGTCATGGAAAGAGACGGGCCGGACTTGGGGGAATTCGGACGAGACATCCGGACTCCAAACATGCGTCCGAAACCTGGTGAACAAGAACCTGAGGCTTGTCAACGTAATCCAGGTGATGCTCATCCGCCGGATCCTCCCATGCCAACAACGGGCCTTCAAATTATGGGAGTTCGATCCGGCACAGCACTCGACTCTAAAAAGGCTCTTCAACGCTACGTACGAAGACGCCTGGAAGGGGCTGTTCAAGGGCGCCGCGGCTCCCTCATCCGCTACAGAAGATCGCGGATACAGCTTGCAACGTCCAGCTGGCGAGGTAAGTTATTTTGCACTTTACGGGACTCTTTTTTCATAGATTGACTCTATGTGGGATCTAAAACTCCCCAATCTTTGACAGGACTGGTTGAAGACGTCCCGACAGATTAACTGTCTGCTCCTTTGCCGAAGACTCCAGCGGACGCCTCGATTGACGGGGAAAGCTGGCTCCGCCCCCATGTGGTGCCGGAGAAGAAGGCCAAGAAGGAGGCCACGGAACTCAAGGAGCTCCCGACGCCAGTGTTGTCGATTCTCAAGCGAATCTTTCCCGAGGACGAGGAGGAGGAAAGAAGCTTCTCTCCTGGGGAGGAGAGGAAAAGGAAGGCCGCCTCAACTGGGGAGGCCGGAGGGTCCAAGAAAGGAAGGACCCTTCCTCCGGACTTCTCCACCAACGTCGACAGCGACGAGGAGGATTGGCCAACAAGGGACCAAGCCCCTGGAGAGATCGTAAGTGTCCGGATACCCATGACTTTTTTATTATTGCATAGTGTTCTCTAATGTCGAACAATCGTGCAGCCCGCCCAAGAGCGAGCTAGCCGCTTCGACGAGCGGGTCCCTGGGTTCATCGGAAATGGAGAGTACTTCGCTTCCGACCGCCTCCTCGCCTCACGCTGCGAACGATGCCGAGGTGGCGCCCCAAGGGGGGCCCGTCAAGAGGAGGTGGCGCAGGAGGTGCCACAAGGCGACCTCCCGGACTCTAGGCGCGTGGGGACCAAGACCCCCAGGGGCTCTAAGCCCAACCCTTGTCCGGACTCCATGCCGGAACCTTGATGGTTCCGAGTCCGGCAAGCGGTCCCTTAAGAAGGAAGACGCCGTGTCCTCCGGCCCAACCGGAGGCACCGGATAGCATCGAGGCGCTAACAGCGCCTCCATTGAGGAGGAGCACCGCACTGTTATGAGTGCGGTGATCCGGACAGTTCAGTCCGCCAAGAGCGGGCTGACGAAGCTCGCATCAGCCTTCTAACAAGCTTTGAGGTAAGTTTAGAATATGTAAAGATATTACCGCATAGACAGAGCCTCGATGCTTAGTTCGGTGTTCGGAAAGAAAAGCCAGACTAAGGATCTAAGAAGATATACGTAGGAGTCTAACATAAGGATGTCAATATGGGAATGCAGGCTGCGCTGCTGACCTCTGCCGCACTGAATGCGGAGGTCAATGCATTGAAGCAGAACCTTGAGCGGTCCGAGAACGAGCTCGGACAAGCCAAGAAGTAGCTCGAGGATAAGGAAGGTAAATAATACCTTATTAAGAAAATACCTTATCGAAAAGGTTTTGGTTGCCAAAAAATAACAGGAATAACATGGGTACTGTAGGGGCCACGAACGAGGTGGCGACTGAAGGAAGCGTGTCCGTGGTCAAAACAAAGCGGCTACGGAACGCACCGAGCGAGAGAAGGGGAGGCGAGCTGGCCAAGGAGTGGCAAGAGCTCCAAGCTCTCGTGGAAAAACACGAGAGTTTGGAGCGTGACTCGAAGACTCGAGGGTCCGAGCTCGCCTCGGCTCTTGAGAGTGCCAAAGCTGCTAAGGCCGAGGCCCAAAAAGCCCTCCAAGAAATTGAATCGCTAAAGAAAATAGCGGCGGGTAAGGCATTCTTTATGCAAAGAAAGAATGTAAAAGTCAATTACCTATTACTTACCCGGATTCGGAGCTCTCCAGGAGCATTCGCAGATTTGCCCGTGAGGCCCGATGTCGCCGTGATTCTACCGCGCCTGTGAGGGGAGCTCAACGGAAAAGGTGTTCTGGTCTCAGTATGTTGAGGCCGGACATCTGGTGCCCCTAAGCGACCAGCTGAAGCAGCTGGTCGAGCTCCACAAGGTTGCCGAACAGGCCATGAAGGGCCTTATAGTTCGGGTGTGGCTGTTGGAGACCATGCCTGGAGCTACTTTGGGCTGGTGCGGCGGTGGTGGACCTTTGTCCACGGATTGAAGTCATCAAGCGCTCCGCCTGCATCAAGGTGTCCGTTGGCCCTTGCCCGTGCTAAAGTGCACTGGGGCAAACTGGATGCGAGAAGCTTGTGACGAACGGGCCACCGAAGGCACGCCCGAAATGTACCTCCTGAAGGGTGCCCGCCGAATAGCGGATGAGTGCTCCAAGGATGTAATTTTTTAATAGACTCGCATTTGTTATTCTGTACGCTAAAAACTTGTTCATATGTGCTAAGCAACGCTTGTTAATTTAAAATATTACCTTCTGTGCGGCCGTTTATCAAATTTGAGAGATGGCAAGTCGTTATTTCAGCCCCATGCCACGAAAGTGGGGTGTTCGGGATAAACTTGAGCACTCTTGTTCCCATTCTTGGGTCCATCTAGGGAGGCGCTCAACGCAACGAACCAGGCAACCGGACTTATAATGCTTGAACACTCTCACTTAGCCATAGAATTCTATAATTTTAAATTTCGGCGAAGCCCCTAGTATTCGGAAGACCGAATTCGGGGCGCTATCCACGCCTTGGCCGGACAACTCGGTTCCTCGCCTAAGCGCATAAGTCTTTAGGGACCCAAAAACCTCTCGAATCATGCGATCGCTCTCGCCTCTATCATGATGGTCAGTTTTAGCTTTCTCCACTTAGGTGATCGACCCAGCTCAACTGGGGCACAATCGCAGTGGTTCTCCCGGTGCTACCTTAGCCGATATAACGGAACGTAAGGTACCAAAACACGGGAGCCGGGTAAACCCAACTATTGACCCAATACATGATTCAGAGCCGATTCATATAATGCTATAAGTTCGGGGTGCCGCACTTGTGAAAGTGTTCAGACTTATCACACCATAATTTTGGGGTACTTAAGCCCCTGGTGTATGGGCCGTACCAAAGTGTACGGTTGCAACATGTCATACAATGAACATATATATAGATAAAGAAAGGAGTACAATAATAAGCTTAAAGCTATGTATTGTTTATTCAAAAGGTACTCCAATAAAAGCGAACGATACAAATAGTGCGATAAGCAAGGGATGGGACTATCTAACATGTCCTCTCCGTGGGTAAGCATGGATAGTATGTAAAACAGGTATAATGCTTGTAATAGAGACCACCTGAACACTCGACGTAGCTTTCTGCTTCCTTGGCTGTTGCATCGTGAGTTCGGCGATTCTAGTGCCGGACAGGACTTCTGGAAAACGGAGTCCTAAAAAAATGGAAAGAAAGAAGAAAAAGAATGACACAATCGGGAGCCCCTGGTGCGGTCGAGCCGCATTCTTGGCGTGCCGTAGTCGTGCCCCTCCCCTTATGCCCATGGTATCTCTAGAGCGTAGTTATGTACGCGTAGTACTGTCTTATCAACTTCGCGAGGGCTGGGGTTGGGGCCGGATTGCTACGCGTGCTTGAATCGTGCCAGCGGTCTTGTTGTAGGTTACTCGGCGGCGCTTGGCGTTGTCCGGGGCTTAGTGGCCGGACTCGAGAGTTGCCGTGAGAGGCTGCTTTGCACCTCCGCCGCGAGGGTCGCCGTGTGCTCCTCCGCTCGGAGAGAGCGCTCGTGTTTCCATTGAGCGTGATTACCTCGAGGGCTCGCATCTTGAGCTTGAGTTATGCATAGTGCGGCATCGCATTGAACTTTGCAAATGCGGTTCGTCCGAAAGCAGTGTGTGATAGCCGCCGCGAACGGGACTATGTCGATGATTAACTCTTCGCTTCGTGGTTATCCGGGATCCAAGACCACTTCGAGTGTAATCGAGCCTGTACAATTGGCCTCTACACCGGTATGACGCCTTTAAAGGTCGCCTTTGTAGGTTTAATCCTTGAGGGTCTATGCCCATTTTGCGACCGTATCCCGATAAAGTAGGTTCAGGCTATTGTCGCCGCCCATCGTGACTCGTGAGGTGAAATCCACGATAATTGGGTCAAGAACCAATGCGGCGAAACCGCCGTGATGGATGCTAGTAGGGTGGTCCTTCGATCAAGGTGATCGGGCAGGAAGACCATGGGTTGAACTTCGGGCGATCGCTCCATCGCATATACGCCCCGTAGTGCACGCTTCCGCTCCCTTTTGGGTATATGGGTTGCGATATCATGTTCACCGTCCGCACTTGTGTGGGAAAACCCTTCTGTCCTCTATTGTTCGGCGGCCGGGGCTCTTCCTCGTCATCGCTATGCAACCCCTTGTCATTGAATTCGGCGCTTAACTTGCCTGCTTGCTTGAACACCCAACAATCCCTGTTGGTGTGATTGGCTGGTTTTTCGGGGCTGCCATGTATCTGGCACAAGCGGTCGAGTATTCGGTCCAAGTTGGACGGGCCCTGGGTATTTCTTTTGAATGGTTTCTTCCGCTGACCGGGTTTAGAGCCTCTAAATCCGGCATTGACGGTCAGATCTTCAAGATTATCACCGCACGCGGCGCTTGTTCTTGTTGCGACATGACCTGCCATTGTTGTCCTTGGTATCCGGACTATCAGGGTGTTTGGCCAAGTTGTTGCTTCGAGCTAGCCAGCTGTCCTCTCCCGCACAGAAGCGAGTCATGAGGGTTGTGAGGGCTGCCATAGATTTCGCTTTTCCTGTCCTAGGTGCCGGGCAAGCCACTCGTCATGGATGTTATGTTTGAAGGCTGCAAGGGCCTCGCATCCGGACAGTCAACGATTTGATTTTTCTTTGTTAGGAACCGTGTCCGTAACTATCGGCCGATTCTTCCGCTGCTGAATTATATGGCTAAGGTCATCAGCGCCCGGTGGTCGCACATATGTGCCCGGAAGTTATCAAGGAATGCGGCTTCCGTGTCCTCCCAACAACCAATTGATTATGCTTTGGCAAGCTGTTAAGCCAATGCCGAGCTGGTCCTTTAAGCTTGAGGGGAGGTATTTGATGGCGTAGATCATCACCAAGGGCCATGTGGATATGGAGGAGATAATCCTCGATCCAAACCGCAGGATCTGTGGTACCATCGTATGATTCGATATTTACGGGTTTAAAGCCCTCAGGGATTTGATGATCCATTACTTCATCTGTGAAGCATAGTGGGTGTGCGGCGCCTATGTATTGTGCTATATCACGACGCAACTCAAATGAGCTTTGTCTATTGTGTTCGGCCCTGCCGGAGTTTCTGTATCCGGTGTGACGGTGATCATCCCGCGTCGTTGGGCGCCCACGCGATCCGTAGATCGATCTTGTATGTTTTTCCTTATCCTCCAATATATCTCGCAAGTCCGGCGCGTTTTCCCGTGCCCTGGTACTTTTCGAACGGCGTCGGGGTACGGCTTGAACGGAGGGTCTAGAGGCCTCTCTATCGCGGCCACGAGGTGGCCGGTCTGCCATGTCGTACGCTGGTGACTTGGGTGCTTCCTCTGATCGAGGCAACGGCCTGCGTTTGGGGTAGCTTTTGGAGGGGCGTTCGACTTCATACTCTTCGGCTGCGAGGACTTCAGTCCATCTGTCAGCTAGCAGGTCTTGATCAGCTCTAAGCTGTTGCTGCTTTATCTTGAGGCTGCTTGCCGTGGCTATAAGCCTGCATTTGAAACGCTCCTGTTCGGCGGGATCCTCAGGCACGACAAATTCTCGTCGTCGAAGCTTGCCTCATCTTCGGAGGGAGGCGCATAATTATCGTCCTCGACCTCTCTTTCTGCCGCACTGTCGTGTGGACTTGCTTCTCCCTCCTCCTGCGCTGAGTCCTGCTGGAGGGGGTTTTCTTCGGCACTGTCCGGGGTGTTATTATCTCCCGTGCCGGAATCACCGTTTTTGCTGTGGCGGGATTTAGAGCGGCACCGCTGACGTCGGCGCTTCGGTTGCTTCTTGGAGGGGTCATCCTCCATTGTTCCATCGTTGTTCCCATCTTTTGGGATGTCCACCATGTATATGTCGTATGACGAGGTGGCCTTCCAGTGCCCTGTAGGCGCTGGGTCTTGGTCGTCTCCGGCATCGTCGTCCATACCATCGATGTCTTCGGAGTCGAAGTCGAGCATGTCGGTTAAATCGCCGATGCTGGCTACAAAGTGGGTGGTGGGTGGGCGTTGAATTTCTTCGTCCGTCCGCATCCCAACCTTCCCGATCTGTAATCCGCCAGGCTCTCCGGATAAGGAGAGAGACTTTAGTGAATTCAGGATGTCGCCAAAGAGCGAAAGTGCCGAAGATGTCCGTGGCGGTGAACTCCATGACCGGCGCCCAATCATATTCGATTGGTAGGGGCGCGGAGGGTTCGGAGTCCGGAGAGGAGTCCGGCACCTTGGAGTCACGGTCTTTGCAGGGGACAGGGATAGAGTTCGGCTCAATCGTCGTAGAGATCGTAGCCCCCGAGGCGGTATCCAACCACTCGCCTCGATCGGGAATCCGCCCGGATCGAGGGTCAAGCGGATGTTGGTGCGCCTCCGTGGCAATCGCTCGCTGCAGAGCTAGATCATGCCCATCGAGATAGTGCGGCACGCTTATTGCGGCTCGAATCCGTCAAGATCAAGTCTCCGCGGATATTGGCCCTATAATTCAAACTTCCAAATCTGACCGATGGCGGGCGAGCTTCGATCTGCTCCAGATGGCCTGCTTAATTGGCCGCAGCAGCAAAGCCGCCGAACACGAAGATCTGTCCGGGAGAAAGGTCTCACCCGACTACGCCGTTGTTGATGATCGGGAGCCATCGGGCCTATCGGTGACGCATACGCAGGAACTCTCAATGAAAGCACCAATGTCGGTGTCAAAACCGGCGGATCTCGGTAGGGGGTCCCGAATCTGTGCGCCTAGGCGGATGGTAACAGGAGACAAGGGACACGATGTTTTTACCCAGGTTCGGGCCCTCTCGATGGAGGTAATACCCTACTCCTGCTTGATTAATATTGATGATATGGGTAGTACAAGAGTAGATCTACCACGAGATCAAGGAGGCTAAACCCTAGAAGCTAGCCTATGGTATGATTGTTGTTCGTCCTACGGACTAAAACCCTCCGGTTTATATAGACATCGGATAGGTTAGGGTTACACAGAGTCAGCTACAATGGTAGGAAATCTACGTATCCGTATCGCCAAGCTTGCCTTCCACGCCAAGGAAAGTCCCATCCGGACACGGGATGAAGTCTTCAATCTTGTATCTTCATAGTCTTGGATTTCGGCCGTAATGATAGTTCGGCTATCCGGACACCCCCTAGTCCAGGACTCCCTCAGTCCTTATGAAGGGTAAATAGCAATTGGCATATCACCGTTATGGCTTTTGCGTAGGTAAGAAACATTCTTGCTAGAAACCCCTAGCAGCCACGTAAAACATGCAGCAACAATTAGAGGACGTCTAACTTGTTTTTGCAGGGTATGCTATGTGATGTGATATGGCCAAAAGGATATGATGAATGATATATGTGATGTATGAGATTGATCATGTTCTTGTAATAGGAATCACGACTTGCATGTCGATGAGTATGACAACCGGCAGCAGCCATATGAGTTGTCTTAATTTATTGTATGACATGCGAGTCAATGTAAACGCCATGTAATTACTTTACTTTATTGCTAACCATTAGCCATAGTAGTAGAAGTAATAGTTGGTGAGACAACTTCATGAAGTCACGATGATGGAGATCATGGTGTCATGCCGGTGACGAAGGTGATCATGCCACGCCTCGAAGATGGAGATCAAAGGCGCAAGATGATATTGGCCATATCATGTCACTTTATGATTTGCATGTGATGTTTGGCATGTTTAGATCTTATTTTCTTAGAACGACGGTATCATAAATAAGATGATCCCTCACTAAAATTTCAAGAAATGTGTTTCCCCTAACTGTGCACCGTTGCGAAGGTTCGTTGTTTCGAAGCACCACGTGATGATCGGGTGTGATATATTCTAACGTTCGCATACAAGGGTGTAAGCCAGATTTACACATGCGAAACACTTAGGTTGACTTGACGAGCCTAGCATGTACAGACATGGCCTCGGAACACAAGAGACCGAAAGGTCGAACATGAGTCGTATAATAGATGCGATCAACATGGAGATGTTCACCATTGATGACTAGTCCGTCTCACGTGATGATCGGACAGGGCCTAGTCGATTCGGATCATGTAGCACTTAGATGACTAGAGGGATGTCTATCTGAGTGGGAGCTCATTAAATAATTTGATTAGATGAACTTAATTATCATGAACATAGTCTAAATTGTCTTTGCAAATTATGTTGTAGATTAATGGCTCACGCTTTAGCTCCCTGTTTTAATACGTTCCTAGAGAAAGACTAAGTTGAAAGATATTGTAAGCAATTGTGCGGACTAGGGCCGTAGTCTGAGGATTGTCCTCACTGCTACACAGAAGGCTTCTGTCCTTGATGCACTTCTCGATGTGCCAACCCCTCTAGCGTCGTCTGTGGATGTTGTGAACATCTGGCAGACACGTTCTTATGACTACCTGATAGTTTAGTGCGCCATGCTTTACGGCTTAGAATCGGGGCTCCAAAGGCGTTTTCAATGCCATGGAACATATGAGATGTTACAAGAACTAAAATTGGTATTTCAGGCTCATGCCCGTGTTGAGAGGTTTGAGACCTCTGACAAGATCTTTTCCTACAAGACGGAGGAGAATAGCTCAGCCAGTGAGCATGTTCTCAGAATGTCTGGGTACTTCAATCACTTGAATCAAGTGGGAGTTAATCTTCCAGATAAGAGAGTGATGAACAAAGTTCTCCAGTCACTATCACCAAGCTACTAGAGTTTTGTGATGAACTATACATGCAAGGGAAGATGATCCCGGAGCTGTTCGTCGTGCTTAAGGCCGTGAAGGTAGAAATCAAGAAGGAGCATCAAGTGTTGATGGTTAACAAGACCAGTGGTTTCAAGAAGGGCAAGGGCAAGAAGGGAAGCTTCATAAATGGCAAGCCAGTTGCCGCTCCAGTGAAGAAACCCATGAACCCAAACCCGAGACGAAGTGCTTCTATTAGGGGAACGGTCACTACTAGCGGAACTGCCTCAAATACTTGGTAGATAAGAAGGTTGGCAACTTCAACAAAAGTATATTTGATATATGTGTTATTAATGTGTACCTTACTAGTACTCCTAGTAGCACATGGGTATTAGATACCGGTTCAGTTGCTGATATTGGTAACTCGAAACAAAAGCTACGGAATAAACGGAGACTAGCTAAGGGCGAGGTGATGATATGTGTTGGAAGTGTTTCCAAGGATGATATGATCACCATCGCACGCTCCCTCTACTTTCGGGATTAGTGTTGAACCCAGATAAATGTTGTTTGCATTGGTGTCTGCATTGAGCATGAACATGATTAGATCATGTTTATTGCAATATGGTTATTCATTTAAGTCAAAGAATAATGGTTATTCTGTTTACATGAATAATACCTTCTATGGTCATGCACCTAATGTGAATGGTTTATTGAATCTCGGACGTAGTGATACACATGTTCATAACATTGATGACAAAAGATGTAGAGTTGATAATGATAGTACCACTTTCTTGTGGCACTGCTGCTTAGGTCATATTGGTGTAAAGCGCATGAAGAACCTCCATGCTAATGGACTTTTGGAGTCACTTGATTTCGAATCACCTGACACATGCGAACCATGCCTCATAGGCAAGATGACTAAAACCCCGTTTTCTGGAATAATGGAACAGGCAAGTGACTTGTTGGAAATCACACATGCTGATGTGTGTGGTCCGATGAGTGTTGACGCACGCAGTGGATATCATTATTTTCTCACCTTCACCGATGAATTGAGTAGATATGGGTATATTTACTTAATGAAGCATAAGTCTGAAACATTTGAAAAGTTCAAGCAATTTCATAGTGAAGTTGAGAATCATCATAACAAGAAGATCAAGTTCCTACGATCTGATCAAGGGGAGAGTATCTGAGTTATGAGTTTGGCTATCACTAAAGACAAGGTGGAATCGTTTCACAGTTGACGCCACCTGGAACACCATAGCGTAATGGTGTGTCCGAACGTCGTAATCACACCCTATTGGATATGGTGCGATCTATGATGTCTCTTACCAATCTACCGCTATCATTTTGGGTTTATGCATTAGAGACAATTACATTCACTTTAAATAGGGCACCATCTAAGTCCATGGAGAAGACAACGTATGAACTATATATGGTTTGACAAGAAACCTAAGTTGTTGTTTCTTAAGGTTTGGGGCTACGATTCTTATGTCGATAGGCTTCGGCCAGAAAAGCTCGAACCCAAAGCGGAAAATTGTGTCTTCATGGAATACCCAAACAAGACGATTGGGTATACCTTCTATCTCAGATCTGAAGGCAAAGTGTTTGTCGCTAGGAACAGGTCCTTTCTCGAGAAAGAGTTTCTCTCGAAAGAATTGAGTGAGAGGAAGATAGAACTTGATGAGGTTGTTGAACCTTCACTTCAATCAGAGAGTAGCGCAGCACAGAAAGATGTTTCTGTGGCACTTGCATCAGTTGAAGAGAAAGCTAATGATGACGATCATGGAGTTTCAGATCAAGTTACTATCGAGCCTCGTAGGTCGAAAAGGGTGTGTACAACTTCAGAGTGGTAACCCTATCTTAAAGGTCATGTTGTTGGACAACGATGAACCTATGAGCTATGGAGAAGCGATGGTGGGCCCGGATTCCAACAAATGGCTAGGAGCCATGAAATCCGATATAGGATCCATGTATGAGAACAAAGTATGGACTTTGGTGGACTTGCCCGATGATCGGCAAGCCATTGAGAATAAATGGATCTTTAAGAAGGAGACATACGTTGATGGTAATGTCACCATTTATGAAGCTCGACTTGTCTCAAAGAAGTTTCCGACAAGTTCAAGGAGTTGACTGTGATGAGACTCTCTCAATCATAGCGATGCTCAAGTCTGTTAGAATTATGTTAGCAGTTGCTGCGTTTGATTTACGAAATCAGGCAGATGGATGTCAAAACAAAGCTTCCTTGATGGTTTCCATGAGGAAAGGCTGTATGTGATACAACCAGAAGGTTTTGTCAATCCTAAGGATGCTAAAAGGTATGCAAACTCCAGCGATCCTTCTATGGACTGGAGCAAGCATCTTGGAGTTGGAACATACGCTTTGATGAGGTGATCAAAGTTTTGGGGTTTATACAAAGTTTGCAAGAAACTTGTATTTGCAAGAAAGTGAGTGGGAGCACTGCAACATTTTTTATAAGTATATGTGGATGACAGGTTGTTGATCAGAAATGATGTAGAATTTATGGAAAGCATAAAGGGTTGTTTGAATGGAGTTTTTCAAAGGAAGACCTGTGTAAAACTGCTTACATATTGGGCATCAAGATCTATAGAGATAGATCAAGACGCCTGATAATATTTTCACAGAGCACATACCTTGACGTGATTTTGAAGGAGTTCAAAATGGATCAGTCAAAGAAGGAGTTCTTGCCTGAGTTGTAAGGTGTGAAGTTAAGACTTAAAGCTCGACCACGGCAGAAGAAAGAGAAAGGACGAAGGTCGTCCCCTATGCCTTAGCCATAGGCTCTATTCGACATGCCATGCTATGTACTGCACCTGATATGTGCCTTGCCACGAGTCTGCCAAGGGGGTACAAAAGTGATCCGGGAATGGATCATTAGACAGCCGTCAAAATTGTCCTTAGAGGAATAAGGAAATGTTTCTCAGTTTTGGAGGTGATAAAGAGTTCGGCGTAAAGGGTTACATCAATGCAAGCTTTAACACCTATCCGGATGACTCTGAGTAGCAAACCGGATACGTATAGTGGAGCAACCATTTGGAATAGCTCCAAGTGGAGCGTGGAAGCAACATCTACGATATAACATAGAGATTTGCGAAGTACATACGGATCTGAATGTTGCAGACCCATTGACTAAAACCTCTCTCACAAGCATAACATGATCAAACCCTAGAACTCATTGAGTCTTAATCACATGGTGATGTGAACTAGATTATTGACTCTAGTAAACTCTTTGGGTGTTAGTCACATGGCGATGTGAACTATGGGTGTTCGATTCATCACGATGTAACTAGATTATTGACTCTATTGCAAGTGGGAGACTGTTGGAAATATGCCCTAGAGGCAATAATAAAATTGTTATTATTATATTTCCTTGTTCATGATAATTGTCTATCGTTCATGCTATAACTGTATTAACAGGAAACCGTAATACATGTGTGAATACATAGACCACAACATGTCCCTAGTGAGCCTCTAGTTGACTAGCTCGTTGATCAATAGATGGTTGTGGTTTCCTGACCATGGACATTAGATGTTATTGATAACGGGATCATATCATTAGGAGAATGATGTGATGGACAAGACCCAATCCTAAGCATAGCACAAGATCGTGTAGTTCGTTTGCTAGAGCTTTTCTAATGTCAAGTATCATTTCCTTAGACCCTGAGATTGTGCAACTCCTGGATACCGTAGCAGTGCTTTGGGTGTATCAAACGTCACAACGTAACTGGGTGGCTATAAAGGTGCACTACAGGTATCTCTGAAAGTGTTTGTTGGGTTGGCATGAATCGAGACTGGGATTTGTCACTCCGTATGACGGAGAGGCATCTCTGGGCCCACTAATTAATGCATCATCATAACGAGCTCAATGTGACTAAGGAGTTAGCCACGGGATCATGCATTACAGAACGAGTAAAGAGACTTGCCGGTAACAAGATCGAACGAGGTATGGGGATACCGACGATCGAATCTCGGGCAAGTAACATACCGATAGACAAAGGGAATTGTATACGGGATTGATTGAATCCCCGACATCATGGTTCATCCGATGAGATCATCATGGAACATGTGGGAGCCAATATGGGTATCCAGATCCCGCTATTAGTTATTGGCTAGAGAGGTGTCTCGGTCATGTCTGCATGGTTCCCGAACCCGTAGGGTCTACACACTTAAGGTTCGGTCACGCTAGAGTTGTAATGGGAATAGTATGTGGTTACCGAAGGTAGTTCGGAGTCCCGGATGAGACCCCGGACGTCACGAGGATTTCTGGAATGGTCCGGAGGTGAAGATCGATATATTGGATGAAGGGTATTGGAGTCCGGAAGTGTTCGGGGGTACCAGGCTATGACCAGCATGACCGAAAGGTGTTTCTGTTGGGTTCTACGGTAGGGTGCGTCGACTACAAATTAAAAAATTCCTACGCGCAGAACATCCAGGAACATGCTACGGGAGATGGATCATAGTTCGTTACCACTAGACGCGCAGTGCCGTGCAGCGGAATAAGAGTTGGGGCAGCGTGTCTGCGTGGATCGTCTCCTCCTCGTTCGATCTCCCTCGAGCGGCCGGTCGTCCGATCCCACGCACGAAGTTCGCCGGAGCGCGCAAGTGCACCGCCTCTAACGGTATCGCGTGCGGGAGGAACGTCGGCGGCGGACTGCTAGGTCCGATCACACGATCGGCGGCGAGTGGAGGTGGCTATTCGCAACACATGCAAACCCTAGTCGCAGCGCCAAGCGATCAACCGCCTGAGTGTGCCGCACCTCCACTTTATATAGGCGCCCATCGCGAAGCTCAACACTTGGGCCTCGTGACGGACCCTAAAGCCCAAAGTCTACTCGGTCACGTTCCTAGTCCAGATTCGGATCACATCCGACCGGTGTCCTCTTAACCGACCTCGAGGTTCCTTCCCTTAAGCGCGTGACCCCTTAGGTTCAAGTCAGCTTGGTCACGATTCGATCACCTCCGACCTGTATGGTTGATAGCAGCCTCTAGCAAGGCGTGCCGACCACCAAGCAGACTATGAAGCTGGTTAGGCGAACTCGCATAACGTGTCACACTTCTGTTCCCTTTGCCGACGATATATGTTGTCGGGCTCAAGGCGAGACTGCCATCCTTGTGCTAACCCGACCTCTTTCTCGCTCCAAAGGATACCGACCACCGTCCGGATTATCTCATAATCCTTGTCGATGGCCATGTTGTTCCCGGTCGATCACACGAGGGGCCCAGAGTATATCTCTCCTGGTCGGAGGGGCAATCCCATCTTGCTCGACCATGTCTCGCAGCATGGGACCGACAAACCCAAACCTACCTTTGTAACTACCCGATCACGGAGTAGCGTTTGGTCGGCCCAAAGCAAGTCTATCACCATCTCGAGTACATGCGCCACTCAGGTCTTAGGACATAGAACGATGTTGTACTAGAGACTCCCGGATGACATATCGCTGCGCCTCATAGTTGGGTCTGTCCGACTCGGACCTTATCTCGACTCGGATCCCACTATGTTGAATCCGACCAGACCTTTCCAAGTCCATATTATCCGTTAGCATCCAATGCTCCATGGCTAGTGAGACCGAGCCATCGATCGTGTCATATGCTAGTCTAGTCGGTCTCTTGGCCCACACAGCCCTTTCGACTAGGGACCTTTAGGACAGTCATCATACAATGCATAGTCCCACAAACAAGTCACGTACTTGCTGATACACATCATTGATAATGTCCAAGGACTATCTTTATTCATAAACACATAGGAAATATCATCATACATGATTGCCTCTAGGGCATATCTCCAACAGTTTCGGGGGCCCCGGCAAGTGTTGCAGGGCCTCATGGGCCAAGGGCAAGGGGCAAACCAGCCCACTAAGGGGCTGTGCGCCCCCACACCCTTTCCCACGTTGCTTGGGGAGGTAGGGCGCCTCCACCTGACTTGGGAGGCAAGCCTCCACCTGGCTTGGCTTGGGGGGCAAGTCTCCCTAGGGTTTTCCTAGGGAGATCCAATCTGCCCTGGCCGCCGCCCCTAGGGGAAACCCTAGGGCGCCTTCCCCTCTCCCCTTCCCCTATATATAGTTAGGGGGTGGGAGGGCAGCCGTACCCCTTCCCTGGCGCAGTCCTCTCCCTCCTCCAACACCTCCTCCTCCTCCGTAGTGCTTGGCGAAGCCCTGTCGGAGAACCACAAGCTCCACCACCACGCCGTCGTGCTGCCGGAGCTCTCCCTCAACTTCTCCTCTCCCCTTGCTACATCAAGAAGGAGGAGACGTCCCCGGACTATACGTGTGTTCAACGCGGAGGCGCCGTTCGTTCGGCGCTAGATCGGATCTTCCGCGATTTGAATCGCCGCGAGTACGACTCCATCAACTGCGTTCTTGTAACGCTTCCGCTTAACGATCTTCAAGGGTATGAAGATGCACTCCCTCTATCTCGTTTCTAGCATCTCCTAGATTGATCTTGGTGACACGTAGGAAAATTATGAATTATTACTACGTTCCCCAACATTTGCACTCCGTGTATCGGAGAGGTATCTCTGGGCCCTCTCGGTAATGCACATCAATATAAGCCTTGCAAGCAATGTGACTAATGAGTTAGTTGTGGGATGATGCATTACAGAACGAGTAAAGAGAGTTGCCGATAACGAGATTGAACTAGGTATGAATACCGACGATCGAATTTCGGGCAAGTAACATACCGATGACAAAGGGAATGATGTATGTTGTTATGCGGTTTGACCGATAAAGATCTTCGTAGAATATGTAGGAGCAAATATGAGCATCCAAGTTCCTCTATTGGTTATTGACCGGAGATTTGTCTCGGTCATGTCTACCTAGTTCTCGAATGCGTAGGGTCCGTGCTTAACGTTCGATGACGATTTGTATTATGAGTTATGTGTTTTGATGACCGAAGTTTGTTCGGAGTCCTGGATGAGATCATGGACATGACGACGAGTCTCGAAATGGTCGAGAGGTAAAGATTGATATATTGGACGAAGGTATTCGTACACTGGAAAGGTTTCGGGACGTTTCGGATATTTATCGGGGAACCGAGGGGTCACCGGAACCCCCCGAGGAAGTTATGGGCCTTAATGGGCCATAAGGGAGTAGGAGAGGGCAGCCCACAAGGTGGCACCCCCCCCCCCCCCCAAGGGAGTCTGAATTGGACTAAGGGGAGGGGGCGCGGCCCCCTCTTTCCTCTCCCTCTCCCTCTCCTTCCCTCCTTCCCCTTCTTGGAATAGGAAAGGGAGTCCAACTAGGATTGGGAATCCTAGTTGAACTCCCCCTTGGGGCGCCCCCTCATGGCCACCGGCCTCCTCCCTCTCCTCCTTTATATACGGGGGCGGGGGGAACCCCAAAGACACAACAGTTGTTTCTTAGCCGTGTGCGGTGCCCCCCTCCACAGTTTACCACCTCAGTCATATTGTCATAGTGCTTAGGCGAAGCCCTGCGTGGATCACATCACCATCACCGTCGCCACGCCGTCGTGCTGACGGAACTCTCCCTCGACCCTCTACTGGATCAAGAGCTCGAGGGACGTCATCGAGTTGAATGTGTGCTGAACACGGAGGTGCCATACGTTCGGTACTTGGATCGGTTGGATCGTGAAGACATTCGACTACATCAACCGCGTTAACTAAACGCTTATGTTTTTGGTCTACGAGGGTACGTGGACACACTCTTCCCTCTTGTTGCTATGCATCTCCTAGATAGATCTTGCGTGTGCGTAGGAATTTTTTAAAATTACTACGTTCCACAACAGCAATGAATAATCAATCTGGTGGATGTGTTGATGTTCATACGGCAGACTCTTTGGCCTTACGATATGGTCTGAATCTAGCCCAAACCTTTGGATGCTCAAAGTTTATTGTTGACTCAGATAATTCTGATGTTAAAACTTGCAATGCAAGAAGGTGGCAATTTCTCAAGGTTCGCGGCTACCATTATTGATGGTTGTTATCATATGGCTCGGGATTTTTCTCATGTTCATTGTGAGCATTGTCATAGAGAAGGCAATAGCATAGCTCATGAATTTGCTAGAATTGCTAAATTTCTACACCTAGCCTCCTAGTGCCATCACCCCTATGCTTGTATGCGATGCTACTTTGATTACTGCTCCCTCCGTGCTAAAAGAAGTGTTGTGGTTTTAGTTTAAATTTTAAACTAAAACCATGACACTTATATTAGGAGGGGGTACTTAATAAAGGGGTGTTGAGATGTCAAAAGAAAAACAGCCATTACTATGGTGTATTCTCTTTGTAACCGGCTAGCGACCGAGCAATTGACTTAATTTTCAATTTGGTCAGTCATTTTTTTATTCAGTCTAGGATAAAATGGTCGGGATTAAAAATCAAGCGAGGGAACTACTGAAGGCATGCATGCGATTAGGAATAAAAGTGAATAGTACATGCACGCATGCAAGCGAGCATGTGCTCGTTGTGTTTGACGTAACAGCTTTATGAAACACAGCTTTCACTTTTTTTATTACGCTAACAAGCATTATTTCACTATTTTCTAAAGAACAAACGTCACAACTAAAAAAACACTTTCATATTCTTAACTTTACTGATTTAGGATGGGCCTTTAAGAGCAACTCTAGCAGACCCTGCAAAACGGCCCGGCCCGCAAAATAACCGCCAAATTGCGGGTCGGGGTCAGAAAATCTGCACGACTAGACCCCGCATCCCGCACCGGCCCGCAAATTTTTCTGCGGGGCGCGGCAAATCTTCTTTCCCAACCTCTATCTTCAAGGGCTGGGAGGCCGACCCGAGCTCAACCCCTATCCGGCGCGAGATTTGGCGGGAGGGACATTATCGCGCTCCCTTTCCCGCTCCCCGCACCCTCCACCACCATTGCCCCCCCCCCCCCCTCCGCAAGCTCCGGCTGCTCCTCCCCGGCCGTCCCTCGCCGCCATGGACGACCCCATGCTGTCCCCCGTCACCGTCGAGGTCGCGCACGCCCCTTCCCCTCGGGCGGATCTCGTCACTGGCCATGTTGGCCCCGCCGGCGTCGCCCAAGCACACGCCGTGCCTGCCCGCAAGCGGCAGGGCAACGTGGTTGTGCAGGGCAGGAATCCAGCTGCCCCCGCCACGATGGCCCGCGCTCCGGGCGCCAATGCCGCAGTGTGATCCCGGCCGGCGGCGGAGAAGGCCGGCAAGGCCGCGGGCGCAAAGCGGAGGAAGGTTCCGACTTCAAGGAAGCCATCTTGTTCAACATCTCACTCCATCCCTCCGCAAGGAGGTGCTCCGGCGATGCTGTTCAACGGTGTCGCTCCCCCCGCAAGCGAGGTGTTCGACAAAATGGCCGGAAGGTATATCTCTTCGGTCTTCGGCGATTCTCTTTCATTTTTCGCCGTTGTTGTCGATAGCTCGTGACTTGTTATCGTTTGCTATAGAGGTGGTTCAAACAATGCAACAACCGTGTTCGTGAACTTGTTGGACACGAACGCGGTTGACATTGATCAAGCCCCTTTCGAACCATTTGACTACAATGAAACGGAGGGCGGCGTGGACGATCATGGTTGTGCGGACGAGTTGGAGGAGATCGAAGCGGAAGCGTTTGAGCAATCACAAGCAAAAACTGGATAAAGCCAACGATCAAAGAACTACACGATCTTGCAAGATCAAGCTTTGATCAAAGCTTGGAGTGCGGTGTCTCTTGATGCATGCACGGGTACTTCTCAAACCGCCAAGAGATATTGGCAAAGGATCGAAGATCAATACTTCCGCATTATGAAAAACTACCCCAATAGGACTCCACGCACATTTCGGTCGCTTCAAGGTCGTTGGGAGAACATCAAGCCTATGTGCAGCCGTTGGGCAGCTTGCTTGGAGCAAGTACGCAATGCACCTCCAAGTGGCACCGTGGAGTCCAACTATGTGAGTTTGCTTTGCCTTTGTTCAAGTTGTGCATCATCATAATGTATTATGAGAAATGATTGCATCACTTTGTTCACATTGTGTAGGACAAGATTGCTCAACATAGATACAAGGACATGGAAGTTTCGGAAGGCAGATTCTTCAAATTAGAGCATTTTTGGGAGTTGCTCCAAAAGTGCGAGAAGTGGAAGTTGATCGACAAAGAATCCCCACCAAAGAGAGGCTCACTTACAAACATGGATGAAGATGAGGATGATGATGGCCCAAGAAATTTGCACAAGCCCGATGGTGACAATAAGACTAAAGAGAAGATGAAGAGAGAGCAAGAAGCATCGAGCTTGAGGGAGAAGATTGATGCCATGGTGCAATCAAACGAGTTGATGTTGTTGAAGTCGTTGGAGATCCAGAAAGAGTTGGCCGAGAAGAAGGCAAAAGAGAAGCAAGAAAAATGGCAAATGCTCAAGGAAGAGGGGCTGCGCAGAGCTGCCATTGAGGAGAGAAAAGCACGCGCCTCTGAAAACAAATTGATGTCATTGTTGCTCGCCGAAGAGAACAAGATCATGTCAATGAACCGCAATGACATGGACGACGCCACCAAAACATGGCATGATATGGCAAGGAGAGAGATCTTGAAGAGGAGAACGGTCGCCTCGGCCGGTCCGTCTGCCAGTTCCGGTGATTTTTTCTCTGCTCCATATGGTGGCAATATGGATGATTTCGGTGCGGGAGTTGGAACAAGCGACAGAGGTGGCCACGGTGGCGGCGATGAACTTCAAGATGGACTCCATGGTGCGGAGTGAAGATCAACCCCCAAGATGATGCCGGACATGGGCGCATACCTTTGCATGCCCTCTTTTGCGTAATGAACTTTGCTTTTATTTGCGCGCAAACTGTTTATGTCATTTGAATTTGAACTTGTTTGTGAAACCCTATGACAAATTTCAGATTTGCAGCTTTTATGTTTATGGTCGTATGCTGGTGCCCGAGCAAAACTCAAGATAGCGGCCCGTAAAAAGCATATTCCGCGAATATACTTTTTTACGGGTCCATTTGGGGGGTCTGCATCTGTGTCAGCCGCTACCGCCCACAAAAGCGGTTTTCTTGCGAATCGCAAACGTGTTTTATGGGCGGCGCTTATGGGTCTGCTAGAGTTGCTCTAACAATGATGAAAGGTCACCCTTGTGCAAAGCATAGTCAAATTAAAACTTACATACAATTTAAAAAAATTGCATGTTTTTATATGAGCAAGAATAAGCATATAAAAATGAAGTTTCCTAAGAAGGAAAGAATTAGTGGCACTTGTATTACCATTAAAGAAGAAATAAAATGAAATAAAAAGTAAGGCAAAATTAAAATAGTTAAGTTTTTTAAGAAAGAATGATTTAGTGACATTGGTATTACCTTTTAAGAAGAAATATTCTGAGAAAAGATAACTTGTTTCGGTCGAGCCTATCGATGACCAAACGAAGAAAAAGGGTTGGTCGCCTTAAATTCTAATACTTGTGGTGGTGTCACCTTTAATAATAAACAAAAAAAGTGAAGTTTTCCACGAAAGAGTGAATTTGTAGAATTGGTAGTAGCCTTAAAAGGAAAGAAAATATAAAAATAAATCAAATAGTGACAACTTTTGCACAAAAATTACACAGAAATTGCACTGTTATAATTTGCGAAAAGAAGCATATGATATTGGTTTTTTTTCCAACAAACAAAGTTTCCTAAGAAGGAAGAATTAGTGGCTTTAGTATTACCATTAAAGAAGAAAGAAATTAAATTAAAATTAAAAATAGAATCAAAATAATGCAGTTTCTAAGGAAGAATCAATTAGTGGCATTGGTACTACCATTCAAGGAGACATAAAATGAAATGAAAATAAAACAAAATAAAAATAATAAATTTTTCTAAGAAGAATGAATTAGTGGCACTTGGTATTACCCTGTAAGAAAAAATAAAATGGAAAAATTAAACATATACTGACAAAATTTAGCACATTTTACACAAAAAATACTCTTTTTCTATATGAAAGAATAAACATGTAATAGTGAATTTATGAAGAAAAAGGAATTTTCAGAAGAAATAATTTTTAGTGTCATTGATATTATACTTAAACAAGAAATAAAATAAAATGAAAATTAAACAAAATCGAAATAATGAAGTTTTCTAAGAAAGATTGAATTAGTGACTTTGGTATTAACCTTTAAAAAGGAAGGCCATGTCAAATAATAAAATGAATAATGAAGAACTATGCCCACAACATACACAAAAATTCTGCCTTTTCATAATATGCAAGGATAAGCATATAATAGTGAAATTTCACAAAATAATTTTTTTCTAAGAAGGAATGAATTATTCAGATTCAGATTATCATGAAATAAGAAAGAAAATTAAATCAAAACAAAAAGAAAAATAATGAAGGTTCCTAAAATGAATGAATTAGTCGCTTTGGTATTACCCTTTAAGAAGAAAATGAAGCTACAAAATTATCAAAATGATTTTTTAAGAAAGAATGAATTAGTGGCTTTGGTATTACACTTTTATAAGAAATAAGATATAATAAAAATTAAATAAAAATCAACACTAAGAGGTAAAAACAAAAACAAAATCAAAATAATGAAGGTTTCTAAGAAAAATTGAATTAGTGGCTTTGATCTTACCCTTTACGATGAAAGAAAATGCAATAAAAACTAAAGGAAAATTAAAAATAAAGTTTTGAAGGAATAATGAATTGGTGGCTTTGGTGTTACCTTTTAAGAAGAAGAAAATGAAATAAAAACTAAAAAATTAAAATAACATGGTTTTCTAAGAAAGAATGATTTAGTGGCATTGGTATTACCCTTTAAGAAGAAAGAAAAATAATGTAAAACAAAACCAGAATACTCACATTTTCTAAGAAAGAATGAATTAGTGGCATTGCTATTACCATTTAAGAAAATAAATTAAATCTAAAATACTATCATAGAAATTCCACACTGTAGGCAAAAATTGCGGTTTTTTAATATAGAAATTTCGCAAAATAATAAGTTTCCAACGAAAGAACGAATTAGCAGCATTGATATCACCTTAAAGAAGAAAGGAAAATGAAATAGAACTAAAAAATAAATAATAAATTTTTATAATTAAGAATGTATTAGTAGCATTGGTATTACCATTTTAGAAGAAACAAAATTAAAAAACATGCACATAACTTTGCACTAAAATTGCACTTAGTACGCAAAGATTAATCATATAATAGTGCAATTTTGACACATATTATGTACTTTTTTTTGCAGGAAATATTCTGTACTATTTGTGTGCATATATTTACACTCACCCAACATCACAAAAATATCCACAAAATAATAAAAACATGTAATAGAGGAAAATAAAAAAGAAAAGAAAAAACAGACAAAAAAGAAACATAAAAAACAAAGGGAGAAAGGAGAACGCTAGGTCGTACCTAGTAATCGGCTTTGACCCGTTAAGGTATTGACTGACCCAAACGTCTCTCAAAAATAAATATGTGGCCAGTCACTTTAACACAGCCCAAACACCTCAGAGAACCAACTAGAGAAAAAATAACAGCACGAATCGCAAAGCAATATCAAGGGCACACAAAATCGACTGGCCCAAAATAAAATTTCAGGTAACTTTCATGTCGCTGCGTGCTTGGGCCTGCACACGGTGAGAACCTTTTCAGTCCTTCACCAGATGTACGCGCGGAAAATATCTATACCGCTCATGGTCACGGGTGCATTCGAGTTGTGCGATATCGATCTCAGTGCGGCGCGTACACCAGGCACGAGAAGCTAGACGTGCGATCCCTCTTGCTACCATTGTTCTTTGTTCTGTTCCCGTTCTTTTTTACCTTGGGTAGATCCGTAGGACTTTTTGGCCTTCAATTTTGTTCCTGTATTGTAGGGGCACTTTAGACAAACAAGTACTGCGTTGCACGAAACCTGGACCACGTTTTTCCACGAAAACCTAATAACCCCTGGCGGCGATTAGGGTTTCGGTGGACGCAAACGCTGCCCGGCGGATCTCTCCGGCGGGGCAGCCACTGATTCCGGCGAACGATGGCTTCACCGGATGGAGGCAGGCAGCACGAGGCAGAAACTAACGCAGCGCGAGAGGATAGGGCGCGGCTTGAGGAGGCGCTGGGAAAACTTGGGATCACGAACGAGGAGGCGACTCCGCTGGTGGTCGATGACCTAGGGGATGGAGAGGCTCAGAAGTGGTACTGGCGGGGAGGGTTCTGCATAGGAAATCGCTCCACGTCCAGACCATTGCTGATGCGCTTCGTCCAGCTTGGGGAAACCCTAGAGGGTTGAAGTTCAGATCGATGGGCGAAAACACGTTTGTGGCAGAGTTTGAGACACAGAGGGATCGCGATCGCATCTGGATTGGTTCACCATGGCATGTTAGCAAGAACACGGTCGTCCTGGCCGAGTTCGAGGACTGTATGCGACCTGATGAGGTCCAATTTGACCGGCTCCATCTGTGGGCTAGGGTCCCAAACCTCCCTTATAATCTTCGAGATGATCATTGGGGCAAGCTGATTGCACAGCAGATCGACAAGGATGCTACATCGGTCCAGTTCGATCATGTGGGAGGATATATGAGAGCTAGAATAGCACATGATGTTAGTAAACCTCTAAGGAGGTGGATCTTGATTGATTCTGCCAAGAGGAAGAAGACAGATTTGTACGACATACAATATGAGCAAGTTCCCCATTTTTGCTTCTCTTGTGGCAGACTTGGGCACTCGGACCTGTTTTGCCCGACTCTAGGTCCTCGGGATGATAATGGGGACCTGCCTTGTAACATCCCAAATTTCCTATTTGGAATGTTTTACAATTATAGCTAAGCATCTATGCATTCTGTTTGAATTTGAGTGCCATTTGCAGTTTCAGAAGATTTTGAGTTTTGAATTTGAATTCAAACTTTGGCAAGTGGGAATCATTTCAAAAACTATGCCTGATAAATACTTGAGCAAAAGTATGAGAGGAGTAAACATGACACTCCAAAAATATCAGAGGAAAACATTGCCAAAAGTTTTGAATTCAAACTTGAGTTTTATTTGAATTTTGGAAAAAATGATTTTTTATAAACTTTGGATTTTGCCCCTGGAAAAATGTTCAAATGATAGGGAATTTTCCCCTGATCATTTTGGTATATATATGTCCTATATAAAATATTTATAGTTTATATTTTATCTCTGTTTTTGTTTTTCAAAAAATAAAATTTGAAAAAAAGAAAATGCCAGCACCAGCCAGCCGACTGCCCACCAAAGACTGGCCGCCCCTCACCAGGCCACTGGCAGCCCACTGGCCACCGAGCTGCCCAGCGCCAACCGACCCCGCTCGCCCGAACCTCCTTGGCTCGGCCAACCGACGCGCCGCCCCTCCATCTCACCGACAAAGGGCCCCACCTCGTCAACCTCGCCACGCCACTCGCCAGATCGCTTCACGGATCCCGAAGGATCCGGATTCGATCCTCCCGATTGCCCTCGCCAACCCTCGCCCGCCTATAAGTACCTCCCCGCACCCCATTCCCCCTCGCCCCTCGCTGACCTCTCTCTCCAAGACTTTTCGCTGGACTTGCCGAACGCCACCGCCGCCATTTGCCTCACCGCCGCCCCTAGCCTCCCGAGCTCCACCCACTCCACTGCACCCACCCGAGCTCGTCCGCACCCGCCGGACCACTCCGCTGACCTCCCCGACCACCGGAGACGTCGGGACACTCGCCGCCGCCGCCGTCGAGCTCCGGTAAGCCACCGGACTTCGTCCCCGCCGTCCGATCTCGCGTAGACGGCGTAGATTAGAACCCCCCCCCCCGAAGGGGTAAGTTCTTTTAAATAAACCCGGTTCGGCCCGGTTCGTTGCGGTTTATTTTTAGTTAGGTTTATTTATTTAGTTCGGCCCGACTCGTTTAACCTTAGGGCCCGTTTAGCTATATTACGCTCAGTGCGTAGGTTAGGCCCATTAGGCCATTTTTCTTTTATTTTCATTTTCTGTTTTAACAGAATAGTTTCAGATTTGAAAAATTCATATCTTTTATTCTACTTAATATTTTTAAGTGATTCTTTTTTTGTTGGTTTGAAAATTTTCTATAGTTTCTGTAGAAAATATTATTAGCTATGTTAAAATTATTTTAAATTGCTTTATTTTAGATTTAGTCAGAATAGTAAATCTGTTATAAAATGAGCTAGGAAAATTATTTTCAATGTTTCTTTTGTCCCAACTTTGTTTTAACATTTGACTAACCGTAGAAATTAATTTGGGTATTTTAGGATTAATAAAAAATAGTTTCTAGCAGAATCTTTTTTTCTTAATTAATTAACTAGCTACTGTTTTCCTATTATTTTAATTAGCAAATAAATTTATTTCTCACATGTGATTGATTATTCTAGGTTAGTTTCTGTCACCTTAGAGGATGAACTTTTATTTATAATAAATAAAACTTTTATTTTATTTTTCTTAATAGAAATTGAATTAGGTCTAATAGGAGTTTTATAATAGCTTTTAAGTTAATTCTTTTTGCTCCTAGTTGCTTAATGCATTCTTTTCTGTTAAGTTAACATAAATCCATGATTAGGTTATGTTGAGAAAATTTTTGTTAAGTAAAACTATTTTTAGTTGTTGCTTGAAGTAGGAAAACTTTGAGTTGGTTTTTCTTTGAGTTTCTTTTGGGTTTTTGGATTTGTTTGTTGGTGTGTTTCATATTACTATGTTGTTATGAATGTGATCATTGTTGTATGCTTATTGTGAATTATTGTTTGTCTCGGTAGAGTTTCCGGAGTGCGAAGCTTGCTACTACGATTCCCTAGCTTACGAGGATCATCAGCAAGGCAAGTCTTTGATCATGTTATTTTCAATACCTATGATTTTGTGCATTAGAAATTATACCTCCCCACCATGCATGCAGTAGTTGAAATTTTGAAGTTATTGTTCTTGAGTAGTATTATGTCGTAGGATGAACCAATTCCCCTTGTTACCATGGCCCGGGACGAAGTAGTTTACTTTGCTATGCTCGTAGACGGGATTTGGTTGAGTGAAATTCATAAGAAAGATGTGAGAGTCAATGATGATGACAACCCCATGAACTTCAAGATCAAGAAGGACTTCGAAATTCACTACTGGGTGGAGGACGGTTGACGGGCACCCTGGAGAACCCAGTGGTTGGCCGGGATGCATGGAGAAGCGCCATGACATCTTGCGGAAAGCTTCACCCAGCCACGAAGAGACGGATGGATGCCCCTTTGACCGGAAGCTTACCTGTGCAGCCGCAAGCCATTATGGGCTCTGGCTGGGTTAACCTTAGTAGTGACGCTGGCTGGACGGTACTACGAGATGTAGAAGAAAGGTAGGATTGATGGGTACCGGAAGGGGCGGAAGAACTCTTTGGAAGACCCTGTTTATTCATCCGCCTTCAAACACCATGAAGTGCGAAGACTTAAAAGGAGGGAATGATTCTTGCGGGTAAAGTCGCAAACCTCTGCAGAGTTAAAGATCTAATCGATTAGCCGTGTCCCGATTACGGACAATTTGAGCCTCGAACTTGGCAAGATTCGAAATCTCAATACTAAAACTAATAAATAAATTTGAGGGGTTATGACTTAATAATTTGGGAATGAGACTTTGGTTGGCGGAACCATCTCAATAACTACCAACAATTTTGTAGTATTTGCAAGCAAGTCCACTGTAGTAGGGAAAAACTGGCTTTTCGCAAAATGATGAAACTTAGAGCCCACAGCCAAAATGCATATAGTGTTAGTAATTTTATTATTGTTATTCTCTCTTCATGACTTGCCAGCTTATTCAAAAAGCTGACCTACACGGCTGCAACATCTTATGTTGCAGAGGTTTATTCCGATCAGAGTGAGGCTACGCTCGCGCTTGGCGATTGCCCTTGAGTCGGATGGACTCGCTATTCTTCACGCTCGCAGCTTTAGTAGTTTAATTCTCATGAGTTGGCCTTTGGCGAATTTATTCTATTGTAATAAAGACTCCATATGAGAATCGTGTAATAAATTCAGGTGTGATTGAACTTTGATTATTTCATCGATGTATCGTGGGTACCAAAGATGATCTTGGGATGGCATGCATACGTAGATTTGACCGATTTTGGGTCAGGTTGCTCTGAGAGATGGTATCGAGCACACACCGACCGTAGGATCGTAACCCCTAGGATCGGAAAGCCATAGGAAGAGACTATTTACTTTATATCCTTATCATTCCGTAATTCTCCCCTGTTCATTTCTGACTCCTCTCCGATTTTCAACATTTTAGATGGCCGTCGAGTTCACCCCAGTTTTGCTACCGGAGTTTTGCCAGCCCGATGAGACGATGCCCTTCGGAAGGAAGCTGGTCCAGATGGTGAAGAAGCTGAAGATTGCTCTGCCCTCGATCACCGGGAAGCCAACCAATGCACTTCCGACGGATACCCGCTTCGGATTGAGGTGCACATTCCAGGGAGAACCTTCGGAGGACATACAGAGCCTATTGACTTTGAGTTCACCGATTTCAACTGGATCATCGGAAGGGACATGGCGATCTATCGTGCCCTTGGACATCTCCGAGAAGATTACAGGGCCGAGCTCGATCCATCAGACCTCGCCATGGTTTCTCGCAGAGCAAGGAAACGGGAGATTCAGACTCGCCGTAACTCGAAGGTACACAGGAGGCTGTTGTTCCGTGAACTGGAACTGGAGGAGAAGGCACACGCAGACTTCCTCAACCATGAGGAAGAAGTCGCGGACTTCATGGAGAGAGTCGACGACCTGAAGATGAAGCTTGCCGCAATAGAGGAAAAGATGGACTTGGGAGAGGACCTTTTTCCGAGTGGAGATGACGGACCTCTCGTGAGCAATGATCAGGATTATGAAGGGAGTTCCACTGGAGGAAGCCGCAAGAGGAGGCGCCGCAACAGAGGACACCACACCGGAGGACATCGCACCAGAGGACGCAAGGATTATTGATGAAGACATTTAGTCGACCACCATGTTTTTTTACTTTTTCGTCGATCAGTTAGGCCGATATTTTCGATTAGTCATGAGCTTTTGTAATCGAGATTGAACCATGTTTGAGTGGAATGAATAAATGATTGGTGTGTTTATGATTGTGCATTCATATGGGTAGTGTTATTTCTCATAGACCATTGTTCTATTCTAATTTTCTCATCCACTCCAAAAAACAACAGATGCCTCCGAGACGTGACACCGGGTTTCCGCCGAAGCTCACCCAGCTACTCCAGCAGCAGAATGCCCTCATGCAGATACTCATCCAGATTCAGAACAACAACACCAACAACCCACCGCCACCACCCCCTGTTGACAACTTGACTCGATTCCTGAGGCTGAATCCGCCAGTGTTCTCTAGCAGCACTGAGCCGATTGTGGCCGATGATTGGCTCCGCAAAGTCGGAAGAGAGCTAATCACTGTTGGATGCACTGATGCGGAGAAGGTGCGCTTTGCCGCACATCAACTTGATGGACCTGCAGCTTCTTGGTGGGAGAACTACACCGCCACTTATCCCATTGGTGCCATCACGTGGGATCAATTTCAGCAGGCCTTCCGCACCGCCATGTTTCATTTGGAGCCATGAGTCCAAGAAGCGTGAGTTCCGCAACTTACGCCAGGGAACCATCTTGTGGCAAAGATGCGTGGATGAGTTCAGCAAGTTAGCTCGCTATGCCCCGGATGATGTGGCCACAGATGCATAAGCAGGAGAAGTTTCTCGAGGGACTCAATGATGAACTGGGCATGCAGCTTATAGTGGCTACCTTCACCAACTACCAGGAGCTGGTAGACAAGGCCGTCATACTTGAAGGCAAGCAGCAACAGATTGATAACCGCAAGCGGAAGTACAGCCAGGGGAAGCACAACTCAGGAGCTCAGCAGAAGCCCCGTTATGCACCATACTCAAGAGGGCACACCCATCATAACCATGGAGGCCATAACCATGGAGGAAATGGGAACAACCGCAACCAGGACAACAAGTCAGGCAATGGCCATGGCAATGGAAACGGTAATGGCAATCAGCATTGTCCTGCCCCGGCTCTGAAGGATCTGAGCCACATCACCTGTTTCAAGTGCCAGAAGACAGGGCACTATGCCACCGACTGCCCGGAGGCCAAGCAGAGGAATGGAAACGGCAATGGAGGCTCAGCGAAGAAGCCTAACCCGTTCCCTCGTGCTCAGGTGAACCACATTGACGTGGAGGACGTCTATGATCAGCCAGACACTGTGGTTGGTAAGTTTTATTTGAATTCACGTTCAGTATTGGTACTCTTTGATTCTGGTGCAACACATTCATTCATATCAAGGGTAGTTGTGGAAAAGTACGGGTTGCCCACCAAAACCCTTAGAAGCCCCTTCGCCGGGCCCGCAGAGGAGAAATGATGGCAGGTTTAGGCTGTCATGCAACCTCAACATCGGAAATCATAAATTTCCGCAAACCTCATAGTATTGGAAACCCAGACCTTGGATGTAATCCTAGGCATGGATTGGTTGACAAAGTTTGAAGGAACATAGATGCGTGCTCAGAAGTCTATTCTCGCTCACCACCGGAGCGTAAGAGGATCAAGTATGTATCCGCATAGCCGATGAAGAATCAGTGCATTCCCTCACGGGAGTTGTTCAGAGGAAGTGCCAGAGTGCAAGATTTTCCCGATGTGTTTTCGGAGGAATTACCAGAATGCCACCGGACGAGACATTGAATTTCGATTGAGTTATTGCAAGACAGCCCCAATATCCAAGAGACCTTATCGGATGCCCCGAATGAGTTGAAAGAGATCAAGGATCAAATTAATGAGTTATTGGAGAAAGGATATATTCGCCAAGCTCATCACCTTGGGGAGCCCCAGTTCTTTTGGTAGAGAAGAAGGATGGAACCTTGAGGATGGTTGTGGATTATCGTATGCGTTGAACGAAGTGACCATCAAGAACAAGTACCCTCTGGCGATGATTAATGACTTATTTGATCAGCTAGTAGGAGCCAAGGTATTCTCCAAGATCGATCTTCGATCGTGGTATCATCATTGAAGATCCGTGAAAAGGATATACCCAAAACAGCATTCACTACTGTGTATGGTTTATATGAGTATACCGTCATGTCATTTGATTGACTAATGCTCCTGCATACTTCATGAATTTGATGAACAAGGTGTTTATGGAATATCTGGACAAGTTTGTCGTGGTGTTCATCGATGATATCTTGATATTCTCCAAGAGCGAGGAAGAGCATAAGGAACATTTGCGTCTAGTTCGAGAAACTTCGAGAACATCGGTTGTATGCCAAGTTCAGCAAATGTGAATTTTGGCTGAAGGAAGTCGGATTCCTCGGACATGTTATTTCAGGAGAAGGAATAGCAGTTGACCCGCCAAGGTTGAATCACCACCGATTGGCGTTCGCCCACCTCACCAAGGAGATCCGTAGTTTTCTCGGACTCGCAGGATATTATCGGAGGTTTATTGAGAACTTCGAAGATTGCCAAGCCCATGACTGAGCTGTTGAAGAAGGAAGCCAAGTATGTTTGGACCGAGGATTGTGAAGCCAGTTTTCAGGAATTGAAGAAACGGTTGGTTACAGCCCCAGTGCTGATTTTGCCGGACATACACAAGGAATACCAGGTTTATTGTGACGCTTTCGTCAAGGACTCGGAGGAGTACTAATGCAGGACGGAAAAGTTGTAGCTTATGCCTCCGCATAGCTATGACCTCACGAGATGAATTATGCCACACATGATTTGTAGTTAGCAGCCGTAGTGCATGCACTCAAGACACAGAGACATTTCCTCATCGGAAACCGCTGTGATGTTTACACAGATCACAAGAGTTTGAAGTATATTTTCACGCAGAAGAGTTGAACCTCAGCAGAGGAGATGGCTAGAGTTGATAAAGGACTATGACATGAGATTGCATTACCACCCCGGTAAAGCTAATGTTGTAGCAGATGCTTTGAGCCGCAAGAGTTATGTGAATATTCTTACAGCAGGAGGATTACCCCAGGAGTTAGTTGATGACCTCAGAGATCTCCGACTGGAGATAGTTCCGAGAGGATATGTTGCAACTCTGGAAGTTCAATCCACTTTGGCCGAAAGGATTCGTGAAGCTCAGAAGTCGGACAAGGAAATTGATGAGATAAAGCAAAAGATGAATGAAGGAAAAGCTAAAGGGTTCCGTAAGGATGAACACGGAGCTATATGGTTCAAGGATCGATTTATGTGCCCAATGATCCCGAACTCGTGAAGCTAATTCTTCAGAGGCTCATGATTCACCAGATTCGATTCACCCGGTAACACCAAGATGTACCTGGATTTGAAGGAAAGTTTCGTGGGCGGTATGAAGAGGATATTGCCGAGTACATAGCAGTATGCGATGTTTGTCAACGAGTAAAGGCGTAACATCGAAGCCAGCAGGTTACTTCAACCTTTGCCAATTCCCGATGGAAATGGGAAAAACTTGGAATGGATTTTATCACAGATTACCCGTAACCCGCTCAGGTTATGATTCTATCTGGGTAGTGGTTGATCGTTTGACCAAGGTAGCTCACTTCATTCCCGTGAAGACTACCTATACCAGTGCTAAGTTGGCCAAGATATACATGACCAGGATCGTATGTCCGCATGGAGTTCCGAGGAGTATCGTGTCGATATAGGAACACAGTTTACCTCAAAGTTTTGGAATCAGTTGCATGAAACTTTGGGTACGAGGCTGGAATTCAAGCGAGCTTTTCATCCACGAGACATGATGGACAGACCGAGAGAGTCAACCAGATTCGAGGACATATTGAGAGCTTGTGTGCTAGACTATGGGTCTAGCTGGGATGATAATTTACCATACGCAGAGTTCTCATACAACAACAGATTATCAATCCATCAAGATGGCCCCTTCAAGCTCTATACGGAAGGAGGTGCGAACACCATTTTTGTGGGATGGTGTTGGAGATCGATCACTTTTCGGTTCCGATCTTATCGAGATTCCAAGAGAAAGTCAAGCTGATTCGGGATAGACTCAAGATAGCACAGTCGAGACAGAAGAGTTATGCCGATAGTAAATGCAAGGAAGTAACTTACGAAGCGGGAGACCGAGCATATCTTCGTGTGTCTCCACTTCGTGGAATCAAAAGGTTTGGTGTCAAAGGAAAATTAGCACCCCGATTCATTGGCCCCTACAAAATCCTCGAACGTCGTGGAGAAGTTGCTTACAAGTTGGAATTGCCGGAAGGATTGTCCGGAGTTCATGATGTCTTCCATGTTTCTCAGCTGAAGAAGTGTCATGTCGACATGGCCGATATTCCGTTGAGAGGCACAGTGCCCCTAGAGGCCATACAGCTCGACAGTGATCTGACTTATAAGGAGAAACCCGTCCGAATTCTCGAGACTGCGAGCAGAGTCACCCGCAGCAAGGTCATCAAGTTTTGCAAGGTGCTGTGGAGTCATCACTCCGAGGAAGAAGCCACTGGGAGCGCCAAGAAGACCTTCTTGAGACCACCCGCACCTATTTGCTAGCCAAACCCAATCTCGAGGGCTAGATTCATCTTAAGGTGGTAGGTTTGTAACATCCCAAATTTCCTATTTGGAATGTTTTACAATTATAGCTAAGCATCTATGCATTCTGTTTGAATTTGAGTGCCATTTGGAGTTTCAGAAGATTTTGAGTTTTGAATTTGAACTCAAACTTTGGCAAGTGGGAATCATTTCAAAAACTATGCCTGATAAATACTTGAGCAAAAGTATGAGAGGAGTAAACATGACACTCCAAAAATATCAGAGGAAAACATTGCCAACAGTTTTGAATTCAAACTTGAGTTTTATTTGAATTTTGGAAAAAATGATTTTTTATAAACTTTGAATTTTGCCCCTGGAAAAATGTTCAAATGATAGGGAATTTTCCCCTGATCATTTTGGTATATATATGTCCTATATAAAATATTTATAGTTTATATTTTATCTCTGTTTTTGTTTTTCAAAAAATAAAATTTGAAAAAGAAAATGCCAGGCACCAGCCAGCCGACCGCCCACCAAAGACTGGCCGCCCTCACCGCGCCGGTGGGCAGCCCACTGGGCCAAATGAGCCTGCCCAGCCAACCGACCCCCCTCGCCTGAACCTCCTTGGCTCGGCCAACCGACCGCGCCGCCCCCATCCATCTCACGACAGCGAGCCCCACCTCGTCAACCCCTCGCCCGCCACCTCGCCCGCGCCGCCTCCGCCGGATCCGAAGGATCCGGATTCGATCCTCCCGATTGCCCCTCGCTCAACCCTCGCCCGCCTATAAGTACCCTCCCCCACCCCATTCCCCCTCGCCCCTCGCGGACCCTCTCTCTCAAGCCTTTTCGCCGGACTTGCAACGCCACCACCGCCATTTGCCTCACCGCGTGCCGCCTAGCCTCCCGAGCTCCACCCACTCCACTGGACCCACCTCGAGCTCGTCTCGCACACGCCCGGACCACTCCGCCGACCTCCCGACCACCGAGACGTCGGGACACACTCGCCCGAGCCGCCGCCGCCGTCGAGCTCCAGTAAGCCACCGGACTTCGTCCCCGCCGTCCGATCTCGCGTAGACGGCGTAGATTAGAACCCCCCCCCCCCGAAGGGGTAAGTTCTTTTAAATAAACCCGGTTCGGCCCGGTTCGTTGCGGTTTATTTTTAGTTAGGTTTATTTATTTAGTTCGGCCCGACTCGTTTAACCCTAGAGCCCGTTTAGCTATATTACGCTCAGTGCGTAGGTTAGGCCCATTAGGCCATTTTTCTTTTATTTTCATTTTCTGTTTTAACAGAATAGTTTCAGATTTGAAAAATTCATAACTTTTATTCTACTTAACATTTTTAAGTGAATCTTTTTTTGTTGGTTTGCAAATTTTCTATAGTTTCTGTATAAAATATTATTAGCTATGTTAAAATTATTTTAAATTGATTTATTTTAGATTTAGTCAGAATAGTAAATCTGTTATAAAATGAGCTAGGAAAATTATTTTTCAATGTTTCTTTTGTCCCAACTTTGTTTTAACATTTGCCTAACCGTAGAAATTAATTTGGGCATTTTAGGATTAATAAAAAATAGTTTCTAGCAGAATCTTGTTTTTCTTAATTAATTAACTAGCTACTGTTTTCCTATTATTTTAATTAGCAAATAAATTTATTTCTCACATATGATTGATTATTCTAGGTTAGTTTCTGTCACCTTAGAGGATGAACTTTTATTTATAATAAATAAAACTTTTATTTTATTTTTCTTAATAGAAATTGAATTAGGCCTAATAGGAGTTTTATAATAGCTTTTAAGTTAATTCTTTTTGCTCCTAGTTGCTTAATGCATTCTTTTTCGTTAAGTTAACATAAATCCATGATTAGGTTATGTTGAGAAAATTTTGTTAAGTAAAACTATTTTTAGTTGTTGCTTGAAGTAGGAAAACTTTGAGTTGGTTTTTCTTTGAGTTTCTTTTGGGTTTTTGGATTTGTTTGTTGGTGTGTTTCATATTACTATGCTGTTATGAAAGTGATCATTGTTGTATGCTTATTGTGAATTATTGTTTGTCTCGGTAGAGTTTCCAGAGTGCGAAGCTTGCTACTACGATTCCCTAGCTTACGAGGATCATCAGCAAGGCAAGTCTTTGATCATGTTATTTTCAATACCTATGATTTTGTGCATTAGAAATTATACCTCCCCACCATGCATGCAGTAGTTGAAATTTTGAAGTTATTGTTCTTGAGTAGTATCATGTGGTAGGATGAACCAATTCCCCTTGTTACCATGGCCCGGGACGAAGTAGTTTACTTTGCTATGCTCGTAGACGGGATTTGGTTGAGTGAAATTCATAAGAAAGATGTGAGAGTCAATGATGATGACAACCCCATGAACTTCAAGATCAAGAAGGACTTCGAAATTCACTACTGGGTGGAGGACGGTTGACGGGCACCCTGGAGAACCCAGTGGTTGGCCGGGATGCATGGAGAAGCGCCATGACATCTTGCGGAAAGCTTCACCCAGCCACGAAGAGACGGATGGATGCCCCTTTGACCGGAAGCTTGCCTGTGCAGCCGCAAGCCATTATGGGCTCTGGCTGGGTTAACCTTAGTAGTGACGCTGGCTGGACGGTACTACGAGATGTAGAAGAACGGTAGGATTGGATGGGTACCGGCAGTGGCCAGAAGAACTCTTTGGAAGACCCTGTTTCATTCATCCCGTCTTCAAACACCATGAAGTGCGAAGACTTAAAAGGAGGGAATGATTCTTGCGGGTAAAGTGCGCAAACCTCTGCAGAGTTAAAGATCTAATCGATTAGCCGTGTCCCCGGTTACGGACAATTTGAGCCTCTGGAACTTGGAAGTATTCGGAAATCTCAACACTAAAACTAATAAATAAATTTGAGGGGTTATGACTTAATAATTTGGGAATGAGACTTTGGTTGGCGGAACCATCTCAATAACTACCAACAATTTTGTAGTATTTGCAAGCAAGTCCACTGTAGTAGGGAAAAACTGGCTTTTCGCAAAATGATGAAACTTAGAGCCCACAGCCAAAATGCATATAGTGTTAGTAATTTTATTATTGTTATTCTCTCTTCATGACTTGCCGACTTATTCAAAAGCTGACCTACACGGCTGCAACATCTTATGTTGCGTAGGTTTATTCGATCAGAGTGAGGCTACGCTCCGCGCTTGGCGATTGCCCTTGGAGTCGGATGGACTCGCTATTCTTCTACGCTTCCGCAGCTTTAGTAGTTTAATTCTCATGAGTTGGCCTTTGGCCGAATTTATTCTATTGTAATAAAGACTCCATATGAGAATCGTGTAATAAATTCAGGTGTGATTGAACTTTGATTATTTCATCGATGTACTGTGGGTACCAGCATGATCTTGGGATGGTACAGACACAGAGATTTGACCGATTTTGGGTCAGGTCGCTACATGCCTTTTGGACCTAAGTTGAGGGCACCAGAGGATTGGAAGGCGGTTGTATCAGGGGACAGCTCGAACAAAGAACACTATTCCGGTCCTAGCAGCCAGAGGGAGTCCAGGAACTCTAGCAATGCTGGTAAAGGAGGGGCAGAGGTGAACTCTCCGGTTAAGAATAAGCAACAATCTAACAAGAGGAAGGAGGCTCCGAAGCAAGTTTACCGGCGGGTGGATATCACACCGCCACTATTGTTGACGGATGGGTCAAACCCGAGGATGGAAACTGAAGAAGATCCAGGGGAAATAGATGCGGGTAGTGTCAAAAACGGGGATGAGCATGTTGTGGAGAGGATTCCAAAAAAGAAAAAGCCAACGCCTGACAATTCGGCAGCATCTGCAGAGCAGCGCTGCCCATCCCAATGATTTGCATCAGTTGGAACTGCCGGGGGCTTGGGAACCTCGAGGCAGTTCGAGAGCTTCGCCGTTTGGTGAAGCAAGAAGGTCCTGTCCTGCTGTTCGTCATGGAAACCAAAATCAGGGCTAAGAGAGTAGAAGATCTGCGATTCCAACTTGGATTTGCGGGCTGTTTTACGGTGGACAGTGTTGTACTAAGTGGAGCTATTGGCCTCTTCTGGGCTAATGATGTCAGTGTTGACCTGAAAAATTATAGCAAGAACCACATTGATGTACTTGTTAGAGCTAAGGATCAAAGATCCTTGGAGTGGAGACTCACAGGATTCTACCGTGCACCAAGAGTCGAAGATAGACACCATAGTTGGCGTTTTCTTCGGACATTACATACCATACCCCATTCTTCATGGTTATGTATGGGTGACTTCAACGAGACCATGTTTGGCGATGAACACTTTAGTCAGACGGCTCGGCCGGAATGGCAGATGAAGGCTTTCAGAGAGGTTGTTGAAGATGTTTCCTTCCAAGACCTTGGCTGGTCTGGAATGGCATATACTTGGGATAACAGGAAAGGTGGGCATCAGAATGTCAAAGCAAGGCTTGATCGAGCGTTTGCTAATGAAGCCTTTCGTCAGTACTATGAAGATATACGCGTGCGCCACCTCAGTGCAATTGAATCTGATCACTGTTTTGTGGTCACAGAATTGCATAGGACAAGGCAGAATGTAAGTTCACCTCGGACCAAACAATTCAGATATGAAAATGTTTGGCAAACTCATTCTGACTATGAGAAGCTAGTAACAGATGTATGGAAGAAACAAGTGCGTGCTCCCGGCTTGCAGGGGATTGTAGAGTCGCTTAATGCTCTACAAAAGCAACTTGAGCCATGGGGGCAAAGGAATTTGGATGTCTCGCTAGAATAGTCCGGCAGCTTCAAAAGAAACTTGACAAACTACATAGACAGTCCATTGGTCGCGGTCCCTCTGATGAAGAAAAAGCTACTGCGGCAAAGTTACGCGAGGCTCTTCGACAGGAGGAAATATGGCTACTGCAGCGGTCCAGGGTCTTATGGCTGCGGGCTAGTGATCGTAACACGGGTGTCGGTGTCAAAACCGGCGGATCTCGGGTAGGGGGTCCCGAACTGTGCGTCTAGGCGGATGGTAATAGGAGACAAGGGACACGATGTTTACCTAGGTTCGGGCCCTCTTGATGGAGGTAAAACCCTACGTCCTGCTTGATTGATATTGATATTGTGGATGTTTACAAGAGTGGATCTACCACGAGATCAAGGAGGCTAAACCCTAGAAGCTAGCCTATGGTATGATTGTAAGGGTTGTGATTGTTGTCCTACGGACTAAAGCCATCCGGTTTATATAGACACCGGAGAGGGCTAGGGTTACATAGAGTCGGTTACAATGGTAGGAGATCTACATATCCGTATCGCCAAGCTTGCCTTCCACGCCAAGGAAAGTCCCATCCGGACACGGGGGGAAGTCTTTAATCTTCTATCTTCATAGTCTTGGAGTCCGGTCGATGATGATAGTCCGGAAAATGATAGTCCGGCCGATGACGGTAGTCCGGCTGTCCGGACACCCCCCAATCCGGGACTCCCTCAGTAGCCCCTGAACCAGGCTTCAATGACGATAAGTCCGGCGTGTATATTGCTTGGCATTGCAAGGCGGGTTCCTCCTCCAAATGATAGAAGATTGGGAACACCAGGACAGTGTCCGGCTCTGCAAAATAAATTCCACATTCCACCGTAGAGAGAATAATAATATGTACACAAGTTCAATCTGCTGACGTTTTCCGTGGCATGACGTCACACCACTACCAAGCCATTACTCAATTGTTTTTACTTTACCACCTCGGCGCATTTAGCGAAGCGGTTTCCTTGGCACGCCTTGTCGAGCAGAGATCGTGTTTCCCTTAATCCGGGATTCTCATCAATACGGCGTGGGTAACCCAACGCGTCATTGATGGTGACGCTTGGGAGATAAGCGAGTTTTACCAGGCGGTGGGGGGACGCGAAGACTTCGCTTCGCCCATATAAGGGATAAGGATTCACCTTCTCACCACGCCTTCTTCCTCCTTTGCTTATCCATCTCTCACAAGACGAGCTCCAGCGCCCAAGTTCGCGCATCTCGTCTCAACCTTCTCCGACCATGTCCGGAGCGGGAGGTAAATGGTTGGCCTCCACCGTTAAGGAGGAGCAAATCGCCAAACTGCACGACGCCGGATACCTCTCCGGCGACATCGCGCACCGGCTGCCCGACGAGGGGCAGCTCATCCCCACCCCCAGGCCCCATGAGAGGGTTGTCTTTCTTTCCCACTTCCTCCGCGGACTGGGCTTTCCACTTCACCCCTTTGTCCGGGGGCTCATGTTCTACTACAGCTTGATTTCCATGATCCGGCGCCAACTTCATCCTCAACATCTCGGCGTTTATCGTGGGTGTGCGAGGCCTTCCTCTCAGATCCAGCCCCACTTCGCTTGTGGCTCAAGACCTTCAATGTCAAGCGAAGGTAGTGAAGGGCATTCAAGCGGAGTGCGGAGGCGCCATGTTAGGCAAGATGCCCAACGCCCTTTGGTTCAAGGGGCCTTCGTGGAATCCGCCAAGGGGTGGCAATCGGGTGGTTCTACATCACCGAGCAGCGACCCTAAATGGGCGGCGGCCCCAAGTTTAGATCTGGTATCCCCACGCAGCTCACCTCACAGAAAGAGAAGGGCTTCTTGTGGGGCAGTTTGAAGGAGCCGACGGGACTCGGCACTGTGATCAAGAAGTGGTGAAGAAGCTCAGCTGGTTAACGTAGTCCAAGTCATGCTCGTCCCCGGATTCTCCCATGCCAAGAGCGGCATTCAATCTATGGGAGTTCGATCCGAACAGCACCAGCGCTGAACAAGCTCTTCGACACAACGCAAGGCGCTGGAAGGTGCTGTTCAAGGCGCCGAAGCCCCGCATCCGCGACGGAAGATCGCGGATTTCACTCGCAGCGCCAGGCTGACGAGGTAAGTGATTCTACCCCTTTACGGGACACTTGTTTTTCATAGTTTGACTCTATGTGGGTTTTAATTCCCCTTTTCCTTTGACAGGACTGGATGAAGAAGGCGGAGCAGATTACTGTCCGGCTCCTATGCCGAGAAAATCCGAGAGACGCCGCGTCAGAGAGGCTGCTGGTTCCGGCACCGCACGTGGTGCCGGAGAAGAAGGCCAAGAAGGAGGCCACTGGTGCTCGAAAGAGTGTCCGTTTTCAGGTGTCCGACGACCCCGGGGCTGACTCCTCCCCTGAAAATGAGGAGGAGGAAGAGGACTCTCTCCCAGAGGAGGGAGAGAGGAAGAGGAAGGCTTCCCCAATTGGGGAAGCCGGAGGGTCCAAGAGGGGGAGGACTATTCCCCCGGACAGCTCTGCCAACATCAACGTTGGCGAGGAAGAATGGCCTTCGAGGGCCAAGCCTCCGGCGAGATCGTAAGTATCCGGATTCCTGAATAATTTATAATTTCTATTTCTGTGTCACATAGTGTCATTCTAACGTCGCATGCTGCCTGCAGTCCGGCCAGTGAAGATCTCCCCGCTTCATCGAGCGGGTCGTTGGCTTCGTCGGATGTAGACTCCATCCCGACCGCCCCACCCTCGCGACGCCAAGACGCCGGGTGGGATCCCGAAGGACCCATCGGGGAGGCTCGAGGCGCCACAAGGCGCCCTCCGGACTTTGCGCCGACTCCACAGCAGAACCCGCAGTGGTTCCGGAGTCCGGCAGCGCCCTTCGATCAAGGGCAAGACTGCGGACGCCGGCGGCTTCCGCCCAACCGAGGCGCCGGGCAATTTGTTGAGGCGCTGCAGAGAGCTTCCATCGAGGAAGAACACCGCACTATTATGAGTGCGGTGATTCAAAAGTGCAGCTTGCCAAAGGCGGGCTGACCGAAGCCTCGCAATAGCCTTCTATCGGGCTTTGAGGTAAGAAGTTAAAATATGCAATATAATACCGCATAGACAGTAGCCCCGATGCTCGGTTGGTGTTGGAAAGAAAAGCGGATGAGGATCTTAAAAAGATAAACGCAGGGTTGCTAAAAATTATGTCAATATGGGTTGCAGCTGCGCTGCTTGACCTCTGCCCAGACCGATCATGGAGGTCGGTGCATTGAAGCAGGAGCTCGAGCGGTCCGGCAAGAGCTCGGCCGCCAAGAAGCAGCTCCAAGACAAAGAAGGTGAGTAACACCGCCTTTGAATTTGTACCTTCTGAGAAAAGGATTTAGGTTGCGACAAAAAATAACAAGGATAAACTGGTGCTGCGGGGCCACGAACGAGGTGGCGGCCTCGAAGGAGGCCGTGTCCGCGTCGAGCATAATGCGCCACGGAACGGGCAGAGTGAAAAAAGCAAGAGGCGAGGGTGGCGGTGGTTCAGCAAGAGCCTGTGCTCTCATGGAAAAGCATGAGAGGTTGGAGCGTGACTCAAAGACTCGAGAGTCCGAGCTTGCCTCGCCTCGAAAGTGCTAAAACCGCCAAGGCCGAGGCCCATAAGTCCCTTCAGGAGATTGAATTGATGAAGAAGATAGCGGCGGGTAAGGCATTTTTCATGCAAAGCAAGCATGTGAATGTAAATTACGTGATACTTACCCGAATTCGGAGCTCTCCAGGGGCGTTTGCAGATCTGCCTCGCAGCGTGTCTGATGCTGCCACATTCTACCGAGCCGAGGAGGGGAGCTCAACGGAGAAGGTCTTCTGGTCTCAGTATGCTCAGGCCGGCCATCCGGTGCCCCCTAGCGACCAGCTGAAGCAGCTGGTCGAGCTTCACAAGGTGGCCGAGCAGGCCATGAAGGGCTCATAGTCCGTTTGTGGCCGGAGAGGCCATGCACAGGAGCTACTTGGCCTCGTCGACGGCTGGTGGATCGCGCCCCTCGGTGGAGGCTATCAAGCGCTCCGCTTTGTATTGAAGGTGCTCGTCGGGCCCTTGCCCGCGCAAAGGTGCATTGGGGCAAGCTGGATGCGAGAAGCTAATCATCGACGCGCCACCAGCGGGCAAGGAGCATCGTCGCCCGAACTTTACTATAAGGCTGTCTGAAGGGTGCCCGCAAGATTGCGGATGAGTGCCCTGTGGATGTACTTATTGAGTGAATTCGCAATGTGTTATCCTGTGCGCTGAAAACTTTGTTCATATGCGCTAAGCAACGCTTGTTTAATTTAAAATATTACCTTCATGCGGCCGTTTATTAAATCGAGAGATGGCAAGTCGTCGACTTCAGCCCCATGCCACGAAAGTCTTTGGGGTGTTCGGGATAAAATTGAGCACTCTTGTTCCCATTTTTGGGTCCATCTAGGAGGCGCCAACACAACGAACCAGGCAACCGGACTTATAGTGCTTGAACACTCTCACTTAGCCATAGAATTCTATAATTTTAAATTTCTGAAGCCCCTAGTATTCGAAGACCGAATTGGGGCGCTATCCACGCCTTCATCGGACATAATCCGAACTTCGCTCAAGCGGCGAGGTCTTTAAGGACCCGAAGGACCTCTCGAACAGCGACCAGTCTCACGCCTTATCATGCCGGTCAGTTTTAGCTTTCTCCACTGAGGCGTTAACCCGGCTCAATCGGGGCGCAATCGCAGTGGTTCTCCCAGTGCTACCTTAGCCGATAGAACGGGAACGTAAGGTGCCAAACATGGGAGCCGGGCAAACCCAACTATTGACCCAAGACATGATTCGGAGCCGATTCATATAATGCTATAAGTTCGGGGTGCCGCACTTGTGAAAGTGTGCGGACTTTATCACACCATAAAGCGGAGGACATAAGCCCCTGGTGTATTTGGCCGTACCAAGATGCACGGGTGCAACATGTCGTAAATGAACATATATATATATATAAAGTAATGCAATTTAAAGGCAAAAAGTGCTGCATTTTATTCGAGAAGATATGCTATCAGTGCGGAATGATACAAATAGTGCGGAAAGCAAGGGATTGGACGAATTAAGGGCGTCTCCCTCCAGGGGTAGGCCGCGGAATGTTGTATGAAACAAATTTAATGCTCGTGATGGAGACCACCTGAGTGTTTGTCGCAGCCTTTGTCCTTCCCTGGCTGTTGCATCATGAGTTCGGCAGGTTCGCCGCCGGACTGAGTTCTGTATAAAAAAGAGAAATAATAAAACCAAAAAAAGAGCGACACACTTGGGAGCCCCTGGTGTGGTCGAACCGCACTCTGGGTCTGTTGTGGTTGTGCCCTTCCCCCTATGCCCATGGTATCTCCAGGGCGTAATTATGTACGCGGAGAGGTTGTCTTGCAATTTCGCGAGGGCTGGGGTTAGGGCCGCATTGCTACGCATGCACGGGCGTGTGCTGTGGTCTTGGTTGATGTTGCTCCGGCGCGTTTGGTCATGTTCGGTCGCTTAACGGCCGGACTCGAGAATTGCCTCGAAAGGCTGCTCAGATTTCGCCGCGAGAGCCGCTGTATGTTCCTCCGCTCGGAGGAGCGCCCGTGTTTCCATTGACCGTGATGACTCCACGAGGGCCTGGAATCTTGAGCTTAAGGTATGCATAATGCGGCACGCGCTGAACTTTGCGAACGCGGTTCGTCCGAAAGCAGAGCGTGATAGCCGCCGCGAACGGGACTATGTCGAAGATTAACTCCTCGCTTCGGAAATTATCCGGGATCCGAAGACCACTTCGATGTAATCGAGCCTGCATAATTGGCCTCGACACCGGTATGACACCTTTGAAGGTCATCATTGTAGGTTTAATCCTTGAAGGGTCTATGCCCATCTTGCGCACTGTATCCTGATAAAGCAGGCTCAGGCTACTGTCGCCGTCCATAAGGACTCTCGTGAGGTGAAATCCATCAACGATTGGGTCTAAAACCAATGCGGCGAATCCGCCATGGCGGATCTTGGTTGGATGGTCTCTTCGATCGAAAGTGATCGGGCAAGAGGACCATGGGTTGAATTTTGGGGCGATCGGCTCCATCGCGTATACGTCCCTTAGTGCACGCTTCCGCTCCCTCTTGGGAATATGCGTTGCATATATCATATTTACCGTCCGAACTTGAGGGGGGAATCCCTTTTGTCCTCTGTAGTTCGGCGGCCGGGTTTCTTCCTCGTCATCGCTGTGTAGCCCCATGTCACTGTTTTCGGCGATTAATTTGCCTGCCTGCTTGAATACCCAACAATCTCTGTTGGTATGGTTAGCTGGCTTTTCGGGGGTACCATGTATTTGACAGAGCGGTCGAGTATTCGGTCCAAATTGGACGGGCCCGAGTGGTTCTTTTGAATGGCTTATTCCGTTGACGGGTTTGAGCCTCGAATCCGCATTAACCGCCGTATCCTCATTCTTTGTCGCCGTTAATGCGGCGTTTGTTTTTGTTTCAACGCAACCTGCCATTGCGGTCCTTAGTATCCGGACTGCCAGCGTTTTTGCTGAGGTTGTTATCGCGAAGCGAGCCAGCTATCCTCTCCCGCATGTAAGCGGGCCATGAGGGATGTGAGGGCTGCCATAGATTTCGCTTCTCCTGTCCTAGGTGCCGGGCCAGCCACTCGTCACGGATGTTATGTTTGAAGGCAGCGAGTGCCTCGCATCCGGACAATCGACGATTTGATTTTTCTTTGTTAGGAACCGTGTCGAATTGCCGGCCGATTAAATGCGGCTGCTGGATTATGTGTCTTAGGTCATCTGTTTGGTGGTCGCTTTGCTCGTGCCTCGAAGTTGTCGAGAATGCGGCTTCCGTGTCTTCCTAGCATCCAATTGACTCTGCGGGCAGGCTGTTAAGCCAATGCCGAGCTGGTCCTTTAAGCTTGAGCGGGAGATATTTGATGGCGTGAAGATCGCCACCGTGGGCCATGTGTATATGGAGAAGATAATCCTCAATCCGCACCGCTGGGTCTTGTGCCATCGTAGGATTCGATATTAACGGGTTTGAACCCTTGAGGATTTGATGATCCATTACTTCGTCAGTGAAGCATAGTGGGTGTGCGGCGCCTATGTATTGAGCAATATCGCGACGTAGCTCGAGAGAGCGTTGTCTGCTGTGTTCGCCCGGCCGAGTAGTTGTATCCGTGCGACGGTATTCGTGCGTGGGTCGAGGGCGCCCACGTGATCCATAGATAGATCTGGATTGTCTTGCCTTGTCCTCCAATATATCTCGCAAGTCCGGCGTGTTCCCCGCGGCTTCTTGCTTTTAGAGCGATGCCGGGCACGGTTTTGGTGGAGGGCTTACGCCTCTCTATCGCGACCACGAGGTCGGTCGGTCCGCCAGACAGGCGTTGGTGATGCTGCCTCCTCTAATCGGGGAGCAACTTGCGTTTTGGGTAACTTTTGAGGGGCGTTCGAGTTCAGACTCTTCGCCGTGAGGACCTCGGTCCATCCGTCGGCCAAGAGGGTCTTGATCAGCTTGAAGCTGTTGTTGCTTTTTCTTTAGGCTGTTTGCCGTGGCCATTAGCCTGCGTCTAAAACGCTCTTGCTCGACGGGATCCTCGTGCACGACAAATTAATTAAATCGTCGCCGAGGCTTGCCTCGTCTCCGGAGGGAGGTAAATAGTTGTCATCCTCGACCTCATCGCCCGCCGCCTCTCCTTAGGGCTTGCTTCGCCTCCTCCGCGCTGGATCGTCTTTGGAGGGAGTTGTCTTCGGCACTTTACGGGTGTTATTATCTCTCGTGCGGAATCTCCATTCTTCTTTGTGGCGGGATTTAGAGCGGCGCCACGACGTCGGCGCTTGGGCTGTTTCTTTAAGGAATCGGCCTCCGCGCTTCTTCGCCGTCCCCATCTTTTGGGGTGTCCACCATGTATATGTCGATGACGAGGTGGTTTTCGGTGTCATGTAGGCACCGGTTCTTGGTAGTCTCCGCATCGTCGTCCATACCGTCGATGTCTTCGTAGTCGTAGTCGAGTACGTCGGTTAAATCGTCGACGGTGGCTACGAAGTGGGTGGTGGGTGGGATATGAATTTCTTCGTCCTCCGCGTCCCAACCGTCCTGGCCGTAGTTCGGCCAGGGCTCTCCGGATAGCGAGAGATGCTTCAATGAATTTATGATATCGCCAAAGGGCGAGTGCTGAAAGATGTCCGCAGCGGTGAATTCCATGATCGGCGCCCAATCGAATTCGACTGACAGGGGCACAGGAGGTACGGAGTCCGGCAGGGAGTCCGGCACCTCGGAGTCACGGGGTTTATGTGGGACAAGGTAAGTGTTCGGCTCCATCGCCGTAGAAATTGCGGCTCCCGAGGCGGTGTCCAGCCATCCGTCCTCGATTCGAGCGATCGGCTCCGGACTATGAGTCGGAGCGGATCCGGGTGCGGCCTCCAAGGCACTGTCCGGCGGCAGAGTTAGGTCATGCCCATCGTGACAGCGCGGCGCGCTCGGCTGTGGCTCCGATCCATCGAGGATCAAGTCCCCGCGGATATCGGCCGTGAAGTTTAGGCTTCCAAACCTGACCTGACGGCCAGGGGCGTAGCTTTCGATCTGCTCCAGATGGCCAAGGGAGTTGGCCCGCAGTGCGAAGCCGCCGAATACGAAGATCTGTCCGGGGAGAAAGGTCTCATCCAGGACTGCGTCGTTGTTGATTGAAGAGGCCATCAAGCCTATCGGTGATGACACAGAGGAACTCTCAATGAAAGCACCAATGTCGGTGTCAAAACCGGCGGATCTCGGGTAGGGGGTCCCGAACTATGCGTCTAGGCGGATGGTAACAGGAGACAAGGGACACGATGTTTACCTGTGTTCGGGCCCTCTTGATGGAGGTAAAACTCACGTCCCGCTTGATTGATATTGATATTGTGGATGTTTACAAGAGTGGATCTACCACGAGATCAAGGAGGCTAAACCCTAGAAGCTAGCCTATGGTATGATTGTAAGGGTTGTGATTGTTGTCCTACGGACTAAAGCCATCCGATTTATATAGACACCGGAGAGGGCTAGGGTTACATAGAGTCGGTTACAATGGTAGGAGATCTACATATCCGTATCGCCAAGCTTGCCTTCCACGCCAAGGAAAGTCCCATCCGGACACGGGGGGAAGTCTTCAATCTTCTATCTTCATAGTCTTGGAGTCCGCTCGATGATGATAGTCCGGCAAATGATAGTCCGGCCGATGACGGTAGTCCGGCTATCCGGACATCCTAGGGGGCCTTTGAAAGTGTGCACACTTTACGTAGGAGGAAGAAAGGCAAGAACCATGCATGTTCAGTGAAGTTAGATATGATGAAAGCATACGACAGATTCGAGTGGCACTATCTGGAAGCTATCCTTGCTAGGTTGGGCTTCAGTGGAACCCTGATCAACTTAATTATGAAATGTGTTACCTCAGTGCGCTTCTCTGTTCGGGTGAATGGTGAGCTTCAACCCTACTTCACACCCTCTCGGGGGCTTCAGCAAGGGAATCCAGCGTCACCATACTTATTTCTGCTTTGTGCAGAAGGTTTCTCCTCATTACTCAAATATCATGGTCATATTGATAGGGGTATAAGGACGAGTATCCGATCATCGTGGGTGAGCCATTTACTGTTTGCGGATGATTGCTTGATTTTTCTCAATGCTAATTCAAACAGTGCGGAGAGATTGGATGAGATCCTGCGAATTTACGGTGAAGCTTCAGGTCAATGTGTGAATAAGGATAAAAGTGCTATTTATTTTAGCCCGAACACACCAAGCTCCACCAGGCAGGCTATCAAAGGAAAATTGGGTGTCATGGTTGAAGCGTTTAGCGATCGATACCTTGGCTTACCTACTGCTGTAGGACGGATCACGAGTGGTACTTTCGAGCACATTGGTGAGAGGTCCAGGAGCAAAATGCAGGGATGGTCTGAGCGGCTATTTGCATGCGCTGGAAGAGAAACGCTCATAAAAACTATTATTCAGGTGATCCCTACTTATAGCATGAGTTGTTTCCTGCTAACGAAGAAAGTTTGTGCAAAACTGACGTCAAGCATGGCACGGTATTGGTGGAGTAGTTCCATTGATAAGAGGGCGCTCCATTGGCTCTCTTGGAAGGAGCTGACGAAACCTAAATGTCAAGGAGGCATGGGCTTCCGTGATCTCCATATGTTTAACCTCGCTCTTCTTGGCAAACATGGGTGTCGTCTAATGACAAACCCTACATCTCTTTGTGCAAGAGTCATGAAGGGCAGGTACTTCCCAGAATCTGACTTCTTGCAAGCTACGGTACCCAAGGCCGCGTCAGCAATTTGGCGGGCCATCATTGCAGGTCGTGAGGCCCTGCTTGCGGGTATTGTGATGCGAGTCGGTGATGGTACTTCTATCAATGCATGGACTGACAAGTGGATTCCTACAACTCCTACAAGGACACCATTGTTGACACCAATGGCGCCTACTATCTCACTAGTCAGCGACCTGATTGATGTGGATAACTGGTCCTGGAAACAGGATCTTGTTCGGCAGAACTTTATCGCACCGGATGCAGAGGCTATCCTGAATATTCCTTTACGACGCGGAGGGGGTGCAGATACAATGGCATGGGCACATGAGAGGACAGGTAACTACATTGTTAAGTCAGCGTGCCGAGCTCTAGTGATTCAGAAAGAGCATCAAGCTTGAGAAGAAGGGTCGGCTACAGAAGTTTCAATTGATAAACAGCAGTTGTGGAAAGCTCTCTGGTCTCTCAAGGTGGTACCTAAAGTGCGCGTGTTCTGGTGGAGGGTACTCCGTGGTATACTGCCAGATGAACGCACACTAAAGCATCGACATATCCGAGTAATGAGTACATGCAAGCTTTGTCAATCACATGAAGAAGATCTACAGCATGCACTTATATCCTGTTCACATGCTCGAGGTTTTTGGGACGAAGCGCGCAAGCTAATGGATGTCAAACTACCACGGCTTCATCCCACGACTTGGGCAGCTGATATTTTATGTGAACCAAGGTTCTCACAGAGAGAACGTGCGACGATAATCACAGTGATGTGGTCTATTTGGACTTCCCGGAACAGATGGACACATAATCGGGATAAACTTGACCCGGCCAACTCAATGAGGCTTACTCGAGAAGCCCTGGCCCTACTTGATATCCCCGTACAACACGCCAAAGTTTTGCCAGGGCATGGGTGACGGCCTCCGGAATCAGATCAAGTTAAGATAAATACTGACGCAGCAGTCGCTCATGACGAAGGCAAAAGTGGAGCTGGTGGTGTTGCAAGATCACCCACAGCCCTGTTGGGTGCTTGGTGTAAACCACACCCTGGAGTTACTGACCCCATGATAGCGGAGGCCCTTGCAGTTCAGGATGGAGTTATTTTTGCAAATCTCAGAGGGTTCACGAATGTGGTGGTCGAGACTGATAGCCTGGAGGTGGTCAACCTCTGGAACACTCGCCGCAGCAGTCGATCAGTTGTGGCACAAGTTATCTTAGAAATTGAAGAGCTTTCTGATATTTTTCATTCTTTTGTAATCCAACATGTAAGTAGATCAGCCAATGGTCCAGCTCATCTCTGTGCAAAGCATGCTTGCACGGTGACTGGCACCGAAAGCTCATCTCTGTGCAAAGCATGCTTGCACGGTGACTGGCACCGAAAGCTGGCTTACGGAGAATCCCAGCTTCCTGATCAGCAGCCTTATTGCTGACTGTTTAGAGAAGGCTTTCGTTTGAATAAAAGCTCTAAATTCCCTGCAAAAAAAAAAGTACTGCGTTGCACGCACAGCAGAGCAGAGATGGTGCTGGTTTCTAAATAAAAGTACTACTCTGGTACGTACTTGGTAGGGGTCCGTCTGGAGTGAAGCGTGGTTGTACTTACTGGTCACAGCGTAATAAGTTCTTGTCTACACAAGTCTTCCATCCAAGTAGGGAAATGTATACATTCGCAAAAAAAAAAGGTGGGGAAATATATATAGGGTCTTCGTCGTAGCATTACATGGAATCTCCAAAGTTACAAATCTTGGACGGATGTTTGAATGTGCAGGCCAATAATGTGGTCAAGACAAACAGGGCAATGTCATTTGAAAATCTGTAGGGGGCGAAGAGGAACTGAAATGTTCAGGTTGCCCAGGAAACATGGCAGCACTGATACACTCTTGTGATGAATGAGGATTGCTTTTCTGCCGCAAAGAAAGGATTGGCAAATCAATATGTAATTCAGTTGGGATCCTAAACTCAGCAGTAAAACATGACACGTTTCACGTTTTCCTTGAGGTCAGGCAGAGGCTTAACAGCAGCATTCCCTGCAGCTCTACCGCAGCGTGCACCAGCAGGGGCACGGCTTGTCGTGGCACCGCTCGTGACCGAGCCACCGTCGGAGGTATCCGGTTCCATGTAGAACCGAGCTCGAAAAGCGGCGAGGTGAGCATAGTATGCCGGAGGCACTGCACATGAAACCAGCACAGTGAGAATAATGCTATACAAGAAAGTCGATGATTTTCAACATCAACTAGATCTAGCCGAATGGAGGTTTTGATACATCCGCTGCTTACCTATCGATACAGAACGGGTGCACCTTGCGTAGCTGCAAACAATAGGGGCAATTAATGGTCAAGTTTACTGATCATAAGCGTAAAAATCGGAACAGGATTAGCGTGACGGTAAACTTACGTGTAGCACAAGTTGTTCGTGAGAGTCTGCAAACCATCCGCGGTAAAATTGTTCTCATCCCAAAGGACATGGTAATGCGCAGGGCGGCTTGTTCCCTGAAAGTAATGTAATGTAAGGTTAGATCAAGTCCATCCCATCAAATGAAGAATGCTCTCATTTCTACCTGTACAGAAAAACTGACCTGAATACCAGCATGGCTACAAAGGTAGAAATCAAACTCGGTAGGATGGCATATCTTTGAATCAACCACGGTACCTAATAAAATAAGATATAAGATGGTAACTAAAAGTGGACTCTGAGTTCAGTAATTGAGCTTTCATGCATAAAGGCAAACAACTCACCAGGCAGTATGTTTCCACTTTTTGGATCAACACTTCGCTGATCGTTGTGGTTATTAGCAAATAGCCGTGTATGATGGCGCTTCTGGACCACCACAAAGGTAACGGGTGGCTGATAATTGGACTCCAAGGATGCGCACGCCTAGGTTTGTTAAACAACAAAAATGTTCAGACTCCATGCAGATCTCATGCGAGAATATTTAGAGAAAACACAACCTCACCTTTCTAATCGCATCAAGCTCATACAACAGAACCTGATAGAACTGTCCTTCGCTAACACCATCCCTGAAAAAAAATGTGTGAGGTTCTATACAATAACGCCAATTGGACATGCTTAAATTAAGATAGTACCTATAGAATATGATCCTTTGGGGTTTCTGTCCAGTTGATCTATGAAAGGAAAGGAGAAGTTCTCTGCATAGTCAATAGAACATGTATATTCAGGTATTGAGGTGCAAGTGAACAAGATTCAGGTCTTAACTCCTAGCGACGGGAATTAATATGTATGTATCCTCTGCGTGTTAAATTTGTAAAGTATTACACGCATACCATTCAAACAATATTCAGGTATTACAAGTGAACAAGATCATACCTAACCATTCCACCATTTACAGTCCCTCTCTGAGGATCTTGCCATACTTTAAAAAGATCTTGTATCAACTCCTGACGACGGGTTTGTGCACTCACCAATCCAGCATATTTGGTGACCTCAGGCCAATCTTGAGAAGCAACAACCTGCATGAGCATAAAATCATCTACAAATCGTAGGATGCCCAGCATGACAAGAACATGACAACGGTAAAACTGAAAAGCAGATGCTTGGCACGGAAAGAGCAAACTTTCGCCCAGAATATAAGTTTTACTACAAAATAATGCATACATAATGATTTAAGATTAACATGTTATGCACCTACAGCTGCGATGGAAGGGCTAGAATCTTCTCCAGGATGAGGATGGGTAACATCAGCACCAAATATAATGGTTGGTCTGTCACTAACAAGGGGAATTCTCCTTGACAAAGCATCAACAAGTACAGTATTTCTCCCTCCCACCTAAAGAGTAAAGGAATGTGAACATCAAGTATAGAAGGAAAAGAACTACAAAGACCAGGTTGGTAGTAGACAGAAGCCACAGAACAGGACAAACCTTAACATTGATTTTAAGGGCGACGTTTGCAAGATACTGCTGTGTCGTCTTAAAAACATGTTTCGCGAGACAGCATTGAGAGACCAATCCAAGATCTGTCTCGCATATTCTTTTGAGACTACCTGAGGGAATGATAAGAACAACACAGCGTCAGAAATTGATAAGAATAATAGTTAGTATTTACATTACATAATATACTAGTTATCTTTTAATTAGAAGGCATACCATAAAGAGAACCATTATTGTCAGGTAAAATTGCAATGAGAAGGTCAAGTTCCCTGCCCAGTGGTTTCAGAGCACTCATAGCATCTTGATAGTGTGCCTTGAGTGCTCTTTCTACATGCTCAGGTCTCGTACATAAAGGAGGAAGCAGAGGTTCCTTTGAGAAGTCCTGTGGTGAGAGGATATGAAGCATATGAGAAAGAGGACATTAAGACAACTGAATGTAAATGAACACGTTGAGAAAGAGATGTCTGGAGACAGTGTTTAGATAATATAGGCCTACCATTCCAGATATTTCGCACATGTCAGCCAGCTGACGACAGAAACTCCTCGCTGCACCATCTTGGACATTCCGAGCAAAGTTAATGCATATCCACTCCTTAACTCTCCCACCATTGACCATTTTCTGCAGCCAAATATTGGAAGCATAAAATTGCATAGCATTTTGAAACAAATATTGGAAGAGATACACAGGAATACCGTTTATAATGAAGGATTTAAGAGCATACCTTATTCCTCATATTCCACAGGCCAATTCTTGGCAATACATCCTTCTCTCTGCCACTATCGTGGTACTTAAGCTAGTAGATAAAAAACAGTAATCAGACATCCAGGGAAAGGTGTAACATATAAAATAGTGAGAGTTGAAAGATGTCAACCATGTGTTGAAGCATCTAACTTACTCTAGGGGGAGGTAGGACTCGAGCTTCAACTGATGCAAGACGTTCATCAATCCTTATACCAAACTCACGCGCATATGGATCCTCATGGTATGCGTTGTGATTCACCGTCTGGTAACCAGAACAAAACCAGAAACAGGTTCAACATGGAAGCCATTCTTGTTGTAGGAAGAGAATAGAACTGACTATGATTATATGCAAGAAAAATGATAAATACATGGCCATTTGTAGTGTTATACCACAAGGAGCAATTAACTACCATCAAGCCACCTTAACCAGATTCTAGTTGCAATAGACATGTTCTCAAATATCACTACCAAGTCCAAATTAGCGTAAGAAAAAGGAAACCAGGTCCACTAGAGTAGATAAATAAATAATAGGAAATTGGACGAGCTTATATACATAGCTGAAAGCATGTGTGGCTAAACCCAGAAACAGACCATGGCTAAAAATAACAAAGAAATCCACATAATACTACAGTGAAACAGAAATAAATCAGTTTAAAATAGTTCACACCACAAGATGCGGCAAAGTTACCTGCAAAATGTCCAGCTCCCGCTGTTGGGGATGCTGGCAGGTCACTTTAAGAAGAGCAGTTATCTGCTTCTCATTCAGTCGTTTCGAGTAACGCTGTCCCTCGACAATCTTACATACCTTCAAGGTAAAAGGAGGCAGCATATGACATGAAATAGATGTTTCTATAACTCTTTAACTCTATGTAGCATGCCGAATGTTTTTACTGTTCAATATGTTAGAAAAGTATGACACGAGATAATACAGGTTGTTTAGAATACCAACCTCCATCGGAAGAAAATTTGGTCTCTGTTGGTTACCCACTTGCAAGCAAGGTAAAGTGGTGTGCTGAATGTTAAATCCATACGTCTCCTGAAAGTACTTCAATACTGTCTTAACAGTACCATGGTCATCTATAGGGAAACTGTCACATGCCAAACCAAGAAAGTGCAACAATCAAACTAACACTGCGATGGACATAACAGAGGCTTCACATCTAAGTAAGTGAACTACATACGTTAATTCTCTTGTTGCTTGCGAGGTAAGACCAAATATACGATACTTTCTGCGCATATTGCCTCTATGTGTGACCTCAACCTTTACACCTCGTAGAGCCTTCTTGATCTGACCAGTGAAAAGGAAGGAAGCTTGTCAAGTAAAGAGTGAGCAAAGAGCTACAAATTAAGCATGTACTTGAAAACAGAGTAAAATATAAAACAATGTGATAGTCGATAGAATAACCTAACCTTCACACGGTCAGCATCTGATAATGGTCTGACTGAGACGTTTCTGTTCAAGAGTTGTGCAACAAAATCAATCACAGGAAGAGGCTCAATGAACGCTGTAGATGACATATCTGCAAGCGAAAATGTCGAGCTATTTCAAGATGCTAGAGAAGACCAGAATCAATTTAATGACTTCTCGCACTATATAGAGCTGGGCGTGGAGGCAATACTAGTTATCAGGTCAGAGAGAGGCCTGGCCCGTAAGCTGGCCCCCTTTAAAAGCCGTTCTTTATTAATAAGGATTTGTTACGCGCGATGATTCATATCTTAGGACTGGACTGAACATGGAAAAAGTTTTATCCACCAAGCATGCCAAGTGACAAAAACATCTAAACATAAATACAACATCTAAGATCCAAGGTTTCCAAAAATAAACATGCTCCTAATATTGGCTGCTATTTACCATGACACACAAATATGATATTGTGTTTTCCCAACTATTAATCTGCAAAACTGTAGAACAGAGACGCTATTAAATTTGTAGGAGATTATAAGGATATGGCGATATGGGCACCGGGCACGGACGGAGAGGGCAGTTCAAATTGCAGACAATTTTTCAATATTGATGGTTCCTATATTTTTTCTCTCAACATTATTAATCTATTGGAGCAAACATGGCTGATGTATCTGTAATTTGTGAACTTTACATACATTTGTTCACTAGCTACTAATCATCCTAGAAGCAAGAGGCCAGAGTAGGGAAATCTTAGCGGATGGAAATTTTAAACTTCGTTGTAGTAAAAGCTATATGTACCAAAAGCCATCCCCTTAAGTTATAATTCGCAAGAAGCAAGCAATAGTTATCAGTAGCCAACTATTTCATCTACTATGAGTTATACTGATAGGAAAGTATTCTTAAAATGGTCATTATTCTAAAGTGAAAACAATGATTGCTCTTCTCATAGTGGTACTACAGATTGTGAAGATAAAGAGTTGGGATCTAACCAATATTCAGTGAAAGTCCCATCTGTGTGGGCCGTATGCTCTGGTAAAAACCACGCCAACTTTCCAAGCCATCACCAAGTTGCTGGCGCCTCCCTAAGTTTGGTGAATAAAATGACCTGGCAACTGGGGAATACCTAAACATGAAAAGTGAAGAAATGTTCAACAGCTGTGCTAAAAGAATAATAGCATACATCCACATGGTGGGAAAAGATTACCTTGCAGTAGGTAATTCACGTAGAACAATGTCAAGCACTTGAATAGCTTCTTGAGGAGCATCTGGTTGCTTCCCAGCTAGAAACATAGCTAAATGATGGAGATCGGCACGCGCGGCGAATTTGATGACGACCGTAAAATGCTTTTCGCGCCTTAAGATAAGGACATATATCAGCAAGGAACACAAACTGTATCAGCTCACGGATATGTCCAGAATAGCAAACCTTTGTGCAACTTGCGCACCACCAAGTTTATCATCCTCATCCTGCAGAACAATATTAAAGGTCCTAGAAGTAAATGGCAATGGTCCAGCAGTATATAGGCTCTTCCTTCCATCATAGGCAGGAAGGCGACCACCCAAAAGAGAATGTCTGTAGAGTGTTACAAGTTGTCCTATGATAGCACGATTGACACCACGGGAAGGAATGTCTGGAGTTATAGACACCTGATGTGATATCAAATGAAAGCTCATGAGAGGAACATATTATATGTTCAAGAAGTTCTGTGAGAATGAGGCCTTACATCATACTGGTGAAGATCTTTATCAGGCAATTCAGCAGAGAAATGATTTGCTTTCACGATGCACCTACTGCCAAATGTACCCTTGCCAGGCCGCACTGGAAATCTTACTGATTTAGTCGACGATGGTGCTGATTGGATACCCTGTCTAGAGGAACTTTGACCCGGGATATCAAGTTGCTGAAACTGTAACTGGACTTGTCCGGTGTTCATCTCAACATGTAGTGAGGATGAGCCAGTTTCGGGTGGTGAAGGTGTAAGCACCGGAATTTGGTTCTGGAGTTGTGGAGCTTGGTGCAGTTCGGGAAGTGTTACTGATGGCGTAGCAGGAACTCCGCGTCCATGACTCCCACTCCTACGCCCGTCATGGTATGGTTGTGGTGTTCCTCTTTGGCGTGGGGCACCATGGCCATAATACCCCTGTGCTTGATACTTAACAGGACCACCAAATGGTTGATGTGATGCTGGATCCTGAAAATGTCCACCACATCTCAGGTGTTGTCCACCACCACGACCACCTTGTTGAGAATATTGAGTATTGGTATGTAGCCGATCACCACCTCCATGCTGTTGAGCTCTCTCAACCCGCTGCGATGGATCCTGACCAGGGGTTCTTGGAGCATTGCGAGTTCCAGTACTTCCCCGGGCGCTAGGGGGGGTATATCTTTTATTTTTCACCATAGTTGAAGCTGCAAGGTGAAGCAAATAGTTAAGATGAAGACTAAACAATAACCAGCAGGCATAGAAAGATGAAGACTAAAGAGTATCAAGACAGATAACACAATGACCAAGCACAAACTAGAATAAAGAGAATGGGAAATGATTAGCATTTTGCGTAGAACTGAAGAGCACTACATGTGCTAAGGGCCAGTTTGGTTCGATACCTGGCCTTCGTGCCTGGGCAAAATCGAAGCCTGGCGTGCGCCTGAACCAATCAAGAAATCTCGCCTGGTGGGGCTAGCCTGAGTGTGACTTGTTTGGTATGCGTCCTAGCCTGGCTAGCTGTTATAAGCCTATAAATAATTGGTGGGCCATGCTTTCACTAGATAACATGCATGGAAACACTCAAGTAGTATCCAGGCGTGAGCCCAGGCGACCTTCTCCCGACGCCTGGGCCAGGCTAATGCTCGTGCCTGGTACTTCAGCAGGCTAATCACATTCCAGGCCAGGCAAGTGTCCATTTTTTGAGGATACCAACCAAACATACTCCAGGCAAGTCCCAGGAAAGTTTCAGGCCAAGCAATTTTTTACCAGGTCTCCAACCAAACATGCCCTAAATATTATGGCCTAAACTGGAACACAGGATTTGCAATTCTTTTCAGGCAGCAGCGGGCAGAGTAACATATTCTTTATCAAAAGGAAAAACAAACTGAATCTTGTTGTCCAAAGTGAAACTAACAAAAAGAAACTTGTTTATATGCCATCAAACAGTGTCCACTTAAATCATACGCTACTGGAAATCCCTCAATTGCTTATGTTCCACGTTCCACTCAGCCACCAACTTCCTCGTTATTGCCATCATAGTTCACTTTGTTAAAGTCCTCTGATCCCTCAAAAAAAAAAAGTTAAAGTCCTCAGTTAATTGGATCAATGCCCCCTTTTCCCCTCAGTGGTACATAAACAAGTTTAGTGTAGGTACTTCGTGGCATCGTGCTGCTACTGCCGTGTATCCTAATGTATTGACTTGCTCCTGCTGCTGTGTGCAAGCAGTGTTTGGTTGTAATTTTTCATGGAACTTTGTTTGCAATTTGAACATGGCAACTCCAAAACTCTTGCATTTTTCTACGGAAACTTGAATGTATTTTGTTTTCAACATGAACCACCATGGAAACACAAAAATTTGCACATGGCAACATAAACAAAACTGAATATAATCACAGCCACATGACATTTTAACATGAGAGATTAACATCAAAAATTACCATTTTCAGTACCAACATGGCAAATCTAAAAAATAAATTCTAGTATAATCATATCTGAATTTTCACATTACTAATTCCATACAGCACTTTATTGAAATCACGGTTAAAAACGAAACAAGTCCATAACATGGCTTATTCAACCGTGACAACGAACGAAATTCATTCTGCAGGTATGGAAAGGAAAAAAATCTTGCCGTGGCGGAGTAGCTGGGCGTTGGCCTTGCTGTTGAGGTCGGGGGGCACGCTCTCGCTGTCATGGCGGCCAAGAGCGGCCTCGATGGACAAGGCGTGAAGGCCGACGGCATGGGGTAGGGCAACATGGAGCGGCGCCAATCATTCCCCCAGCCGTCAAGGGAAGAAGACGAGTCGCTGGAGCGGCCATCATGGTCTCTAGGGTTTGGGGGAGATGGGGCCGCCGGGAGGAGGCTCACCGGTCGCGCTGGCTGGGGTAGGAGCCGCCATGGCGGTGTGCACGGGCGGCAGAGGAGAGAATTTTGGAGACTGTTGACCAGCCGACTGATTTTTTCTTTTTTTTTAGGTCCGTTGGATTGACCACAGCCGTGGTAAATCCAACGGCTGCGGTATCGTCTTCCACCTCCCGACCTTCAACCGTTTCATCAACAGCAGTTCTGCGTGCCGTCTTGCCGCCTCGTCCTTTTTAAATCATCACCTCAGTTGTGTCATCAGCCCGGGCCTTCCTTCTATATCCGGCACACCAGCTCCAGCATCGATAACCTTGCACTTGTACCCCTTAAATCTTCTCCTCGCTTTCACCTAGGATGTCGCGTTTAGCTGTGATGTCGTCGGCTTCAAAATTTGACTAACATGCTAATACGCAACACATGATTAATATTTGGAAATTCATCTTTTACTTTACTTTCGCTTTGACATTTTGTTTTACATAACATTACGTTTGCCCAACCTTTCTTTATATTTTTGAATTTGATCTCTTGGCCTTTTTGAATATTTTTATTTTTTTCACATTAAATGAGGCGCCTGCATAATAGCAAACACTGTGAATTTTTGGGATCTAATCCTTTGCCCTGCTTTTTTACTTTGACAATTTATCCTTTTTTATTTTTTATCCGATCTCTTGCCCAACCTTTCTTTATATTTTTGAATTTGATCTCTTGGCCTTTTGCAAATGACTTATGCACAAGTGCCCGCTACTTACAGTTAAGCTCCTTTGTGGAGTAGACCTCCCTGTTTCAACGAAATATGTCACATATAGCCCTCTCCATCCAAGTGGTTTGGTCGGTGCATCCTGGTTGTGATTGCTCTATCAATCGTCACCTAAATCGCCATCTCAATTGGCACCGTTTTGCAAGCCGTTGTCTCTATGTAGTTCGTGCCCGTCCAATTCACCACCTCAATGAACGTTGCCGCCTCGCCGCTCCAAGTCGTGTAGACACCCGCTGCCTCTATGCAGTCATAGTCGGGCGATTCGCCGCACCAACAAATGTTGCCGCCTAGCTCGTTGTCCCACCGCTTGATCTTAGTGTGTCTAGTTATTCATCGTCATCGGGAGATTAGTTGGGAGTGGAGGTGGGGGGGGGGGGGAGGAGGGGGAGCAAATAAGAAAGGCAAGGGCGTGGTCAAGTAAATGGTGTTAGTGGTATTATCAACATTTCGGGCGGGGCCAACTTGTCATAGAGCAATATGTCGAAGTAAAGTTGGACAAATGATCCATCTGCAATGTTTCGAAGACAAATTATAAAAGGATGGATAGTTGAAGATTAAATTCCTTGAATCTTTGGGGATTGCGGCACAGATGAAAGCATGAGCAATTTTTTTTCCTTTTAGAAAAAAGAAGGTTAGAACCCCCAGCCTCTACATCATCACAATGCATATAACCATCTTTACTAAAAAAAAGCATGAGCAATTGGTAGGGTGCTATGCAAAGGTTCCACTAAACAGGAGAAACTGACATGGATGAAGCCCCAACATCATAAATTCATAATCATTTAGACCTCGAACTGGTTGAACTTGTTTTCAGCCGTAACTCTATGGTGCGTGATCTGTAGACATCGTCGAGAGTACACGATGACATTAAGTTGTCCTTTGGGATGAAGGAATTTCATATGATAGAATTTCTATAGAAAAATTTCTTTGGTGTCCTTTGGTTTATAGAAATGGATTCGTATTCATATGAGGATTGGTTTCTATCATCCATCAGAAGACGAGCAAGAACAGCACCACCCGGACAATCTCGTCGAGACTCGACGTGCCAAAACAACAGTTTTGCAAGCGTCAAGAAACGGATAGACGGAGGAAGCAGCAAATACTATTTGATCATCGGAACCGTACCCGTCGTCCATTTGCACTACTACATAATATAGCTGCCAACCTGAGCAAAACCATGTGCAGGAAGTAAAATGTGAAGCATCCATACCTTGATCATGGGGGGAGTACCCGTTGTCCGTCCGGGAGGCCATCGTCGCGGTGCGTTACCCCGTCGAAGCTGCGCCGCGCCTCGCTGGAAAGATCCCGGCAGGCCGGCCGCCGCCAGCAATGGCAGGCAGATCGGTCCCGAATCCGCAGAGGACGATGAAACGAAAGGGAGGAGGGAGACGTGAAGGGGGGAGATGCGATGCGAGGCGATGCGGGCGCTGGTGTTGTTAATAATTCTTATAGATAGGTAGATAGATAGCATTTGTATTTGCTGGTGGGTGGGCGCCTGCTGTACGTCCCACTCATTGGTCTCCTTGGCGCGCAGAGAGAAGACAGTCGCGCAATGTGGCGGCTGATGCGATACCGCACGTAGAGCCATCGCGAGTCGCTGCTGGCGATGGTGGGGCGAAGCTAGCTAGCTAGCGCACGGGGGCGCCAACAGGACGGCGATCGGCCTCATTGGCCATTGCTTGCTTAATTTGGCACTTGCGGCTTAACAAATCGGCCTAGCTCGGCCCGGTCGGGGCTTAATTGGTTCGTGCGCTCCTCGCTGGCGTGTACTACGTGACCACGACAGCCGCGGACTTGAAACTTAGGGTTCTACATGTCAGCGTCTCGCTGGGGTGGTTCCGACCATGTCACAGTGGCAGTAGTATATGCTGGAATTGGGCCGACTGATCACTAGCTGATGGTTCATGTGCGCTCTCACTCGCCGGGCCGCTAATTATTTGCCGTCGTGGGACTGATAACCCGATGACCAATTTTATTAGCAAGTGGTGCTTATCCTCCTCTGGGACAACGATGCAATGGATGGATGGAGTACTATCTTCATTTCTTCGTAGTTTACAAGAAAGTGCCCCGTCACACGCCACAAGGGCCAAGAAAGGAGGCAATGGCGACGGGAGCAACAATGGCTGTAAACGAGACGAGGAAAGCGACGGAGCACCTCCTCATCGGCCAGCCCTGATGGAGCAGGGACGGGACGGGGAATATGCCGTGCTCGTGGATGGAATAAAGTCAAGCTCAAGCTCAAGCGGGCAGGATCGCTCGCTCTCGTCGGTGCGGTGCGGGTGGGGCGCCGACGTGTTCGTTCAGGCCACTCTTGTAGTCCGTATCTGCGCGCGGCTTTTCCTTTTCTGGCGTCGAGGAAAGAGCCTGCAGGTGTGCGACTATTCTTTCTGTATTTCTGTGTGCACTCTGTAAAAGTGAGACCGCAACGTAGATCTGCCCGTGCGGCGTGGCTTATTTTTTTAGTTTTTGGTACGGGTTTGATTATCGGGAGACAAGGTGCGTCTTCACTTGTTTTTTCTCCTTTTATTTCCTTCCTCCTCTTCTTTTTTTTTTTTCTTTTGACGAGATTGTTAGAAGGGGAAGAGGGATTTGGTGGAATAGTTTATCAGATTGCTTGGTAGTGGGATATATATAAAATCTGAAAGCACCAACTCAAGATACAAGACAAGGCAGGACCGAATCCTAGTCTATCTTATACTTCCTAATAATCAGTATACTCAACATCCCCCTGCGGTCACAACGGTAGCGACACAGACGGTGAGACTGCAGAAGAATCCGAAGGCAAGCCGACGGACCCCCCCTCCCCCGCAGTCGTAACGGTCGACGCATCGTGGAAGTCATGGCTGGAGTGGAAGCCTACGAGTCTGCTCAAGCAAGGCGGTAGCCCTTTGTGTCATTGTCGAAGTAGCCGGGAGCGTGGGCGGTGGAGCCATGGTCGAGGTAGCCATGCGAAGAATGTCGTGGTCGATGTCGAGTCGGGGTGGCCGGTGTCGAGGACGTCGCCGTGGAGCCGCAGGCGCAAGGAGGCACAGAGTTAGTCATGGGCGCAGTGGTGTCGAAGTAGTGGTGCGACGGAGGGAAGGTCGCGTTGACGAGGCGTCGCGGCGAGTTTGCCAAGCCCGGGGACAAGTCGTGGACGAAGGCACGCACCGGTGTTGCCAGCATAGGGCATGCGTAGACGAACGAAGACGAAGTTGATGAAGCGTCGTACCAGGCTTGCCAGGCCCGGGTACACGTCATGGACGAAGGCACGCATCGGTGTTGCCAGCACCGGGCATGCGTAGACGAGGGACCTGCACGAGCTGTACGCCATGTCGAAGAGGGGACAATAGAGAAGAACTCGACGACGGTTGCGGCGCCAATCGGCGCGGGGCCGATGTCGCTCGCGGTTGTCGGAGTAGACGAATTGGTCGAGGTAGATGGCGGCTACGCTGGCGACGGGCTGGTGCTGGACGAAGACGAAGGAGGTGGACGGTTGATAACCCACAAGTATAGGAGATCGCAACAGTTTTCGAGGGTAGAGTATTCAACCCAAATTTATTGATTCGACACAAGGGAAGCCAAAGAATATTCTCAAGTATTAGCAGTTGAATTGTCAATTCAACCACACCTAGAAAGCTTAACATTTGCAGCAAAGTATTTAGTAGCAAAGTAGTATGAAAGTAACGGTAACGGTGGCAAAAGTAACAGTAGCAGTTTTGTAGTAATTGTAACAATGACAACTGTAAAGTAACTAAGCAAAGATCAATATGTGAAAAACTCGTAGGCATTGGATCAGTGATGGATAATTATGTCGGATGCGATTCCTCATGCAACATGATTATAATATAGGCTATACGTAACTAGCTCCAGTTCATCAATGTAATGTAGGCATGTATTTCGAATATAGTCATACGTGCTTATGGAAAAGAACTTGCATGACATCTTTTGTCCTACCCTCCTGTGGCAACAGTGTCCTATTGGAACTAAGGAATATTAAGGCCTCCTTTTAATAAAGTATCGGACCAAAGCATTAACACTTAGTGAATACATGAACTCCTCAAACTACGGTCATCACCGGGAGTGGTCCCGATTATTGTCACTTCAGGGTTACCGGATCATAACACATAGTAGGTGACTATTGACTTGCAAGATAGGATCAAGAACTCACATATATTCATGAAAACATAATAGGTTCAGATCTGAAATCATGGCACTCGGGCCCTAGTGACAAGCATTAAGCATAGCAAAGTCATAGCAACATCTATCTCAGAACATAATGGACACTAGGGATCAAACCCTAACAAAACTAACTCGATTACATGGTAAATCTCATCCAACCCATCATCGTCCAGCAAGCCTACGATGGAGTTACTCACGCACGGCGGTGAGCATCATGAAATTGGTGATGGAGGAAGGTTGATGATGACGACGGCGACGGATTCCCCTCTTCGGATCCCCGAACGGACTCCAGATCAGCCCTCCCGAGAGAGATTAGGGCTTGGCGACGGTTCCGTATCGTAAAACGTGATGAATCATTCTCTGATTTTTTTCTTCCCGAACGTGAATATATAGAGTTGAAGTTGAGGTCGGTGGAGCTCCAGGGGGCCCACGAGGCAGGGGGCGCGCCCTAGGGGAGTGGGCGCGCCCCCCACCCTCGTGGATAGGGGGTGGGCCCCCTGGTCTTGATTCTTTCGCCAGTATTTTTTTATATTTCAAAAATATTCTCCGTGAAGTTTCAGGTCATTCTGAGAACTTTTATTTCTGCACAAAAATAACACCATGGCAATTCTGCTGAAAACAACGTCAGTCCGGGTTAGTTCCATTCAAATCATGCAAGTTGGAGTCCAAAACAAGGGCAAAAGTGTTTGGAAAAGTAGATACGATGGAGACATATCAACTCCCCCAAGCTTAAACCTTTGCTTGTCCTCAAGCAATTCAGTTGACAAACTGAAAGTGATAAAGAAAAACTTTTACAAACTCTGTTTGCTCTTGTTGTTGTAAATATGTAAAACCACCATTCAAGTTTTCAGCAAAGATTATGAATTAACCATATTCACAATAACACTTAGGTCTCATGTTTACTCATATCAATGGCATAATCAACTAGCGAGCAATAATAATAAATCTCAGATGACAACACTTTCTCAAAACAATCATAATATGATATAACAAGATGGTATCTTGCTAGCCCTTTCTGAGACGCAAAACATAAATGCAGAGCACCTCTAAAGATCAAGGACTGACTAAACATTGTAATTCATGATAAAAGAGATCCAGTCATAGTCATACTCAATGCAAACTAATAGTAATGCATGCAAATGACAGCGGTGCTCTCCAACTGGTGCTTTTTAATAACAGGGTGATGACTCAACATAAAAGTAAATAGATAGGCCCTTCGCAGAGGGAAGCATGGATTTGTAGAGGTGCCAGAGCTCGGTTTTTGAAACAGAGATAAATAATATTTTGAGTGGCATACATTCATTGTCAACATAACAGCCGAGAGATCTCGATATCTTCCATGCTACACACATTATAGGTGGTTCCCAAACAGAATGGTAAAGTTTACACTCCCCCACCACCAACAAGCATCAATCCATGGCTTGCCCGAAACAACAGGTGCCTCCAACTAACAACAGTCCTGGGGGAGTTTTGTTTGCAATTATTTTGATTTGAGCATGGGACTGGGCATCCCGGTTACCGGCCATTTTCTCATGAGTGATGAGCGAAGTCCACTTATCGTGAGAATAACCCACCTAGCATGGAAGATATAGACAACCCTAGTTGATACATGAGCTATTCGAGCATACAAAACAGAATTTCATTTGAAGGTTTAGAGTTTGGCACATAAAAATTTACTTGGAATGGCAGGTAGATACCGCATATAGGAAGGTATGGTGGACTCATATGGAATAACTTTGGATTTTATGGAAGTGGATGCACAAGCAGTATTCCCGCTTAGTACAAGTGAAGGATAGAAAGAGACTGGGAAGCGACCAACTAGAGAGCGACAACAGTCATGAACATGCATTAAAATTAATCAACAGTGAGTGCAAGCATGAGTAGGATATAATTCACCATGAACATACATATCGTGGAGGCTTTGTTGATTTTGATTCAACTACATGCATGAACATGTGCCAAGTCAAGCCACTCGAATCGTTCAAAGGAGGATACCACCTTATCATACCACATCACAACCATTTTAATAGCATGTTGGCACGCAAGGTAAACCATTATAAACTCCTAGCTAATTAAGCATGGCATGAGCAACTATAATCTCTAATTGTCATTGCAAACATGTTTATTCATAATAGGCTGAATCAGGAACGGTGAACTAATCATATTTACAAAAACAAGATAGGTCGAGTTCATGCCAGCTTTTCTCATCTCAATCAGTTCATCATATATCGTCATTATTGCCTTTCACTTGCACGACCGAACGGTGTGGATAATAATAATAGTGCACGTGCAATTGGACTAAGCTGGAATCTGCAAGCATTCAATACAAGGGAGAAGACAAGGTAATATGGGCTCTTTGTTAAATCAACAATAATGCATATAAGAGCCACTCAACATTTTCATCATGGCCTTCTCCTCTCGACCCCCAAAGAAAAGAAATAAATTAAAACTATTTACACGGGAAAGCTTCCAACAAGCAAAAGAAGAACGAGAAATCTTTTTGGGTTTTTCTTTTAGTTATTACTACTACAAGCATGGAAAGTAAACTAGCTAAAAGCTACAACTAATTTTTTTGTTTTTTCTTAAGGTTTTTCAAACACACAAGAAGAAGGCTTAAAATAGAAAATAAACTAGCATGGATAGTACAATGAAAAAGTATGAGCACCGATAACTAGATGAGTGTGTGAACATGAATGTAATGTCGGTGGGAAATACGTACTCCCCCAAGCTTAGGTTTTTGGACTAAGTTGGTATATGGCCACAGCTGGCCTGGCGGATATCCGAAGTTGTAACTGGGGTCGTACTGAGATGCAGCGGCTATTGCCTGATGAGCTGCAGCTTGGAGGCGAGTTGCCTCCGTCCTCCTCTCATACTCGTTCGCCTCCTCCCTGGTTATAACATATCTCCCTTTTGCCTGAAATTCGAAGAAAGCAGGAGCAGGGAGAGCAACATGGATAGTGCGGCGTCTGTCAAAGATTAGTCGGTATTGGTGGAACTGTTCATTCCTCTCAACAAACTGATGACGAACCATAGCATTATAATCTAAATAAGCAGGAGGCAACTCCATATCATTTTCATGTATGGGTATCTCAAGATAATTAGCTACACGGGTTCCATAAATTCCACCAAACAAGTCTCCACTTAAACTATTAAGATGCAACCTTCGTGCAACGATGGCCCCCAAGTTATAGTGTTTATCCCCTAATACCGCGCTCTTGAGGACACAAAGATCTGGAACGCACATGTGACAAGCCTCATCTTTACCATTAATGCATCTACCTACGAAGAGAGCAAAATAATGTATGGCAGGAAAATGAATGCTCCCTATGGTGGCTTGTGTGATTTCTCTAGATTCCCCCACAGTGATACTAGCAAGAAAATCTTTATATTCAGATTTACGCGGTTCACTAACATTACCCCCCTGCGGGAGTTTACAAGCAGCACTAAAATCTTCTAGGTCCATAGTATATGATTTATCATAAAGATCAAATAGAACAATGTGAGAATTGCGCGAGGATGTAAATTTAAACCTTCTCACAAAGGAATCAGTTAGGTAGCGGTATTGCGGGCACTTATCTGACATGAAGCCCTCAAGGTCAGCATTACGCAGATACACGTCAAATTCATCCTTTATACCTGCTCCAACATAAACTCCTCTGACGGCCATTCACAAGGTCGCACTTGAGCTTCTCTTGGTAGTTCACAGTCCAGCTCATGTATCGCGGGCCTAGGTGCCTGCTTCCTTGAGGAACCACCTTGGTACATTTTCCTAAACATATTTCTTCCTCTAAAAATTTTCTGAAATTTTTAGTAACTCAAAATAAAAGTGAACCAAACTCAACAAGATTGATAGCAACTACTCCCACAAGTGCCTAGAGACTATATCATGCATTAGAACTACTTGGGACCATATAAATTTGACATGCAAGCTCAAGAATAGGGTCACCTAAGCAGCAAAAAATTGCAATAAATAAAGCACTAGAACAAAAACTAATTGGACCTTTGGAGGAGTCACATACCGAAGAACAATCCCCCAAAGCAGTCTTGTGAATGGAGCTTTGAGCAAGGAGATCGAAAATGGCAGCAAGATGAGCTAGAACACAGGTTTGAGCTAGGGGAGGATTTTTTTCTGGAGGAAGAAGTGTGTGGGTGTTGGAATAAGTGGAGGGGGTCCACGTGGGGTCCACGAGGCAGGGGGCGCGCCCTGGACCCTCGTGGCCAGGTGGTGGCCTCCTCTGGTGTGTTCTTAGTGCTAGGTATTCTTAAATATTCTACAAAAAATCACATTTCATTTTCGGGACATTTGGAGAACTTTTATTTTTGGGGTATTTTTTATTGCAAGGATAATTCAGAAAACAGACAGAAAATATTATTTTTGCTTAATTTAATCTAAATAACAGAAAGTAAAAGGAGGGTACAGAGAGTTGTGCTTTCTAACTTCATCCATCTCATGATCATCAAAAGGAATCCACTAACAAGGTTGATCAAGTCTTGTTAAGAAACTCTTTCTGAATTGCATAAAACCGAAGAATTTTTGAATAACACCAAGTTACCTCAACGGGGATATGCACATCCTCAACAATAAGAATATCATATTTCTTCTTGACAGTAGGAAGAGGAAATTCAAAACCTCCAATAGTAATCGTTGGAATTTTTCCAATAGAATTGATACTGTGGACTTGGGGTTGTTTCCTCGGAAAGTGTACCATATGCTCATTACCATTAACAAGAAACGTGACATTGCCTTTGTTGCAATCAATAACAGCCCCTGCAGTATTAAAAAATGGTCTACCAAGAATAATCGACATATTATCGTCCTCGGGAATATCAAGAATAACAAAGTTCGTTAAAATAGTAACGTTTGCAACCACAACAGGCACATCCTCACAAATACCGACAGGTATAGCAGTTGATTTATCGGCCATTTGCAAAGATATTTCAGTAGGTGTCAACTTATTCAAATCAAGTCTACGATATAAAGAGAGAGGCATACCACTAACACCGGCTCCAAGATCACATAAAGCGGTTTTAACATACTTTCTTTTAATGGAGCATGGTATAGTTGGTACTCCTGGATCTCCTAGTTTCTTTGGTATTCCACCTTTAAAAGTATAATTAGCAAGCATGGTGGAAATTTAAGCTTCCAGTATCTTTCTTTTATTTGTAACAATATCTTTCATGTACTTAGCATAAGGATTCATTTTAAGCATATCACCAAACGACACGCAAAAAGATAGGTCTAATCATTTCATCAAAGCGCTCAAAATCCTCATCATCCTTTTTCTTGGATGGTTTAGGAGGAAAAGGCATGGGTTTCTGAACCCATGGTTCTCTTTCTTTACCGTGCTTCCTAGCAACGAAGTCTCTCTTATGATAACGTTGATTCTTTGATTGTGGGTTATCAAGATCAACAACAGGTTCAATTTTTACATCATTGTTATTGCTAAGTTGAGCATCAACATGAACATCATCATTAATATTATCACTAGGTTCATGTTCATCACCAGATTGTGTTTTAGCATCAGAAATAAAAATATCATTGGGATTCTCAGGTGTGTCAACAATAGGTTCACTAGAAGCATGCAAAGTCCTATCATTTTTCTTTTTCTTGTTTTTAGAAGGACTAGGTGCATCAGCATTAGTTCTCTCAGAATCTTGCTCAATTCTCTTAGGGTGGCCCTCAGGGTACAAAGGTTCCTGAGTCATTTTACCCCCTCTAGTCATAACTCTAACAACATTATCATTTTTCTTATTATTTAATTCATTGAGCAAATCATTTTGAGCTTTAAGCACTTGTTCTACTTGAGTGGTAACCATAGAAGCATATTTACTAATAAGTTTAAGTTCACCTTTAACTCTAGACATATAATCACTCAAGTGTTCAATCATATAAGCATTACGTTTCAATTGTCTACCAACATAAGCATTGAAGTTTTCTTGTTTAACAATAAAATCATCAAACTCATCCAAGCATTCGCTAGCAAACTTAGTAGATGGGATTTCACCCTTATCAAATCTATAGAGAGAATTTACATTTACTACCTGTGTCGGGTTATCAAGACCATGTATTTCTTCAATAGGTGGTAAATTCTTAACATCTTCAGCTTTAATACCCTTTTCTTTCATAGATTTCTTTGCCTCTTGCATATCTTCAGGACTGAGAAATAGAATACCCCTTTTCTTCGGAGTTGGCTTAGGAATTGGTTCAGGAAGTGTCCAATCATTTTCATTACTCAACATATTATTCAATAGCAATTCAGCTTGATCAATAGTTCTTTCCCTGAAAACACAACCATCACAACCATCCAGGTAGTCTCTGGAAGCATTAGTTAGTCCATTATAAAAGATATCAAGTATTTCATTTTTCTTGAGAGGATGATCAGACAAAGCATTAAGTAACTGGAGAAGCCTCCCCCAAGCTTGTGGGATACTCTCTTCTTCAATTTGCACAAAATTATATATTTCCCTTAAGGCAGCTGATGTCTACTAACAACCTTCTTCTTGTAGATGTGGTTGGGCCTGCAAGTGCACAGGTTTGCAGGACAGTAGCAAATTTCCCTCAAGTGGATGACCTAAGGTTTATCAATCCGTGGGAGGCGTAGGATGAAGATGGTCTCTCTCAAACAACCCTGCAACCAAATAGCAAAGAGTCTCTTGTGTCCCCAACACACCCAATACAATGGTAAATTGTATAGGTGCACTAGTTCGGCGAAGAGATGGTGATACAAGTGCAATATGGATGGTAGATATAGGTTTTTGTAATCTGAAAATATAAAAACAGCAAGGTAGCAAGTGATAAAAGTGAGCATAAACGGTATTGCAATGCTAGGAAACAAGGCCTAGAGTTCATACTTTCACTAGTGCAAGTTCTCTCAACAATAATAACATAATTGGATCATATAACTATCCCTCAACATGCAACAAAGAGTCACTCCAAAGTCACTAATAGCGGGGAACAAACGAAGAGATTATTGTAGGGTACGAAACCACCTCAAAGTTATCCTTTCTGATCGATCTATTCAAGAGTCTGTAGTAAAATAACATGATGCTATTCTTTCCATTCGATCTATCATAGAGTTCGTACTAGAATAACACCTTAAGACACAAATAAAACAAAACCCTAATGTAACCTAGATACTCCAATGTCACCTAAAGTATCCATGGGTATGATTATACGATATGCATCACACAATCTCAGATTCATCTATTCAACCAACACAAAGAACTTCAAAGAGTGCCCCAAAGTTTCTACCGGAGAGTCAAGACAAAAACGTGTGCCTGTTGGGGAATGTAGTAATTTCAAAAAAAATCCTACGCACACGCAAGATCATGGTGATGCATAGCAACGAGAGGGGAGAGTGTTGTCCACGTACCCTCGTAGACCGAAAGCGGAAGCGTTAGAACAATGCGGTTGATGTAGTCGCACGTCTTCACGGCCCGACCGATCAAGCACCGAAACTACGGCACCTCCGAGTTATAGCACACGTTCAGCTCGATGACGATTCCCGGACTCCGATCCAGCAGGGTGCCGGGGAAGAGTTCCGTCAGCACAACGACGTGGTGACGATCTTGATGTTCTACCGTCGCAGGGCTTCACCTAAGCACCGCTACAATATTATCGAGGACTTTGGTGGAGGGGGGCACCGCACACGGCTAAGAGATCAAGAGATCAATTGTTGTGTCTAGAGGTTCCCCCCTCCTCCGTATATAAAGGGGGAGGAGGAGAGGGCCGGCCAAGGGGAGGGGCGCGCCCTAGGGGGGGGGCAATCCTACTCCAAGTAGGTTTGCCCCCCCTTTCCTATTCCAAGTAGGAGAAGGGGGAAGGAGGAGGTGGAGAGAAGGAAGGAGAAGGGGGGCCGCCGCCCCCTTCCCTTTCCCAATTCGGATTGGAGCAAGGGGGGCCGCGCGCCACCTCCTGGCCTCCCTCTCTCCTTTCCACTAAGGACCATAAGGCCCAATAGCTTCCCGGGAGGGGTTCCGGTAACCCCCGGTACTTCGATATATATTCGATAACCCCCGGAACTTTTCCGGTGTCCGAATATAGTTGTCCAATATATCAATCTTTATGTCTCGACCATTTCGAGAATCCTAGTCATGTCCGTAATCTCATTCGGGACTCTGAACAAACTTCGGTACATCAAAACTCATAAACTCATAATATAACTGTCATCGAAACCTTAAGCGTGCGGACCCTATGGGTTCGAGAACTATGTAGACATGACCTAGAACTGTTTCCGGTCAATAACCAATAGCGGAACCTGGATGTTCATATTGGCTCCTACATATTCCACGAAGATCTTTATCGGTCAAACCGCATAACAACATACGTTGTTCCCTTTGTCATCGGTATGTTACTTGCCCGAGATTCGATCGTCAGTATCTCAATACCTAGTTCAATCTCGTTACCAGCAAGTCTCTTTACTCGTTATGTAATTCATCATTCCGTAACTAACTCATTAGCTATATTGCTTGCAAGGCTTATAGTGATGTGCATTACCGAGAGGGCCCAGAGATACCTCTCCGACAATTGGAGTGACAAATCCTAATCTCGAAATACATCAACTCAGCAAGTACCTTTGGAGACACCTGTAGAGCACCTTTATAATCACCCAGTTACGTTGTGACATTTGGTAGCACACAAAGTGTTCCTCCGGTAAACGGGAGTTACATAATCTCATAGTCATAGGAACATGTATAAGTCATGAAGAAAGCAATAGCAACATACTAAACGATCAAGTGCTAAGCTAACGGAATGGGTCAAGTCAATAACATCATTCTCCTAATGATGTGATCCCGTTAATCAAATGACAACTCATGTCTATGGTTAGGAAACTTAACCATCTTTGATTTACGAGCTAGTCAAGTAGAGGCATACTAGTGACACTATGTTTGTCTATGTATTCACACATGTATTATGTTTCCGGGTAATACAATTCTAGCATGAATAATAAACATTTATGATGATATGAGGAAATAAATAATAACTTTATTATTGCCTCTAGGGCATATTTCCTTCAGTGCCAACCCCTATGTATAAGTTCACAAGGTCACTAAATCCGCAAGTTGATCACCAAAACATACATCAAGTAGATCACGTGATATCCCATTGTCACCACAGATAAGCACATGCAAGACATACATCAAGTGTTCTCAAATCCTTAAAGACTCAATCTGATAAGACAACTTCAAAGGGAAAACTCAATCCATTACAAGAGAGTAGAGGGAGAGAAACATCATATGATCCAACTATAATAGCAAAGCTCACGATACATCAAGATCGTGCCAAATCAAGAACACGAGAGAGAGAGAGAGAGAGAGAGAGAGAGAGAGAGAGAGAGAGAGAGAGAGAGAGAGAGAGATCAAACACATAGCTACTGGTACATACCGTCAGCCCCGAGGGTGAACTACTCCTCGTTGTCATGGAGAGCGCCGGATGATGAAGATGGCCACGGTGAGGGATCCCCCTCCGCAGGTGCCGAACAGGTCCCGATTGGTTTGTGGTGGCTACAGAGGCTTGCGGCGGCGGAACTCCCGATCTAGGTTTCTTTCTGGAAGTTTGGGGTTATATAAGAGGTGTTGGAGTCGGGAACAAGTCAGAGGGTCCCCGAGGCGGCCACAAGGTAGGGGGCACGCCCAGGGGTGTAGGGCGCCCCCACCCTCGTGGTGGCCTCGGGGCTCTTCCGCCCACTTCCGGTACTCCGTGGGCTTCTTCTCGTCCAAAAATGATCTCCGTCAAATTTCAGCTCAATTGACTCCGTTTGGTTTTCCTTTTCGCAAAACTCAAAAACAAGGAAAAATGTAAACCTGCACTGGGCTCTGGGTTAATAGGTTAGTCCCAAAAATCATATAAAATAGCATATAAATGCATATAAAACATCCTAGATGGATAATATAATAGCTTGGAACAATAAAAATTATAGATACGTTTGAGACGTATCAGCATCCCAAGCTTAATTCCTGCTCGTCCTCGAGTAGGTAAATGATAAAAACAGAATTTTTGATGTGGAATGCTACATAACATATTTAGCAATGTGATCTTCTTTGTTGTGGCAAGAATATTCAGAACCATAAGATTCAAGACAAAAGTTTAATATTGACATAAAAATAATAATACTTCAAGCATACTAACAAAGCAATCATGTCTTCTCAAAATAACATGGCCAAAGAAAGTTATCCCTACTGTAAGGGCATATTTACCCCTAAGTTGTTTTGGTGATTGATGACAATGCTCTTGCGGACTAATCGTGTGCCTTTAGTTTTTCAGACGTTTCGTCACTAGGCATAAGATGGTTTAGTGCCCCTCGAAGACTATTGAAGACGATGTTTTTCTACGTTTCTTTTCGGTGGACTTGAGTCGTAGGAAAGCCGTACTATTAAGAGGGGATCCACTTTGGAAAGGTTTGGGTGGAATCATCACGTTCACATCTCTCCTTTGCACCGCCTTTCCTTTGGCACTTTGGAGCATCCTCCGTTTTATCCTATATGCATTCTGTCTTGGTTGCTGAAATTGGGCTTGCGGTAGTACTGCTCCCTGGAGCGGTAGTACCGCAGGCACTTGCGGTAGTATCGGACCTCGGTGCGGTAGTACCGCAGGAGCCCACGGTAGTACCGCTTCTCAGGAGCTGTAATACCGTGGCCACCAGGCCAAGTGTGTTGCTGCTTGAGCAGTAGTAGGGTGGATGTAATTTTTACATCCCGCCCTCGTGCAGTAATACCAGCATACATGTGGTGTAGTACCGCTACTCGGCCTGGCTCAGCCGCCACGCGGTAGTACCGCTCCTCCTGCTGTACTTCCGTGTCGGATTCTTGCATCGACTCCAACTCAGCGGAAGTTGCTACGGATGTAATTTTTTATGTCCGTGCCTCCCCGTTCTCTGGACCTTCCCTGCCTTGCGATAGTACCGCAAGGTGATGCGGTAGTACCGCTCGTGCGGTTCTACCGCTCTCCGCTTCAGTGCGGTTGGGCTGGCCAGGTCTGTGCCGCTCTGGCGGTAGTACCGCACGGCCCCACGGTAGTACCGCTTGGGCCTGCGGTAGTACTGCAGCCCAGGCGCGGTAGTACCGTGCTGCGCAGAATGGGTTGGTGGATAACGGTTGGATTTGTCTCTCCACTATATAAGGGGTGTCTTCTTCCCCGAGTTGACTACCTCTTCCAACTCTAAGCTCCATTGTTTCTCCAAGCTCCATTTTCGCCCGATCTCTCTCCCTAGCCAATCAAACTTGTTGATTTGCTCGGGAGTGGTTGAGAAGGCCCCGATCTACACTTCCACCAAGAGAAATTTGATTCCCCCACTAATCCCTAGCGGATCTTGTTACTCTTGGGTGTTTGAGCACCCTAGATGGTTGAGGTCACTGCGGAGCCATAGTCCATTGTGGTGAAGCTTCGTGGTGTCGTCGGGAGCCTCCAATTAAGTTGTGGAGATTGCCCCAACATTGTTTGTAAAGGTTCGGTCACCACCTCCAAGAGCACCAATAGTGGAATCACGACATCTCGCATTGTGTGAGGGTGTGAGGAGAATACGGTGGCCCAAGTGGCTTCTTGGGGAGCATTGTGCCTCCACACCGCTCCAACGGAGACGTACTTCCCCTCAAAGGGAAGGAACTTCGGTAACACATCCTCGTCTTCACCGGCTCCACTCTTGGTTATCTCGTGCCTTTGCTTGTGCAAGCTTATTTGTGTTACATCCCTTGCTTGCTCATGTGCTTGTTGTTGTTGCATCATATAGGTTGCTCACCTAGTTGCATATCTAGACAACCTACTTTGATGCAAAGTTTAAATTGGTAAAGAAAAGATAAAAATTGTTAGTTGCCTATTCACCCCCCTCTAGTCAACTATATCGTTCCTTTCAATTGGTACCAGAGCCTCGTCTCTTTATTAAGTACTTTGCCGTCCGAAGAGTATGGTTGACACCGTAGATGGTGCGGAGGAGCACTCCCGTGTGAATCCATTCTCGTCTACGGTCGATGGGGGAACCGTGGTCTCTCGTGAGTAATTCAATGTGGCGTTGGACACATTGAAGACCTCCATGACGACTGAGGTTGAAAGCATGTTTAATAAATTATTAGAAGGGCTTAAACTTTCCACCGCACCGTTGAAAGTGGGTGATCCCGTTAACAAGGTGACGGATGCTAACTCCGACAAGGGGGAAGCTACTAGTGAGAAAACTCCTTCTTCTAGTGGTAAAAATGGCACCGACATCTTTGCCCATGTGGAACCTCCACCTGTCTATGGTGGACCGCTTCCTTCCACTCATTTGAATCATGCCGGCCCTCCCCCTAAGATTGAGAAGAATGTGGAATTTGATTCTTGGGTCTATTGCTTTAAGCGTCATTTAAATCATGTGAATACTAATCTTTGGAGAATCATTGAAGAAGGTTTCTATCCGCATGACCGAAGCAACTTCACTCCTAGAGAAGCCATGGATAATCAATTCAATGAGAATGATCTCTTCATCATCCAAGAAGCTATTCCACCCGAAGATCTTCCTCATCTCTGGCCCTACTCCATGGCCAAAGATGCTTGGCACCAAGTTGTTTCTCTCTACCTGGGAAGTGCAAGCATACAACGCTCAAACTATGAAGTGGTGCAAGATGAAGCCGATGAGTTTGCAATGAAAGAAGATGAAGAACCTCGTGAGCTTTATCGGAGGGTAACAAAACTCGCGGTTTCACTCCGAGATCATGGAAGCAAGGACACGAATGCCAACTGGATCAAATGCAAATTCCTCAAGGCAATGATGCCTTATCATAAAGCCATGTCCTCCGTCATTCGTCAAAGGCCGGACTTCCACACCTTGTCCTCAGCTTTGCTCTGCCAGACGTTCATAACATCTGGTGTTGCTCCTGGAGCAGGCCTGGCACCTAGCGGTGCTTCCGGGACGTAATTCTTCTGTGCAGCAATGAGGATAATCCTCAAGTTGCGTACCCAGTCCGTGTAATTGCTACCATCATCTTTCAACTTTGCTTTCTCAAGGAACACATTAAAATTCAATGGAACAACAGCACGGGTCATCTATCTACAATCAACATAGACAAGCAAGACACTATCAGGTACTAGGTTCATGATAAATTTAAGTTCAACTAATCATATTATTTAAGAACTCCCACTTAGATAGACATCCCTCTAATCCTCTAAGTGATCACGTGATCCAAATCAACTAAACCATGTCCGATCATCACGTGAGATGGAGTAGTTTCAATGGTGAACATCACTATGTTGATCATATCTACTATATGATTCACGCTCGACCTTTCGGTCTCCGTGTTCCGAGGCCATATCTGTTATATGCTAGGCTCGTCAAGTTTAACCTGAGTATTCCGCGTGTGCAACTGTTTTGCACCCGTTGTATTTGAACGTAGAGCCTATCACACCCGATCATCACGTGGTGTCTCAGCACGAAGAACTTTCGCAATGGTGCATACTCAGGGAGAACACTTTATACTTTGATAATTTATTGAGGGATCATCTTATAATGCTACCGTCAATCAAAGCAAGATAAGATGTATAAAAGATAAACATCACATGCAATCAATATAAGTGATATGATATGGCCATCATCATCTTGTGCTTGTGATCTCCATCTCCGAAGCACCTTCATGATCACTATCGTCACCGGCGCGACACCTTGATCTCCATCGTAGCATCGTTGTCGTCTCGCCAATCTTATGCTTCTACGACTATCGCTACCGCTTAGTGATAAATTAAAGCATTACAGGGCGATTGCATTGCATACAATAAAGCGACAACCATATGGCTCCTGCCAGTTGCCGATAACTCAGTTACAAAACATGATCATATCAAACAATAAAATTCAGCATCATGTCTTGACCATATCACATCACAACATGCCCTGCAAAAACAAGTTAGACGTCCTCTACTTTGTTGTTGCAAGTTTTACGTGGCTGCTACGGGCTTAGCAAGAACCGTTCTTACCTACGCATCAAAACCACAACGATAGTTTGTCAAGTTGGTGCTGTTTTAACCTTCGCAAGGACCGGGCGTAGCCACACTAGGTTCAACTAAAGTGAGAGAGACAGACAACCGCCGGTCACCTTTAAGCAATGAGTGCTCGCAACGGTGAAACCAGTCTCGCGTAAGCGTACGCGTAATGTCGGTCCGGGCCGCTTCAGCCGAACCAAATTATGACATGCTGGTAAGCAGTATGACTTATACCGCCCACAACTCACTTGTGTTCTACTCGTGCATATGACATCTACGCATAAAACCAGGCTCGGATGCCACTGTTGGGGAACGTAGTAATTTCAAAAAAATTCCTATGCACACGCAATATCATGGTGATGCATAGCAACGAGAGGGGAGAGTGTTTTCCACGTACCCTCGTAGACCGAAAGCGGAAGCGTTAGCACAACGCGGTTGATGTAGTCGTACATCTTCACGATCCGACCGATCAAGTACTGAACGTACGACACCTCCGAGTTCAGCACACGTTCAGCCCGATGACTTCCCTCGAAACCCGATCCAGCCGAGTGTTGAGGGAGAGTTTCGTCAGCACGACGGCATGGTGACAATGATGATGTTCTACCGACGCAGGGCTTCGCCTAAGCACCGCTAAAGTATTATCGAGGTGGACTATGGTGGAGGGGGGCACCGCACACGGCTAAAAGATCAACTGACCAGTTGTTGTGTCTATGGGGTGCCCCCTGCCCCCGTATATAAAGGAGCAAGGGGGGGCGGCGGCCAGGGAGAGGCGCCAGAGGAGTCCTACTCCCACCGGGAGCAGGTCTCCCCCCCTTTCCTAGTTGGAATAGGATTCAGGAGGGGGAAAGAGGAGAGAGAGAAGGGAGGAGGGGCGCCGCCCCCCTCTCCTTGTCCTATTCGGACTAGGGGAGGGCGCGCCCAGCCCCGCCGCCGCCTCCTCTTCTCCGTAAAGGCCCACTAAGGCCCATTTACCTCCTCGGGGGTTCCGTTAACCTCCCGGTACTCAGGTAAAATCCCGATTTCACCCGGAACACTTACGATATCCAAACATAGGCTTCCAATATATCAATCTTCATGTATCGACCATTTCGAGACTCCTCGTCATGTCCATGATCACATCCGGGACTCCGAACAACCTTCGGTACATCAAAACATATAAACTCATAATAAAACTGTCATCGAAACGTTAAGCGTGCGGACCCTACGGGTTCGAGAACTATGTAGAAATGACCGAGACACGTCTCCGGTCAATAACCAATAGCGGAACCTGGATGCTCATATTGGCTCCCACATATTCTATGAAGATCTTTATCGGTCAGACCGCATAACAACATGCGTTGTCCGCTGATACGTGTCCAACGTATCTATAATTTTTGATTTCTCCATGCTATATTATCTACTGTTTTGGGCAATATTGGGCTTTATTATCCACTTTTATATTACTTTTTGGACTGACCTATTAACCGGAGGCCCAGCCCAGATTTGCTGTTTTTGCCTATTTCAGTATTTCGAAGAAAAGGAATATCAAACGGAGTCAAAACGGAACGAAATCAACTTGAGAAGTTATTTTGGGAGGAAAGCTACCGGATGGACTTGGACCCCACGTCAAGGAAGGAACGAGGAAGCCACGAGGGTGGGGCGCGCCCACCCCCTAGGCGCGCCGCCGCCTCGTGGGGCCCTTGTGGCTCCCCGACGTGCTTCTCCGCCTATATAACTCCATGCACCCTAAAACTTCCGAACAGAGATTAGATTGGGAGTTCCGCCCGCAAAACCTCCAGAGCCACTAAAACCAATCGGGACCCTGTTCCAAAGACACCGCCGAGGGGGAAACCTCACCGTGGCCATCTTCATCATCCCGGCGTTCTCCATGACGCAGCAGGAGTAATTCACCCTCGGGCCGAGGGTATGTACCAAGTAGCTATGTGTTTGATCTCTCTCTCTCTCGTGTTCTTGATTTGGCACGATCTTGATGTATCGCGAGCTTTGCTATTATAGTTGGATCTTATGTTTCTTCCCCCCTCTACTCTCTTGTAATGGATTGAGTTTTCCCCTTGAAGTAATCTTATCGGATTGAGTCTTTAAAGATTTGAAAACACTTGATGTATGTCTTGCCGTGCGTATCTGTGGTGACAATGGGATATCGTGTGATTCACTTGATGTATGTTTTGGTGATCAACTTGCGGGTTCCGCCCATGAACCTATGCATAGGGGTTGGCACACGTTTTCGTCGTGATTCTCCGGTAAAAAACTCTTTGAGGTTCTATGTGTTGGTTTGAATAAATGAATTGAGATTGTGTGATGCATATCATATAATCATACCCACGGATACTTGAGGTGACATTGGAGTATCTAGGTGACATTAGGGTTTTGGTTGATTTGTGTCTTAAGGTGTTATTCTAGTACGAACTCTAGGGCTGTTTGTGACACTTATAGGAATAGCCCAACGGATTGATTGGAAAGAATAACTTTGAGGTGGTTTCGTACCCTACCATAATCTCTTCGTTTGTTCTCTGCTATTAGTGACGAGTGACTCTTTGTTGCATGTTGAGGGATAGTTATGTGATCCAATTATGTTATTATTGTTGAGAGAACTTGCACTAGTGAAAGTATGAACCCTAGGCCTTGTTTCCTAGCATTGCAATACCGTTTACGCTCACTTTTACCACTTGTTACCTTGCTGTTTTTATATTTTCAGATTACAAAACCTATATCTACCATCCATATTGCACTTGTATCACCATCTCTTCGCCGAACTAGTGCACCTATACAATTTACCATTGTATTGGGTGTGTTGGGGACACAAGAGACTCTTTGTTATTTGGTTGCAGGGTTGTTTGAGAGAGACCATCTTCATCCTACGCCTCCCACGGATTGATAAACCTTAGGTCATCCACTTGAGGGAAATTTGCTACTGTCCTACAAACCTGTGCACTTGCAGGCCCAACCACGTCTACAAGAAGAAGGTTGCGTAGTAGACATCAAGCTCTTTTCTGGCGCTGTTGCCGGGGAGGCTAGGTAAGCGGCAATCACACCCCGTCAACTAAGCTCTTTTTTGGCGCCGTTGCCGGGGAGGTGAGTGCTTGGAGGTATATCTTTAGATCTTGCAATCGAATCTTTTTTTTCTTGTTTTAGCACTAGTTTAGTTTATAAAAGAAAACTACCAGAAAAATGGAATTGAGTTTGTCTCATACGCTTCATCTTTTTAATATCTTTCGTGAGTATGATGGAATGGAAAATTGTGCCAAAGTGTTAGAAGAAGAATGCATTAAATTGTTTGGCACTAAATATTTGAATGATGAACATGATTGCAATGTTGTTAGTATGAATTCCTTGAATATCCATGATGCTAATGATATGCAAAGCCACAAGCTTGGGGATGCTATGTTTGATGAAGATGATATGTTTAGTCCCCCAAGTTTTGATGAGAATATTTACTTTGATGAAAGCATGCCTCGTATCTATGATGATTATTGTGATGACACTTATGCTATAAAGAATAATTATAACCATGAAACTTGTCATCTTGATCTTAATTTTCAATCATATGATAGTTATTTTGTTGAGTTTGCTCCCACTACTATTGAAGAGAAGAATTTTGCTTATGTGGAGAGTAGTAAAATTTCTATGCTTGTAGATCATGAAAATAATTATTTAGGTGCTGGTTATATTGTTGAATTAATTCATGATTCTACTGAAAATTATTATGAGGAAGGAATATATGCTTGTAGGAATTGCAATAATATCAAGTTTCCTCTCTATGTGTTTAAAATCTTGAAATTATGCTTGTTTTACCTTCCTATGCAAGTTGATTCTTGTTCCCATAAGTTGTTTGCTCACAAAATCCCTATGCATAGGAAGTGGGTTAGACTTAAATGTGATAGTCATATTCTTCATGATGCTCATTTTATGTTTCAATTCTTATCTTTTATGTGAGCATCATTGAAATCATCATGCCTAGCTAGGGGCGTTAAAACGATAGCGCTTGTTAGGAGGCAACCCAATTTTATTTTAGTTTCTTGCTTTTTGGTTCTATTTAGTAATAAATAATCCATCTATCTTCTGTTTATATGTGGTTTTGTGTTTGAATTAATGTTTGTTCCAAGTAGAACCTTTGGGAAAACTTGGGTGAAGTCTTTATGATCATGCTGTAAAAAAAACAGAAACTTTAGCGCTCACGAGATTAGCTAGAACTTTTTACTGGAGAGTGCTATTTAGTTGATTCTTTTTGAAGATGATTACAAGACAAATTCCTCAGGTCCACCAATTTATTTTAGAATTTTTTGAGTTCCAGAAGTTTGCGTTAGTTACAGATTACTAAAGACTGTTCTGTTTTTGACAGATTCTGTTTTTCATGTGTTGTTTGCTTATTTTGACGAATCTATGGCTAGTAAAATAGTTTATAAACCATAGAGAAGTCGGAATACAGTAGGTTTAACACCAATATAAATAAAGAATGAGTTCATTACATTACCATGAAGTGGTGTTTTGTTTTCTTTCGCTAACGGAGCTTATGAGTTTTCTGTTAAGTTTTGTGTTGTGAAGTTTTCAAGTTTTGGGTAAAGATTCGATGGACAATGGAATAAGGAGTGGCAAGAGCCTAAGCTTGGGGATGCCCAAGGCACCCCAAGGTAATATTCAAGGATAACCAAGCATCTAAGCTTGGGGATGCCCCGAAGGCATCCCCTCTTTCGTCTTCATTCATCGGTAACTTTACTTGGAGCTATATTTTTATTCACCACACGATATGTGTTTTGCTTGGAGCGTCATTTTATTTTCTTTAGCTTTGCTTGATGTTTGAATAAAGTATCAAGATCTGAAATTCTTAAATGTTAGAGAGCCTTCACATAGTTACATAATTATTCGACTACTCATTGATCTTCACTTATATCTTTTGGAGTAGTTTGTTGTTTGCTCTAGCGCTTCACTTATATCTTTTAGCGCACAATGGTGGTTTTATTTTGAAGAAATATATGAACTCTCATGCTTCACTTATATTATTTTGAGAGTCTTAAATAGCATGGTAATTTGCTTAAATAATCATAATATGCTAAGCATACAAGTTTTGTAAGAATTCTTATGAGTGTGTTGAATACTAAGAAAAGTTTGATGCTTGATAATTGTTTTGAGATATGGAGGTGATAATATCAAAGTCGTGCTAGTTGAGTAGTTGTGAATTTGAGAAATGCTTGTGTTGAAGTTTGCAAGTCCCGTAGCATGCACGTATGGTAAACGTTATGTGACAAATTTGAAACATGAGGTGTTCTTTGATTGTCCTCCTTATGAGTGGCGGTCGGGGACGAGCGATGGTCTTTTCCTACCAATCTATCCCCCTAAGAGCATGCGCTTAGTGCTTTGGTTTTTAATGGCTTGTAGATTTTTGCAATAAGTATGTGAGTTCTTTATGACTAATGTTGAGTCCATGGATTATACGCACTCTCACCCTTCCATCATTGCTAGCCTCTTCGGTACCGTGCATTGCCCTTTCTCACATTGAGAGTTGGTGCAAACTTCGCCGGTGCATCCAAACCCCATGATATGATACGCTCTTTCACACATAAACCTCCTTATATCTTCCTCAAAACAGCCACCATACCTACCTATTATGGCATTTCCATAGCCATTCCGAGATATATTGCCATGCAACTTTCCACCATACCGTTCTTCATGACACATTCATCATTATCATATTGCTTAGCATGATCATGTAGTTGACATAGTATTTGTGGCAAAGCCACCGTTCATAATTATTTCATACATGTCACTCTTGATTCATCGCATATCCCGGTACACCACCGGAGGCATTCATATAGAGTCATACTTTGTTCTAGTATCGAGTTGTAATCGTTGAGTTGTAAATAGAAGTGTGATGATCATCATTTAATAGAGCATTGTCCCAAAAAAAGGCCAAAGAAAAAAAGAAGGCCCAAAAAAATAAAAAAATAAATAATAAAAAGGGGCAATGCTACTATCCTTTTTTCCACACTTGTGCTTCAAAGTAGCACCATGTTCTTCATATAGCGAGTCTCATATATTGTGCTTCAAAGTAGCACCATGTTTTTCATATAGAGAGTTTCATATGTTGTCACTTTCATATACTATTGGGAATTTTTCATTATAGAACTTGGCTTGTATATTCCAAAGATGGGCTTCCTCAAGTGCCCTAGGTCTTCGTGAGCAAGCAAGTTGGATGTACACCCACTTAGTTTCTTTTGTTGAGCTTTCATACATTTATAGCTCTAGTGCATCCGTTGCATGGCAATCCCTACTCCGCGCATTAACATCAATCGATGGGCATCTCCATAGCTCATTGATTAGCCTCATTGATGTGAGATCTTCTCCTTTTTTGTCTTCTCCACATAACCCCCATCATCATATTCTATTCCACCCATAGTGCTATATCCATGGCTCGCGCTCATGTATTGCGTGAAGGTTTATAAGTTTGTGAAAGTGCTAGTTATCGACTAGAGGGGGGGGGGTGAATAGGCGATTTTTATGAAAGTCTTCAAAACGTGGAAGTTTCGAAGACAAACGATAGAAATGACCTAATTGATATGCAGCAGAAGATAAACTACAACAAGCAAACCATAGTCAAGTATGCAGTAATGTGAAAGTACAAAGATTAATAGCAGCTTAGTAGTAAGGATCAGGATGGAAGATAGTATGAAGCCAACCAACAATAGTAGTCAAGCAATGAAGTCAAACAGGTACGACAAATAGGCAATGACTTCACGAAGACAAACTCTAGGTAAGGGGAGGGAGAGGATAGAACCAATCACTTGTTGAAGACACATGATTTGTTGGACTAGTTCCAGTTGCTGTGACAACTGTACGTCTGGTTAGGGAGGCTGAGATTCAACTCAGAAGACTGCATCTTCACCTTATTCCCCTTGAGCTAAGGACACACAGTCCTCGCCCAATCACTCTGTAAGTCTTCAAGGTAGACTTCAACCTTCATGACTTCGCTCACCGGCAATCCACAATGACTCTTGGATGCTCAGAACGCGACGCCTAACCGGCCTGGAGGATTCACAGTCCTCAAGTGTAATAAGTCTTGAGTCACAGATGTAAAGACTTGATGATGCCTAACACTCTTTGGCTCGGGTGTTTGGGCTTTGTCCTCGCAAGGATTTCTCTCTCTCATAGGCTTCGAGGTGGGTTGCTCTCAAACGACAAAAGCCGTGCACTAACTCTGAGCAACCATCAATTTATGGTGTAGGGGGTGGGCTATTTATAGCCACTAGGCAACCCGACCTGATATGTCCGAAATAACCCTGGGTCACTAAGGAACTGACACGTGTTCCAACGGTCAGATTTCAAACACACACGACAACTTTACTTGGGCTACAAGCAAAGCTGACTCATCCAACTCTGGATAGGATTTGCTCTCATTGTCTTCGCTCGAAGACATAGGATTTGGGTTGAGCATCACTTCAGTCATTCTGACTTTGTTCACTTGGACCCCACTTAACAGTACGGCGGTTCCTATGACTCAACAAAGAAGAAAAAGGAAACAACGAAACGACACAGTCTTCAAGGCCCATAGTCTTCACTCAATGTCTTCTCATGTCATAGTCTTCAATATGAATATCTTCACATACCACCATTGTCGCCAATGTCTTCATACATTTTAGGGTCATCTCCGTAGGTAAACCAAATCAATGAGGGACACTACCTGTGTTATCCTGCAATTCTCACAAACACATTAGTCCTCAACCAAATTTGTCGTCAATACTCCAAAACCAACTAGGGGTGGCACTAGATGCACTTACAATCTCCCCTTTTGGTGATTGATGACAAACTGGTTGAAGTTTTCAACGGGATAAAGTATGTGAAATTGTAAAGGATAGGTATTGTCTTCATAAGTGGCAAAGGCTCCCCAAGATGTTCATATAAGTAATTTGCTTTTGGAATGCAAATGCACATGGCAGGTTGTACTTGTGGAGATCCTCTTCAACTTATGAAGATAATTCATCATGCATGAAATGATATAACTAAGAGAATGACATGCATAATGAAAATGGACGTCTGCAGAATGATCTAAGTGCGGAAGTTATCATCGCACATGCGGAATTTATCATCGCATCACAGAAAAGCAAACAAGTAGCAGACGACCATCGAGTTTAAGTGTTACAACTCAACGAAGCAAATGTATCAAAAGCGAGAGTTGTAAACACTAGGCAAAATATAAAGCAACCTCCCATATGAACCCGCTTGAAGATTATCAAACTCATATGCTTCTCCCCCTTTTGTCAGTAAGGACCAAAAAGGTTTGAAGACATAGAGCATCTACTCGTTCCCAAGAGGAGAAGGTGAAGCAGCATGGTTGTCGTTGTTGTTTGGCGGCGCAGACAAACTTGGTGCAGTGTCGATGCATGCAGAAGTAGGGGGCGGTGAAGTAGCATCGTCTTCTTCATCGATCACTCTGGCATTCACAGTTGCCGCGGAGGAAGAATAGTCAGAGTCTTCAAGGGATGGAGTTCGACGTAGGACAGCATTCCGTGGAGGAGTGGAGTCAAACTTGAATATTTCAGTGAAGCCATCGTCTTGAAGATCTGCTTTAGCACTGAGCAGCATCAAACTCTTCCATGATCGCCGACAGGTCTCGTGAGTGACAAAAGCATTCTTGGTGGCAAGATTTGAATGCGATTGACGCCCACCAAGAGGCTTTGCATCCGCCGCTTGAGCCGAAGTGATGCTTGTCTTGTTTCTGATGCAGTGCCACAAGAAGTTCTCGGTCATTTAGGACGCGAGAGCGCTTCTTAGGCCTTTGGGAAATTATGCTCTCAATAGCTTCAGTTTGCGCACGGTGAGGCATACGAGTGTTCCCAGCCATTGGATAGACACGAGTTACTGCTTGGACTCCTTCCATGGGTTGAGTGAAGCTTTGGTGATCAGCATTTCGAAGACAAAGAGGCTTCTTGGCAGGCTCAGGGTATATGGCTTCAACTAACATATCAACCTATGGTAGAAAGATCAGATGATTGCGAGCAGAGGGCTGATAGTTGATAGCAGAGTGTAGCTTGATGAGGCGCATGACCCATGGAGCATAGAATTTCAGGCCAAAAAGGTCGGAACCAGACGCAGCCAGTTGCCGGATGAAGAATTCTTGTGTATTGAAGTTGATGCCATTGAGGATGTAAAAGACCAATGTCTTCATGGCTCCTTCAAGTTTTGCAGATGATGAATGCCCTTTGATAGGCCATAGAGTTTGCCTGATGATGTGACATATTGTGCGAGGCAGATACTCAAGGTCATCAACAAAGAACTCCTTTGGGTATTCAGCGTCAGGTGGCAAAGGCTTCATCATGCTCAACATCTGGCTCATGTTGGGCTCTGGCTTGTGGAAGATGCTCTCCAGTGCATTGCGGTGGAGTTGACAATCAGGTTCGAACAGCTCTCCGGGAGTGGGTAGGCCATGTCTTTGTATCCTTGTAGTAGCCGCGAATGTGGAGGGTAGCATAGAATTGAAGCAAAAGTTCCTCATTCCAATGTTCTTTGTCTGTCACAAAGCTGAGCAGACCTGCATCACGAAAGCAGTCAAGTGCTTCTTTTAAGCATGGCAGTCCAGCAATGGCTTCAGTGTCGAGGCGCATATGTCGGGGAAGCTGATCGGACCCACGGACACCTATGGGACCGGCGGACCGAGCCCCTTTCGGTTCGGTGGGGGGCGGAGGTCGCACGAAGAGCAGATCGAGGCGAAGCTCACGAGCAGTTTACCCAGCTTCGGAGCTCTCCGGAGAGATAATACTCCTACTACTGCTTGTCTGATTGAATTGTGTTCTTGCTAGGGAGCGCTGAGAGCTACAAGACCTAGCTTGAGTGTTCTCTGGTTTCGAATGAACCGAACCCCCTCTACGTTGCACATGGGCCTCCTTTTATATGCTCAAGGGGTCACCGACAGGTGGCAACGTAGACGAGGGCAAAAAGGGAAAAAGAGTTGCGGTTGGTACAACTACTTGTACAGTGCACCCTACCTAACCCTGACGGCTGCGGACAAAGGCATTAAATGCCCGTCTAAGTCGACTAAACAGTGCAGAAAGGGACCGTCAGGGACGCCACCGCCGCCACGATGGCGATCTTGTCAACGCCGCTTACCACGGCTCTCCGGTCAAGACAGACCTCTTGCCACGCGCTACCGAATGGTCCCATGTCGACACGTTGGTGGATGAGCTGGAGCGGAGGAATGGAGTGGTAGTCTTGCCGCGGTCGTTGCCTTGTCGCGCCCGGAAGCTTGTCGCTTACCGGGCCTTCCCGGCAAGCTCCTCTTGCCGGGCCTTGTCTTCTAAATGCCTTGTTATCTTCCGCAAGCTTCTCTTGCCGGGTCTTGTCTCTTTGGCTTAAATACTTTGTTTTTGAATGGCTCAAATGGAGCCTAGGAGGACCTTGGCGGTCACCAGCAAGCCCCGCCGCTGGGTCTTGCGATCGCCAGGCACGAAGTTCGGGATACTAGGGTACCCTTACTCTAGTACACCGACAGAGCCCCGGGCACTGGGCCACCACGCAGCCGCGGCGTTGTTGGGCCAGCCCTAAAACAGTCTGCACGGCACCTTGGCCTTGGTTACGCCGTAACTTGCTCCGGACCCACCACGTCCCCCACGAACAGCACGCGTCGAATGCGGCGTCGTGGGAGAGATCGTGGGGGGTTTCTTTATTCGGAAAAGCGGAACGTCCGCCCCCTCTCCCTCCTTATAAACATGGGAAACAGGGGCAGTTCGCCCACCTCGCCATTTGCTGTCTAATCTCGAAAACCATCGCTGCTCCCTCCTTCTTCCCAAGTCTGAAGAGAGCAGCGCTCCGCCCCCCATCACCACCAGTACCACCAACGCCGTCGGTCTCCCCCACCGCCTCCGCCATGGCTCCGAAAGCCGACAAGGGGAAGGGCGTGAAGTCAGCCGAGGCGCAGCGGCTCGCGGAGCTGCGGAAGGAGCGGGCCATCTTCCCCCAGCTCGCCGCGAAGGAGCTGAGGGAGTACTACTACCTCTTCTGGTCGACGGAGACGCGAGCGCATCCGCGCACGAAGGTACTCTCAGCCGCCGCATCTGAATTGGCTCCGAGCGGGTATCCCTTCTTCGCGCTCTTTTTCTACTGCGGGCTCTGCCCGCCTTTCTCTGAATTCTTCTGCGACATCATGAACACCTACGGGTTCCGCCTCCTTGATTTCACCCCAATGCTGTCCTGACCATGGCGGTTTTCGCACATCTCTGCGAAAACTTTGTCGGAGTCCACCCAAACGTAGCCCTCTTCCGCCACTTCTTCATGCCTCGAGTTGAGAGAGGAGAGCCCCTTGCCGGAGGAATCGCTTGGATCTCAAGGATCGGCAAGAAAGAAGCCTATCTGGAAGGAGAGCTCCACAGCAAGTGGGAAGAGTGGAGGGCAGATTGGTGTTGGATTGTAGAGGAGAACCCGCAACCCTTTACCGCCCAGCGCCAAACCCCAATAGTGCGCGACAACGATTGGAGCAACTTGGCGCCGGAAGATGCTAGATTGAAGATTGCCGTCACTCGGATCCTGCGCCTCAGGCTTGCCGGACTAACTGTAGGCGCCGTTGGCGCAGATTTTTCGCCGCAGACGCCTTTGCAGAGAGGAGGAGACCTGCTTGGGAGTTCCGAAACGCGGCGGATATCATGAGGCTGCGCGCCGGGCCTCAACTTCAACTTCACCGCCTTGGAGTTGGATGCAATGCTCTGGAGCTGTTCAAGCACGACCGATCATCCCGAATGGTTTAGGTTGCGAGGGAGTCGTTCCATTGTGCAACAATTCCTTGCTCGACCGCATCCGTGCAATGATGCCGCCAGCGACTCGCATGGAATTGCTCCAACTCGAAAGAGCCTCGCAGACGACGCGTGCGGGTGTTCTTCGACAGCCCGAAGAAGTGCCGATCCATCCCGACGAGCGTAAGGGCCTCACCGCGACACCAGCGACGACGAGATGCGGCGACGCCACTAAAGCTGGAAGAGGCGGCAGAGCTGCCGCCGCAGCGTAGTTTGATTCACCGTGGAGGAGACGGAGGCAGCAGAGGCGGCAAGTCTTGTCGATCGAGAGGAGCTTGCGGCGAGGAAGAGCATGCCGAGCCCGGTTGAGCAGCGGGGGCCGAGGCGCCTCCTCCCCACCTTCGAGACAGCTTGCCGCAAGCAAAGCCCCCAGCTCCAAGAAGGCGTCTCCAAGGTCGGGAAGTAGCGGGCGGCAGACGGGCTAACAACCGTCGCGCCAGCAGCATGACGGCTTCCACCGCTGCAAGCACTTGTTGTTGCTGGAGCAACTCACGCCGCTGCGGCAACCGGAGCGGGGCCTTCTGGGACCACAGCTCCTGCACCCGCCAAGCGGCCAAGGGAACCTACTCTTCCAGCTCGTCGCACCGGAGGCGAGCCGGAATTCGACCTCTCCGCGCTCAGCTCCGAGGAAGAAGAAGAGTATGATTCCCTGCTGTACTTGTAATTCTTCAATTTGTTGCTTCGTCTTGTATCTGATTTGCTTCATTCTGAACTCCTTACTTTTTAGGACGCTGGCTCAGAGAGCGTCGAAGAGAGCCAAGACTCCGGTGGTTGTCATCGAGGATGATCCCCCCACGGCAGCAGGAGGCGCGTCCGAGACCACCTTGCCGGTCGCGGCAACTCTTCCTCAGAGCAGCCCCCAGCACAACCCCCAGCGTAAGTATACGGTTTACTTTTTGCTGTTGAGCGTACATGGGTGCTCTTTCTTTGCTGATATCTGACTGTTGATTTGTGTAGGAGCAGAGCAGCCCCACCAGGAGTGCCCGGAAGCCGCTCCCGACGCGCCATCTGCGTCGACTACACCGCCAAAGGAGGATCCCCGGCAAGGAGGCTTCTCCGGCAAGGGTAGTTCTCCGCAAGGGATAGCGCCCGCCGATCCTCCGTGGTTGAGACCACGGCTGCAGATCCCATCGCAGTAATCCTCTTGCCCGAAAACTTCCCTTGCGTTCTTCTTCTTCTGATTTTATTTTGAACATTTGCTTGACGTTTCTTTCTTTTTCGGTCGCCGATCCATCCGCCTTGAGCCGATGGAGACTGAAGTCGCCCGGCGAGGAGGACGCTACGGGCAACACCGACGACGCCGCCGCCATCGAAGGGGAGGTTGGCGCCGACGAGCCCGCCGCGAAGAGGCCGCCAAAGCTGCTGCCGCAGAGGTCGGCGAGGTCTGGCGATCGACCGACGGCCCCGAGGCGCAGGAGCGCCAGCGCCACACCGATCGCCGATCCTCCGCCCTTCTTGCAGCGTCGAGTTCGAAGAGCCCCAGCCGGCGCCTATCTCAAGGCCGGGCGACGGCGTCTTCATCAAGCTCCCCAGGCGCCGAGCTCTGTGGCTCCAGTTGAAGGGGAGACCTTTGGCGAAGAGTTGCTCTCCTCCATTTGGCCGACGCTGGTCGACGCGCCAAGCAGCAAGATCGACGAAGTCCGAGGAGGAGCAGCTGTTGAGGAAAGCTGTCGCTCTACCGCTACCGGCAAGCCAAGCTGGAATCTGGAAGCGCTTGTCGCAAGGCGGAGCAGACATAGAGAAGAAGCGGAGGAGCTCCGGCGCCAACCAAGAAGCTCTCCGTCCTTGGCGGAGGGCGGGAGCGACTTCGCCGAGGAGCGCATGCCTTCATCCTCGAGAAGGTTGAGGTTGAGGAGCGGCAGCGGCTTGCTGCCGAGAAGCTGCTGCAAGCAGGAGGGCGAGCTGGCGAGCGGAAGATCAATCTTGACAGCTATGAGGAGGAGCTCACAGGCTGAGCAAACATTTGGCGGGCCCTCAAGGAAGCAAAGGACGGTGCCGCAGCTGCCGAGGCCGCCAAGAAGGAGCTGGAGACGAAAGTGACGCAGTTGGAGGCCAATCTCCAGAAGAGCGGCGAGGAGCTTGCTGCACTCAAGCACGAGCGCGAGAAGGATGCCTACACTCTTGGCGAGCTGCAGGGCCGTCTCGCCGAAAGGAGCAAGGAGCTTAGCGCCGCCAAGGAGTCCAAAGCAGATCTTGAGCTGAAGCTGACCACCTTGATGCAGACGCTGGACGGTGCCAAGGAGCGGGAGGTGGCCTTGTTGGAGAAGGTCAAGGCCGGCGAGGAGCTGCTGGCGAGTGCTACTACCGCCCAAAGCACCTTCAGGGAGAATGTGGAGCACTGGACCGAGGGTCTTGTGAATGTTGCCGCCGCCATCGACAGGGAGCTGGCGGAGCTGGGGATGGTGGATCTTGGATATTCCTCCGACGAGCACCTCCAACCCAGCACCAAGCTCAGCTTGTTCTTCAAGGGCGTGGTGACGGCTCTCCAGCGACTCCGGGAAGAGATCCCAAAGCAGCTGGTCGAGGAATCGCGCCAGATCTGCTGCTGGAGCTCTCCAGAAGGTGCTGATGAAGGTAGCCTTCCGCAATCCAGGCCTCAACCTCACCGGTGTCCTCAAGTCCCTGCCGCCGGATGCCGATGTGGAGGCACTCAAGGCTCTTGTCGCACCCATTGTGGACAGGGTGAGCGGGATCAAGAGGGTTGATGGCGACCGCGTAGATTAGGCCGCCCATTTTATCTTTTCCTTGTTGCTGCTAGTCATGTTATGAAAACAATCTATTAGAGCTGCAACAAGCTATCTTGTAATATAACTCTATTTTGGGTAGTAATTGCTATGTTATTTCCTTTACTTGATTCCTTCCTTTGTATGTTTTTGCCCTACGCTTTTGGGGAACTTGTCGGTGCAGGCACCTTTGCCGCGAGCGCTGAGTGCGGAACGTCAGCAGCCTGCTGGCGGTGCCGCTTCCGACAAGCAACCTTGTCGCAACTAGTTGCAGCTCACTTAAGTTGTTGAGCGGACTCAAACAAAGTAAGGCGCTAACTAGCTACGAGTTGGTTCCTCCCGCGCATGTGTTTTCCATACAAAGCACGGTCGTTCGAGGAAGATAACTTAAAATTTTTAAAACTGATTGCTCAAACTTTGGCAACTTATCTTTTCTGTCCTTTGCTTCCCGGTAAGGCGAAATTTCCTCGAGCGACGCTTAGTGGCCCACACCATTATCTTCTCCTTCCCCCGGGCTAACTTGTGGGCGAGGGAACCTTCCTTTCTTTGAGAAAGAGAAAAAAGAGAAAATAAAGTTATTGAGCCTTGCGGCTCGTTATTGCTTACCGGGTGTAGATGCTGCACAAAGTGTCAGATAATGCATGCAATAAGATAATGAAAGCATGAAATTGACAAGGTGCGCGAAGCACATGAGCTTTACTTATGCACGGGATCTGCGCCCGGCTTTGTACAAAGGATTACATGCAACATCGGCAAGACTTGTATTAGTAGGTTGCCGGAACAAGTTCCGGCAACCGCGCTCTGGTAAAACTTACGAAGATGCTCGATGTTCCAGGAGTTGCTCACCGAATGCCATCTTCGGTCTCAAGGCTGACGATGCGAGGCCTAGTGACTCGTTTCACCCGATAAGGGCCTTCCCACTTTGGCGTCAACTTGTTGGAATTCTTGGCGGACTGAACGCGCCGAAGAACAAGGTCGCCTTCCTCGAGACTTCTGGCATTAACTTTGCGGCTATGGTTGCGGCACAAAGCTTGCTGGTAACGAGCAGCTCGTACAACGGCCTGAAGACGGCCCTCCTCAAGGAGCAGCGCGTCATCTTGTCGCAGCTGCTCTTGCTCAAGCTCATCATAAGCGAGCACTCGAGGTGACCCGAATACGAGTTCCGTGGGGAGAACTGCCTCTGCTCCATAGACTAGAGCGAAGGTGTCCGCCGGTGGCTCGACGGCGTCGTCGCCTGATCGACCAAAGAACCACCGGCAGCTCCTCAATCCAGTTTCTTCCACACTTGTGCAGCCTGTCGAAAGTTCTGGTCTTGAGCCCACACAACACTTCAGCATTTGCCCTCTCCGCTTGGCCGTTGCTTCTCGGATGAGCAACAAAAGCAAAGCAGACCTTTGCGCCAAGATCTTGGACGTACTGCATGAAGGTGCGGCTCGTGAATTGTGTACCGTTGTCGGTGATGATCCTGTTAGGGATTCCGAAACGGCAAACAATCGACCTGAAGAACTTGACTACTGACTGTGCTGTCACCTTCCTCACTGCTTCCACTTCCGGCCACTTTGTGAACTTGTCGATTGCAACGCATAAGTACTCAAAGCCCCGACAGCTCGGGAAGGGGCCGAGGATGTCGAGCCCCAAACCGAAAATGGCCAGGATAAAGGGATCGCCCGAGAGCTTGAGCTGGCTGGTGTATCTGCTTGGAATGGAACTGGCACGCTTCACACTTGGTTACTTGTGCAGTTGCATCCTGGAGGGCTGTCGGCCAAAAGAAACCTTGTCGGAAAGCTTTGCCGGCAAGTGCTCTTGCACCAACGTGGTGACCACATATGCCTCCGTGTATCTCTGCCAACAGCTTCTGTCCATCTTCTCGGTGAATACACTTCAATTTCACACCATTGAGTCTTCTTCTGTAAAGTGTGTTGTCGACGAACTGGTACATACTTGACTGCCGGGCTACTCTTTCCGCTTCTTCTTGCCTTCGGGAAGTTCTCCTATCTGAAGGAAATGGGACAATCTGCTGCGCCCATGCTGGAGCTTTCGGCTCGACAACAAGGACTAAAGGCACATTTGCTACTGCAGGAACATCTGCTTCTACGGCAAGAACTCGCGGCTCAGCCGAGTCGATGTTCCCGGCAAGCTTGCCGGAGCAAACTTGTCGGAGCGCTCGCTTCAACGAAACAAACCCTAGGGCTTGTCGGAGCAGATGCTCCTCAAGACTCTTGGTGTTGATCTTGGGGACCTTCTTGGCGGCAGCTTCGGAAGCTCTGCGGAAAATAGTCACAGAAATCAACTTCCTCTTCTTGTTCTGTCCAGTTGATGGCGTTATAAATCGGTTGAGTCAGCTTGAGCACAAAATCCCTGGTTCCACAGTAACTTGAGGCTGGCGCACTTTGACAGCCATCGCAATATCGTTCGAGCTCTTGGAACATGTTCCATCTGTAGGCCGTCAAAGTGCTCTTCTAGCTTTCTCACTTCATCAACATAGGCTTCCATCAACGGACTCGATAATCTTTGTTCACTTGGCGGACGACAAGTCGTGAGTCACCCCGACAATGAGCTTCTTGATCCCAAGGTCATCTGCGATCTCGAGACCGCAAGCAAACCTTCATACTCTGCAGATTGTTTGTTGCTTGCTCCTTGGGAAAGTGCATCCGACTATGTACTTGAGGTGCTCTCCGATGGTGCTACAAAGACGCCAAGACCGGCGCCTTGCAGCGAGAAGGCACCATCAAAGTACATCAGCCACTCTTTGCTCGCTTCCTTGACGGGATGCTCGCTCGAATTTCTTCATCTTGGGTTGGCGCCCATTCTGCTATGAACTCGCCAATGCTCGCTTTGGATAGTTGAAGTGCTTTCAAACTTGAGGCCAAAGCTTGATAGTTCCAAAGGCCCACTGACAATCCTGCTGTTGCTTCGGATTTTGCAATATCCTCTTGGAAAGCGAGTGACGATCGGATCTCATGTGCTTGGAAGTAATGGCGCAGCTTTCTCGAGGCCATGAGAAGGCCGAAAAGCAATTTCGCACACCGAATACCTTGATCTAGCCCCTCGCAGAAGGGAACCGACAGTAAACCGGGCGCTGCACCATCCTTTTCTCGCATCTTCTCACACGCGCAGCAGATCCATCCTTGTCGGGACCAGAGCTTGCCGGTGAAGTTCCTTGCTTGTCGCTGGATGTCCCATCTGTGGTTGCCAGCTCATCATCCGCCTCCCTCTCCGCTACTAACGCAGCACTAACCACTTGATTGGTTGCCGCTATACATAGCAACAACTTCTCTTGTGGCTTAGGTGCGACAAGTGTTGAGTGGAGGACAGTATCTCTTTAAGTCCTGCAGCGCAACCTCCGCTTCGAGTCCATTTCATTGACCTGCCTTTTCAATATTTTGAAAATGGCAGGGCGCTTCAGCAGAACCTAGAGATAAACCTGCTGAGAGCAGCCACGCAACCGCAAGTCTTCGTACATCCTTGACACGCTTTGGTGCTTCAATCTGCTCAATGGCCTTGATCTTGTCGGGATTGGCTTCAATTCCCGCTGAGACGAAGAACCCGAGAAGCTTGCGGAAGGGACTCCAAACACACACTTCTCGGGTTGAGCTTGAGGTTGATCTTGCGCAGATTTGCAAAGGTTTCATCTAAATCTTGAATCGAGTTGCCTTGTCCTTGCTCTTGACCACTATGTCATCCATGTAGGCTTCTACATTTCTGTGCATTTGCGGTTCAAAAGCGCCATGGACTACTCTTGCAAATGTTGAACCAGCATTCTTTAAACCGAAAGGCATCCGTATGAAACAGTATGTGCCACATGGGGTGATGAATGCGGTTTTCTTCATCCTCTTCGCCATGAAGATCTGATGATATCTGAGTATGCATCAAGAAATGAAAGCAAATCACATCCGCCGTGGAGTCAACAATCTGATCGATGTGCGCAAGGGAAATGGGTCTTTAGGACAAGCTTTATTAACATCGGTAAAGTCGATACAAAGCCTCCATTTCCGCTTGCCTTACGCACGACTACAGGATTGGCCAACCACGTTGGATGGAGCACTCCCGACAAGGCCTGCTGCTTCCAATTTCTTGATCTCTTCGCAATGAATTCTGGCGCCCACCGCTCGCTTCGACTTTTCGCTTGACGGGCGCGCATGAGGACAGACGGCAAGATGGTGCTCAATTACTTTCCTGGGAACACCGGGGATGTCAGACGGTTGCCACGCAAACACGTCCACGTTCGCCCGCAGGAAAGCAACGAGCGTGCCCTCCTATTTAGGGTCGAGAGTGGCACTGGTGGTGAAGGTACCACCAGTGCCGTCCTCCTTGGCGGACACCTTCTTGGTCTTTGGTGGAGCTGCCATCGTCTTCTTGTACTTGCCGGTGGAGCTCGATGGTGCGTCCTCGACGGTAGCGCAGCACTCCGAAGAGGTGCGCTTGCCGGAGTGGGCATCAGAGCTCTTGCCGGACTTGGTCTTCTTCTCCCCCCCGGGAGCTTCAGTGGCAAGTGACTTGTGATCTGCTGCGGCTGCTGCTTCCCAGTAGATCTTGTCGGCGCAGATAAGAGCATCTTTCTTGTCGCCGGGGACAGAGATGACACTTATCGGGCCTGGCATTTTGAGCAAGTTGTATGCATAATGAGAGGCTGCCATAAACTTGGCGAGTGCCGGACGGCCAAGTATCCCATTATAAGGCAATGGGAAGTCAGCAACGTCAAAGGTGACCCTCTTAGTCCTGAAGTTCAACTCGCTGCCAAACGTCACAGGCAACGTGATTTTTCCCTTTGGCTTGCTCCTTCCTGGATTGATTCCTTGGAATGTGCCTGTCTCTTCGAGCTCGCCATCGTGGATCCAAGCTTCGAGTACCGTGGAGGAGATCAGGTTTTGCCGCCCGCCGTCAACTAGCATCTTGGTGACCTTGAGGTTGCGGATAGGTGGTGAAACCAACATCGGCAAGCACCCGACCGCAGTGATGCGATCAGGGTGGTCCTCAATATCAAAGATGATAGACGTGCTGTACCATCTCAGAGGCTTGCGTGACTCGATGGATGGTTCTGCCGCATTGACTTCCCGCATCCACTGCTTTAGTTGGCGGTGTGAAGTATGCAGAGAAGCACCACCGTCAACGCACAGGACCTCTGTGGCTTTCTGGAACTCCTGCTCATCAGTCTCATCGTCATCCATGTCTTCGTCATCGTCGTCATCTTCATCCTTGTCACAGCCACGGGGAGGTCTGTCTCCTTGCCGCTGCTTGGTCTTGCCGCGGCGTCCTCCCCGGCCGGGGCATTTCTTGCTAGGTCCTCCAGCACCTTCTTGAGCCTTCTCCTTGTCGCGCCGCTCGTATTCAACCTTCTGCTGCTCAACAAGCTGCTCGACCTTCTTGCAGCTGTGGAGGTCATGGCCCTTGGTGCGGTGGATCTTGCAATACTGCTTGCTGGAGCCGTCCTGCTTGTCGGCGACCGCCACAGCCTGGCATTTAGTGCCAGCGGCAACCTCCTTGCCGGAGCTGCCAACTTTGGCTTTCTTGGCGCCACCTCCGTTGCCGGACTGCTCGACAACTAGCACATCTCTGCCTTCCTTTTTTCTGTTGCTCCGCCGTCGGCTTTTCTTTGCCGGGGTGGATCCCTCACTATCAGATCCTGCAGCTTCTGTATTCTCTCCGGGGAGTCTCCTCCCTTCCTCAGCACGTGCACACTTGTCGGCCAGGGCATATAGCTCACTGACATCTCTGATCTTGCACATCTCCATCTCCTCCCGCATCCTACGGTTTTGCACGTTCTGATGGAACGCGCTGATCATCGCGGCAGGGTGGACATCTGGGATGTTGTCTTTGTACACGGCTGAATCTCCGAATGTACTTGCGCAGGGTTCTCCTTCCTTCCGGGCGCAGCAGATGAAGATCGCTTCTTGGCCATGAGGTTTGTGGTCACCGTGAAGGCGCCGACAAACTGATGGCACAGATCTGCCAAGAGGATATGGAGTTGTCCGCAAGTGCATTAGCCAAGATCGACATTGGGCTTGAGTACCAGCGGGAAGTAGTTGGCGAGAATCTTGTCGCTCGCCCCGGCGCCTGCACCGCAATGGTGTAGATGCTTGAGGAACTCCGACGGATGCGCCTTGCCGTCGTGCTTCTCCGGTACATCGGCTTGAAATTCTTCTTGCTGGGCCCTTGGACTTGCCGCAGCTCACGAGTGAACGCAGGGCAACCTACCGCAGATGGCAAGTCACCTGGTTCTTCGGCGCATGCATGTCGACAGAGGGCCCAGCGCGCTGGTCGGATTGACGCTGGCGCTTTCTTCGCGCTCGGCGCGAAGTTCGGCGTCTTCTTGCTGTCGTTCGTGAAGAACTTGGTGCTGATCGCGACGAGCTCGTGGATCCGATGACGCGGTGGAGTCGCTGTCGAGGTGGATCCGGCGAGTCAGCGATCTTGGCCTTCGGGGTGGAGAGTGCATGGTGGTTGCACCTCCACAGGTTTCGTTGCCTCCGGCTCGTGCCTTGTCGTCCTGCCGTGGCAGCGATGTAGTCGGTTGCCGCGGAGTGTCGCCGTTGGCAAAGCCGATGAGACTCTGGATGGTGGCCCTCCATTCATCGACCTTGTCGGCTGTTGGAGGGTAATCTAGGAGCAGTTGAGCTCTTGCCAAAGCTTCTGCTGGAGTGGTGGGTGGCAGTGGCGAACGGCGCGAGGAGCGGGATATGCTCGGACTCCTAACTATGTTAGAAGGAGCATATCTCAAGCGACAGTGCATCGCGCTTCGCCGTGCAAGATGTTGGCGTGCACGCTGGTCTTGAGGGCCTCGGGATCCACCAGCTCGATCTTGATCCAACGAGCGATGGTAACTGTGAATACCATGACGCTGTCGGTCCCGCGCCTCCTGAGATGGGCGCGGTGCGTGTACGGACGCCGAGGTCTGCGCAGCCTTGTCCTTGGACTTGGCAGCATCGTTGGCTCCCTCGTCGACGCCCGTTCTTCCGCCGGTGTCTACCCCACCACCCATTTGCTCCGGTGGTGGTGGGATCGACGTGGACGGCTCTGCTGCCGCCGAAGCCTTCTTTTTCGGTGGCATGTCGATGAAGATGATGAAGATGTTGCTCGTGTGAACGCCGGATCAGGTTCACACAGCCTCGACGCCCCCTACCTGGCGCGCCAAAGATGTCGGGGAAGCTAATCGGACCCACGAACACCTATGGGACTGGCGGACCGAGCCCCTTTCGGTTCGGTGGGGGACGGAGGTCGCACGAAGAGCAGATCGAGGCGAAGCACACGAGCAGTTTACCCAGCTTCCGAGCTCTCCGGAGAGATAATACTCCTACTGCTGCTTGTCTGATTGAATTGTGTTCTTGCTAGGGAGCGCTGAGAGCTACAAGACCTAGCTTGAGTGTTCTCTGGTTTCAAATGAACCGAACCCCCTCTACGTTGCGCATGGGTCTCCTTTTATATGCTCAAGGGGTCACCGACAGGTGGCAACGTAGACGAGGGCAAAAAGGGAAAAAGAGTTGCAGTTGGTACAACTACTTGTACAGTGCACCCTACCTAACCCTGACGACAGGGGACAAAGGCATTAAATGCCCGTCTAAGTCGACTAAACAGTGCAGAAAGGGACCATCAGGGACGCCACCGCTCGCCACGATGGCGATCTTGTCAGTGCCGCTTACCACCGCGCTCCGCTGGCCGCACAGCCTCTTGCCACGCGCGCCTGGAATGGTCCCATGGCGACACGTTGGTGGATGAGCTAGAGCGGAGGAACGGAGTGGTAGTCTGCCGCAGCAAGCACCTTGCCGCGGTCGTTGCCTTGTCGCGCCCGGAAGCTTGTCGCTTACCGGGCCTTCCCGGCAAGCTCCTCTTGCCGGGGCCTTGTCTTCTAAATGCCTTGGTTGGCCTTCCCGGCAAGCTTCTCTTGCCGGGGTCTTGTCTCTTTGGCTTAAATACTTTGTTTTTGAATGGCTCAAATGGAGCCTAGGAGGACCTTGGCGGTCACCAGGCAAGCCCTGCCGCGGGGTGCTGCGACTGCCCGTGCACGAGTTCGGGATACTAGGGTACCCCTACTCTAGTACACCAACAACATATGAGGGAAAATGCGCCCTTGATCATACGGAACGCAGGAGTAATAACTGCGCTGCTGATAGCTCCAGAAACGATCTGATGATATTCTTGGCCTTGAGTAGGGGTTCTTTGCTCTGTCAAAGAAGGTGTTGTGGGCTTTGAAGCCATTTGCATTGAAAGACCTCAGAGAGGTGGCGATTTGGGAACCTTGGCAGTCTTGGCTTTGGTTTGGACCGAGGCCTATGCATAACATGATAATCAAACCGAGGACCCGAGGCATTAGGCGGAGGGACCGAACAGGCCATTTGATGCTGATTAGTGACCATAGTTGTGAGCTTGCTCAATTGTATAGGGCCTTGGTGGCGGAATAGGAGCGATGGCAACAACAGAGAGGCGTCGGGCTGCACAACAGATGCTTCAGAGCAGTTGCATCATTGGCTTCGCACATTGGTTGGTGCAGCTCCACATTTGCTTGACCATGACTACGTCATTGGCTTCATTTATGTTGGTGGTGGCAGCCTCAAGATTTTCAGCCTCCACTTGATGAGTGAAGGGTCGGGCACCGCACGCTCACTTCAGGAACAACTTCTTCAGTAATGGGGGGAGTAGGGACACGTTCTTCTTCTGGGTTGTCATCGGCTGATGCAGCCGGATTGTCTTTAGCAGCTTTGGCTTCAGACACGGAGACATTCACAATGGAGGGCTTCGAAACACTTGACGTGCAACAGATTGGTGGTGCACTTCTCCTTCTGGAACGCTCGAAAGAGGGACTTGAGGCCTTGGTCCTTTGCGAAGCCTGCGGAATGCTGGCGACGCCTTTGGAGATGGAGTTGGCTGGGCCTCAAAGTCATCCTCTTCTTCTTGCACATGTGGTGTGACTTGTTGTTGTTGGGGAGTACTCGGGGAGTCTTGTTGTTGTGGGTGATCAGCCCATGATGCATCCTGAGCAATTGGCGCCGAGGACTAATTAACGCCGATGAGTTCGCTGTTCGTGAGAACAGGCGATGATACCAAGTTGTGTTCGATCTGAGGAAGAACTTCATCATCTTCAACATTGTCATTGTGACCAATGTCTTCAGCATCGGTGGGATCAACTGCTGGAATGGCTTCAGCTTCATGAGCCTCTATGGAAGCAGGCTCATGAACTATTATCCGTCGTTCTTGGTGTTCAGATGCAGGGCGAACCATTGAGATAGGTTCAACAACTAAGGGCTCTGTGGGAGCAGCCCGATTCTTCTTGGTTTTGGGCTTCTTCTTGGAGGGAGCAACATCAGAGGCTTCAGGATTTTTCCTTTTTCTGGCTTCAGCCTCGGCAGTCCTCGTCTTCTTCAGTTCTGAAGCGGTTGACCTGACCTTTGGCTTCGAGCCAGTCATGCTGCTTGGGAAGACTATGCGAGGTTCTTCCTGCCTTGAAGGTGCAGTTTGGTCAGTTGATGGCTTCAACTTCTTTGCAGCCATTCTGGGGTCAATGCCAGGACGACCAAGAGCCTTGCGCTTCTCAGCCTCATTGTAGTCGGGACCCAGATGGTGTTTGGCTGGCATTGGCGTCGTGTAACATTTGCAATCTTGCATTCCAAACTTCTTCAGACAATATTTGAGGTATTTTTCTTGAGATATGAATATGCCATTCCTTTGCTGACGAATTTGAAGACCAAGGAAGAACTTCAGCTCATCCATCATGTGCACCTTATATTGCTCTTGCATCATGTATCCAAACTCATCACTATACTTCTGGTTGGTGCAGGCGAAGATTATGTCATCCACATATATTTGGCACACAAACAGTTCACCATCATATGTTTTCGTGAAGAGTGTGGGATCGAGGGATCCAGGTTTGAAGCCTTTGCTCTTCAGGAAGTCTTTGATCGTATCATACCAAGCGCGAGGAGCTTGTTTGAGGCCATACAGTGCTTTGTTTAGCTTGTACACCATATCTGGATGTTTTGGATCTTCAAAGCCAGGTGGTTGAGCGACGTATACTTCTTCTTCAATTTTTCCGTTGAGAAATTCACTCTTCACATCCATTTGATATAGCAAGATGTTGTGGTGGTTAGCATAGGCTAGCGTATGCGAATAGCTTCAAGCCTAGCCACAGGAGCAAATGTTTCGTCGAAGTCAATTCCTTCAACTTGAGTATATCCTTGAGCCACAAGACGTGCTTTGTTTCTGACGACTTGACCATACTCATCTTGCTTGTTTCGATATATCCATTTTGTGCCAATAATGTTATGCTTGCGAGGGTCAGGACGCTTGACAAGTTCCCAAACATTGTTCAGCTTGAACTGTTGAAGTTCTTCTTGCATAGCTTGTATCCATTCAGGTTGCATAAAGGCTTCAGCTACTTGGGTTCTGATATTGACACAAAAGAAAAGTGCCCACAGAAATTGGCTAACTGTGTTGCTCTTGAGCGAGTGAGTGGACCAGGTGCATTGATGCTATCAATTATCTTCTCAATTTGTACTTCATTTGCGACTCGAGGATGAACTAGACGAAGACCTTGCTCTTGCTGATCATTGTCATCATTCGGAGGATTGTCTTCAGCCTGAGCATTGTCTTCAGGTTGGTTAGGTGCAGAAATGATAAGTTCCTCTTCAGGCTGTGCTTCAGAAGGCATGATTTCACCAGTTCCCATCAGCTTGATAGATTCGCTTGGCGGAGCTTCGTCTAGTGTACTTGGCAGGAGCTCTCTTTGTGAACCATTGGTTTCATCAAATCGCACGTCCACAGTTTCGACGATTTTGTAGAGATAGAGGTTGAAGACTCTGTAAGAGTGCGAGTCCTTTCCGTAACCGAGCATGAAGCCTTCGTGAGCTTTAGGTGCAAATTTTGACTTGTGATGGGGGTCTTTGATCCAGCACCTAGCTCCAAATACTCTGAAGTAGCTGACATTTGGCTTCTTGCCAGTAAGGAGCTCATAGGAAGTTTTGTTCTGAAGCTTATGGATGTAAACACGGTTGATGACGTGACATGCTGTATCAATAGCTTCAGGCCAAGAACTTTCTTGGTGTCTTGTACTTGTCGAGCATTGTTCGAGCCATCTCAATGAGGGTTCTGTTCTTGCGCTCTATGATGCCATTTTGCTGAGGTGTGTATGGAGCAGAAAACTCATGAGTGATTCCCATTGTATCTAGATAAAGATGAAGTCCGGTGTTCTTGAACTCAGTGCCGTTGTCACTTCTGATATGCTTGATCTTGACGCCATAATTGTTCATGGCTCGATTTGCGAAGCGTCTGAAGATATCTTGCACTTCAGTCTTGTAGAGAATTATGTGCACCCATGTATATCTTGAGTAGTCATCAACAATGACGAAGCCATAGAGACAAGCAGTTGTTGTGAGGGTAGAGTAGTGAGTAGGACCAAATAAGTCCATGTAACATCTCGAAGGGTTGAGATGTCGTCATGATTGTCTTCGAGGGTGCTTTGCCCTAGTCATCTTTCCGACTTCAGCAGCACCACACAAATGATCCTTCTTGAACTTGACACCCTCGATGCCTATGACATGCTTCTTCTTGGCGAGTGTGTGTAAGTTCCTCATGCCAACATGTCCCACCTCCGATGCCAGAGCCAACATTCTAAAGCTTTTGCAAGAAGACATCTGACAAGTCTGTGGACCTGCTGAGAAATCTACCATGTATAGATCATCTTTCCGATACCCTTCAAAGACTAGAGACTTGTCGATTCCATTAGTACAAGGCAACGATATTTTCCGAATAGCACAATCATGTTCAAGTCACAAAGCATCGAGACAGACATTAAGTTGAAACCAAGGGATTCAACAAGCATCACTTTATCCATGTGTTGATCCTTTGAGATTGCAACTCTACCTAGACCCAACACCTTGCTTTTACCAGTGTCAGCTGTCGGATTTCGGGTTCCGGCAGACCCTTAAGGTTCGAACTCTGGGGTGCGCGCGGAGATCCAACCCTCCACCGTCTCATACCTCGCCGAATCGCAGGGACCTAAACTACTAGAAAGAACAGCACAAGAGACACGAGATTTATACTAGTTCGGGCCACCGTTGTGGTGTAATACCCTACTCTAGTTTGTGGTGTGGTGGATTGCCTCTTGGGCTGATGAGGAACAGTACAGGGAAGAACAACCTCGCGATGGTCTGTTCTTGGTGGGTGTGATGAACTGCTAGGTGGTGTTCAGTCGCTCTAGCTTGAGGATCGGGTCCCTATCTCTCTCTCTGGATTCCAAATGCCCACCTCCTCTACTATGGTGGCTAGCTCTACTTATATAGACGAAGGCCCTGGGCCTCTTCCCAAATATTGAGCGGGAAGGGCGCCAACAATTGGCCATTTTGAAGGGGAACAGCGGGTACACTTATCCTGACTAAAGTTAGTCCTCGTCTGCCAAAGGCTCTGGTGATGACGCCTGCTTGGACTCCACGATGACTCCCTTCCAGCCGTTGGGGCTGGTCTTGGTCTTGTTGCACCAAACGGATGCCTTTTCTTGATGCTCTCGCCTGCGCTTGCTCCCTTTGCACCAAAGAGGAAAGGAGGACGCTGCGCGGGCTGGCGCCCGATTGGCGCCCTTGGTCGTCATGGCATGCGTCATGGGCACCTCGCGAGGTACCCTGCCTTGAACTCTCCGCCTCCTCATGAGCCAGCCTGACGAGGCCGTGCCTGAGGAAGCTCCTTGTCGTCCGCCTCATGAGGCTTGGCCTCGCGAGGGTCTTGAGCTTGTGTTGATGAAGATGGGCTGTCCTGGGCCTCCTTTGAGCCACGCCACAGGCCGCAGGCAGGCAAGTCTGGGGACCCCCGTTCCCAGAACGCCGACAGTAGCCCTCGGGCCCACGGCGCACCCGAACTTGGCCGAGCAGAGAGGCGAAAGGGCAAGTGCGAAGCGTCGCGGGACCTAACAGCCTGCGGCCTTGGGCGCCGCGTGGCGGTTGATTGGACGCGTGCGCACTGCATCCCCACGATGCCTCGGTAACCTCCCGGACTCGACAAGTCCCTGCATGTGGAGTTGGTCATGATTACCGGTGATCGTGGAGGCCGGCGGTTGGCCTTCGCCGGCTATAAGTACGGAACGGCGCGCTGTCACGCCCAATATGCGACCCTATCCAAAAGGAACTCGACGGTCCCACCAAGGATAGACCCGCATATTGAAACGCTTTTGCAAGGTGGATATCATTACATCAACATTACATAATAGATGGGGATACAAACATAAGGCACAAATGCCACAAGAATACATCAACATCATATACAAGATCAACATCCGACTACGGGTGAAACATAAACAGAAACTCAAACGACATCCACCCTGCTAGCCCAGGCTGCCGACCTGGAACCTATCCCCTGATCGAAGAAGAAGCAGAAGAAGAACTCCAACACAAGCAAACATCGCTCTCGCGTCAAGATCATCGCAAACCTGTACCTGCAACTGGTGGTGTAGTAATTTGTGAGCCACGAGGACTCAGCAATCCCATTACCATGGGTGTCAAGACTAGCAAAGCTTAAAGGGAAAGGAAGGGGTAAAGTGGTGAGGTTGCAGCAGCGACTAAGCATGATATGGTGGCTAATATACGCAAATGAGAGCGAGAAGAGAAGCAAAGGAACGGTCGTCAACTAGTAATGATCAAGAAGTGATCCTGAACTCCTACTTACGTCAAACATAACACATAAACCGTGTTCTCCTCTCAATCAACCCCGAAAAGAGACACTCACGGTTACACACACGGTTGGTGTATTTTAGAAGAGTTTGCTTCAAGTTTACTACAACCGGATATTAACAAATTCCCATCTGCCACATAACCATGGCACGGCTCTCGAAAGTTTATACCTGCAGGGTGTCCCAACTTAGCCCATGATAAGCTCTCGCGATCAACGAAGGATATTCCTTCTCCCCGGGAAGACCCGATCAGTCTCGGAATCCCGGCTACAAGACATTTTGACAGCAATAAAACAAGACCAGCAAAGCCGCCCGGATGTGCCGACAAATCCTGATAGGAGCTGCACATATCTCGGTCTCAGGGCACACCGGATGAGCAAGACGTCGGGTTGGCATAAACCCTGATTGCCTGTGAGGCGCCGGACATCGCTCGGTTTGGACCAGCACTCGAAGGAGAACTGGCCCGGGGGCTAAAATAAAGACGACCCTCGGGCTCCGGAAACCCAAGGGAAAAAGGGCATAGGTGAGGCAAATGGTAAAACCAATGTTGGGCCTTCTTGGAAAAGTCTTATTCAAAGCGAACTGTCAAGGGGTCCCATAAATCACCCGACAGCGTTAGGGACGCAAAATCCGGGAACATAACACCGATATGACGGAAACTAGGGCGGCAAGAGTGGAACAAAACACCAGGCATAAGGCCGAGCCTTCCACCCTTTACCAAATATATAGATGCATTAATTAAATAAGGTATATTGTGATATCCCAACAAGTAAACATGTTCCAACAAGGAACAACATCTCCATGTTCCAACAAGGACCAAACTTCATCTTCACCTGCAACTAACAACGCTATAAGAGGGGCTGAGCAAAGCGGTAACATAGCCAAACAATGGTTTGCATAGGAAAGGTGTCAAAGGTTAGAGGCTGACATGGCAATTGGGATGGCTTGAAAAACAGGTAATAGGTAGCGCAGCATAGCGATAGAACGGAGCAACTAGCATAGCAATGATAGTAGTGAGATCCAGGGTAGTGGTCATCTTGCCTGAAATCCCGCAAGGAAGAAGAACGAGTTCATGAAGAAGACGAACGGAAGAAGCCGAACCAAGCATAGACGAACGAATCCTCACGATCGCAACGGAACAGGAACTAACAAGAAGAAGCACACAATATAGTAAACACACCACACATGCAAGGCATGATGCACAACAAACATGATGCATGACAAAGCTACATGAAGCTACTCATAGCAAGAGATGATGCAAACAAGAGCAACACATCAAAGCAAGTTTAAATGAGGCCGGGAACAACATATAACAATTCCGGTGAGTCCTCATATGCAAATTTCGAAATTGGTCCAGATCTGAATAAATCTTATGTTCAAGTTGTTAAACAGCAAGTTAAGATGCACCACGATGATCTACACGAAATTCTAGTCAAGTTACATATAAAGTTCATTAGATTCGGAGCTACGGCCTAGAAGATATGAGCAAAACAAGATAAGCATGGCATTGACGCAAAATGCATACACACATCAAGCAAACACCTCAAAACAAGGATGCAACATGATAATATGAAACTACATGCAAAAACAATCAAGTTTCATATAGAGCACACTCAAAACGGAGCAACGGTTCAACACATACACTCTATACAAGATATGACCACAATCTGTCCAAAACAGCGACTAGGCATATTGCAAGCATCAAAACAACATGCTACAGGACCTCAATATGAAAACAAAAGGCATGGGCATGATGTACAGGTAAATCATTACAAAACATGAACACTGAGCTATCTCCAGAAACAACTAGAACATGCTCAAAATGACATGGCAAGATTGCAACCAATAACAGTTTCAGACTTTGCAGACAATAACATCAGGTTGCAATGTTTAGAGCTATGAAACAACATGTTACAGGAACTTATCATGGCAAATAAAGGCATGGCATGAATCTACTAATTGCATAGAACAAAAGTCCCTTACTGACCATAAGCCAAAAAGGATCACAAAATATGATGGCACCCATGTAAACATGGCAAGTTATATCACAGATTTGAACATGGCAGGAACAACAATGAGTAGGCATGTTGGTGAGCTTGACCCACTCACCACAGAGCAAAGAATGGCATGGCAAGGCACCCAACAGTAAGAAGACATGGCATAGAAGCTATACATGGCAAGAACAACCTCATAGCATACAAGGATCAACTACAACGACCTTGGCAAAATTGAATAACATGTAAACAATCTGCCAGGAAACATTTTATAGCAAAAGTAGAGATCGATTGACTCAAGCTAGGGCATTCCATAATTGCAACCAAGGGCATGGATGGATAGATCAAGACATGTTTAACAAATCATCCTTACTGAAGTATCTCAAAATATGCATAGAACTCTCTGTACCATCAAGTAAACATGGCATCAAATATCAGCAAAACAGGGCTGAAAACAGCAACATCAGGAAGCCTACTTTGCATGCTTGTGCTAGTCACCACATAGATCACAAAAATACATAGCAAGCACCACTGTAAAGAAGACATGGCATATTACAAAACACATGTAGGACTCAAGTTCATAGGGTGCACACATCAATCATGGCAAAAATGACAAAAGTGCATGTTCTGATAAAAATCAGAAACTAACATCACATAACACTCTTCTAACAGCATTTCGGGCTCCTAGATGAGCTCAAATGCAAATGATGCAATGAGATTAAATGATCTACTATTCGAGACGAACATTTTGACATATTACACGCCCAAAACGGAGCAACGATGACAAAGATATGATGCAACGAAAATGCAACAAAATTACTGCAGCTTTCGGGACTTAGATGAAAATTGGAGGGGGGAAAGTCAACCGAATGGCACGGACTTCGATGCAGGCCGGACCTCGCCGGAGATGGCGGCCGGAGTCGAGGGGGATGCGCTGGGGAGGTCGGGTGAGCTCGGGAGGAGGCGGATCCGGGGCCGGGGAGGCGCGGCCGGACCTCCGGTGGCGGGCGGCGAGGCCGGACCTCCGGTGGCGGGCGGCGCCGGTGAGGTGCGCCATGGCGGGGCCGACCGAGGAGCGGCGAGGGACGGCGCCTGGGGCGCTATGAAGCGGCAGCGGCCTGTAGCGGCCAAGCGGCCGGGAGGAGCGGAGGCGGGCGCGGGGAGGCGAGGACGGAGGCGGCGGCGGCGCTGGCCTCGGCGGCGACGGGCGGCGGCCGGGCCCGGTCGGGCGGCAGCGCGAGGCGCGGCCCCTCGGGCTGGTGCGGCGTGGCGTGGCTGGCTGGCCTCTGTGGGCCCGATCCAAGACCCATGGGCATGCGGAGGAGGGAGGAGAGAGAAGGTGAGGCGCGGCTGAGGTGGTGCCTCCGGTTGGCCGGAGCGGGCGGGGGGTGACGTGGCGTGGCGGGATTGGCTGGGCGACGTGGCGGCTGGACGCGTCCGGCACCGGGCGGACGTGTCCGGCGCGCGGAGGAAGAAGGGGCTAGGGTTAGGGGCGTTTTGATCCGCGAATTTCGGGGGAGGGGACTGATTTATAGGTAGAGGGAGCTAGGAGAGTCCAAATGAGGTGCGGTTTTCGGCCACGCGATCGTGATCGAACGACCGAGAGCATGGAGGGGAGTTTGGTGGGTTTTGGGCAACTTAGAAAGGGGTGTTGGGCTGCAAGGAGAAGGAGGCTTTCACGGTTACCCGGTTAACCGTTGGAGTACCAAACGACCTCCAAATGATCCGAAACTTGACAGGCGGTCTACCGGTGCTATACCAAGGCCACTTGACAAACCTCGGTCCATTCCGAGACCGTTTGACACCCGCACACGAAAAGAGGTAAAAGGGGGCGCCGGGAGACATAGGAGTGCCGGATTGCAAAACGGACAACGGGGAAAATGCTCGGATGCATGAGACGAACACGTATGCAAAATGAAACGCACATGATGGCATGATATGAAATGCAGATGATGACATGGCAAAGTGCAACACGCAAGCAAATGACATGGCAATGACAGCGAATAATGGCGGACACTGGGGCGATCGAATCCGGGCGTTACGCGCGCCTCTCGATCTATCCTACGCTTCTCCTCCTCCTCGCTTCGTCGGTTGTCATGGCTCCGATCCGCCGGTTCTCCAAGGAAGAGAAGGAAAGGCTCCTCAAGAGGATCCTGACCCGCCCCCCAATGAAGCGGCTTGCTCTCTTGTGTCGAGGCAGAGGCTGCTACAGGAGGCGCCCATGCCCTGGTGCGGCGGCCGCCACCGTGGTTTCCTCTTCCCTTGTATGCGCAAATTGGTGGCCACTGAAGGAGGTGGACGCGGGCGCCACGAGCGGCGCGCCGACGACGCCCGGCGGGTCACGAAGGTGTCGTCTTCCCCCAGAGTCCACGCCGAGGCTCTGCCGGGAGTTCGTTGCGGCGTCGCCGCGCCTCCTAAGTCTTGGATTCATCTTCCTTCTTTCTTCGCCTCCATCGTCCGGCAGGGGGAACCCCTGGGACTCTTGTCGGATTTTGGGTTCCGGCAGACCCTTAAGGTTCGAACTCTGGGGTGCGCACGGAGATCCAACCCTCCACCGTCTCGTACCTGCCGAGTCACAAGAAACTAAACTACTCGCAAGAACAATACAAGAGACACGAGATTTATACTAGTTCAGGCCACCGTTGTGGTGTAATACCCTACTCTAGTTTGTGGTGTGTGGATTGCCTCTTGGGCTGATGAGGAACAGTACAGGGAAGAACAGCCTCGCGAGGGTCTGTTCTTGGTGGGTGTTATGAACTGCTAGGTGGTGTTCCGTCGCTCTAGCTTGAGGATCGGGTCTCTCTCTCTCTCTCTTTCTCCCTGGATTCCAAAATGCCTGCCCGGAGGAGAGGCTCTACTATGGTGGCTAGCTCTACTTATATAGATGAAGGCCCTGGGCCTCTCCCCAAATATTGAGCGGGAAGGGCGCCAACAATTGGCCATTTTGAAGGGGAACAACGGGTACACTTATCCTGACTAAAGTTGGTCCTCGCCTGCCAAAGGCTCTGGTGATGACGCCTGCTTGGGCTCCACGATGACTGCATTCCAGCCGTTGGGGCTGGTCTTGGTCTTGTTGCACCGAAACGGATGCCTTTGCTTGATGCTCTTGCGTGCGCTTGCTCCCTTTGCACCAAAGAGGAAAGGAGGACGCCGCGCGGGCTGGCGCCCGACTGGCGCCCTTGGTCATCATGGCTTGCATCACGGGCACCTTGCGAGGTACCCTGCCTTGAACTCTCCGCCTCCTCGTGAGCCAGCCAGACGAGGCTGCGCCTGAGGAAGCTCTTGGTCGTCCGCCCCGCGAGGCTTGGCCCCTCGCGAGGGTCTTGAGCTTGCATTGATGAAGATGGGCTGTCCTGGGCCTCCTTTGAGCCAGGTCGCAGGCCGCAGGCAGGCAAGTCTGGGGACCCCCGTTCCCGACGCCGACAAGAGCCCCCTGCCCATGGCACGCCTGAATTTGACCGGGCGAGAGGCGAAAGGGCAAGTCTGAGCGTCGTCAAGGGCCCTAACAGCTCCTGCGGTCTTGGGTGACGCGTGGCGGTTGATTGGGCGTGGCGACCTTGTTTCCCCACGCCTCCTTATTTCGTGCCTTGCTAGGCGGACACACCGCTGTACACATCCGTTCTCCTCTTCGCTGTTTGTGCGCTCCAGTTCTTCCCTCTCTCGAACTCCGGCTTCCATTCCCAATCCAATCTCAAATCTCCCTTCCCCATTCGATCGCCATGGCTCCGGACGAAGAAGGGAAAGGGAAGAAACCTGCGCCGCGCTTCGCCGGCCCCGGGCCTCCGCCATGGACCCATCGATCATACTCAACTGGAGGGCTTGGGCAAGGTCAGTTCGGCTCTGGCCACTTCCTTCAACGAATGCGGGAGGACGACGGCCTGGCCCGCGTCCCACTTTGCCATCGACAGGGTAGTCACCGAGGTCCGGTATTTTTGGCGACGCACGCGGGTGGGCTAGTTCCCCCTTCTCGATTTCTTCGATGCCGTGCTTTCCCACTATCGATCCACAAGATGCATCCAGGTCCGAGTCCATTACTCTCCTCTCGGTCTTCGCCGTTTGTGAGGCAATGATGGGCATCCTTCCCTCGGTTGCCTTGCTGCGCCACTTCTTCTCTCTGCACCTTGTCGACCCCACTCAATGCTCGGCGGCGTGAGCTTCGTCGGCTACGCGCCGAGACAATGTGTAACGCCCGGATCGATCGCGCCAGTGTCTTCCAGTTATTCGCCGTCGTTGCCAGGTCATTTGCTTGCGTGTTGCACTTTTCCATGTCAAGATCTGCATTTTATATCATGTCATCATGTGCATCGCATTGGCATACGTGTTCGTCTCATGCATCCGAGCATTTTCCCCGTTGTCCGTTTTGCAATCCGGCCTCCTATGTCCCCCGGCGCCCCCTTTTACCTCTTTTCATGTGCGGGTGTTAAACGGTCTCGGAATGGACCGAGGTTTGTCAAGCGGCCTTGGTATAGCACCGGTAGACCGCCTGTCAAGTTTCGGGTCATTTGGAGGTCGTTTGATACCCCATCGGTTAACCGGGTAGCCGCGAAAGCCTCCTTCTCTTTGCAGCCCAACACCCCTTCCAAAGTGACCCAAAACCCATCCTAACCCCCTCCATGCTCTCGGTCGTTCGATCACGATCGTGTGGGCGAAAACCGCACTCCATTTGGACTCTCCTAGCTCCCTCTACCTATAAATATGCCCTCTTCCCCGAAATTCACGGTCAAATCCCCCCCTAACCCTAGCCTTCTTCCTCTCGCGCCGCCGGACGCGTCCACCCGCCGCCGGACACGTCCGCGCCGTCGCCCCCGACCAATCCCACGCTGACACGTCGTCGCGCGCTCTCTCTCTCCTCCTCCCGCCTGGGGGCCGTGAGGGCCCAGACGTCGGACCGCTGGTCACGCGCCCAGCCCGAGGGAGCCCGCGCCGCCGCCCGCGTCGCAAGGCCGCCCTTCACCGCCGCCCGGCCGAAGGCCGCCGCCCTTGTGCCTCGCCGTCCGCCAAGCGCTGAACACCGCGCCTGCCGCGTCCTCCGCCGCCCTCGAGCCTCCTCCGCTGCCCTCGCCTTCGCCGCCGCGGCGCCTCCTCCCGCCTCGCCGGGCTGCCCGGCCGCCACCGCCATGGAGCAGCGCCCGCGCCGCCTCCGTCCGCGCCGCCGCTGTTGCCGCCTTGCCGCTGATCCGGTCGGGCGGACGGATCCGTCGTCCCCGACCTCCCCGGCCTCATCCCGGCCTCCTCCCCGAGTTCCGGCCATCTTCCCCATCTTCTCCGGCGGAGATCCGGCGAGATCCGCCACCACTTTGAAAACCGTGCAGATCTGGAGGTTGCCCCCGAAATCCAAAGTCCCAGTTTTTCGTAATTTTCATGCCATGTTCATGCCATCATATCTCTGCATCTGTAGCTCCGTTTCGTGCGTGTAATATGTCAAATTGTTCGCCTCGACGAGTGCATCGTTTCGTCTAATTGCAGCATTTACATTTGAGCTCGTCTTGATGCCCGAAATGCTGTTAGAAGAGGGCTATGTGATGTTAGTTTCAGATTCTTATCAGAACATGCACTTTTGTCATTTTTGCCATGATTGATGTGTGCACCCTATGAACTTGAGTCCTACATGTGTTTTGATCTGTGCCGTGCCATCTTTACAGGGGTATATGCAATGTATTTTTGTGATCTCTGTGGTGACTAGCACAAGCATGCAAACTAGGCTTCATGATGTTGCTGATTTCAGCCCCTGTTCTGCTGGTATTTTTATGCCATGTAAACTTGATGCTACAGAGAGATCCATGCTTATTTTGAGTTACTTCAGTAAGGATGTTTTGAACATATGGTTATTCTCTATCCATCCATGCCCTTGTTTGCAATTATGGAGTGACATAGCTTGAGCCAATCAAGCTCTACTTTTGCTATAAAATGTTTCCTGGCAGGTTGTTTACATGTTATTCAATTTTGCCAAGGTTGTTGTAGTTGATCCCTGTATGCTATGATGTTGTTCTTGACATGTGTAGCTTTTATGCCATGCCTTCTTACTGTTGGTTTCCTGGACATGCCATTTATTGCTCTGTAGTGAGTGGTTCAAGCTCACCAATATGCCTACTTATTGTTGTTCCTGCCATGTTTAAATCTGTAATATAACTTGCTATGTTTACATGGGTTCCATCATATCTTCTGATCCTTTTTTTCTTATGGCTAGTAAGGGACTCTTGTTCTATGTATTTAGTAGATTCATGCCATGCCTTTGTTTTCCATGATAAGTCCCTTTAGCATGTTGTTTGATAGCTCTAAACATTGCAACATGATGTTATTTCTGCTAAAGTCTGAAACTGTTAGTATTTGCAATCTTGCCATGTCATTTTGAGCATGTTCTATTGTTTTCTGGAGATAGATCAGTGTTCATGTTTTGTAATGCTTTACCTGTACATCATGCCCATGCCTTTTTTTATTACGTTGAGGTCCTGTAGCATGTTGTTTTGATGCTTGCAATATGCCTAGTTGCTGTTTTGGACAGATTGTTGTTATGCCTTGTATATAGTGTATGTGTTGAACCGTTGCTCCGTTTTGAGTGTGCTCTATATGAAACTTGCTTGATTTTGCATGTAGTTTTATATTATCATGTTGTATCCTTGTTTTGTGGTGTTTGTTTGATGTTTGAATGCATTTTGCATCAATGCCATGTTTAATTGGTTTTGCTCATATCTTCTAGGCCGTAGCTCCAAATTAAATGAATTTTATATGTAACTTGACTAGAATTTCGTGTAGATCATCTTGGTGCATCTTAACTTGATGTTTAACAACTTGAACATAAGTTTTATTCAGATCTGGACCAATTTCGAAATTTGCATATGAGGACTTACCGGAATTGTTCTATGTTGTTTCCTGGCCTCATTTAAACTTGCTTTGATGTGTTGCTTTTGTTTGCATCATCTCTTGCCATGAGTAGCCTCATCTACTTTTGTCATGCATCATGCTTGTTGTGCATCATGTCTTGTCTTGTTCATGTGTGGTGTGTTTACTATGTTGTGTGCTTCTTCTCGATAGTTCCCGTTTCGTTGCGATCGTGAGGATTCGTTCGTCTACGCTTGGTTCGTCTTCGTGGCTTCATCTTCTTCATGGACTCGTTCTTCTTCCTTGAGGGATTTCAGGCAAGATGACCGCTACCCTGGATCTCACTGCTATCATTGCTATGCTAGTTGCTTCGTTCTATCGCTATGTTGCGCTACCTATTACCTGTTTATCAAGCCTCCTAAATTGCCATGTCAGCCTCTAACCTTTTGCACCCTTCCTAGCAAACCGTTGTTTGGCTATGTTACCGCTTTGCTCAGCCCCTCTTATAGCGTTGTTAGTTGCAAGTGAAGATGAAGTTTGTTCCTTGTTGGAACATGGAGATGTTGTTCCTTGTTGGAACATGTTTACTTGTTGGGATATCACAATATATCTTATTTAATTAATGCATCTATATACTTGGTAAAGGGTGGAAGGCTCGGCCTTATGCCTGGTGTTTTGTTCCACTCTTGCCGCCTAGTTTCCGTCATATCGGTATTATGTTCCCGGATTTTGCGTCCCTAACGCGGTCGGGTGATTTATGGGACCCCCTTGACAGTTCGCTTTGAATAAGACTCCTCCAGCAAGGCCCAACATTGGTTTTCCATTTGCCTCACCACCACCTATTTCCCTTGGGAGTAATTAACCCAAGGGTCATCTTTATTCAGCCCCCGGCCAATGCTTGTCTAAGTGTTGGTCCAAACCAGAGCCACTTGCGGTGCCGCCCTAGGCAACTTGGGGTATCGTCGGTTGCCGTGACGTATTGCTCATCCGGCCGTGGCTTGAGGCGAGATCTGTGTGCTACTATCGGGGTGTCGGCACGCAGGGAGGTCTTCTGGTCTTGTTTTATTCTTGTCGAAATGTCTTGTAGCGGGATTCCGAGACTGATCGGGTCTTCCGGGAGAAGAATATCCTTCGTTGATCGCGAGAGCTTATCATGGGCTAAGTTAGGACACCCTGCAGGTATAAACTTTCGAGAGCCGTGCCGCGGTTATGTGGCGATGGGAATTTGTTAATATCCGGTTGTAGTAAACTTGAAGCAAACTCTTCTAAAATACACCAACCGTGTGCGTAACGTGAGTGTCTCTTTTGGGGTTGATCGAGAGGAGAACACGGTTTCGGGTTATGTCGACATAAGTAGGAGTTCAGGATCACTTCTTGATCATTACTAGTTGACGACCGTTCCTTTGTTTCTCTTCTCGCTCTCATTTGCGTTGGTTAGCCACCATATATGCTTAGTCGCTGCTGCAACCTCACCACTTTATCCCTTCCTTTCCCATTAAGCTTTGCTAGTCTTGATACCCATGGTAATGGGATTCTTTGAGTCCTCGTGGCTCTGACATTACTACACCAACAGATTGCAGTACAGGTTTATCACGATGATCTTGGCGAGAACTATGTTTGCTTGTATTGGAGTTCTTCGCTTCTTCTTGATCGAGGATAGGTTCGAAGTCGGCAGCCTGGGCTAGAGGTGGATGTCGTTTGAGCTTGTTTATGTTTCATCCGTAGTCGGATGTTGATCTTGTATATGATGTTGATGTATTCTTGTGGCATTAGTGCCTTATGTATGTATCCTACCTATTATGTAATGTTGATGTAATGATATCCACCTTTCAAAAGCGTTTCAATATCGGGTCTATCCTTGGTGGGACCTTGAGTTCCTTTTGGATAGGGTCGCATATTGGGCGTGTTTCATGACCTCTTGGATTGACTTCAGCCTGCCTCCGCCCTTGGCTGAGTTCCGCGAGAGGTGGCTATGCGTGGATGTGGGGGTGCCCAGCCCCTGCTTCTCGAACCAACCGCTGCTGTCCCCAATTCAGGCTGGGGCGGAGGCGCTTCGAGCCCCGGTTCATCTTCGTGCTGGCGCCCAGCGTTCACGAGGTCGCTTGCTTTGTGACAGCGCCCAAGGTGTTGAAGGAGTTCTGATCGCCGCATTGCTCCTCTCAACGCCATTCCCACGAATGTGGGCCTTGGCGGCCTGGTGATCGTATGAGGCTCGGGAAGAAGACTGGCGCTTGAAGCGCTAAGAAAGTGCTCTGGTCTGTTGGCGATCCTAACCCGATGGCATCCGGCATGAAGGGCCTTGTTGTACCTCTGCCCGGAGCAGGGGTGATTTGGTGAACCAGATGCCTATCTTTGATGAATGGCGGTTGCGCCCGCTGGTCTCGAGGGCCTCCCAGAACCAGTGGTGGTGAGCCTTTCCAGTCGGCCAAGCGGCTCCTCCTCAAGTGGCTGGCGAGGAGGCCTGAGCCGCCCGAGCCGAAGGACCCCCTTGGGGTGACAGCGCCAGGCGATGCTCGTGAGGGCAGCTCCTGAGGCTCATGCCACTTCTTGGTGAGGCGGGCAGCAACCGCCCATGGCCTTCGAGGATGGAGTCCCGAGGCCCTGCTGCTTCTCTTGGTGAGGCGACTAGCAGCGTGCGTCAGGCAGGCGCCCCTAACGCAAGCCGACTTGATGCTTCTCCCTCGCCGCAGGCTGATCCCTGCGCTCAAATCTTGGGTCGTTTCCGCATGAACTTCGAGGCCCTCCGGGAAGAAGGGAGGCCTGGGCGATGATTACCCTTGTCGCTTTCTTTGAAGCGTGGAAGTGCCGCCACTAATGAGTAAGCCTTCCCTTCTCCAGCTCCTGATTCCTCTGCTGCTTGTCTGATCCTTGCCTGCAGGCCCTTCTGCCGAGCTCATGCGAGGCGGGTGAGAGCCGTCCTCCCCGCCGCCTCCCCGTCTCGAGTGCTCCAAGCAGCGGAGCTCTTGTGGTGAGGCGACCTGGGAGGTGAGCCGTCCCGAGTGCGTCGTGGCCCTGCGTGCCTTGCGATCCTTCCTCATGAGCCTTCGAGGCATAGCTAGCCTGCCGTGGGCTTCTCGCTGGTCGTGGATGGCGATTGGTGGCTTCCTGCGCCCCTCGTCTGAGGATGGGCTGGCTCTAGGCCGGGCCAGGCGCTTGCCTTGGCCGTCGCGAGGGTGCAGCCCCAGCCCCTGCCGGAGGAGTGTTGATTCGCGGCTCGGCGCCCGTCAGGGTGGTCGATCTTTGTGGAGGGCGTCTTGGCCCTGGGAAGCGCCGCGCCGTTCGCCAAGAGATTTCTTGAAGAGGCGGCCGAGCGGTGAGCCTTCTTGGTGAAGAGCTTCGACGAGGCCAGCGCCTTGAGGCCGAGGCCTGCGCTGGCATGAGAGTATGCGGCTGGAGGGTGTTGCCGCCCTTGCGGCGCCGCCAGCGCGATCTTGATGATGAAGAGGCCAAGGCGTCATTGGCAGCCTCTCGGGAGGCCTGCTCTCGGGCGTCGAGGAGGCCCGCAGCTAACAAATGGCGAGGCGGCGGAGGCGAACACGGGAACTCTGGCCGGTGTCACTCGTTGGAGGAGCAAGTGGAGCTGCGCGAGAGCCCTTGCGTCGATCAAGGTGGCCTCCGGCGACTTCGGCGGAGCTCGAGCGTGGTGGCGACGCTTGAAGCCTCGAGCAGCAGCGTGGTCTGGCGCAGAGCGAGGCGCTTGGCGGCGGGCAGAGGAGGAGGTTGCAGCACGGGAAGCCAGCGTCATGGAGGAGGTCGGACGCCGGCGGTGGCGCTCGAACCTCGGCACGAGTTTGAGGCGGTTAGGGGTTGATCAAGGCGGTGAGGAAGGACTGCTGCCTTGAGGCCAAAGCCCGAGGAGGCGGCGGGCGGGCGATGCTCCGGGCCGCCCTCGAGGTGGCCTGAGAGGAGTCCACCACCTCTCGGCTGGCGCTCCTTCTTCGCCATGCAGGTGGAGAGTCGAGGCCGTAGCGGCGCCAGAATGCAGACGAGATCGTCGCGGCGAATCTGGAACATGAGCATGGTCCCATGCTCGCATGCGCTCGGGAGAGAGCTAACGCAGCCTTGGAAAATATCTGCAAAGCGGCGGTAGTAGCGCGCCGTACCTTGATTAACTCGCCCGGCAACCTTGATTCTTCAGCGGCGTGGTGGCGGCGGTGGAGGGCGGTCGGTCAGGGCCGACAGGTTGGTGGAGGAGAGGAGCCGCGCGCTGCTCGGGCGCGCCTTCTCTCGTGTCTTCAGCCATCTCCGGGACATGGACCCTCACTTCGATTTTGACGCAGCCATCGCCCCAGTTCCCCAGGCCGTCCGGGGCGACCTGGCGCACTGGGTGGAAGACAACGTGGATGCCCTCGTCCGGGCCTTTGCTCCGGACGACGCCAGCGTGGTCATGGCCGCCCGATGAGGCGGCGTGGTGAACGGCGAGACGCTGGCGATCACGCAGATGGCAGCAAGGCCAGCGGCGCCAGAGCAACGGCTCGGGGAGGTGCTCCTGAGGATGCATTGGGGGATTTGTCCGACTGATCATGTATTGTCCTTGTTCCATTACCCTGCATGAATAGAACTTAGGTTTTGGCCTGATGTAGGTGAGAGCATTTTGGGAGGGCGAGCCCCTTATGTAAAACTTGTGTTCTTCGTATTAGCAGGTGTTACATCGCCCATACACCCGCGCCAAGTGGTTGGCTAAGCGGCTGCGCTAGTTGGATGGTTTACCTTAGTTTCGTCTGAGCCCGAGATAGCTTTGTGGGAGGCTGAGGCGATCCGAGTGTCTCTTGATCAGATCCTTAGGACCTGCAGGAAAAACCCTCCGGGAGGGCCTTGGCGGCGGCAAGCTGGGCTGCGCGTAAGCAGCCTGGCTCGGCTCGCTTGAGGCTCTCGAGGGAGGCAGCTGAGGCGGAGTTGTAACGAAACACGAGAGATTTGCTCGAGCGAGACTAAGCACCCCTTCCCGAACGCGCGCAAATCTTGAACTTCAAATTCAACTTAAATCCAGGGGGAAAACGATAGCGGAGGAAAACCAATGAAAGCGAGAAAAAGGCTGCGTCCGGCACCTAGTCTAGTCTTGGGCGTCTTCTCACCATAGGAGCTAAGTGCTGCTCTTGGGCGTGGAGGAGCCCGGGGCTGAGGTGCACCCTGAGACTCGGGCGTGTCTGCCCCACTCATTATTACGTGAGAGTGTCACAGGCGGGCGAGCCATCGGCATTGGGCCTTCTTCACAGTACCGGCCTTGCTTCATATCGCCCAGACGAGGGCCCGCCTTGCACCACACTCTAGTGCCACCAAGCACGCAAGGAAGCCGGGGCCGCGCCCGGTGGGGAGAAGCGGTGCCAGTGGTTCCCCGACGACCACAGGTCCTCCGCCTGAGGCAGGCCAGAGGCACCTCCCAGCGAGGGCTACTACCTCCGAGAAAGCTTGCTCGAATGCATGCGGTGGTGATGTCGGATCTCTGCCCTCTCCGGCAGCCCCCTCGCCCCTCCCGAGGGGTAGGAGGCTCATGGGAGGCGGGGCAGCTCATCGTGGCGACCTGTACCTCCTGCGACCTATGGTTAGCGTATGTTTGCTCTTGAAATGGCGGTACCCGATAATCGTCGCCCCAGCGTGACCAATGGGACCGTCTCGAGACTCCTAGAAGAGCGCTGCTGACCGGCGCCTCATCCCCCAGTTAGGCTGAGGGTGAGTCTAGTTCTCCCTCATGCGGGTGCCCTTGGTCCATCATATGGGGCCACGTATTCTTCGGCGCCATCATCCGAAGGCCACGCCCGTAGTGCTGGCGTGCCTTGCTGCTCTGCTTGATCGCCCGCCGTGGGAGTGGTGGCGCGCGGTCCACCAGGGCCGTGAGTTGCGTCGAGTCCTTCTTCTCCAGCGGGCGGGCGAGGCAACCCGCCCGCCGGCCAGCGTAACAGCTTCGCCGGTGTTGGGTAGCTTTGGAGAGCGGTAGGCGCGGAGCCCCGTGCGGGCCGCCCTCGGCTTTGGTGGGAGTTGGGTGCGAAGGGGTGAGCCCCGTGGCGAAGCCAGAGCTCCGCCACTCGCTCCAGCAACACGTCGCGGCCGCTCTCCGGCAGAGCTGCGGCAGAGCTCTTGAGCCACTGTGGAGCGCGGCCCTCGAGTTCGCCTCGGTGGGTGTCTGATGATGTGGTCGTGGCGTGGTTGGAGGCTCTTGCTGCTGACCGCGCTGCCTTGTGCGTGTGAAAGCCGTCAGGCCTGTCCGCGTCGCCGCGGCCCTGCAGCGCCCTGCGGACCACGAGCTACTCAGGCAGCGGAGTCGCCTGAGGCGAGCGGCGCTGCGTGAAGTGACCACGCCATGTGGATCTGGGTTGCCAGCTTGTGCGCCAGTCATGGCGATGGCGATCTGACAGGACACGAGGTGGCGAGAAAAGCGGATTCAGCGTACCCTACCTGGCGCGCCAAATGTCGGATTTCGGGTTCCGGCAGACCCTTAAGGTTCGAACTCTGGGGTGCGCACGGAGATCCAACCCTCCACCGTCTCGTACCTCGCCGAATCACAAGAAACTAAACTACTCGCAAGAACAACACAAGAGACACGAGATTTATACTAGTTCGGGCCACCGTTGTGGTGTAATACCCTACTCTAGTTTGTGGTGTGTGGATTGCCTCTTGGGCTGATGAGGAACAGTACAGGGAAGAACAGCCTCGCGAGGGTCTGTTCTTGGTGGGTGTGATGAACTGCTAGGTGGTATCCCGTCGCTCTAGCTTGAGGATCGGGTCTCTCCCTCTCTCTCTCTCTCTCTTTCTCCCTGGATTCCAAAATGCCTGCCCGGAGGAGAGGCTCTACTATGGTGGCTAGCTCTACTTATATAGACGAAGGCCCTGGGCCTCTTCCCAAATATTGAGCGGGAAGGCGCCAACAATTAGCCATTTGAAGGGGAACAGCGGGTACACTTATCCGACTAAAGTTGGTCCTCGCCTGCCAAAGGCTCGGGTGATAGCGCTTTGCTTGGGCTCCACGATGATTGCATTCCAGCCGTTGGGGCTGGTCTTGGTCTTGTTGCACGAAGCGGATGCCTTTGCTTGATGCTCTTGCTGCGCTTGCTCCCTTTGCACCAAAGAGGAAAGGAGGGGACTGCGGGCTGGCGCCCCGATGGCGCCCTTGGTAAATCATGGCTTGCGTCACGGGCACCTCGCGAGTACCCTACCTTGAACTCTCCGCCTCCTCGTGAGCCAGCTGGCGAGGCTGCGCTGAGGAAGCTCTTGGTCATCCGCCCGTGAGGCTTGGCCCTCGCGAGGTCTTGAGCTTGCGTTGATGAAGATGGGCTGTCACTGGGCCTCCTTTGAGCCACGTCCGCAGGCAGAGCGAGCAAGTCTGGGACCCCTGTTCCCGAAGCGCCAAGAGTAGCCCGGCCCCTGGCGCGGCCAATTTGACCGGGCAGAGAGGCGAAAGGGCAAGTGCGAAGTGTCGCGGGCCCTAACAGCTTGCGGTCTTGGGCGACGCGTGGCGGTTGATTGGACGTGGGCGACACTGTTCCCCCACGCCTCCTTATTTCGTGCCTTGCTAGGCGGACACGCTGCTGTACACATCCGTTCTCCTCTCTGCTGTTTGTGCGCTCCAGTTCTTCCCTCTCTCGAACTCCAGCTTCCATTACCAATCCAATCTCAAATCTCCCCTTCCCCCTTTCGATCGACATGGCTCCGACGAAGAAGGGGAAAGGGAAGAAACCTGCGCCTTCGCCTCGCTCGCCGCCGCCGGCGGCCTCCGCTGTGGACCCGTCGATCATACTCAATCTGGAGGGCTTGGGCAAGGTCAGTTCGGCTCTGGCCACTTCCTTCAATGAATGCGGGAGGACGACGGCCTGGGCCGCGTCCCACTTTGCCATCGACAGGATAGTCACCGAGGTCCGGTATTTGCTGGGCATACGTAGGCGAGGCTGGTTCCCTTCTCTGATTTCTTCAATGCCGTGCTTTCCCACTATCAGATCCACATGATGCATCTGGGTCCTGAGTCCATTACTTTCCTCTCGGTCTCCGCCTTCGTTTGTGAGGCAATGATGGGCATCCTTCCCTTGGTTGCCTTGCTGCGCCACTTCTTCTCTCTGCGCCTTGTCGACCCCACTCAATGCTCGGCGTGCATGAGCTTCGTCGCTGTGCCCGAGACAGCGGCCTCTGGGATTGACTTTAGCCTGCCTCCGCCCGCGGCTGAGTTCCGCGAGAGGTGGTTGTACGTGGATGTGGGGGTGCCCAGCCCCCTGCTATGAGCCAACCGCTTCTGTCCCCAATTCAGGCTGGGGCCGGAGGCGCTTTGAGCCCGGCTCATCTTCGTCTGGCGCCGTAACTTTCCAAAGGTCGCGCTTCTGTGATAGCGCCCAAGGTGGTGAAGGAGTTCTGATCGCCGCATTGCTCCTCTCCAACGCCATTCCCACGGATGTGGGCCTTCAACAGCCTGGTGATCGTATGAGGCTCGGGGAAGAAGACTGGCGCCAAGCTAAGAAGTGCTCCTGGTCCGATGGCGATCCTAACCCGGTGGCATCCGGCATGAAGGGGCCTTCTGTACATCTGCGGAGCAGGGGTGATTTGGTGAACAGATGCCTATCTTTGATGAATGGGGGTTGCGCCCGCTGGTCTCTGTGTGGGCCTCGCGAGAACCCAGTGGTGGTGACAGCCTTTCCGATCGGCCAAGCGGCTCCTCCTCAAGTGGCGAAGGCAGGGAGGCCTGAGCCGCCCGAGCCGAAGGACCCCCCCGGGGTGACAGCGGCCGGGCGATGCTCGTGAGGGCAGCTCACGAGGCTCATGCCGCTGGTGAGGCGGCAGGCAACTGCCTGCGGCTTCGAGATGGAGCCCCGAGGCCCTGCTGCTTCTCTTGGTGAGGCGACTAACAGCAAGGCAGCGTCGAGCGGCGCCCACAGCGCAAGCCGACTTGATGCTTCTCCTCGCGCGCGGGCGTGGTCTTCATGACTCGAGGCTGGGGCGAAGTCGCCGGGTCTGCAGGGCGGCCAGGCGCCCTCACGATCCACCTGAAGTGCGATGGTGCCGGTGGTGTCCTTCAAGGTCTTCGACGCGGAGGGTCGCGGCCTGGAGTGCTGCCCGGAGAGGTGGTGGGGTCCTGCTATGGTGAGGCAGGCTGACCGCCCGCTCCTTGACAGCTACAGCAGCGGACGAGCAGTCAAGTGCTTCTTCTAAGCATGGCAGTCCAGCAATGGCTTGATGTCGAGGCGCATATGAGGGAAAATGCGCCCTTGATCATACAGAACGCAAGAGTAATAGCTGCGCTGCTGATAGATCCAGAAACAATCTGATGATATTCTTGGCCTTGAGTCGGGGTTCTTTGCTCTGTCAAAGAAGGTGTTGTGGGCTTTGAAGCCATTTGCATTGAAAGACCCTGTAGAGGTGGTAGTACCTGGGAACCTTGGCAGTCATGGCTTTGGTTTCTAGACTAGAGGCCTATGCGCAACATGATAATCAAACTGAGGACCAGAGGCATTAGGCGGAGGGACCAGAACGGGCCATTTGACAGTGATTAGCTGACCATAGTTGTAAGCTTGCTCAATTGTATAGGGCCTTGGTGGCGGAACAGGAGCAGTGGCAACAACAAAGGCGACGAGTGCTGCGCAATGATGCTTCAGAGCGGTTGCATCATTGGCTTCGCACATTGGTTGGTGCAGGCTCCACATTTGCTTCACCATGACTACGTCATTGGCTTCATTTATGTTGGTGGTGGAAGCCTCAAGATTTTCAACCTCCACTTGATGAGCCGGAGGGTCGGGCACCGGCTGTGTTCACTTCAGAACAACTTCTTCAAGAATGGGGGAGTAGGGACACGTTCTTCTTACTGGTTGTCATCGGTGATGCAGGCGGATTGTCTTCAGCAGCTTTGGCTTCAGACACGGAGACATTCACAGTCGGAGTGGCTTCTGGAAACACTTGACATGCAACAGATTGGTGGTGCACTTCTCCTTCTGGAACGCTCAAAAGAGGGACGTGAGGCCTTGGTCCTTTGTGAAGCCTGCGGAATGCTGGCGACGCCTTTGGAGATGGAGTTGGCTGGGCCTCAAAGTCATCCTCTTCTTCTTGCACAGGTGGTGTGACTTGTTGTTGTTGGGGAGTACTGGGAGTCTTGTTGTTGTGGGTGATCAGCCCATGATGCATCTGAGCAATTGGCGCGGAGGGGCGACTAACGCCGATGAGTTCGCTGTTCGTGAGAACAGGCGATGATACCAAGTTGTGTTCGATCTGAGGAAGAACTTCATCATCTTCAGCATTGTCATTGTGACCAATGTCTTCAGCAGCGGTGGGATCAATTTCTGGAATGGCTTCAACTTCATGAGCCTCTGTGGAAGCAGGCTCATGAACTATTATCCGTCGTTCTTGGTGTTCAGATGTAGGGCGAACCATTGAGATAGGTTCAACAAGTAAGGGCTCTGTGGGAGCAGCTCGGTTCTTCTTGGTTTTGCGCTTCTTCTTGGAGGGAGCAACATCAGAGGCTTCAGGATTTTTCCTTTTTCTGGCTTCAGCCTCGGCAGCCCTCGTCTTCTTCAGTTCTGAAGCAGTTGACATGACCTTTGGCTTCGAGCTAGTCATGCTGCTTGGGAAGACTATGCGAGGTTCTTCCTGCCTTGAAGGTGCAGTTTGGTCAGTTGATGGCTTCAACTTCTTTGCAACCATTCTGGGGTCAATGCCAGGATGACCAAGAGCCTTGCGCTTCTCAGCCTCATTGTAGGCTAGCACACACTTGTCAGCCATACTCTTCATGCGCTCACGAGAGCCTTTAGCTTCTTCGCGCTTCTTGAGAAAGGCTTCTTTGAGCTCGTGCAGCATGATCTTGAAGTTTTGACATCTTGCGCTGAGCTTTGCCACATGCTTCTTGAACCGAGCTTTCTCATAGTCGATCTTGTGCTTCAGTTCAACGATGCGCTGAGCAAGAGCTAGCTCAGAAGCAATGGCGCCATTGAACGAGACGCTGAGGCCAATGGGAAGTTGCAGATCTTCAAAGTTGAGATTTGGGGTGTCAAACCACTCATCAATGAAGTTATGGATGATTGCCACATCAAAGAGAGGCAAATCATTGAAGATCTCTGCTTCTTCCTTGCTCTTGGTCAGTTGCTCAAGAGCATCATCTGCAAGATCTTAATCGCTGGATAGATGAATGTGCTCTTCTCGCAGAATGGCAGCAGGAGTTAATGTCTGATCAGTATTTTTGACGATTTTATTTTTCTTCTCCGTCTTCTTGGAGATCGTGATAGATCTTTGGGATCGCATAATCGCCTTCTTGTGGAGGTGCGATGGCGATGCTTCACGTGAAGCTTTTGAAGGAGCAGCTGATCTTGAAGCCATAGCCTTCTTTGGCTTCTGCGGGTTTGGAGTAGGAGCTGGGGCTTCATCAGTGTCGGTATCATCATCATCAGAATGATCCACTTTGGCACCTTTGACCGAGATGTAAGTGATGAGGCCATCAAGGTTGTACAACGGACCGATGACATTGGGTTCTGCATCACATGAGCCGTCAGCACGGGGAGCAGAGGGGCCAGGGTTGAAGTCTAATCCCAATGACTTCTTGTTTTCCTTGGCCGATGCCTTTGCGTGCTGGAAGTTGCGCTTGAAGAGATTATCGTCACGACACCAGAGCAATGTCGATGGGTCGCCATTTTCAGGCTGAGGTCCACAGACCATACAAGGATAGAAACCCTGTGCAATAGCTTCAGCTCTGTTCTTGGGTGGAAGGCCTCGAAAGAGAATATCACCCCAAGGACTTTTGATAGCATTCTTCTCAGCGTATTCCTGGGTCATGAACTTGTATTTGAACCATTGTTCAGCCCAATATCGTCGAATCCATTGTATTCGTGTCTTGCGCTGATTATAATTCTCTTCAGGATCTGTCTTGTAAAGCTCTGCGAGGTCATCAGGCAAATCTTTTGATGTTCCCCCACGACACTATTTGCCACCCTTCCTTACAGATTTCTCTGCAGCCATGAACTTCAAACTAAATGGCTTCAACACGTTCAAAGGCTTCAAAGGCTTTCGCTTCTTTGGACAAACAGGAGGCGGCCGGGAGAGTTAATGTGATCTTTGTAAGAATTCGCAAGCGAATGCAAACTATGAGAACCAAGGGATTCTCCCACGGACATGTACCTATGACAGCATTAGAGATGCGAGGGAAGGGGAAGAGGTCATATGCATTCTCAGAAGATTTTGAAGATAAATCAGTTTGAAGACATTGACCTCATGATGCGAAGAGATTCACTTATACGTTGAGAGTTGGTTCCAGATTTGTACGAATCCGTGAATAAGTACAAGTGAGGAATCTAACTAGATATGAAGCTTTAAGTGACTATACTAGGCAGTATGAGATGCAGACAGAATAGATCTAACATTGTATAGGCAGAAACCAATTTTGGTAAACAGGATCAATCTTTGAGGATCGAAAAGATGGTAAAAATAGAGTTGTATTTACCACACGAAGAACTGCTAGATGGGATGAGTAGGAGACCGAGCAGTTCAATCCACCGTGCCCTAGCTTGGCGACAGAGGACACCTACGGCGGCGGCGGAGAGGACGATGTCCACGTCCGGCGTGAGGACGGCGTCGGAGAAGTCGCAGGAACTAAGCGCTTCGTCGTCGGCATCGTCGAGAGCTAGCGGTGGCGCTAGGGTTTTGACGAGGTGGAGAGGTGGAAGAAGGTTTTCTTTACCGCAAGGGACATGTATTTATAAGGAAGTGTGCGGCACATCGCAATTACTCAGGTGCCCCTGGCGGTTCACATCTGAGGGGCACGTGGCAAGCATGCAACATACTCAGAGTTGTCCCACGTTCCCACGCCCTCCAGGTTTGTCGGATGGTCGTTCCGGCTTCTCCGGATTTCAAACAATAAGGATGAATCATTTAAAACAGACTTAATGTTTGTCTCGTGTCTTCTCACGACAAGGACGCAGAGAAGACATTTGATGATTTCAATAGAATGCATATTATTTGGACAGATAGAGTTTGAGATAGAAAGCATAGAGAGATTAGGGTCCGATCACATTCACTTAGTTCAAAAGATTCAACTAGGAAGACATAGCTATAAGTGAATGTTGTAAAGGATAGAACACTAGTATGTATATATCAGAAAGCAATCAAATCAACATAGTGAAGAAAATCACGAAGATAAGTTGAAATTTGAAGACAAACCAAATGTGAAGACATAGCAAAAATAACGCCATGAGTGAAACACTTCAAACCTAGAAATTTGGTGGTGGCGTTACCCACCGTATAGGAAGTATTAGACCCAGACACGGCGCACAATTATCGTGGCGCTCCGAAGTCAAATTCCACGTTAATGTATTCACACTCAGAATGTAAGTCTTCATTGATTGAAGATATACTTTACTTCGTGTGTTGCACATCTAAGTCATCAACATGCATAAGTGTTAGGATGTGTGCCTGATCACAGGACATTTTAGGATTCCAAGATATTTAGCTCACACCGTAACTTGCAAAACCTTTTCTCATCCAAGGGCTTTGTGAAGATAGCTGCCAGTTGCTCTTCAGTGTTGACGTGGATGATGTCAATATATTTCTTCATGACATGATCTCTGAGAAAGTGATGACGAATTTCAATGTGCTTTGTCTTCGAGTGCTGGACTGGATTGTTAGCAATCTTGATGGTGCTTTCGTTGTCGCAGAAGAGAGGTACTTGTTTCAGATTGATGCCATAGTCCTTGAGAGTTTGCTTCATCCATAAAAGTTGAGAGTGATACACAGTTCCGCTTCTTTGAAGACCAACAGACAAGTGATCGTGCCAGAAAGTGACATGTGCCTGATGTAGACTTGCGATCCACCTTGTCACCAGCATAATCAGCATCCGAGAATCCAACCAGATCAAATTCTGAGCCCTTTGGATACCATAATCCGAGTGTTGGGGTGTGAGCCAAGTATCGAAGAATTCGCTTCACTGCTAAGTGATGCGATTCCTTTGGTGCCGCTTGGAATCGAGGACACATGCAAACACTAAGCATAATATCTGGCCTAGATGCACATAGGTAAAGTAAGGAACCAATCATGGAGCGGTATACCTTTTGATCAAATTCTTTACCATTGTCGTCGGGACCCAGATGGTGTTTGGCTGGCATTGGCGTCGTGTAACCTTTGCAATCTTGCATTCCAAACTTCTTCAGAAAATATTTGAGGTATATTTCTTGAGATATGAAGATGCCATTCCTTTGCTGACAAATTTGAAGACCAAGGAAGAACTTCAGCTCACCCATCATGGACATCTTATATTGCTCTTGCATCATGTATCCAAACTCATCACTATACTTCTGGTTGGTGCAGCCGAAGATTATGTCATCCACATATATTTGGCACACAAACAGTTCACCATCATATGTCTTCGTGAAGAGTGTGGGATCGAGGGATCCAGGTATGAAGCCTTTGCTCTTTGAAGTCTTTGATCGTATCATACCAAGCCGAGGAGCTTGTTTGAGGCCATACAGTGCTTTGTTTAGCTTGTACACTATATCTGGATGTTTTGGATCTTCAAAGCCAGGTGGTTGAGCGACGTATACTTCTTCTTCAATTTTTCCGTTGAGAAATGCACTATTCACATCCATTTGATATAGCAAGATGTTGTGGTGGTTAGCATAGGCTAGCAGTATGCGAATAGCTTCAAGCCTAGCCACAGGAGCAAATGTTTCATCGAAGTCAATTCCTTCAACTTGAGTATATCCTTGAGCCACAAGACGTGCTTTGTTTCTGACGACCTGACCATGCTCATCTTGCTTGTTTCGATAATATCCATTTTGTGCCAATAATATTATGCTTGCGAGGGTCAGGACGCTTGACAAGTTCCCAGACATTGTTCAGCTTGAACTGTTAAAGTTCTTCTTGCATAGCTTGTATCCATTCAGGTTCCATAAAGGCTTCGGCTACTTTCTTGGGTTCTGATATTGACACAAAAGAAAAGTGTCCACAGAAATTGGCTAACTGTGTTGCTCTTGAACGAGTGAGTGGACCAGGTGCATTGATGCTATCAATTATCTTCTCAATTTGTACTTCATTTGCGAGTCGAGGATGAACTGGACGAAGACCTTGCTCTTGCTGATCATTGTCATTATTCGGAGGATTGTCTTCAGCCTGAGCATTGTCTTCAGGTTGGTTAGGTGCAGAAATGATAAGTTCCTCTTCAGGTTGTGCTTCAGAAGGCATGATTTCACCAGTTCCCATCAGCTTGATAGATTCGCTTGGCGGAGCTTCGTGTAGTGTACTTGGCAGGAGCTCTCTTTGTGAACCATTGGTTTCATCAAATCGCACGTCCACAGTTTCGACAATTTTGTAGATATAGAGGTTGAAGACTCTGTAAGAGTGCGAGTCCTTTCCGTAACCGAGCATGAAGCCTTCGTGAGCTTTAGGTGCAAATTTTGACTTGTGATGGGGGTCTTTGATCCAGCACCTAGCTCCAAATACTCTGAAGTAGCTGACATTTGGCTTCTTGCCAGTAAGGAGCTCATAGGAAGTTTTGTTCTGAAGCTTATGGATGTAAACACGGTTGATGACGTGACATGCTGTATCAATAGCTTCATGCCAAGAACTTTCTTGGTGTCTTGTACTTGTCGAGCATTGTTCGGGCCATCTCAATGAGGATTCTGTTCTTGCGCTCTACGATGCCATTTTGCTGAGGTGTGTATGGAGCAGAAAACTCATGAGTGATTCCCATTGTATCCAGATAAATATCAAGTCCGGTGTTCTTGAACTCAGTGCCGTTGTCACTTCTGATATGCTTGATCTTGACGCCATAATTGTTCATGGCTCGATTTGTGAAGCGTCTGAAGACATCTTGCACTTCAGTCTTGTAGAGAATTATGTGCATCCATGTATATCTTGAGTAGTCATCAACAATGACGAAGCCATAGAGACAAGCAGTTGTTGTGAGGGTAGAGTAGTGAGTAGGACCAAATAAGTCCATGTGTAACAGCTCGAAGGGTTGAGATGTCGTCATGATTGTCTTCGAGGGGTGCTTTGCCCTAGTCATCTTTCCAGCTTCGCAGGCACCACACAAATAATCCTTCTTGACCTTGACACCCTCGATGCCTATGACATGCTTCTTCGTGGCGAGTGTGTGTAAGTTCCTCATGCCAGCATGTTGTAACGCCCCGGATTCGATGCGCCAGGTGTCCTTCAGTTATTCGTCGGTGTTGCCATGTCATTTGCTTGCGTGTTGCACTTTGCCATGTCATCATCTGCATTTCATATCATGTCATCATGTGCATTTCAGTTTGCATACGTGTTCGTCTCATGCATCTGAGCGTTTTCCCCGTTGTCCGTTTTCCAATCCGGCACTCCTATGTCTCCCGGCGCCCCCTTTTGCCTCTTTTCATGTGCGGGTGTCAAACGTTCTCGGAATGGCCCGAGGTTTGCCAAGCGGCCTTGGTATAGCACCGGTAGACCGCCTGTCAAGTTTCGTGCCATTTGGAGGTCGTTTGATACTCCAACGGTTAACCGGGTAACCGTAAAAGCCTCCTTCTCCTTGCAGCCCAACACCCCTTCCAAAGTGGCCCAAAACCCAGCAAACTCCCCTCCATGCTCTCGGTCGTTCGATCACGATCGTGTGGGCAAAAACCGCTCCTCATTTAGAGTCTCCTAGCTCCCTCTTCCTATAAATATGTCTTCCTCCCCGAAATCTCGGGTCCAAACCCTAGCCCTCTCCCTCCTCTCGACCGGAAATGTCCGCTTCCCCACGGACACGTCCGCTGCTTGCCGCCGCCGCAGCCACTCTCCACATGACACTGTCCGCCCGTCGTCGTCATGACGCAAGGCCTCCCCTGAGCCCTCAGCGGGTCGTGCAGGGCCCGACCGCGCCCGCCGCCGCGCCTCGCCGCCGCCCGCTGGTGCCCCACCGCCTCGCGCCTCCCGCGCGTCGCTGATCCTCGCCCCGCCGCGCCGCCCCTCTCCCCGGCGCGCCGCCCTCGCCTCCGGCGGCCGGCCAGCTCCGCTCGACCGAGCCCCGCCGCCCAGCTCCCAGCGCTTCCAGCGCCGCCGCCTCCTCCTCCTCGTCGCCGCTGCCCGCCTCCATAGCGCCGCGCTGCTGGGAACTCGGCCCCGGCCGGATCCGCCCGGCCGCCCGCGCCCGGTGCTGCCCCGGCCCCTCTCCGGCCAGATCCGGCCGCCCGCACCCGGATCCGGCGACCCCCCCTCCTCCGGCCACCACCACGTCCAACTCCGGCGATCCTCGTAAACCATGCAACCCGAGGTTGACTTTCTTCTCCTCCCCCGAAATTCCTAAGTCCTAGATTTTACATATTTTTGCTCATGTTCATCATGCCATACCTTTGCATCCATAGCTCCGTTTCGTGCGTGTAATATGTCAAATTGTTCGTCTCGAAGAGTAGATCATTTCATATCATTGCGTATTTTTCATTTGAGCTAATCTTGATGCCCTAAATGCTGTTGGAAGAGTGCTATGTGATGTTAGTTTCAGATTCTTATCAGAACATTCACTTTTGTCATTTTTGCCATGATTGATGTGTGCACCTTATGAACTTGAGTCCTACATGTGTTTTGTAATATGCCATGCCATCTTTACAGGGGTGTATGCCATGTATTTTTGTGATCTCTGTGGTGACTAGCACAAACATGCAAACTAGGCTTCATGATGTTGCTGATTTCAGCCCTGTTCTGCTGATATTTTTATGCCTTGTTAACTTGATGCTACCGAGAGATCCATGCTTATTTTGAGATACTTCAGTAAGGATGTTTTGAACATATGGTTATGCTCTATCCATCCAGGCCCTTGTTTGCAATTATGGAGTGCCATAGCTTTAGTCAATCGAGCTCTACTTTTGCTATAAAATGTTTCCTGGCAGATTGTTTACATGTTATGCAATTTTGCCAAGGTTGTTGTAGTTGATCCGTGTATGCTATGATGTTGTTCTTGCCATGTATAGCTTCTATGCCATGTCTTCTTGATATTGGTTGCCTTGCCATGCCTTGTATTGCTCTGTGGTGAGTGGTTCAAGCTCACCAACATGCCTACTTATTGTTGTTCCTGCCATGTATGAATCTGTCATATAACTTGCCATGTTTACATGGGTGCTATCATATCTTATGTTCCTTTTTGGCTTATGGTCAGTAAGGGACTTTTGTTCTATGCATTTATTAGATTCATTACATGCCTTTATTTTCCATGTTAAGTTCGTGTAACATGTTGTTTGATAGCTCTAAACATTGCAACCTGATGTTATTTTCTGCAAAGTCTGAAACTGTTATTATTTGCAATCTTGCCATGTGTTTTTGAGCATGTTCTAGTGATTTTTGGAGATAGCTCAGTATTCATGTTTTGTAATGCTTTACCTGTACATCATGCCCATGCCTTTTTTTTCATATTGTGGTACTGTAGCATATTGTTTTGATGCTTGCAATATGCCTAGTTGCTGTTTTGGACAGATTGTTGCTATGACTTGTATAGGGTGTATGTGTTGAACCGTTGCTCCGTTTTGAGTGTGCTCTATATGGAACTTGCTTGATTTTGCATTTAGCTTCATATTATCATGTTGCATCCATGTTTTGAGGTGTTTGCTTGATGTTTGTATGCATTTTGCATCAATGCCATGCTTATCTTGTTTTGCTCATATCTTCTAGGCCGTAGCTCCGAATTAAATGAACTTTATATGTAACTTGACTAGAATTTCGTGTAGATCATCGTGGTGCATCTTAACTTGCTGTTTAACAACTTGAACATAAGGTTTATTCAGATCTGGACCAATTTCGAAATTTGCATATGAGGACTTACCGGAATTGTTATATGTTGTTTCCGGCCTCATTTAAACTTGTTTTGATGTGTTGCTCTTGTATGCATCATATTTTGCCATGAGTAGCTTCATGTAGCTTTGTCATGCATCATGCTTGTTTGTGCATCATGCCTTGTTCATGTGTGGTGTGTTTACCTATGTTGTGTGCTTCTTCTTGTTAGTTCCTGTTTCGTTGCGATCGTGAGGATTCGTTCGTCTACGCTTGGTTCGGCTTCTTCCGTTCGTCTTCTTCATGGACTCGTTCTTCTTCCTTGCGGGATTTCAGGCAAGATGACCGCTACCCTGGATCTCACTACTATCATTGCTATGCTAGTTGCTTCGTTCTATCGCTATGCTGCGCTACCTATTACCTGTTTATCAAGCCATCCCAAATTGCCATGTCAGCCTCTAACCTTTTTCCCCTTCCTAGCAAACCGTTGTTTGGCTATGTTACCGCTTTGCTCAGCCCCTCTTATAGCGTTGTTAGTTGCAGGTGAAGATGAAGTTTGTTCCTTGTTGGAACATGGAGATGTTGTTCCTTGTTGTAACATGTTTACTTGTTGGGATATCACAATATATATTATATTATTAATGCATCTATATACTTGGTAAAGGGTGGAAGGCTCGGCCTTATGCCTGGTGTTTTGTTCCATTCTTGCCGCCCTAGTTTCCGTCATATCGGTATTATGTTCCCGGATTTTGCGTCCCTAACGCGGTCGGGTGATTTATGGGACCCCCTTGGCAGTTCACTTTGAATAAGACTCCTCCAGCAAGGCCCAACATTGGTTTTACCATTTGCCTCACCTACCCCCCTTTTCCCTTGGGTTTCCGGAGCCCGAGGGTCATCTTTATTTTAGCCCCCCCGTGCCGGTGCTCCTTCGAGTGTTGGTCGAACCGAAAGCAGATCTGCGGGGCCACCACGGGCAACTCGAGGCTTGGTTTTACTCAGAGGCTGACTTATCCGGTGTGCCACGAGAACGAGGTACGTCGACTCCTATCGGGATTTGTCGGACATCGGGCGGCTTTGCTGGTCTTGTTTTATTCTTTGTCGAAATGTCTTGTAGCCGGATTCCGAGACTGATCGGGTCTTCCGGGAGAAGGAATATCCTTCGTTGATCGCGAGAGCTTATCATGGGCTAAGTTGGGACACCCCTGCAGGGTATAAACTTTCGAGAGCCGTGCCCGCGGTTATGTGGCAGATGGGAATTTGTTAATATCCGGTTGTAGTAAACTTGAAGCAAACTCTTCTAAAATACACCAACCGTGTGTGTAACCGTGAGTGTCTCTTTTCGGGGTTGATCGAGAGGAGAACACAGTTTCTTGGGTTATGTCTGACGTAAGTAGGAGTTCAGGATCACTTCTTGATCATTACTAGTTGGCGACCGTTCCTTTGTTTCTCTTCTCGCTCTCATTTGCATATGTTAGCCACCATATATGCTTAGCCGCTGCTGCAACCTCACCACTTTCCCCTTCCTTTCCCTAAGCTTTGCTAGTCTTGATACCCATGGTAATGGGATTGCTGAGTCCTCGTGGCTCACAGATTACTTCACCAACAGTTGCAGGTACAGGTTATGCGATGATCATGATGCGAGAGCGATGTTTATTTGTGTTGGAGTACTTCTTCTGCTTCTTCTTCGATCAGGGGATAGGTTCCAGATCGGCAGCCTGGGCTAGCAGGGTGGATGTCATTTGAGTTTCTGTTTATGTTCCATCCGTAGTAGGATGTTGATCTTGTATATGATGTTGATGTATTCTTGTGGCATTTGTGCCTTATGTATGTATCTCCATCTATTATGTAATGTTGATGTAATGATATCCACCTTGCAAAAGCGTTTCAATATCTTGGGTCTATCCTTGGTGGGACCGTCGAGTTCCTTTGGATAGGGTCGATATTGGGCGTGACATGTCCCGACCTCGATGCGAGCCAGATTCAAGCTTTTGCAAGAAGACATACGGCAAGTTGTGGACCTCTGAGAAATCTACCATGTATAGATCATCTTTCCGATACCCTTCAAAGACTAGACTTGTCAGATTCCATTAGTACAAGGCAACGATATTTTCCGAATAGCACAATCATGTTCAAGTTACAAAGCATCAAGACAGATATTAAGTTGAAACCAAGGGATTCAACAAGCATCACTTTATCCATGTGTTGATCCTTTCAGATTGCAACTCTACCTAGACCCAATACCTTGCTTTTACCAGTGTCAGCAAATGTGATGTGACTCTTGTCTGATGGACGTAAGGTTGAGTCCATGAGAAGACTTCGATCACCAGTCATATGATTAGTGCATCCGCTGTCCATAATCCATTCTGAAGCATGAGGTATCATACCCTACAGTACAGTTAGGGGGATAGGCTTCACCAAGAGCATTGTGAAGCATAAACATTTGACGGGAAAGAGGATTATTGAATCTCAGATCAAGATTAGGACTGATAGGATGAATGACAAACAATTCAGGAACAAAATACATAGTGAGACCATTTGGGCATTTGATCTTGCGCCCTACAAGATGTTTTAGGTCCCCAACAATAGCATTAGACGCCTTTGATTTTTGGCTGGAGACCCTTCCCTTCAAAAGAAGGTTAATTCTTCTTAACCACCCACATCTTCAGGGGTGGCTTAGAAGCAATGAGTCTAAGTGCATCATCTGAGAACTTTGGCTTTGGAGCCCTAGCAAATAGCCTTGCAGGAGATGAATGATACTCATATGAATAAGTAAAAAAGTTCTTAGTTCTATGAACATAGCAGTTTGAAGACACACGCTCATATTCATAAGTTTGAGTATGGTTTCCCTGCAAAACATTGGCGTTAGGGTGACTCAGGTGAGTCCTCTGTTTGTTTGAAGCCTTTGGACCATATGACGCCTTAGGTCTGGGGTTTCTATTTTTCCCAGGTGGTGTCATGATCACATTCACTGGAAGATTCTCAAGACAGCTCTTGGGAACCCAGATCTTCTTCATAGGTGGTCCATTCTGCAGCTTAGTACCAATACACGGCAAACACTTCACCATTCGATTCTTGAACAGCTTATAGTTTGCATCAAGGATTCATCAATGATAATAGGATTAGCACAGGTAAAGCGGATAAGGTGAATGGATCCTTTGAAGGTCCCTTTGCAGCAACCCATGTGGTTTTGGCATCGCCAAAGCTTCAAAGAGGAACCATCAACATTCATTTTCCTCTCGAACCCAACACCCTCCTTCCTAGGGTTTCGGTTCAGAATCTGCTTTTTGAGGACATCGCAAAGTGTCTGATGTCCTTTCAGACTTTTATACATCCCTGTTTCAAGCAATGTCTTCAACCTAGCATTTTCATTAGCAATAGTAGTGGTATCCTCCGCAGAGGGGTTAGTTACCACATTAGTAGTTGAAGACAATGCAACAAAGAGCAGCGATGGAACATTCAAGAACAGAGGTAGCGTTATCACGCTCAAGGTATTTTAGACATGGTGGTTCAAATCCATCTGAGCGGGACTGATCTGTTGAGCTTAAGTGACTCATTCTCTTTTGAAGATCTTCATGAGCCGCTCTCAATTTCTCAAGCTCTTGCTTCCTTTGAAGATAATCATAGGAGAGCTTTTCATGAGTGGTTGAGAGCGTTTCATGACGACTTTCAAGTTCTTGGTACTTAGCATGAAGATTTTTTATGTCATCAACTAAGGACTGTGAACGTGTCATTTCCGCGTCCAATAGGTCATCGCTTTTGTCTAACAGTTTTTGAGTATGTTCCATAGATTTTTGTTGTCCAGTTGCAATTTTAGCAAGTGTTTTGTAGCTGGGCTTGGATTCACAATCAGAGTCATCTTCACTTGATGTTTGAAAGTAAGCATCACGTGATTTTACCTTGGCACCACGTGCCATGAAGCAGTAGGTGGGAGCAGGGTCGTCCTTGTCATCAGCTTCAGCGTTGGTGTGGAAGTCATTGTCTTCAGTGTTGAAGATGGACTTGGCAACATAGGCTGTGGCTAGAGCCAGACTTGCAATGCCAGGGTCGGACTCCTCTTTAGACTCCACCTCCGCCTCCTCAGAAGCAGACTCCTCCTCTGAATCCATTTCATTGCCAACAAAAGCACGAGCCTTGCCAGATGAGCTCTTCTTATGAGATGAAGACTTTGATGAGGCCTTGGAAGAAGACTTTGAAGATTTCTTCTTCTTCTTGTCATCAGAATCATACTCCTTGCTATTCTTCTTCTTCTTCTCATTGTCCCACTGTCGACACTCAGATATATAGTGTCCAGGTTTCTTGCACTTGTGACATGTTCTCTTCTTGTGGTCATGAGTGGAAGCTTCATCATTTCTTGAGCTAGATCATGAATACTTTCGGAAGCCCTTCTTCTTAGTGAACTTCTGGAACTTCTTCACAAGCAAAGCAAGTTCCTTTCCAATGTCTTCAGGATCATCAGAGCTGCAGTCACATTCTTCGTCAGATGAGGAAACAACTTTTGCCTTCAAAGCGCGAGTACGGCCATAGTTGGAACCATAGATATCTCTTTTCTCAGAAAGCTGAAACTCATGTGTGTTAAGCCTCTCAAGTATATCACACGGATCGAGTGTCTTGAAGTCAGGGCGTTCTTGTATCATGAGAGCAAGGGTGTCAAAGGAGCTGTCAAGTGATCTCAGTAGTGTCTTGACGATTTCATGCTTGGTAATCTCTGTGGCGCCGAGAGCACGAAGCTCATTTGTGATGTCAGTGAGGCGATAAAATGTGAGCTGGACATTTTCATTGTCATTTCTCTTGAAGCGATGGAAGAGATTGCGAAGAACACTGATCCTTTGATCTCTCTGGGTTGAGTCGCCTTCGTTGACCTTGGATAGCCAATCCCAGACTAGCTTCGACGTTTCCAGAGCACTCACGCGGCCATACTGTTCTTTGGTCAGATGACCACAGATGATGTTCTTGGCGGTTGAGTCCAATTGAATGAACTTCTTGACATCAGCAGGGGTGACACCTTCACCAGTTTTGGGAACGCCATTCTTGACGACATACCAGAGGTTGACATCAATGGCTTCAAGATGCATGCGCATCTTATTCTTCCAGTAGGGATATTCAGTTCCATCGAACACGGGGCAAGCAGCGGAGACTTTGATTATCCCTGCAGTCGACATAGCTAAAACTCCAAGTGGTTAAACCGAATCACACAGAACAAGGGAGTACCTCACTCTGATACCAATTGAAAGTGCTAGTTATCGACACGTGTTCCAACGGTCAGATTTCAAACACACACGGCAACTTTACTTGGGCTACAAGCAAAGCTGACTCATCCAGCTCTAGATAGGATTTTCTCTCATTGTCTTCGCTCGAAGACATAGGATTTGGGTTGAGCATCACTTGATCATTACGACTTTGTTCACTTGGACCCCACTTAACGAAGACGGTGGTTCCTATGACTAAACAAAGAAGAAAAAGGAAACAATGAAACGACACATCTTCAAGGCCCATAGTCTTCACTCAATGTCTTCTCATGTCATAGTCTTCAATATGAATATCTTCACATACCACCATTGTCGCCAATGTCTTCATACATTTTAGGGTCATCTCCGTAGGTAAATCGAATCAATGAGGGACACTACCTGTGTTATCCTGCAATTCTCACAAACACATTAGTCCCTCAACCAAATTTGTCGTCAATACTCCAAAACCAACTAGGGGTGGCACTAGATGCACTTACAGTTTGAGATTACTAAAGTATGAAACAATTGCTTGGCTTGTCATCGGGGTTGTGCATGATGAGAGCATTCTTGTGTGACAAAAATGGAGCATGACTAAACTATATGATTTTGTAGGGATGAACTTTCTTTGGCCATGTTATTTTGAGAAGACATAATTACTTAGTTAGTATGCTTGAAGTATTATTATTTTTATGTCAATATGAACTTTTGTCTTGAATCTTTCGGATCTGAATATTCATACCACAATTAAGAAGAATTACAATGAAATTATTCCAAGTAGCATTCCACATCAAAAATTATCTTTTTTATCATTTACCTACTCGAGGACGAGCAGGAATTAAGCTTGGGGATGCTTGATACGTCTCCAACGTATCTATAATTTTTTATTGCTCCATGCTATATTATCTACTATTTTGGGCAATATTGGTCTTTATTATCCACTTTTATATTACTTTTGGGACTAACCTATTAACCGGAGGCCCAACCCAGATTTGCTGTTTTTTTGCCTATTTCAGTCTTTCGAAGAAAAGGAATATCAAACGGAGTCAAAACGGAACGAAATCAGCTGGAGAAGTTATTTTTGGAAGGAAAGCTACCGGATGGACTTGGACCCCACGTCAAGGAAGCCACGAGGGTGGGGGGCGAGCCCACCCCCAAGGGCGCGCCCCTGCCTCGTGGGGCCCTCGTGGCTCCCCTGACGTGCTTCTCCCGCCTATATAACTCCACGTACCCTAAAACTTCCAGAACAGAGATTAGATCGGGAGTTCCGCCGCCGCAAAACCTCCAGAGCCACCAAAAACCAATTAGGGCCCTGTTCCGGCACCCTACCAGAGGGGGGAACCCTCACCGGTGGCCATCTTCATCATCCCGGCGCTCTCCATGACGAGGAGGGAGTAATTCACCCTCGGGGCTGAGGGTATGTACCAGTAGCTATGTGTTTGATCTCTCTCTCTCTCTCTCTCTCTCTCTCTCTCTCGTGTTCTTGATTTGGCACGATCTTGATGTATCGCGAGCTTTGCTATTATAGTTGGATCTTATGTTTCTTCTCCCCCTCTACTCTCTTGTAATGGATTGAGTTTTCCCCTTGAAGTAATCTTATCGGATTGAGTCTTTAAAGATTTGAGAACACTTGATGTATGTCTTGCCGTGCGTATCTGTGGTGACAATGGGATATCATGTGATTCACTTGATGTATGTTTTGGTGATCAACTTGCGGGTTTCGCCCATGAACCTATGCATAGGGGTTGGCACACGTTTTCGTCGTGATTCTCCGGTAGAAACTTTGGGGCACTCTTTGAGGTTCTATGTGTTGGTTTGAATAGATGAAAGAGATTGTGTGATGCATATCGTATAATCATACCCACGGATACTTGAGGTGACATTGGAGTATCTAGGTGACATTAGGGTTTTGGTTGATTTGTGTCTTAAGGTGTTATTCTAGTACGAACTCTAGGACTGTTTGTGACACTTATAGGAATAGCCCAACGGATTGATTGGAAAGAATAACTTTGAGGTGGTTTCGTACCCTACCATAATTTCTTTGTTTATTCTCCGCTATTAGTGACTTTGGAGTGACTCTTTGTTGCATGTTGAGGGATAGTTATGTGATCCAATTATGTTATTATTGTTGAGAGAACTTGCACTAGTGAAAGTATGAACCCTAGGCCTTGTTTCCTAGCATTGCAATACCGTTTACGCTCACTTTTACCACTTGTTACCTTGCTGTTTTTATATTTTCAGATTACAAAAACCTATATCTACCATCCATCTTGCACTTGTATCACCATCTCTTCGCCGAACTAGTGCACCTATACAATTTACCATTGTATTGGGTGTGTTGGGGACACAAGAGACTCTTTGTTATTTGGTTGCAGGATTGATAAACCTTAGGTCATCCACTTGAGGGAAATTTGCTACTGTCCTACAAACCTGTGCACTTGCAGGCCCAACCACGTCTACAAGAAGAAGGTTGCGTAGTATACATCATTCCCTTTGTCATCGGTATGTTACTTGCCCGAGATTTGATCGTCGGTATATTAATACCTAATTCAATCTCCTTATCGGCAAGTCTCTTTACTCGTTCTGTAATACATCATCCCGCATCTAACTCATTAGTTGCAATGCTTGCAAGGCTTAAGTGATGTGCATTACCGAGAGGGCCCAGAGATACCTCTACAACAATCGGAGTGACAAATCCTAATCTCGAAATATGCCAACCCAACATGTACCTTCGGAGACACCTGTAGAGCACCTTTATAATCACCCAGTTACGTTGTGACGTTTGGTAGCACACAAAGTGTTCCTCCGGTAAACGGGAGTTGCATAATCTCATAGTCATAGGAACATGTATAAGTCATGAAGAAAGCAATAGCAACATACTAAACGATCGAGTGCTAAGCTAATGGAATGGGTCAAGTCAATCACGTCATTCTCCTAATAATGTGATCCCGTTAATCAAATGACAACTCATGTCTATGGTTAGGAAACATAACCATCTTTGATCAATGAGCTAGCCAAGTAGAGGCATACTAGTGACAATCTGTTTGTCTTTGTATTCACACATGTATTGTGTTTCCGGTTAATACAATTCTAGCATGAATAATAAACATTTATCATGATATAAGGAAATAAATAATAACTTTATTATTGCCTCTAGGGCATATTTCCTTCAGTCTCCCACTTGCACTAGAGTCAATAATCTAGATTACACAGTAATGATTCTAACACCCATGGAGCCTTGGTGCTGATCATGTTTTGCTCGTGGAAGAGGCTTAGTCAACGGCTCTGCTACATTCAGATCCGTATGTATCTTGCAAATTTTTATGTCTCCCACCTAGACTAGATCCCGGATGGAATTGAAGCGTCTCTTGATGTGCTTGGTTCTCTTGTGAAATCTGGATTCCTTCGCCAAGGCAATTGCACCAGTATTGTCACAAAAGATTTTCATTCGACCCGATGCACTAGGTAAGACACCTAGATCGGATATGAACTCCTTCATCCAGACTCCTTCATTTGCTTCTTCTGAAGCAGCTATGTACTCCGCTTCACACGTAGATCCCGCCACAACGCTTTGTTTAGAACTACACCAACTGACAGCTCCACCGTTCAATGTAAACACGTATCCGGTTTGCGATTTAGAATCGTCCGGATCGGTGTCAAAGCTTGCATCAACGTAACCATTTACGATGAGCTCCTTGTCACCTCCATAAATGAGAAACATATCCTTAGTCCTTTTCAGTTATTTCAGGATGTTCTTGACCGCTGTCCAGTGATCCACTCCTGGATTACTTTGGTACCTCCCTGCTAGACTTATAGAAAGGCACACATCAGGTCTGGTACACAACATTGCATACATGATAGAGTCTATGGTTGAAGCATAGGGAACATCTTTCATCTTCTCTCTATCTTCTGCAGTGGTCGGGCATTGAGTCTCACTCAACTTCACACCTTGTAACACAGGCAAGAACCCTTTCTTTGCTTGATCCATTTTGAACTTCTTCAAAACTTTGTCAAGGTATGTGCTTTGTGAAAGTCCAATTAAGCGTCTTGATCTATCTCTATAGATCTTGATGCCTAATATGTAAGCAGCTTCACCGAGGTCTTTCATTGAAAAACTCTTATTCAAGTATCCCTTTATGCTATCCAGAAATTCTATATCATTTCCAATCAGCAATATGTCATCCACATATAATATCAGAAATGCTACAGAGCTCCCACTCACTTTCTTGTAAATACAGGCTTCTCCAAAAGTTTGTACAAAACCAAATGCTTTGATCACACTATCAAAGCATTTATTCCAACTCTGAGAGGCTTGCACCAGTCCATAAATGGATCGCTGGAGCTTGCACACTTTGTTAGCTCCCTTTGGATCGACAAAACCTTCCGGTTGCATCATAAAGAACTCTTCTTCCAGAAATCCATTCAGGAATGCAATTTTGACATCCATTTGCCAAATTTCATAATCATAAAATGCGGCAATTGCTAACAATATTCGGACAGACTGAAGTATCTCTACGGGTGAGAAGGTCTCATCGTAGTCAATTCCTTGAACTTGTCGAAAACCCTTCGCAACAAGTCGAGCTTTGTAGGCAGTAACATTACCATCAGCGTCAGTCTTCTTCTTGAAGATCCATTTATTCTCAATTGCCTGCTGATCATCGGGCAAGTCAACCAAAGTCCACATTTTGTTCTCATACATGGATCCCATCTCAGATTTCATGGCCTCAAGCCATTTTGCGGAATCTGGGCTCACCATTGCTTCTTCATAGTTCGTAGGTTCGTCATGGTCTAGTAACATAACTTCCATAACAGGATTACCGTACCACTCTGGTGCGGATCTTACTCGTTGACCCACGAGGTTCAAGAATAACTTGATCTGAAGTTTCATGATCATCATCATTAACTTCCTCACTAATTGGTGTAGGTGTCGCAGAAACCGGTTTCTGTGATGAACTACTTTCCAATAAGGGAGTAGGTACAGTTACCTCATCAAGTTCTACTTTCCTCCCACTCACTTCTTTCGAGAGAAACTCCTCTAGAAAAACTCTGAATTTAGCAATAAAAGTCTTGCCTTCGGATTTTTGATAGAAGGTGTACCCAACAATCTCCTTTGGGTATCCTATGAAGACACATTTCTCCGATTTGGGTTCGAGCTTATCAGGTTGAAGCTTTTTCACATAAGCATCACAGCCCCAAACTTTAAGAAATGACAACTTTGGTTTCTTGCCAAACCATAGTTCATAAGGCGTCGTCTCAACAGATTTTGATGGTGTCCTATTTAACATGAATGCAGCCGTCTCTAAAGAATAACCCCAAAACGATAGCGGTAAATCAGTAAGAGACATCATAGATTGCACCATATCAAGTAAAGTACGATTATGACGTTCAGACACACCATTACGCTGTGGTGTTCTGGGTGGCGTGAGTTGCGAAACTATTCCGCATTGTTTCAAATGTAGACCAAACTCGTAACTCAAATATTCTCCTCCACTATCAAAGCGTAGAAACTTTATTTTCTTGTTACGATGATTTTCAACTTCTCTCTGAAATTCTTTGAACTTTTCAAAAGTTTCAGACTTATGTTTCATTAAGTAGATATACCCATATCTGCTTAAATCATCTGTGAAAGTCAGAAAATAAAGATATCCGCCACGAGCCTCAACATTCATCTGACCACATACATCTGTATGTATGATTTCCAACAAATCTGTTGCTCTCTCCATAGTTCCGGAGAACGGCGTTTTAGTCATCTTGCCCATGAGGCACGGTTCGCAAGTACCAAGTGATTCATAATCAAGTGGATCCAAAAGTCCATCAATATGGAGTTTCTTCATGCGCTTTACACCGATATGACCTAAACGGCAGTGCCACAAATAAGTTGCACTATCATTATCAACTTTGCATCTTTTGGCTTCAATATTATGAATATGTGTGTCACTACTATCGAGATTCAATAAAAATAGACCACTCTTCAAGGGTGCATGACCATAAAAGATATTACTCATATAAATAGAACAACCATTATTCTCTGATTTAAATGAATGACCGTCTTGCATCAAACAAGATCCAGATATAATGTTAATGCTCAACGCTGGCACCAAATAACAATTATTTAGGTCTAATACTAATCCCGAAGTTAGATGTAGAGGTAGCATGCCGACCGCGGTCACATTGACTTTGGAACCATTTCCCACGCGCATCGTCACCTCGTCCTTAGACAATCTTCGCTTAATCCGTAGCCCCTGTTTCGAGTTGCAAATAATAGCAACAGAACCAGTATCAAATACCCAGGTGCTACTGCGAGCAATAGTAATGTACACATCAATAACATGTATATCACATATACCTTTGTTCACCTTGCCATCTTTCTTATCCGCCATATACTTGGGGCAGTTCTGCTTCTAGTGACCAGTCTGCTTGCAGTAGAAGCACTCAGTCTCAGGCCTAGGTCCAGACTTGGGTTTCTTCTCCTGAGCAGCAACTTGCTTGCTGTTCTTCTTGAAGTTCCCCTTCTTCTTCTCTTTGCCCTTTTTCTTGAAACTGGTGGTCTTGTTGACCATCAACACTTGATGATCCTTCTTGATTTCTACCTCCGCAACCTTTAGCATTGCAAAGAGCTCAGGAATCGTCTTATCCATCCCTTGCATGTTATAGTTCATCACGAAGCTCTTGTAGCTTGGTGGCAGTGATTGGAGAATTCTGTCAATGACGCTATCATCCAGAAGATTAACTCCCAGTTGAATCAAGTGATTATTATACCCAGACATCTTGGGTATATGCTCGCTGACAGAACTATTCTCCTCCATCTTGCAGCTGTAGAACTTATTGGAGACTTCATATCTCTCAATCCGGGCATTTGCTTGAAATATTAACTTCAACTCCTGGAACATCTCATATGCTCCATGACGTTCAAAACATCGTTGAAGTCCCGGTTCTAAGCCGTAAAGCATGGCACACTAAACTATCGAGTAGTCATCAGCTTTGCTCTGCCAGACGTTCATAACATCTGGTGTTGCTCCTGGAGCAGGCCTGGCACCCAGCGGTGTTTGCAGGATATAATTCTTCTATGCAGCAATGAGGATAATCCTCAAGTTACGGACCCAGACTGTGTAATTGCTACCATCATCTTTCAACTTTGCTTTCTCAAGGAACGCATTAAAATTCAACGGAATAACAGCACGGGCCATCTATCTACAATCAACATAGACAAGCAAGACACTATCAGGTACTAAGTTCATGATAAATTTAAGTTCAATTAATCATATTATTTAAGAACTCCCACTTAGATAGAAATCCCTCTAATCCTCTAAGTGATCACGTGATCCAAATCAACTAAACCATGTCCGATCATCACGTGAGATGGAGTAGTTTCAATGGTGAACATCACTACGTTGATCATATCTACTATATGATTCACGCTCGACCTTTCGGTCTCCGTGTTCCGAGGCCATATCTGTTATATGCTAGGATCATCAAGTTTAACCTGAGTTTTCCGCGTGTGCAACTGTTTTGCACCCGTTGTATTTGAACGTAGAGCCTATCACACCCGATCATCACGTGGTGTCTCAGCACGAAGAACTTTAGCAACGGTGCATACTCAGGGAGAACACTTTATACTTTGATAATTTAGTGAGGGATCATCTTATAATGCTACCGTCAATCAAAGCAAGATAAGATGTATAAAAGATAAACATCACATGCAATTAATATAAGTGATATGATATGGCCATCATCATCTTGTGCTTGTGATCTCCATCTTCGAAGCACCGTCATGATCACCATCGTCACCGGCGCGACACCTTGATCTCCATCGTAGCATCGTTGTCGTCTCGCCAATCTTATGCTTCTACGACTATCGCTACCGCTTAGTGATAAAGTAAAGCATTATAGGGCGATTGCATTGCATACAATAAAGCGACAACCATATGGCTCCTGCCAGTTGCCGATAACTCGGTTACAAAACATATCATCTCATACAATAAAATTCAGCATCATGCCTTGACCATATCACATCACAACATGCCCTGCAAAAACAAGTTAGACGTCCTCTATTTTGTTGTTGCAAGTTTTACGTGGCTGCTACGGGCTTAGCAAGAACCGTTCTTACCTACGCATCAAAACCACAACGATAGTTTGTCAAGTTGGTGCTGTTTTATCCTTCGCATGGACCGGGCGTAGCCACACTTGGTTCAACTAAAGTGATAGAGACAGACACCCGCCGGTCACCTTTAAGCAATGAGTGCTCGCAACGGTGAAACCAGTCTCGCGTAAGCGTACGCGTAATGTCGGTCCGGGCCGCTTCATCTCACAATACCGCCGAACCAAAGTATGACATGCTGGTAAGCAGTATAACTGATATCGCTCACAACTCACTTGTGTTCTACTCGTGCATATGACATCTACGCATAAAACCAGGTTCGGATGCCACTGTTGGGGAACATAGTAATTTCAAAAAATTCCTATGCACACGGAAGATCATGGTGATGCATAGCAACGAGAGTGTTAGCACAACGCGGTTGATGTAGTCGTACGTCTTCACGATCCGACCGATCAAGTACCGAATGTACGGCACCTCCGAGTTCAGCACACGTTCAACCCGATGACTTCCCTCGAACTCCAATCCAGCCGAGTGTTGAGGGAGAGTTTCGTCAGCACGACGGGGTGGTGACGATGATGATTTTCTACTGACGCAGGGCTTCGCCTAAGCACCGCTACAGTATTATCGAGGTGGACTATGGTGGAGGGGGGCACCGCACACGGCTAAAAGATCAACTGATCAATTGTTGTGTCTATGGGGTGCCCCCTGCCCCCGTATATAAAGGAGAAAGGGGGGGAGGGTGCGGCCGGCTAGGGGAGAGGCGTTCCAGGAGGAGTCCTACTCCCACTGGGAGTAGGACTCCCCCCCCCTTTCCTAGTTGCAATAGGATTCAGGAGGGGGGAAGAGGAGAGAGAGAAGGAAGGAGGGGCGCCGCCCCCCTCTCCTTGTCCTATTCGGACTAGGGGGAAGGGGCGCGCGGCTCAGCCCTGGCCGCCTCTCCTCTTCTCCGTAAAGGCTCACTCAGGCCCATTTACCTCCCGGGGGGTTCCGGTAACCTCCCGGTACTCCGCTAAAATCCCAATTTCACCCGAAACACTTCCGATATCCAAACATAGGCTTCCAATATATCAATCTTCATGTCTCGACCATTTCGAGACTCCTCGTCATGTCCGTGATCACATCCGGGACTCCGAACAACCTTCGGTACATCAAAACATATAAACTCATAATAAAACTGTCATCGAAACGTTAAGCGTGCGGACCCTACGGGTTCGAGAAATATGTAGACATGACCGAGACACGTCTCCGGTCAATAACCAATAGCAGAACCTGGATGCTCATATTGGCTCCCACATATTCTACGGAGATTTTTGTCGGTCAGACCGCATAACAACATACGTTGTTCCCTTTGTCATCGGTATGTTACTTGCCTGAGATTCGATCGACGGTATCTTAATACCTAGTTCAATCTCGTTACCGGCAAGTCTCTTTACTCGTTCCGTAATACATCATCCCGCAACTAACTCATTAGTTGCAATGCTTAAGTGATGTGCATTACCGAGAGGGCCCAGAGATACGTCTCCGACAATCGGAGTGACAAATCCTAATCTCGAAATACGCCAACCCAACATGTATCTTCGGAGACACCTGTAGAGCACCTTTATAATCACCCAGTTACTTTGTGACATTTGGTAGCACACAAAGTGTTCCTCCGATAAATGGGAGTTGCATAATCTCATAGTCATAGGAACATGTATAAGTCATGAAGAAAGCAATAGCAACATACTAAATGATCGAGTGCTAAGCTAACGGAATGGGTCAAGTCAATCACATCATTCTCCTACTGATGTGATCCCGTTAATCAAATGACAACTCATGTGTATGGTTAGGAAACATAACCATCTTTGATCAACGAGCTAGTCAAGTAGAGGCATACTAGTGACAATCTATTTGTCTATGTATTCACACATGTATTGTGTTTCCGGTTAATACAATTCTAGCATGAATAATAAACATTTATCATGATATAAGGAAATAAATAATAACTTTATTATTGCCTCTAGGGCATATTTCCTTCACTCCGTTGCCATTGCGACAACTCCACGGGTGTCTCTCTTCGACTCACCAAATGAGAGCATCACCGCCAAGTGCCTCATGGCGAAAGCCACCAACAAGGTAACCCCCAACATCAAAACTAACATCATTAGTTATCCTTCTTTGATGGATTGCATTGATGAACATGGGGAATATAATGTGGAGGAGAATGAATTTGAGTCCTTTATGGGTAAACTCAAGGGTAAATCTAAGAAGCACTTCGTTGCTCTCTTGGAACAACTTGGTGAAGCCAATGACATGATCGAGGCTCGCGAAGATACCATCTATAAGATGGAGGGGCATAGTCGAGACTATGCCGATGAGATTTTGGATCTTTCCAATGCTCTTGAGGAAGAGCGTGATCTTCGTTTGGCTCTTGAGGAGTCACACAACGATGATCATGCTAAGTTAAAGAAAGATCTTGATCATGCACTTGCTATTTCTCGTGTGCTCAATTCCGAGAAAGCCAAGCTTGGGGTTGATCTTGCTAGACTCAAAGAGGAGTTTGAAATACTTGACAAGGCTCACAAGGTCTTGAAGGGTGTTCATGCTAGCCTCAAGGAGTCTCATGATCAACTCCAAGTAAAGCTAACCAAGGAAAAAGCTACATTTCCTCATATGGTGTTAATTGATAATGCAAATGCTACTAACCCGTGTTCTGAGCATGTGCATCTTGTTGAGGAGAATGCTAAGTTAAAGGAGCAACTTGAGAAGGGTCTTGTATCATGCATACAAGGCGAGAAGAACCTCAACGACCTTTTGAGCAATCAAAAGGAAGTTGTGGCCAAGGAAGGGATTGGGTAAGCACCCAAGTCCAAGAACAAGAAGAAGGATGACAAGGCCAAACGACCTCCCCCTCTCAAGCAAACCTTTGTGAAGGAGGGAGAGGGTGCTACCAAGAAGAAGAAGAAGAACACCGTGAAGGGTGGTGATGCCAAGAAGGGCCACACTTCCCTTCTCAACAAAGTCGGCGACTTTAACCCTTCTTATGTGTTGTGCCGTGCTAGTGATGGACATGTTTATGCCAAATTTGTTGGTTCTCCTCATGAATACATTGAATGGTCTATTTGGGTTCTGAAGACCCTTGTTACTAACATCAAAGGACCCATTACAAAATGGGTACCTAAAACCAAGCATTAATCTCTTGTAGGTGTTTGCTTCCGGTGGGGGATCATGGTTGCTCGATAGTGGAGCCACGAATCATATGAACGGAAGCAAGGATTTGGTGGTGGACGTTCACAAGATTCCATCTATGCCCACCAATGTCGAGTGGGGTGATGCCCCATCCTCTAAGGTATTGGGGCTTGGCAAGGTTGTTATTTCTCATGATCTCACGATCGAGAAGGTCATGCTTGTTGAGTCCCTTGCATACAATTTACTTTCTGTTTGTCAACTTGCAATCATGGGCTTTGCCACTTTCTTTGATATTGACGCCGTGGCCCTCTTGTGGAGCAAGACTCTGAAAGTAGCCTTTGTTGGGCATGTCGAGAATGGTCTATATGTGATTAACTTTTTGGAGTGACCCACTAAGACCGCGACATGCCTAATGGCTAAAGTTGACGTGGGATGGCTTTGGCATCGCCATTTAGGCCATGTCAATATGAGATCTTTGCAAAGTCTTCTCAAGGGGGACCATGTCCTTGGACTAACGAATGTTAGCTTTGCTAAAGATCGTGCTTGCAGTGCTTGTATTGAAGGAAAGCTACATGAGAAGGCTCACCCTCCCACGACTATCATTTACTCGAAGAGGCCTTTGGAGCTTGTCGGTGTCAAAACCGGCGGATCTCGGGTAGGGGGTCCCGAACTGTGCATCTAGGCGGATGGTAACAGGAGACAAGGGACACGATGTTTTACCTGTGTTGGGCCCTCTTGATGGAGGTAAAACCCACGCCCCTGCTAGATTAATATTGATGATGTGTGTTACAAGAGTGGATCTACCACGAGATCAAAGAGGCTAAACCCTAGAAGCTAGCCTATGGTATGATTGTTGTTCGTCCTACGGACTAAAACCCTCCGGTTTATATAGACACCGGATAGGGTTAGGGTTACACAGAGTCGGTTACAAAGGTAGGAGATCTACATATCCGTATCACTAAGCTTGCCTTCCACGCCAAGGAAAGTCCCATCCGGACACGGACGAAGTCTTCAATCTTGTATCTTCATAGTCTTGGAGTCCGCCGATGATGATAGTTCGCTATCCGGACACCCCTAGTCCGAACTCCTCGGTAGCCCCGAACCAGGCTTCAATGAACGACGAGTCCGGCGGGCATATTGTCTTCGGCATTGCAAGGCGGGTTCTTCCTCCGAATAATTTATAGAAGATTGTGAACACCAGGATAGTGTCCGGCTCTGCAAAACAAGTTCCACATAACACCGTAGAGAGAATAATTTTTGCATAGATCTGCTGACGTATTCCGCGGCGTGACATCACACCACGGCCAGGCCTTTATATGAATAGTTTTTTTTACTGTTCCACCTCAGCGTGTTTAGCGAGGCGGTTTCCCTGGAATGTCTTATCAAAGCGTAGATCGTGCCCCCTTATTCCGGGATTCTCATCAATACGGATGTGAGTAACCCAACCGTGCCCGTTGGCCTGCCTTCTCAATCAAAGGCGAGTCCTAATCGACCACGGGTGGGCTCTTGGTATTCAACCTCTTTATAGTGAGACCAAGGCCCTCTTCTTTTACACCCTCCATCGAGTTCGCCTCGCTCGAGTTCCAACACCCAAAGCTTCAGATTCAGCGCGGACTTTCGACGATGTCCGCTCCGACCCAGCACGGCCGATGGATGTCTTCCTCCGTCACAGAAGAAGATGTGCTAAAGCTGTGAGACGCCAGTTTCGACCGCGAGATCTCGTGATAGGTTGCCTGCTCGGGGCAGGTCACTCCCACTCTGAGCCCGGCGAGAACGTGGTGTTCGTGTCCCACTTCCTTCGGGGCTTAGGCTTCCCGACGGACCCCTTTGTGCGGGGCTCATGTTTTATTATGGGCTTGATTTCCATGACTTGAATCCGGAGTCCATCCTCCATATTTCGTTATTCATTGTTGTATGTGAGGCCTTCCTCCATATTACCCCCCACTTTGGATTGTGGCTCAAAACCTTCAAGGTGGAGCCAAATACGATCAAGGGGCAGTAAGCAGAGTGTGGAGGGGCGGTCATAAGCAAATGTGCTGATGCTCCGTGGCCCGAGGGCTCTTTTCAAGAGGAGCTTGGTTTGTGGCAACGGAGTGGTTTTATATCACCGCCCTGTGGGCACGAAATGGGCGGCGCTCTCGCCTTCCACTCAGTCCACCACAGCCGGCGGCGCCATGGGTCAATAAGGCTCGAATGGGGCCATCCAAGGATGTTCCCTCGCTGCAGGCCGATTCGAGATCTCCAGAAAGAGGGATCAATCTGGTTGCAATGGGCGCAGGTTATGGTGATCCGCGCCTTCAGCCCTGCAAACGCCGCCTCCGCCTGTGGGAATTCAACCGAGGGACCACGAGCCTCCAAAATTTTATGGGCACGACGCCGTGGAGATGTATAAACTGTTCTTCGGATCACAAGAGAAGTGTCCGGACTTGACCGAGGACGCAGGACTAAGCTGCAATCGCCGGATGCTCAAGTAAGTAGTCCCAGAACCGGACAAGCTGTTCATTCATTTATTTTATATATATGCCCTTTAAAGGAGCTGTTTCTTGAACATGAGTGGATAGCCAAGGCAAAGTTGATAAGGTGCCCGGCTCCCCTCCCGGAGACCACGCCGGATCCCATGTTGACCAAGATGTTGAAGGTCGCGCCTTTGAAGAAGGCGAAGGAGGAGCAGGGAGCAACCGCCTCTGAAGGAGGCTATCAAGGAAGGAGGGATCAAGAGTCCCACCTTCCGAGGAGAGAAGAGGACCGCTTCAGAAGATCCGGAGGTCAAGGCCTCAAAGAAAGGAAGGGAATCTTCGGCAGAGAGTCCGGCGCTGGGAAGTAACCCAACCGCATTATTTCCCCAAGGGGATCAGCCCTCCAGCGAGCCGTAAGTAGAAAGAAGGGGTCTTGTAAATAAGGAGCATCCCTGTATTTATTTATGAAGATAACCGAAATTGTACCTTGTAGTTCGGACCTCAGCCCTTCTCAGCAGAGCTCGTCTTCGGGGAATCTTCTTCGGAGATGATGGAGAGCGAACGCCCACCTGTCGCACTCATGTGAAGCGGACGACCCAGAGGTGTCGTCGCAGAGGGTTCCCCCAAGTCCGGCGAGGGCGGAAGGTCCGGCGCCAAGTGGTGTGCGGTCGGAGGAGCTGAAGGATCCGCTCCGGCGAGCGGCTATCTCAGAAGGCCACCGTGCTCTAATGGGTACGGTGATTGAAAGAGTTGCATCCGCAGAGAGCGGATTGCACAAAGCCGTCAAAAGCTTACTGACGGGGTTTGAGGTACGCAAAAAATATTGTACCTTCGGCGCTTATGCATATAAAATGCGCCATGTATAGATAGTAGCCCCTGAGACTCGGTATGTTGTCAAAATTGACGACGTGCGAGGATCAACTCTCGATTTTAATATATCGCCGCTCCTAAACAGGCGGCGGGCGTCCGGAGGCCAGCCGGACTGATGAATATGCCGAACTAAAGCGGCAGCTTGATGAGGCGGATGCGGACATCGCGCTGGTTAATAAACGGTTTGACGAGTCACAAGGTATGCGACTTCTATGCGGACACCTGGTAAGGGAGCTTGACGCCCATGTCTTATTGTTTGTATGCTTAATGCAGATGGTGCCGCTGCCGTTGAGGAGCTGCGGGTAGAACTCGCCTGAGCGAAAGAGCAAGCCAGGAGTAGTAATGCGGCCGCTTTAAAGGCGGCCGAAGAGCTAAAAGCTGAACAGGCTGCTCACTGCCGAAGCAAAGAGGAGATGGCCGATATGGCCAAAATGTTAAGGAATACTACCGATCGCTGTGAGGTTCTTGAAAAAGAGCGTCAAGCAGAACAAGAGGGCCTAAAGAAGGCCGCCGCCGAATCCAAGAATGCCCAATCGGCTTTGAGAGCTGCCAAGGAGGAGCTGAGTCAGGCCAGGGCAATTGCGGCTGGAAAACCGTTTCTGCTGCGAAGGAAATATACAGATCCAAAGTATGCTCAGTTGGACAAATTGTGGAGTTCAGAGGATGCTTATCTGGATTTGGCGGCGAGCGCTGTGGACGCGGTTGAGCACTTCCGGGGCCAGAAGGGGCACAGAAGGGAAGAGCTGTATTGGTCGCAATTCCATAGTCTGGAGCATCCTCTGTCGTTGACCGATCGGTTGGCCGAATGGGCCGAGCTGAATCGGTTGTCCAGATTTGCCATGAAGCATGTCTTGACTCACTTGTGGCCGGACGGACCCCAGCCGAAGAGCTATTTTGGTTTAGTGCAGCAGTTTCTTGGAGCGGTGCCACGTATCGACGCGATGAAGCGATCGGCATGTATTGAGGGAGCGCGGATGGCTCTTGCCCGTGTCAAGACATACTGGGCAGAGATGAAGGCCACTGACGTTGCATCCAAGGATTCGGACAGAGGCCGAGTACCTGCCGAGCACTGCTTTGAAGAAGTCTTGTCGGGCGCTCGTTTAATAGAGACGCAGTGCTCGAAGGATATTATGTTTAAATGACATGTATGATTTGTGAAAACGATGTTTCAATGTAATATAAGTGCTTTTTATACTTGTGCGTTCAAGTAGTAAACTACTCCCTGTGCGGCCGTTTATGTATATGTGTATATAACCTGAAAGATGGCAGTCCTTGGCTTCAGCCCCCACGCACATAGTGCGGGGTGTTTGCAAAAAGCGCTTTTTCACACTTAATCCAACGCCTTGGTCCTGTTAAGGAGGTGATAGCGAGCAAACCAGGCAACCGGACTATAATGCTTTATCACTTTCACTTAGGCATAGGAGTTCGAGGGTGGGGCTACTATATAGCCCGGGGCACCACACTCTCCCTAATTCGGGTGCGATGTGCCTGATCAAAACCGTCCTTCGTTAATGCGGAGGAATTCTAAACATTCCTGTGAGTCATCGAGTGGTTGACCAGTCTCTCGCTATATCATGACAGTCAGTTTTCGGCTTTCATCGAGGTGCTCGCCTACCAACCGGGCACAATCGCAGTAGTTCTCCTGGTGCCGCGTTAGCCGTGAAAACGGAACATAAGGCAGCAAAACACAGGAGTTGGGCAACCCAACATTTGACCAAAGACATGATTCAGAGCTGATGCATATAAGGCCTAACTCGAGACGCCGAATACTCCCTAAGGTATTCGGTCTTTATGAAAATGGGCAAAATAAGGCCCAAGGCCCTTTGTGTCCAGGTACGCGCAAAAATTCTGGTGCGGCCAATGCCAAAGCACCAGCCTCCTCCTTAGTTATATTTAAGGAACTAGGGGAATGTATATCAACAAGAGACAGTGAAAAAGGTTTACGTAGGTCTTAATCTGAAAAGAATCCTTGCAACGGGTCCTCGCTGCACGCCTGCGCTGTGTCTCCGCAGCCGTATCCTGGACGGGTGTAGCACGTTGTTCATCTGTAAAGAGAGGAACTTAGTTTGAAAGAAAAAGGAGCGTGCGAAAGATGTACTTAATATTAAATGAACAGAGTACGGTTCGAAGAAGTGAACAAAATTGAGCTTTATTGTCTCTTATTATATATGGCATGCGGCCCTCGATGGGGGTATGTCATTGGTAGGCGCCGGACTCGTCTAGCCGCTTCCGGGTTTGAATGACAAATTCAGGTTCTTTGCCTAGCAGAGCCGGATAGCTGTGGGGCTGTCAAGGCAGTCTCCCGTTCTCCCGTGCTCGAGCAACACTTAATACTTCCTTTTAACGAGATGATGCCGCGTGGACCGGGCATTTTAAGTGTTAGAGGTGCATAATGCGGTATTGCGTTAAAGCGGGCGAAAGCTTCGCGTCCCAATAGTGCTTGATGGCTACTTTTAAACGGGACGACATGGAAGAGTAACCTTTCGCGACGGAAGTTGTGGATGAACCAAACACAACTTCTAGCAGTATGGAGCCCGTGCAGAGGGCGTATGGGCCGGGCAGTACTCCTTTAAAGGAGGTGTTGCTACGGCGAATTTTGGTTGGGTTTATCCCCATCCTGCGGATTGTGTCCTGATATATCAGGTTTATGTCACTACCGCCATCCATGAGGACATGTGTAAATTGAATCCGCCGATTATAGGATCCAATATCAAGGCAGTCCATCCTGCGTTCCGGATATTATCGAATAGTCCCGATGGTCGAAGGTGATTGGTTTTGACAACCAGTGCGGCACGCTTTTAGGGGCGCCGCTTTGTTTCTCCTTTTGATCACGTGAAGTGAGTTTACTGTTTTAACCTCTTGTGGGAAAGTTTTTGTTTTCCGGGTTCGCTTGTGGTGCTCGTCGTCATCTTTACTTGGTGTGTCGAGCCCTTGTGTTCGGGCGCTCATCACGGACTGTTTGAAGACCCAACAATCTCGTGGAGTATGGTTGGCGTGCTTCCCGGAGGTACCATGTATTTGACACAGTCTATCCAGAATCTTGTTTAGGTTGGAGAGCTCATCACTATTATCCTTTAGGGGCAGTGTTTTGTTGTTCGGCCGGGAGCTTTTGAATCCGGCGTTGACCGCCGTATTATTCGGGCCATTTTCCTTATTCCGGCGCTGATCTTTTCTACGTCGTGATTTCCCATTTCCATCCGTGATTTCGGATGTACTCGGGTCACTGGTGCTGCATCTAGCCAGCCAGTTGTCCTCTCCCGCGCAAAAGCGGGTCATGAGGCTTGTTAATGCGGCCATTGTTCTTGGCTTTTCTTGGCCGAGGTGTCTGGCGAGCCATTCGTCTCTGACATTGTGTTTGAAAGCTGCTAAGGCTTCACGTCCGGACAATGACTATTTGGTTCTTTTAGTAAGGAACCTATTCCAGAATTTCCGGCTGACTCTCCGGCTGTTGAGTTATGTGACTTAGATCGCTTGATTCCGGAGGGCGGACATAAGTCCCCAAAATTTGCCCAAATGCATCCTCGAGCTCTCCCAGCTTCCAATGGTATTTTCGGGAGGCTTTAAGCCAATGCCGAGCTGGCCCTTTGAGTTTAAGGGTAAGTATTTTATGGCGTGGAGATCGTATCCTCTAGCCATGTGTATGTGGAGGATGTAATCCTCGATCCGCACTCTGTGGTCTGTTGTTCCGTCAGATGCCTCTATGTTTACGGGTTTGAATCCGCTGAAATTCATGATCCAGCACCTCATCGGTGAAACATAGGGGTGTGGCGCCTCTATATTTGGGTGTGTCGTGATCTTGAATTTTGGCGATTGCATTGCTTTGACGAGCCTGCTTTCTTGGCCCATAGATGGTCCTAATCGGGCCATCCTCTTGATGTGAATCCTTATGCGGATCGCATATTGGTTTGTGTGCGGCGCGATTCGCCGCTCTCTTTTTGCCGTGAGGTCGTCCATCCGACCGGGTGTCCTTCTTGCTTTTTAATTGTGGGGTCTCTAAGGCCTCCTCGTCAATTCGGCAGTAGCTTTCTTTTCGGTAGCTCTTTGTTCGGCGATCGTCATTGCATTTATTCTGCGGTGCTGAATACTTTGCTCCATCTAATCCTCGAGTGCATCTTCCACTATTTTGAGCTTCCGCTTCGCTTTTTCAGGCTACGCCTGATGGCGGCGCAGCCTTTTCTCGGAGGTCATTTTGCTCCAATGGTTTGTCCGCGTGAGATCGTCCGGACTGTTGTCTTCGCCGGGGACAGATTGTTTATCCAAGTTGTCTTGTTCGGACGATTGCTCGATAGCTTGTTCGTTGTCCACCGGTTCGCCCTGCTCTATGGTTGTGTCTCTATTGAGGCAGGACTTTGTATGGCGTTTACGTTCCCGTTTTGACTGTTTTTCGAGGGATTTATCCTTCGTGGCATCCCGTTGTTCCTCGTCTTCATTTCCTTTAGGTGTATCCACCATGTATACATCATGAGATGAGGTGGTTGTCCAGCATCCTATAGGTGCTGGCTCCTTGTCGTCTCCTACATCGTCGTCCATACCGTCGATGTCTTCGGAGTCGAAATCGAGCACGTCGTGTAAGCTTTCGACAGTGGCTATGAAGTGGGTGGTGGGTGGGCATTGAATTTCTTCGTCGTCCGTATCCCAACCTTCCTGACCGTAGTCCGGCCGGGGCTCTCCGGATAAAGACAGAGACTTTAGTGAATTCAGGATGTCGCCAAAGAGCGAATGCTGAAAGATGTCCGCGGCCGTGAACTCCATAACGGGCGCCCAATCGGATTCGATTGGCAAGGGCGCGGAGGGTTCGTAGTCCGGAGAGGAGTCCGGCTTCCTGGAGCCAAGGTCTTCACAAAGGACAGGGATGGAGTTCGCTCGATCGTCGAGAGATTGTAGCCCCGAGGTGGTGTCCAACCACTCGCCCTGATCGGGGATCCGCTCGATTAAGGGCCGGAGCGGATATCGTGCGGCCTCTGTGGCATCGCTCGCTGCAGAGCTAGATCATGCCCATCGAGACGGTGTGGCGCTGCTATTGCGCTCGAATCCGTCAAGATCAAGTCTCCGCGGATATCGGCCGATAGTTTAAACTTCCAAATCTGACCGACGGCCCGGGCGTAGCTTTCGATCTGCTCCAGATGGCCAAACGAATTGGCTGCAAGCAGTAAAGCCACGGACGCGAAGATCCGCCCGGGAGAAAAGTCTCACCTGGACCGCGTCGTTGTTGATGATCGAAGGAGCCATCGGGCCTATCGGTGACGACACAGAGGAACTCTTAATGAAAGCACCAATGTCGGTGTCAAAACCGGCGGATCTCGGGTAGGGGGTCCCGAACTGTGCGTCTAGGCGGATGGTAACAGGAGAAAAGGGACACGATGTTTTACCCAGGTCCTGCTAGATTAATATTGATGATTGTGTTACAAGAGTGGATCTACCACGAGATCAAAGAGGCTAAACCCTAGAAGCTAGCCTATGGTATGATTGTTGTTCGTCCTACGGACTAAAACCCTCCGGTTTATATAGAATCCGGATAGGGTTAGGGTTACACAGAGTCGGTTACAAAGATAGGAGATCTACATATCCGTATCGCCAAGCTTGCCTTCCACGCCAAGGAAAGTCCCATCCGAACACGGGACGAAGTCTTCAATCTTGTATCTTCATAGTCTTGGAGTCCGCCGATGATGATAGTTCGGCTATCCGGACACCCCCTAGTCCGGAACTCCCTCAGAGCTCCTTCATTTGGATCTCTTTGGGCCTCCATCCTTTGATAGTCTTGGGGGTAGAAAGTATTGCTTGGTGATTGTGGATGACTATTCAAGATACACATGGGTATATTTCTTCAAGAGGAAGAGCGAGACCCAACAAACCGTCATTGACTTTGCGAATGAAGCTCAACGTCAACACAATGCAAAGATCTTGACTATAAGAAGCGACAACGGCACCGAGTTCAAGAACTACACCTTGGATGAGTTTCTTAGTGATGAGGGGATCAAGCATCAATATTCCGCACCATACACCCCTCAACAAAATGGTGTAGTGGAGAGGAAGAACCGGACGTTGATGGATGCGGCAAGGACCATGATGGCGGAGTTCAAGTCTCCATACAACTTTTGGGCCGAAGCCATCAACACCGCTTGTCATGCATCCAATCGACTCTACCTCCGCAAGGGCTTGAATAAGACTCCATATGAGATACTCACCGGTAACAAGCCCAACCTCAAGTACTTTCGAGTGTTCGGGTGTAAGTGTTTCATTCTCAAGAAAGGTGTTCGTTTGTCTAAATTTGAGGCTAGAGCTTATGAGGGCATATTTGTTGGTTATGCTACAAACTCTCATGCTTACCGTGTCCTCAATAAGTCCACGAGACTTATTAAGGAGACATGTAACGTGGAGTTTGATGAGAATAACGACTCCCAAGTGGAGCAAAGTGGCACTTGTGATGTAGGTGATGAAATTCCTCCTCAAGCCATAAGAAGAATGGGAGTTGGGTTTATCCTACCCATTGAGGAACCCCTTGTGGCAGAAGGAGAAGGGCAATTCTCCACTCAAGTGGAGGCATCACCAACCCAAGGCCCACACGCTTCTGAAGAACAAAGTGAAGGCCCTCAACCTCATGAATATTACCAAGGGCAAGATCAACCTCAAGACGGTGTTGAGTCACCATGTAATGCCCAAGGTCAAGTTCTCTCCTCCAAGCAAGTTCAAGATCAAGAGCAAGCTCAAGATCAAGAACAAGCTCAAGGAGGCGCACAAGATGATCAAGTGACTGCTCCTCAACTCACCTCCGAGGAGGAATTGGAGCGTCGTGTCGCCAAGATTGCATCCAAGCTCTCTACCAAGGGTCATCTTATGAAGAATGTGCTTGGAAGCATTCAAAAGGGGGTAAGCACTCGTAGACAATTGGCAAACTATTGAGAACATCACGCGTTTGTCTCTTGTGTTGAACCCAAAAAGGTCTATGAGGCGCTCGAAGATCCGGATTGGCTCAATGCCATGCATGAAGTGCTCAACAACTTCGAGTACAACAAGGTGTGGAGATTGGTGCCAAGGCCAACGGGGAACTTCAACGTCATTGGAACCAAGTGGATATTCAAGAACAAGCAAGATGCTCATGGGACCATTGTTTGCAACAAGGCAAGGTTGGTGGCACAAGGCTACTCCCAAGTCAAGGATATCGACTATGGTGAAACCTTTGCTCCCGTTGCTCGCCTAGAATCCATTCGTTTGTTGATTGCTTATGCTTCTCATCACAACTTTAAGTTGCAACAAATGGATGTGAAGAGTGCTTTTCTTAATGGTCCTATTAATGAGTTGGTATATGTCAAGCAACCCCCCGGGTTCGAGGATCCCTACTTTCCCGATCATGTGTATCAACTCGATAAGGCACTCTATGGCCTTAAGCAAGCCCCACGTGCGTGGTATGACCACCTTACCGAGTTGTTACAAGACCGTGGATTTGAAGTTGGGATAATCGACCCCACTTTTTTACTAAGAAGGTCAAAGGGGAGTTGTTTGTGTGCCAACTATATGTTGATGACATTATCTTTGGTTCCCCTAACAAAGCTTTCAATGAGGAATTTGCCGCACTCATGACCTCAAAGTTCAAGATGTCTTCAATGGGAGAGTTGAAGTTCTTTCTCGGGTTCGAAGTGAAGCAAAGAAGAGAAGGAACCTTCATCAACCAAGCCAAATACACTCAAGACATGCTCAAGAGGTTCAAGCTAAGTGATGTCAAGCCGGCCTCCACTCCAATGCCCACAAGTGCCAACTTGACATTGATCCCAATGGTAAAGCGGTGGATCAAAAGGTGTATCGTTCCATGATTGGATCCTTGCTTTACCTTTGTGCATCTAGACCATATATCAAGTTGAGTGTGGGAATTTGTGCACGGTTTCAAGTCAAGACTTAAGGAAAGCCACTTTGTGGCGGTCGTTTAATCTTTTGATATTTGGCTCATACCCCAAACTTTGGCTTATGGTACCCAAGAGGAGCAAACTTCAAGCTTGTAGGGTATTCGGACCGATTAGGGGAGACAAAGTGGATAGGAAGTCCACCGAGGGTGCCAATTTCTTGGTTGCTCTTTGGTGAGTTGGTCTTCTAAGAAGCAAAGTTGTGTGTCTCTCTCGTCCACCGAAGCGGAGTATGTGGCGGCCGGTAGTTGTTGTGCACAACTCCTATGGATGAGGCAAACTTTAAAGGATTACGGTGTCATTTGTGACAAAGTGCCTCTTTGGTGTGACAATTAAAGTGCCATCAAGATTTCCCTCAACCCGGTGCAACACTTCAAGACGAAGCATATTAAAATTCGGTATCACTTCATCCGGGATCACATTATGCGATGGGAGATCGAGCTCAACTACGTCAACACTCATGATAACCTTGCATATATTTTCACGAAGCCATTGGATGAAGCAAGATTTCGCGAGTTAAGGCATGAGCTAAATATCATTGATTCGAGCAATGTTGCTTGAACCCTTGCACACCCCACCATACTCAACTTGTTGTCTTGTTTAGATGTAGGCATGGACATAGGGGGAGAGTTGTTCTCTCAATGAACTCTCCCTTCCCCCATTATGCATAAATTGATCAACTCTTTCACATTAGCCATTTTTTATGGTACGTGTGCTTCAAAGACGAGTTTTGGTCATGGGCCCAAGGATAATTCTTCGGGGTGCCATACCAATTGACTCAAACATAGGTGGCTCCGGCCACTGCCCTCTCCTTGGAGAGGTTGTGTCTCGTGGTTGATCCTTGTTGTCTCTTGCCCTTCTTTCTTCACGCTGAGCGTGTTCTTGTGGTGTCTCGTTTGCTTGAAGTTTCCTTGCGAAGACCTTTTATCTTGTGTTTGAAACGTGCATCTTCTTGAGCTCACGGTACTACCGCGGCATGCCACCGTACTACCGCATGTGGAGCGCACGGTACTACCGCACCCAGCGCGACAGTAATTTTTTACTGCCGCCTAGGGGAGCGGTACTACCGCGATGAGGCGCGGTACTACCACGATGAGGCGCGGTACTACGATGATGACGAAAAGCGTGGGGTTAAGATTCGGCAGGGGAGTTCCAACTCCCCCATACCCATTTGCTTGTCTCTCCCCCCCCCCGCCTCTCTCTCTCCTGCTCAAGAACGACGCCGGAGACCCTCGCCGGATCTCCGTCTCCGGCCACTCTCCTCGGATTCCGACCGGTGGGATCGTTCCCCACCACTTCATATTGCCATGGAACAAGGTTTCTCCCCAAATCCCTCTCTCTCTCTCTCGTTTGTTCTTTTGCCTCTAGGTTTTTGGGGAGATGCATGTGTTCTTGAGATTTTAGGCCAAATTTATGCAAGAGTAGGATGTAGGAGAGTAGTGTTGCGTAGAAATTATAACTGATAAGTTGTCCCGTGGTAGATTTGATCAACCATACTACCGCCGCGTTTCCGCGGTTCTTATCAGATTCAAAGTGGTTCGGATCTGACGCCATGCGGTACTACCACACCTGTGTTGCGGTACTACCGCTGGTCTGGTACTACCGCCCGTCAGTTGCGGTACTACCGCACGTGCTGTGGTACTAAGGTCCTACTTCCTCTCCAAGCCCCGGTACTACCGTGTCTTCATGCGGTACTACCGCGACTAGGAGCGGTACTAAAATTTTAGTACCGTGCGAACTGGCAGTACTACCGTTGTTGTCCAATCTTCTTCTTGGCAGTTACCACGTATGCTTCCTACATGTTTCCCTTGTTTTGCTGAGGTCTTTGCATTGATTCTTCTCGCTTTTCATGTGTGTTTTGTGTTTGATGTCTTAGGTGGTGGCTCCGGTGCTCCTGCTCGCCGTTCCAATCCCAGTCATGACACTAGCTCCAAGCATCTGCGCAATCAAGACGAAGCTCCAGAGGGCTCCAATGCCCCCAACGCAGGACCAAGACCACCGCCACTAAGCAGAAGGAGCACACCATGGGCATGGATGAGATTCCACAGGCAGAGTTTCTCGCTCGAAGGAGGATCAACCCCTATGTGAGTCCTCGTGCCAACATCAGAGGCAATGATCTATTCTGGAGCAAGCAATAGAACCTCATCTATCTGGATGTGATAAGGGCAAGCAGAACATCTATGTGGATGTGCACAGGATTGATATGCATCACATGAGGGAGGAGAAGCACCGTGCCTACTTTGGTGAGGCTTTGGATCTAGTGGAGCAGTTTGCCATTAAGGATGTGATCTCTTTTCACCTGGACTATGATCCCGAGCTTGTGGCCCAGTTCGTTGCTTCAGTTCACTTTCACACTGAGGAGGATCAGAGGATGACCTGGATGACCAATGGTCGTCAGCTGACTGCTACTTGGCAGGAATTCATGGCGTTGCTCAATGTTCCTGATGAGGGGCTCAACACGCCCGTTGGTGTCCGCCCTCATGCCAATCCCTAGTCTGCCAACAAGAACAAGCTTATGCCATACTATGTTGAGAATCTCCTTCCAAGTGGTAATAAGGCATGGGTTCTGAACCCTTTCCTCGACATCATGCACCGGATCTTCCGCAACTCTCTCTTCCCACGCATTGGGGACAAGGACAAGGTGCATGCTTATCTTGTGGACATGCTGCTTCTCTGTGAGGAGGCGCGGATCTCTCAGACACAACCCTTGGATGTTTCCCACATCATGTGGTGCGAGCTTCGCTTTGCGGTGTTCAACCGTAAGGTTCCTATCTATGGACCTTACTTGTTTCTGCTGATCTCGAAGACTTGGGAGCAGCGCTTCCCTCGGGATGAGTTTCTGGCCCCAAACTGGATCCATCATGATCCCATCAGACTTCGCATCAAGCCCCAGTGGGCTAACACTACCACTTGTGCTGAGGCAGCGGCTGCTAAGATGGCTGTGGATGGGGAGGAAAGTGAGGAGGAGAATGCGATGAGGACCGCCCCCATCGACATGCCTCTTCCTCCACCGAGCCCTCTTGGGCTAAGAAGTCAAGGACAAGATGAAGACTCTGCTCGCATGCAGCAAAGGCAGACAGACTCACGTTGCCTCCAAGGAGGGTCGCCGCCGCGACAAGAAGATTATGAGGGTCTTTGGAGAGGAAGTATCTGGTGGTTCTGAGCAAGTTATCACTCGAGAGCCTGAGTGGATGGCGAAGCAAGGCTTCAAGTGGACTGATTCTGATGAGGACATCGAGGAGACCGTCCCTGCTGCCGAGTCTGACGGGGAGCGTTGGAGTGATTTGTCTGCTTGAGCCACCCCTTGTGTGTAGGTGTCCTCTCTGCCTTTTTGGCGTCTCGATGCCAAAGGGGGAGAGGGTGTAGGATTTGCGAGTCGTTTTATCGTGTTGTTCCGTTTGTGTTTCTGTTGAACCCCATTTGCTTTGGTTTGGTTTGTGCTTGTGAGACTTATCCTTCATATGGTGTAAGACATATGCACTCTATCGTATCTTAGTGAGCTTATGAATTTTTGTGCTATTTATGTTATGCTCTTTCTTTGCTATCTTGCTTAGTGTTAGCCCTTGTTGCAAGATATGCCTTGTCTCTAAAATATAGGGGGGAGTGTTGATCCTAGTATGTGTGCCGTGCAGTCCAAAGCATCTATCTAGAATGCACACATCCAGGGGGAGCCCGTCTATATTTTAGAGATGTAGGCTTTGCTTATGCTCTGTATTATTTCCCTTTGTGCAAATCATGTATTTTCATCAATCCACCAAAAGGGGGAGATTGTAAGGGCATATTTACCCCTAAGTTGTTTTGGTGATTGATGTCAATGCTCTTGCGGACTAATCGTGTGCCTTTAGTTTTTCAGACGTTTCGTCACTAGGCACAAGACAATTTAGTGCCCTCGAAGACTATTGAAGACGGCGTTTTTCTATGTTTCTTTTCGGTGGACTTGAGTCATAGGAAAGCTGTACTATTAAGAGGGGGTCTGCTTTGGAAAGGTTTGGGTGGAATCATCACGTTCACATCTCTCCTTTGCACCGCCTTTCCTTTGGCACTTTGGAGCATCCTCCGTTTTATCCTATATGCATTCTGTCTTGGTTGCTGAAATTGGGCTTGCGGTAGTACTGCTCCCTGGAGCGGTAGTACCGCAGGCACTTCCGAAAGTACCGGACCTCGATGCGGTAGTACCGCAGGAGCCCACGGTAGTACAGCTCCTCAGGAGCTGTATTACCGTGGCCCCCAGGCCAAGTGCTGCTGCGCAACGGTAGTAGGGGCGGATGTAATTTTTTACATCCACGCCCTGTGCGCGGTAGTACCGCACGCCCTGGCTGGCTCAGCCGCCACGCGGTAGTACTGCTTCTCCAGCTGTACTACCGTGTCGGATTCTTGCATCGACTCCAACTCAGCGGAAGTTGCTACGGATGTAATTTTTTATGTCCGTGCCTCCCCGTTCTCTGGACCTTCCCTGCCTTGCGGTAGTACCGCAAGGTGATGCGGTAGTACCGCTTGTGCAGTTCTACCGCTCTCCGCTTCAATGCGGTTGGGCTGGCCAGGTTTGTGCCGCTCTGGCGGTAGTACCGCACAGCCCCACAGTAGTACCGCTTGGGCCTGCGGTAGTACCGCAGCCCAGGCGCGGTAGTACCGTGCTGTGCATAATGGGTTGGTGGATAACGGTTCGATTTGTCTCTCCACTATATAAGGGGTGTCTTCTTCCCCGAGTTGACTACCTCTTCCAACTCTAAGCTCCATTGTTGCTCCAAGCTCCATTTTCGCCCGATCTCTCTCCCTAGCCAATCAAACTTGTTGATTTGCTCGGGAGTGGTTGAGAAGGCCCCGATCTACACTTCCACCAAGAGAAATTTGATTCCCCCACTAATCCCTAGCGGATCTTGTTACTCTTGGGTGTTTGAGCACCCTATACGGTTGAGGTCACCGCGGAGCCATAGTCCATTGTGGTGAAGCTTCGTGGTGTCATTGGGAGCCTCCAATTAAGTTCTGGAGATTGCCCCAACCTTGTTTGTAAAGGTTCGGTCGCCGCCTCCAAGAGCACCAATAGTGGAATCACGACATCTCGCATTGTGTGAGGGCGTGAGGAGAATACGGTGGCCCTAGTGGCTTCTTGGGGAGCATTGTGCCTCCACACTGCTCCAATGGATATGTACTTCCCCTCAAAGGGAAGGAACTTCGGTAACACATCCTCGTCTTCACCGGCTCCACTCTTGGTTATCTCGTGCCTTTGCTTGTGCAAGCTTATTTGTGTTACATCCCTTGCTTGCTCGTGTGCTTGTTGTTGTTGCATCATATAGGTTGCTCACCTAGTTGCATATCTAGACAACCTACTTTGATGCAAAGTTTAAATTGGTAAAGAAAAGCTAAAAATTGTTAGTTGCCTATTCACCCCCCCCCCCCTCTAGTCAACTATATCGTTCCTTTCACCTACAAAATCATATAGTCTGGCTATGCTCTATCTTCATCACACAAACTATTTAATCATGCACAACCCCGATTACAAGCCAAGCAACTGTTTCATTCTTTTGATGTTCTCAAACCTTTTCAATCTTCACGCAATACATGAACGTGAGCCATGGATATATCAGTATATGTGGAATACAATGGTGGTTGTGGAGAACACAAAAAGGAGAAGATAGTCTCACATCAACTAGGCGTATCAATGGGATATGGAGATGCCCATCAACAGATATCAATGTGAGTGAGTAGGGATTGCCTTGCAACGGATGCTCTAGAGCTATAAGTGTATGAAAGCTCAACAAAAGAAACTAAGTGGGTGTGCATACAACTTGCTTGCTCACGAAGACCTAGGGCATTTTGAGGAAGCCCATCATTGGAATATACAAGCCAAGTTCTATAATGTAAAATTCCCACTAGTATATGAAAGTGACAACATAGGAGACTCTCTATAATGAAGATCATGGTGCTACTTTGAAGCACAAGTGTGGAAAAAGGATAGTAACATTGTCCCTTCTCTCTTTTTCTCTCATCTTTTTTTTATTTGGGCCTTTTTCTCTTTTTTGGCCTCTTTTTTTCTTTTTCTTTTTTCTTTTCGTCCAGAGTCTCATCCCGACTTGTGGGGGAATCATAGTCTCTATCATCCTTTCCTCACTTGGGACAATGCTCTAATAATGATAATCATCACACTTTTATTTACTTACAACTCAAAGATTACAACTCAATACTTAAAACAAAATATGACTCTATGTGAATGCCTCCGGTGGTGTACCGGGATATGCAATGAATCAAGAGTGGCATGTATGAAAGAGCTATAAAGGTGGCTTTGCCACAAATACGATGTCAACTACATGATCATGCAAAGCAATATGATAATGATGAAATGTGTCATAATAAATGGAACGGTGGTAAGTTGCATGGCAATATATCTCGGAATGGCTATGGAAATGCCATAATAGGTAGGTATGGTGGCTGTGTTGAGGAAGGTATATGGTGGGTGTATGATACCGGCGAAAGGTGCGCGGTATTAGGGAGGATAGAAATGGTGGAAGGGTGAGAGTGCGTATAATCAATGGACTCAACATTAGTCATAAAGAACTCACATACTTATTGCAAAAATCTATTAGTTATCGAAACAAAGTACTACGTGCATGCTCCTAGGGGGATAGACTAGTAGGAAAAGACCATCCCTCGTCCCCGACCGCCACTCATAAGGAAGACAATCAATAAATAAATCATGCTCCGACTTCATCACATAACAGTTCAACATACGTGCATGCTACGGGAATCACAAACTTTAAAACAAGTATCTCTCAAATTCACAACTACTCAACTAGCATGACTCTAATATCACCATCTTCATATCTCAAAACAATCATAAAGAATCAAACTTTTCATAGTATTCAATGCACTTTATATGAAAGTTTTTATTATATCCATCTTGGATCCCTATCATATTAGGAGTAATTTCATAACCTAAGCAAATTACCATGATGTTTAGGACTCTCAAAATAATATAAGTGAAGCATGAGAGTTCATCTATTTCTTCAAAATAAAACCACCGTCGTGCTCTAAAAGATATAAGTGAAGCACTAGAGCAAATGACAAACTACTCCACAAGATATAAGTGAAGATCAATGAGTAGTTGAATAATTATGCAACTATATGAAGACTCTCCAACATTTAAGAATTTCAGACCATGGTATTTTATTCAAACAGCAAGCAAAACAAAAGAAAATAAAATGACGCTCCAAGCAAAACACATATCATGCGGTGAATAAAAATATAGCTCCAAGTAAAGTTATCGATGAACGAAGATGAAAGAGGGGATGCCATCCGGGGCATCCCCAAGATTAGGCTCTTGGTTGTCCTTGAATATTACCTTGGGGTGCCTTGGGAATCCCCAAGCTTAGGCTCTTTTCACTCCTTATTCCATAGTCCATCGAATCTTTACCCAAAACTTGAAAACTTCACAACACAAAACTCAACACAAAACTCGTAAGCTCCGTTAGTATAAGAAAATAAATCACCACTTAGGTACTGTTGTGAACTCATTCTAAATTCATATTGGTGTAATATATACTGTATTCCAACTTCTCTATGGTTCATAACCTTCGATACTACTCATAGATTCACCAAAATAAGCAAACAACACAATGAAAACAGAATCTGTCCAAAAAAAAGAACAGTCTGTAGTAAGCTGTATCAAATGTATACTTCTTGAACTCCAAAAATTCTGAAATAAATTGGTGGACGTGCGGAATTTATCTATTGATCATCTTAAAAAATAATCAACCTAAAAGCACTCTCCAGTAAAAAATGGCAGCTGATCTCGTGAGCTCTAAAGTTTCTGTTTTTTTACAACAAGATCACAAAGACTTCACCCAAGTCTTCCCAAAGGTTCTACTTGGCACAAACACTAATTAAAACATAAAAACACATATAATCATAGGCTAGATGAATTATTTATTATTAAACAGGAGCAAAATCGAAGAACAAAAATAAAATTGTGTTGCCTCCCAACAAGCGCTAACATTTTACGCCCCTAGCTAGGCATGATGATTTAAATGATGCTCACATAAAAGATAAGAATTGAAACATAAAGAGAGCATCATGAAGAATATGACTAGAACATTCAAGTCTAACCCACTTCCTATGCATAGGGATTTTGTGAGCAAACAACAAGAATCAACTAGCATAGGAAGACAAAACAAGCATAACTTCAAAACTTTTAACACACAGAGAGGAAACTTGATATTATTGCAATTCCTACAAGCATATATTCCTCCCTCATAATAATTTTCAGTAGCATCGTTAATGAATTCAACAATATAACCATCACATAAAGCATTCTTTTCATGATCTACAAGCATGGAATTTTTATCACTCTCCACATAAGCAAATTTCTTCTCATGAATAATAATGGGAGCAAACTCAACAAAATAATTATCATGTGAGGCATAATCCAATTGAAAACTGAAATCATGATGACAAGTTTCATGGTTATCATTAATATTTATAGCATACATGTCATCAAAATAATCATCATAGATAGCAACTTTATTCTCATAATCAATTGGAACCTCTTCCGAAATAGTGGAATCATCACTAAATAAAGTCATGACCTCTCCAAATCCACTTTCATAATTATCACAATAAGATTCAACATCCTCCAAAATAGTGGGATCATTAATTCCTAAAGTTGACACTCTTCCAAACCCACTTTCATCAATATAATCATCATAAATAGGAGGCATGCTATCATCATAATAAATTTTCTCATCAAAACTTGCGGGACAAAACATATCATCTTCATCAAACATAGCATCGCCAAGCTTGTGGCTTTGCATATCATTAGCATCATGGATATTCACAGAATTCATACTAACAACATTGCAATCATGCTCATCATTCAAAGATTTAGTGCAAAACATTCTAATGCATTCTTCCTCTAGCAATTGAGCAAAATTATCGAAATCCTTATTTTCACGGAAGACATTAAAAAGATGAAGCATATGAGGCACCCTCAATTCCATTTTTTGCAGTTTTCTTTTACAGACTAAACTACTGATAAAACAAGAAACTAAAAGACTCGATTGCAATATCTAAAGATATACCTTCAAGCACTCACCTCCCTGGCAACGGCGCCAGGAATTGCTTGATGTCTACTACACAACCTTCTTCTTGTAGACGTTGTTGGGCCTCCAAGTGCAGAGGTTTGTAAGACAGTAGCAAATTTCCCTCAATCTGTGGGAGACGTAGGATGAAGATGGTCTCTCTCAAACAACCCTGCAACCAAATAACAAAGAGTCTCTTGTGTCCCCAACACATCCAATACAATGGTAAATTGTATAGGTGCACTAGTTCGGCGAAGAGATGGTGATACAAGTGCAATATGGATGGTAGATATAGGTTTTTGTAATCTGAAAATATAAAAACAGCAAGGTAGCAAGTGATAAAAGTGAGCATAAACGATATTGCAATGCTAGGAAACAAGGCTTAGTGTTCATACTTTCACTAGTGCCAGTTCTATCAACAATAATAACATAATTGGTTCATATAACTATCCCTCAACATGCAACAAAGAGTCACTCCAAAGTCACTAATAGCGGGGAACAAACGAAGATATTATTGCAGGGTACGAAACCACCTCAAAGTTATCCTTTCGAATCGATTCAAGAGTCCGTAGTAAAATAACATGAAGCTATTCTTTCTGTTCGATCTATCATAGAGTTCGTACTAGAATAACATCTTAAGACACAAATCAACCAAAACCCTAATGTCACCTAGATACTCCAATGTCACCTCAAGTATCCGTAGGTATGATTATACGATATGCATTTCACAATCTCAGATTCATCTATTCAACCAACACAAAGGACTTCAAAGAGTGCCCCAAAGTTTCTACCGGAGAGTCAAGACGAAAACGTGTGCCAACCCCTATGCATAAGTTCACAAGGTCACTGAACCCGCAAGTTGATCACCAAAACATACATCAAGTAGATAACGTGATATCGCATTGTCACCATAGATAAGCACATGCGAGACATACATCAAGTGTTCTCAAATCCTTAAAGACCCAATCTGATAAGATAACTTCAAAGGGAAAACTCAATCTATTACAAGAGAGTAGAGGGGGAGAAAAATCAAAAGATCCAACTATAATAGCAAAGCTCGCGATACATCAAGATCATGCCAAATCAAGAACAGGAGAGAGAGAGAGAGAGATCAAACACATAGCTACTGGTACATAGCCTCAGCCCCGAGGGTGAACTACTCCCTCCTTGTCATGGAGAGCGCTGGGATGATGAAGATGGCCACCGGTGAGGGATCCCCCCTATGGCTGGGTGCCGGAACAGGGTCCCGATTGGTTTGTGGTGGCTACAGAGGCTTGCGGCGGTGGAACTCCCGATCTAGGTTTCTTTCTGGAAGTTTGGGGTTATATAAGAGGTGTTGGAGTAGGGAACAAGTCAGGGGGGTCCCCGAGGCGGCCACGAGGTAGGGGACGCGCCTAGGGGGTAGGGCACGCCCCCACCCTTGTGGTGGCCTCGGGGCTCTTCCGCCCACCTCCGGACTCGTGGGCTTCTTCTGTCCAAAAATGATCTCCGTCAAATTTCAGCTCAATTGACTCCGCTTGGTTTTCCTTTTTCGCAAAACTCAAAAACAAGGAAAAAATGTAAACCGCACTGGCTCGGGTTAATAGGTTAGTCCCAAAATTATATAAAATAGCATATAAATGCATATAAAACATCCTAGATGGATAATATAATAGCTTGGAACAATCAAAAATTATAGATACGTTGGAGAAGTATCAACAGCTTGTTTCTTATGAGCAGGGAAATATTTAGCAGAGAAGTAATAAATCATATCCTGGGGACTACGCACACAACCAGGAGCAAGAGAATTAAACCATGCTTTATCATCACCCTTTAATGAGAACGGAAATAATTTAAGGATATAGTAGTAATGAATTTCTTTCCTCATGAGTGAATTGGGTGGCTATATCATTCAGCTTAGTAAGATGTGCCACATCAGTTTCAGATTCATAGCCATAAAAGGACCAGAATCAGCCAAAGTAATTATCTCAGGATCGACAGAGAAATCATAATCCTTATCGAAAATACAGATAGGTGAAGTAACAAAAGCAGGGTCATATTTTATTCTCGCATCCAAAGATTTTTCTTCCAGCTTAGCTAACAGTTTCTTAAGATCATATCTATCTTTGCAAGCAAAAAAATCTCTAGCACTTTCTTCATCCATAACATAACCCTCAGGTACATGAGGCAATACATATCTGTCGGATTTCGGGTTCCGGTAGACCCTTGAGGTTCGAACACTGGGGTGCGCGTGGAGATCTTTCCCCTACCAGCTCGTGCGTGAACAATTAGTGAGGGATCTAAACTATGAACAAAGAACACAGAAGGGACATGAGGTTTATACTGGTTCGGGCCACCGATGTGGTGTAATACTCTAATCCAATGTGTGGTGTGGTGGATTGCCTCAGGGGCTGATGATGAACAATACAAAGGGAGAAAAGCCTCGCGAGGGGCTGTTCTTGAGCTGGTGCAATGAACTACTTGGGTGAGTTCAGTCGCCTCTCTCTCTCTCTCTCTCTCTCTCTCTCTCTCTCTCTCTCTCTCTGCGTGATATCGATCATGCCCCTACCTTTGTGGTGGCTAGTCCTATTTATAGAGGGAGGCCCTGGGCCTCTTCCCAAATAATGAGCGGGAAGGGCGCCAACAATTGACCATTTTGAAGGGGAACATCTAGTACACTTATCCTGACTAAAGTTGGTCTTCGGCTGCCAAAGGCTCTGACAGTGACGCCGTCCTAGGCTCCACGATGACCTCCTTCCGGCTGTTCTGCTGGTCTTGGTCTTGTTGCACCGAAGCAGTAACCTTTGCCTAATGCCTTGGCCTGTGCTTGCCTCATTTGCACCAAAGGGGAAAATAGGACATTGCGCGGGCTGGCGCCCGCCTGGCCTCGATCGTCATGGCTTGCGTCACAGGGCACCCTCATGAGGTACCCTGCCTTGATCTCTCCACCTCCTCGCGAGCCTGCCTGACGAGGCTGCTCCTGAGGAAGGTTCCTGTCGTCCGCCCCACAAGGCTTGGCCCCTCGCAAGGGTCTTGAGCTTGAGCTGATGAAGCTGGGCCGCGCTGGGCCCCCACTTGAGCCACGCTGCAGGCTGCAGGCAGGCAAGTTTGGGGACCCCCGTTCCCAGAACATCGACATTAGCTCCCGGGCCCAAGGTGTGCCCGGACTTGGCTTAGCAGAGAAGCGAAGGGGCAAGTGCGAAGCGCCGCGGGCCCCAACAGCTTGCGGCCTTGGGCGCCGCATGGCGATTGATTGGTCGTGGGCGTGTCCACCTCCCCACGACGCCTCGAAAACTGCCCTTCTGACAAAAAGGAGGCCCGGGCCAGACTCGTTTCTTGTTCTCGCTCATCTTGCTCCAGATCCCCTTTCTCGCCCTTCTCCTCCTTGCTTCCGAAATCCTCCAGATCTACCTCAATCCTTCTCGTCCTGCAAGCCATGGCGCCTCGCAAGACCCCGACTGAGGCCTGGTATCTCCTGGCTCTGGATCCTCTGACTGTGTCGGCGAAGAATCTCGCCCTTGTGCACCGGAGGACGGTGGTGCGGGGCAACAAGGGGGCGACTGTGCTCAAGGCCGGCTCCGATCAGCCTGAAGGCCAGGGGTGCACCTTCTACCCGTTCTTCGTGAGTGCCATTATCGCCGGTCTGGTCCCTGCTTTTTCCGAGTTCTTCTTCACTGTTCTCCACCAATACAACTTGCAAGCTCTGCATCTCCACCCCAACTCTGTTCTTCTCCTGGCGATTTTCGCCTACTATTGCAAGGCTCACGTTGGGATAAAACCCTCGGTGGCTTTGCTGCGCCATTACTTTTCCCTCCGAGTCTCCCGTGGCTCTATTACTGCGTGCGCGAGCTTCGTCGCATACTCCAGCTCCAACTCCATCTCCAAGCCCGGGAAGAGGATTGAAGGCTTCAGGAGCAAGTGGGTCATGGTGGATGTCGGGCGCATCCATCCCCGACTGGTGCTGCCGTCGGGGCAGCCCGAGGCCGTTGATGCATGGTCTCACGCGGAGCTCGTCGATTGTCGCGTGAAGATGTTGCTGAAGAGGATAGACGCGGAGCTGAGGCCAGCCAACTTGGGGGCGGCGAAGCTGACCGGGGCCACGCTCCTGAGGGAGTTCATGGAACATCGGGTGGCTCCGCTCTGGGAACATTCGCTTCCGTTTTGGAGGCTGGGGGAGGCAGGTGATGACCTTCGCCTGACCTCCGAGGCCCTCTCCGATGAAGACCTGGCCGCGGCTCTCCATTCCTTGGTCGGGGGACGTGGCAATGCCGGAGGGCGCTCCCGTCCCCCTGTTCCTTCGTGATGACTGGGAGCAAGTGGTGAGCACCATGCCCACCTTCAATGGTGAGGGGCTGGTGCCCGTCGGGGCTCCCGAGGATCTGGCGATGTTGGCGACGGTGAACGTTTCCTCCAGCAACTCCAGCGGGAGCGAGGAGGAAGAAGAGGAGGTGGAAGGAGAAGGTTCTGACTCCGAGGCGCCTGACAAGGAGTCGGGGGACTCCTTCCCTCGGCGCAGGTCCCGCGCCATTTGCTCCATGCCGGACGACGACGAGGCCGGCGCCAGGCGAAGAGGGGAGGATTCTCCCCTTGTCCCGAGGAAGGGCAGGTCGGAGCTGGTTCTCCCAGGGACCGTTCTGACTCCGGGGTAGTCTGAGGTCAGCTCCGGCCTTCCCGACGCGCCTACTGCTTCCGGGCCTCCCAAGGCTGACCCTAGCCGCAGGCTTTCTGGCTTCAAGTTCGGCCGGAGGCTGCTTGAGCCCACGGATGACGACCACTAAGTATTCGATCCGTGTTTTGCTTTGGACCGCGGGCCACAACGCTACGGCCCAAAGGGGCGACGCAGTGGCGGCGGGCAGGTTGGGGCGACGGTGGGGACCGCGGGCCGCGGCACTACGGCCCAAAGGGGCAGTGCAGCGGCGGAGCGCGGGTCGGTGCAACCACAGGGACGGCTTCGGGGCGGCGGCTAGGACCGCGTATCGAGGCACTACGGCCCATAGGGGCGACGCAGCGGCGACGCATTAGTCGATGCAGCCACAAGGAGAACGACGGGGCGACGCAGCGACAACCCATTGCTTGATCGGTGGAGGGGCGCGCTGAACTCGGGGACAATCTTCACGGGGCCTGCGAAGGCGCGCGCAACCGACAGGCCAGGTCGGTCGCACGGCGTAGATGAGGCAGATCGCGGCGGCAGGCGGGTGATCAATCCGATCGCGCGCGAGGTTGGGGTCGCCACTCGGTGGAGACGGGGTGGTGGCGAAGTCCGAGATGAAGCCGACGATGATGGACCACGAGGGACGACGTGCGGACGAGCGTGTCAGCACCGGCACCTGGGCCACCAAAGCAGAGCCGGCGCCCGGGCAGCTAGGCCCGAGCAACCAATGGAGCAGCGGCGCCCAAGCTCGAGGCAGCCGACGGGCCTGACACAGCCGGCCCGACGCATCCGAGGACGAGGCCGGCGAGGCAACCCGCAGGGCCGCCGTGCAGACGCGGCGGAGGCGGGTGCGCGGATCGATTGGCGGACCGACGCGCGAGCGACGGCTATGATTGGTCGCCACATGGTGCGAAGCCGCCGGGTGGAGGTGATGCAGGTGTCCCGGTTGGAGAGGACGGAGACGGTCGACGTAGATCGACAGGCGGACCGGTGCGCAGACGATGGCCATGAGCGGCCGCCTATCGCGCGAGGCCGCCGGGTCAGTGAAGAGGTCGGCCGGTCGCGCCGGTGTTGGAGTAGAGGCGCACGGGGTTGACGGCGGCGGTGGGCGACGCAAACCTATCAAGCATAGATCGGAAATCCAAAAAGAAAAACGCCAATCAAGACGACTGGCAAGAGAACGAAAAAATTCAGAGCAGGAGCTCGGGAAAAAGACTCGCTAGGGCAGCCGGTCAACACGATCGGTGGACGAACCCTAGGTACAGGCGGTGTGGCCCCCGGCGGCGGTCATGGAGGCCGACCGCCCCAGGGGCGGCGTGCGGGTGCGGAAGCGTCAGGCGGCGGCTAAGGTTGGATCGATTAGGTTGATACCTTGTTAGAAGGGAGAGAGGGATTTGGTGGAATAGTTCATTGTATTGCTTGAGCCCCGTGGGCATATATATGGGAGTACAAAGACCAACTTGGAGTACAAGACAAGGCAGGACCGAATCCTATTCTATCCTATACTTCCTAATAATCATTATACTCAACGGAGATGACCTTTTTTTGGAAAAGATGGTTAAAACCTCGGGCCCTGCATCAATCGACGCATACAACCATCTTTATTAATTATTCAACAAAGATCTGACAAGAACATACATCAAGCTACCCAAAGCCATCATTCACACCTAAAAACTCCATAATGTGGAGTACTCTCACTCCTTATATCTAAACCGGTGTCGTTGCCGATACATCCACATTACGTATAGGAACCTACAGTAGGTGTAGAAAACCTAAAATGTACACCACGTGCACACGTTTTATAAGCCATCATCATCATCGAACCGCTGACCCATCTTCAGGACAGAGATCCGCATCACCCTTTCTAGTCCAACCATCTGTTGACGCCACCACAGCACCCAATGACACCACCTCCATGCGCACAAACTGATGAGCACGTCACGGTCGCCGCCGGTACACCGCAGAACCATGCCGCCAAGTACCACCAGTCGGCGCAGCTTGAAGTCTCTAGAAGATACGTCATGTGTAGCACCTGCCGAATAGGCATGACACGGCGTAGCACCTGTCGGCCAATCATGACTTGACATCTCCACCGAAGCTCAACGTAAGACGAAGCCGCTCCACCTCCTGCCTCTATCGTTCAATGCTACTCCACAAATGATGCTCCCGATAGAGAAACGACACCGTAGTGTCGCCATCGTCCGATATGGAAGACAAGATCCTATGGTATCCCCCGAAGTAGCATGAGTGGGTCGACAGTAGTTACACAATGATGCGTTCATCAAGGTAACGATGCAGAACGCCGCCATCGCTCGCCATCGGCTCGGTTTTCACCGGCAACTACGTCTCCCCAACTCGCAGCCGGGACTAGCCTTCAGGCCGAACACCCCCGACAAAGGAGATGACCACCACCGTCAAGCCTAGGGGTGCCTGAAGGAAATATGCCCTAGAGGCAATAATAAAGTTGTTATTTTATAGTTCCTTATATCATGATAAATGTTTATTATTCATGCTAGAATTGCTTAACCGGAAACTTGATACATGTGTGGATACATAGACAAAACACTGTATCCCTAGTAAGCCTCTACTAGACTAGCTCGTTAATCAAAGATGGTTAAGTTTCCTAACCATAGACATGTGTTGTCATTTGATGAACGGGATCACATCATTAGGAGAATGATGTGATGGACAAGACCCATCTGTTAGCTTTCTTCATGAGCAAAAACTTTTATTGCTATTGCTTTCTTCATGACTTATACATATTCATTTGGCTATGAGATTATGCAACTCCCGGATACAGGAGGGATACCTTGTGTGCTATCAAACGTCACAACGTAACCGGGTGATTATAAAGATGCTCTACAGGTATCTCCAAAGGTGTTTGTTGGGTTGGCATAGATCGAGCTTAGGATTTGTCACTCCGAGTATCGGAGAGGTATCTCTGGGCCCTCTCGGTAATGCGCATCATGATAAGCCTTGCAAGCAATGTGATTAATGAGTTAGTTACGGGATGATGCATTACGGAACGAGTAAAGAGACTTGCCGGTAACGAGGTTGAACTAGGTATGAAGATACCGACGACCGAATCTCCAGCAAGTAACATACCGATGACAAAGGAAATTACGTATGTTGTCATTGTGGTACAACTGATAAAAGATCTTCATAGAATATGTAGGAACCAATATGAGCATCTAGGTTCCGCTGTTGGTTATTGAGGTGCCCCATGGCTGCCCCCTCCCCCTCCCACCTATATATATGTGGGGAGGGGGCGCCTAGAACACACAACAAAACATTGTTAGCCGTGTGCATCGCCCCCTCCACAGTTTACGCCTCCGATCATATGCACGTAGTGCTTAGGCGAAGCCCTGCGTGGATCACTTCACCATCACCGTCACCACACCGTCGTGCTGACGGAACTCTCCCTCGACACTTTGCTGGATCAAGAGTTTGAGGGACGTCATCAAGGTGAACGTGTGTAGAACTCGGAGGTCCCGTACGTTCGGTGCTTGATCAGTCGGAACGAGAAGAAGTTCGACTACATCAACTGTGTTGTCAAACACTTCAGCTTTCGGTCTACGGGGGTACGTGGACACACTCTCCCCCTATCGTTGCTATGCATCTCCTAGATAGATCATGCGTTAGCGTAGGATTTTTTTGAAATTGCATGCTACGTTCCCCAACAGTGGTATCAGAGCCAGGTCGATGCGTAGATGATATGCACGAGTAAAATACAAAGAGTTGTGGGCGGTGATCATCATACTGCTTACCACCAATGTCTTATTTTGATTCGGCGGTACTGTTGGATGAAGTGGCCCGGACCATCCTTACATGACCACGTTCATGAGACCGGTTCCACCGACAGACATGCAACTAGTTTTGCATAAAGGTGGCTGGCGGGTGTCTGTTTCTCCAACTTTAGTTGAATCGAATTTGACTGTGGCCGGTCCTTGATGAAGGTTAAAAAAAACAAACTTGATAAATCACCATTGTGGTTTTGATGCGTAGGTAAGAACGTTTCTTACTAGAAGCCCGTAGCAGCCACGTAAAACTTGCAACAACAAAGTAGAGGACGTCTAACTTGTTTTTGCAGGGCATGTTGTGATGTGATATGGTTAAGACATGATGTGATATACGTTATTGTATGAGATGACCATTGATACGTCCATTTTGCATCATGCTTTTATATTGATATGTATTGCATTATGGGCTGTTATTACACATTATGTCACAATACTTACGCCTATTCTCTCTTATTTTACAAGGTTTACATAAGGAAGGAGAATGTCGGCAGCTAGAATTCTGGGCTAGAAAAGGAGCAAATATTAGAGACCTATTCTGCACAACTCAAAAATTCCTGAAACCCCACGAAAGTCATTTTTGGAAATAATAAAAAATATTGAGCGGAAAAATACCAGAGGGGGCCCACACCCTGGCAACGAGGGTGGGGGCACGCCCTACCCCTTGGGCGCGCCCCCTGCCTCGTGGGCCCCCTGGTGGCCCTCCAGTGTCCATCTTCTGCTATATGAAGTCTTTCGTCCAAAGAAAAATCATAAGCAAGCTTTCGGGATGAACCTCCGCCGCCACGAGGGGAACCTTGGCGGAACCAATCTAGGGCTCTCGCGGAGCTATTCTGCTGGGGACACTTCCCTCCGGGAGGGGCAAATCATCGCCATCGTCATCACCAACGCTCTTCTCAACGGGAGGGGGCCAATCTCCATCAACATCTTCACCAGCACCATCTCATCTCAAACCCTAGTTCATCTCTTGTATCCAATTCTTGTCTCTAAGTCTGGGATTGGTACCTGTAGGTTGCTAGTAGTGTTGATTACTCCTTGTAGTTGATGCTAGTTGGTTTATTTGGTGGAAGATCATATGTTCAGATCCTATATGCATATTAATACCCCTCTGATTATGAACATGAATATGCTTTGTGAGTAGTTACGTTTGTTCCTGAGGACATGGGAGAAGTCTTGCTATTAGTAGTCATGTGAATTTGGTATTCGTTTGATATTTTGATGAGATGTATGTTTTCTCCCTTCTAGTGGTGTTATGTGAACGTCGACTACATCACACTTCACCATTATTTGGGCCTAGAGGAAGGCATTGGGAAGTAATAAGTAGATGATGGGTTGTTAGAGTGACAGAAGCTTAAACCCTAGTTTATGTGTTGCTTCGTAAGGGGCTGATTTGGATCCATATGTTTCATGCTATGGTTAGGTTTACCTTAATACTTCTTTTGTAGTTACGGATTCTTGCAATAGGGGTTAATCATAAGTGGGATGCTTGTCCAAGTAAGGACAGCACCCAAGCACCGGTCCACCCACATATCAAATTATCGAAGTACCGATGCGAATCATATGAACGTGATGAAAACTAGCTTGACAATAATTCCCATGTGTCCTCGGGAGCGTTTTTCTCTATATAAGAGTTTGTCCAGGCTTGTCCTTTGCTACAAAAAGGATTGGGCCAGCTTGCTGCACTTTACTTACTTTTGTACTTGTTGCTCCTTACAAATTATCTTATCACAAAACTATCTGTTACCTATAATGTCAGTGCTTGCAGAGAATACCTTTCTGAAAACCGCTTATCATTTTCCTTCTGCTCCTTGTTGGGTTCGACACTCTTACTTATCAAAAGGACTACGATAGATCCCCTATACTTGTGGGTCGTCAACCAAGTTTTGTAAAAGTTATCGGCAACTAGCAGGAGCCTTATGGTTGTCGCTTTATTGTATGAAATGCAAACGCGATGTAATTGCTTTACTTTATCACTGCGTTAGCGATGGTTGTAGAAGCAATACTTGGCGAGACGACAACGACGCTACGATGGAGATCAAGGTATCATGCTGGTGATGATGGAAATCATGACAGTGCTTTAGAGATGGAGATCAAAGGCACAAGATGATGATGGCCATATCATGTCACATATTTTGATTGCATGTGATGTTTATCTTTTATGCATCTTATTTTGCTTAGTACGGCGGTAGCATTATAAGATGATCCCTCACTAAAATTTCAAGGTATAAGTGTTTTCCCTGAGTATGCACCGTTGCGACAGTTTGTCATGCCGAGACACCACGTGATGATCGGGTGTGATAAGCTCTACGTTCACATACAACCGGTGCAAGACTGTTTTGCACATGCAGAATACTCGGGTTAAACTTGACGAGCCTAGCATGTACAGACATGGCCTTGGAACACTATAGACCGAAAGGTCGAACGTGAATCATATAGTAGATATGATCAACATAGAGATGTTCACCATTGAAAACTACTCCATCTCACGTGATGATCGGACATGGTTTAGTTGATATGGATCACATGATCATTTAGATGACTTGAGCGATGTCTATCTAAGTGGGAGTTATTAAGTAATATGGTTAATTGAACTTAATTTATCATGAACTTAGTCCTGATACTATTTGCATGTCTATGTTGTAGATCAATAGCTCGCGTATAACTCCCGTGTTTTATTTTTGACATGTTCCTAGAGAAAACTAAGTTGAAATATGATAGTGGAAATGATGCGGACTAGGTCCATGATCTGAGGATTACCCTCATTACTGCACAGAAGAATTATGTCCTTGATGCACCACTAGGTGACGAACCTGTTGTAGGAGCAGATGCATACGTTATGAATGTTTTGCAAGCTCGGTATGATGACTACTTGATAGTTTAGTTCACCATGATTTACGGCTTAGAACTGGGACTTCATAAATGTTTTGAACGCCATGGAGCATATGAGATGTTCCAAGACGCTGAAAATGATATTTCAGACTCATGCCCGTGTTAAGAGGTACGAGACCTCTGACAAGTACTTTGCCTACAAGATGGAGGAGAAAAGCTCAGCTAGTGAGCATGTGCTCAGAATGTTGGGGCACTACAATCGCTTGAATCAAGTGGGAGTTAATCTTCCAGATAAGATAGTGATTGACAGGGTTCTCTAGTCACTATCACCAAGTTACTAGAACTTCGTGATGAACTATACTATACAAGGGATGACGAAAACGATTCCCAAGCTCTTCGTGATGCTGAAATTAGCGAAGGTAGAAATCAAGAAATAGCATCAAGTGGTGATGGTTAACAAGAACACTAGTTTCAGGAAAAAGGGCAAGGGAAAGAAAGGGAAACTTCAAAAATAATGGCAAGAAAGTTGCCACTCCCATGAAGAAGCCCAAAGCTAGACCTAGGCCTTAAATTGAGTGCTTCTACTGCAAAGGAAATGGTCGCTTGGAAGTGGTACTTCCCTAGATACTTGGCGGATAGGAGGGATGGCAAAGTGAACAAAGGTATATTTGATATACATGTTATTGATGTGTACTTTACTAGTGTTTATAGCAACCCCTCGGTATTTGATACTGGTTCAGTTGCTAAGAGTAGTAACTCGAAACATGAGTTGCAAAATAAACAGAGACTAGTTAAGGACAAGGTGGCGATGTGTGTTGGAAGTAATTCCAAGGTTGATACAATCACCATCGCACACCCCCTCTACTTTAGGGATTAGAATTGAACCTAAATAAATGTTATTTGGTGTTTGCGTTGAGCATTAATATGATTAGATCATGTTTAATGAAATACCGTTATTCATTTAAGTCAGAGAATAATTGTTGTTCTGTTTATATGAATAAAACCTTCTATGGTCATACACCCAATGTGAATGGTTTGTTGAATCTCGATCGTGGTGACACACAAATTCATAATATTGATGCCAAAAGATTCAAAGTTGATAATGATAGTGCAACATATTTGTGGCACTGCCGTTTAGGTCATATTGATGTAAATCGCATGCAGAAACTCCATGCGGATGGACTTTTGGAATCACTTGATTATGAATCATTTGATGCTTGCGAACCATGCCTCATGGGAAAGATGACTAAAACGCTGTTCTCCGAAACAATGGAGTGAGCCACTGACTTATTGGAAATAATACATGGCGATGTATGCGGTCCGATGAGTGTTGAGGCTCGCGCCGGGTATCGTTATTTTCTAACCTTCACAGATGATTTGAGCAGATATGGGTATATCTACTTAATGAAACACAAGTCTGAAACATTTGAAAAGTTCATGGAATTTTAGAGTGAAGTGGAAAAATCATCGTAACAAGAAAATAAAGTTTCTACGATCTGATCGCAGAGGCGAATATTTGAGTTACGAGTTTGGCCTTCATTTAAAACAATGTGGAATAGTTTCACAACTTGCGACACCTGTAACACCACAGCGTAATGGTTTGTCTGAACGTTGTAACCGTACTTTATTGGATATGGTGCGATATATGATGTCTCTTACTGATTTACCACTATCTTTTTGGGGTTATGCATTAGAGAGAACTGCATTCACGATAAATAGGGCACCATCTAAATCCGTTGAGACGACACCATATGAACTATGGTTTGGCAAGACCTAAGCTGTCATTTCTTAAAGTTTGGGGTTGCAATGCTTATGTGAAAAAGCTTCAGCCTGATAAGCTCGAACCCAAATCGGAGAAGTGCATCTTCATAGGATACCCAAAAGAAAATGTTGGGTACACCTTCTATCATAGATCCGAAGGCAAGATCTTTGTTGCTAAGAATGGATTCTTTCTAGAGAAGGAGTTTTCTCGGAAGAAGTGAGTGGGAATAAAATAGAACTTGATGAGGTAGTTGTACCTTCTCTCGAATTGGAAAGGAGCTCATCACAGAAAACCGTTCCCATGATGCCTACACCAACTAGTGAGGAAGCTATTGATAATGATCAAGAAACCTCAGATCAAGTTACTATCGAACCTCGTAGGTCAACCAGAGCACGTTCTGCACCAGAGTGGTACGGTAATCCTATTCTGGAAGTCATGCTACTAGACCATGACGAACCTACGAACTATGAGGAAGTGATGATGAGCCCAGATTCTGATAAATGGCTTGAGGCCATGAAATGGGAGATAGGATCCATGTATGAGAACAAAGTGTGGACTTTGGTTGACTTTCCTGATGATCGGCGAGCCATTGAGAATAAATGGATCTTCAAGAGGAAGACGGACGCTGATGGTAGTGTTACTATCTACAAAGCTCGAATTGTCGCAAAAGGTTTTCGACAAGTTCAAGGTGTTGACTACGATGAGATTTTCTCACTCGTATCGATGCTTAAGTCTGTCCGAATCATGTTAGCATTTGCCGCATTTTATGAAATCTGGCAAATGGATATCAAAACTACATTCCTTAATAGGATTTATTAAAGAAGAGTTGTATATGATGCAACCAGAAGGTTTGGTCAATCCTAAATATGCTCACAAAATGTGCAAGCTCCAACGAGCCATCTATGGACTGGTGCAAGCATCTCGGAGTTGGAATATACACTTTGGTGAGTTGATCAAATCATATAGTTTTAGACAGACTTATGGTGAAGCCTGTATTTACAGGAAAGTGAGTGGGAGCACTACAGCCTTTCTGATAAGTATATGTATGACATATTGTTGATCGAAAATGATGTAGAATTTTCTGGAAAGCATAAAGGAGTGCTTGAAAGGAGTTTTTTTTCAAAGAAATACCTCGGTGAAGCTGCTTACATATAGGGCATCAAGATCTATAGAGATAGATCAAGACGCTTGATAACATTTTTCAATGAGTACATACCTTGACAAGATTTTGAAGTAGTTCAAAATGGAACAGTCAAAGAAGGAGTTCTTGCCTGTGTTGCAAGGTGTGAAGTTGAGTAAGACTCAAAACCCGACCACGGTATAAAAATAGAAAGAGAATGAGAGTCATTCCCTATGCCTCTGTCATAGGTTCTATAAAGTATGCTATGCTGTGTACTAGACCTATTGTGTACCTTGCCATAAGTTTGGCAAGGGGGTACGATAGTGATCCAGGAGTGGATCACTAGACAACGGTCAAAGTTATCCTTAGTTACCTAAGAGGAGTAAGGAAATATTTCTCGGTTATGGAGGTGATAAAGAGTTTGTCATAAAGAGTTACGTCGATGCAAGCTTTTACACCAATCCGGATGACTCTGAGTCTCAATCTGGATACATATTGAAAGTGGGAGCAATTAGCTAGAGTAGCTCCATGCAGAGCATTGTAGACATAGAATATTTGCAAAATACATACGGCTCTGAATGTGGCAGACCCGTTGACAAAACTTTTCTCATAAGCAAAACATGATCACACCTTAGTACTCTTTGGGTGTTAATCACACAACGATGTGAATTAGATTATTGACTCTAGTAAACCCTTTGGGTGTTGGTCACATGGAGATGTGAACTATAGGTGTTAATCACATAAAGATGTGAACTATTGATGTTAAATCACATGGCGATGTGAACTAGATTATTGACTCTAGTGCAAGTGGGAGAATGAAGGAAATATGCCCCAGAGGTAATAATAAAGTTGTTATTTTATATTTTCTTATATCATGATAAATGCTTATTGTTCATGCTAGAATTGTATTAACTGGAAACTTGATAGATGAGCTGATACATAGACAAAACACCATGTCCCTAGTAAGCCTCTACTAGACTAGCTCGTTAATCAAAGATGGTTAAGTTTCCTAACCATAGTCATGTGTTGTCATTTGATGAACGAGATCACTTCATTAGGAAAGAATGATGTGATGGAAAGGACCCATCCGTTAGCTTAGCATAATGATCTTTAAGTTTTATTGCTATTGCTTTCTTCATGACTTATACATATTCCTTTGACTATGAGATTATGCAACTCCGGATACTGGAGGAATACCTTTTGTGCTGTCAAACGTCACAACGTAACTAGGTGATTATAAAGATGCGCTACAGGTATCTCCAAAGGTGTTTGTTGTGTTGGCATAAATCGAGATTAGGATTTTTCACTCCGAGTATCGAAGAGGTATCTCTAGGCCCTCTCGGTAATGCACATCATGACAAGCCTTGCAAACAATGTGACTAATGAGTTAGTTACGGGATGATGCATTACGAAATGAGTAAAGAGACTTGTCGGGAACAAGATTGAACTAGGTATTAAGATACCGACGATTGAATCTCGGGCAAGTAACATACCGATGACAAAGGGAATTACGTATGTTGTCATTTCGGTACGACCGATAAAAGATCTTCGTAGAATATGCAGGAACCACTGTGAGCATCTAGGTTCCGCTGTTAGTTATTGACCGGAGAGGTGTCTCTGTCATGTCTACATAGTCTCAAAATGGTCGAGAGGTAAAGATTCATATATAGGATGATAGAATTTTACACCGGAAGTGTTCCGGGGGTACCGGGTACGTATCGGGTCACCGGAAGGGGTTCCGGGCTACCCCTGGCAAACTATATGGGCCTATTGGGCCAAGAGGGAAAACACAACAGCCAGCATGGGCTGTTGCGCCCCCCTTACAAGCCAAAAAGGAAGGGGAAAGCAAAAGGGGAAGAGATAAGGAAGGGGAGGCAATTCGGCCTCCCCCTTCCTTCCCTCCTGATGAGGACATCACTACCATTTTTACACCCACATCCCCTGCTACTATACATACTGGACCGATTACTAGAGCTCGCGCACGCCAATTAAATTACCAGGTACTTTCGTTTCTTGGTAATGATTCTAATGTTCATGTGAATATGATGCTGCCTAAATTGGATACATTTGTTTTGCTTACAAATGAAGGGCCTAGCTTGGAGAAGGATGAACATTGGAGCAAGAACAAGCATGGAGTTGATGGCATGCGCAAGGGAGACAAGAACATAGTTTCAAGTGATGATTTCAGGACTATGAAGCCACCATAATGAGTGCATGAAGCCTTGTACGAAATATACAAGAAGCCACTTCATAATTTTCGTCCAGATGCTATTCAAGGTGCTGCGTCACCTTATTTTTGGGCCAGGCCCATGTAATTTCGAAATACTTCAATATAGGCTGTTTTTAGAGTCCGTATGTGTGGGGAAACAAAAGTTAGGATTGGTTTCGGACCCCTCCTCCAAGGGCCACGAAATTCCCCCTCTTCATCCATATATACAGCCCTTAGGGCATCGTTTATACTTTGGGTTTTGTTTAGATTAAAGTTCGCCATAGCTGCAACTTTGCGTACTTCGTTTGTGTTCAACGACCAGACAAAGGCGTCATAGAACCCCACCTTGATCAATAAATCTTTCCTCTTATATTCGTAATATCCATATTGCAATCTTAGTTTCTTGCTTGTTCTTCGTTTGCCTCCAGGAAACAGACCTTCATGGTCAGGTTGATCGTGCTCCGGCATGGTCAATAACCTCTCGGAGTTGGTTTAGTGATTGCTAAGGCGCGATGTCCTCACACGTTTGTAGTCGGATCGTCAAAGTCGACTTCCTCCAAAACGATAGCCACCATCTCATTGAAAGACGGGACACCTTTGCCTCTATCAAGTGGTATCAGATTTCCAGGTTGCTCGGTGAGATTTTACAGTTTTTCATAGTTTAGATCGAGTTTGTTCTTCATACCTACAATCCATGAAAAAGCCAAAAAAAATTAGGGTTAGTTCATCTTATCCGAACCAATCTGAGCCTTTGCATAATCTTTTAGGGTTTTGCTTTATTGAATTTGTGGTTGCATCGTCGTGTCTAGTTGCTGGTCTTAGCGTCTAGTCCTTTAGAGTTTCGAGTTCTGTCACAGTTTGTCATGCCGCCGCCGCACCATCTTCATCGTTGCTGCCATATACCAGCACCACTGCCATATCCCACCACTGCTGCCATATACCACAACCGCTGCCATATCATACCACAGCTACCATATACCACCACCGCTAACATATCCCACCAACGCTGCCATATCCTACCACTATATATCCACCACCAATCCGAGTTCCTTTCATATTAGGTTTTTTTTCGAGATCAATCTAATTTCCGATTCATGTTTCCTTGCCTGAGTTGGTCTCGAAAAAAAAGAGTCTCGAGACCCCCGGGCAGTTTTTAGGCCAAAATTTCGGCGACCGAAAATATTTTTTCACTATCCTATTTTTAGGCTTTTCTAAGTCTTTTGAGCCACGTGCCATCATAGTGATTTTTTGTCGCACTTTTTCATCATCGCTGCCCTGATTTTTGAAAAAAATAGTCAAAAAAATTTCGTGCCCATCCTGTCATTTTGACTTGGGAAGAGTTTTGAGACACTCGCCATTATAGTGATTTTTCGCAAAAAAAAAGAGGAGTGCAAAAAAAAAGAGCGCAAAAAAACGGAGCAAAAAAATTCCAGAGTGTGCTTTTCCCTTGTTTTCATGCAGCGCCGTGATTTTGTAGTGTTCTAGGCTCGCGTCTCTAGCACGGTCTAGCCTAGGACGAGCAGAGTACCGTCGTTGAGCGTTTATTCAACTTTGCATCTCTGAATTGATTATTGTTGACCCTTTTTGCTACCATATTATAAGCCTTCCTAGCTCCACATACATCTACGTCGTGCATTGACTCTCCCTGGTAATCGCTCTATCCAAGCTTTGAGATTTTTGACTATGACGGTTGCCGATCACCGCCTGCTGCTGGGTAAGAACTGGTAAGAATTTGAGATTTGTTTGACGGATTTGGGACACCCACCACCACCATTTTCTAGTAGTATGTAGAATCATATTCTTGTGTGTTTCTATTGCTGCTAACCGTGGCAGGTTCACAAGTCAATGAGACTGACTGGGAGAACATGACGAATAAGGAGTTGCATGATAAATTTCAGCAAATGATGACTGAACATGTGCAAGATGTGCTGAACAATTTTGAAGAGGCCATGGATAAGATAACTGGCCTTGAGAATACGTTCGAAACAAAGCTTGATAACATAATGAACTGCTTGCGCGTCTTCCACAACCACCACCGGCTGCACCTGCCGCACCTCTGCAACAACAACAACAACAACAACAACAACAACAACAACAACAACAACAACAACAACAACAACAACAACAACAACAACAACAACAACAACAACAACAACAACAACAACAACAACAACAACAACAACAACAACAACAACAACAACAACAACAACAACAACAACAACAACAACAACAACAACAACAACAACAACAACAACAACCTCCACGTTGCAAAACAGCCCTCCCCCGGTGAGCCGTGTCCCTCTTGAGCCTGGCCAAACTGTTGGTGCTGCTATTGATACTTCTGTGGCTCCTGCTGCTGATGAGGAGGATGATGATTATGCGGGAGATTACGAGGATGAGGTTGATCAAAATCAGAACTACGTGCAACCACCAGCATCAAGTCGTCCACATGCAAATAATCACAATGGTAGGGCTGCATTACCAGCTCAGGTATGAGATCATGACCATCTTCCTAAACTGAAATTGAATATTCCACCATTTTAGGGTAGATATGTTCCTGATATATATCTTACTTGGGAGTTAGAAACCGGACAACATTTACATGTTTAGAATATCCCGAGGAGAGACGTGTTGCTGCTGCACTTTGTGCTTTCACTAGTTTTGCTTGTGTGTGGTGGTCTGAACATCGTAGATTATATCCGAATAATATTCCAACTACTTGGGCTTCTTTGAAAACTGCTATGCATACTCGTTGGGTTCCACCATATTATCAACGTGAATTACTTCAAAAATTACAGCGCTTAAGACAAGGAAAAAAATCTGTAGAGGAATATTATCAGGAATTACAAACTAGCATGATTAGATGTGGTATTGTTGAGGATAATGAATGCTCCATGGCCAAAGGGTTCCTTCCCGGAGATGTCCAACTTATGGCAGCGGGAGTGGTTTTACATCACAGCTCCCCGAAGTACGAAGTGGGTAGCTGCCCCCGCCTTCTGCTCGGCCCTCCCGCCACAACTGGCGTCATGGGTCAACAGGGGGCTGGACTGGGGGCTAGTTAATCACGTGCTGACATTGCAAAGTCGCATCCGAGATCTCCTCAAGAGAGATGTCAGTCTTGTCAAGGTAATGCAAGTCATGCTAGTTCGTCGGGTCCTGCCATGCCAATGTCGATCTCTCCGTATGTGGGAGTTCAACCCGGAAGGACCGCGAACTATTCAGCAATTCTTCAGTGTGACGCTCGAAGAGATGTATGGATTATTCTTCAGATCACGAATAAAGTGTCCGGACACCACCGAGGATGCGGGTCTCAACTGCAACCGTCCAGATACCCACGTAAGTAATTCTGCGGCCGAACATGCTTTGTTTTTATTGGTCACAACATCATTCTGAAAAAATCGCTCTTGGCCAGGACTAGATAAGAAATGCGAAGATGATCAGGTGTTCGGCCCCCCTTCCCGAAGGCTCATCGGATCCTGTACTAGCTAGGATGCTTGAGCACGCACCTTATCAAGTGCCATCAAGGGAAGATAAAGGGGGGAATAAAGAAGCCGAAAGCGGGCCTCACGCATTACTCATCCAAACCGGGGGAATTAGTGTCTCCGCGAAGGAGGATAATCGGGGAAAGAATCTAGAATACCCTCTCCCCAAGGAAGGAAAAGGACCGCCTCGGAAGACTTGGAAACGAGGGTTTCCAAACGAGGGAAGAAACCTTCGCCAGGGGGCCCTGCCCCGGAGGGCATCCTTACCGCATAGTGCCAGCAAGGGGGTCGGCCCTCCACCGAGCTGTAAGTGAACAAGAGTACTTTTGGTAAATATTTCCTGCTTTATCTCCGAGGACAATAACCAAGACGTATGTCTTGCAGTCCGGATCGTAGCCCTTCTCGACAGAGCTCGTCTTCGGGGGATCTTCTTCCGGAGATGATGGAGAGCGAAACGCCTCCCCCTGTCTCCCCGCCTCATGGGGCGGACGACCCTGAGGTGTCGTCACGGAGGATTTCTCCTGGTCTGCTAAGTCCAGAAGGTAACCCTTCAGCCACCCGAAGTCCGAAGTATTCAGCTGCTAAGGAGAGCAACAGAAAGAGTCCAGGACTGTGCGGTGCACAACCGAACATATTGATGGGTCTTCTGGAGCAAGCGGCTATCTCCGAGGCGCGCTGTACTTTAATGGGTACGGTGGTTGAGAGGATTTCATCCGCCAAAAGTGGGTTGCATGAAGCTTTTACGAGCCTGCTAAGAGGCTTTGAGGTACGCAAAGTAATATATATTTTTTGACAGTACCGCACACGCTAGGTGTGCCCTATACAGATAGTAGCCCCTGAGACTCTGGTTGCTGTCTAGAGGCGGCAAACAGAGGATCATTGTCCCAGGTAATGATCACGCTGCTTTCATGTGCAGGCGGCTGAGGGTCCGGTGGTTGGGCGGACTGGTGAGTTTTCCGAACTGAGGAGGCAGCTTGATGCGGCTGATGCCGATATTGCGCTTGTGAACAAGCGTCTTGACGAGGCACATGGTATGTATTTTTGGTTGGTCAACAAATATTAAGAGGAGCATGATGCTAGTATCTATAATATGTTGTGGCTGCAGATGGAGTTGCCACCGTGGAGACCCTTCGGGCGGAAGTTGTCCGAGCCAAGGAACAAGCCAGGAGAAGTGATGCGGCCGCCCTAAAGGCAGCCGAAGAGGTAAGAGCCGAACAGGCTGCTCATCGCCAGAGCAAAGATAAAATAGCCAAGATGGATGTTGAGCTGAAAGATGCCGCCGACCGATATGAGCTTCATGAAAAGGAAAACCAAGCGAAAGGGGCTGACCTGAAGAAAGCCATGGAAGCAGCCAAGGAAACCCGCTCTAAAATCAGAGCGGCGAAGGAGGAGCTCCGTCAAGCAGGAGATATCATGGCTGGGAAGCCCTTTTTGTTGCGGACGAAGTTCGGAGATCTGAAGTATGCCCCTCTGGATAAATTATGGAGTGCTGCAGACGCGTACTTGGACTTGGCAATGAGTGCTGCTGATGTGACTGAGTTTTTCAAAGATCAGAAAGATCATGAAGTGGAAAGGTTGTTTTGGTCGCAGTTCAGTGCTCCAACGCGTCCGCTTCTGTTAAATGAACAAATGGCCGAGTGGGCCGAGCTCCATAGGTTGTCCGGACTTGCCATGAGGTCTGTCGTGGATCATCTTTGGCCGAAGGGACCAAGGCCGAATAGTTATTTTGGTTTAGTGCAACAATTCCTTGGTGTTGTGCCGCATATCGACGCTGTAAAGAGGTTGGCGTGCATAGAGGGTGCGCGGATGGCTCTTGCCCGTGTTAAGACATACTGGGCAGAGATGGAGGCCACCGCTATTGCAACCCGGGGACCGGCCGTAGGCCAGGTCTCGGCCGAGCACTATTTTGAAGAAGTCCTAGAAGGCGCTCGTTTAGTAGAGGCTCAGTGCTCGAAGAGTATCATGTTCGAGTGACATGTATCCCAATTGTAAAAACAATGCTATTTGGATTATAAAGGTTGTGTTTATACTTTTTCCTGAAAGTATTATGATGCCTCCTATGCGGCCATTTATGTATGTATATAACCTAAAAGTTTGCAGTCGTCGGCTTAAGCCCCCACGCACATAATACGGGGGTGTTCGGAAAAGCGCATATTCACACTTGACCCAACGTTTTGGTCCATTAAGGAGGTGACAGCGTGGCGAACAAGGCAATCGGACTATATAGCTTTAACACTTTCACTTAGCCATATGAGTTTGACGGTGGGGCTACGATATCTCCCCTGGTACTTCCGCGCTCATCCGAATACGGTGCGCGTACATACATGACCGGGAAATCGGCCCTTCGTTAATGCGGAGGAATCGCGAAGATTCCGCTGAGTCATCGAGTGGTTGACCAGTCTCGCGCTTTATCACGACAGTCAGTTTTCGGCTTTCTCTACTGAGGTGCTCATCCAGATGAACCAGGGCACAATCGCAGTAGTTCTCCCGGTGCCACCTTAGCCGATAGAGCGGAACGTAAGGTAGAAAAACACGGGAGCCAGGAAAACCCAACTATTGACCAAAGACATGATTCGGAGCTGATGCATATAAGGCCAAACTCGCAACGCCGAACACTCCCTAAGGTATTCGGACTTTACAACATAAACTTGGCTGAGTAACGCCCTCGATAATGAGCCCTGAATTTCCAGGTACTGGCATTATTCTGACATGGCGAAATGCCAATAACGCTAGCATCCCTCTTGGTTGTGTTGATTATCCGGAGGGTGTGAAGCAAAAAGAGACAGTAAAAAGGTTTACACAGGGTCTTAATCTAAAAAGAAACCTTTGAGCGAGGCCTTGCTGCATGTCTGCGCCTGTGTCTCCATTGTGCCGTATCCTGGAAGGGTGTAGCACGATGATCATCTGTAAAAGAGAAAAACCTAGGTGAAAGTCTTCGTGCGAAAAATTGGTTATTCTTAATGAACCAAAAAAATGCAATTTTAAATAGGGTCAGGCCAAACTGTAGCCCTTTTGTATGTGAGGGAAGCCCCTAGCACCACCTATGGGGGTATATCTATTGACCCCATCTCAGGTTTATCTGAGCTGTTACAGCTAGTGGTGCGCCGGACTCATCGAACCGTGTCCATGGTCTTGACGACCGATCATTTATTCTGGTTGGAGAGGCTGTTCAGTGATTGGCTGCTAGAGCCGCCACATATTTCTCAGTACGTGAGGAACGCTCTGTGTTTCCGCTAACTATGATGATGCCACGTGGACCAGGCATCTTGAGCTTAAGATAAGCATAGTGCGGTACTGCGTTGAAACGAGCGAAGGCCGTTCTTCTGAGTAGTGCGTGATAGCCGCTTTGGAATGGAGCGATGTCGAAGGTTAATTCTTCGCTTCGGAAGTTGTCGGGAGAACCGAATACAACCTCTAAAACTAGAGAGCCCGTGTAGCGGGCCTCTGGGCCTGGTATTACTCCTTTAAATGTAGTATTGCTTTGGTTTATTCTTGTTGGGTTTATCCCCATTTTGCAGACGTTGTCCTGATATATCAGATTAAGACTACTGCCGCCGTCCATAAGGACTCGGGTGAGGTGGTATCCGTCAATTATTGGGTCTAGCACCAAGGCAGCCGATCCTCTGTGTCATATACTAGTCGGGTGATCCCTGCGATCAAAGGTGATCAAGCGGGCCGACCAAGGGTTGAACATGGAGGTGACATGCTCCACGGCGTACACGCCTCGGGGTGCACGCTGGCGCCTCCTCTTCGGTATGTGAGTTGCGTAAATCATGTTCACTATTTTGACCTCTAGTGGGAATTTTTTATGTCCCCTAGTGTTCGGCTAGCGAGGCTCATCCTCGTCTTCGCTTGGTGTCTCCCTCCCCTTGTGTTTGGCGTTTAGCTTGCTGGCCTACTTGAAGACCCAGCATTCTCTGTCGGTGTGATTTGCGGGTTTGTCGGAGGTGCCATGAATCTGACATAATCTGTCTAGAATCTTGTTCAGGCTGGACGGTCCATCTCTGCTGCCTTTAAATGGTTTTTTCCATTGACCGGGTCGAGAGCCCCTGAATCCGGCGTTTACTGCCATGTTGTCTGGGCTGTCTTCGTTGATTCAATGCTTACTTTTACTGCTTCGTGGTTTCCCGTTGCCATCCTTGACTTCGGATGTGCCTGGGTTGCCGGTGCCGCTACGTGCCAGCCAGCTATCTTCGCCCGCACAAAAGCGGGTCATAAGGCTTGTTAGGGCGGTCATTGTCCTCAATTTTTCTTGGCCAAGGTGTCTGGCAAGCCATTCGTCCCGGACACTGTGTTTGAAAGCCGCTAAGGCTTCGGCATCCGGGCCGTCGACGATTTGATTCTTCTTTGTGAGAAATCTGTTCCAAAGCTTTCGGGCTGACTCTCCGGCTGTTGAATTATGTGACTTAAGTTGTCTGCGTCCGGAGGTCGGACATAGGTCCCTTGAAAATTGGCCCTAAAAGCATCCTCAAGCTCTTCCCAGCTTCCAATTGAGTTTTCGGGGAGGCTTTTCAGCCAGTGCCGAGCTCGTCCTTTCAACTTGAGGGGCAGGTATTTGATGGCATGCAGATCATCTCCGCGGGCCATGTGGATGTGAAGGATAAAGTCCTCAATCCAGACCCCAGGGTCTGTCGTTCCGTCATATGCCTCTATGTTCACGGGTTTAAATCCCTCTGGAAATTCGTGGTCCAGCACCTCATCGGTGAAGCATAGGGGGTGCGCGGCACCCCTATATTTGGATGTGTCATGGCATTCTTTGGACGGTTGTAGCCTTTGGTTTTGATTCCGAGATGTTATTCGGTCAGTATAGTCGTTTGGGCGGCCATGATTCTGTGCCGGAGCGCGCTTTCTAGATCCGTAGATGGACCTGGCCACACCGGCTTTTTTGTGCAGGTCTTCACGTAAATCGTGTGCTGACTTGTGTGCGACATCGTTAGCCGCTCTGTCGCGGCCACATGGTGGTCGATTCGGCTGATCGGCCGTTTTTTTGGCTGAATGGGCTGTAAAGCCTCGTCATCGAATTCAGGCAGCAGCTTGCGCTTTGGATAGCTCTTTGTGTGGCGACTGCAGCCATACTTTTCTTTAGTGTCAAGCACTTTATTCCATCTGCTGTTGAGCGTATTCTACACGGCCTTAAGCCTTTGCTTCTGCTTCTTCAGGCTCCTCGCGGTGGCAATAAGCCTTCTATGGAGGTTCTCTTGTTCCAAGTGCCTTTCCGGGATGATGTGTACATTGTCGTCCAGACTGTTCTCCTCTCCGGAGACAGGTTGATGAGCTTTACCCTCGGCGTCGCCGTGATCGGACAGCGATTATGTACTATGTTCACCGTCCGCTGGCTTATCCTGCTCCATCGCTGGGTCCATGTGGTCGTCGTTTCCTTTGGAGTCGACCGGGGTATTATTTTTTCTTGCGTTGTTATCGCTGTTTTTGCTGAGGCGGGATTTGGAGTGGCGCCTAAGTCGTCGCTTTGGTTGCTTCTCGAGGGGACTATCCTTCGCTGCTTCCTCCCATTCCTCGTCATTGTTTTCTTTGGGTGTATCCACCATGTATATATCGTGTGATGAAGTGGCTGTCCAGCGCCCTGTGGGCGGTGGTTCCTGTTTCTCTCCTGCATCATCGTCCATACCGTCGATGTCTTCAGAGTTGAAATCGAGCATGTCGGTTAAGTCGTCAACAGTGGCTATTAAGTGGGTGGTGGGTGGGGAATGAATTTGTTCGTCGTCCGCTTCCCACTCAAGCCGGAGATAGTTTGGCCAAGGGTCTCCTGACAAGGAGAGAGACCTTAATGAATTTATCATGTCGCCCAAGGGCGAGTGCTGAAAGATATCCATGGAGGAAAACTCCATGGTCGGTGCCCAATCAGATTCGATAGGCACGGACGCAGGCGGTTCGGAGCCCGTGGCCGGGGACGAATCCAAGGGTCCGGAAACACAGGTCTCGTAGGAGGTGAAGTCAGTATTCGGCTCTATCGCCGCTGAGTGTGCGGCCTCCGTGGCGGGGTCCATCTGCCCGTCCTCGGATGGCGTGATCTGCTCCGAATTGAGGGCCAGAGTAGCCATAGGTATGATCTCCCGAACACCGTCCGACGGCAAAGCTAAGTCATGCTTGTCGGATCTGGCGGGCGACTCGACATGGGCTCAACTGTGGAAGATCAAGTCTCCCGGATTTCGCAAGATAGTTCAAGCTTCAAACCTGACTGACGTTGTGGGGCGTAGCTCTCGATCTGCTCTAGATGGCCAAGTGAGTTGGGCCCGCAGACCGCCGAATCGAAGATTTGTCCGGGGAGAAAAACCTCACCCTGGATCGCATCGTTGCCGATGATCGAAGGAGCCATCAAGCCTTTATCGTGACGGCACAGTGGAACTCTCAATGAAAGCACCAATGTCGGTGTCAAAACCGGCGGATCTCGGGTAGGGGGTCCCGAACTATGAGTCTAAGGCGGATGGTAACAGGAGGCGGGGGACACAATGTTTACGCAGGTTTGGGCCCTCTCGATGGAGGTAATACCCTACTTCCTGCTTGATTGATCTTGATGATGTGAGTATTAAAAGAGTTGATCTACCACGAGATCGTTGAGGCTAAACCCTAGAAGCTAGCCTATGATTATGATTGTTGTTGTCCTACGGACTAAACCCTCCGGTTTATATAGACACCGGAGGGGGATAGGGTTACACAAAGTCGGTTACAAGGGAGGAGATCTACATATCCGAATTTCCAACACTACAAAAAAATACACTTCCGTGATGATACGTGTTTGTCACAGTAGGTCGCGTTTTTTGTCATGCATGTACATCCATGACAAATTTATGACGTAATCAAGATAGTCATACTTGTCTTTGTCGAGAAGTGTTCCATGACATTACCAAAATTATCATCACGAAGTGTCCACTTCCATGACGATAAATCTCGCGTCCACGAAGTGCTTTTCGTCAAGGGTGAACGACACGTGGCATCCACCGTAAAGGAACGCCGCTAAGCTATGGAGTCGGGTTTTGGATCCGATAACCCGTTAACAGCCACGACCAATGGGGATTTTCCACGTGTAAAATCATCATTGGCTGGAGGAAACACGTGTTGGCTCATCGTTGGGACAGATGTCATCCACTCATTGGACGGAAGGCGCCTATGATACGTCGACACGTGGCACGGCCCAACAGAGGCCCATTCCTGTGAAAAGGCCGGCCAGTTTGACTTGGTCAAAAGGTGGAGGGCCGGCCCATGGAAAGCCTATTAATGGACTGTTTGCATATAGCCCATTTACAGCCCGCTAACCCAAGGCCCGTTACGCCCTATCCGAATTAGGCCCAGTAGTGTCATCTAGGCCATCCAATATGATTCCAGCCCGTTTTCACTTCTGGCGCATGTATGGCCCATGACGTCTTTCGGCCCATATGAGGCCCTATGTAAATCTTGGCCTATTAACGGCCCGTGGTGAAACTGGCCCGTAATGAATAGTGTATCACTTTACACCCATTAACGGCCCATGGTGAAACTGGCCCGTAATGAACAGTGTATCACTTTATACCCATTAATGGCCCGTTATTCCGTTGGGTCGTTTCCATCCCATGTTATCTTTCGGCCTTCTCAGAGCCCATTTATTCTTGGGCTCATTTCCAGCATTCGTTTACTTACGGCCCGTTCATCGTCATTTTTCGCTTGTGGGCCAAATTCGCCCTTGGTTACGATCGGCCCGCTTGTGGCATCGTTAATCGTTGGGCGTTTTCATAGCGCCATCAACACGGCATATTAACGATGGCCCGTTATGGTTGGCCCATGAACGGATGATTCCAACTCTAGCCCGTTTACGGCCATAATGCGGTCTGTTTGGCCCATGTTTGGCCAATCGATCATACGGCCCGTATAAGGCCCATTGATGATACGACCCGCAGAAGGCCCATTGTTTCTACGGCCCGTAGAAGGCATCTTGTTTCTACGGCCCGTAGAAGGCACACTGCTTTCTCTGGCCGAGGGAGGCCCAAGTGTCACTCTGATAAATATTAGCCCATGGTTATTGTGGCCTACTTTTAAAATATAGGTTATTGCAGCCACTAGCTAACCGCGGAAACAGAACTGCAATGACTACAAGCAAACAAATAAACAAGACAACAAGGAAATAAATAAGCAAGCAACTAACGCTAGGCTATCACGGCTATTACACATATTACATCCACTGGGCATCAAAGTTCGCCACCAGTGCAAATATAGGGAACAAAGCAGCATATCAAAGCAGCATATCATATACACTGGTTGTCAAAGTTGGCGACCAGCGCAAATAAATGCCACAGCAAAACAAATCCAGAACTGAAACCACTTCAGAAGATCTCAAGAAACAATATCCTGGGTACCCATAATGCTGGCAAGATGCTTAGCAAGCTTATTAACTTTCTCTTGTTTGGCGCTTAAATCCTCCAGCGCTTGCTGTTGCACCAGAAAATATGCATCTGAATTCTGCAGGGACTTCCTCAGTCCTTCAGCTTCCTGTCGCAGCACATCTGATCTATGTCTTTCAACTTGAAGTTGAGACTCAAGAAGACGAACTGATTCAGGCATCGAGTTCGAAGAGCTTGTGCCAGCAGTAGTGGCCAGTAACTCGAACACTACATCAAGACACGACTTTTGGGTTCCCTCACTGTCATCAAGATAGTTTTTATCAGCTTTCTTGGAGACCAACAGGGATGTCTCACTATCTTGAACCTTATCTGCATTACTTCCTTTACCATTGGATAATGAGGTACTGTTCTCCAATATTTTGTCCGCATTCTAAAAGAGAAACAAGCAGACACATCACATGTTTACCATGTTGTATATGAAACTCATTTTGGTAAATGAGTTCAGTAGTAAGTGGACAAGATAACAGCATGAAACAAACATATATCTATGTACCATGGTCACTTTATGGTCTATATCATTCTAGTTTTTGTTGCCAAATCAAGATAGAGACACAGTTCAAATAATATTTGTTCAAGACAAAGCAGAATAGACAGAATATAAGTGTGGGTAACTATAGAGCAATAACAACACTTGTAATGTGCATGACATGAGAACATAGCTGTTTATTCAATTGAAACTGAAATCTACATAGAGCAGGTTACAACAGCAAACCAGTTAAAGAAACAGGTTTAAAACACACCTGTTGCGCCATTGGAGTTTCAATTCCATCCTTCAAATTTGAAAATAGTTGGTATGAGTAAATACAGAATGCAAGAGCAAAGGAGTATGAACCATAGCTACGTAACCTGACACGAGAACAAATCTTCTTCTCCTTAAGCATTGAGTTGGGATTCGAGTGGTGGTCCTCGTGCTTTGGGCCTTTGAGTTCCCTTACTAACTGCTCGTGTTTGGGTGCTCTGTGGTGGAGATGGTGCTGTGTCAACTGGAACTGGGTTACTATCTGCCGGGGTTGGGGTTAGAAGGTGTAGCTGGTTCTCTGTCCAACTGGTAGGGGTACAATCTGCGAGAGTCTGGGTTATGTGTGGTGGATCTGGTCCTTGGGCAAGTAAAACCGTGGTTCTATCTGCATCAACTGGTAGCACTATCTTTTTCAAGACCATGTTGTTACTCCCTTAGATATCGCCATCACGCTCTCCAATTCAAATGGCGGATAAACAAGAAAAGTAATTGAAAGTATAGACATTGTATGATAGACAGTGCAATGGATAGTGGGGAATAAAAGAGGGCATGAAATAATTCATATTTATGTTGTCTAACCAAACAGGATAGCATGACACAATTTCACATATATGATGGCTAACTAAATAGGATAGCATGACACAATTTCACATTATGATGGCTAACTAAAAAAGATGGAAAGACATAGTTCAAAATATGAGACTATGTAAACAGGATGACATGACATAACTATATAATGTGTTTATTAAATAGGTTGGCATGCCATAATTCACATACATTCACGGATAGAATGCCATAATTCAAAATATGATGACTGTAAACACTAAACAGGATGAGATGATATAACTATATGATGTCTTTATTAAATGGGTTGACATGCCATAATTCAGATAGATGATGTGTATGTACTATGTAAACATGATGGCATGATATAATTCAAATATATGATTTATATAGTAAGCAAGTAAGCAGATGGCAATCCATATATGATGTAAACACTAAACAATGCAAGACAACATGCATGACATGGATAATATAACCCTACCAAGTTTGAGCATAGACCTCAGGGGGAAATAGGACTGGTCATCAGTCTCTGAATCCTCCTCTGAGGAGCTCTCTGTAACCAGTAAGATGTCTGCTTCAGCAGGTAGCATTGTCTGCTCAGAATACCTTGTTTTCACTCCAGATACTTCCATCACCGCTTCAAATGGCTGATGCACAGGAAGAGTAGTTGAATATACAAACGTCGTCGACAAATGGAACACGTAATACAAAAAATGATAGCATGATATATTTCACATACATGATGATTGGCTAAACACCATGGCATTGCATAATTCACATATATAATGCCTTTGCAACAAGATAGCATTGTATAATTCACATATATAATGTCTTGCAACAAGATGGCAATGCATAATTCACATATATGGTAATTAGACGCTGAACAGGTGGCATTCACACAAAGCATGTCTAAACTAATCAAATGACATAGCAATGCGAGACACCATACACACGATATGAGCAACATAACCCCGCCAAGTTAGAGCATACACCTCGGGGAATAGGACTGGTCATCTGTCTCTGAATCCTCCTCTGAGGAGCGATCCATAACCAGCGAGATATGCGCTTCGTCAGATAGCATAGTCTGCTCTGAAGACCTTGTTTTCATTCCTGAATTTGCCATCACCGTGTCAAATGGCTGATGCACACGAAGAGCAGTGAATGTACTAACATTGTTGACAAATGTAATATGTAACAAAAAAAGGACGGCCTGATATAATTTACAAATAAGATGACTGGCTAAGCAGGATGGCATTGCAAAATTCACATATATGATGCCTGGCTAAACAAGATGGCGTTGCATAATTCACATAAACGATGAATAAATTAAACAGATGGCATTCGCACAAAAGATGTCTAAACTAAGCAGATGACATATTTGATGTATAAAGTAAGCAATGCAAGACACCGTATGCATGATATAACCAACATCAGCATGCCAAGTTAGAGAGAAGACCTCAGGGGGTAAATAGGAGTTGTCTTCTCCTTCTGAATCCCCCTCAGAACAGATATCTTCCTCTCGATTACAATCCAAAATGCGTGGAGGGGGGCTGCCTTTGCGCCTACCATGGAGCGACGTCTGCATGAAATTTTATTGCCACACAAGGCTCGTCTCTTTTGCTCTACATGTTCAGTTCCATTGTTTACAATAACTGTCATGCACAGGAATAAAACATAGTGAGATTATGTAAGGAGTGCATGCAGAAATCCAGAGTGATGGTAGCAACCTGTGGATAGACCCAAAACCAATAATAGCAGGAAGATAATGGCTTCGGTTAAAAAATACAGATAATGGCTTCTTTACTGTTTGTTTCCCACCCAACATGAAACTCATAGTAGACACCGGAGATTAACCAGATATAGATAGATACTATTGATAGCGGCCCCGATATGTACCCCACAACCATTTAAAAACTCAAGTTTGACCATTAGTTTGGAGCTGGCTCAGAGTCTAATCGGTGAACAGGACGATAAAGTAGCATGTAATATTAAGTGATGCATAACGTAAGCAGACACGAAAGATTGCAACCTCTCTTGCGGACCCGTGTAGTCCTCAAGGTCATCTGCTCGGTTGATGATGGTAATGCAGTTTTCATGGCTGCCAGCGGCGGGGAAGAAGATCTGAGGCGGTGAAAGACAGTCTGGAGGCCGGATCCCTACTGTGCTAGACCCTTCTGTCGTTGGAGCAGCCGAGCTGGGGTGGACGACGACGCAGCAGGAGCGGGACAAACCACACAAGGTTTTCTTTGACAACTATCTATAAGAGAAGTAATTCTGTAAAGGCTCGTTTGAATTGGAGGATTCCAACAATGCAGGGATAGGAAACAGACAGGAATAGGATAGGAATGCACGTGCAAAGCAGAGAATTTAAAAACACAGGATTTCTGCCAATCTGGGTGTTTGATTCACAACAATTGGAAGATCACAGGATGCAAAGAAGCATGGTGAGATTAAGTCAAACCACAAGAAAATGCATGGTTATAATGCTATTATGCTACTATCTCTTAGTCTTCTGCTTCATGAATAGGAATTTGAAAAGGAGGACAAGTGAAAATTAAAATTCCTACGTTTTTTCTTTCAAGGAGACACTAAAGAAACAAATCCGTGTGCTCAGTGGACAATATATATAACATGTAGAGTAAAAAAGAGATGCAACAAGTGTACAACCTCTTTGGCGAAGCCATGTCAATCTCAGCGTGATTGGGTTGGCGGTGAGGATGCTCCGTGACTTTGCTGCCGGAGGAGGGAAGAAGATCTTAGGCGCCCGGAGATGGAGCCCAGGTACTGCTCATTTGTGATGGAGGGTTTCGTCATTGGAGCAGCTCCGATGAGTTGTACGACGCCGAGGTGAAGCAGGACAAGAGAGACAACGAACAACGTTAACCTGAGTGGAATTCTAATAGCATCTCAATACATGACGTAAAATACATAACCACAAAGTGCTAGATGTAAAATACATCAGCCGCTCATCTCTGAACTTAAGCGTCAAACTGAACTTAAGCTGTCAAACTAAACTTAAGCGTCGAAACTGAATTTTGTTGTCGAAACTGAATTTTCTTTGTCGAAATGAACGCACTAGCAAGGTGAGGCTACACATCGGTCGATGACTTTTCATCTCTCGTCGGTCGATTTTGCAGCCGTTGGATGCGAAATCAAGGGCCTGCGGTTCATCTTCAACCTCCACCCTCGAGCCGCCACCACCATCGACCAAACAGCAGCCCCCCCGCGCGCCGGCGGCGGTCGCCGCGCCCGCCCGCCAAAACACTCCCCACCGCTAGTCCGCCGCCGCCCGGCCATCCCTCTAGGCCCCCGTGCGAGCTTTTCTCCGGCAATCCCACGCCACCGCCCGCCAACGCCCGCCACCACCGCGACCAGCGCCCCATCCTCGAACCCTAAGATAGATAGTGGGGTACCTCTCGTGAGCCCCCCTCCTCGCTGCGGCTGGTTCTTCCTTCACCGGCGAGCCCCACCCCCACCCCTGAAAATTGGTGACCCAAAAGTCGATTCAGTTGGTGAAGTGTAGCTAAATCGAGCAGCATCGCAAGCAAGAGCAAGAGCGAGAGCAGCAGCGAGCAAAGCAATAGCAAGATCAGACCAGGCAGGGACCGAGAGCAAGAGCGAGCAGCAGCGCGGCGAGAGCTAAAGCAGCAGCAACTCCTCTCGATGTGGGCGTCGCCGAGGGAGCGACGCCGTGGAGGAAGTGGCGGCGACACCGCGTGGATGGAGTGGCGCCGTGTCGGCTTTCGGGACCGGCGCCGGCAGCACCGTGAGATCGAATCAAGAAGAAAATCGGCGATTAGTGTACAACCTCTTTGGTGGCGCCGATTAGGCCGCAGCTTCATCCGAGGAAGCGGTGATGATGATGCTCTTCCGGTGGTGCGGTGAAGATGGCGGTGTGGGAATGGAGGTGGCGCGAAGACGAGGGGAACATTGGGGCAGCTCCTTGGAGGTGGAGGGCGGGTGGCTGAACGGCGGGACGATGGGATCGACGACGGATCCTCATCCGTACGGTGGATGAGGGACGTCGAGGTGTTGCTGTGGACGACGTCGTCGGGGAAGAGGCTCCGACTGGGTGGCGGGCGGAGCAGGGTGTGGGGTTTCGTCGGGGGTTTTCGCGGCCTCGGTGTACGTGGGTGGGCGGATGGGATGGCAGTGGGGAACCATGGCTTAGAGACATGCTTGTCCGAAATGTGGGGTAAGTTACGAAAGTACCCCCACCGATTTGAGGCGGTTCTTTCGGTTCAGGGGTACCACGGGCATTTCGCGTGTCGGGATTTCACAGGAGGTGGGAGTTTTCACGCGTGTTGTAATTTCGAATAGCAAGCGCGGGTTGAGATGGAGGAGTTGTCGAGCACAACGAGACAAAGATATATCTTAAATATTTTGGGCTAACAAAGCGCGGGTTGAAATTTCGGACAAGCCTAACGTGTCCTGTACCAAATCAATGCGCACTACAAATGTCATTCAAAACTTTGAATTCATGTTATGTTCAATTAAAATATTTCGCTACGTGTATAATGCATGCAACCTACTACTCAAATGAACGTTTTAGTGCATTCCAAGCGTATATACTACCGCTTCAATATGAACTAAATTTGAATTTGTTTCTCTATTTGAATAAGATCTACAGTAATGATTGTTGTGAAGTCAAAGCATTTGAATTCGTTTCTCTGTTTTAATAAGATCTACAATCATCATTATTGTCAAGTTAAACCATCGTTTGTGTATTATCTTCACAGCACACCACATGATTAGTCTCGAGTTACATATGAACTATGTGTACTATATGAACTCGAACTAGATTTTTTGAATCCACTTTATTTTGATTTCAAATCACATTACATTTCTAGCTCTAGCTAGATCTTCATAATCTAAACCATGTCTCATATGTATAATGTGTTTATCACATTATGTATGGTGCCCCCCCTCACGCCTACAAGTATTTAGATGTGAGTTGCAAACACCACACATTACCACAAATTCAAATAAAATGTGAGAATGTTCGATATAGAGTATTGTTTAGATTGTTCGATATTTAGTTGTAAGGTGCAAACGCCACACATTATCACAAATTCAAATAAAATGTGAGATTGTTTGATGTATAGTATGGTTTAGATTGTTCGGCATTTAGCTGTGAGTTGCAAACGCCATGCATTATCACATTATAGTATAACATGTGCACAACACGTGTATCACCGCTATATTCATGCATGCAATGTTTAAAACACTACGATCTCCTATTCAAATATATGAATCCGCTTTCATATCAAATTATGATATTTGTTAGTCTCTTACACCCACACAATCCTCTAACCCTTGTAGCTACCAATAACTTTCTCTCATGCATGCACACGCCCTCCTCGCCCTTCCCCTCCCTCGGCATTCTATCCACCGGGCACATTCATTTTTTTCTTTAGGTCGTTCTCCCAAAGTCTCCACAACTCCTTTCTGACACACACTGATAGATAAACCTCTCCAGTGATGCCTGCCTACAACATACACACACACCTTCAATCTCCTCCTTTATGTGTCCTTTCCTCGTGTCTCTCATACGGTCAGACACACGTGTAAACTCTCGCCCCTCTTTTCATCGATCTCACAACCGCACACTCCTCCCCCTATCTATCTATTAGTTGGGCCTCTCGCACCACCTCATAGCTCCATTCTCTCTGTCTATCCGTCACACTGGGCCTTATTTGCCTCTAACAAATGGAAGTACACCGATCGATCACTCGCTATACATATAGCTAGATAGGTCCTTATAACTCGTTTTTACCCACACGTCAATCGATCTACCTCATTAGTTGTGTCTCTCCCTTCCTCCGACAAACAACAATTGATCTACCGATCTAGTTAGGTTTTCTTACCAAACACATGGTTCCCTTCATCATCCATGGATGCGTCCCCACAGATCTATCACGCTTGAGCACACACGTAAACACATCCCCACTCTTATTGATAACATTGCAGTTCCACCCTCGGTTTCTCTAGTAGGCCTCTCCCACCATCTTCGAGAAGCAACTCCATCACCCATCCAGCACTCTACCCCTCTCCCTCCTCCTCTCCTCCTCTCTCTCTCTCTCTCTCTCTCTCTCTCTCTCTCTCTCTCTGTCCCATCATATTTCCGTCCTTGATTATGTATGGATGTCGACCGATCTTCCTCAAGACATAGATGGGTCTCTCCTTCTCAACACATATCTGAGTCGTTCTACCTCTATAGTTAGGCCTCTGCCTACCCTCCCCCCCCCCCCCCCCACACACACCGATACATCGGCGCTCTAGTCATGTCTCCCCGCCACACACAAACTTGACATGTGCCCTCTAACGTTCCGGTAGGCCAGTCGCCCTATATCTTTGACTTGCACACACACACAATTTCGATGGCTCTCTTCATCGATCTCGCACCCACCCACTTGATCCTCTCTTTGACTCTATCGATAGCTATGACCCCTCCCTCTCTTCTCGTGGATTTCCTGACCCTCTATGTATGATATGGATAGGCCTCCATTTCACACACATTGCATGCAAAAATTTGTTTGAGATGTCATCGACACATATTCCCACAAATAATTCACGAAATCAACCCCCCACCCCACCCCCACCCCAAAACAAAAAACACTCACGAACGCGGTTTGTATCTCTCACACACACCCAAGTAGGTGGGGGACATGCACGAAGAGAAGAGGTGCATGCATGGCGCACGTACTCCCATCTCTTTCCCAACCACACCCGCGCGGGTACGCGGTGGAGCTCATTTCTGTACGAAAAAGGCAGCCCACGTGGTAATTTGGCACGTGTACTGGTTGTCCACTTGGTGGAGGGAGGATCGTCTACCACGGGTGAACAAACAAATTGCGACTTGACGTGTTATGTTAAAAAAAGAGGCAAACCATGTGGGGCCTACCTTAGAGGCAAGGCTCTATACACTGGAGTACTTTTGATGTGTCCCGTCAACTCGTAGAACGACGAGAAGCTTGCTTAGTACGCCGTCTCCCCCGCCCACGGGCGCAGTGGCTCACAGGATGAGGTGAAGCTTTCTCCGCCTTAGGCCCGCTCCCTCGCCCATGCGCGCGATGGCTCGCAGGACGAGGAGAAAAATTTACTAGTCCCTCCGTCTACTCCTCGTCCCTACTACCTTGGTTATAGAGATTATATCATATTGTTTGGAATATATATGTCCTTTAGTAGATTTCAATATGAACTACTAGTACATACTCCAAACACTGATGTATATAGGCGTATTTTAGAGTGTAGATTCACTCATTTTGCTCCGTATGTAGCACTCTCCTCGCCCTCGACCCTCGCCCACGTGGTGGACGTGCAGCAATTCATTCGGTCTCATATAGCCAGGACGATATATACTGCACTACCATTATTGCTCGACTTCCTGAAGAGGTGAAGAGCCAATCGCAAGGTTAATATTTTGGAGATGCCAAGTGCAAGGTTATAGGAGAGAACGAGTAGTAGGTGTCGCGTCATTTATAAATAAAGTTTTTTCTTCTTCACTGGCACGTATGCAATATGATAGGTTCATATGGAGAGAAAATGAAACCACTCCACTATATACATAGTCAGGACGGGCCAGCCTACACGGTTGCTTGCTGGGGTTGCTCTCTTCACACTCTCTCGCACAAACGATTGTGGCCACATCTCTAACATCCGGCGGATCACGTCCGCTTGGGGAAGGGGTGGATGCTTAGTGTAGATGCGGTGGCCATCGCCGACGGCGAAACCCCTTGTCGGCACGTCCCGAGGGGTCCCCGTTGTCTCTCACAAAGCCGATGAGGTTGCCTTCGTCCCTTGCTCCTTTGCCGCGGCGTGGGCGATTTGTTGCCGCCTCGCCGCCCTCCTCAAGGTTGAGCTCGTCCCTCGGTACAACTCCCTTTACGGTGGGCTTGCACCTTTGCTCCAGCTGCCCACATCACTCCTCGTGGATATTTCTCTACTTCTTTGCCCCGCACATACCTCTCTTGGCTTCTATGTACTATATTTGTGATGAGTTTATGTCTCATCAACTAGTCCCGATAATCTTATTCTAATCACGCTTCTTCAATTTCTTTGCCATAGGGATGCTCATCTCGATTTTGGTGAAACTGCAAAAAATGATCCGATGGTCAAAAGGTTGCAAACTTCATTTATTAGGAAGCTCGAACGTTGCCAGCAAATTGAAGCCTGGTCAGGGTTCACGGTTCAAGGGCTAGGGACTGCATGGATCATTTTTTTCTTTAGCTGCCTCTGTTCCAAAATAAGTGTCAACTTTAGTAGTACAACTTTGTACTAAAGTTTGCACAAAGTTGAGACACTTATTTTGGAACGGAGGGAGTACATATTTGCTATGATCTGTCAATCATTGAGATGCAATAGCATGCATGTTAGTCTCCTTTGTATTTGATGAAATGTTGCAACGGGCAACCTTGGGACATAAGATACATGTAACAGAAGCTGCAAGCTTCATAGCATTATACAAATTTATCTCGCTGATAAATTACGATGCGATACTATACTAGTACTTCCTCTGTTCCTAAATATAAGTCTTTGTAGAGATTTCACCATGAACCACATGCGGATGTATATAGATGCATTTTAAGTGTAGATTCATTCATTTTGTTCCGTATGTAGTGGAATCTCTGCAAAGACTTATCTACTAGTAATAGCTAGCCCCCACTACTAGGAATTCTCTATCCTCTCCTTGAGCCACATCATCAAAATTGATGTAGCCGTTAGATGAAGTAAATCAGTCCATAATAGCCGTCTGATCTAGACGTTGAGAGGCTCCGCACTAAGCCACATGCAAGCATGCATGTGAGTGGGTTTTAAATCACATCAACATGTCTGCATGCAAGCATGCACGGGTAGCGTGCATGTAAGTGAGCTTTTAAGTCCCATTAACATGTCAAAAAGAAAAATATAATCCCATTATGCAGTAGGAGTTGGCTGATCTTTTTTCCTTACGTGGGATGATCTAAATGATGATGGGAGTTTATTTAGTTTGGCTACCACATTTGTCATGCGGTTATTGTTTTTTTTAGTTCTATGAAATCGATAATTTTGCTTGAGAGAGATATATCACTGTTCATGAAAATCTTGAGGACTCATCTAGTAATATTTAGGAGCGGAGGAGTACTATGTAAAGAGTTAGGTGTCATACGGTGATAGTGTGAGGTGGGCCATGTAATCACGAGCCTGCGTGTTTTCACTTGCTCTTGCACGCCTCCGCTGTAAATGGAGAAAATTGTAATTTAGTAGTAGTACCTCCTTTAGCGGCGTGGGACATCCAGCAGTCCTACCACCTTAGTAATAAAGACCAATGAGCCGTCAAATCACATAGACCCAGCGATAAGTTGGATGGACGAATCAACCATCACTCTTGCGCCCGGTGAGAGGTCGCGTCCGCTCTGCCGGGCATGAATGTTGCACCGATTCTTTGGGCGGTGCTGACCGTTCAGGCGGGAAGCCTTGTGGCGATGGAGGGCTTTGGGTGGGCCAGGCTGGTCGGGGAGGCGGGCGTGGGAGCTGTCCGCATGTCCCTAACGAACACGCCCGGAAACGAGAGGATGCACCGACTCTCGCGGCTAAAATCGTACACTATACAACATGTCTCTATAGGAGTAGGTCGATCTGTCGTTCTCTCTAACACACACATCTTTGTTAAACACACACACACACACACACACACACACACACGCACCTTGGTCCCGTTGCACCTTCTAACGTGACTTATTACACCTAGACCGAGGGAGTAGTAAGTATCTGAGATCTGGTGGCACACCTTGACTTAAGTCGAATACAAGTGCCCAAAATTGTGTGCATGTTATAATAAGGATTCACTTAAAATAGTACGAGAGCGAACAGAGGGATCAATTGGACAGTGTTCCCGAGCAGTAGCGAGATGTGTGAGGTAAGATACACCGCTGGCGCTTTTATTATTTCTTATTAATTTGTTTGTTTTGCCCTCTGACTGGTGGGACCCAACGTACTATGTGGAGAGAGGTAAGGTGACTAAGGCTGCATTATTTTTGCACCAATGTGGATAGTCTTACCACCAAAGCCACATAAAACGATTATGATTGAAATCCCAATGACTCCCACACACACAAAAAAACACGACATGCTTGTCACACGAATGCAGGAATGTATAAAAGGTTATTTCCCTCTCGTCGAACATAATGGGAGGGTTGTGTAGCTGGTTAGCCTGTTCGCTCATCAAACTTGAGGTCTCGGGTTCGATAACTACACTTGAGCATAATTTGTGCCAGGAGGATTCTTTGACTGGTCAAAATGTTTTCTAGGGTTTGCACGCTTCACACTCTCTCTCCAGTATATATATACACGTTGGAGCCTCAGCGCTTGTAGTTGCTCACTTCACACTCTCTCGCCCTCTCCCGCTGGACCCTCAGCGCTTGTAGTTGCTCTCTTCATACTCTCTCGCCCTCTCCAGATCTAAACAAGACTTTGTTGGCCTCTCTCTCCCCTCACTGCTGCTCAAAGAGCCGGCAGGATCCGTCCGCCGGGAAGGGAAGGAGGCTTAACGCCCGCCGTCGGCGAGGGACTACCGGCGCAGCTGTTCACTTTCCACCCAGCGGCGGCGCGGGAGGGCCTCCGACCCCTTCTTCTTCGCCGTTGTCCCGTCGCCCACCGAACCACGCCCCAAGAACCTTAAGATATAATTTACTTACTCCACATGCATTGCTCTAGCTGCATGTATACCATGAATCTAGTACGTGGTTCAAAGAGGAAAGGAGTGGGGGAAAGTAGTGGGAAAAGTTGTATATAGCATGAACCTAGGACGTGGTTCAAAGAAGAAATGAAGGGGGGAAAGTTGTATAGCATGAATCTAGGACGTGGTTCAAAGAGGAAAGCAATGGGGGAAAGTAGTGGGGAAAGTTGTATTGCATAAATCTAGGACGTGGTTCAAAGAGGAAAGGAAGGGCAAAAGTACTAGTTCAAAAGGAAAGGAAGGGACAAGGCTGTAGAGTTTGAGCGGGACTAGATTTGCTGCGCTCACATAGGGAAAGGTGTCTAAAGATAAAAAACTGGGACCAACACAAATATGCTCCTTGTTTTTTGTTCTTTGTTGCAACAGTATGCATGACCCAGTACATCGGTAGATGCACATGGTGCTGGTCGTCCATTGTCCGTGCAACTCATTAGCTGTTGTTAATCTAAGGCCTGTTTGGTTAAAACTCCCTAGTCCCTACTTGCTTGGTTCGGGGACTAAACATGGACTAGAGGTTATTAAATGACATGCTAAAAGACCATGTTACCCCTAGTAATGAACTAATAGAGACAAGGTGCGATGCGTGGCAGGGCAACTGTTGGAAAAAGTCCCAAAAGACTCCCTCGGGTCTTCTTTCTTTAGTCCCAAATGCCCACTTTTAGTCCCTAAAAGTCCCTCCTGTTTGGTTTAGATGGGATGACACGGAGTTTTTTAGTCCCTACACCAAAATGTCCCTATAAACAAACACCCTCTAATAATGCATTTGGAAAATTGATGCAATGCCACAGTTAAAAGCAAATTACATGTTTAACGAATTTTATTGTTAATATAATCTCTATGTTAATATTAATCAATGCCACCGTTTGAGAAATGCTACTGTCTTGCTTTCTTTCCCATTTAGATAAGGTAGATGCTTCTTTTTGTTGGCTTCTGTGTCATCCACCGTTATTGACCACTAATTGTTTCCTTTGCACCTCTATGTAAACAGGGTTATCTACTTCACCTCGTTGCCATTGTGACCTTTTGTTGCACTACACAAAACACTTTTGTTTTAAGAGTGTTTTGTGCAGTTCAACCAAAATGTCACACCGACAATGTTGCTTGATTGCTGGATCTTAGTGGAACTGCACAAGAGGAGATCTTACTTCCTATCCGTTAAAGAGAATTTGGTTCAGATCTTCTTCTTGTGAGTTGTTTGAATTCCGCATCATGAGAGGTCAGCACTAGCCTTCTTTCACATGATTCTGCAGTGTGCTTTCATATGTTGTGCTACTTGTACAATAATGTTGCTTGATTTTAGTGAACTGCACAAATGGAGACAAGACTTCCAATTTGTATGTGCACCATAATATCCCATTGAGGTAAGATAAGGATATTTCTGGCTGCTGGCCTGTATTTTGCCACTTTCATCGAGAAAATTAAGTTTAGTACTATACTTGTGCTCCCTAATTGACATGCCAAATCTTACATTGAAGGCGAAGCTTATGCATTATTGAACCAAGTGATGAAGGGAAGAACAAGCGGAAGAAAAACAAAATCAACTCCGGTGCTGTAATGAAACCTTTGGGCTGTGATGACACAAGTAATGATATAGTTTTGCATCTTAATTTATTGCTATGGCTGGAGCGAGCAATTGTTTTGCCACTTGATTTGATGCCACTCTTAATGTAATATGTAATTATCTCTACTTGTGCAAACAGGATCTTCTTTGAAGATACCATATATTTTAGTGGAACTGCACAAGATGTTGGAAACATTAAACTAATCGAGGAGTATATAGTAAGCATGGCCACCACCGTAGATAGCAGCAGATGGTTCGGAGAAGTGCTTCATCGTATGCTCTACACAATAAGCCCTCGACAAAGGTTGGTACTAGCCCACTGATTTCATCCATATGATTGAGCTTTGTCATCTCTATTGGTGTTGTGCTCTTTGTTTAGATCTTGTCATGAAAAAGTGGTATTGTCCTTGAGAAGTGCTTCATCGTGTTGTTTTAAATATTTCCTTTCCTTTTTTCGAGCAAACAGGGATGCTAGCATTTAGTAGTCCTCTTGTCTTTGCACAACAGGATCATCTTCCTCTGAAGAAGAATATGGATGCGTGGTGACTAGTTCGATTATGCCGGGATGAAGAAGCCATGTCTATCTTCTCATCGGAAGGAGCAGTTGAAGGATGGTTACATTACTCCCCACAAGACCAAACTAACTTCATCTCGGAAGGATGACAAATCTCCATTTTTTTCTTTGTGATGCATGAGTACAATGTTGTTCTAGGATTCTTTCGGTGAGTTCCATTTTTCTAAAAGTGTGCTCTACATGGACCATGTATGTACTGTTGAAGCTGTCAATTCATAGTACAGTTTGCTTTATACTAATCACTTTTTGTATTTGTGCAAACAGGGTGCTCAGCTTGATTTAAATGGAAACTGCACAAAATGTTCATGAATACATCGAATCATTCATTTCCACCACAAGAAAGGAGGTGCAGATAAGTTCAAGGCGTTGCAACATATAAGGGTGAAATCATACAAGCTACTGCGAATTTGGTTGATTTTGGTGGAAGCGCACAAAAGAATAGCTGGTTTATTTAGCACGAGGTGCCATGTCAATGTCGAACTGATGGCAAACCCTGCCCATTCCACAATCGTAGGCATTTGATATTTTGGAATGGGACAACCTTGTCAAATTTTCTCATTGATTTTAGCAAGACATCGTTTGATATTTTTGAATGGGGCGCCTTTTCTTTGTCGCAGCGTCGATCAATTTTTTCTTTATTCTTTAGTTGTGAAGTAAATATTGCCTCTAACATGTGAGTCTTGAGATGCATAATCATCGATTGTTTTGAATGTTCTCTATGAATTGCGAGGCTGTGTGTTTGATTGCAATGTCTGAAATGCTAAAAGCTGCTCAAACTCTTTGTACTCATACATTCCTTTTACTTTGCACATTGTGAAAGTGCATACTTTTTATAAGATTGGTCAAAGTAGAGATACTTTGATTGCAGACAAAACTTGTATGCAGACTAGAAAGGACGGAGGAGTACATGTGAAACTGTTGCAAGCGAGGTGATCACCACAGGAATAATGCTAGTACATATTGTTTTGCATGTTCATCCAATGTTAGTGATGCAGGAATTCGAACTAATCAAAATAAATTCATTCATACACGGTCGGATTTCATATAAACATGCAGGATTTCATTACATTTCATAAATTCTTCAACTAAAAAGGGGTGCGCTGGAGGTATAGTTAATTAACCGAAGCTACCCACCTGTGTCCCGCTGTCGGGGAGAAGGCTGATCGTGTCCCACGAACACCTACGGGACTATGGGTCCCTTATGGTTCGGAGGGGGGGCGGAGGTTGCACAAAGAGCGGATCGAGGCGATGCACGGCGGGCTTACCCAGCCGGAGCTCTCGGAGATTATACTCCTCTGCTGCTTTAGTGGATTATCTTGTGTTCTTGCTAGGGAGCAATAAGCTACAAGACCTAGCACAGGTGTGGTTTCGTATGAGTAGGATGAACTAAGCGGAGCTGGGCGAACCCTTTCTCGTTGCCCTCGGGCCTCCTTTTATAGGCACAAGGGGTTACCACATATGGCAAGTAGACAAGGGTAAGATAGTAAAAACATAGGTAGGTACACCGCTTTATGCGGTGTCTGATAGTCTATACCTAACTCGACGGACAAGGGACAAGAGTCATCAATGCCGTCTCGATCGCCGAAACGATTATGAGGGACCGTCAAGTGCACCTCCGTTTGCCACGATGGTAGCTTGTCGGCGCCGCTTGTCGCTGTTCCCCGCTGGCGGCACAGCTCGTCGACAGCGTGCTTAGGAGAGCCCGTGGCGACGCGTTGGTGGGTGGCTGGGGCGGAGATGAAGAGTCGCCCGCCCGGCAAAGCGCCTTGCCCGGCGGGAACCTTGTCGCGCTGGGGCTCGGCGCCCACCAAGCCTTCCGGCAAGCTCCTCTTGCGGAGCCTTATTCCTTGGCATACTGGTGGCCTTCCCGGCAAGCTCCTCTTGCCGGGGTCTTGACTCTTTGTTCTTGAATGGCTCTGAAAGAGCATTTGAAACTTTGGCGGCCATCGGGCCAGCCCGCCATGGGGCGCTGCAACTGCCCGTGCGAGTTCGGAGGTGCCGGTACCCTACTCAAAATACCCAGAGAGCCCCGGGCTGGGCCACTGGCGCCAAGCTCTGTTGGGCCAGGCCCAAAAGCGATTGCTGCAGACTCGCGCGGTCTTGATTACGCCGTTAGTTGCCTGGACCCCCACGTCTCCCACGAGCAGCACGCACGGACGTGGCGTCGTGGGGGAGGTCGTGGGGCTTTCTTTAATGGGAAAAATCGGAACGCCCGTCCCCTCTCCCCTTTATAAGCGGATGAATAGGAGTAGGGCGCCCACTTGCCCCTGCTGTCACATCAGAAACCCCCGTCGCCTTCCTCTTTCTTCTCTAACCCAGAGAGAGCGACGCTCCGCCCCCTCCATTGCCTCCGGTGCCACCTGCGCCGTCGGCTTCCTCCACCACCGCTCCCTATGGCTCCGAAGGCCGATAAGGAAAAAGCGTGAAATCGGCCGGCTTGGCGTCTCATGGCCTGCGGAAGGCGGGCCCTCTTGATCCCCACCTTTCGGCAGGGAAGGAGCTGCGGGAGCTGTACTATATCTTTTGGTCGGCGGAGACCCGTGCGCATCCAGCGCCGAGGTCATCTCGCCGCCACATCTGCTAAGGTCTCCATCGGGTACCCCTTCTTGCGATTTTCTTACAGTGCGGGCTCTGTCCCCCTTTTCTGAATTTTTCTGCGATGTTATGAACACATATGGCCTCCGCCTCCTTGACTTCACCCTAGCGCCATCCTCACCATGGCTGTTTCGCACACCTCTGCGAGAACCGTCGGGGTCCATCCAAATGTTGCACTTTTCCACCACTACTTCTCACCCAGCGTAGAGAGAGAGCCGCTTGCGGGAGGAATTGCATGGACCTCTAGGATTGGCAAGAAGGGCGTATCTTGACGGAGAGTTGCGCAGCAAGTGGGAGGAGTGGAGAGCTGGCTGGTGTTGGATTCTAGAGGAGGAGCCACAGCCTTTCACCGCCTTGCGCCCGGACCCCCATAGTTCGTGGCAGCGATTGGAGCAACTTGGCGCGGAAGGGCGACAAGTTGAAGATTGCCACGACTAGGATTTTGCGTCTCCGGCAAGCAGGGCTTCTTGTCGGAGCAGTTGGCGCGGACTTCGCCGCGCGCGCATTGCGCCCTTGCGGGAGAGAGGAAGCTTGCTTGGGAATTTCGAGCAGCGGCGGATATCATGAGGCTGCGCCCAGGTCTGGTGGAATTTCACCACCTTGGAGCTTGGCGGCATGCTGCGGGAGCTGTTCAAGCCTGGCGGATAACCCGGATGGTGCATGTTGCGAGGGAGTTGTGCCTTGTGCAACAATTCGTAAGCTTGATAGCATCCGGCGATAATGCCGTTGTGCGATTCCCATGGGATCGTTCCAACTTGGCGAGAACTGCCGATGACATAGTGCAGCGGTTCTTCGACAACAAGCGAAGTGCCGATCCGCGCCCGGCAAGCGAGGCGGCTCACTTGCGATACTGCGGCGAGGAGATGGCACGCATCGCCACAAGGTTGGAGGAGGCTGCGAGAGCTGCTGCCGCCCGCGCGTCTGGGTTCACTGTCGATGAGGCGAGAGAGGGCGGCGGTAAGCCTTGCCGACCGAGAAGAGTTAAATCGGCGAGGAGGAGCAGCCGAGCTCGATAACGAACCGGCGAGCCTGCGGGGCGCCTCTCCTCCGCCGTCAAGTAACTTGCCGCAAGAGGGGCCGCTGCGCCCGCCAAGGCGCCTCGCAAGGCTGGAGAAGTGGCGGGGCGGCCTATGGTCCAGCAGCCGCCTCGCCGCCCGACGTGCTCCGCCGCGGCAAATCTTGTTGCCAGTGAGGCGCCTCACTCCGCCATGCAGCGGCAGGCGCGAGGTCTTGAGTCGCGGCCCCTGTGCCCGTAAGCGTCGAGAGGAGTCTTCTCCCCCAATCCGTCGCGCCGGAGCAGAGTTCGATCTCTCCGCTCTCAGCTCCGAGGAAGAGGAGGAAGAGTAAGATCCTGTCGCCGTTGCTTGTAATCTTCTAACTTATCGTTTTATCTTTGTAATTGACTGGCTTCACTCTAATCCTTCTTCTTCAGGACGTTAGCTCAGAGGGCTCCGAAGAGGGCTAAGACGCCGGTGGTTGTCGTCTCAGATGACTCCCCTGCGGCGACAGGGGGCACGTCTGAGACTCCCTTGCCGGACCCGGCATCCCTTCAACAGAGCAGCCCCCAGCACAGCCCCCAGCGTAAGTGTTTGGTATACTTCTCACGGTTGGGCATGCTCGGGTGTTTCTGCGTTACTGATATCTGATTTGTTGAATTGTGTAGGAGCAGAGCAGCCTCGTCAGGAAGCTCCGGAGGCCACTCCCGAAGTTCTGCTTGCTTCAACTACGCCGCCAAGGGAAAACTCTCCGCCAAGGGAGCATTCTCCAGCAAGGGAGGCCTCTCCGACAAGGGGAGCTTCCCCGACAAGGACCAGCGCCAACGACCCTCCGGTAGTAGAGACCGTGGCAACAGATCCCATTGCAGGTGATTTTCTTGTTTGATAATTTCCCTTGGGTTCTTTCTTTTTTGAATAGCTGCTTGACCTGCGCTTTCTTCTCCTGACCATTAGATCCACCTGCCGGAGACCCAATGGGTGAAGCCGCCCGGTGAGGAAGGCGCTTCATGGCGACAATGTCGGCGCCGCCAACATGGAGGAGGAGGTGGTGAGAGCCCCCGGAGGAGGCCGCCGAGGCTCTTGGCGCGAGGCTGGGGAGGGACACAGCGATCGTCTTGCGGCCCTAAGGCCGGGGGCGCCAGAGCTGCACCGACCGCTGATCTTCCGCCCAGCGCCGCCTTTGATTCGAAGAGCCCAGCCAGCGCGCCTACGAAGGCGGCGAGGTGTCTTTATCAAGCTCCCTGGGCATCAAGCTCGGGGCTCGGTCGAGGAGACTTTCGGCAGGCTGCTTGCCTTCGCGGGCTGTCGCTGGTTGATGCCCCAAGCAGCAGCAGCGGTGAGTCCGAGGAGGAGCAGCTGCTAAGGAAGTTCTTGTCGCTATACTGCGCCCGACAAAAGCTGGAGTCGAGGCGCTTGTCGTGAGGGCGGAGCTGACTTGAGAGGCGCGGAAGAGCTCGGCGCCAACAAAAAACTCTCCGGGATATAGCGGAGGCGGGAGCAACTTATTTGAGGCGCCGGCCTTCATCTTGGAGAAGGCGAGGTCGAAGAGCAGCGAGAGGCTTGCGGCGAGAAGCTTTCAGCGTGAAAAGGTGAGCTGGTGCAGCGGAAGATCAACCTTGACAGCTTTGAGGAAGATCTTGCAGTGCAACAAATGATCAGTGGGCCCCGAGGAGGCAAAGGATGTTGCTGCGGCTGCCGAGGCCGCCAAGAGGGTGGAGGCGAGGTGGCTCAGGTGGAGTCCACCCTCCGAGAAGAGTGTCGAGGAGGTCGCCGGGTTGAAGCCGGCGTGAAGGGACGCACACCCTCGGCGAGCTGCAGGTCGTTTTCTTTGAAAAGATCAAGGAGATCGATGCCGCCAAGGGCGTTAAAGCGGTTGGAGCTGAAGCTGACCACCACAGCGGAGGCGTTGAATGGCGTCAGGATCGGGAAAAGGCCTGCTGGAAAAGATCAAGGCCACCGAGGAGTTCTTTGTCGAATCTGTGACCACCGAATAATCTTGAGACAGCATAATGCCTTTGGACGAAGGCCTCGTGGACACCGCCGCCAACATCCATAATGAGCTGATGGAGTTGGGGATAGCGGATCTCGGGTACTCCAGCAGCGAGAACCTCCAACCCAGCGTCAAGCTCAGCCTATTCTTCAAAGGCGTGTTGGCGGGTATCCAACGGCTCCGGGAAGAGGTCCCGAAGCAACTGGCGGAGGAATCACGTCAAGTCTGCGCCGAGGCTCTCCAGAAGGTGTTGATGAAGGTGGCCTTCCGCAATCCAGGCGTTGACTTCACCAAAGTCCTCAAGTCCCTTCCTCCATCCGCCGATGTTGGAGCGCTCAAGGCCCTTGTCGCACCCATTGTGGATAGGGTGAGCGGAGTTAAGAGGCTCGAGGGCGACCGCGTGGACTAAGCCGCCAAGTCTATCTTTCCCTTGTCGCTGTAGATCACGTTTAGGTATTAGACGCGCGACAAGATATTATGTAATATACACTATCTTAGGCCATCGAATGCAAATGTTATTTCCTTTACTCTATTTCTTCCCTTGTATGTTTATACCCTCGTTTTAGGGAACTTGTCGGTCTGAACACCCTTGCATGGCTGAGTGCGGAACTTCAACAGCCTGCTGGCGATGCCGCCCCCGACAAGCAACCTTGTCGCAACTAGTTGCAGCACGCTTAATTTGTTGAGCGGACTCGAAACAAAGTAAGGGCGCAAGCTAGTCGCGATTCGGTTCCTCCACGCACAGGTTTTCCATACAAAGTACTATCGTTCGAGGAAGATAACTTAAAAATTTAAAACTGGTCGCTTAAGCTTTGCAACTTAGCTTTCTGTTATCCATGTTCCGGCAAAGCGATAGTTCCTCGAGCGACGCTTGGCGGCCTTGGCGGCCCACACTATTATCTTCTCCTTCCCCCCTGGTTAACTTGTGGGTGGACGACCCTTCTTCTTGCTTGAGAAGAAAGAAGAGAAAATAAAATTATGGAGCTTAGTGGCTCGTTATCGCTTACCGGGTGTGGGTGCTGCACAAGATGTTAGTAAACACATGCATATATGATTGTGAGGGCATGCATTGACAAGTTGTGCGCAACACATAGGCTTCTTGATCTTGTGAGTGTGCCCGGCTTTGTACAAAGGATTACATGCAATAGCGGCAAGACTTGTACAAAAGGGTGGTTGCGGAACAGGTTCCGGCAACAGCGCATATAAGGTAAAACTTGCGAAGATGTTCTATATTCAGGAATTGCTCACGGGCGCCATCTTGGTCTCGGCGGACAGCGCCGGGCCTAGTGACTTCGTTTCACCCGATAAGTGCCTTCCCACTTGGCGTCAACTTGTTGGAATTCTTGGCGGATTGAGCGCGCGAAGAACAAGGTCGCCTTCCTCGAAGCTTCGGCATTAACTGCGGCTATGGTAGCGGCGCAAAGCTTGCTGATGACGAGCAGCTCGTCTGCAGACTGAAGGCGATCCTCCTCGAGGAGCAGCGCGTCATCTTATCGCAGCTGCTCTTGCTCAAACTCATCATAGCGAGCACTCGAGGTGACCCATACACGAGTTACGTGGGGAGAACGCCTGCGCTCCATAGACTAGGCGAAAGGTGTCGGCGGTGGCTCGATTTGGCGTCGTTACGATCGACCAAAGAACCACCGGCAGCTCCTTGATCCAATTTCTTCCGCATTGCGCAGCTTGCCGAAAGTTACGGTCTTGAGTCCTCGCAGCACTTCAGCGTTTGCTCTCTCTGCTTGACCATTGCTTCTCGGATGAGCAGCGAAGCAAAGCAGATCTTGGCGCCAAGATCTTGGGCGTCTTGCATGAAGGTGCGGCTCGTGAACTGTGTGCGTTATCGGTGATGATTCTGTTAGGAATCCCAAAGCGGCAAACAATTGACTGAAGAACTTGACGGCTGTTGTGCTGTCACCTTCCTCATGGTTCCACTTCGGCCACTTTGTGAACTTGTCGATTGCAACATACAAGTACTCAAAGCCCCGACAACTTCGGGGAAAGGGCGAGATGTCGAGCCACCAGACCGAGAAGGGCCAGGATAAAGGGATCGTCTGGAGAGCTTGAGCTGGTTGGTGTATCTGTTTGGAATGGGCCTTGCACTTCACACTTTGTTACTTGTGCGGTTGCATCTGGAGGCTTCGGCGGAAGAAACCTTGCGGAAAGCTTTGCGGCAAGTGCTCTTGCGCCAATGTGGTGACCACATATGCCTCCATGTATCTCGCCAACAGCTTCTGTCCATCTTCCGGCAAATGCACTTCAATTTCACACCGTTGAGCCTTCTTACATGCAGGATGTTGTCAACAAACTGGTACATACTTATTGTCGGGCTACTTTTCCGCTTCTTCGGCTCTTGGGAAGTTCTCTGTCGAAGGAAATGGGCGATTTGTTGTGCCCATCTTTGGAGCTTGTGGCTCGACAACAAGGACTAAAGGCTCTCCTATCACTGCGGGAACACCGGCCTGCGGCAAGAACACGTGGGTCTGCGGAGCTTGATGATCCCGGCAAGCTTGCGGGAGCGAAACTTGTCGGGGCGTTTGCTTCAGCGATACAAACCGCATGGTTTGTCGGACATCTGCCCCTCGGTGATACTTGCGTTGGTTTTAGGGACCTTCTTGGCGGTGGCTTGGGGAGCTCTGCGGAAAGTAGTCGCCGAAACCAATTTTCTCTTCTTGCTCATCACTGTTGATGGTGTTACGGTTGGCTGAGTTAGCTTGAGCACAAAATCCCTGGTTCCACAGGTAACTTGAGTGCGGCACATTTGGAGAGGCCATCAGCTATATCATTACGAGCTCTTGGGCGTGTTCCATTTGCGAGCCTTCAAAGTGCTCTTCCAGCTTCCTCACTTCATCATCAACGAGGCTTCCATCAACGGACTCGATAATCTTTATTTACTTGGCGGATGACAAGTTGCGAGTCCCCGACAATGAGCTTCTTGATCCCAAGGTCTACCGCAATCACGAGGCGGCAAGCAAACCTTCATACTCTACAAGTATTATTTGTTGCTTGTTCCTTGGGAAAGTGCATCTGGACTATGTACTTGAGGTGCTCTCCGGTGGGTGCGATAAGCAGCACACGCGGCACCGGCGCCTGCGGCGAAGGCACCGTCAAAGTACATCAACCACTCTTTATTTGCCTCCTTGCGGGGATGCTCGTCTCGGAATTTCGTCATCTTGCGTTGGCGTCCACTCAGCTATGAATTCCGCCAATGCTCTGCTCTGGATAGTTGAAGTGCTTTCAAATTTGAGACCAAAGCTTGACAGTTCCGGTGCCCACTCGGCGATTACTGCTGTTGCTTACGGATTTTGTAATATCCTCTTCAGCGAAGCGGTGACAACTGTTATCTCATGTGCTTGGAAGTAGTGGCGCAGCTTTCTCGAGGCCATGAGGAGGCGAAAAACAGCTTTTGCACACAGTACCTTCATCTAGCCCCTGCAAAGGGGGCCGACAAAGTGGTAGGCGCTGCACCATCTTCTTACGTATCTTGTCGCAACCTGCGCTGATCCGTCCTTATCGGGACCAGAGCTTGACGGCGAAGCCCCTTGCTTGTCGCTGGATCGCTGCCTCGGTTGCCGGCTCATCATCCGCCTCCCTCTCCGCTACTAACGCAGTACTAACCACTTGATTGGTGGCTGCTATATACAGCAACAACTTCTCTTGTGGCCTAGGTGCGACAAGTATTGGAGCGGAGGACAGGTATCTCTTCAAGTCCTTGGCGCAGCCTCCGCCGAGTCCATTTCATTGGACCTGCCTTTTCAAAATTTTGAAAAATGGCGGCGGCGGCGCTCAGCGGACTTAGAGATAAACCTCTTGAGAGCAGCCACGCAACCGGCAAGCCTTCCGACATCCTTGACGCGCTTTGGTGCTTGATCTGCTCAATGGCCTTGATCTTGTCGGGATTGGCTTCAATTCCCATTTGAGACACAAAGAACCGAGAAGCTTGCGGAAGGGACTCCAAACACGCACTTCTCGGGGTTGAGCTTGAGGTTGATCTTGCGCAGATTTGCAAATGTTTCATCAAATCTTGAATCGAGTCGCTTTGTCCTTGCTCTTGATCACTATGTCATCCATGTATGCTTCTACATTTCGATGTATCGTGGTTCAAAGGCATCATGGACTATCCTTGCGGAGGTTGAACCAGCATTCTTCAAACCGAAGGCATCCGTATAAAGCGATGCGTGCCACGTGGTGTAATGAATGCGGTTTCTCTTCATCCTCTTACGCCATGAAGATCGATGATATCCTGAATATGCATCTAGAAGCGAAAGAGATCACACCCAGCCGTGGAGTCAACAATCTGGTCGATACGCGGCAAGGGAAATGGGTCTTTGGGACAAGCTTTATTAACATCAGTGAAGTCAATACAAAGTCTCCATTTCCCATTAGCCTTGCGTACCACCACCGGATTGGCCAACCAGGTGGGATGGAGGACTCCTCTGATAAGCCCTGCTGCTTCCAACTTCTTGATTTCTTCTGCTATGAACTCTTGGCGTTCCACCGCCTCTTTCCTAACTTTTTGCTTGACGGGCCGCGCATGAGGACAGACGGCTAGGTGGTGCTGAATTACTTTCCTCGGAACACCGGGGATGTCAGATGATTGCCATGCAAACACATCGACATTCGCCCGTAGGAAAGCAACGAGCTCGCCTTCCTATTTAGGATCAAGCGTGGCACTGATGGTGAAGGTACCACCAGTGCCGTCCTCCTTGGCGGGCACTTTCTTGATCTTCGGCGGAGCCGCCATCGTCTTCTTGTACTTGCCGGTGGAGCTCAGTGGTGCGTCCTCGACGGTAGCGCAGCACTCCGAAGAGGTGCGCTTGCCGGAGTGGGCAACAGAGCTCTTGCCGGACTTAGTGGTCTTCTTTCCCCCGGGAGCTTCAGCGGCAAGTGTTTTGATTTCTGTTGCGGCTGCTGCTTCCTGGTAAATCTTGTCGGCACAGATAAGCGTGTCCTTCTTGTCGCCATGGACAGAAATGACGCTTATCGGGCCGGGCATCTTGAGTAGGTTGTAAGCATGATGAGGCGGCCATGAATTTGGCGGCGCTGGGCGGCCAAGTATGCCATTGTAGGGTAGTGGGAAGTCGGCGGCGTCAAGCGTGACCTTCTCGGTTCTGAAGTTGAGCTTCGCTGCGAGCGTTACGGCAATGTGATCTTCCCTTTGGGCTTGCTCCTTCTGGATTGACTCCTTGGAAAGTACCCGTTTCTTGAGCTCATTGTCGAGGATTTGAAGTTTACGAAGCACCGCGAGAGGAAATCAAGTACAGGCCGGCCCGCCATCTACCAACATCTTTGTGACCTTGAGGTTGCGGATGGTTGGAGAGACCAACATCGGCAAGCACCCGACCGCGATGATGCGATCGGGGTGATCCTCAATGTCAAAGATGATGGGCGTCTTTGGACCACTTGAGAGGTTTGCGTGACTCTATGGAGGTTCTGCTGCATTCACCTCACGCATCCATTGCTTGAGTTGGCGGTCGAGGTATGCAGAGAAGCACCACCGTCAACACAAAGGACCTCTGTTGCCTTTTGAAACTCTTGCTCGTCCGCTTCATCGTCTTCCATGTCCTCGTCATCCTCATCTTCATCTTCTTCCTTATCGCGGCGCTGGGAGGTCATCACCTTGCCGCTGCTTGGCCTTGCCATGGCGTCCTCCCGGCCAGTTCTCTTCTTACTTGCTGCACCTGCACTTTCTTGGGCTTTCTCCTTGTCTACGCGCTCGTATTCAGCTCTCAGTAGCTCAACAAGCTGCTCGACTTTCTTGCAGCTCTGGAGATCGTGGCCCTTAGTGCGGTGGATTTTCTGATCTTGTTTGTTGGGCTGTCGGGCTTGTCGGCGGCCGCCACAGCTTGGCAGTCGGCATCTCGGCAACCTCCTTGCGGAGCCACTAGCCTTGGTTTTGTTGGCGGCCCCATCCTTGCGGACTGCTCAACAACTAGCACTTCTTTGTTTTCTTCCTCCTGTTGTTTCGCTTGGCTCTTCCTTGCCGGGTGATCTCCTCCTTGTCGAGACTCTGCTCCCACATTCTCTCCTGGGAGCCTTCTTCCTTTTTCAGCGCGTGCACACTTGTCGGCCGGGCGTAAAGCTCGCTGACGTCTTTCACTTTGCACATCGCCATCTCCTCCCTCGTCCTGCGGTTTCGTACATTCGATGAAACGCACCGATCATCTGCAGCAGGATGGGCGTGCGGGATGTTGTAATGCACACGATCGAATCTCTGGATAAACTTGCGCAGGACTCTCCCTCCTACGGGCAAGCAGGTGAAGATCACTTTCTTGGCCATGAGGCTTGTGGCCGCCTGTGGAGGCGCCGACAAACTGGTGGCACAAATCTGCCCAAGAAGATATGGAGCTGTCCGGCAAGTGCATGAGCCAAGATCTGACATTTGGCTTGAGCACCAGGGGAAAGTAGTTGGCGAGGATCTTGTCGTCTCGTCCTCCCGCAGCCTGCACCGCAATGGTGTAGATCTTTGAGAACTCCGACGGTGTGTCCTACCATCATACTTCTCCGGCACATCTGGTTTGAAGTTTTTCTTGTCGGGCCACGGACTTGCCGCAGCTCACGAGTGAACGCAGGGCAACCTATCACGCGTCTGACAAGTCGCTGGTTCCCCTGGCGCATGCATATCGACAGATGGGCCCGGCGCGTTGGTCGATTGACGGCGCTTCTCTTGGCGCTTCGATACGGGTTCGGCGTCTTCTTCTGCCGTTCTCGAAGAACTTGGCGCTGGTCGCGACGAGCTCGCGGATCCGACGACGATGTCGAGTCGCTGTCGAGGTGGATCCGGCGAGTCGGCGATCTGGGTCTTTGGGAAGGGGAGTGCACGGTGGCTGCACCCCCGTAAGTCTCGTCTCCATCAGCTCGCGCCCTGTCGTCTTGCCGCGGCTGCGGCGCTTCGGTTGCAGCGGGGCGTCGCCGTTAAGCGGCCGATGAGACTCTGGTGTGGCCTCCATTCGTCGACCTTGTCGGCCGTTGGAGGGTAGTCTAAATAACCGAGCTCTTGCCAAGGCTTCCGCTGGTGTGGTCGGCGGCAGCGGCGTCTGAGCGAAGAACGGGGCGTGCTCGGACTCTAACCAAGTTAGGAGGAGCAACATCCCCCTAGCGACCGTGCTCGCTTTCGTACCAACATTTGGGGTGCATGCGGTCTCGAGGGCCTCGGGATCCCCAGCTTGGCCTTGGTCAATGGCGTATGGTGCCTTGAGCTTCACGACGCTGTCTGTCTCGCGCCTCCTGAGAAGGACGCGGTGAAGATTCGGACGCCAACGCCTGCGCTGCCTTGTCTTTGGACCTGGCGGTGTTGTGGGCTCTTTCGTCGACGCCGGCTCCTCCGCCAGCGTTCCCCCCACCACCTGATTGCTCCGGTGGTGGTGGGTTCGACGCGGACGGCTCTGCTGCTGCCGAAGATTTCTTCTTCGGCGCCATGTTGACGAAGATGTTGACGAAGAAATCGCTCGTGTGAACACCGGATCGGGTTCACACAGCCTCGACGCCTCCCCTACCTGGCGCGCCAAAGATGTCGGGGAGAAGGCTGATCGTGTCCCACGAACACCTACGGGACTATGGGTCCCTTGTGGTTCGGAGGGGGGGCGGAGGTTGCACAAAGAGCGGATCGAGGCGATGCACACGAGCGGGCTTACCCAGCTTCGGAGCTCTCCGGAGAGATAATACTCCTACTGCTGCTTTAGTGGATTATCTTGTGTTCTTGCTAGGCAGCAATGGAAGCTACAAGACCTAGCCTGGGTGTGGTTTCGTATGAGTAGGATGAACTAAGCGGAGTTGAGCGAACCCTTTCTCGTTGCCCTCGGGCCTCCTTTTATAGGCACAAGGGGTTACCACATATGGCAAGTAGACAAGGGTAAGATAGTAAAACATAGGTAGGTACACGCTTTATAAAGTGTACGATAGTCTATACCTAACTCGACGGCAAGGGACAAGAGTCATCAATGCCCGTCTCGATCGCCCAAACGATGTAACGAGGGACCGTCAAGTGCACCTCCGTTTGTCACGATGGTAGCTTGTCGGTGCCGCTTGTCGCTGTTCCCGCTGGCGGCATAGCTCGTCGACACGCGTGCTTGGGAGAGCCCGTGGCGACCGTCGTTAGCGGGTGAGCTGGGCGGAGATGAGAGAGGTCGCCCGCCCGCAAGCGCCTTGCCATGGCGGGAACCTTGTCGCGCTGAGGGGCTCGGCGCCCACCAAGCCTTCCCGGCAAGCTCCTCTTGCGGAGCCTTGTTCCCTCGCATACTGAGTGGCCTTCCCCGCAAGCTCCTCTTGTCGGGTCTTGACTACTTTGTTCTTGAATGGCTCTGAAAAGAGCCTTTGAGAAACCTTCGCGGCCATCGGGCCAGCTGCCTGCTGTGGGCGCCTGAATCGCCTGTGCGAGTTCGGGTACTTGAGTACCCCTACTCAAGTACACCGACACCCGCTGAGCTAACGAAGCGGTGACTTAGCTGCAGGTGCAGTTGCGAATCGACATGTGGCTGTTGGGCCCACGTGTCGATCGATCAATCGCATAACCGCTAGTAGAAGCAGCGTTCTTCTCCAGCGCAGCTCTCCGACTCCACATCGCCGCCAAGAAGCTAACCGGCCGTCAATGGTCAACCCGCCTAGCTTGGCTTCAACCGGAGGGTAGCAGCGGTGGCCTTACTTTGACCCGAGCGGCGGTTACCTACCGTGTTCTACTCTTCCTCGTTTTCTGTGTGGCGCGGCCTCGTTGGCAGCGGGGCGGGGCCTCGGCGGTGCCGGCGATGTCCTCTATCTCGTTGCCGGCGGGCGGCGCCTCGGCGGAGTGGTGGAAATCCTCCCCCGCGTTGCCGGCAGGGTGGGGCCTCGGCTGAGCCGGCGATGTCCTCTACCTCGTTGTTGGCGGGGCGGGGCCTCGGCGGAGCCGGCTGTGTCCTCTGCCTCATTGTTGTCGCCGCGGGGCCCCGGCGGAGCAGGGCCTCGTCGACGCCAGCGGCGCGGGGACTCGTCGGAGCCGGCATTGTCCTCTACCTCATCCTCGGTCTCGCCAAACAGCACCTCGCCCGCTTCATCGCCCTCTTTGCTAGCCTCTTTGTAGGCGGCCGCAGCCTCCACCACCCGCATGCGGTACCGCCAGCGCTCGAGGCGGCCCTTGCGGGCGAAGCGGTACGAGTCAAGCAATGCCTCCTGCTCCGCCCGCTCAGTGGCGATCTGCTCCTCCGCCTGCAGGTGCTCCTGGAGGAGATGGTGGTTGTAGGCGGCGTCGGCCTGCGCCTCCCGGAACTGCTCCTCACGCATCTGCCTCACACTGTCCATATATTGGGCACGGGCCTCACCGATGGTCATGGTGCAATGCACCGGCGAGGATGGCGCGGAGGAGGGGGTTGGCGCCGGATCGTCGACTACCATGTTCTCCATTGGGACGTCGTCGTCCTTCGGCTGCCTACCGGCCAGCCGATGGGCAGCAATGGCTGCCATCTCCTTGTGGTCCGTCGTCCGCCCATCCCGAAGAGCGCTGGAGCGCGAGGAAGCCATGGTGGGCAGTAGTGGTGTGGGCAGGAGAAAGGGAACGGATGCGGATGACTGCGGCTATGGCCGGCGCAGCAGTTTATATGGCAATGGTGGGCGGGCGGAGGGACGGACATGTGGCGCCGGAGTAGCCGCCTCGGCAACCGCATATCATTAATGTGGGCGGCAGATGGACGGACAGACGACCCTTGTGTCGTTTGAAGGCGGAGCAATCGCCTGCACCTTGAAGCGGGGCGGGCGGCGCTGACTATTTCGGGAGGAAAGCGCGCACGGGCGAGGAGATGACTTTACTTGGAGAGGATGACAACGGGGACCCACCAGGTCCATAGCATCACGTACGCAAGTGCCTCCTTATTATATATATAACTATAATCTATTTTGCTTCCTCCTGGTTTCCTGACATCACGGTCCCACACCATTGTCAACCTATGTAGTAGTCAATAAACAAGAGAATTGCACAAGAAGCGGCCGACAGCTGGGACCAAGCAGCTCGAGCAGTATTTGTGTTTTTGAGGTGTTAGCACTGTAGAGTTTTTCGATGTTTAGCCCATATAATAATTTTTCTCCTCTGAACAACAACGAAAACATCGCTGCAGGTATTAACTGGGCGGGCTGTGGCCTGTCTAGCCCAGGCCAGATATCCAGCCCAGATATTAATTTTTTGGGTTAATTAGATAAATGCCACTCCAAATTATGGTGATTCATAAAAATGCCACTGCAACTTCCAGACCTCGAAAAATGCCACTGCAATTTTTGCAAACTTTGAAAAACCCCACTGTAGACTTCGAAAAATGCCACTAGAAATGGTATGAAATGGCAATTTTCAAAGTTCGGAAATTGCAGTGGCATTTCTCGGAATCGCCAAATTTGGAGTGGCATTTGTCAAATTAACCCATTTTTTTCAAGCTGAAAATGGCTAGCCCAGCTATACTTTTTTTGAGGAATACCCAGGCAAGGTCAAGTTGTTATTCTCCGTCCCGCTGGGCTGCAAATCTTTCTTAGGAGGGATGCATTAGGCTTAACAAGAAAATGAGCTTTAAGAAATAATATGGGATGTAATTAAAAAACTGGGCAGTAACTATAAAAAATGCACCAAACACGTGATTGCTTTATAAAATATTATTTTTGGATATTGAAAATTTTAGTTTCATTAATTGTTGCGAGCGCAATGTTTCGTTGGATTTTTACGTGATATAAATTTATATCGAAATTGTATTTAATCTTACTAGAAATTTCGGGATAAAAATATTTCGGATCCCATCAAAATGTGGGAAATTTTATTGAATTCTGTTTTGAACGCTTGGTTGAAATGGGGTTGTACTTTTAACAAACTGTAAATGGGTTGTAGTAAATTCCATTAGAATTCAAAAATGGGCTACACATTCTTACAAATCTCAAATGGGCTATAAGTTCTCTGCCACACACTTACGGCCTTACTAAGTTGTGCGTCCCTAAAAAAATAGAGTTGGCGATATGCAAGGCTTTGTCAACTTATAGTCAACACACGGTTCTAGCAGCAATGGCCGTTGGATGTCCATCCAATGGATGTCGTGCTTCTTCTTCAATCTCGGATATTCTAGCTTCACCCGCCCAAAAAATGATTCCTCCCCGACATCCGGGCGACTGTTTGGAAGTCGACACGTGGGCTTACTAAGTTGATGTACCAAGGGCTTTGTCAACTTAGTCAATATAAACGATTCTAGCTGCAGTGACCGTACGATGTCCATCCAACGGCCGTCGTGCTTCTTCAACCTCTCGTCTTCTTGCTCCAGCCGCCCAAAGCAGCGCCGGTCGTGCCGCCTGCTCCTGCCTCCCGTGGCCGGCTGTGCTACCACGGAGGCCACACCGCCCCCTAGTACTCCCACCGCTGGCCAGGCCATCCCTCCACTAACCCACACCCCCTGTTATTCTGCGGCAACGGCAGCGCAGCTGAACCAGTGAACCCTCGTACTCCTCTCTGCGTGTGCATCCACTGTCGCGCCTTCCCCGGCTCCGTGTCATCCCCTTCCTAGGCCTCGCCGTCGTCCACCGCCCTGGTGCTCTCGGCGCGGCGTGGTCAACGTCGTCAAGGAACGACTTCCATCGGACGTGGACTGTACGTGGAGAGGCTGACAGCTGGGTCCACGGCAGCCGCAAGGAAGTGCCTCCTTATTACGCGCAAAATAATTATTCCTCCACGTGACAGTGGGGACCCATCGGACGGGCCACCGTATTTCGTGAAAAAAATGATTCGCCCCCTGACTGCTGGGACCCACGAGCTACATCTTCGCACGCAAGGAAGTGCGTCCGAAAAAAATGATTCGCACCCCTGACTGCTGGGACCCACCAGCTACATCTTCGCACAAAAGGAAGTGCGTCTGAAAAAAAGATTCGCCCCCCGACTACTGGGACCCACCAGCTACACCTTCGCACGCAAGGAAGTGCCTCCGGGCAAAAAATATGATTCCCCCCTGACTGCTGGGACCCACCAGCTACATCTTCGCAGGCAAGGAAGTTCCTGACATTCGGGACCCACCTGGTCGAAGCGTACGTAGCGTTGTCATTCTGGTCGCGAACGTGTGTGTACATACTGGTTGATGTAGAGGCGCGCACGTGTCGTAGTAGAGGCGCGCACGTGTCGTAGTAGAGGCGCGCACGTAGCATGTACACGTACGTACATCGGCCAGGGTGCAAGAAAGAAAATATGGCCACGTACGTACATACGGGCAGGGTATCGAACGCCTACTCGCGCATACGTATGGCCAGGGCTCGTGTACATGGCTGGGTCGGAACAGAGAAACAGCGTCGTAGTCGTGTTCATGGGGAAGCAATGGAATGCGTCGTGTTCATGGGAAGGCAACGGAATCCATCGTGTTCATGGGGAGGCAACGGAATGCGTCGTGTTCATCGGGAGGCAACGGAACGCGTGGGAGCCAACCAGCTGGGTCGGAATGGAATGCGTGGTCGTGTTCGCCGGGAGGGCTTGGGCGGAACAGCGATGGAAGCGAGGCTGGCGCATCGCAGAACGGAGAAACGGCCTTTTGTTCGACCGCCACGTCAAAGCAGGATCATGTTCATCGGGAGGGGTCCGCATACCGCAAAGCAGAGAAGCGGACCTCCTACGGTCGAAACGGGGGTCCTGTTGATCGGGAGGGGTGTGGCGTACCGCAAAACGGACGAAACGGACCTCCTACGGTCAAAACGGGGTCTGTTCGCCGGGAGGGTGTGGCGTACCGCAAAAGCGACTAAACGGACCTCCTACGATTGAAAGCGGGGTCTGTTCATAGGGAGGGTGTGGCGTACCGCAAAACGGGACTCCACGGGATACTGTTCATCTCCACCGTCAACCTCCTCTAGTCTCCACGGGCTACCGTCGACCTCCTCCAGCCTCCACGGGCTCCTGTTCATCCAGCCTCCAGCGCGCTTCTCCACCGGCTCATCGTTCAACCACCCTCCACCGTCTCTGTTCATCCAGCCCTCCACACCACGGGTCCTATTCAACCACTCCTCCACGGGCACCCTCCACCGCTCTCTGTTCATCCAGCCCTCCACCACACCACGGGTCCTGTTCATCCAGAGGCAACGCCACCGCCTTCGTTCTTCCAACCCCCCGCATAACGCTCACTGTTCATCGAGGCGGCATCGATCGGCTTGATTAGCAGCGAGAGCGAAGAATCGCTCGATCGGGTTCGATTAACGATCATCGATCGATCGCTCGGGTTCGAGAACGCGTAACTGCGGTCAATCGCTCGGGTTGATTAGAGCCCAACGCCTCGCTTCGGGTTGATTAGAGCTAACGCCTCGCACAAAGCAGCGTGCGTGTACGAGAGAAAGCGCGCATCGCTTCGGCCCCGACCTCCCACCGTAACAGGAACTCCCGAAATTTTCCTCGCCCTCGCTTCTACCACGGTTTTTTCCGTCATGGACGGCCCAAAGAATGTCATGCAGCTACGTCTCCGGCCGCCCAGGACGAAAAGCCCATTTTCTGCCATGATTTTTTGTCATAGAAGTAGTATCCCACCACATCTATGATGATACCCGGTTTTGTCACAATTATCGTCATAGAAGTGTTATATGTATGACAGAAAAAAAATCATTCGGCCCAAAATGTCACGTATGTGTCTTTTTTTTTGTAGTGCAAGCTTGCCTTCCACGCAAAGGAGAGTCCCACCCGGACACGGGACGAAGTCTTCAATCTTGTATCTTCATAGTCCAATAATCCGGCCAAGGTATATAGTCCGGCTGTCCGAGGACCCCCTAATCCAGGACTCCCTCACCCTGGTGACACGCATTAAGCATAGCAAAGTCATAGCAACATCAATCTCAGAACATAGTGGATACTAGGGATCAAACCCTAACAAAACTATCTCGATTACATGATAAATCTCATCCAACCCATCATCGTCCAGCAAGCCTACGATGGAATTACTCACGCATGGCAGCGAGCATCATGAAATTGGTGATGGAGGATGGTTGATGATGACGACGGCGACGGATTCCCCTCTCCGGAGCCCCGAACGGACTCCAAATCAGCCCTCCCGAGAGAGTTTAGGGCTTGGCGGCGGCTCTGTATCGTAAAACGCGATGAATCTTTCTCTGATTTTTCTCCCGAACACGAATATATGGAGTTGGAGTTGAGGTCGGTGGGGCGTCGGGGGCCCATGAGGCAGGGGGCCCCACCCTCGTGGGACAGGTGGTGCCCCGGCCTTGATTCTTTCACCAATATTTTTATATTTTCCAAAAATAACTTCCGTGGAGTTTGGTCATTCGAGAACTTCATTTACGCACATAAATAACACCATGGAAAGTCTGCTGAAAACAGCGTCGATGCAGGTTAGTTCCATTCAAATCATGCAAGTTAGAGTCCAAAACAAGGGCAAATGTTTGGAAAAGTAGATACGACAAAGACGTATCAAGCCACCATCTCATCGAAAGACGGGACACATTTGCCTCTATCACCTCCTCTCTCTCCCCCTTCCTTCCCCCCTCTCTCCCCCTTCCTTGCCTCTCCGGAAAATATGGTGGGGGGCGACTGACAAGGCCCTCAAGTAGGATTCCTCCTACTTGGGGCGCCCCATGGCTGTCCCCCTCCCCCTCCCACCTATATATGTGTGGGGAGGGGGCGCCTAGAACACACAACTAATATTGTTAGCCGTGTGCGGCGCCCCCCCTCCATAGTTCACGCCTTCGGTCATATTCACGTAGTGCTTAGGCAAAGCCCTGCGCGGATCACTTCACCATCACCGTCACCACGCCGTCGTGCTGACGGAACTCTCCCTTGACACTTTGCTGGATCAAGAGTTTGAGGGACGTCATCGAGCTGAACGTGTGCAGAACTCAGAGGTGTCGTACGTTCGGTGCTTGATCGGTCGGAACGAGAAGAAGTTCGACTACATCAACCATGTTGTCAAATGCTTCCGCTTTCGGTCTACGAGGGTATGTGGACACACTCTCCCCCTATCGTTTCTATGCATCTCCTAGATAGATCATGCTTGAGCGTAGGAATTTTTTTGAAATTGCATGCTACGTTCCCCAACAGTGCTGCCCCAGGCATCCGCGTGATGATGGAGGAGAACCGATCTGGGGAGGGAAACTCCAGATGCACCGTAGCCAGCCGCCATGGCCGGCCCCATGCTACCCCGGTAGCTGTGGAGGCCCAGCCGCCATCAGAATCCCATCGGTCCCCGCGAAAACGTGCCAACTCCGCCTCCATGCCGGGCGCGCAGGGTCGCCATCGTGTTTGGGCCAGAGATCCCCTCGCAGAGAGAGAAGGAAAGCCCGCCGTATGCTGGGCGAGCTTTGCTCGCCGACCTCCTCCGGCGCCGGCGGGGAAGCAGCGAGGGAGGAAGGGTCGGGAGCGGTGGCTAGGGCTCGCCCAAGCCGCCCCCTTGGAGGCGACGTGAGCGAGTCTGGATGTCTCCCATGTGGATCATATGTGTGGAGCTAATTGGTGTATTTGTAGACTACTATCGTATACGAGAAGACCTTCATGACTAGCTTTATTAAAAATCAAACCACACTTATCATCCGTTAAGAACTTAATGATAAAATCAAGGGTGAATCAAACCAAACCGAGGGCAAGTTCTCATGACCCCATTCAGCCAACACATACGCTACTACATTAGACTCCCCTATTACATAAATCGATACAAGCCTTACCAGACTCACTAACTCTCGACGAAAATCATTTAATATAGGGACTACCACCATAGAATAACCGTCATCCTGATTAAGAGCTTGAACCACTGTGATATTATCCATCCGTACAAGAATGTCGTTTCACCCCATCCGGTTAGCCAGCTTGGCAGCTTCAGACCGTCACACAAGGCTGAAGCCTTGGCTGACACTTCCAATAAAAAAATATCAGGGACATGCTCAACTTCAAGAATGTTGTTGCGCCCCATCCTTTTTTTAGATGAACCCCGTCCTTTTGTTTGCCTCTTTACGCGAAAGTTTCTCTATTTCCTTTGGCAGACACAAGCAAGAAAGATTTCATATTTGCAAGGCCGGCAGCTGTTCGCGTTTGTCATTCTGACCAAAATGATTTGGCCCATAACAGTCGAACTGGGCCTACAGATAAATCCCTTGTTAATTGTAATGTCCGGGCACGGCTATATCTGGCTCGATGCGAGACAGTAGCTTGGCTCGCCTCAAGGAACCGGTTAGTGCACCGACCCAGTAGGCTTTCGTCAGGCTAACATCATGATTATTATTTTCTTTTGTTATTATTTTTTATTTTCTTATTAAATCTCACTGATTAAATTTCACAAATGCCAACATTTTTTGTATATATAAATTCCAAAACTCAAATTTGATTACATTTTTTAAGGTCCATGACTTTAAGAATTGTAACATAGTGTACAAAATTTATTACCATAGTTTAAAAGAAATGTTGAAAGCATTCAAAAAAAGTTTGTAGAAAAAATAGGTTCATGTGCTTCAAAAATGTACTGAAATTTACAAAAAGTTAATCATGTATTCAAAATTGTTACACATGTATAAAAATATATTCCTGGTGTATACGAATGTAAAACAGGTAAGGAATATGTAGACATTAAATACATGTATTAAAAGCATTAATAATATATTTTAAAACTATTAAAAAGTATAAACAATATTACTGATGTATATGAAAAATGTAAGACCTGCAAGAAAAAATAGACATAAAGAATGTTAATTGTGTATTTTTAAAATGTATAAAAAATATCAGCATGTACTAAAATGTAGAAAATAAAACTAATATTTAAAATATTAATCATGTATTTAAAAAATGTTAAACATGTACAAATGGTGTCCCTGATACATATGAAAAATGTGCATCATGCATGACAAAAAGGGGACACGTGTTGGAAATAAGGAAAAATGAAATTGAAGTAAAAAATTGAAACCGAAAAGAAAAAACTAACAAAATGCCAAAATAGAACAAAAAAGGAAAAAAAAGAAACCGACAAAAGAGAAATGAAAAACCCCACAGAAACCCGCTCCCAGAAACCCCTACTAGGCCGACCCATCTCGCGCTCGCCTATTGCGAGACGGAGTACAGACTCGCAGTAGGCAAGATATAGCTCCCAAGGTAATGTCCAATGAACTATTTTATCTGGAACGCATGCATTTGAAAGGGACAGTGCTAACCGTCGGTCGATCGGCCCAACTCTTGGCCAATCGCACATGTATCGTAGGCTTAAACGACGTAGACCTGCACCATCTCCATGACACTTCCGATGCACCGTCGCGTGCGCTCACAAAAAAAGTTCCCGTGACACCGCTATGCACGAGCGAGACGAACAACCTCAAAGTATCGCTGGCATGCCCGCCTGTGCTACTTGTGAGCCGTGTTGAGATTTTCCTGAAGAGGAAAGGATGATGCAGTACAATAGAGGTAAGTATTTTCCTCAGTTAAAAACCAAGGTTATCAATTCAGTAGGATAACCACGCGACACATCATTAGCAGTACCTACACACAAATAACAAATATTTGCACCCAACACAAACAAGGGGTTGTCAATCCCTTGGCGGTTAATTGTAAGGATCAAATCTCGTAGTGATAGATAGATAAACAAAAACACACAAAAAATAAAGTAAATAAAATTACAACAAGGTATTTTTGGATAATATATGATAAAGATAAGACCTAGGGGCAATAGTTTTCACTAGAGACTTCTGTATTACATAGCATACGGTGGGTAAACAAATTACTATTGGGCAATTGATAGAAAAGCGAATAATCATGACAATATCCAAGGCAATGATCATGTACGCATCACGTCCGAGACAAGTAGACCGACTCCTGCCTGCATATACTAGTATTACTCCACACATCGACCGCTATCCAACATGCATATAGAGTATTAAGTTCATAAAGAACGGAGTACCGGCTTAAGTAAGATGACATGATGTAGACAAAGTAAATCAAATCAATATGAATAAACCCCATCATTTTATCCTTAATGGCAATGATACAAATGCGTGTCATTTCCCCTTCTGGCACTGAGATTGAGCACCACAAGATCGAACCCATCACAAAACACCTCTCCCAATGCAAGATAGATTAATCTAGTTAGCCAAACCAAATTAAGAGATCGGAGAAAAATACAAAGCTATAATAATCATGCATAAAAGAATTCAGAGAAGACTCAAATAATATTCAATGATATTTCTGACATAAATCTACAATTCATCGGATCCCAACTAACTCACCGCAAAAAAGGATTACATCGAATAGATCTCCAAGAACGTCGAGGAGAACATTGTATTGAAAATCAAACAGAGAGAAGAAGCCATCTAACTACTAGCTACGGACCCGTAGGTCTGTGGTAAACTATTCACACATCATCAGAAGGGAAGCAAGGTTGTTGTAGAGCCCCTCTGTGATCAATTCCCCCTCCAGCAGAGTACCAGAAAAGGCCTCCAGATGGGATCTCGCGAGAACAGAAGTTTACGGTGGCGAAAAAAGTGTTTTGGGTGGCCCACGCGCCCATAGGGTGGTAGGCGCGCCCTGGTGGCTCATGGCCGCCCCCTTCATCTTGTGACTTCCTCCCGAAACTTCTAGTGTCTCTTATGTCAAAAAAATCATCAAAACGTTTCATGGCATTTGGACTTCGTTTGGTACCAATTTCCCGGAAAACCAAAAACAGCCAAAAAACAGCAACTGACACTTGGCACTAAGTTAATAGGTTAGTCCAAAAAATGATATATAATTGTATATAAACCATCAAAGATTGATACTATAATAGCATGGAACAATAAATAATTATAGATACCTTGGAGATGTATCAAGCATCCCCAAGCTTAATTCCTGCTCGTCCTCGAGTATGTAAATGATAAAACCAGATTTTTTTGATGTGGAATGCTACCTAACATGTTCATCATGTAATCTCTATTTTGTGGCATGAATATTAAGATCCTGATGATTCAAAGCAATAGTCTAAAATTTGACATAAAAACAATAATAATAATAAGGCATACTAACAAACAATCATGTCTTTCCAAATTTCAATGCTAAGGAACGTTATCCCTACAAAATCATATAGCCTTTTCATGCCCCATCTTCTTAATTCAAAGTATTTATCATGCACAACCCCGATGACAAGCTGAGAAATTGGTTCATACTCTTTAACGCGCTTCATCTTTTTCAACCCTCACGCAATACATGAGCGTAAGCCACAGATATAGCACTATGGGTGGAATAGAGTATGGTGATAAAGATAATATGGAGAAGACAAAAAATGAGAAAGTCTCACATCGACGAGGCTAATCAATGGGATATGGAGATGACCATCAATTGATGTCAATGCAAGGAGTACGGATTTCCATGCAACGGATGTACTAAGAGCTATAAGTGTAGGAAAGCTCAAAAAGAAAACTAAGTGGGTGTGCATCCAACTGGCTTGCTCATAAAGGCCTCGGGCATTTGAGGAAGCTCATCATTGTAATATACAAGCCAAGTTCTATAATGAATAATTCCCACTAGTTATATAAAACTGAAAGCATAGGAGACTCTCTATATGAAAAACATGGTACTACTTTTAAGCACAAGTGCGGAAAGGATAGTAACATTGCCCCTTCTTTCTTTTTCTCTCACATTTTCCTTTTTCTTTTCTTTTCTTTTCTTGGGCTCTTTTTTGGCCTCTCTTTTTTCTTTTTTTCTTTCATCACTTGGGACAATCTCTAATAATGAATAATGATGATCATCACACTTCTATATACTTACAACTCAGAATTACAACTCGATACTAAAAAAATATGACTCTATATGAATGCCTCTAGTGGTGTACCAGGATGTGCAATGATCTGGTGTAACATGTGTAAAAAATGATGAACGGTGGCTAAGCCAAAAATACTATGTTAGCTATATGATCATGCAAAGCAATATGGCAATAATGGTGTGTGTCATAAAAAGGAACGGTGGAAGTTGCATGGAAATATATCTTGGAATGGCTACAGAAATGCCATAATAGGTAGGTATGGTGGTTGTTTTGAGGAAGATATAAGGAGGTTTATGTGTGATAGAGCGTATGATATCGTGGGGTTTGGGTGCACCGGTGAAGTTTACACCACATCTCAAGGTGAGAAAGGGAAATTCATGGTATTGAAGAGGATAGCAAATTGCGGAAAGGTGAGAGTGCGTATAATTCATGGACTCACATTAGTCATAAAGAACTCACATACTTATTGCAAAAGTTTATTAGCCCTCAAAGCAAAGTACTACTACACATGCCCCTAGGGGCGTCAATTGGTAGGAAAAGACCATCGCTCGTCCCTGACCGTCACTCATAAGGAAGACAATCAATAATAAATCATGATCCAACTTTGTAGCATAATGAGAGACTATATGTGCGTGCTTCAGGAATCACAAACTTCAACACCAATATTCTTACAAAACCACAATTACTCACTAGCACAACCCACATATTACCACCTTTATATTGCAAAACTATTACAAGGAATCAAAGTTATCATATTCAGTGATCTACATGAAAGTTTTTATTATATCCCTCTTGAATACCTATCATATTGGGACCAAATTCACAACTTGTGCATATTGCCATTATTATTATCAACTTTCAAAATGATCTAAGTGAAGCATGACAGTTGATGGCTCATGTTCGCGTCAGTATTTCCCCGAAGAGGAAGGGATGATGCAACACAGCTACGGTAGGTATTTCCCTCAGTTATGAAACCAAGGTTATCGAACCAGTAGGAGAACCAAGCAACACTATGTAAACAGTACCTGCACACAAAGAACAAATACTTGCAACCCGACGCGTAAGAGGGTTTGTCAATTCCTCTCGGGTAAAAGATTGGTAAAGATATAGATTGGTAGATGCAAATAAAATAACGGCAAATAAAATTCATCGAGATATTTTTGCGTTTTTGATAATATAGATCTGAAAATAACAGAGGCAAATAAAGGAAAAGGGAAATAACAATATAGATCTAAAAATATATGATGAGAAAATAGACCCGGGGCCATAGATTTCACTAGTAGCTTCTCTCGAGAAAATAGCATACAATGGGTAAACAAATTACTGTCGGGCAATTGATAGAACCTCAAATAATTATGACGATATCCAGGCAATGATCATTATATAGGCATCACGTCCAAGATTAGTAGACCGACTCCTGCCTGCATCTACTACTATTACTCCACACATCAACCGCCATCCAGCATGCATCTAGTATATTAAGTTCATGGAGAAACGGAGTAATGCAATAAGAATGATAACATGATGTAGACAAAATATATTCATGTAGGAATAGACCCCATCTTGTTATCGTTAATAGCAACGATCAATACGTGTCTTGCTACCCCTCCTGTCACTGGGAAAGGACATCGCACGATCGAACCATCACAAAGCACCTCTTCCATGTCAAGAAAAATCGATCTAGTCAGCCTAACTAAACCAAAGATGCGAATAAAAAATACAAGGCTATAAGTAATCATGCATATAAGGGATCAAAACTCAAATAACTTTCATGGATAAAATAGATCTGATCATAAACTCAAAGTTCATCGGATCCCAACAAACACACCGCAAAAAGAGTTACATGAATTAGATCTCCAAGAGACCATTGTATTGAGAATCAAAAAGAGAGAAGAAGCCATCTAGCTATTGCCTACGGACCCGTAGGTCTACAATGAACTACCCACGCATCAGTGGAGAGGCACCAATGAGGATGATGAACCCCTCCATGATGGTGTCTAGATTGGATCTCATGGTTCTGGAACTTCCGGTGGCTAGAATTGTGTTTGCTCGACTCCCCTTGGGTTTCTGGAATATTTGCATATTTATAGGGCGAAGAGGCGGTGCAGGAGGCCACCGAGGTGGGAAAACCCACCAGGGCATGCATGGGCCCCCAGGCACGCCTAGGTGGGTTGTGCCCCCCTAGGGGCACCCCTCTAGCACTTCTTTGGTCCATCTTGTGTCTTCCGGTCCAGAAAAAATCTCCAAAAAGTTTCATTGCGTTGGGACTCTGTTTGGTATTGTTTTTCTGCAAAGTAAAAACCAAAAACAAAAAAGCAACTGGCACTAGGCACTATGCCAATAGGTTAGTCCTAAAAATGATATAAAGTTGCTATAGAATGATTGTAAAACATCCAAGAATGATAATATAACAACATCAACCATTCAAAAATTAAAGATACATTGGAGACGTATCAAGAGTGCAAGTATTTCTTTAAAATATCACCGCCGTGCTCTAAAAGATATAAGTGAAGCACATAGAGAAACTGCCTAGCTGAAAAGATATAAGTGAAGTACATACAGTATTCTAACAAATCGGGAATTTTGTGTGTCCCTCTCAAAAATGTGTGTTCAGCAAAGATGATTGTGGCAAACTAAAAAGCAAACAAAGTAAAGACTCATATAATACACGACGCTCCGAGCAAAACTCATATCATGTGATGAATAAAAATATAGCTCCAAGTAATATTACCGATAGTTGGTAGAAGAAAGAGGGGATGCCTTCCGGGGCATCCCCAAGCTTAGATGCTTGGGAGTCCTTGAATATTACCTTGGGGTACCTCAGTCATCCCAAATCTTAGGCTCTTGCCACTCCTTATTCCTTCATCCATCGTGGTCTCACTCAAAACTTGAAAGCTTTAGCACATAAAATGAAGGAAATATGCCCTAGAGGCAATAATAAAGTTGTTATTTATATTTACTTATATCATGATAAATGTTTATTATTCATGCTAGAATTGTATTAACCGGAAACTTAGTACATGTGTGAATACATAGACAAACAGAGTGTCACTAGTATGCCTCTCACTACCGTAGGATGGTCCAAACGCGACACTACGATCAGAGACCCTTCGACGAAACTGTGTGCGATGCCATAATCGCAAAAGGTGGTGTAAAAAACCCATCAAAAAGGTGCAAAACGTTTGCGATGACAGATGCATCAAACACGGTTCAGAATTTAGTTGCGTGTGCGATGCAGGGCATACTGTTCATCTCAATTAACTGTTTGGGATGAGGAGGCACAAAAGAAACGGGCAGCCAGATGAAGGCGTGTGCGATATACAACATACGGTTCACTGGGACGAACTGTGTGTGATTAGGCAACACAATGGAAACGGTTCAACTGAAAGATGTGTGTGATACGCGGCAAACAGGTCCGTAATCAGAAATGTTTGTGCAGACCAATAATAACACAGACGATTGCTGCTAATAAGCCATGTGAATTGCTCTGTCTACAGTAGAATAACATGTATATATATAACTGAAATAAACATCCAATTACATAAGTGACTATACAGATCATTTGTACACACCTCAATAAACAATTGCATGCATTCTAAAGTAGGAGAAATGATCGTCTAGTCATCTACTTCTTGTGACGCTCCCGCCACTGCTATGTGGCTCGATCCCTCGTCTGGGTCAGGAAGAAGACAGTTCCTCATGTCAATGATCCGCATGTACATCTCGTAGCTTGTGTAGGCGTCCATGGCTGCGTACTTGACATGTTGTTCATCCAGTCTCTTATGCCACACATTGTGCCAGGCGTTCTTGTCCTTATTGCTCTCTTCCTTCATCTTCGCGTAGTAGGGGTCGATGATGGCCGAGGCAAGGTCAACTAGGGAGTTCAGTTTGTTTTTGTCGCTGCCCCAGACCTTGTAGTGGTGCTGGATGTTGACAAGATTCGGGCATTTCAAGTCCGAAACCTTGAGCACTTTTAGATCGTTGGTAGTGTCCACCGTAGCGAAACTGTAGTCGGAGCTGTTGATAAACCTGGAGAAACGCTCGCAAGGCCTTGTGGCAAGGTGGAAGTGGTAGACGAGGACGTCATGTAGCACGCACAACTGGGCGACGACAACCTTCTGATCGTGCCCGGCACGACCGATGGTGTACTCGAGGTCGAAGCCAACCACTCAGTACTTGTCCTCGACAAGGAACTGCTCCATAGTATGGATGGAGCTCTCCACCGAGACCGGATCGATCGTGTACACCACCGAGAGGGCTTTCCCCCTCACGTGGGTGTCCAATACATGATGCATGGTGAACTGCCCGCCGTTGTCATCATCGGCCGCTGGGAGCGCCATTGGAGCCACGGGGAGCGCCATTGGAACCGTTGGATGTCCTCTCTGTATGTGTCCTCGTGGGTGTGCTTATTGTGTCGTGTGAGATGAGAGATGAAGGTAAATGGCCGCAGGAATAAAAGGGGGCCGGGCAGCATGGATTCTCGGCGCGTTTGCATGGTAGTTTTTGCAGCGGGTAACTGTATCGTCGCGCCGCACCCGGCGCAACCCCTTGCACACGAACATGCGTGATCGTGCGCCAGCCCCAAACACTGGCAGCGTGCGTGGAGGGACGAGGGCAGAGCACCCGGAAGGACGCGAGAGCAGCGCGCGTGATGTCTACTACACAACCTTCTTCTTGTAGACGTTGTTGGGCCTCCAAGTGCAGAGGTTTGTAGGACAGTAGCAAATTTCCCTCAAGTGGATGACCTAAGGTTTATCAATCCGTGGAAGGCGTAGGATGAAGATGGTCTCTCTCAGGCAACCCTGCAACCAAATAACAAAGAGTCTCTTATGTCCCCAACACACCCAATACAATGTAAATTGTATAGGTGCACTAGTTCGGCAAAGAGATGGTGATACAAGTGCAATATGAATGGTAGATATAGGTTTTTATAATCTGAAAATATAAAAACAACAAGGTAACAAATAACAAAATTGAGCACAAACGATATTGCAATGCGTTGAAACAAGGCCTAGGGTTCATACTTTCACTAGTGCAAGTTCTCTCAACAATAATAACATAATTGGATCATATAACTATCCCTCAACATGCAACAAAGAGTCACTCCAAAGTCACTAATATCGGAGAACAAACGAAGAGATTATTGTAGGGTATGAAACCACCTCAAAATTATCCTTTCTGATCGATTTATTCAAGAGTCAGTAGTGAAATAACACAAAGCTATTATTTCCGTTCAATCTATCATAGAGTTCGTACTAGAATAACACCTTAAGACACAAATCAACCAAAACCCTAATGTCACCTAGATACTCCAATGTCACCTCAAGTATCCGCGAGTATGATTATATGATATGCATCACACAATCTCAGATTCATCTATTCAACCAACACAAAGAACTTCAAAGAGTGCCCCAAAGTTTCTACCGGAGAGTCAACACGAAAACGTGTGCCAACCCCTATGCATAAGTTCACGAGGTTACGGAACCCGCAAGTTGATCACCAAAACATACATCAAGTAGATCACGTGAATATCCCATTGTCACCACAGATAATCACATGCAAGACATACATCAAGTGTTCTCAAATCCTTAAAGACTCAATCCGATAAGATAACTTCAAAGGGAAAACTCAACCCATTACAAGAGAGTAGAGGGGGAGAAACATCATAAGATCCAACTAAAATAGCAAAGCTTGCGATACATCAAGATCGTGCCAAATCAAGAACACGAGAGAGAGATCAAACACATAGCTACTGGTACAAACCCTCAGCCCCAAGGGTGAACTACTCCCTGCTCGTTATGGAGAGCGCCGGGATGATGAAGATGGCCACCGGTGTGGGATCCCCCCTCCGGCAGGGTGCCGGAACGGGTCTAGATTGGTTTTCGGTGGCTATAGAGGCTTGCGGCAGCGGAACTCCGATCTAGGTTATGTTCTAGGGGTTTCTGTATATATAAGAGGTTTTGGCGTCGAGAACAAGTCAGGGGGGTCTCCGAGCTGTCCACGAGGTAGGGAGGCGCGCCCAGGGGAGTGGGCGCACCCCGACCCTCTTGGGCAGCCCGAGACTCTCCTGGCCCAACTCTGGTACTCCGTGGGCTTCTTCTGGTCCAAAAATTATCTCCGTCAAATTTCAGCTCAATTGGACTCTGTTTGGTTTTCCTTTTCTGCAAGACTCAAAAACAAGGAAAAACAAAAACTGGCTCCGGGGCTCTTGGTTAATAGGTTAGTCCCAAAAATCATATATAATAGCATATAAAGGCATATAAAACATCCACGAGGATAATATAATAGCATGGAACAATAAAAAATTATAGATACGTTGGAGACGTATCAAGCATCCCCAAGCTTAATTCCTGCTCGTCCTCGAGTACGTAAATGATAAAAACAGAATTTTTGATGTGGAGTGCTACCTAACATATTTATCAATGTAATCTTCTTTATTGTGGCATGAATATTCAGATCCATAAGATTCAAGACAAAAGTTTAATATTGACATAAAAATAATAATACTTCAAGCATACCAACCAAGCAATTATGTCTTCTCAAAATAACATGGCCAAAGAAAGCTTATCCCTACAAAATCATATAGTTTGGCTATGCTTCTTTTTTTCACACACAAATGCTCTCATCATGCACGACCCCGATGATAAGCCAAGCAATTGTTTCATACTTTAGTAATCTCAAACTTTTTTCAACTTTCACGCAATACATGAGCGTGAGCCATGGACATAACACTATGGGTGGAATAGAGTATAATGATGGGGGTTGTGTGGAGAAGACAAAAAAGGAGAAAGTCTCACATTGACACAGCTAATCAACGGTCTAGGGAGATGCCCATCAATTGATGTAAATGCGAGGAGTAGGGATTGCCATGCAACGGATGCACTAGAGCTATAAATGTATGAAAGCTCAACAAAAGAAACTAAGCGGGTGTGCATCCAACTTGCTTGCTCACGAAGACCTAGGGCATTTGAGGAAGCCCATTGTTGGAATATACAAGCCAATTTCTATAATGAAAAATTCTCACTAGTATATGAAAGTGACAATATAAGAGACTCTCTATCATGAAGATCATGGTGCTACTTTGAAGCACAAGTGTGGAAAAAGGATAGTAGCATTGTCCCTTTTTTTTGGGCCTTCCTTTTTTTATTTGGACTTTCTTTTCTTTTTTTATTTGGCCTTTCCCTTTTTTTATTTGGCATTTCTCTCTTTTTTTCTTTTTTTGGGACAATGCTCTATTAATGATGATCATCAAACTTATATTTATTTACAACTCAAAGATTACAACTCAATACTAGAACAAAGTATGACTCTATATGAATGCCTCCGGCGGTGTACCAGGATGGGAAATGACTCATGAGTGGCATGTATGAAAGAATTATGAACGGTGGCTTTGCCACAAATACAATGTCAACTACATGATCATGCAAGGCAATATGACAATGATGATGCGTGTCATAATAAACGGAACGGTGGAAAGTTGCATGGCAATATATCTCGGAATGGCTATGGAAATGCCATAATAGGTAGATATGGTGGCTGTTTTGAGGAAGATATAAGGAGGTTTATGTGTGATAGAGCGTATCATATCACGGGGTTTGGATGCACTGGCGAAGTTTGCACCAACTCTCAAGGTGAGAAAGGGCAATGCACGGTACTGAAGAGGCTAGCAATGATGGAAGTTTGAGAGTGCGTATAATCCATGGACTCAACATTAGTCATAAAGAACTCACATACTTATTGCAAAAATCTACAAGTCATCAAAAACCAAGCACTATGTGCATGCTCCAACAGGGATAGATTGGTAGGAAAAGACCATCGCTCGTCCCCGACCGCCACTCATAAGGATGACAATCAAAGAACACCTCATGTTTCAAATTTGTCACACAACGGTTACCATACGTGCATGCCACAGGACTTGCAAAACTCAACACAAGTATTTCTAAATTTCACAATTACTCAACTAGCATGACTCTAATATCACCATCTTTATATCTCAAAACAGTTATCAAGTATCAAACTTCTCATAGTATTTTTTTATGCGCTTTATATTTAAAGTTTTTATTGTACCCATCTTGGATACCTATCATATTAGGACTAATTTAATAACCTAAGCAAATTACCATGATGTTTAGGACTCTCAAAATAATAAAAGTGAAGCATGAGAGTTCATCTATTTCTTCAAAATAAAACCACCGTCATGCTCTAAAAGATATAAGTGAAGCACTAGAGCAAATGACAAACTACTCCGCAAGATATAAGTGAAGATCAATGAGTAGTTGAATAATTATGGAACTATGTGAAGACTCTCTAACATTTAAGAATTTCAAATCTTGGTATTTTATTCAAACAGCAAGCAAAACAAAAGAAAATAAAATGGCGCTCCAAGCAAAACACATATCATGTGGTGAATAAAAATATAGCTCCAAGTAAAGTTACCGATGAACGAAGACGAAAGAGGGGATGCCATCCGGGGCATCCACAAGATTAGGCTATTTGTTGTCCTTGAATATTACCTTGGGGTGCCTTGGGAATCCCCAAGCTTAGGCTCTTGCCACTCCTTATTCCATAGTCCATCGAATCTTTACCCAAAACTTGAAAACTTCACAACACAAAAGTCAACAGAAAACTTGTAAGCTCCGTTAGTATAAGAAAATAAATCACCACTTAGGTGCTGTTGTGAACTCATTCTAAATTCATATTGGTGTAATATCTACTGTATTCAAACTTATCTATGGTTCATACCCTCCGATACTACTCATAGATTCATCAAAATAAGCAAACAACACAATGAAAACAGAATCGTCAAAGACAGAACAGTCTGTAGTAATCTCTATCAAACGTATATTTATGTAACTCTAAAAATTTGTCTATTAATCATCTGCAAAAAGAATCAACCTAAAATCACTCTCCAGTAAAAAATGGCAGCACATCTCGTGAGCGCTAAAGTTTCTGTTTTTTACAGCATGATCACAAAGACTTCACCCAAGTCCTCCCAAAGGTTCTACTTGGCACAAACACTAATTAAAACATAAAACCACATCTAACCAGAGGCTAGATAGATTATTTATTACTAAACTGGAGCAAAAGGAAAAGAACAAAAATAAAATTGGGTTGCCTCCCAACAAGCGCTATCGTTTAACGCCCCTAGCTAGGCATGATGATTTCAATGATGCTCACATAAAAGATAAGAATTGAAACATAAAGAGAGCATCATTAAGAATATGACTAGCACATTTAAGTCTAGCCCACTTCCTATGCATAGGGATTTTGTGAGCAAACAACTTATGGGAACAATAATCAACTAGCATAGGAAGGCAAAACAAGCATAACTTTAAAACTTTAAGCACATAGAGAGGAAACTTGATATTGTTGCAATTCCTACAAGCATATATTCCTAACTCATAATAATTTTTAGTAGCATCATGAATGAATTCAACAATATAATCATCACATAAAGCATTCTTTTCATGATCTACTTGCATAATTTTTTTACTACTCTCCACATAAGCAAAATTCTTCTCATTCGGAATAGTGGGAGTATCATAAGAGACTCGAATACTATAAATTGTTTCCACATTAAAAGAGTAATGTTCGAAAAAAGGGTAATCATAATCATGACAAGTTTTATAAATATAATCATCACTACTTTTTATAGCATAAGTATCATCACAATAATCATCATAAGTAGCAACTTTGTTCTCATCATAATCGATTGAAACCTCTTCCAAGATAGTGGAATCATTACTAAATAAAGTCATGACCTCTCCAAATCCAATTCTATAATTATCACAATAAGATTCAACACCCTCCAAAATAGTGGGGTCATTACTTCCTAAAGTTGACACTCTTCCAAACCCACTTTCATCAATATAATCATCATAAGTAGGAGGCATGCTATCATCATAATAAATTTGCTCATCAAAACTTGGAGGACAAAACATATCATCTTCATCAAACATAGCATCCCCAAGCTTGTGGCTTTTCATATCATTAGCATCATGGGTATTCAAAGAATTCATACTAACAACATTGCAACCATGCTCATCATTCACATATTTTATGCCAAGCATTCTATGTAATTCTTCTTCTAGTACTTGAGCACAATTTTCCTTCCCATCTATTTCACGAAAGACATTAAAAAGATGAAGCATATGAGGCACCCTTAATTCAATTTTTTGTAGTTTTCTTTTATAAACTAAACTAGTGATAAAACAAGAAACTAAAAGATTCGATTGCAAGATCTAAAGATATACCTTCAAGCACTCACCTCCCCGGCAACGGCGCCAGAAACTGCTTGATGCCTACTACACAACCTTCTTCTTGTAGACGTTGTTGGGCCTCCAAGTGCAGAGGTTTGTAGGACAGTAGCAAATTTCCCTCAAGTGAATGACCTAAGGTTTATCAATCCGTGGGATGCGTAGGATGAAGATGGTCTCTCTCAAGCAACCCTGCAACCAAATAACAAAGAGTCTCTTGTGTCCCCAACACACCCAATACAATGGCAAATTGTATAGGTGCACTAATTCGGCAAAGAGATGGTGATACAAGTGCAATATGGATGGTAGATATAGGTTTTTGTAATCTAAAAATATAAAACAGCAAGGTAACAAATAATAAAAGTGAGCACACACTACAAGAAATATGTCAACTAGTGGCCTTCTGTCAGTGACCCTGGAAGAATTGGTCATAGATCTATGACCATTTCAGACCAATTGGTCAAAAGCTGTTCGGGGGGCTCCAAACCCTAAACAATAACGACCATTTTGGTTAGAAAGGTCGTAATTTCCTTACATGAAATGGTCATAAAGCAGATAGCACAGGTTAGCTGCCTTATTTTTAGCTGATCATGACCAATAGAGATGGTCATAACCTTGTAAATTGTGGTGGGTTGCTATGACTAGGCGCCACCTTATCAGTTTTGCCTATGTGTCATGTCCATGTGGTAGTTTTTGCCCTAGGTTGTGAAGCAACCTATATTTCTGTCATTCCCAAAATTCCCAAAAAAATCTCATAAATTCTTTGGGTCATATCTTCGTCAAATATGTAAAAAACCTTCCTTTTGTAGTTCAAAAATAATTCAAAAATATTCATTTTCCTATTCTGTTCAGAAAAACACTTTGTGAAGGAAGTACCACTTTGGTATGTCCAAATGGTATCCATTTTCTACAGTGCTTTCCTCTACGCAAATAACCATCCTCCACCAAATGCCAGCTCAATCCATTCATTATTTTGAGCCCGGCTTCAACATTCATATTTATGTCCAGTGTGGTACTTTGCAAAGAAAGTACCACCTAGGCTCTTCCTTTTGAGATGAAAATTTGTGAAGACGGTCTTCTTAGTAATTGATCATCCTCAGCCAAAACTCACACCCATTAGCAGTGTGCATTTCCCGTACCACTAATCAAACACTTGGCTGCTTATTCATGTTTGAGCATCGATCGGTCTCCTCGTGAGAATCTTATGTTGTGATTTTCTTCCTAGCACCTACCTGGGGAGTGCACAACCCACTAGACATGCCTAGTCAGCCTAGAACACATGGCAATGCCACGGTCACGCGGTGACCACGCGGCGGGCATTGCAAGTTTATGTGCTCTAGAGTTGGGGCCCTCGGCCACCGTCTAAACCTCGACGTATCGCCACCAAACCATGTATTTATGATTAAATAGGTACTTATTTAACTAGAAATGATTGTTGGAAAAAATAAATAGCAAGCTATAAGGCGGCTGCAGTTCAAATTTGACCCGCTTCCAGCTGAATCGGCGGGAATTTGTCTTTTTCACCAGAGGTGGATCAAAACTTTTGACTCCCAACCATTTTGTCAATTGTGAATTAAATATGACCTAGTATTTTATAAAATTGATTTGGTCCAATTTTGCAACAAATATATGGTAGGTCCTTCATAAAAAAAAACTCATTTCAGGCATTCGGAAAATGGGAAATGAATTTTCTGTGCAAAGAAAATGAAAACTTCCTTAGGCAACATTGTTTGCCATTCCAAGATGCACCCTTGTGCACAATATGAGATCATTTGAACAAACTATGCCATGAATGTGGCCATAAGATTGATCATTTGGCTTGAAAGCCATGAATCTTCACGCATGATAGCTCATTTCTAAGAACACTTTTTTAAAATAATTTCCGCATTACAAGTTTATTATTTTTCCTGGAATCTTGGTCACATATAATGACACAATGCGAAGGTTTTCCAATTTTTTGATTTTTTTGAATTTTTTTATGCCCGTTTCAAAATGCGGTCAAAGCAATGAGCTTGACCGTTCCTAGCTAGTGGTTGAATCTTGGAAAACTTTTGATGTTTCTCTTATTAAATAGATACTTATGTACCTAGAAATGATTTTTGGAAAAAATAAAGAGCAAACTATGAGGCAGCTGCAGTTCAAATTTGACCCGCTTCTAACTGAATCGGCGGGAATTTGTCTTTTTCACCAGAGGTGGATCAAAACTTTTTACACCCAACCATTTTGTCAATTGTGCATTAAATATGGCCTAGTATTTTTGAAAAATGATTTGGTCCAATTTTGCAATAATTATTTGGTTGGTCCTTCACAAAAAAACCTCATTTGGGGCACTCAAAAAATGGAAAATGGCTCTTTTGTGCAATGAAAGTGAAAACTCCCTTAGGAAACATTGTTTGGAATTCCAAGATGCACCCTTGTGCACAATATGAGATCATTTGAACAAACTATGCCATGAATGTGGCCATAAGATTGATCATTTGGCTTGAAATTCATAAATCTTCACGCATGATAGCTCATTTCCGAGAACACTTTTTAAAAATAATTTCTGTATTAAAAGTTTATTATTTTTCCTAGAAACTTGCTCACATATAATGACACAATGCGAAGGTTTTCCATTTTTTGATTTTTTTATTTTTTATGCCCGTTTCAAAATGCGGTCAAAACGGTGGGAATGACCGTTCCTAGCTAGTGGTTGAATCTTGGAATTTTTTTGGTGTTTCTCTGATTAAACAGATAATTATGTACCTAGAAATGATTTTTGGAAAAAATAAAGAGCAAACTATGAGGGAGCTGCAGTTCAAAATTGACCCGCTTCCAGCTGAATCGGCGGAAATTTGTCTTTTTCACCAGAGGTGGATCAAAACTTTTTATACCCAACCATTTGGTCAATTGTGCATTAAATATGGCCTAGTATTTTAGAAAAATAATTTGGTCTAATTTTGCAACAATTATTTGGGAGGTCCTTCACAAAAAAAACCTCCTTTCAGGCACTCAGAAAATGGAAAATGAATTTTTCGTTCAAAGAAAATGAAAACTTCCTTAGGCAACATTGTTTGTCATTCTAATATGCACCCTTGTGCACAATATGAGATCATTTAAACAAACTATGCCATGAATGTGGCCATAAGATTGATCATTTGGCTTGAAAGCCATTGATCTCCACACGTGATAGCTCGTTTCTGAGCACATTTTTTAAAATAATTTCCATATTACAAGTTTGTTATTTTTCCTGGTAACTTGGCCACATATAATGACACAATGCAAAGGTTTTCTAATTTTTTGATTTTTTTTGAATTTTTTATGCCCGTTTCAAAATGCAGTCAAAACGGCGGGAATGACCGTTCCTAGCTAGTGGTTGAATCTTGGAATTTTTTTGGTGTTTCTCTGATTAAATAGATACTTTTGTACCTAGAAATGATTTTTGGAAAAAATAAATAGCAAACTATGAGGCAGCCGCAGTTCAAATTTGACCGGCTTCCAGCTGAAACGACGGAAATTTGTCTTCTTCACCAGAGGTGGATCAAAACTTTTTACACTCAACCATTTTGTCAATTGTGCATTAAATATGTCCTAGTATTTTAGAAAATTGATTTGGTCCAAATTTGCAACAATTATTTGGTAGGTTCTTCACCAAAAAACTCATTATGGGCACTCAAAAAATGGAAAATGATTTTTTTGTCCAAAGAAAATGAAAACTTCCTTAGGCAACATTGTCTGCCATTCCAATACGCACCCTTGTGCACAATATGAAATCATTTGAAAAAAAATTCGTTCAAATTTTCCCCGCTTCCTACTGAATGGATGAAATTTGTTTTTTTATAAGAGGTGGATCAAAAGCCTTTGACATGTAACTATTTGGTCAATTTTACATAAAATGTGGTCTAATATTTTTGAAAAATGGAGTTGTGCTATTTTCGAACAAATATTTGGTAGCTTCTTCACAAAAAATTCTTTTGATGCACTCGAAAAATGGAAAATCATCTTTTTGTGCAAAAAAAAAGCCGTCGAACTATGGCATCGTTTGCCATTCTGAGATGCACACTTATGAAAAAAACGAGATCATTTTGACAAACTATGCCGTTGTTATGTTTAATTTTTTTAAAAAGTTTTGGGTCCAAAATTTTGAGATTCAAGTGCGAGATAGTCGGCCAATGAGACGTGAGGAACAACTTTCACATGGATCACCAAATTGGACGCAATCTGAGCCATCCATCACGCATCCATCCAACGGTGGAGCTTCTCGCGAGAGTCAAAAACCCTAACCCACCCACCCACCCTCCCTCGATCCCCAGATCCCCACCCCCGCCACCCCACTCACCCACCCCCTCCCTCGGTCCCCAAATCCATCCTCTCCTCTCCCGCAACCCCAAACCCGGCCCCGCCGCCGATCTCCACTCCCGCAAACCCATCCCCAGCCCCGGCGATCTCCACTCCCGCAAACCCATCCCCAGCCCCACCGATGTACGGATGTGGCGAGACGGATCGCCGGATCCCCGCCGCGCCGGACCGGTGAGATCCAGCTCCTTGCCAATCCCATGGGCTCCGCGGTGGCGCGAGTCCTCCTCCTCGTTCGTGCTGTCGCCTCCTCCATCGCGGGGCGCATGGACGCCCTTCGATTGCTGGGCATCAACGACGAGGCGGGGGCCGGGGCCGCCGCGAAGGGGGAGGACGCCGTGGACCTCAACCTCACCAGCTTGGGCGCCTTCCTCACGGTAGCACCAACGCACCCGCTTCTCTTCCCCCATTTCTCTCTCTACAATCGATTCGTCGCTCGCTCATGTCATGGTGTTGGATCTGTGATCTGATTCACAGGGAGATCGTGAAGAAGAACTACGGTGACATCAAGACTCGCAACCCCACCCTCCCCGTCCTCATCCGCGAGTGCTCCGGCGTCAAGCCTCAGCTCTGGGCGCGCTACGGTAAGAAGCCCTCGATCCCTTCTTTCCCGGGAACCCGAGATCTTGCTCTTGCCATGGTTCCCGGGAGGGTCTGTTCCGGTCTATTGATCTTTGGAACCCTTGCATCTTTCAAGTGTGAAATATTTCTGTTGGAACTACCGGATCTTATTATATTGGGAGATATGGCAAGCGGGGACTTAGGACCGTCCAGTTCCACAGAGATTTCCATTGTTCACCTCGAAATTTTGAGCACGTGATATGGGAGGAATTTTCATCTTTATGTATCGGTGGAAAAGAATTTTTGACGTTGCCCAAATGCTGCCCTCACCACTTGTATCACGCAGCATAGTGCATCTATTTAATTTGGTTCTCCGTTGCTCTGTCATTCTTTGCTATACGTACACTGCAGCACATTAAGATGTTTTAGTATCAGAAGTATATTACTCCCTCTTGTTTGCCGTCGTCGAGTTCTTCGCCCACTGGTCAGTCGCTCCCCGGCTTGATTCACGTCCTTTTTTTATTCCATATGCGGATTGCATCGATTCGATTTGGTCTGAGGTGTGGATTCGGAACTGACTGGAACATGATGATTTTGTTAGCCCACTGAAGAATTACCCAACACCTCAATACTCTGCCACACTAACATCTAGTCTGAAGAATTACACACTGAGGAATTACCCACTGAAGAACATGTTGAGTTTTTTTAATCATGTGCGAGTTAATTGATACTACAGTAGTCTGTTTAGTTAGTTTATGCTAGAAAATTGTGCTGCCATCTATCTTGCTAGAAAATCTTAGTTAGTTTATGCATATAAATAGGTGTTGTTACCTGTTTGCATCTGAGATTGCATAATATTGGAGGAACATGCTTAATTGGCTTGTGTATTTTGCACCTTAAGCATGTCTGTAATGGATCTGATGGCATGGAAAATGTTGACACTTCATGGCAGGGCACCTGTACACACGACTGTGAGGATCCTGATGGACACTTGGAGAGAGAGATAGAAGGAAGATGGCGGACGAGCACTTCTCCACCATCGTCATCGGCGTACTTACCTGCCTCTGCACCACAAGCTCACGGCCGGAAACCTCGACAAGCTGGCACAGTTTCTTCAAGGTAATATATACTCCCTGCACTATTTTTTCTCAAAAAGAAATAAAGATTCCTGCACTTTTTGGCCACTCTCGTTCAAGTTATGTACGGTATACAAATGCAACTTGGTTTGTGTTCATTTTTAATGCTACATCAAATAGTGGAGTCTTCCTGACCAGAGTCACCAGACATACTCTGTTTTATATTTCTGCTTCTCCCCTATTGAATGTATGTAGCAACTCCATATTGATACGAGAATTTGTGGGACTGAAAACTGTATGCATGTACGCAGGATTGGAATCTGAATGCTTTGGATAAAAGGCTGGCAGCGAGAATTTGGAGGGAAAAGCCTTTCTGCAAGTGTACAAGAGCGTCCTCAACTCCAAGGCCAGTGAGGACTCTCTGGTAAGCTTCCTTTTCAGATGAAACACACACACACACTATATGATGAGTGTAATGAACGTCCGCACGAAAAACAGATTGTATCTATACTCCTATGCAGCGTGGTGAGGGAGAGAAAAACACACATGGAGCCTGCAGCCTCTATAAGGAAGCATTTAGCAGATTAAAAACAACACCTAAAATATAAGATTGTTACTTTCAAAATTTTGCTCTCGGGCACTGGTACTCTTGGTGCCAGAAATATTTTATCTTTTTTTGTCAAAAAATTAAACATGTAGTAATCTGCAGGTTTAATAAACTGATACTTTTTCGTAAAATAATTCGAATGAATATGGCCTGTGCAAAAATAAGAACTCTGGCATGTTTCTATTGATTTGTTTTTGTACGACATGCAAATCTTGGTAGCCCTATCATTTTTTGAAACCTTCTGCTATGCTAAAATACACCCCATTCTGCATGCATGATTTTCCTTTGTTATTACTAAGCATATTTGATAAATTGCTCACAAGGAGCATGGGTGCCTGAGAGCCCAAAAGCTGCTTTGTACATTTTTTTAAAAGAAAAACCTCGACCTCTCCATTTTTTTACTTTCTCTTATCAATTCGTTTTGCAAATATTTTGGCCCAGCTTTCCCATTGTTCTACCAATACTTTTTTACGTAAATATCTACTCAATTAGATTGACTAATCACTATATGCATGCATGTGTATGGACTTTACTTGAATAAGTTAACGAATACTAACAACCTGATTAGATAGTAAATAAAAATGACTTCAATCCCTCTCAATTACATACAACATTTTGCAATAATTCTTAAGTCTGTATGTGCATGGCACGTGCCTTTTACTAGTATGAAGCAGTTTTGTAATGTTAATTAATTTATCACCGTGCAAGGGCAGGACAAGGTGTACAAGGACGTGATTGACCCCGCCGTCCGCGAGTGGACCTCAAGACTGTTGTGTACCACGCCGATGATGTCCTCGATGACTTCCACTATGAGGTGATGTGCCGCCGTGCAACCCAGATCCGACGTCGCTACTCCACTGCTCGCAAGGTTCATCCTACCTTCTCTTCCCACTCCGGTTGGCTTTGTGCGAGAGCTCTGTAAATTCCTATGCACTACAAATACACTGTATATAAGTGAATACATTTCTGCTTGTAAGAGGGTGTTTGGTTGGACGGTAAACTTGCTGCACAACTGGACCTCGTTACATGCAGTGAAACAAATTACCACATTACTGGTGAGCTTATTTACATAAGAACACGAGCATGACTAGATCTAAGAATCACAGAGATTAAGTCAGTATATCTAATAATTGCTTTCGTTGCTTGTATGTTCAGTTACGTGAAAGCCAACTATCTGCAAGGTTGTTAGTCGGTCTAATGATGTGTGCTCAACTAATTGCAGGGACTTGCTAAGCAATCTTATGTGGGGCACAATACCGGTGTTGTTCGGAAGCCTAACTCACCTGCGAAATGGAGAGTTTACTCTTTTCCAATGTACTTTGTTCTTCATTTGCACTTTGTTGTCCTGCTACTGTTAATTTTTACTGCCATGGTGTTGACACTGCTTAGAATATGACCTGTGCCTGAATTTTAGTAGCATCTGTCTTCATAAACATGATTGTATTGTGAGCAAGCAAGTTTTTGGAGTTTTCTTAGAGCCTGCTGCTATTTAGTTTTTGTACACCAACATAATATTCGCTATATTTATTCATGATTGTTACTGTTACCCATGCCCTCATGCTTCAGGATTGACTCCTAGTTGCTTGTGTATTTGTTTATTATTCTGTTCATTATTCTTTTCATAGTTGTTGTATGTTGGAACATATTTCTTTCATTCGGACTCGATGGTGATAATAATGATCACTTCTTCTCTTTTGCAGGAGCTCTAGGCTGAAGAATTTGGATGATGGGAAGGCTTCATCTTTGTAGCTAATTATATGTTCGTGCATGATTAAAAATATGTACTGGTTGTAATATACTACTACATAGCAGTACTTTTGAAGTTGTTCTAAATTCTTGGATGATGTGAACTATGGCATGCTTGTAATATATAACATTCTCATTTTGGTCGTCATTTGTGATATGCCAGCATTGAAACAAATGCTATTTGGGCCGTAAAAAGGCCACAAACCAAACAATACAAAAAATTGAACAAGATTGTGGAAAAAATTAAATTGAAAAAAGGTGAGACCTAGAAAATTGAAAGGCCAAGCCCAAAAAGAAATAGATTGTAAAACTACCAAGGCCCACAAATAATGTGCCAGAAATGTTGGTCTTGGCCCATGAAGTCTGACCAAAAATTGACAGGAAAAAAATATATAGAAAGGCTGAATTAATGGGCTTGGCCCATATAAACACCCAATTGGACCGGGCTGATTCTAATTTTTGACCTTTTCAATTGGTCACAATTTTGCCACGTCAGATTGCCACATCGGATCCAACGTGGCCTGGGCAGACAGCCAGTGACCAAAACAAAAGGTCATGGGTTCAACGACCTTCTGTTTTGGTAAATGGCGTCTCGACCTTCTCACAGAGAAGGTCGTTAATTTCAATTCTGACCGCCAGCTTTTGACCTTCATTTTTGGTCACAAAAAGGTCGCAAATGAAAAACAATGACCTTTCAGTGACCAATAGTCAGGGTCACAAGTTGACATATTTATTGTAGTGACAAACGGTATTGCAATACATTGAAACAAGGCCTAGGGTTCATACTTTCACTAGTGCAAGTTCTCTCAACAATAATAACATAATTGGATCATATAACTATCCCTCAACATACAACAAAGAGTCACTCCAAAGTCACTAATAGCGGAGAACAAACGAAGAGATTATTGTTGGGGTACAAAACCACCTCAAAGTTATCCTTTCTAATCGATCTATTCAAGAGTCCGTAGTGAAATAACACGAAGCTATTCTTTCCGTTCAATCTATCGTAGAGTTCGTACTAGAATAACACCTTAAGACACAAATCAACAAAAACCCTAATGTCACCTAGATACTCCAATGTCACCTGAAGTATCCGCGGGTATGATTATATGATATGAATCACACAATCTCAGATTCATCTATTCAACCAACACAAAGAACTTCAATGAGTGCCCCAAAGTTTCTACTGGAGAGTCAAGACGAAAACATGTGCCAACCCCTATGCATAAGTTCACGAGGTTACGGAACCCGCAAGTTGATCACCAAAACATACATCAAGTAGATCACGTGAATATCCCATTGTCACCACAGATAAGAACATGCAAGACATACATCAAGTGTTCTCAAATCCTTAAAGACTCAATCCGATAAGATAACTTCAAAGGGAAAACTCAATCCATTACAAGAGAGTAGAGGGGGAGAAACATCATAAGACCCAACTAAAATAGCAAAGCACGCGATACATCAAGATCGTGCCAAATCAAGAACACGAGAGAGAGAGAGAGAGAGAGAGAGAGAGAGAGAGAGAGAGAGAGAGAGAGATCAAACACATAGCTACTGGTACATACCCTCAGCCCCGAGGGTGAACTACTCCCTCCTCGTCATGGAGAGCGTCGGGATGATGAAGATGGCCACCAGTGAGGGATCCCCCCTCCGGAAGGGTGCCGAAACGGGTCTAGATTGGTTTTCGGTGGCTATAGAGGCTTGCGGCAGAACTCCTGATCTAGGTTATGTTCTGGGGGTTTCTGTATATATAAGAGGTTTTGGCGTCAAGAACAATTCAGGTGGGTCTCCGGGCTGTCCATGAGGTAGGGAGCCGCGCCCATGGGGTGTGCGCGCCCCCACCCTCGTGGGCAGCCCCGAACTCTTCTGGCACAACTCTGGTACTCCGTGGGCTTCTTCTGGTCCAAAAATTATCTCCATCAAATTTCAGCTCGATTGGACTCCGTTTGGTTTTCCTTTTCTGCAAGACTCAAAAACAAGGAAAAAACAGAAACTAGCATTGGGCTCTAGGCTAATAGGTTAGTCCCAAAAATCATATAAAATAGCATACAAAACATCCACGATGGATAATATAATAGCATGGAACAATCAAAAATTATAGTTACGTTGGAGACGTATCAACGCTGCGCGGGGGGACGCGAGCAGAGCGCACCGCGGCCGCCTGAACTGCATGCAACCACACGCATAGAGCAGTTGAACACGCAGGAAATGGTCGCCTACAAGCCGGCCGACAGTTGCGTTGCTGCATAGAGAGCGGCCGTGTGGTACCACCTCCGTCTAGTCTATAGTCTCCTTTATATTCGGTGTCGTACTTTGCCCTCAAATTTAACCAACAAAATGTTAATGAATGTTTCGAAAATTATATAATTGGAAACTATGTTCAAATACAAATCCAACTATATAATCTTTGGCGACATGCATTCGTATTTTATTAGTTAAATCATACTTATAAACCAAGACGGTGGTATAGTAGGTAATTTAATCGCAAACTTTTTTTTATTAACCGTATGTGTACGTGGCCTTTCGTCCTCCTCTCGCACGTCTTGTCACCCCGCTGCCGCAGACGACTTACAGCGCAAGCTTGCGCAGCGCGCGGGGGTGTTATTTTGGCCAAACGGTGGCGCCAATGAATCGTCGGTGAGCCCGTTCCCGCGTAACCTCGCAGGTTCCCGCGCAAGCTTCCCGCCCGACTCGGTGAAATCCCCCAAACTCCCAATGCTTACTGGCCTGCTATAAAAACCCTCACGTCCGGCGAGTCCTGCGTCGCATTTTCCCCTCCATCCCTGTAGCTTATCTCGTCTGCTTCTCTCACAATCGGCAATGGCACCGGTCCGTCGTCGTTGCTCAGCCACTCCGCCGTCATCAGAGGACAACTCCATCTGGGATGCTACACCGAGGCGGCGGTGCAGTACCCGACAAAGTGTAGTGTGCATGGCGTCCCTGTTGGGTGTGCGCGGAACACCCACCTCACGCTTCGCTGCCGGTGCCCGTCGGCAGCTATTGCCGGCTGCCATTGCCGCCACACCACCATCGAAAGCCAGGTCCATCGCTCGCTCTGCCACCGCGGCCCGAAGGCAGGAGGTGGCAGTCGTGGCCACAACCCCACTGCCAGCCACTATGGCCATCACCCGCTCCGCCACTGCGGCCCGAAGGCGGGAGGTGGTGGTCATGGCCACCCCCCGTCGTCGGCCGCCGTGGCCGCCAGCCCACCGTCGACCACCGGGGTCATCACCCGCTCCGGCATCGCCGCCAAAAGGCGGGAGGCGGAGGTGGATGCCTGCACGTGCGTCAGCGACCTTGCGCGCTACACCGAGTTCCTGCGGGAGGAGGAGGAGCGCCTCGTCGAGCACGCAAAGAGCCTTACCGTCGTCGTGGCCGCAGCACATGCCGCCTTAGAGGCGAGGAATCGGGAGATCTACGAGGAGAACCACCGCTTTGAGAGGGGTCGTCTGGAGCGGCAGAGGGCGTTCGAGGTGAGCGTCACTGAAGCTGCAACAGCGGCAGGCACGGCATTGTGGTTGCCCAGCTTGTCGGTAGGCTCCTCCTCGTCCGCCTCTTACTAAGATCGCTCGGCAGAGGAGAGGCAGCCGGAAGTACTACAAAGCCCCTCTGCAGTAGTAGTAGTAGTATTTAGGGGCTATTTTGTTCATTCATCTGACTATAGATGTGGTGGAACTATACAACGTACTTAAAACTAGCTAGTATATATAGTTGAACTGTACAACGTATCTATGATGTATCTTACTGATTTACCGCTATCGTTTTGGGGTTATGCTTTAGAGACGGCTGCATTCACGTTAAATAGGGCACCATCTAAATCCGTTGAGACGACACCATATGAACTATGGTTTGGCAAGAAACCCAAGTTGTCGTTTCTTAAAGTTTGGGGATGCGATACTTATGTGAAAAAGCTTCAACCTGATAAGCTCGAACCCAAATCGGAGAAATGTGTCTTCATAGGATACCCAAAGGAGACTGTTGGATACACCTTCTATCACAGATCCGAAGGCAATATATTCATTGCAAAGAATGGATCCTTTCTAGAGAAAGAGTTTCTCTCGAAAGAAGTGAATGGGAGGAAAGTAGAACTTGATGAGGTAACTGTACCTGCTCCCTTATTGGAAAGTAGTTCGTCACAGAAATCAGTTCCAGTGATTCCTACACCAGTAAGTGAGGAAGCTAATGATGATGATCATGAAACTTCTGATCAAGTTACTACCGAACCTCGTAGGTTAGCCAGAGTATGATCTGCACCAGAGTGGTACGGTAATCCTGTTCTGGAGGTCATGTTACTTGACCATGACGAACCTACGAACTATGAGGAAGCGATGGTGAGCCCAGATTCCGTGAAATGGCTTGAGGCCATGAAATCTGAGATGGGATCCATGTATGAGAACAAAGTATAGACTTTGGTTGACTTTTCCGATGATCGGCAAGCCATAGAGAATAAATGGATCTTCAAGAAGAAGACTAACGCTGACAGTAATATTACTGTCTACAAAGCTCGACTTGTTGCGAAAGGTTTTCAACAAGTTCAAGGAGTTGACTATGATGAGACCTTCTCACCCATAGCGATGCTTAAGTCCGTCCGAATCATGTTAGCAATTGCCGCATTTTATGATTATGAAATTTGGCAAATGGATGTCAAAACTTCATTCCTTAATGAATATCTTAAGGAAGAGTTGTATATGACGCAACTAGAAGGTTTTGTCGATCCAAAAGGTGCTAACAAAGTGTGCAAGCTCCAGCGATCCATTTATGGACTGGTGCAAGCCTCTCGGAGTTGGAATATACGCTTTGATAGTGTGATCAAAGCATATGGTTTTATATAGACTTTTGGAGAAGCCTGTATTTACAAGAAAGTTAGTGGGAGCTCTGTAGCATTTCTGATATTATATGTGGATGACATATTGTTGATCGGAAATTATACTGAATTTCTGAATAGCATAAAAGGATACTTGAATAAGAATTTTTCAATGAAATTCCTCGGTGAAGCTGCTTATATATTAGGCATCAAGATCTATAGAGATAGATCAAGATGCTTAATTGGACTTTCACAAAGCACATACCTTGATAAAGTTTTGAAGAAGTTCAAAATGGATCAAGCAAAGAAAGGGTTCTTGCCTGTGTCACAAGGTGTGAAGTTGAGTCAGACTCAAAGCCCGACCACTGCAGAAGATAGAGAGAAAATGAAAGTCATTCCCTATGCTTCAGCCATAGGTTCTATCATGTATGCAATGTTGTGTACCAGACCTGATGTGCGCCTTTCTATTAGTTTAGCAGGGAGGTACCAACGTAATCCTAGAGTGGATCACTGGACAGCGGTCAAGAACATCTTGAAATACCTAAAAAGGACTAAGGATATGTTTCTCGTTTATGGAGGTGACAAAGAGCTCGTCGTAAACGGTTACGTCGATGCAAGCTTTGACACTGATCCGGATGACTCTAAGTCACAAACCGGATATGTATTTTTATTGAATGGTGGAGCTATCAGTTGGTGCAGTTCCAAGCAAAACGTCGTGGCGGGATCTATGTGTGAAGCGGAGTACATAGCTGCTTCGGAAGCAGCAAATGAAGGAGTCTGGATGAAGGAGTTCATATCCAATCTAGGTGTCATACCTAGTGCGTCGGGTCTAATGAAAATCTTTTGTGACAATACTGGTGCAATTGCCTTGGCAAAGGAATCCAGATTTCACAAGAGAACCAAGCACATCAAGAGACGCTTCAATTCCATCCGCGATCAAGTCAAGGAGGGAGACATAGAGATTTGCAAGATACATACAAATCTGAATGTTGCAGACCCGTTGACTAAGCCTCTCTCACGAGCAAAACATGATCAACACCAAGACTCCATGGGTGTTACAATCATTACAATGTAATCTAGATTATTGACTCTAGTGCAAGTGGGAGACTGAAGGAAATATGCCCTAGAGGCAATAATAAAGTTGTTATTTATATTTCCTTATATGATGATAAATGTTTATTATTCATGCTAGAATTGTATTAACCGGAAACTTAGTATATGTGTGAATACATAGACAAACAGAGTGTCACTAGCATGCCTCTACTTGACTAGCTCGTTAATCAAAGATGGTTAAGTTTCCTAGCCATAGACATGAGTTTTCAGTTGATGAACGGGATCACATCATTAGAGAATGATGTGATTGACTTGACCCATCCGTTAGCTTAGCACTATGACCATTTAGTTTATTGCTATTGCTTTCTTCATAACTTATACATGTTCCTATGACTATGAGATTGTGCAACTCCCGAATACCGGAGGAACACTTAGTGTGCTATCAAACGTCACAACGTAAATGGGTGATTAAAAAGATGCTCTACAGGTGTCTCTGATGGTGTTTGTTGAGTTGGCATAGATCAAGATTAGGATTTGTCACTCCGATTGTCGGAGAGATATCTCTGGGCCCTCTCGATAATGCACATCACTATAAGCCTTGCAAGCAATGTGACTAATGTGTTAGTTACGGGATGTTGCATTACGGAGCGAGTAAAGAGACTTGCCGGTAACGATATTGTACTAGGTATGATGATAGCGACGATCGAATCTCGGGCTAGTAACATACCGATGACAAAGGGAACAACGTATGTTGTTATGCGGTTTGACCAATAAAGATCTTCGTAGAATATGTAGGAACCAATATGAGCATCCAAGTTTCGCAATTGGGTATTGACCATAGATGAGTCTCGGTCATGTCTACATAGTTCTCGAACCCGTAGGATCCGCACGCTTAACGTTTGATGACGATCGGCATTATGAGTTTATGTGTTTTGATGTACCGAAGGTGGTTCGGAGTCCCGGATGTGATCACGGACATGACGAGGAGTCTCGTAATGGTCCAGACATGAAGATTGACATATTGGAAGGTTATGTTTGGACACCGGAATGGTTTCAGATGAGTTTGGGCATTTACCGGAGTACCAGCGGGTTACCGGAACCCCCCCGGGGCTTAATGGGCCTACATGGGCTTTAGTGGAAGAGAGAGAGGAGGCAGCCAAGAGGTGGGGCGCCCCCCCTAAGCCCAATACGAATTGGGGAGGGGAGGCCGACCCCCCTTTCCTTCTTCCCCTCTTCCCCTTCCTTCACCCTCCGAGTTGGACTAGGAAAGGGGGGAAACCTACTCCTAGTAGGAGTAGGAATCCCCCCCTTGGGGGCGCACCATGAGGCCGGCCGGCCCCCTCGTCCCCTCCTTTATATACGGAGGAGGGGGCACCCCATAGACACACAAGTTGATTCTTAGCCGTGTGCGGTGCACGCCTCCACATATTTCTACCTCGGTCATATTGTCGTAGTGCTTAGGCGAAGCCCTGCGTCGGTAACTTCATCATCACCGTCAACATGTCGTCGTGCAGACGAAACTCTCCCTCGACCTCAGCTGGATCTAGAAGTTCGAGGGACGTCACCGAGCTGAACATGTGCAGATCGCGGGGGTGCCGTGCATTCGGTACTTGATTGATTGGATCGCGAAGACGTTTGACTACATCAACCGCGTTACTTAACGCTTCCGCTTTCAGTCTACGAGGGTACATGGACACACTCTCCCCACTCGTGGCTATGCTTCTCCTATATAGATCTTGCGTGATCGTAGGAATTTTTTTGAAATACTACGTTCCCCGACGTAAAACTCAACAGAAAACTCGTGAGATCCGTTAGTATAACAAAGCAAATCACCACTTTAGGTACTGTTGTAAACCCATTCATATTTTAATATTGCATAACACCTACTACATTATAACTTCACCATGGCTTATAACCCCCGATACAATCCATAGATTCATCAAAACAAGGAAACAACGCAATGAAAACATAATCTGTCAAAAATAGAATAGTCTGTAGTAATTCGAACAATGACCATTGTAACTACTAAATTTCTAAAAATTAGGAAAATGTGGGCAATTTGTATATCAATCATGTGTAAAAAATTCAGAATTTTATCACGTACCACTGAATTTCAACAATTTTGTTGCTGGGTGAAAAAGTTTCTATTTTTTCACAGAATCGAAGCAACTATCATCCAAATCATCCCAAAGGATTTACTTGGCACAAACACTAATTTAAACATAAAAACACAACCATAATAGTAGCATCATTGTGTGCACACCAAAAAACAGAAAAGAAACAAGAAAAATAAAGATAACTATTGGGTTGCCTCCCAACTAGCGTTATTGTTTTACGCCCCTAGCTAGGCCTAATGCATAGTTTCAAGTGTTGTCATCTTTCTTCTTCTTCTTTGGAGATGTGGTTCTATCAGGAAGTTTTTAAAAAACAATATGGAACACATCATCAATTGAAATTTTTAGCATTATTACGCTCATCATCCTTAAATCCTTCTTGGTTCCCTTTTATAATCCAAGAATAATGTTTATTAATACAACTGAAAACTTGTTGGATTGTGTTTAAAGGAGGGACTTCCTTTTTGGTATTCTCATCAAAAGTGCGATCATCGCAAAATAAATATCTCAACAAGTAAGCTTCATTGTATAAAATCTCATCTATCACCAATTTTTCATGATCCGCATTGTAAAAATCGAAGATCTCTCTAGCTTCTCGCACTATATAATCAAATTCATTCATGAGGATAAGGGTAGCTATATTTTTAGCCTTGGGATTGTGTATAACCGGCAATTTATAAAACAATATTTGCAATGTTGAATGAGTGTGAATAAATCTTCTCTCAAGTTTAAGAACAAGTACGAAATAGCTTCAGCATAATTTTTGGTTCTTTTAAGAATAGGAATATCATCACAAACCAAAGTTCCCATGCAATTAACGAATTCTTGGATAACACTTTTTCCTATGGTATTCCCATGTCCCATCACAAAAGTTTTAGCACCTAAATTTGTGGGGATTTCATCTTTAGGAGTTTTACCATCCTCAATTTTTTCAATGATAAACTCAGCCATGATAGCAACTTCAAGCAAGTAAACAAGAAAAAAGGCAAACGAAAATATTTTTGTGTTTTTAAAAATGTTTTAGAAGTGGGGCAGACGAAAATGAGAGGCAAATGGCAAATAAAGTAAATGCAAGGAGATGAAACTTTATGCGATGGTACTTGATAGATGTTGATGATGTCTCCCCGGCAACGGCGCCAGAAATTCTTCCTGCTACTTGTGAGATGCCTTGGGATTTCCCCGAAGAGGAGAGGATGATGCAGTATAGTAGAGATAAGTATTTCCCTCATTTAAGAATCAAGGTTATCAATCCCGTGGGAGGACCATGCAGCACCACGTTAGTAGTATCTACACACAAAAGAACAAATACTTGCACCCAACGCAAACAGGGGTTGTCAATCCCTTGGAGGTTAATTGCAAGGATCAAATATCGTACTGATAGATAGATAAACAAAAATAGAAAATAAAATAAATAAATAAAATTACAGCAAGGTATTTTTGGATTTCAATATATGATAAAGATAAGACCCGTGGGCCATAGTTTTCACTGGAGGCTTCTCTCCTGAACATAGCATATGGTGGGTAAACAAATTACTGTTGGGTAATTGATAGAAAAGCGAATAATCATGACAGTACCCAAGGCAATGATCACGTATATAGGCATCACGTCCGATACAAGTAGACCGACTCCTGCGTGCATCTACTACTATTACTCCACACATCGATCGCTATCCATCATGCATCTAGAGTATTAATGTCGGTGTACTAGAGTAGGGGTACCCTAGTATCCCGAACTCGTGCACGGGAAGTTGTAGCACCCCGCGGCAGGGCTGGCCTGATGACCGCCAAGATCCTCAGCGGCTCCTTTGGAGCCATTCAAGAACGAAGTAATCAAGACCCCGACAAGAGGAGCTTGTCGGGAAGGCCACTCAGGGCGCGAAGGAAACAAGGCCCCGGCAAGAGGAGCTTGCCGGGAAGGCTTGGTGAGCGATAAGTTCGAGGCGACAAGAACTTTGCCGCTTGACAAAGTACTCGCCCTTGACAAGTGACCTCTCTTCATCTCCGCTCCAGCTCACCCGCCAGCGTGTCACCACGGGCTCTCCCAAGCTGCAGCGTGTCGACGGGCTGTGCAGCCAGCGGGAGTAGCGATAAGCGGCGACGACAAGCTACCATCGTGGCAAGCGGAGGCGACTTGACGGTCCCCTGTTATAATTGTTCGGGCGATCGAGATGGGCATTGATGACTCTTGTCCCTTGCCGTCGAGTTAGGTATAGATTATTGTACCTTTGTATAGTGCGGTGTACCAACCTATGTTTTTACTATCTTACCCTTGTCTACTTGCCACATGTGGTGACCCCTTGTGCCTATAAAAGGAGGCCCAAGTGCAACGTAGAAAGGGTTCGGTCCAGCTTCGGCTTAGTTCATCATACTCATACGAAACCACACTCAGGCTAGGTCTTGTAGCTCCCATTGCTCCCTAGCAAGAACACAAGATAATCCACAAAGCAGCAGTAGGAGTATTATCTCTCCGGAGAGCTCCGAAGCTGGGTAAATCTGCTCGTGTGCATCGCCTCGATCCGCTCTTCGTGCAATCTCTGCCCCCCTCCGAACCACAAGGGACCCAGGTCCCATTGGTGTTCGTGGGACACGATCAGCTCTCCCCGACATCTTTGGCGCGCCAGGTAGGGGGCGTCGAGGCTGTGTGAACCCGATCCGGCGGTCACACGAGCAACTTCATCAACATCTTTGTCAACATGGCGCCGAAGAAGAAGTCTTCGGCGGCAGCAGAGCCGTCCGCGTAGAACCCACCACCACCGGAGCTGTCAGGTGGTAGGGGAAACGCTGGCGGAGGAACCGGCGTCGTCGAGAGAGCCCACAATGCCACCAGGTCCAAGGACAAGGCAGCACAGGCGTCGGCGTCCCAGTCCGCACCGCGTCCTTCGCAGGAGGCGCGGGATCGACAGCGTCGTGATACTCGCGGCACCATACGCTCGTTGGATCAAGGCCAAGCTGGAGGATCCCGAGGCCCTCGAGACCCGCATGCACCTCAGCATGTCGGTACGAGTGGAGTACGGTCGCTTGGGCGGGATGCTGCTCCTCCTAACTTGGTTAGGAGTCCGAGCACCTCCCGTTCCTCGCTACATACGCCATTGCCGCCCACCACACCAGCAGAAGCCTTGGCAAGAGCACAACTACTTCTAGACTACCCTCCAACGGCCGACAAGGTCGATGAATGGAGGGCCACAATTCAGAGTCTCATCGGCTTCGCCAACGGCGACGTCCCGCGACAACCGAGTGCCTCGCAGCCGCGGCAAGGCGACAAGGCGCGAGCTGATGGCGACGAGACTTGCGGGGGCGCAGCCACCGTGCACTCCCCTTCCCGAAGACCAAGATCGCCGACTCGCCGGATCCACCTCGACAGCGACTCCACAACGTCGTTGGATCTGCGAGCTCGTCGCGACCAGCGCCAAATTCTCCGAGAACGGCAAGAAGAAGACGCTCGAACCCGTATCGAGCGCCGAAGAGAAGCACGCCGTCAATCTGACCAACGCGCCGGGCCCACTGTCGATATGCACGCGCCAGGGGAGCCAGGCGAATTGCCGTACGCGGTAGGTTGCCCTGCGTTCACTCGTGAGCTGCGGCAAGTCCGGTGGCCCGACAAGAAAAACTTCAAACCAGATGTGCCAGAGAAGTATGATGGCAAGACACACCCATCGGAGTTCCTCAGCATCTACACCATTGCGGTGCGAGGCTGCGGGGCGAGCGACAAGATCCTCGTAACTACTTTCCTCTAGTGCTCAAGCCAAGCGTCTGATCTTGGCTCATGCACTTGCCGGACGGCTCTATTTCCTCTTGGACAGATTTGTGTCACCATTTCGTTGGCGCCTTCACAGGCGGCCACAAGCCTCATGGCCAGGAGAGTGACCTTCACCGCTTGCCCGTAAAGAGGAGAGTCCTGCGCAAGTTCATCCAGAGATTGATCAGTGCACTACAACATTCCAGACGTCCACCCTGCGCGGTGATCGGTGCATTCCATCGAGAATGTGCGAAATCGCAGGATGAGGAGGAGATGGCGATGTGCAAAGTGAAAGGCGTCGGCGAGCTTTACATACGGCGACAAGTGTGCACGCTACTGAAGAAGGAAGAAGACTCCCAGGAGAGAATGTGGGAGCAGAATCTGACAGTGAGGAAGTCGCCCCGGCAAGGAAGAGCCGGCGGCGAAACAACAGAAGGAGGAAAAACCAAGAAGTACTAGTTGTCGAGCAGTCCGGCAAGGATGGTGCCGCCAACAAAGCCAAGGCTCGTGGCTCCGGCAAGGAGGTTGCCGTTGACGCCGAACGCCAAGCTGTGGCGGCCGCCGACAAGCCTGACAGCTCCAACAAGCATTACTGTAAAATCCACCGCACCAAGGTCCACGATCTCCAGAGCTGCAAGAAAGTCGAGCAGCTTGTTGAGCTACAGAGAGCTGAATACGAGCGGCAAGACAAGGAGAAAGCCCAAGAAGGTGCAGGTGTAGCAAGTAAGAAGAGACCCGGTCGGGGAGGACGCCGCGGCAAGGCCAAGCAGCGGTAAGGGGACAGACCTCCCCGCGGCCGTGACAAGGAAGAAGACGAAGATGAAGATGACGAGGACATGGAAGACGATGAAGCTGATGAGCAGGAGTTTCAAAAGAAAACGGAGGTCCTTTGCGTTGACGGTGGTGCGTCTCTACATACCTCGCACCGCCAATTCAAGCAATGGATGCGTGAGGTCAATGCAGCAGAACCATCCATAGAGTCACGCAAACCTCTGAAGTGGTCAAGACGCCCATCATCTTTGACATTGAGGATCACCGGATCGCATCATCACTGCGGTCGGGTGCTTGCCGATGTTGGTCTCACCAACCATCCGCAACCTCAAAGTCACAAAGATGCTGGTTGGCGGCGGGCCGCCTGAATTTGATCTCCTCTGCGGTGCTCCAAAAGCTTCAAATCCACGACAATGAGCTCAAGAAACTGGTACTTTCAAGGAATCAACCCGGGAAGGAGCAAACCCAAAGGGAAGATCACGTTGCGGTAACATTTGGCAGCGAGCTCAATTTCAGGCGAGAGGTCACGTTTGACGTTGCCGATTTCCCATTGCCCTACAATGGCATACTTGGCCGTCCAGCACTTGCCAAGTTCATGGCCGCCTCTCATCATGCCTACAACTTACTCAAGATACCTGGTCCGATAAGCGTCATTTCTGTCCATGGCGACAAGAAGGATGCGCTTATCTGCACCGACAAGATTTACCGGGATGCAGCAGCCGCCACAGATAGAAAACCACTTGCTGCTGAAGCTCCCGGGGGGAAGAAGAAAACCACCAAGTCCGGCAAGAGCTCTGATGCCCACTCCAGCAAGCGCACCTCTTCGGAGTGCTGCACTACCGTCGAGGACGCACCATCGAGCTCCACCGGCAAGTACAAGAAGACGATGGCAGCTCCGCCGAAGACCAAGAAGGTGCCCGCCAAGGAGGACGGCACTGGTGGTACCTTCACCATCAGTGCCATGCTCGACCCTAAATAGGAAAGCGAGCTCGTTGCTTTCCTGCGGGCGAATGTCGATGTGTTTGCATGGCAACCATCTGACATCCCCGGTGTTCCCAGGAAAGTAATTGAGCACCACCTAGCTATCTGTCCTCACGCGCGGCCCGTCAAGCAAAAAGTTAGGAAATAGGCAGTGGAGCGTCAAGAGTTCATAGCAGAAGAAATCAAGAAGTTGGAAGCAGCAGGGCTTGTCAGAGGAGTCCTCCATCCTACGTGGTTGGCCAATCCGGTAGTTGTACGCAAGGCTAATGGGAAATGGAGACTTTGTATTGACTTCACTGATGTTAATAAAGCTTGTCCCAAAGACCCATTTCCCTTGCCGCGTATCGACCATATTGTTGACTCCACGGCTGGATGTGATCTGATTTCATTTCTTGATGCATATTCAGGATACCATCAGATCTTCATGGCAGAAGAAGATGAAGAGAAAACCGCATTCATTACACCATGTGGCACGTACTGCTTCATACGAATGCCTATCGGTTTGAAGAATACCGGTTCAACCTTTGCAAGGGAAGTCCATGATGCCTTTGAACCACAGATACACAGAAATGTAGAAGCCTACATGGATGACATAGTGGTCAAGAGCAAGGACAAAGCAACTCTGGTTCAGGATTTGGATGAAACATTTGCAAATATGCGCAAAATCAACCTCAAGCTCAACCCCGAGAAGTGCGTGTTTGGAGTCCCTTCCGGCAAGCTTCTCGGGTTCTTTGTGTCTCAGCGGGGAACTGAAGCCAATCCCGACAAGATCAAGGCCATTGAGCAGATCGAAGCACCAAAGCGCGTCAAGGATGTCAGAAGACTTGCCGGTTGCGTGGCTGCTCTCAGCAGGTTCATCTCTAAGTCTGCTGAGCAGCATACTGCCGTTTTCAAGATTTTGAAAAAGGCAGGTCCAATGAAATGGACTCGAAGCGGAGGCTGCGCTGCAGACTTGAAGAGGTACATGTCCTCCGCTCAATACTTGTCGCACCTAGGCCACAAGAGAAGTTGGTGCTTTATATAGCGGCAACCAATCAAGTGTTTAGTGCTGCGTTAGTAGCGAGAGAGGAGGCGGATGATGAGCCAAGAATCGAGCAGACGCATCCAGCGACAAGCAAGGGGCTTCGCCGTCAAGCTCTGGTCCCGACAAGGACATATTAGCGCGAGGTTGCGACAAGACACGAAAAGGATGGTGCAGCGCCCGGTTTACTTTGTCGGTTCCCTTCTGCAGGGGCTAGGTCAAGGTACTCGGTGTGCGAAGTTGCTTCGGCCTCCTCATGGCCTCGAAAGCTGCGCCATTACTTCCAAGAACACAAGATAACAGTTGTCACTCGCTTTCCGTGAAGAGGATATTGCAAAATCCGAAGCAAGCAGGCAGGATTGTCGAGTGGGCTTTGGAACATCAAGCTTTGGTCTCAAGTTTGAAAGCACTTCAACTATCCAGAGCGAGCATTGGCAGAATTCATAGCAGAATGGGCGCCAACACAAGATGAAGAGATTCGAGACAAGCATCCCGTCAAGGAGACAAATAAAGAGTGGCTGATGTACTTTGATGGAGCTTTCTCTTTGCAAAGCCGGTGTGCGGCGTGTGCTTATTGCACCCACAGGAGAGCACCTCAAGTACATAGTCCAGATGCACTTTCCCAAGGAACAAGCAACAAACAATACTGCAGAGTATGAAGGTTTGCTTGCCGGTCTAAGGATTGCGGTAGACCTTGGGATCAAGAAGCTCATTGTCAGGGGGGACTCGCAACCTGTCGTCCGCCAAGTAAATAAAGATTATCAAAGTCCGTTGATGGAAGCCTACGTCGATGAAGTGAGAAAGCTAGAAGAGCACTTTGAAGGCCTGCAAATGGAACACGTTCCAAGAGCTCAGAATGATATAGCTGATGGCCTCTCCAAATGTGCCGCACTTAAGTTACTGTGGAACCAGGAATTTTTGTGCTCAAGCTGACTCGACCAACCGTAACACCATCAACAGACAGATCAAGAAGAGAAAACTAATTTCCGCGACTACTATCCGGTAGAGCTCCACAAGCCGCCGCCAAGTAGGTACCTAAAATCAATGCAAATATCAGCGAGGAGCAGTCTGCTCCGACAAACCATCAGTTTGTATCGTTGAAGCAAGCGCTCCCGACAAGTTTCGCTCCGGCAATCTTGCCGGGATCATCAACTCGGCGGACCCACAGTGTTCTTGCCGTAGAAGCTGATGTTCCCTTGATGATAGAAGAGCCTTTAGTCCTTGTTGTCGAGCCACAAGCTCCAGCGTGGGCACGACAAATCGTCCATTTCCTTGAGACGGAGAACTTCCGAAGAGCAAGAAGAAGCGGAAAAAAGTAGCCCGGCGTCAAGTATGTACCAGTTTGTTGACAACATCCTGAAGAAGACTCAACGGTGTGAAATTGAAGTGTATTTGCCGGGAAGATGGACAGAAGCTGTTGGCAGAGATACATGGAGGCATATGTGGTCACCACATCGGCGCAAGAGCACTTGCCGGCAAAGCTTTCCGACAAGGTTTCTTCTGGCCAGAAGCCCTCCAGGATGCAACGGCACAAGTAACAAAGTGTGAAGCGTGCCAGTTCCATTCCAAACAGATACACCAACCAGCTCAAGCTCTCCAGACGATCCCTTTATCCTGGCCCTTCTCGGTCTGGGGGCTCGACATCCTCGGCCCTTTCCCCCGAGCCGTCGGGGGCTTTGAGTACTTGTATGTCGCAATCGACAAGTTCACAAAGTGGCCAGAAGTGGAACCAGTGAGGAAGGTGACAGACAGCGATTAGCGATCAAGTTCTTCAGTCAATTGTTTGCCGCTTTGGGATTCCTAACAGAATCATCACCGACAACGGCACACAGTTCACTTGCCGCACCTTCATGCGATCGCCCAAGATCTTGGCGCCAAGATCTGCTTTGCTTCATTGCTCATCCGAGAAGCAGCGGTCAAGCGAGAGAGCAAACTCTAAAGTGCTGCGGGGACTCAAGACCAGAACTTTCGACAAGCTGCGCAAGTGTGGAAGAAACTGGATCGAGGAGCTGCCGGTGGTTCTTTAGTCGATCAGGACGACGCCAAATCGAGCCACTGGCCAGACACCTTTCGCTCTAGTCTATGGAGCAGAGGCAGTTCTCCCCACGGAACTCGTGTACGGGTCACCACGAGTGCTCGCTTACGATGAGCTTGAGCAAGAGCAGCTGCGACAAAATGACGCGCTGCTCCTCGAGGAAGATCGTCTTCAGGCTGCTGTACGTGCTGCTCGTTATCAGCAAGCTTTGCGTCGCTACCATAGCCGCAAAGTTAATGCCAGAAGCTTCGAGGAAGGCGACCTTGTTCTTCGGCGCGTTCAGTCCGCCAAGAATTCCAACAAGTTGACGCCGAAGTGGGAAGGCCCTTATCGGGTGAAACGAGTCACTAGGCCCGGCGCTGTCCGCCTTGAGACCGAAGATGGCGTTCCGGTGAGAAATTCCTGGAATATAGAGCATCTTCGCAAGTTTTACCCATAAGGCGCGGTTGCCGGAACCCGTTCCGACAACCACCCTTTTGTACAAGTCTTGCCGCTGTTGCATGTAATCCTTTGTACAAAGCCGGGCGCAGACCCCGTGCATCAGTAAAGCCTATGTGTTGCGCACAACTTGTCAATACATGCCCTCATAATCATATATGCATGTGTTTACTAACATTTTGTGCAGCACCCGCACCCGGTAAGCGATGACGAGCCACTAGGCTCCATAACTTTATTTTCTCTTCTTTCTTCTCAAACAAAAAGAAGGTTCATCCACCCACAAGTTAACCGGGGGGGAAGGAGAAGAAGATAATGGTGTGGGCCGCCAAGCGTCGCTCGAGGAACTGTCGCCTTGCCGGGAAATGGGCAACAGAGAAGCTAAGTTGCTAAGTTTAAACGATCAGTTAAAATTTTAAAGTTATCTTCCTCGAACGATAGTACTTTGTATGGAAAACACAGCGCGGAGGAACCGACTCATGGATCGGCTTTGCGCCCTTACTTTGTTTCGAGTCCGCTCAACAACTTAAGTGTGCTGCAACTAGTTGCGACAAGGTTGCTTGTCGGAGGCGGCATCGCCAGCAGGCTGCTGAAGTTCCACACTCGGCGCTCGCGGCAAAGGTGTTTGCACTGACAAGTTCCCCTGAAAGCGTAGGGTATAAACATACAAAAGAAGAAATCGAGTAAAGGAAATAACATTGCATTCGATTGCCTAAGACAGTGTATATTACATAATAAATTGTCGCAGATCTAATAGATTTTTCGCCTAAACATGATCTACAGCGACAAGAGAAAGACAGACTTGGCGGCCTAGTCCACGCGGTCGCCCTCGAGCCTCTTGACTCCGCTCACCCTGTCCACAATGGGTGCGACAAGGGCTTTGAACGCTTCAACATCGGCGGATGGAGGCAGGGACTTCAGGGCTTTGGTGAAGTCGACGCCTGGGTTGCGGAAGGCCACCTTCATCAACACCTTCTGGAGAGCCTCGGCGCAGACTTGACGTGATTCCTCCGCCAATTTCTTTGGAACCTCTTCCCGGAGCCGCTGGATACCCGCCAACACACCTTTGAAGAATAGGCTGAGCTTGATGCTGGGTTGGAGCTTCGTCGGTGGAGTACCCAAGATCTGTCATCCCAGCTCCATCACTCATTATGAATGCCGCGGCGGTGTCCACAAGACCTTACATCCAAATGCATTATGCTGTCTCGAAGATTATTTTGGGCGGTCAAAGCATTCGACAGCAACTCCTCGGTGGCCTTGATCTTTTCCAGCAGGCCCGTTTCCCATTCTTTGGCGCCATTCAGCGTCTCCGTCAGGGTGGTCAGCTTCAGCTCCAGATCCGCCTTGACGTCCTTGGCGGCATCGATCTCCTTGATCTTTTCAGCAAAGCGACCTTGCAGCTTGCCAAGGGTGTAGGCATCCTTCTCACGCTCGCGCTTCAATCCGGTGACCTCCTCGGCGCTCTTCTGGAGGGTGGACTCCAGCTGAGCCACCCTCGTCTCTAGTTCCCTCTTGGCGGCCTCGGCAGCCGCAGCAGCATCCTTTGCCTCCTGAAGTGGCCCGCCAATCGTTTGCTCGCGCACGGCGAGATCTTCCTCAATGCTGTCGAGGTTGATCTTCCGCTGCGCCAGCTCACCTTCTCGCGCGGAGAGCTTCTCGCCGGCAAGCCTTTGCTGCTCCTCGACCTCGCCTTTCTCCAAGATGAAGGCCGTGCGCTCCTCAGCAAGCTGCTCCCGTGCCTCTGCTATATCCCGGAGAGTTTCTTTGTTGGCGCGCCGGAGCTCTTCCGCGCGTTTCTCCAAGTCAGCTCCCGCCCTCGCGACAAGCGCCTCCCTGGACTCCAGTTTGGCTTGTCGGGCGCGATAGAGCGACAGCAACCTCCTCAGCAGCTGCTCCTCCTCAGGCTCACCGCTGCTGCTGCTCGGAGCATCGACCAGCGACAGCCCGGCGGAGGCAAGCAGTTCCGCGTCGAAGGTCTCCCCCTCGGCCGGTGCCCTGGAGCTTGATGCCCAGGGGAGCTTGATAAAGACACCCTCGCCGGCCTTCAGATAGGGCGCTGGCTGGGGCTCTTCGGGGTCAGCGCGGTGTCGGTGGCGGGAGGATCGGCGGTCGGTGCAGCGCCTGACGCTCCTGCGGCCTCAGGGCCGTCAGTGCAATCGCCGGATTCCTCCCAGCCCTGCGCCAAAGAGCCTTGGCGACCTCCTCTTGGCCCGGGCCCGTCAGCGCCAGCCTCCTTCTCCATGTTGGCAGCGTCGACATTTTCTCCGCGAGCGTCCTCCTCGCCGGCAGCTTTAGTCTCCATCGGATCTCCGGCAGCTGGATCTGATGGTCATAAGAAGAAAACACAATTCAAGCAAATGTTCGAAAGAGAAGAACAAGAGAAAAGAACCCAAGGGAAATTCTCAAACAAGAAGATTACCTGTAGTAGGGTCTGCTGCATGGCCTCCACCATCGGAGGGTTGTCGGCGCTGCCTCTTGCCGGAGAAGATCCCCTTGTCGAGAGGCCTCCTTGCCGAGAGCGCTCCCTTGGCGGAGAATTCTCCCTTGGTGACGTGAGTTGAAGCGAGCAGAACTGGGGTGACCTCGGAGCTTTCGATGAGGCTGAACCTCGGGAGTAGCCTCCGGTGCTTCCCGATGTGGCTGCTCTGCTCCTACAAGATTCAACAAACCAGATATCAAGAACGGAGAAGCACTCAAGCACACCCAACCACGAAAAGTAAACCAAACACTTACTGCTGGGGCTGTCTGGGGCTGCTTTGTTGAAGGGTTGCCGGGTCCGCAAGGGAGTTCAGACGTGCCCCGTCGGCACAGGAGTCATCTGAGACGACAACCACCGGCGTCTTGGCCCTCTTTGGCGCCCTCAGAGCTAACGCCCTGAAGAAGAAGATTCAGAGTGGAACCAGTCAGATATAAGATAAAGCAATAAATTGGAAGATTACAATAGCAGCGACAAGATTACAATAGCAGCGGCAAGCTACTTGACGGCGGAGGAGAGGCGTCCCCGGCAGGCTCGCTCGGTTCGTTGTCGGGCTCGGGCTGCTCCTCCTCACCGACGAACTCTTCCCGGTCGGCAAGGCTTGCCGCCTCGGCCGTCTCCGCTTCCTCGACAGTGAATCCAAATATGCCGGCGGCAGCAGCCTCTGCAGCCTCCTCCAACCTCGTGGCGATGCGCGCCATCTCCTGTTCAGTGGTGTCGCGGGTGAGCCGCCTCTGCTCATCGGCGCGGATCGGCACTTCAACCAAGTTGTCGAAGAACTGCTGCACGATGTTGTCGGCGGGTTCCTGCCAAGTTGGAACGATTCCATGGGAATCGCACAACGGCATTATCGCGCGGATGCTGTCAAGCGACGAGTTGTTGCACAAGGGCACAACTCCCCTCGGTAACATGCACCACCCGGGGTTATCCGCTTCAGGCTTGGACAACTCCCGCAGCATACCGTGAAGCTCCAAGGTAGTGAAATTCCAATTCAGACCTGGGCGCAGCCTCATGATATCCGCCGCGTTCTTGAATTCCCAAGCAGGCCTCCCTCTCTCCTGCAAGGGCGCAATGCGGCGGCAAAGGAAGTCCGCGCCAACTGCTCCTACGGTAAGCCCTGCTTGCCGGAGACGCAAAATCCTAGTCGTGGCAATCTTCAACTTGTCGTCCTCTGGCGCCAAGTTGCTCCAATCGTTGCCGCGAACTATGGGGGTATGGCGCAGGGCAGTTAAGGGCTGTGGCTCCTCCTCTAAAATCCAACACCAGTCGGCTCTCCACTCCTCCCACTTGCTGCGCAACTCTCCGTCAAGATACGCTTCCTTCTTGCCGATCCTAGAGGTCCATGCAATTCCTCCGGCAAGCGGCTCTACTCTCTCTACGCGGGGTGAGAAGTAGTGGCGGAAAAGTGCGACATTTGGATGGACCCCGACGAAGTTCTCGCAGAGGTGTGCGAAAACGGCCATGGTGAGGATGGCGTTGGGGGTGAAGTCAAGGAGGCGGAGGCCATATGTGTTCATGACATCGCAGAAAAATTCAGAAAAGGGCGGGCAGAGCCCGTAGTGGAAGAAAATCGTGAAGAAGGGGTACCCGATGGAGACCTTAGCAGATGTGGCGGCGGAGATGACCCTCGTGCGCGGGTGCGCACGGGTCTCCGTCGACCAGAAGAGATAGTACAGCTCCCGCAGCTCCTTCCTGTTGAGCAGGGGATCGAAGAGGGCCCGCTCCTTCCGCAGCGCCGCGAGCGGCTGCGCCTCGGCCGATTTCACGCCTTTTCCCTTGTCGGCCTTCGGAGCCATAGGGAGGGGTGGTGGAGGAAGCCGACGGCGTTGGTGGCACCGGTGGCAATGGAGGGGGCGGAGCGTCGCTCTCTTTGGGCTCGAGAAGAAAGGGGAAAGCGACGGGGGTTTCTGATGTGACAGCAAGGGCAAGTGGGCGTCCTGCCCCTGTTCCCCCGCTTATAAAGGGAGAGGGGACGGGCGTTCCGATTTTTCCCATTAAAGAAAGCCCCACGATCTCCCCCACGACGCCACGTCCGGTGCGTGACGTTCGTGGGAGACGTGGTGGGGCCAAGGCGAATAACAGCGTAATCAAGACCATGCGTGCCTGTGCCTCGCTTTTGGGCCCGGCCAACATGAGCTCGGGCGCCATGTGGCCCAGCCCGGGGCTCTGCCGGTGTACTAGAGTAGGGTACCCTAGTATCCCGAACTCGTGCACGGGCAGTTATAGGACCTGGCGGGGCTGGCCTGATGACCGCCAAGATCCTCGGCGGCTCCTTTGGAGCCATTCAAGAACGGTAATCAAGACCTGCACAAGAGGAGCTTGTCGGAAGGCCACTCGGCGCGAAGAAACAAGGCCCCGGCAAGAGGAGCTTCTTGGGAAGGTTTAGTGAGCGATAAGTTCCCGAAGCGACAAGAACCTTGCCGCGGCAAAGTACTCGCCGCGGCAAGTGACCTCTGTTCATCTCCGCTCCAGCTCACCCGCCAACGTGTCACCACGGGGCTCTCCCAAGCACGTGTGTCAACGGGCTGTGCAGCCAGCGGGGAGTAGCGATAAGCGGCGCTGACAAGCTACCATCGTGGCAAACGGAGGCGACTTGACGGTCCTGTTACCTCGTGTCGGGCGATCGAGACGGGCATTGATGACTCTTGTCCCTTGCCGTCAGAGTTAGGTATAGATTACTATACACTGTATAGTGCAGCGTACCAACCTATGTTTTTACTATCTTACCCTTGTCTACTTGCCACATGTGGTGACCCCTTGTGCCTATAAAAGGAGGCCCAAGTGCAACGTAGAAAGGGTTCGGTCCAGCTCCGGCTTAGTTCATCATACTCATACGAAACCACACTCAGGCTAGGTCTGTAGCTCCCATTCCTCCCTAGCAAGAACACAAGATAATCCACAAAGCAGCAGTAGGAGTATTATCTCTCCGGAGAGCTCCGAAGCTGGGTAAATCTGCTCGTGTGCATCGCTTCGATCCGCTCTTCGTGCAATCTCCGCCCCCCTCCGAACCACAAGGGACCCAGGTCCCATAGGTGTTAGTGGGACACGATCAGCTCTCCCCGACAATTAAGTTCATAAAGAATGGAGTAGCGCCTTAAGCAAGATGACATGATGTAGGAAAGTAAATCCAATCAATATGAATAAACCCCTGATTCGTCCATTTTGCATCATGTTTTCCTCCTGTTATTTTGTAATGTTTTTATGCATAATAATGCTTTCTGGAGTCATTTTAATGCCTTTTCTCTTATAATATGCAAGGTTTACACAAAGAGGGAGAATGCCCGCAGCTGGAATTCTGGGCCTGAAGAAGCTAGGTCAGAGTTACCTATTCTGCACATCTCCAAATGAGCTGAGAAATACAGGAGCAAATAACTACCAGAGGGGGGGCACCTCCTGAGCACAAGACACCAGGGTGCGCCAGGCCCCCCAGGCATGCCCTGGTGGGTTGTGCTTAGCCCACCCCACCACTAGTTCCCATCTTCTGGTATATAGGTCATCTTAACCTATAAAAATCAAGAGGGGACTTTCGGGACGAAGCGCCGCCGTCTCGAGGCAGAACTTGGGCAGGAGCACTTTTGCCCTCCAGCGGAGCGAATCCGCAGGGGGAACTTCCCTCTCGGAGGGGGAAATCATCGCCATCGTCATCATCAACAACTCTATCATCTTTGGGAGGGCAATCTCCATCAACATATTCAACAGCACCATCTCCCCTCAAACCCTAGTTCATCTCTTGTGGTCAATCTTTGTACCCGAACCTCAGATTTGTACATGTGGGTGACTAGTAGTCTTGATTACAACTTGTAGTTGATTACTATATGGTTTTTTTGGTGGAAGATTATATGTTCAGATCCATTATGCTATTTAATACCCCTCTGATCTTGAGCATCCATATCATTTGTGAGTAGTTACTTTTGTTCTTGAGGTCACGGGAGAATTCAGGTTGCAAGTAATCACGTGAACTTGATATGTGTTTGATATTTTGATGATATGTACGTTGTGATTCCCTTAGTGGTGTCATGTGAATGTCGACTACATGACACTTCACCATATATGGGCCTAAGGGAATGCATTGTGGAGTACTTATTAGATGATGGGTTGCTAGAGTGACAGAAGCTTAAACCCGAGTTTATGTGATACTTCGTGAGGGACCAATTTAGATCCAAAAGTTTAATGCTATGGTTAGATTTTGTCTTAATACTTTTCTCATAGTCGCGGATCCTTGCGAGGGGGTTAATCATAAGTAGGAGGGTTGTACAAGTAAGAACAACACCTAAGCACCAGTCCATCAACGTATCAAATTATCAAAGTAGCGAACACGAATCAAACCAACATGATGAAAGTGACTAGATGAAATTCCCGTGTACCCTCAAGAACGCTTTGCTTATCATAAGAGACCGTTTTGGCCTGTCCTTTGCCAGAAAAGGATTGGGCTGCCTTTCTGCACTTTATCTACCGTTACCGTTACTTGTTTGTTACAAATTATCTTGCTATCAAACTACTCATTACCGAAAATTTCAGTGCTTGCAGAAAATACCTTGCTGAGAACCACTTGTCATTTCCTTCTGCTCCTCGTTGGGTTTGACACTCTTACTTATCTAAAGGACTATGATTGATCCCCTATACTTGTGGGTCATCAAGACTCTTTTCTGGTGCCGTTTCCGGGGAGTGAAGGACTCTTGGTAAGAGGAAATTGGTAAGGAAAAATTATTACTACGTGCTGAAATTTATTTTCACTTGTTACTATGGAGAACCATCCTTTGAGGGGTTTGTTTGGGGTATCTTCACCTCGGCCGGAACCACAATTAGTTGCCCCTCAACCTACTTCCCCTACTGAAAATATTGGTTATGAAATTCCTTCGGGTATGATAGAACAACTACTAGCTAATTTTTATGCAGGAGATGGAACTGAACATTCTGATATGTACTTGATACATGTGGATGAAATTAGTGGATTATTTAAGCTTGCAGGTTTATCCGAAGATGAAGCTAAGAAGAATGTTTTCCCTTTATCTTTGAAGGGAAAAGCATTGACATGGTATAGGCTATGTGATGATATTGGATCTTGCAACTGGAATCGATTGAAATTGGAATTTCACCAAAAAAGTTATCCTATGCATCTAGTTCATCGTGATCAGAATTATATATATAATTTTTGGCCTCGTGAAGGAGAAAGTATCGCTCTATCTTGGGGGAGGCTTAAGTCAATGTTATATTCATTCCCCGATCATGAGCTCTCTAGAGAAATTATTATTCAGAATTTTTATGCTCGGCTTTCTCATGATGACCGATCCATGCTCGATACTTCTTGTGTTGGTTCTTTTACAAAGAAGACTATTGAATTCAGGTGGGATCTTTTAGAAAGAATTAAACACAACTCTGAATATTGGGAACTCGAGGAAGGTAAAGAGTCAGGTATTAATCTTGAGTTTGATCGTGTTAAATCTTTTATTAATATTGATGCTTTTCACAAGTTTAGCACTAAATATGGACTTGACTCTGAGATAGTAGCCTAGTTTTGTGAATCATTTGCTACTCATTGTTGATCTCCCTAAAGAGCAATGGTTTAAATATCATCCCCCTATTAAAGAAGAAAATAAAGAATCAGTCATAGTTAAAGATGAAACTATTATTTACAATGTTGATCCAGTTGTGCCTATTGCTAATATTAAAAAACCACCTTTCCTTGTTAGGATAAAGGAAAATGCTAAGGTTTCAATTGTCTTTCACAAAAGTAATACTAAAGCACATAAACTTCCTGAAAAATTAGAGTAGAACCTGATGTTGCTATGGTTAAAGATCTCATGGTAGAAAATATTGATGGGCATGTTATTTACTTCTGGGATGAAGCTGCTAAAATTGCCAAACCTGATGAAAAAGATAAACATGCATCGACATGTTATTGGCATGCCTGTTGTCTCAGTTAAAATAGGAGATCATTGTTATCATGGTTTATGTGAATATTGATGGGCATGTTATTTACTTCTGGGATGAAGCTGCGAAAATTGCCAAACCTGATGAAAAAGATAAACATGCATGGACCTGTTATTGGCATGCCTGTTGTCTCAGTGAAAATAGGAGATCGTTGTTATCATAGTTTATGTGACTTAGGTGCCAGCGTGAGTGCTATTCCTTTTACCTTATACCAAGAAATCATGAATGATAGCACCCGCTAAAATAGAAGACATAGATGTTACTATTAAACTTGCTAATAGACACACCGTCACACCACTTGGGATTGTAAGAGATGTTGAAGTCTTGTGTGAGAAAATAAAATACCCTACTAATATTCAAGTTCTTGATTCCCCACAAGATGACTTTTGTCCCATTACCTTTGGTAGACCTTTCTTGAACACTGTCAATGATACAATAGACTGGCATAAACAACTCGTCAGCGTTAGCTTTGGTGATGAGTCTCACGACATTAATTTCTCCAAGTTTAATAGACAACCTCGTAAGAAAGAATTACCTAGTAAGGATGAAATAATTGGTCTTGCTTCTATTGTTGTGCCTCCTACTGATCCACTAGAAATAATATTCGCTAGACCACAAAAATGATATGCATATGCATGAAAGAAATGAAATATATAAAATCTTCTTTGAACAACAACCCCTGCTCAAACACAATTTGCCTATTGAAACTCTAGAAGGTCCTCCACCACCTAAAGGTGATCCTTTGTTTGAATTAAAACAATGTTCTGACACTTCAAAATATGCTTATCTGGATGAGAAAAAGATATATCATGTTATTATTAGTGCTAACCTTTCAGAACATGAAGTATAAAGATTATTGAAAATTCTGAAGAAGCACCGTGCTGCCATTGGATATACTCTTGATGATCTTAAGGGCATTATTCCTACTCTCTATCAGCACAAGATGAATATGGAACCTGATGATAAACCTGTTGTTGATCATCAATAACATTTGAATCCTAAGATGAAAGAAGTGGTAAGTATTGAAATACTAAAGCTTCTGGAAGCAGGTATAATCTATCCCATAGCTGATAGTAGATGGGTAAGTCCCGTTCATTGTGTCCCTAAGAAGGGAGGTATTACTATTGTTCCTAATGATAAAAATGAACTTATTCCACAAAGAATTATTACTGGCTATAGAATGGTAATTGATTTCAGAAAATTAAATAAAGCAACTAGAAAATATCATTACCTTCTACCTTTTATTGATTAAATGTTGGAAGGATTATCTAAGCACACACACTTTTGTTTTCTTGATGGATATTCTGGTTTTTCTCAAATACCTGTTTCACAACCTGATCAAGAGAAAACCACCTTTACTTGCCCCTTTGGAACTTATGCTTATAGACGTATACCTTTTGGTCTATGCAATGCACCTGCTACTTTTCAAACATGTATGACTGCTATATTCTCTGATTTTTGTGAAACGATTGTTGAGGTTTCCATGGATGATTTTTATTTTTATGGAACTTCTTTTGATGATTGGTTGAGCAACCATGATCGAGTCTTGCAGAGATGTGTGATACTTCTACAACGTATCTATAATTTTTATTGTTCCATGCTATTATATTATCTGTTTTGGATGTTTAATGGGCTTTAATATGCTCTTTTATTTTATTTTTGGGACTAACCTATTAACCAGAGGCCCAGTGCTAGTTTATGTTTTTTTTTGCCTATTTTAGAGTTTTGCAGAAAAGGAATACCAAACGGAGTCCAAACGGAATGAAACCACCATGATGATCTTTCTTGGACCGAAAGCAATGTAGAAGACTTGGAGTCGAAGTCTGGAACTCCACGAGGCGGCCACGAGGCAGGAGGGCGCGCCCCACCCTCGTGTGCCCCTCGTAGCTCCACCGACGTACTTGTTTTGCCTATATATACTCTTATACCCTAGAAACATCACAGAGAGCCACGAAACCACTTTTCCACCGCCACAACCTTCTGTACCCCTGAGATCCCATCTTAGGGCCCGTTTCGGCAATCTGCCGGAGTGGGAATCGGTCACGAAGGGCTTCTACATCAACACCATTGCCACTCTGATGAAGCGTGAGTAGTTTTCCACAGACCTTCGGGTCCATAGTTATTAGCTAGATGGCTTCTTCTCTCTCTTTGATTCTCAATACAAAGTTCTCCTCGATGTTCTTGGAGATCTATTCGACGTAATACTCTTTTGCGGTGTGTTTCCCGAGAACCGATGAATTATGGATTTATGAACAAGATTATCTATGAATATTATTTGGTTCTTCTCTGAATTCTTATATGCATGATTTGATATCTTTGCAAGTCTCTTTGAATTATCGGTTTAGTTTGGCCTACTAGATTGATCTTTCTTGCAATTGGAGAAGTGCTTAGCTTTGGCTTCAATCTTGCGGTGTCCTTTCCCAGTGACAGTAGGGGCAGCAAGGCACGTATTGTAGTGTTGCCATCGAGGATAAAAAGATGGGATTTATATCATATTGCGTGAGTTTATCCCTCTACATCATGTCATCTTGCTTAATGCGTTACTCCATTCTTATGAACTTGATACTCTAGATGCATGCTGGATAGCGGTCGATGTGTGGAGTAATAGTAGTAGATGCAGAATCGTTTCGATCTACTTGACACGGACATGATTCCTATATTCATGATCATTGCCTTAGATATCTTCATAACTATGAGCTTTTCTATCAATTGCTCGGCAGTAATTTGTTCACCCACCGTAATACATGCTATCTTGAGAGAAGCCACTAGTGAAACCTATGGCCCCCGGTCTCTTTCCTATTATATTGCACCTCTTTTATTTACATCGCATCTCGTTTGCTATTTTTCAATCTTTACTTTCCAATCTATACGACAAAAATACCAAAAATATTTACTTTACTATCTTTATTAGATCTCACTTTTGAGAGTTGTCGTGAAGGGATTGAAAACCCCTTTATCGCAATTGTTGCAAGGTTCTTGATTGTTTGTGCAGGTACTAGGTGACTTGTGCGTTGTCTCCTACTGGATTGATACATTGGTTCTCAAAACTGAGGGAAATACTTACGCTACTTTGCTGCATCACCCTTTCCTCTTCAAGGGAAAACCAACGCATGATCAAGAGGTAGCAATGTGAGCAAACTAATCTATTCTTGAATTTGGAGAAGTGCCACTTTATGGTTAATGAAGGTATTGTCTAGTGGCATAAAATTTATGAACAAGGTATTGAGCTGGATAAAGCTAATGTTAATTCAATTGAGAAAATTCCATGTCCTAAGGATATTAAAGTTATTCATAGTTTCCTAGGTCATGCTGGTTTCTACAGGAGATTTATTAAAGACTTCTGTAAGAAATTTAGGTCTCTTACAAATATTTTACAAAAGGATGTTCCATTTGTTTTTGATGATGATTGTGTAGAAGCCTTTGAAACACATCAGAAAGCCTTAACTTCTGCACCTATTGTTCAACCACCTGATTGGAATTTTCTTTTTGAAATTATGTGTGATGCTAGTGATTATGTTGTTGGTGTTGTTCTAGGAAAAAATGTTGATAAGAAATTGAATGTTATTCATTATGCTAGCAAAACTTTAGACAGTTCCTGAAAACCCACAAGTATAGGTGGTCGTTTGTAGCCTTCTTCGATAAATAAGAGCGTCGAACCCTTCGAGGAGCTTAAGGTAGAACAATTATTCCCTCAAGTTCTATTGACCACCAATACAACTGTACACACACTTTACATTTGCTTTACCTCAAACAAGTATGAAACTGTTTTGCAAGAATAAAACTATGAGTACTTTGTGAGAATAAAACTATGAATAAATTGCAAGGTAATAAAAGTGGATAGCTTTTTCAACAAGAAAGTCATTTGTCCCTTGGCAATCGATAACTAGACCGATAATCATTCTTGCAATTTTGTATGAGGGAGAGGCATGAGCTAACATAATTTCTATATTTGGATCATATGCACTTATGATTTGAACTCTAGCAAGCATCCGCAACTACTAAAGATCATTAAGGTCGTAAAACCCAACCATAGAATTAAGTCTCAAGTCCTATTTACTCCCATACGCAACAATCCACTTATCCGTGTTTAGGCTTATGTCACTCCCGCAACCTACATTAAGTGAATCATGAACATATTGCAACACCATATAGCGGGGACTCCTCCTTTTGCGTGACACGGAGGGCACCATAGGATAGCACCATAAATAAAATATACAATCATACCAACCAAGATCACGATTAACCCATAGGACAAAACGGATCTACTCAAACATCATAGGATAGCCAAATATCATTGGGAAATAATATATGGAGTTGAGCACCATGTTTAAGTAGAGATTACAGAGGGGAAGAGAGGTGTTAACCCACGGCATAAGGGGGGGGGGGAAGTTGGTGTTGACGGTAGCAAGATTGTTGATGCAGATCACCGTCACGATCCTTGCTCCAGCGACACTCCGGTGCCACCGGGAGAGAGGGAGGATAGCCCCCCTCCTTCTTCTTCTTCTTCTTCCTTGGCCTCCCCCTAGATGGGAGGAGAGTTCCCCCTCTGGTTCATGGTATCCACGAGGGCCTGGGGCGCGCCCTGGTGTCTTGTGGTCACCGTGGGCCTCCGTTTGCGTTGATTCCACCTCCCAAAATTCATAAATATTTCAAAATAATTCTCCGTTAAATTTTGCGTTCATAGGATATTCTGCAAAACAAAAAACATGCAAAAAATAGGAATTGGCACTAGGCACTAGATCAATAGGTTAGGCCAATAAACCATATAAATTTTTGCCAAAAGTATGTGAAAGTTGTATACTATTGGCATGGAACAATAAAAAAATATAGATACGATGAAGACGTATCAACATCCCCAAGCTTAATTCCTGCTCATCCTCGAGTAGGTAAATGATAAAAAGATAATTTCTGATGTGGAATGCTACCTAGCATAAGCTTGATCATATATCTAATCATGGCATGAATATTAAGACACGAGCGATTCAAAACAATAGTCTATAATTTGACATAAAGACATCAATACTCAGGCCAACAAACAATCGTGTCTTTCAAAATATCAGCGCTAAATAAAGCTATCCTATAAAATCATATAGTCCTGTCATGCTCTGTCTTCTTAACACAAAATATGCACAACCCCGATGACAAGCTGAGCAATTGGTTCATACTTTTTAACGTGCTTCATCTTTTTCAACCCTCACGCAATACATGAGCGCAAGTCATGGATATAGCACTATGGGTGGAATAGACTATGATGATAGGGGTAATATAGAGAAGACAAAAAAGTATGAAAGCTTCACATCGATGAGCTAACCAATGGGCTATGACCACCAATTGATATCAATGCGAGGAGTAGGGATTGCCATGCAATGGATGCACTAAGAGCTATAAGTGTATGAAAGCTCAATATGAAAGCTAAGTGGGTGTGCATCCAACTTGCTTGCTCATGAAGACCTCGGGCATTTGACGAAGCCCGTCATCAGAATATACAAGCCAAGTTCTATAACAAAAAATTTCCACTAGTATATGAAAGTGACTAAATAGGAGACTCTCTATATGAAAACATGGTGCTACTTTGAAGCACAAGTGTGGTAAAGGATAGTAACAATGCCCCTTCTCTTTTTTTTCTTTTTTCTTTTCCTTTTTTTCCTTTTTTCCTTTTTTTTCTCTTTGTCCGGAGTCTCATTCCGACTTGTGGGGGAATCATAGTCTCCATCATCCTTTCCTTACTGGGGCAATGCTCTAATAATTAATAATGATGATCATCACACTTCTATTTACTTAAAACTCAAAAGAAATAAAAATTACAATTCAATACCTAGAACAAAGTATGACTCTATATGAATGCATGTGGAAGTGTACTAGGATGTGCAATGATATAGCATAACAACGATATCAAAAAACGGACAAGCCATGGAAATATCATGCTAGCTATCTTACAATCATGCAAAGCAATATGGCAATGAATGCTCAAGTCATCAAAACGGAAGCGGTGGAAGTTGCATGGCAATATATCTCGAAATGGCTATGGAAGGGCCATAATAGGTAGGTATGGTGGCTATTTTGAGAAAGATATAATAAGGCTTATGTGTGATAGAGTGTATCATATCACGGGATTCGTATGCACCTGTGAAGTATGCACCACATCTCAAGGTGAGAAAGGGCAATGCACGGTACCGTAGAGGCTAGTAAATTGTGGAAAGGTGAGAGTGCGTATAATCCATGGACTCACATTAGTCATAAAGAAATGATATACTTATTGCAAAATTTTATTAGCCCTCGAAGCAAAGTACTACTACACATGCCCCTAGGGGGATAGATCGTTAGGAAAAGACCATGGCTCATCCCCGACTGCCACTCATAAGGAAGACAATCAATAATAGATCATGCTCCAACTTCATAGCATAACGAGAGACTATACGTGCATTCTTCGGGAATCACAAACATTAAAACCAATATTCTTATTAAACACAACCGTTTACTTGTACCTCGCACATATTCTATCTCTATATTGCAAAACTATTGCAAGGAATCAAACATATCATACTCAGTGATCCACGAGTTTTATGTAGGAGTTTATGACTAACCATGCAATTGACCAATTCATGTTGACTCTCTAAATAGATATAAGTGAAGCATCATAGTTTAATTATTTCTACAAAAGACCATGCTCTAATAAATATTAGTGAATCAAAAGAGCATTCCACAAATAATGGAGCAACAGATATAAGCAAAGTGAAGAGAAACAGGCAATCCAAACTTCAGATGATATAAGCGAAGCACATTAAGCATTCTATAAAGCCTTACTCAAAAGATATAATAGAAGTGCAATGAGCATTCTATAAATCAACCATGGACTATATCATGCCAGCATGGTGCATAAAACAAAAATGAAAACTAAACACAAAAGACGCTCCAAGATTTACACATATCACGTGAACGAAACAAAGACGAAAACATACCGATACTTCTTGAAGAAAGATGGGATGCCTTCCGGGCCATCCCCAAGCTTAGACGCTTGAATCTCCTTGGATATCTACTTGGGGTGCCTTGGGAATCCCCAAGATTTAGCTCTTTCCTTTCCTTCGTCTCCTCATATAGAGACCTCCTCGATCTTTGATCACTTCATCCACACAAAACTCAACAGAAAGCTTGGTAAGATCCGTTAGTATAATAATGCAAATCACTACTTTAAGTATTGTTGAAAACCCATTAATATTTTGTTTTTGCATTTTAGCTACTGTATTATAACTTTTCCATGGCTTATATCACCAATAGAATCTATAGTTTCATCAAAACAAGCAAAACAATGCATCAAAAACAGAATGTGTCTTAAACATGACAGTCTCTAGCAATTTGAACATCTACCATACTTCTGGTACTCAAAAATTCTGGAAAATTAGAACAAAATAAAAAATTTATAGAAATACCCTGCAAAAAGTTTTAGAAACTTTCGAAGTTCCAGTAGAAAATGTAAAATCACGCACTATAGCCAAAGTTTCTGTTTTTGCACCGCACATACCAACAAGCAATCTAATCATCCTAAAGGAAAATTTTTGCACAATAATTTTACAATACAAAGGATTTGTACAAGGGGATAATTATTTTGTGAGAACTTTCATGAAAAAATCTACATTGTTTCCATGAGCATGAACACAAGTGTTCAAGGTCGACCCTCACTTCTCCAATGCATCACCTTTCAATCGCTTCTCTTTTTGAAAAAGTTTTTAGGTTCCCCTCCATATTTTTTTGTTTTAAAACTTTATAAAAGCACTCAACAGAAATAAATGACTCTCTAAAACTTTCGGGTTGTCTCCCCGGCAGCACTTTCTTTAAAGCCATTAAGCTAGGCATAAAGTGCTCAAGTAATTGATCCACCCGTATCCCAAGGTATATCAAAGCCAATTTTATTTAGCAATGATTTGGCATTTAGTAGCACTACAAAAAGAAGACACATCCGTGACATTTTGGGCCAAACGAAAAAAATTCTGTCATACTTATGACACTTCTATGACGATAATTGTGACAAAACACGGTATCATCATAGATGTGGTGGGCTCCTACTTCTATGACAAAAAATCATGACAAAAAATGGGCTTTTCGTCCTGGGCGGGTCGAAGATGCAGCTGCATGACATTCTTTGTGTTGGAAATATGCCCTAGAGGCAATAATAAAACGATTATTATTATATTTCCTTGTTCGTGATAATTGTCTTTTATTCATGCTATAATTGTATTATCCGGAAATCGTAATACACGTGTGAATACATAGACCACAACATGTCCCTAATGAGCCTCTAGCTGACTAGCTCGTTGATCAACAGATAGTCATGGTTTCCTGACTATGGACATTGGATGTCATTGATAACGGGATCACATCATTAGGAGAATGATGTGATGGACAAGACCCAATCCTAAGCATAGCACAAGATCGTGTAGTTCGTTTTGCTAGAGCTTTTCCAATGTCAAGTATCTTTTCCTTAGACCATGAGATCGTGTGACTCCCGGATACTGTAGGAGTGCTTTGGGTGTACCAAACATCACAACGTAACTGGGTGACTATAAAGGTGCACTACAGGTATCTCCGAAAGTGTCTATTGGGTTGACACGGATCGAGACTGGGATTTGTCACTCCGTATCACGGAGAGGTTTCACTGGGCCCACTCGGAAGTGCATCATCATAATGAGCTCAAAGTGACCAAGTGTCTGGTCACGGGATCATGCATTACGGTACGAGTAAAGTGACTTGCCGGTAACGAGATTGAACAAGGTATTGGGATACCGACGATCGAATCTCGGGCAAGTAACATACCGTCTGACAAAGGGAATAGTATACGGGGTTTGCTTGAATCCTCGACATCGTGGTTCATCCGATGAGATCATCGAGGAGTATGTGGGAGCAAACATGGGTATCTAGATCCCGCTGTTGGTTATTGACTGGAGAGCCGTCTCGGTCATGTCTGCATGTCTCCCGAACCCGTAGGGTCTACACACTTAAGGTTCGGTGACGCTAGGGTTGTATGAATATGAGTATGCAGCAAACCAAAATTTGTTCGGAGTCCCGGATGAGATCCCGGACGTCACGAGGAGTTCCGGAATGGTCCCGAGGTAAAGAATTATATATAGGAAGTGTTGTTTTGGCCATCGGGAAAGTTTCGGGGTCACCCGGTATTGTACAGGGACCACCGGAAGGGTCCCGGGGGTCCACCGGGTGGGGCCACCTATCCCGGAGGGCCCCATGGGCTGAATTGGGAGGGAACCAGCCCTGGTGGGCTGGTGCGCCCCCCACTTGCCCCCCCCTGCGCCTAGGGTTGGAAACCCTAGGGTGGGGGGCGCCCCACTTGCCATGGGGGGCACTCCACCCCCCCTGGCCGCCGCCCCCTCTGGAGATTCAATCTCCAGGGCCAGCGCCCCCCCTGGGGGCCTATATAAAGGAGGGGGGAGGGAGGTCAGCCGCACCCCTGAGTCTTGGCGCCTCCCTCCCCCTGCTACACCTCTTCCTCCTCCCGCAGTTGCTTGGCGAAGCCCTGCCGGAGTCTGCTGCATCCACCACCACGCCGTCGTGCTGCTGGATCTTCATCAACCTCTCCTTCCCCCTTGCTGGATCAAGACGGAGGAGACGTCACGCTGACCGTACGTGTGTTGAACGCGGAGGTGCCGTCCGTTCGGCGCTAGGATCTCCGGTGATAGGATCACGACGAGAACAACTACCTCAACCCCGTTCTCTTGAACGCTTCCGCACGCGATCTACAAGGGTATGTAGATGCATCTCTCTCTCTCTCTCGTTGCTAGATGAACTCATAGATGGATCTTGGTGAATGTAGGAATTTTTTTATTTTATGCAACGTTCCCCTACAGTGGTATCAGAGCCAGGTTTATGCGTAGTTCTCTATTGCACGAGTAGAACACAGATCAGTTGTGGGCGTAGATGTTGTCAACTTTCTTGCCGCTACTAGTATTATTTTGCTTCAGCGGTATTGTGGGATGAAGCGGCCCGGACCGACCTTACACGTACGCTTACGTGAGACAGGTTCCACCGACTGACATGCACTAGTTGCATAAGGTGGCTAGCGGGTGTCTGTCTCTCCCACTTTAGTTGGAGCGGATTCGACGAAAAGGGTCCTTATGAAGGGTAAATAGAAGTTGACAAATCACGTTGTGGCTTTCACGTAGGTAAGAAAACGTTCTTGCTAGAACCCTATTGCAGCCACGTAAAAAACTTCCAACAACAATTAGAGGATGTCTAACTTGTTTTTGCAGCAAGTGTTTTGTGATGTGATATGGCCAAAGTTGTGATGAATGATGAATGATATATATGTGATTATGAGATCATGTTCTTGTAATAGAAATCACGACTTGCATGTCGATGAGTAGGACAACCGGCAGGAGCCATAGGAGTTGTCTTTATTTTTGTATGACCTGCGTGTCATTGAGAAACGCCATGTAAATTACTTTACTTTATTGCTAAACGTGTTAGCCATAGTAGTAGAAGTAATAGTTGGCGAGCAACTTCATGGAGACACGAAGATGGAGATCATGATGATGGAGATCATGGTGTCATGCCGGTGACAAGATGATCATGGAGCCCCGAAGATGAAGATCAAAGGAGCTATATGATATTGGCCATATCATGTCACTACTATATAATTGCATGTGATGTTTATTATGTCTATGCATCTTGTTTACTTAGAACAACGGTAGTAAATAAGATGATCCCATAATAATTTCAAGAAAGTGTTCTCCCTAACTGTGCGCCGTTGCTAAAGTTCGCCGTTTCGAAGCACCACGTGATGATCGGGTGTGATAGATTCTTACGTTCACATACAACGGGTGTAAGACAATTTTACACATGCAAAACACTTAGGTTAACTTGACGAGCCTAGCATGTACAGACATGGCCTCGGAACACAAGAGACCGAAAGGTCGAACATGAGTCGTATGGAAGATATGATCAACATGGAGATGTTCACCGACGATGACTAGTCCGTCTCACGTGATGATCGGACACGGCCTAGTCGACTAGGATCATGTAACACTTAGATGACTTGAGGGATGTCAAATCTGAGTGGGAGTTCATTATATATTTTGATTAGATGAACTTAATTATCATGAACATTAGTCTAAAACCTTTGCAAAATGTCTTGTAATCAAATGGCCAACGCTCATGTCACCATGAACTTCAACGCGTTCCTAGAGAAAACCAAGCTGAAAGATGATGGCAGCAACTATTCGGACTGGGTCCGGAACCTGAGGATCATCCTCATAGCAGCCAAGAAACAATATGTCCTAGAAGCACCGCTAGGTGAAGCACCCATCCCAGAGAACCAAGACATTATGAACTCTTGGCAGTCTCGTCGATGATTACTCCCTCGTTCAGTGCGGCATGCTTTACAGCTTAGAACCGGGCTCCAAAAGCGTTTTGAGCAACACGGAGCATATGAGATGTTCGAGGAGCTGAAAATGGTTTTCCAAGCTCATTCCCGGTCGAGAGATATGAAGTCTCCGACAAATTCTATAGTTGTAAGATGGAGGAAAATAGTTACATCGGTGAGCACATACTCAAAATGTCCGGGTTGCACAACCGCTTTGTCCCACTGGACATTAACCTCCCAGACGAGGCGGACATTGACAGAATCCTTGATCGCTCCCACCGAGCTACAAGAGCTTTGTGATGAACTACAATATGCGGGGATGGTGAAAACTATTCTGAAGTATTTTCAATGCTGAAGTCAGCAGAGGTAGAAATCAAGAAGGAACATCAAGTGTTGATGGTCAATAAAACCACTAAGTTCAAGAAGGAAAGGGTAAGAAGAACTTCAAGAAGGACGGCAAGGATGTTGCCGCCCGTAAGCCGATTGCCGGGAAGAAGTCAAAGAATGGACCCAAGCACGAGACAGAGTGCTTTTATTGCAAAGGAAGGGCCACCGAAACGGAACTTCCCAAATACTTAGCGGACAAGAAGGCCGGCAACACTAAAGGTATATTTGATATACATGTAATTGATGTGTACCTTACCATTACTCGTAGTAACTCCCGGTATTTGATACGGTGCCGTTGCTCATATTTGTAACTCACAGCAGGAGCTGCGGAATAAACGGAGGCTGGCGAAGGGCGAGGTGACGATCTTGGCGTCGGGAATGGTTCCAAGGTCGATGTGATCGCCGTCGGCATGCTACCTCTACATTTACCTACGGGATTAGTTTTAAACCTCAATAATTGTTATTTAGTGCCAAGTTTGAGCATGAACATTGTATCAGGATCTCGTTTAATACGAGATGGCTACTCATTTAAATCCGAGAATAATGGTTGTTCTATTTATATGAGAGATATGTTTTATGGTCATGCTCCGATGGTCAATGGTTTATTCTTAATGAATCTCAAACGTAATATTACACATATTCATAGTGTGAATACCAAAAGATGTAAAGTTGATAACAATAGTCCCACATACTTGTGGCACTTCCGCGTTGGTCACATTGGTGTCAAGCGCATGAAGAAGCTCCATTCTGATGGACTTTTAGAGTCTCTCGATTATGAATCATTTGACACATGTGAACCATGCCTCATGGGCAAAATGACCAAGACTCCGTTCTCTGGAACAATGGAGCGAGCAACCAACTTATTGGAAATCATACATACCGATGTGTGCGGTCCAATGAGCGTTGAGGCTCGCGGAGGATATCATTATGTTCTCACTCTCACGGACGGCTTAAGTAGATATGGGTATGTCTACTTGATGAAACACAAGTCTGAGACCTTTGAAAAGTTCAAGGAATTTCAGAATGAGGTAGAGAATCAACGTGACCGAAAAATAAAGTTCTTACGATCAGATCGTGGAGGAGAATATTTAAGTCACGAATTTGGTACACACTTAAGGAAATGTGGAATCGTTTCACAACTCACGCCGCCTAGAACACCTCAGCGTAACGGTGTGTCCGAACGTCGTAATCGCACTCTATTGGATATGGTGCGATCTATGATGTCTCTTACAGATTTACCGCTATCATTTTGGGGATACGCTCTAGAGACAACTACATTCACTTTAAATAGGGCACCGTCTAAATCCGTTGAGACGACACCGTATGAATTATGGTTTGGGAAGAAACCTAAGCTATCGTTTCTAAAAGTTTGGGGATGCGACGCTTATGTCAAGAAACTTCAACCTGAAAAGCTCGAACCCAAGTCGGAAAAATGCGTCTTCATAGGATACCCTAAGGAAACCATTGGGTATACCTTCTACCTTAGATCCGAAGGCAAGATCTTTGTTGCCAAGAATGGATCCTTCCTTGAAAAAGAATTTCTCACGAAAGGAGTAAGTGGGAGGAAAGTAGAACTCGATGAAGTACTACCTCTTGAACCGGAAAGTAGTGCAGCTCAGGAAAATGTTCCTGTGGTGCCTACACCGACTGGAGAGGAAATTAATGATGATGATCAAGGTACTTCAGATCAAGTTGCTCTTGAACTCGTGGGTCCACAAGGACACGTTCCACACCAGAGTGGTATGGCAACCCTGTCCTGGAAATCATGTTGTTAGACAACGGTGAACCTTCGAACTATGAAGAAGCGATGGCGGGCCCAGATTCCAACAAATGGCTTGAAGCCATGCAATCCGAGATAGGATCCATGTATGAAAACAAAGTATGGACTTTGACAGACTTGCCCGATGATCGGCTGTCACATCCCTAGTTCTGGTATGACCTAGACTAGCTAGTCACTTGTGCATCATGTTTAAAATTCCATTTAATTTTGAAATGGGGATTTGTGAAACCCTCTGAATCTTTTTGGAAATTGATCAAATAAAAATTGCTCCAAAAAGGTCCAAGAAAATGCTCATGTTGCTCTCTGAAAATATTGGACAGAGATAAAAATCAAACCAATATTTTTAGGAGTCCATAAGTAATTATTTTGGGCATTTGGAATTAATGCAGTAATTATTTGCATTGGATATATAAATGTTATATATATAATATATGTCCAGTAATTATGCTAGTGGCTGAGGAGCTCTGGAATTATATAAATAGCTCCTACAAAAATTGGCATAAGTAGATAAAGTGATTTAGCATTGTTGTTAAATCAAAACAAATGTCAGAAATAGAAAAGAAAAAGAATGGGAAAACCTTACCTGGGCTTCTTATTTGGTGCCTCTGGCCGGCCCGTTCCTGTGCTGGCCCAGCCCACCTGGCCCCCCTCCTCTGTCGTCTTCGTCCTCCCTCGACAGAGGACGGGCAGCGTTCGACGCAGCAGCACGCGCCGCCGCCGCCACCTCCTCCTCCCTGCCTGCCTGTCCTCCCCTCGTCGCTCTGGATGGCCCGAACGACGCCACGCGATGCCCCGCACCTCTCTCCTCTCTCATTCCTCCTCCCTGGTTTCTCTCCCATGCGCGACGGCCGAAGCGCCGCCGCCGCCACCGCCATCGTTGTTGCAGCGCCCACAGCCAACCGCCTCCCGACGCGCTCCATAGATCCGCCGCGACCCCCTCTACCTCCTCGTCGAGCCACGCACCTCCGGACGGCCTCCATCGTCGTCATCGTCGTCTCGTCACTGCCGGCCGCCGTGGATCCCCATCGCCGCCCCGTCGACCACAGCGCGTCCCCGAGCTCGCCGTTAAGCCCATCGAGATCGCTGTGAGCTGCTGCTCCTCCTCCCCTCTCCGCTTCGCCCGACACCGCAGCCGCATCCGCTTCGCGCCCGACCTACGCCGCCGCCGCAGCTCTGCTCCGGCGAGCTCCGCCGTTCCACGGCCTTCCTCGAAGGCGGCTGGATGCGCCTGCACGGCTACCGCCGGTGGCCTCCGTGTGCCAAACCGTGGCCTCCAGCTCGCTCCGGCGAACTTCCGCCGTGGCTCGAGGTCGTCGCCGGCGAAACTCCGGTGACTGACGTGGCGCGTGATTAGCTGCTAACCTCACGACCTAGTTAACCACTGACACTGACCAGTGGGCCCCAGCCCCCTAATCTTTTAATTAGGCTTAAACTAACCCCCCTGTTTAACCCGTGTCACTGATGTGTGGACCCCACACGTCAGGTTTGACCCCAGTCAGTCGCAGTTGACTTGCTGACGTCATGCTTACGCAGTGCTGACGCAGTATTTGATTTTCTGGTATTAAAATAAATCAGGAAATTCCAGAAAATATTCAAAACTTCAAAAATTCATATAAATTCAACCGTAGCTCAGATTGAAATAATTTATATATGAAAAATTATCAGAAAAATGCAATCTATCCATCTGTACCAGTTTCATGCATGAAAAACCAATTTATACCTGCTGTATAAGTGAAACACATGAATGGCATTTATAAGAGCTTATTTTGGAGTTGCATTTGAACCTTTGGTTCAAATGGACTTCATTCAAATTGAATACTAGTTGCATTAGCTCAAACATCATCACATTACATGCCATGTTCATGCATCATATTGTTACATATGATTGTGTATTGATTGCCGGCACCGTTCCTTCTCGATAGGTCCTGCTCGGACGCGTTCAGTACCATGTCTGTGAAGCGGTGCCCCCCTTGTTGATTTACCAGGCAAGCAAATCCCCTTGTTCATTCCGATACAATCCTACTCTCTCGCTCCTGCTCTCAGTTATTGCATTAGGACAACAACGATTCATCTGCTACTTTGTGTTGCGGTAGTTGAACCCATTCCTCTGCATGACCTGTCGTTGCCACAGTAAATAGTTGAAACCCACTAGCATGTGTAGGAGTTGATTGAGCCATGTCGTGTTCCTACCATGCTATGCCTGCTATTGCTTAGAGTTGTGTCAGGTCTGATTCATTGGGAATGAATTGGAGTGTTACGATACGTTCTGATGCTGAGAGTGAAGTGTGTGAACACGATTTGGTAAAGGTAGCGGTGAGAGGCCATGTAGGAGTACATGGTGGGTTGTGTCACTGGAACTGTCCTTAAGCACTAAGTTCTATGTATGTCGTCCAATGAATCGATACTACCACACATTGGGCTCCGGGCACTCCAAGCTCTCTCGACTTATTAACCAACTTGATCTCTGTCCAGGAGTCGCAACTAGTTTCTGGTGTTTGTAGGTAGTGCTATTTTTCTACCGAGTGGCACCCGACAGGGTGGGCTTGGGACAGACTAGGCACAGGTGGCACGGTGTACCAAGTGGCACCCGGATGGTGGGCTTGGGAACCCTGCTCACATCGTTTGGGGCCGTGAGCGACACCCCGGCCGGATCTCCTTGCGGATGGAACACGAATAGGCGATAAACCTGGACTAGAGTCTTGTGTGGTTAGTCAGGTCGTGGCCGACACCCTCGCATGAGCTTGCTTGAAGGTTGCCGAGATACATGACGTGTATATGGCGGTAAGTGGCGAGCGTGTGAAGAAGTACACCCTGCAGGTTATCATGATCTATTCGAATAGCCGTGTCCTCGGTTATGGACTTCTTGGATGCTTACGTGGTACATAGACAACTTGAAGTGGATACTCTAAAATGCTCAAGACAAGTGTGAGTGCTATGGATGGCCTTCTCGTATGGAGCGGTAATGAATCCATAGTAGTGTATTGTGTGGTGACTAGTGGACTCGTGCGCCTATATCACCTCAAGGAAGTTCCGTAGTCGAGAACAGGATAGCCACAGAGTCAAAGCTGGCTTGCTGCAACTAAACCCCACATTACCTTCTTGATAAAAATGCATATATAATAGGATCGATGTAAGTCTTCTTTGAGTACCTTTGTACTCACGTTGTTTTATTTATGTTTTGCGCGGAGATTTCGGTCTTACTAGTAGTTCCGCTTGGACTTGACGAGTAGCTTGTTACCTCAGCTACGATCTTGTACCCTTGGGAGGGACTTGTAGATAGTCGGGCTTCTCAGCCTTTTTCTTTTGTAGTTATGCGTACTCGGACATGTAATGCTTCCGCTTGTTGCTTGTATGCTCTGAATGATGGGTCATGTGACCCCTGTTTGTATTAAATGCTATGTGGCTCTTCTGGGCCTTTATCTATATGAGTTTGCGTTATGTTGTGATGCCATGTTGTACAACACATACTTGCATGTTATGCGTACATGTAACTTGTATTGCTATGTGTGGGATCCGACAACCTAGTTGTTTATCCTTGGTAGCCTCTCTTATGGGGAAATGTAGTCTAGTGCTTCCACTGAGCCATGGTAGTCTGCTACAACCGGTTTACGGAGTCCTGCTAGCCCAAGACTACTGCTCCGGAACACTTGACTGGCCGGACATGTGATTCACTTCGTTCTGTATACATCCCTTCGGGAAATGTCACGCGGTGACATCCGGAGTCCTGCCTAGCCTGCTATAGCCGGGTTACGGAGTCCTGTTAGCCTAGTGCTACAGCCGGATTCACGCATGGTGACCGACATGCTCGATGTTGATTCATGTATGCCTGTCCCCATAGGTTAGTGCCACTTTGGGTTCACGACTAGTCATGTCGGCCCGGGTTCTCTGTCATATGGATGCTAGCGACACTATCATATACGTGAGCCAAAAGGCGCAAACGGTCCCGGACCATGGTAAGGCGACACCCGTGGGAATACCGTGCGTGAGGCCGCAAAGTGATATGGTGTGTTACATGCTAGATCGGTGTGACTTAGGATCGGGGTCCCGACATCGGCGAGCGATAGAAAACAAATGGATCTTTAAGAAGAAGACGGACGCGGATGGTAATGTTACCATCTATAAAGCTCGACTTGTCGCTAAAGGTTATCGGCAAGTTCAAGGGGTTGACTACGATGAGACATTCTCTCCCGTAGCGAAGCTGAAGTCCGTCCGAATCATGTTAGCAATTGCCGTATATTATGATTATGAGATATGGAAAATGGACGTCAAAACGGCATTCCTTAACGGCTATCTTAAGGAAGAACTGTATATGATGCAGCCGGAAGGTTTTGTCGACCCTAAGAATGCTAACAAGGTATACAAGATCCAGCGATCCATTTATGGGCTGGTGCAAGCATCTCGGAGTTGGAACATTTGCTTTGATGAGATGATCAAAGCGTTTGGGTTTATGCAGACTTATGGAGAAGCCTGCGTTTACAAGAAAGTGAGTGGGAGCTATGTAGCATTTCTCATATTATATGTAGATGACATACTTTTGATGGGAAATGATATAGAACTTTTGGACAGCATTAAGGCCTACTTGAATAAGAGTTTTTCAATGAAGGACCTTGGAGAAGCTGCTTATATATTAGGCATCAAGATCTATAGAGATAGATCGAGGCGCCTCATAGGTCTTTCACAAAGCACATACCTTGATAAGATATTGAAGAAGGTCAAAATGGATCAGTCCAAGAAAGGGTTCTTGCTCAGTATTACAAGGTGTGAAATTGAGCTCGGCTCAATTTCCGACCACGGCAGAAGATATAGAAGAGATGAGTGTCATCCCTATGCATCAGCCATAGGGTCTATTATGTATGCCGTGCTTGTGTACTGACTGATGTAAACCTTGCCGTAAGTTTGGTAGGAAGGTACCAAAGTAATCCCGCAAGGAACACCGGATAGCGGTCAAGAATATCCTGAAGTACACGAAAAGGACTAAGGACATGTTTTCGTTTATGGAGGTGACGAAGAGCTCGTCAGAAGGGTTACGTCGGCGCTAGCTTCGACACAGATCTGGATGACTCTAAGTCACAAACCGGATCGTGTATATGTTGAATGGTGGAGCAGTTAGCTGGTGCAGCTGCAAGCAGAGCATCGTGGCGGGATCTACATGTGAAGCGGAGTACATGGCAGCCTCGGAGGCAGCACATGAAGCAATTTGGGTGAAGGAGTTCATCACCGACCTAGGAGTCATACCCAATGCGTCGGGGCCAATCAAAATCTTCTGTGACAACACTGGAGCTATTGCACTTGCCAAGGAGCCCAGGTTTCACAAGAAGACTAGGCACATCAAGCGTCGCTTCAACTCCATTCATGAAAATGTTCAAGATGGAGACATAGAAATTTGCAAAGTGCATACGGATCTGAATGTCGCAGAACCGTTGACTAAACCTCTTCCGCGAGCAAAACATGATCAACACCAGAACTCTATGGGTGTTCGATTCATCACAATGTAACGAGATTATTGACTCTAGTGCAAGTGGGAGAGTGTTGGAAATATGCCCTAGAGGCAATAATAAAAGGATTATTATTATATTTCCTTGTTCGTGATAATTGTCTTTTATTCATGCTATAATTGTATTATCCGGAAATCGTAATACACGTGTGAATACATAGACCACAACATGTCCCTAGTGAGCCTCTAGTTGACTAGCTCGTTGATCAACAGATAGTCATGGTTTCCTGACTATGGACATTGGATGTCATAGATAACGGGATCACATCATTAGAAGAATGATGTGATGGACAAGACCCAATCCTAAGCATAGCATAAGATCGTGTAGTTCGTTTTGCTAGAGCTTTTCCAATGTCAAGTATCTTTTCCTTAGACCATGAGATCGTGTGACTCCCGGATACCGTAGGAGTGCTTTGGGTGTACCAAACGTCACAACGTAGCGGGTGACTATAAAGGTGCACTACGGTATCTCGAAAGTGTCATTGGGTTGACACGGATCGAGATCGGATTTATCACTCCCAGACACGGAGAGGTATCCTTGGACCCACTCGGTAGTGCATCATCATAATGAGCTCAAAGTGACCAAGTGTCGGTCACGGGATCATGCATTACTGATGAGTAAAGTGACTTGCGGTAACGAGATTGAACAAGGTATTGGGATACCGACGATCGAATCTCGGCAAGTAACTATATCGTCGACAAAGGGAATAGTATACGGGTTGCTTGAATCATCGACATCGTGGTTCATCCGATGAGATCATCGAGAGTATGTAGGAGCCAACATGGGTATCCAGATCCCGCTGTTGGTTATTGACCGAGAGCCAGATCGGTCATATCGCATGTCTCCGAACCCGTAGGGTCTACACACTTAAGGTTCGGTGATGCTAGGGTTGTATGAATATGAGTATGCAGCAAACCAAAGTTGTTGAGTCCGGATGAGATCCCGGACGTCACGAGGAGTTCTGGAATGGTCAGAGGTAAAGAATTATATATAGGAAGTGCTGTTTTGACCATCGGGAAAGTTTCGGGTCACCGGTATTGTCTGGGACCACCGGAAGGTCCCGGGGTCCACCGGTGGGACCACCTATCCCGGAGGGCCCCGTGGGCTGAAGTGGGAGGGGACCAGCCCCTGGTGGGCTGGTGTGCCCCCCACTTGGGCCCCCCCTGCGCCTAGGGTTGGAAACCCTAGGGTGGGGGGGCGCCCCACTTGCCTTGGGGGGCACTCCACCCCCCTGGCCGCCACCCCCTCTCGAGATTCAATCTCCAGGGCCGGCGCCCCCCCTGGGGGCCTATATAAAGGAGGGGGGAGGGAGGGCAGCCGCACCCCTGAGTCTTGGCGCCTCCCTCCCCCTGCTACACCTCTTCCTCCTCCCGAAGTTGCTTGGCGAAGCCCTACCGGAGTCCTGCTGCATCCACCACCATGCCGTCGTGCTGCTGGATCTTCCCCCTTGCTGGATCAAGATGGAGGAGACGTCACGTTGACCGTACGTGTGTTGAACGCGGAGGTGTCGTCCGTTCGGCGCTAGGATCTACGGTGATAGGATCACGACGAGAACGACTACCTCAACCCCGTTCTCTTGAACGCTTTCGCACGCGATCTACAAGGGTATGTAGATACATCTCTCTCTCTCTCTCTCTCTCTCTCTCTCTCTCTCGTTGCTAGATGAACTCATAGATGGATCTTGGTGAACGTAGGAAAAATTTTATTTTATGCAACGTTCCCCTACACTTTGGGCCGTCCATGACGGGAAAAACCGTGCTAAAAGCGAGGGCGAGGAAAATATCGGGGTGTTCCTGGTTACGGTGGGTGGTCGGGGCCGAGCGATGCGCGTTTCTCTCGAACACGCACGCGCGTGGGTGCGAGGCATTGGGCTCTAACTGAACCCGAGCGAGGCGTTGGGCTCTAACTGAACCCGAGTGATTGCACTGCAGTCTACGCGTTACTGAACCCGAGAGATCGATCGATGGCTGTTAACTGAACCCGATTGAGTGATTCCTTCGCTACTGCTGCTAACTGAAGCCGATCGATAGTGCCTCCGGATGAACAGTGAGCATTCTTTGGGGGGGTTGGATGAACGATTACGGTGGGGGTGGATGTACAGGACCCTGTGGTGTTGCCTCTGGATGAACAAGACCCCGATCGATCGAGCCGGTTGGGGCTGGATGAACAGGACCCTGTGGAGGGCTGGATGAACAGGACCACACCATGGAGGGCTGGATGAGCAGTAGACGGTGGAGGGCTGGATGAACAGTCGCCCATGGAGGGGTGGTTGAAGAGGAGCTCGTGGAGAGGGCCGGTTGAACAGTAGCCGGTGGAGTAGCGCACGGTGGAGGCTGGATGAACAGGAGCCCGTGGATGAACAGTCCCAGGTGGAGGCTGGAGGAGGTCGACGGTGGATGAACAGTAGCCCGTGGAGGCTGGATGGGGTCGACGGTGGAGATGAACAGTATCCCGTGGAGTCCCCTTTTGCGGTACGCCACACCCCTCCCGATGAACAGGACCCCCATTTTGACCGTAGCGCTCCAACATAAGTCTGTTTGCTCCGTTTTGCGGTACGCCACACCCCTCCCGATCAACAGGACCCCCGTTTTGACCGTAGGAGGTTTGTTTCCTCTGTTTTGCAGTACGCCAGACCCCTCCCGATGAACAGGATCCCGTTTCGAACATGGCCGGTCGAACACAAGGCCGTTTCCTTCGTTCTGCGGTATGCTAGGCCTCGTTTCCATCGGTTGTTCCATCCAAGCCGGTTGGCTCCCACGCGCTCCGTTGCCTCCCAATGAACACGACACATCCTGTTGCCTTCCCATGAACACGACGACGACGCAGTTTCTCCGTTCCGACCCAGCCATGTACACGAGCCCTGGCCGTAAGTACACGCAAGTAGGCGTTCGAGACCTCGCCCGTAAGTACGTACGTGGCCGTATTTACTTTCTTCCACACTGGCCGTTGTACGTACGTGTACATGCTACGTGCGCGCCTCTACTACGACACGTGCGCGCCTCTACATCGACTAGTATGTACATACACGTTCGCGACCAGAATGACAACGCTACGTACGCTTCGACTAGGTGGGTCCCAACTGTCAGGCACTTCCTTGCGTGCGAAGATGTAGCTGGTGGGTCCCAGTAGTCAGGGGGGCGAATCGTTTCTTTTGCCAGGACACACTTACTTGCGTGCGAAGATGTAGCTGGTGGGTCCCAGCAGTCATGGGGAAATGTTTTTTTCGCGAAATACGATGGCCCATCCGATGGGTCCCCGCTGTCAGGTGCAGGAATAATTATTTTGCGCGTAATAAGGAGGCACTTCCTTGCGGCTGCCGTGGACCCAGCTGTCAGCCTCTCCACGTACAGTAATCTTCCGATGGAAGTCGGTCATTGACCACATTGACCATGCCGCGCCGAGAGCACCAAGGTGGTGGACGACGGCGAGGCCTAGGAAGGGGACGACGTGGAGCCGGGGAAGACGCCGTAGTGGATGCTCACGCGGAGAGGAGTATGAGGGTTCACTGGTTCGACTGTGGTGTGAGGCTGCCGTCGCCGCAGAATAACAAGGGGTGTGGGTGAGTAGAGGGATGGCCTGGCCGACAGTGGGAGTAGTAGGGGGAGGTGAGGTCTCCGCGGCATCGCAGCCGGCTATGAGAGGCAGGAGCACGAGGCACGACCACCGCTGGTTTGGGCGGCTGGAGCATGAAGACCAGAGGTTGAAGAAGCACTACGGCCGTTGGATGGACATCGTACGGTCACTGGAGCTAGAATCGTGCATATATTGACTAAGTTGACAAAGCCCTCCGTCCCCGTCAACTTAGTAGGCCCACAAGTCATCCTCCCACTATACTGGGTCCCAGCTAGCTGGGGGAGTATTCATTTTTTGTGCGAAATAAGGAGGCACTTCCTTGTGTGCGAAGATATAGCTGGTGGGTCCGACCTGTCAGCGGCGGTAACGTTTTTTTCGTGAAATACAGAGGCCCTTTCGGTGGATCCCAAATGTCAGGTGGAGGAATCATTATTTTGCACATAATAAGGAGGCATTTCCTTGCATGCGGCCGTGGACCCAGCTATCAGCCTCTCCACGTACAGTCCACTTCAGATGCATGTCGGTCGTTGACCACGTTGACCAGGCCGCGTCGAGAGCACCAGGGTGGTGGAAGACGGCGAGGCCTAGGAAGGAACCGACACGGAGCCAGGGAACACTCGACAGTTGTTTCCCACAAGAAGGGGAGTATGACTATACGAGGGTTTACTGGTTCGTCTGCCGTCGCCGGAGAATAACAGCAGGTGTGGGTGAGTAGAGGGATGGCTAGGCCAGCGATGGGAGTACGGTGGGGCGGTGAGGACTGCGTGGCAGCACAGCCGGCCGCAGGAGGAGGGAGCAGCAGGCCACGGCGCTTGTTTGAGCGGTGGGAGCAGAAGAGCAGAGATTGAAGAAGCATGACGGCCGTTGGATGGACATCCAACGATCCTTTGCTGTCAGGTCAACCTTTTTACTGAAAGCCTCAAATATGTAGAAAACAACATACATCCCATCTACCATTATTTCTAATAATTTACAGCCCATTTGCTAATTCATAAGGTTTTTTTGGAGCCCATATTCTTTTTCTTAAGATTACATCCCATATTGTGGCCACGGTTAAAAATTATCTTAATTTTTGCATATTTGGTCTTGGTCCGAACTGTTTTTAATCCCAAAATTTTGAGTCACATTCAAACTGATTTTAAAAGTAAATATATATATATATATATATCAATATAAAATCCAACAAATTGTCCATGCATAAAATCAATGCAATTTAAAATCTCGAAATGAAAAAAAGAAATTTGAAACTAATTGCCGGTCTGATGTGTTTTAAAAATGTACAACCCATTTCTCATTACTGATAGGCCATTTTCTTGGCTAGTCGAATGAAGCTCTCTTCGTCTTGAAAGATTTGCAGCCCAACAGGTCTGACAAAGCGACTTACTTGGCAAATCACAAAAAAACTGGGCCGTGGCCATGGACCCAGCTGTCAGCCTATCCACGTCTAGTACTCTTCCGATGGAAGTCGGTCGTTGACCACATTGACCACGCCGCGCCGAGAGCACCAAGGCGGTGGACGACGGCGAGGCATAGGAAGGGGACGACGTGGAGCTGGGGAAGACGCGGAATGGATGCCCATGCAGAGAGGAGTACGAGGATTCACTGGTTCGGCTGCGGTGTGAGGCTGCCGTCGCCGCAGAATAACAGGGGTTGTGGTTGAGTAGAGGGATGGCCTAGCCAGCGGTGGGAGTAGTAGGGCGGTGAGGCCTCCGCGGCATCGCAACCGCCACGGGAGGCAGCAGCACGAGGCACGACCGGCGCTGGTTTGGGCGGCTGGAGCAAGAAGACCAGAGGTTGAAGAAGCACTACGACCATTGAATGGATATCGTACGGTCACTTGAGCTAGAATCGTTCATATTGAGGAAGTTGACAACTCCGTCCCCGTCAACTTAGTTGGCCCACAAGTCAGCCTCCCACTACTGGGGGTCCCAGCTAGCAGGGGGTATTCATTTTTTCGTGCGTAATAAGGAGGCACTTCCTTGCGTGCGAAGATATAGCTGGTGGGTCCGAGCTGTCAGCGGTTGGAACATTTTTTTTGCGAAATACAGAGGCCCTTCCGGTGGGTCCCAGCTGTCAGGTGGAGGAATCATTATTTTGCGCGTAATAAGGAGGCATTTCCTTGCGTGCGGCCGTGGACCGAGATGTCATCCTCTCCACGCACAGTCTACTTCCGATGGTGTTGTTCGTTGACCACGTTGACCACTCCGCGCCGAGCGCATCCAAGGTGGTGGACGACGGCGAGGCCTAGGAAGGGGACGACGCGGAGCCGGGGAAGACGCGGCAGTGGATGCCCATGCGGAGAGGACTACGAGGGTTCACTGGTTCGGCTGCGGTGTGAGGCTGCTGTTGCCACAGGGCCTGGCTAGCGGTGGGAGTAGTAGGGGCAGTGAGGCCTCAACGGCAGCACAGCCGGGCACTGGAGGCAAGAGCAGGCGGTCTCGCCAGCGCTGGTTTGGGCGACTGGTGCAAGAAGAGCAGCGATTGAAGAAGCAGCAGGACCGTTCGATTCAAATCCAATGGTTACTGCTGCTAGAATCGTTTCTTGACTAAGTTGACAAGCCCTACGTACGCGTCAACTTAGTAGGCCCACAGATCAGCCTCCCAACCGGTGCACCCCAGATGTCAGTTGGAGGAATCATTTTTTTCGCGTAATAAGGAGGCAGTTGATTGCGTGCGGCCAGGCCAGCGGAGGGAGTAAGGTGGACCTAGGAAGCCTGCGCGACATCATAGTGGGCCACAAGAGGAGGGAGCAGGCAGTCCCGCCGGCGCTAGTTTAGGCGGCTGGAGCAAGAAGATCAGAGATTGAAGAAGCACGTCGGCCGTTGGATGGACATCCAATAGTTACTGCTACTAGAATCGTGTGTTGACTGACAAAGCCTTGCGTAAACAAGTCAGCCTCGAAATTTGTGGCGTGTACAGCCCATTTGCTACTCTCTCTGTTCACTTTTATAAGACCTTGAAGACATTTCAGACAATGTGTAAAACAATCTATTTTGAGCTGTCTGAAACGACTTACAAAAATGAATGGAGGGAGTATTATTTTTATAATATTTTTATAATTTTTACTCATTTTCTAATTCATATGGAATTTATTGCATCCCGTTTTCCATTTTTAGAATTGCTGCCCATTTTACGGTCGATTACGGGGTTAAAAAATTAACTAAATATGTGGGAAATTTTGAAAATTAGCAAATTTTTGCTGGGGAACAAAATATTCTTAATCCAAAAATTAGTAGCCATACTAAAACAAATTTAAAAATAAATTAGTACTATGTCATGTTAAATCCAATGAAATACTCCCTCCGTCCCAAAATTCTTGTCTTAGATTTGTCTAAATACAGATGTATCAAGTCACGTTTTGGTATTAGATACATCTGTTTCTAGACTAATCTAAGACAAGAATTTTGGGATGGAGGGAGTATAAGATACCAGTGAAGAACAAAAACAAAAAAAGAAACTAATATCCCATTTGCTATCTTTTTTTGGAATTTTCAATCCCTTTGATATTACTTTTAACAGACACTGACCATACTCTTTGGCCAGGCCGGAATGCATACCTTCTCGTCTTGAAAGATTTGCAGCCCAGTAAGTCGGCGAAAACAAATAGGCCTAGCTTGGGTATTCTTCAAAAAGAAATACTGGGCTACCTATTTTCCCAAAGAAAAAACTGTTGGGATGGTCATGTTGTTTGACGGGCCACACAGACCGCACAACCCAGTTTATAGCCTGCTCCACCGAATTACTACTCAAAAAAAGTTGTGCAATTCTATTGTTTATTGACTATACGTTGAAAATGATGTGGGTCCCAGATATCAGCAGGGTGGATTAGAGTAAAAAACGAGGGGTTCATCTGAGTAGTAAAAGAGGCGCTGCTTGTGTTCGGGAGTGGACTGGTGGGTCCGTCTTGTCATACTCACAACTGATCCTCTCCCGATTCACTATGTTGACAGGGACCGTTTCGAAAAGAAAAAACTATGTTGACAGGGCCGGACGGCGGCGCCGCGGCGAGCGCACCAAGGCGGAGGATAAAGTGTTGTCGCCAATATGATGGGCTGGGTTGGACATTCTTATTGAAAAAAATGGACCAGAACTATTTACGACGTTGACTATGATTTGCATGGGTCCGCTGGTTGCAGGAAGAAAATGCTGGGAGAAAGAAGACTGGTCGCTATCTTTTCCTAAGAATAATATCGACTGAATGTAATGACACTATCATAGGAAATAATATCCTCCTCTTAAATCGTGAATTTAAAGAAATGGTGCATGAGCATTTAGCTTTATTTATTTATTTACTTATTTATGTTTAGGGGGCCATGAGCATGTACCTGGGCCGCATTTATGTGAGAGCCTCCCTTCCAGTTAATTATGGGCTTCTCTATTGGTCGTTCATCAGTGGGCTGCATGTTAACAAGTGGAAAATGTGTTCCATACGAAAAATAGTATGCGCGACGTACGGTACGGGGCACTAAAGGATTGAACCGTGCAACGACTTCCAAAACATTGTGTTTGTCGTTCTAACAACACATTTATTCAACCAACAGACGAAATATACTATTGATTGTACATTGAAAATAGCAGCAGCAACAACCAGGGCTGTGGGTGCAACAGAAGCAGTAAGCATGCCAGAAGAGTGAAGACACAGCTTTCTCTTCCAAGCCAAACATCAACCGTAATTACAAAAGGGGCTACCAAAAAAGAACAAGTGTATGCATCAAATTAAATAAAGATCCTACTACACCAAGTGTACGCATCTAACTAACTGGCACAGTTAGACGTTACTATTTATTAAGTTGTGTAGATTGGCTGACGGCTTGAACCAGATGGGTGCCTGACGGGGGAACTGTCGGGGAAGCTGATCTGACCCACGAACACATATGGGACCGGCGGACCGAGCCCCTTTCGGTTCGGTGGGGGGCGGAGGTCGCGAAGAGCAGATCAAGGCGAAGCACACAAGCAGTTTACCCAGCGGAGCTCTCCGGAGATAACCTCCTACTTGCTGCATGTGAGTTGTATTGTGTTCTTGCTCGGGAGCGCTGAATGATACTCTGACACACCAGCTACTAACGAGACCCGGCGTGAGAGTGTTGAACCCCCTCTACGTTCGCATGGGCCTCCTTTATATGCTCAAGGGGTCACCGACGGTGGCAGCGTGAAAAGGGCAAAAGGGAAAATGAGTTGCGGTTGGTACAGCTACTTGTGCGATGTAACATACCTAACCACGACAGCGGGGGACAAAGGCATTAAATGCCCGTCTATATCGCCTAAACAGTGCGGAAAAGGACCGTCGGGGCGCCACCGCTTGCCACGATGACAATCTTGTCGGCACCGCTTGCCACCGCGCCCGGGCTGCACGACCCTCTTGCCCGCAGCGCGCTGGAAAGGTCAGGCGACAAGTTGGTGGATGTCTTTGGGCGTAATTCTGATGTGGTAGCCTGCCGCGGCAAGCTCCTTTCATGATGCTGTCGTCTTGCCGGTGCCGGAAGTTTGTCGCTCACCGGGCCTTCCCGGCAAGCTCCTCTTGCCGGGGCCTTGTCTCCTAAGTGCCTTGGTTGGCCTTCCCGACAAGCTCCTCTTGCCGGGGCCTTGTCTCCTTGGCTTGAATACTTTGTTCTTGAATGGCTCCAAAGGAACCACGGAGGACCTTGGCAGTCACCTGGCAAGCCTCTCCGCGGGGTGCTGCAACTGCCCATGCACGAGTTCGGGATACTAGGGTACCCCTACTCTAGTACACCGACAGGAACTCTAGCCAGCAGGTCGAAGTCTGATACTTGTGACCCTCTCTCCTACTTTGGGCTGCAGAGCGTGGCGGCACATATCAGGGTATGGTGCATGCAGAGACGCATGGTACGCTGTGTACACACAGTTTTGCCCGATGAACAAAACCGCGCTGCCATCATGATCCTTGTCGTCGGTTATCTCCTGGTTAATCGGATAATTCAGTCCGACAAATAGAGAGCGTGTACCAAGGCTACTTACCAACCTCTAGTCAAAAATTCCTGAAGGCCCAGAGAAGCTGGGATCCTGTTCAAAGACCTTGTAGTGACTGTGATTGTATTCCGCGAAACAACACGTCCGGCACGTGCCAACGATCATCAATCGTTCACCGTCGTCTGATCGAGCCAGGAACCACCTACAACTGCCATGCCGCTATTCTTTGAAAGGTTCTGTGATTAGGAAGGGTAGGGACACCAGGCGGCCTACAACATCATATCAAGTTGGAGTCAAATAACCCTCAAAAAAGTTGGAGCCAAATAAAAAAAGGCTCTTGATGTAGTCAATCTTAAGAAAAGCATGTTATGAGCATGAATTTTTTTTCAGTAAATGTTGACAGTGATATAGGCAAGCCATCATGATATCATAGGAAAGTAACATACTATTGTAACAGCCATTTGTAGCGATGACTGGAGTAGGCCAGCAATACGTCCAGCCATAGGAGTCGATAGCGTAAATGAAGCCCTTGTGTTCAATGGCATCAGAGAACCATGGAGGATGTATGATCCTGCGATGGGCGTGCAGATTTATCCACTTACCGCGGTGACACATCGAGATAAGGCGAGACCGCGGTTGAAGAACGCAATTATCCTGAAGTCTTTATAATTCGCACATCTTGTGGGCACTTGGCAGATTACAACCTTGAGCAAATTAAACTTGGTATCATGTTGGCTACTGTAAGATTCCTAGTATTCTGGGCCGCGGTGCCAAAGCAGTGCAATATTAATCTAAGGAAGGGGATCAATGCGGGTGTAGACCTCCACGAGCATCCAGCTGCGCTGACGTCGTGAGCACCATCCAAGACGTGTTCATGCCGACCCAGTACATACCATTAATGTAGTTGAAGGTGACGGGGATCGGATCGCAGTCAGGGGGTTGATGCTCACCACCCTATGATTGTTATGCTGCATGACACACCGTTTCTGAAGATCAGGCGGCATCAGCAAGCAAGGAGCTGGCTTAAAAAGCTCCGACCTGAGGGCTTTGAGTAAACGGTACAGCCCCGACGAGCACACGGCGAGCGGCATGGTACTGAGATTGTCCACACCCGAAACAATGAGCTTGATTACCTCTGTGGGGAGCGAATTCCAGCCACTCTTTCAACGGAAGCTGCTCGGTTCTGCCATTGTTAGTTCTTGGGTTTCGGACGAGGGGGGGAGGCGCCTTAGTGGGGATGGAAATTGGACGAGGGGGAGGCGCCTTAGCGGGGATGGAAGAGCGGACAAAGATGGAGAAGCGAATAAGTGTTGCGGGAAGTGGACAGGTGATGATGACTACATCATGCCGCTTGACTTACGAGACACATACCAGCAGCGTAGGGTCATATCGAAATCAGACAACTTGCTTGAGTGATCACAGTACTGGTACTCCCTACAGTACCTACTACTATGCCCTAACTTGCTTGAGTAGAGTAGTACTAGAGTAGGACTCTTCTCTACTACTAGCACCGGAAGAGTAGTATATTCTAATCTAAAATAGTTACAAACTTCAATGCCCGAGCGTGGAACGACTACCAGCCGCCATCGGTGCTAACTCAATCCCGACAAGCGTTATTTGGGAGACATGGCAGATTACAAGCGCCCGCAGACATAATTACAGTATGTGTGTAAGGGTGGCGTTTTGTCAAATACTATGGCTTAAAGCAGGCCACCATCGGATGGAAATCTGGCGGTTACATGGGATTCGCCGAGTTGAGCTCGTCTCGAACAATGCATGAGATATCATTACTAAAAAGGTTAAAACACCGGGGCTATAACTTGCACCGGCTGACCACTAACATTGATACTAACATAGTTGTAAAATGGTCAAAGACCGTGTCTACGTGGTGTTTGGAATTATATGCAAAAAAATTAGCAAGATGCCTGTGCATCGCATGGAACATCAAGATGCATTTTTTTTACAAAACACCTGTTGTGATTGATCCATGCAGGAGTAATCCCATGTGTAAAAACTAATGATATCTTGAGAATTTTATCGGAAAATAGTATGTCGACCATCTCATTGAAAAAATGATATGTTGAGAAAGATGATAGAGGTGAGGAGGAGTCGGGCGTGGTGGTGACTGGTGGTCGGACTGGGCGGAGGCATGGGTATGGACAGCGCCGACAGCGGCTCATTGTTATAAAGGTTTATCTCTTGCATTCTCCGCAACCAACACCTTGTGTACTGGTCCGGGCCGGATGCTCGGAGCGCGATGATCTGAGTTCGAATTCTGTCCTAAACTTTAGCTTTTTATATTTTTTTAATATATACTTCTTTCGCTACTGTACTGGTAGTGGAACCCACATAGTACTTAGAATACAAGATTAAGGATGGATTTGTTTCTTTTTAACTTTCTATACCAATCTGTAGCCAGCCTGCAAGTCATGTACCTTTGTCTTGGCAGTGGAACCTGAGTACTTAGAATACAAGATTAAGCATGCAATAAACTTTTTATAGAGGAGAATCATACATAATTAATTCAAATGGATTGGGCGTGACTCTATTATTTTCAATGGCAACTGCAAATTTCCTCCTTGGGCGGAGTAGGTTTCTCGGTTTGCATGCGGGTTTAACGGAGGGGTTTGATGGAGGCGAGGAGGCGTGTTCAGCCGGGCATGCAGTGGACGGGCAGTACTATTCAATTTGACAACTACAACTATTATATTATAAAAAACATGGAAGAATAATAGAGATAGAGATAAGAATAGAGACTAGGGAGGAGCACCGTCTACTGCTTCGTGGGCTACTCCTGCGCTCCATTCGGCGACATAGCGTCCCCTACAGCCACTCCCTCCTGCGCTCCATTCGTGGTATTTGTTGAAATTGGGGAGGCGCACTCGCGATGCTAGCAGCGATGACTTCACCGATGAAGACTTCTTCCCCGACCTCAGCAACCTCTTCCTCAACGACATGGGCAACAACCTCAACGCCAATGGTGCTGCTCCCATTGCACCATATGTGTTTCTGTCCTTCCTGCTCGAAATCATGGTAGAATTCATGTTTCTAGTATGTGTCCTAGATTCGATCTGTTCATCTACTATGCTAGTCTGCATGATTACTTTAATCTCTGTTATAGCCGTCATGATTTATTTTGTGCTTATTCGGACTAAATCTCGTAGTAACTTGCTCATATATTCAACTGGCGGAACGTCCCCTACAGCCACTCCCGTTTCATGGACGGCCTGGTCGATGCCTCCAAGGAGCCCTTCGTCTACTGCTATGAGTGCCCGGTGCCGTTTTGGGGCCCGTTGGCGGACATCGTGCATCACCTCACACAGGCGTGCGGCGATCACTACTGGCCCTTGGCGAAGAACATCAAGTACGAGAAGTGCTACTCATTCACCGTGCCGGGGTCGCTGGAGGATCACCGACGCCTGCTAGTCTAGGAGGAGGACTGCAACGTCTTCCTCTTGATCGTGGGCACCGGCGAGGCCCGCACAGGCCATCGCCCCGTCTCTGTAGTGTGCGTCGAGGCGGCCTTGTTGTGTCTTGACGACACGAGGCCGATGTACGGGTGCGTGCTCACTATTACTACCACCTCGGAGGTACGTGGGCGGCGACACTGGCTACGTGAAGCTGACTTGGACTCTGCCGAGCCGTGACCTTCCCGCCGATGTGGACATGGAAGACGCACAGTATTATTTGACCCCCAACAATGTGCATGGGGACTCCAAGGAGGTTCACCTGGACATCTGCATTACCAAGTTAAATGTTGATCATTAGTCTTTGCTCAATGTAATCTGCTGTCTAAGCATCTGGAGACTTCCATGCATGATCTTGCTCTATTGGAGTATCGCTCATGAATAAACCTGTATCCATTTATGGTTTAGTCTAGAATCTTCCATGTATGAATTTTTACTACAGTACTGGTGTAAGACTTATGATGAACCATTTCTTACATATCCTCTGACCCCTTCCAAGTCATCCTGATTTAATCCCTCCGTCTAGGTGTATAAGGGCATGGTTAATACTTAAATAGTATAGCCAACTGTTGATTATAAGAAAGTGCCATGTCATCTGTAGCCAACATGTATAACAATGGATACTCAAAAACTAATTCTTGAAGATCATTTCTTACAAAGCACAATAAGAGTTATTTCTTCACAAGTTTTGGATGCAGGTTGAACAGTTGAACGCCTTTGTTTGCAAAAGATACTTTTTTATCTATTTCACCTTGATGTTTGTGAGCTCTAGAGATGAAATAATATCCGAAGAAACCTATCTATACCCGTTACACATGAGATGACCCCCACATCCTTTCCCAAAATAAACAACTCCCCGATCAATGCATTTCACTCTTCCGTGCAACGCACGGGCACCTTACTATAGATTAGTACGACCAAAAATTGAACTAACATTATATATAGTATGATAAATGATGATGCATGTCACCTAAAATTATATCGTTGAAAACTATGTTCAAATACAAATCCAACGATATTGTTTTCGTTGACATGCACTAACACTTTGTCAGTTAAATCTTCAGTCAAATTCAATGGGGGATAAACCATGACCGATGTAGTACTAGTGTAGAGGGCGGCGCTGCACGGGAGTCTCACCCCGCTCGTGGTAGCGCAGTAAAAGCCAAATCATATCACAAAACCCAACCACTCCCGATAATAAGTGTCCTGGTAAAATAAGCGGACGAGCAACCATCACATCCCTTCGTCTTTTTTGCATTCCATCTCTCTGCATTTACTTTCTCCGGTTTATCTCGCACACTCGATCCCTAGCTACTAGTCCTAGTATCCCTAGCTACTACTCCTAGGGCCAGTTCTTTTGGTGGCTTCCCCAGCTTTTCCATAAGACTAGTCACAGTGGAGAGTAACATTAAGGCGCCTCACTCATTTATTTGGGCTTCTAAACTACTACTAGTAGTACCTCCGTCCTGGTTTATTCGTCACCAATGTAATTTGTGCTAAATTTTGACCAAAGATTTAACTGATAAAATGTTAGTGAATTTGACATGAACTAACATTTGATTGAATTAAATTATGATCAAAATTTGACACAGAATACAATGGGGACAATAAACCAGGACGGAATAATAGTTATGGGATTACTAATCTAGAAGCCTAAAATAAGCGGCCCTGGTACTCCTACTAGTAGTAGTACTCAAGTTGGAATTCAATTGCGGCACAACTTGTTAGGCAAAAAATTCGATACAGGGTGTAGGAAGCGGTTTGGGAATTTGCATGCCTTTCCGACCAGTGAGATACTCCGTACAAAGTACGACCGAGAAATAACCACAGAGAAGCAAGCTAAAAATAAACAATCAAATGAGCATTTTTGCATTTGTTTTGCGTTGAATCGTTTCACAAGCTTAACTAGTGTTTTTTTTTCTACTTTTACAAAAACCGCATCGTAATGTTAAAACGTGCATTTGCACGTACATAAGTAATAGTAGTACTCCCTCCATCTAGGTGTATAAGTCTTCCCTCCTTCTTGGTCATGGTGCACAACCAAAGATGACTTATTGACTGGACGGAGGGAGTAGCTGATCTGCAAGCATATATAGAGAGGTGTAGTGCGATAGTATATAGTAAAGTTTGTGCTATATGCACGTACTTACAAAATGCGTACAAATACACAAGGTTTCCAAACTTTCCCTTTTACATACTTAATTAAGGACGCCAATAATTCCTGAACGTTCGGTATTTATCATTTGCGTCCCAAAACTAATGAGATCGCCTTACGAAACAAAAATTATACTCCTACTAAAAGCCACCGTGCTCGCAGGAGCACTTGCGGTGCGCCACGAGTCCCCTGGTGCGTGGCCGATTCCCAGCGTGCCGACACAACGCCTCTTCCTCAGCCTCGCAACTCGCTAGGTGCTGACTGGCGGCTTGCCGGCGGGCGAGAGCGATCTCACTGGTGTGGTGATACAGCGCCAACAGGTACTCCTCCTCATTTGAAGCGTGCACCGATCCACGTCGCCAAGCGTAGATGAGGCGCTTGGGCCCGACTGCACTCAGGGCTTTGGCACGGGCGTCCTCCGCCACCCTCACAGCCCTCGCACGAGCCTTCTGCCAAAGTGCCAATTGCCTGACTCTCTCGGATGTGACATAGGCCTTCCAGGCAGCTTGTCCCGCGGTGCGCTTCTCTTCCTCGGCCTTCTTCGCCGCCTCTATTTTGGCGCGCTCTGCTGGAGGCAAAGCCTCCCACAAGGCGACATCCATTTCTTTCCAAAGCTCCTCAAGGCTGGGGGGCTAGGCGGGTGGCGCAGCGTTCTCCTCATAGCGGGGAGCCAACGCGTCCTCCACGCCTTTATCTTTGGCGAGATTAGGAACACCTGCGCGTCCACCTCGAGCGTCGCGGCGAGGAGCAGAACACCGGCAGCGTCCACGGCGAGGGCGGAACACCGGCGCGTCCTCCTTGACTAGTGGCGGCGAGCGGAATAGCGATGCGGGACCCTCCGCGGTGCAGCGGCGCCTAGGGGCTTGGGAGGCGATGCCATGGTGGTCGGCGTGAGAGGAGGGAGGAGATAGCGATGAGCGTGGCGTTCTTCTGAATGTCGTGGGAGGCATAGTATTTATAGCGAGCAATGGCACACCTATGTAAGATATGGACTGAGCTGCACTGACTTAACTGCATGTCTAGTTGCGTCACTGACATGTGGGCTAGACCCCTGTTGGGCCTATATGTCAGTGACCCAATGCACCTGCAGTTAAGTAACTGAAGCAGTGTCCCAGAAGATATGTTGCGTGATTAACATAATAACAACTACGTGGGCATATTTGTTGGAGTAAATTACGGGGGAGGGAAGGGGTGGAAATATTGCTGGTCACAACGGATTGGACGAGCGCGGGGGGAGGAGAGTCATGCATGCATATTTTTTCCACACAGGGTGGAGTGGTGGGACTGCCGGAGGGAGAAGGAGAGTCTGGCAGGCATATTGTTTCCACACATGGAGAGGAAAAGATTTGGAGACGAACGGGCTTCCTGCAGGTATGGGGAGCAGTGCATAATAAGTCTCATCTTGCATGCGGGCTAGGTATAGTCTCAAGTCATTAAAACATACCGCCCACACATGTTCATATTTCAAGGTGCACTAAATTATTGCATGCGATGATTAAGTCTAGCCATAATGGTGGTATCTTAGCTGATATCATGCACACGGGAATAGCAAACATGCTGATGTGGCAAAGAATTAAAGAAGAGAGGGGAGTTAGAGTAACTAGTGTTCATGCATGCATTGGTGAACACATTTTTTGTGAAGAACAACAGAATTAGTTGAGTACTTTTGCAGACTACAAAAACTATTCCACCGCCTCTATCTTGCTAAGAGTAGGTGAAAATTTTCAATCGAGCCCTTTAAACTAGAAGGGAGGTAGTAGTACTCTAATAGCTAACCTTGGTCCTATTTGGATCCATGTGTTAGAGTTAGTTTGGGTTAATCTGAACTCAACTAACCCAAAAATATCCAAACAGGAGGGTTAGTTTGGGTTAGATGCATCTAACATATTCAAAAAATCTAACCCACCCAAGAGGTGCTTATTTGGGTTAGTTCTTCTCGGGACACTAAAAAACACATTTTTCTCTCACTCTTCCCGCAGCAGATCCATCCCCACTTCCTCGAAGCTTCTTGTCCTCTCCCTCCCTCCCTCCCTCTCACACCGCCCATGAAGGAACCTCTCCGTATCCGCGCTCCATCTAACCCTGTCATCCAAACACCTCTTTCACTAGAGTTACTTCAGGGTTAGTTCAAGATTAGAATCTTTAACTCATCGAACTCATCTAATAGTAGTTCTTATACTCATTATAATCAGTATTGTAGATATTGATATTTTTAGTATAAATTTGGTCAAACAGTTTGCAAATGGTTGACGGAAGTAAAAAGGACCAGAGGAGTATTATGCATGCGGAGTAGGCAAAAAAAATTGCTCATTTATAGCCGGTGGAAATCTCAAAGGGCGCGACCGCACGAGGGAGGCGAAGGTCGTGGGAGGCGCGACGGTTGACGAAATTAAGTGAAGTTACCCATGCGCCGGCATGGCGTGTGAATAGGCAGAAGCTATACCGTCAGTCCTACGATATGGGTCTAGTAGACATGACATCTACTGGGTCCCGGATAGTTCTCGAGAACTCTTTGGGGGATTGCAGCCGTTTATCCACCGGGCAAGCCAGCAACCCCACGCTGTTCGCACGCCCTACTCGTCCCCGTCTTCTACGAGTATAGTACCTTACAACAGTTCGCTCCCATTCGTCCCGTCCTTTCACATTACACCAGTTCAACTTCTCCTAACCCTCCTCCAAAATCCATGGCCTCCCAAATCTCCATGGTCATCGCTGAGTACCAGGTTAGAGCCATCACCGCGACAGGTTCATAAATCATCTACACGTGGATCATGACGGTGAAAGCATGCCTTGCTCACTTCCTACGCATGTTCAACAGTTCAACGGATGAGTGGGTCGCTAGGCTAGATGTTGAGTACACCACAGTCCTGCAAAGAGAGAAGATTCTAAAGGAGGCAAAGAAGATGAAGCCCGTCGTGATCCAGGTTTGTGTACATAACGTGTGCTTGGTCTACCACATATGCCATGCCGACGTTGAGTGCCAGGATTTTAAGAACTTCCTCAAGGACGAAAGAGTGAAATTCGTTACTTTAGACTTTAGGAATGACAGGGATGTCCTGGGTTGGATAGGCCTCGCTGTAGGCCAGCCCTTTGATCTCCAGAAGGCAAGCCAGGTGTCCTCCTCTCAGCCTTCAATGTTGACCCGGCAGCAGCCATGATTGATCCTATATGCTAAACTAAAGAAACCTCACCACGAGTTTCATCATGCATGGGAGTCGAAGACATTAGATGAAGATCACATCCTGTACGCAGCAATGGATGCCTACCTTTGTTTAAATATCTACAAGGGTTGGATGAAGAAGCAGAGCCAAGTGTCTGGTTTAAGCAAAGAAGCGTCAGCGAAGAGGACGAGGAAGAGGGACGAGGACAAAGTCGAGGACGTGGACTCGGACTCCGAGTAGGTAGCAGTGCCGTCGCTCATGCTGGTTCTACTGAAGTGTCAAGCGGACTAGTTGCTTAGTTTATTTTCAAGGGTGTGTTGTGCTAAGGCCCCAGTAGAGCTATGTTTATGTTCTTTCTCATTGTTTGAACTCTTTAGTATGTACAGTAGTACTAGTACTATGTCTTACTACTGTTCTTCTTGCAGTTGGTACTACTGCTCTTATCTTCGTGTTCCTACTATACTTAATACGTTCGTACTAGTATAATTAGGGTCAGTCGATTTGTGAAAGAAGTTCGACGAAGCGAAGGAAGAAGACAGCAGAGAAGCTACCCCACACTACTAGGAAAAGGCCTACTAATGGCGCACCTAATTTGGCCATTAATGGCGCATTAGTAGTGCGCCATTAGTGCCACGCCATTAGTATATTTTACTAATGGCGCACCACTAATCGCGCCATTAGTATCTGTATACTAATGGCGCACCACCGATCGCCATTAGTATATACAACGAAAGGCGCCATTAGTATGCTCTCGAGGGCCATGTATACCAGTGCTTTGGCATACTAATGGCGCTGCTGCTGAGATCGCCATTAGTAACCCGGCATACTAATGGCGCCTTTGTTAATAATCGCCATTAGTATCCTTTGGCATACTAATGGCGCCTTGATGTGATCGCCATTAGTATGAATATTAGGCTTTTTTTCATTTTTTGCACAGGTTACAAAATGTATAATTGGAAAAAATATAGACAGCACACATCAACAACAGATTCATCGAATACAATAGAAGATTAGTCTCTGAATACAATTCATCATATTAGTCTCTGAATACAATTCATCATATTAGTCTCCGAATTGAAAAGACCGAACAAAGATAGAACATTATATTACAAGTCTCGGGACCGCGAGTAGCGAGTTTGTCTTCACATTACAAGTTGATATCGATCATCTAAACTACCATCACATAGAAGAGAGTTGTGGTCATCACGATGAGCATCATCACGATGAAACTTCGTCTTCATCCGGTTCCTCAACGCTCCTCCCTCTCCCGCTAGATAGCGGGCGTATCTAGATTGGCCTCGGCCCTAGTGGTGTACCTTTGTATGCTGTTACCGCTGAATCGGTGAACCTGTCTCCGACACTCCTCCCGATCGTCGTGACTCAGGGAACCTTACCCTTGTACCACGACATACGACGGCATCGCTATGCACTAGCCAAGCGAAACGTTAGTACCAATTCACAGACAATACATAAGCAACATATAAGTATGCAATGAGCGATCGGAAGAGAAAAGCAAGACATTAATAGCATCGATTACATCTAAGTTGAGCGACTCTCGAAACCAAGAGAAATACTACAAGTTCATTAAAGTTTAATTACAACATGAGCCAATCGATGTTTGAGAACTAGACACATCATCACTGCTTTCGACTCGACTCAAGGGACGGGCGTGGATGAAGCCGCCGTCTATCGTGGGAGTCATGAAACAACAGGCGTTGTCGACTGCATTTGTAGCATTGTGTCGATGTCACCGTTGGACGGTTGATTTCGAGGTAGAACTGCCCGGTATGAAGGACATCTTGATGGATGATTTCCGCAAACTCCATTGGATCGAAAGAATTCTTGTCGATGTCCGCATCTGGATTGCCGACACGCTCGCGGCCCAATCTTTGAGTTTACTCTCAAGAGAAGTTGATGATGGTCCCGCACGATCGCCCGCATGTGATGGATGGCGTAGTAGGCACCTTCCGACCGCCCGGTGACTGCTTGGCGCAGCGAGCGTCGTATTTGTGGGAGAACACGTGCTTGCCGTGCTTACGAATAGGACTGGTGAAGGTGCCTCCAGTTAGGCGTAGCTGGGGAGAACATCATCAAGAACCTTTTGACATTTGTGTAGTCTCGTTCATTGACGGTCCGGGTGAAATCGTGGCCATGGAATATTTGGGGATTAGGAGGATGGCGTGCAATGTGTCACTGCACAAAACACGGAATGTTAAAGAAAAATGATCAAAATCTAAGAATTCATATATTACGGGCGGTTGAGGGGAGGACTTACTCGGGAAAGTAAGGCACGAGGAAGTTATCCTTATCTTGGTTTGCCGAATGGCGCCTTGAGGTAAGAACTTCGCGACTTGCGGTCCCAGCGCTGCCAAGATCTTGCACGCATGTAGAAGGGTCGACTATCACGATGTCCGGGTCTTGTCGCGAATGATCCGCATCTCCATACTCGGTGAAAATAGCCAAGCGAAGGTGTAGTGCAGCGGATGAAGGTTCAACATAAGCGTGGATGTCATCAAACCGCGGGACGATCGTACGCCCGATGGAGTTATCCACAAAGCCCTTGCCCTCGGCACCTTAGCCCACGAAACCGGGTATGCCACATCCTTCTCTCTCGGCGCCGCTTCTCCAAAGAAATAACAACATCATGAGGACTCCACATAGCACGGTTGCAGCATTGAGCATATTTGTCGTTAGCATCGCCCTACCGCCACATGCACCCTCCTCGAGATATCCTCGGTGAAGGTGGCCCGTCCTGGCACGGATCGTACTCGGTGCGGCTGGCCCGCACCCTTGTTAGTCTTTCTTTTGCGTGCCTTCTTCTTCTCCTGTAATGGGACCGAGTTACGCTCACAGACCGCCTTCTTGAGTGTGTTGGGGCTGATAATATTTCGCACCTCTCCTATCTAAGGCTCGGTGAAGTCGGCAGGTGGAGGCGTCTCACGAGAGCTGAGCGGCGGGCGCGCTGTTGCAACTTGGCTTCTCCGCGGTACCAGCTAGATTGCATGCGTCTTTTGTTGGGTTGGGTTCTTGAGAAGGAGGCCCCATGAAGTCGCCACCGTACCCATGATCGGCAAAGTCTTGATCGGCGTTGCCAAATGTATCGTCGTCATCGTCGTTCGATCTGTGCCATATGCATGTTTGGATCGATGGCATAGGGATGTCCGGCACCGTTCGGCGGTCTTGCCATGGGGCCGACTTGGCGGCAACACGGCTGGCGGTGTTGTCTTTGGGGTGGTGTCCCCGCCCCAAGCGAATCTGGCTCTTGGCGAAGCAGGGGGGCCAGCTCGAGCGCGGAGGGTCTACTACTACGATACTACCGGTGTGTTCAACCAATCAACCATGTGTGCCTACTACTACCAAGTACTACTGCACCATATACTTTGGTGTGCGAATTTGAAGAACTCCGATTGCAAAAATCTAGAATTTTACGCAAGATTTTAAATCAATCGAAATTGAGGGCGCAGCGCTGATTTGCGGAGAAAACTTTGATGATTGCAATTTAGGAGAGCAGCAGGTTAGTTCGTCGCTAAACCTTAATTTTTCCTGTGCTTAGCATAAACAAATCATACTACAATTAACTACTATACACGCCAATGTCGGGAGATCTCTGTTTCTTTGTTAAGTAAGTACTCTTTGTAAGTTATTTGTTTGGCCTAAAGGTGTCCTTTGGTTGAAAGGTGTGCTTAGCCTAAAAAAATAGTTGGCAAATCCCAAAGAGGGCATCTGAAAAGAACAAATCTGGAAGAGAAAGGAACGGAGGCAGCAGACCTTGTTCCTTTGCTTCCCCTTCTCACCCCACCTCCAGGCTACTTCCTTCCTCGCTTCGCCCCCTCCGCTTGGCCTCCAACAAAACGGCTGGAAATCAAAGCGCGATCGGTGCTCTGCAAGCAAACCAGCAGAGACCGTTGAGAGCCGAGCAAGAACCGGCTTAAAATCAGCTCCAAGAAAAGAAAGATGGGGGTTCCTCACCCGCACGACGGATCGACCGGAGGCCTTCGCTCAGCGCCCGGCAGCCTTGAGTCCGGGAGGAGGAGCTGATCTGGTGGGGAGTGCCCTCGAGGAGGATCGATTCTGATCGATCAAGGCGGCCATGAGGCGTCTGGGGCGGAGAGGGCGGAGGAGGAGCCACAGGTGGGAAGGAAAGGAGCACCTTCCGAGGGCGATGGGGCGGCGGCGTCGCGGCGTCAGGCGTCAGCGGAGAGGAGAGAGACGACGGGCGGCGTCGAGGCGGCAGGGCAGCGGCGTCGGGAGAGGAGAGGGGAAGGGGATCGAGGGCGAGGGCGAGGGAGAGGAGTGGGGAAGGGGATCAAGGGCCGGGGAGGAAGTATGGATGGTGGGGGCGGCACAATACTAATGGCGCACCACACCTCGGTGCGCCATAAGTACATCCATACTAATGGCGCACCTCGCCCTTGTGCGCCATTAGTATTTTTTATTTCTTTCGAGCCAGCAGGTTATCTTCCACGACCTGATCCACATCAAGTTCCCTCTACTAGCTCGATTGGTCAGCAGCTAGTTCTCACACCAGGAGGTCCTAGGTTCGATTCCCAGGCTCCACAATTTTTTATGCATTTAAAATGCTGTTTGATACTTATTTGTATTTAAATATGTTCAAACTTGTTTAAATCATAACAGTAATATTTTTTATAAGACAGTAATAATTTTTTAAAAATATCATCAAGCAGTAATGCCGGTGGAGGCGGGGAGGTGCGGGGGTGCGGCGGCGGTTGAGTAGGGAATCGAGGTGTGGGGGTCGGGCGGCGGTTGAGTAGGGAATCGAGGGTGCGGGGGTCGGTGGCGTGGCGGTGGACCGGGGTGCTTTCGGCGAGGGACGGATCTGGCGAGGTGGGATAGCGATCGAGATGGAGGGATCGAGATCGAGTGTCCATGAAATTTAAAAATATTCATGATAGTTCAAAAGTGCCCATGAAATACAATCGAGAAATGAAGGCTACGATTTAAATACAATCGATCTTAGCTAGCTATCTGTTCACACTCTTCTTGCCCTTCTTTTCGCAAATGGAGTTATTACGTGGAGCGGACGTCCTTTAGGTAGGGTGGTCCTGCTTCTTCTTGTGGTGTATGCTGCTACTTCATCATCGTCGTCATGTTCGATCCTCGGTCGCCGTGCTTGTCGAAGTCTTGCTCATTAGCTACTCCATCCATTCCGATGATCTTCCTTTGCCTCTCCTCACGACAACACGGTCGGGCTTTGGCGGGTCGGTAATGAAAAGCATTGGTCCACTTGGGAAGCCAGTACCCATGGCTCATTTTTGCGGTGGCGTTTGCGCCCTTGGTCTTGGATTTAACCGGGTATAACCATGGTGGTGAAATATCGGTCTTCTTTTAGGGCGCTCTTGGCCCATCGACACGGAACATCGACACCTTCTCTCCGGTAGCTCAGCTCCCAGATCTCCTCGATCCTTCCGTAGTATCTGTCCTTGTCCTTACGGTGTAGGATTCCATCGTTACCCGGAGTTCGATAACCATCGCTCTTCATGTCCTTGTCCTCGGTGTAGAATGTGTAGCCGTTGATATAAATGCGCCTCATAGGTCATCAGGTTGTGCTCGGCATACTCGTGACAAGGTGAATATGAGTTGTTCTTCCGCGGAAGAATCTTCATGTAAAGGGTACGACAGAAGCTTCTACTTGAACCAACGCGTGAAACATGAGTTGTGCTCTTTGAGCATATCTTCGTCCGTCCTCTGTTGGCATCGGTCATTGTACGTCTTCTCAATAAATGTTTTGTGCTCTACCACCCAAGGATCGACCACGTCTATGTGTTGTAGCGCGACTAGGTTTGCTCTTTCAAAGTCGGCGAGTCGACCCTCGAAGTCGACATGCATTTCGCGGCGACCCTCACGGTGACCCCATCCGGCGAGCCTGCCGAGGTGCTGTTGAAGGAAGACCAGCGGGTTCTCGATGCCTAGATAATTTGTGCGAGAGGAGATGCACTCTTGATCGAAAGCCCCGGCTATACTTCCCTCTGGGCGTGACATGTTCGAGCGTATCCTTTGATGACACCATTCATCCTTTCGAGCGACATCATCTTTGCAGGAAGCGTCGGCCCGAGTTGGATGATATCCTCCACGATATGGACCAGCGGATGCACCATAGCGTCGAAGAATGCGGCGGAAGTACATCTCAAGCTCGCATAGTATCACCACGATCTCTTCCTGTAGCCTTCGAGTTGCCTCCGCCAATCGACTTCCGAGAGATGGCGTCGAAAAAGTTGCATAGGCCAAATAGCGTTTCACGGACGTGCGGCGTCCATGATCCCACATGGATTGGCTGGAAGTATCTGCGTCATCAAGACGTGACGATCGTGAGACTTCATCTGCTAAACTTCGCCCTTTGGGTCTAGGTATCGCTTATCTTCCCAGCGTAACCGAAGGAAGTTTTACTCCTAGGAGGTAGGTGAAAACTGCTCGATCTCCTCGACTTAGAGTGAAGCGCGCGGGAGGTAGTCATTTCCGGTCTTCTTGGCCTTTTTGCCTTTGCGACGACTTTACGTGTCCTGCTTCGCCTCATCATCATCATCATCATTAGCGTGAAGCTCTGCACGATGCCCATTGATTTCAAGTCTGCCCTTGCTTTCGGCCCATCTTTGGTCCTCTCTGGCATGTTGAGCAGGGTACCAAGCAGACTCTCGCACACGTTCTTCGTGATATGCATGACATCTAGGCTGTGAGGCACACGGTGGATCTTCCAGTTCGGCAAGTCCCAGAAAACCGACCTCGTTTTCCATACCTTCAGCAGCGGCTCTGGCGCCTTTTGCTTCTTTCCCGGCTCTGGCGCCTTTTGTTCTTTCCTGGCAGTGGGCAGTCTTTCCAATTTTTCAACAGTTTGTCTATTTCCTCGCCGCTCCTCGTACACGGGCGTTTTCGGGGTTCGGTTTCACCATCGAACAGATCCTTGCGTTTCCTCCACGGGTCATCATCGCGAAGCCACCTTCGATGTCCCATGAACACGGTTTTCGAAGACCCGGGATCTCTATCTAGCTGGCGATACATTGTGTCATCCATGCACCTTACGCATCCAGAAAATCCGTGGACTACCTGCCCCGAGATATCCGTAATCGAGATAGTCGTGCACCGTCGTGAGCGGTCACGACTCTCATAGGGAAATATTCTTTCTCTGCGGCGTCCCACGTATTGGTGGCGTTTTCCACAGCGTGTCAAGCTCCTCTTTCAGCAGCCCAGATACAGATTGATGTCATTCCCTGGTTGTTTCGCCCTTCAATTAGCATACTCATGTGAATGTACTTCCTCTTCATGCACAACAGGGGGAAGGTTGTACATCCACACAAACACAGGCCAGGTGCTATGTGTGCTTCTCGGCTGCCAAGCGGATTGACTCCATCGGTGCTCGCGCCCAAAGACGATGTTCCTTGGATCGTTCCCAAATTCTGAGTCTTGAAGTTCAACGCTTGCCATCGCTCGCATCCTTAGGGTGACTCAGCATCTTGTCTTTTTATCTATCTCCGGATCATTTGCGTCATCTTCGCTTCTTCTCCTCCCTATCCGCGTGCCAACGCAGGAGCTTTGCTACCTTAGGGTCCGTGAAATACCGCTGCAGACGAGGAGTGATCGGAAAGTACCACACCACTTTTCGAGGAGCTTTCTTCCTCTTCTTGTATCGAGTGACGCCGCACACCGGACATATGGTAGACTCGGCGTTCTCGTCCCGATAAATGATGCAATTGTTCATGCACAAATGGAATTTCATGTGCGGTAAATCCAGAGGACACACGATTTTCTCCGCCTCCTCCAAACTGGTCGGGCACTTGTTCCCCTTGGGAAGACGTTCGTGCTAGAACGACATGTTCTCGTCGAAACATGCGTCGGTCATTTTGTGTTTTACCTTCATCTCGAGCCATGGCGTTACTTTGGCGGGTATCCTCGGGCCTGCATCCTTCATACAATGGAGTAACCGCGTCTAACTCAAGTTGATCCATCTTGGCTTTCTCTCGGCGGCAGCTCTTGCGTTATCCGTGCTTGAGAAGCGGCTCTTGAATATGAGGTCCTGCACCCAGCCCATCGATGGTCCAGCGTCGTCGCTCCGCGCGGCATCATCATCTTCATGATCATGCCCGTCGTCGATCCGGCATCTTCCTCATCATCATGTCCTGCATTTTCTACATGATGGTCGTGTACAACATCACCGTCGTGATCATCTCCCGGGATTCTTCGTCTTCTCGCCGCCCGAGCCGCGGTGGTTGTCTTGCTGCCCTTCCTCATTTCTTGCCGGTCCCCATGGGCGACTTCGCAGTCATCTTCATCACCTTGCCACCGATAGCCATCCATGAAACCACGCAAGAGCAAGTGGTCCGCACCTCCCGGAATCCGGGTCCGCAATAAGGCTCTTGACTTGCATCTTCGACACGGACATCTTATCTCCGTCTCGTTCTTTTGAAGCATCTCGCCTTCGCGGACCTCAAAACCTATTCATGATGCCTTCGGTCATCGTGCGGACCATAATCGCTTTCTGGGTAGAGCAAAACTATATTTTAGAACCAAGAAAAAATTTGGCATGACTTTCCCTAAAATAGGACAAAAGAATGCTTAATGCCAAAATTCTGCTTAAACGGAAATGAATCAACATTCCGGCAAAATATTGGCAACTATCGCATTTGAAATACGGTACACCTCCAAACACAAACACATATGCAACACCACAAACATATGCAACACCACGAACATACATAGATCTAGCTAGGCCATAAAAAGTGCATGTGCACATTGTTGTAGGAGAACAACATAAATATAGCTTCCCCTTACTTACCTATTAAAACAAGGTAATTTAACCACTTAATTTGAATGAATCTATGGTGGAAATGAGGTGAAAAGAGGAGGCACCGGGACAAGGAGGAGGTGGAGAGAATGAAGTGGGGAGAAAGTGAGTGTGGGTAGGAGAGGCTGTCCAAAATATCTTGTTGCTGCCCACTTACTAATGGCGCACCAGCACTAAATCGCCATTAGTAATCGAGGTTACTAATGGCGCACCTTCTGGCGGTGCGCCATTAGTAGTTTTGCAAAAAAACAATACTAATGGATCGATCCACAAGGCGCCATTACTAGTTTAAACTAGTAATGGCGCATTTGCTGATCGATCGCCATTAGTAGTATTGCAAAAAAGGAATAAAAATATAATAAAAAAAACAACAGTAGTGGAGCACTTTGGACGGGTGCGCCATTACTAGTTACAACTAGTAATGGCGCACTTTGTCTGAATCGCCATTAGTATGTTTGGACAAAGCACTAGTTCAAAAAAATTTGATACTAATGGCGCACCTTGGGCCAGGTGCGCCATTAGTAGTTTCAACTCTAATGGCGTATCAGCAGGTGGTGCACCATTAGTACATACTAATGGCGCACCCATTGTCTGGTGCGCCATTAGTGTCAATCCCATCTATAGCCCTTTTTCTAGTAGTGCCAGTATCTATTAGGGTGGCAGGGTGCCCATGATCTATCTTATGAGTGTTGGGTGTGGAATGCAGGTCGCCGGAAAAAATGGATCGTGCCTAGGTTAAACGGATGGCGGGGGTCGGGGGAGCATGGTGGTGACAGGCGGTTCAGGGGAGGGCACAGCGGCGGCGGCAGATGGTTAGGCGTGTGGCGGGCTGAGAAGATGAACCGTGCATCAATTTCGGAGGTTGAAGAACCCCTTCTAGCCATCCATGTTGCATCAAACGGCTCACAAGAGTGAACTTACCCAAATTGCTCCTTCGGATTGCAGGATCCACGTGGCATTCAAGGTCTCGAAGGTAGATTCCGCGTCCGCACCCAGTTTGCGGGCTCGACGCGCGTGCGACTGGCTTCCACCGTGACAACCACCATGCGCACCTTCTCTGCGCTGGCGGAGACGACAATGACACGCTAGTTCCTCCTTGCCGGCGTGCTGGAGCACGCGCTCGTCCTCCTCTTTGTATGCTGCGTGCATAGACGCGGCTCCACCAGCTGCTCGCGTGCTTGGCAGCGCGGGGGCATCGGGAGGAGGGACTGCAGACGACGTGAGCGGGCGAGCCTTCGGCTTCATGGCACGGGGATGGCGGCAACACGGCGGTGATGGGCGAGAAATTGTTGGCCGGAGCAGGCGGGTGCTGGCATGCGCAATGGCGGCCGCGGCATATTGATGAGTGTGTGTATGGGAGCTTAGTTTATTTTTATATAGGGTTGGTCAAACCTAAAAGAAAACTGTACTAGTACACGTAAACATTAAACTTAGGCGGCGCTTTTATTAGTTACCATAGCCATGATACGGAGTCCTGTGCAAGCGCGTGAACCGCGCCGCGCGGTCGATCGAACGGTGCGTCACCGTGTCGTGCTCGAAGGACATCCACCGAACCTTTTGGTGTGTGTGAAAACAATCCCCGAATATTACTCAGCTTTTTTTCCTGGAAAAGTTCTTGATGCTACAATATTTCCATATATTTGAATTTAGCTCTAGTTTGTGTTTATTTGGATTTGGAAGTTTTAGGTGCGCCCTAGTTTTTTTTAATACTGATTTTGTGTGTGTGACTAAGAGAGAACGTGTGTATGTGTCCATATGTGTGTTGTGGCGGAAGGGCAATGTGGAGACGGTGTGCATGTGATAGAGACATAGAGAGTTGTGAATGTGCAAATGAACATGCATGAGTGAGATATAGACAGATGCCGATACGTTGTGTATACATGAGAGAACGGTCTTCTATTTTACTTGTGTGTGTGTGTGAGAGAGAGAGGAGAATCTGTAACACAACAACCATCTCTCTCGTTTCGTGCGTCCCTCGCACGATCGCATGTAACACATGCATCAACGTGCACATTTTGACACCCTCACCCGGCCCCTGCCCACCTCAAGGCCCGCACATCGCTCTCTATCTCGCACACACAATCTCTTCGTGAATACCCTGTTTAGCATGTAGCTTTCCATCACATACACACACACACACCCTCCCCCGAGCACACAATTCATCCCCATCCAAGGTTATATGGCGATCACTCTTGCTTTGGGCTTCTCTGCATCCCAGCATGCACAACACCTCAATCTTCAAAGAGGGCATCGAGGAGATCGAAGATGGCGACCAGGGGCCATTTGGAAGCAGGATGATGTGATGACGGCTGACTGACTCCTCCCACCCTCTCTCTCTCTCTCTCTCTCTCTCTCTCTCTCTCTCTCTCTCTCGTACAAAAATACCAATCCCTCTCTCCCCCGCACAAATTTATCAATCCCTCAACCCACGAGATCCTTCCCCTCTCGTCCATGATTTTCCAGCTCTCTCATCAAACCTGTTGTCTCTTCTCCTTCCACGTGTACAGAATCCAGATGCACACGCATCTCACGTATATTACATGTCTCCATCTTTCTCATAGACCTAACTTCTTCCTGTCTCTTTCTCTCTCTATCTCTCTCTCTGTTTCGTTAGGTTTGTCTCCTACTCTCTCGTCCACATACATACAATCTTTCCTGCCCTATCTGCTCCATCTTCGCAAGCTCTCTCTGCACGTTACATTCACACATTGGGATATGTTCAAAATGTTGCTTTTATAATGGCTGATGTAGAGTTATTGTTGGTTTTGTTGCATCCTACAAAGTAATAACTATGAAATGCATTTTGATTGTCATTTGACTGGGATTATGCGAGTTTGAGCATGTTGTGAAGTACTATAGACCTCGTATACATCTTGGAATTCGACAATGATTGTAACTATTGAATTGTATAGACCATTACATTCGAAGTCAGTAGCCTAATATATTTAATTCACAATTTCAACAAATGATTAATTCACTACATACTAAGAAAACAAATGTGTACACCCTCCGTTTTTATTAAGTCCGCGTATTAACATTGTTCAAAGTCAAGTTTTGTAAACTCTCAGAAAGTTTATAACAAAAAATATTAACATATACAATAAAAAATAAATACCATTAGATTCATTATTGAATGTACTTTCACATCATACATATCTTTTATGGTAAATATTTATATTTTTCTATAAACTTGGTCAAACTTTAGGAAGTTTGACTTTGGTCAAACCTAATATGCAGAGTTTACTAGTACTGCTCGCTAGTTGCTTAGCCGGATCACCCAACACACCACACGGGGAGTTCAGTGTCACAAAATTTTGAGGTCCGCGGGAAAATCTCCCGCGACCCTGATTCGAGCAATGGGAAGTTACCATCATAGCCTTCGGAACAGGCCTACAGATGACGGTTGGTAGGGGGCTGTTTTCGTAACTTCAGGTTCACCCTACCCAGCCAACCCCACCCCGGCACCCAGAGTAGTACACCTGAATACACCCCATTTTCTATCCCCACCGCAAAATAGACTTCTCCACAGCACCACAGCCTTCGTGCTCCTCTCCTTCTACATCGGCACACTCATCCACCGCAGCACATCTGCCTCATCGACGACCTCGTACGCCACACTGGAGCGGGTCCACCGTCGTCGTCGTACACGAAGCCCCTTCCCCGGCACCGTCTTCCACGGTCTCGGATCTGCTTCCCGGAAGCCGACGCCAAGCGCAGAAGCACCACTGTCGTGGACAATGAACTGACTCCCGTTGTCGACCATGCCTCACACAGGCCGCCGCGACCATCGTTCTCCTCCTCGATTGGTAATGTGTGTATTGAATCACTTAGCAGTACATGTGCAGTTCCAATTTTGTTCATACCTACCCTTCAAATTTCCTAGGTGCTATTGTTCCCGTAAAAGTAATTGGTTATAGCCTCCATTGTCCAACAGAATATCATCTTGTAATTGTGCGTCGCTCCCAGATCGCTATTTGTGCTTGGTAGGTTTTCATACGCAACCGTAGTGTGGCAAATGATGGTAAGTTTTTTAGAACTAGCAAGATGCCCATGCGTTGCACGCATCAAGATGCATTTGTATGAGTAGTTTATCTTGTGGGAGAAAAGGATGAACAAGGGAAGGCCTTATTTGCAATTCTGGAGAGGGGTGTGGGTATCTTTTTGCAAAATTGCCATTGTTTCCTTCCTATCTGTCAGATATAACTCGGATGGCCTATATAAATCAGAGTAGTATATTTTTCTTGCCATGTTGAGATTTTAAAACCACAAGTGCGAACATGCAAAGGAGCAATGAAGACCATACACGGGATATTGGGGACATCTTCAAGGAGCATGGCAAGTTCAAGAGGAGCTGCACCGAACCTGTAAAACAAGCTTTAGTAAGTAACACCCTTTCAATTACTTTCGTTTAGCCTCGTGTTCTTCGATGTGTATATGTTGTAGTTTCTGTTTCTCTTAAGCCTCGTGTTCTTTGATGTGTAATAAGAAGAGTCTTGATCGTCCTAATGCTTTCGTTTTTAGCTTGATGTAGGAAGTGGGTGTTCTCACCTTGTAGTATGTTTTTATATTTTTCCTTTTGAATTCACTTCTCCAGATTATGTTTATCCGCTTCTACTAAATGGATCAGGTTGCTCGAGTATTGATCTAAAAAAAGTAACTTCAGTTCGGGATGCAGTTCTGCAAGGAGGAAGTATGGTCAACCTCGAGATCATGTTTCAGAATGAGGTTGGATTACACACAAGGTGCCGTTCCCTAATGATCTTTGGATTAGACACAAGGTGCAAATTCCCAGATGATGCTGGATTACACACAAGCCAGGTGGAGTCGTCATCTATTCCTCCTCGTGGCTCTAGTTGTAGCGACCAGACCACAAACAGTCTAATCTCTGTGCTCATTGTCATCCACGGATCGAGAATCCGACACCACACAATACTCGAAGGATTTATAACAGAGTAGCAATCACACACTTATTACAATCGAATGTCTCAAGAGAGAACTTAATAAAATAAAAATGGCTTAAGGCCATCTAAATACGATAACAGCAGAAGACTTGGAAGAATAAGCGAGTCCATCAACTCCAACAGCATCACTGAGTATAGAACCACGACCTAAGCACCATACTCGTCGTCTGAAAAGTCGGCAACATGAAACGTTGCAGCCCGAAAACGGGTCAGCACATGGAATATGCTGGCAATGTAACACATAAAGAATAATGGATGAATAAGCCTATACTACATGCATATATGGCTGGTGGAAAGCTCTACGGTTATAGTTTTTGCGAAAAGCCAATTTTTCCCTACTACAAAGGAATAAATTTATTTAACTATCATGGTGGTTGTTAAACATTGAGAATGGTTTACAGCATTCTCAATCCCAATTAAAAGTACTCACTAAAAACCCAACAATATTAATTAGAAGTAACATGATGAGATTCACATGATATCCAAGTACTAGATACTCAAGATGTCCATAACCGGGGACACGGCTAACCATGATTAGTTTATACACTCTGCAAAGGTTTCCGCACTTTTCCCCACAAGAATCGATCGCCTCCGTTGGATTTCTCGCACTACATGATGTTTGAGAAACAGATGACCGAGACATAGTCTTTCGGAAGCGCTAGCACCTTACATGTGGGTAGACCAGTACACCTACTTTCCCCTACATCTCATAGTCTACCCGTAAGAGTTCGCACAACTTAATCAACTATGCCAGAGCCCATAATGGCTTGTGGCTGCAGACGGAAGTTTCTAGTTTGAATAATCTCATGATCCGTTTGGGCCTGGGTGGCGGTCCAAAGAAAAACAGGCAAGTCCTGATGGAAACCAGGTGCCTCAATCCACCCAAATGTGTGTTTAAGTTGTCACCTTAAATAAACCATTAAATAACAATCTCACATCTGTCATGGATACACTCACCCAATCCACGTCTACTAGCATGGCATGGCATAATAAGCAAACGTAGAAGTAACTCCCAAGGGTTTGATAATAAAACAGGTAATAGGTACTACCTCAACTACTTCCCAAAACCCACAATTTAATTAGATCCTAATCATGCAATGTTTGAGGATTGATCTAATGCAATAAAAACTGGGTATGAGAAGAGGTATGATCAAAGTGTTACCTGCCTAGCTGATGATCCGCGAAACCTAGAGACTCGAAGTAACAGGCGGCGCACTCCGGGTATTCTATCGCAGACAAACAAACAAGCATACAATAAGTACTCATCTAATGCACAGGTAAAACTCAAATAGATCTAACCAGATAGTTCAACTTAAGAACTCCGGTTTGCAAAAAGAATCAAATCAAACGAAGCAACGAAAGTCAAACGACGAAAGAAAACAGCTCCGTTTTTACTAATCTGGATCTAAGTCAAATTTTACAGAAGAAAAAACTTGTTTAAGTTGGTTATTCGGAAAGAGAGTTTCGAGACGAAACTCCAGGCGCTTGAATCGCCTGATTCCGGCAAACGAGCGAAAAGGTATACTAAAACGAAAATCGTATGAGGAATCGCGATCAGAAAATTCGCGAAATAAATCCGAGAAAAAGAAAAACGACGAATAGGTTAACGAACGGACGTTCTTAACTAAACTAATCTGACGAACGCGTTCGTTAAGAACGAACGAACAAATGAACGTTCGCTAATTAACCTAACCGAAAAAAACCGAAACTAAAAACATTGAAAACTAAAAAAACCGAAAATAAACCGAAGAAAAACCGCCCGGTTTTTAGAAAAACCGGCGGCACGGTTTACAAGGCGGTGGCGAACCTCGGCGAGCATGCGGCGGTGGGTCCGCGACGGCGTCCGGCGACAATGGGCGGCAATGGCGGCGGCGGCGGATCGGGCCTTGGCGGATCGGCTAGGGTTAGGGTTTGGTGGGGCGGGTGGGCCGGCGGCGGCTCGGTGGGCTGGGGCGGGGCGGTTTGGTGGGCTGGGGCGGTGCTTTTTATAAGTACCCCCCGAGCGGAGTCCCGCTCGGGCACGGCCCAAGGTCGGTTGCACGTTTTTTTAAATATTCCGCGCAGAAGAAAAATAAAAATAAAAACTAAACGGACTCCAAAAATCCCGAAATAAATTTTCCCCGGCTTCTAAAATCAAGCCGGACTAGATGAACATTTATTTTGGGCCTAAATGCAATTTTGAAAAACGCGCATTTTTCCTAAATTCAAATAAAATGGCAAAAAACTCCAAAATAAAATCTTATTTGATTTTATTATTAAATATTCATTATTTCTTTATTTTGGGAAAGTCATTTTATTCCCTCTCTCATATTTTGATAGTAGAAATAATTGAAGAGAAAATAATTAAAATCAAATGATCCTATTTTCAAAATTTGAGAAAACTCAAATATGAAAATAGCGAAATCCCCAACTCTCTCCGTGGGTCCTTGAGTTGTGTAGAATTTCTAGGATCGAGCAAAAATGCAACGAAAAATATGATATGCAATGATGCTCTATGTATAACATTCCAAATTGAAAATTTGGGATGTTACAAACCTACCCCCTTAAGATGAATCTCGCCCTCGAGATTCGGGTTGGCTAGAAAATAGGTGAGGGTGGTCCTAAGCAAATCTTCCTCTCGCTCCCGGTGGCTTCATCCTCGGTGTGGTGGCTCCACCGAGCTTTGCAAAACTTAATGACCTTTTGCGGGTGACTCGGTGGCAAACTCGAGAATCTTAAGCGGTTTCTCCTCGAGGTCAAATCATCATTCAACTGAATCGCCTCTAGTGGCACAAGATCTCTCGGTGGTATATCAGCCATCTCTGCGTGACACTTCTTCAACTGAGATACATGGAACACATCATGAACTCCTGACAATCCTTCGGGTAGTTCCAACTTGTACGCAACTTCTCCCATGCGTTCCAAAACACGATAAGGTCCTACAAATCGTGGCGCTAACTTTCCTTTAACACCAAAACGCTTAACTCCTCGAAGTGGCGATACTCGAAGATAAACTCTGTCTTCGACTTCGTATTCTGTCTCCTTGCGTTTTGAGTCTGCATAGCTCTTGTGTCTTGACTGGGCTACCTTGAGCCTATCACGAATTAACTTTACTTTCCGTTCAGACTCCTTAATCAAATCCGGTCCAAACAACTGGCGGTCTCCAACTTCATTCCACAACAACGGGGTCCTGCACCTCCTTCCGTACAAGGCTTCGAAAGGTGCCATCTTCAAACTGGTTTGGTAACTGTTGTTATAAGAAAACTCCGCATACGGCAAGTTGTCATCCCAACTTGATCCATAATCCAAAGCACAAGCTCTAAGCATATCCTCCAAAATCTGGTTGACTCTCTCGGTTTGTCCATCATGCGTGGATGAAAAGCTGTGCTAAACTCCAGCCTGGTTCCCAAAGTTTCGTGCAACCGCTTCGAACTTTGAGGTGAATTGGGTTCCTCTATCGTCACGATACTCCTCGGAACTCCATGCAAGCATACAATCCTGGTCATGTATATCTTAGCCAATTTAGCCGCTTGTAGGTAGTCTTTACTAGAATGAAATGAGCTACCTTCGTCAAACGATCGACTACAACCCAAATCGAGTCATAGCCTGAACGGGTCCTGGGCAATCCCGTGATGAAATCCATACCTAGTTTATCCCACTTCCATTCGGGTATAGGCAATGGTTGTAACAATCCTGCTGGCTTCTGATGTTCTGCCTTCACCCTCTGACATACATCACAAACTGCTACGTACTCTGCAATATCCTTCTTCATTCCGGTCCACCAGAAAGTATCCTTCAAATCCAAATACATCTTGGTATTTCCTGGGTGAATCGAATATGGTGAATCATGTGCCTCTTGTAGAATCAACTTCCTGATCTCCGGGTCATTGGGCACATAAACACGGTCTTCAAACCATAGGGTATCGTGCTCATCCTCACGAAATCCCTTAGCCTTTCCATCGCTCATTTTCTCCTTTATAGAGGCAATCTCTTTGTCAATCTTCTGAGCTTCCCTGATCTTGTCCATCAAGGTTGACTGAATCTCCAATGCTGCTACATAGCCTCGTGGAACTATTTCCAAACATAGCTCCCGAAATTCCTCGGATAATTCCTTTGGTAAACCTCCGGTCATTAGGATGTTAACATGACTCTTACAGCTCAACGCGTCTGCTACAACGTTAGCCTTTCCGGGGTGATAATGTAATCTCATATCGTAATCTTTAATAAGCTCCAACCATCTCCTCTGCCTGAGATTTAGCTCCTTCTGCGTGAAGATGTACTTCAAACTCTTGTGATCCGTATACACCTCACAAAGATTTCCAATGAGGAAATGTCTCCATGTTTTCAACGCATGCACTACGGCTGCTAACTCCAAATCATCTGTGGCATAGTTTAATTCGTGAGGTTTCAGCTGTCGTGAAGCATACGAAACAACTCTTCCCTCCTGCATAAGCACTGCTCCAAGTCCTCGACGTGAAGCGTCGCAATAAACCTCGTAATCCTTGATTTGGTCTGGCAGGATTAATATTGGTGAGGTAACCAAACGCTTCTTCAACTCTTGGAAACTAGTCTCACACTCCTCAGTCCAAATAAACTTGGTATCCTTCTTCAACAATTCTGTCATAGGCTTCGCAATCCTTGAGAAATTCTCAATGAATCTCCGGTAGTATCCTGCGAGTCCAAGAAACTCCGGATCTCTCCAACTGTTGTTGGCGCTTCCCAGTTTGTCACGGTGGCAACTTTAGTGGGGTCTACTGCTATACCTTCTCCGGATATAACATGTCCGAGAAATCCAACTTCCTTCAACCAAAACTCACACTTGCTGAACTTGGCATATAACTGGTGTTCTCTGAGCTTCTCGAGTACCAAACGCAAGTGTTCCTTATGTTCCTCCTCATTTTTCGAGTAAACCAAAATATCATCAATGAACACCATGACGAACTTATCCAAAAACTCCATAAGCACTTTGTTCATCATGTTCATAAAATAGGCAGGTGCGTTAGTCAGACCAAATGACATAACGGTATACTCATACAGCCCGTACCTGGTGGTAAAAGTCGTCTTAGGTATATCCTGCTCTCGAATCTTCAACTAATGGTACCCTGATCGCAAATCGATCTTGGGAAACACCTTAGCTCCTTGCAATTGGTCAAACAAGTCATTGATCATCGGTAGTGGGTACTTGTTCTTAATGGTCACTTCATTCAATCCACGATAATCAACAACCATTCTTAATGATCCATCCTTCTTCTCCACTAGAAGTACTGGTGATCCCCAAGGCGAAGAACTTGGGCGAATAAAACCTTTATCCAGTAACTCCTTAATCTGCTTCTTAATTTCCTCCAAATCTTGGGCTGGCATCCTATACGGTCTCTTAGATATCAGCCCCGTGCCTGGCAGTAGTTCAATCAGAAACTCAATGTCCCTATCCGGTGGCATGCCTGGCAACTCTTCTGGGAACACATCAGGGAAATCCCTTACCACTGGTACTTCCTCCTACACAACTCCTGATAAGGAATTTACATGTGCCCTTCTCGGCTCATGCCGTGATACATACTTGATTCTCCTTCCTTCTGGTGTCGAAAGCAAAATTGTCTTGCTGGCGCAATCGATGTTTCCTCCATACATCAACAACCAATCCATACCAAGAATTACATCCAAACCTTGGGATTCCAATATAATTAAATCCGTTGGGAAAACATGCCTCCCTATACTTAATGGCACTTGAAAACATCCTTGACTGGCCATATACTCCGCTCCCGGTGAGCTTACTAGCATGGGTGTCTTAAGAGTTCTAGTGGGCAGGCTAAACTTATCCACAAATCCCCTTGATATGTATGAATGTGATGCACCAAGATCAAAAAGAACAAGCTGCGATAAATGACTTAACCAAAACTTACCTATTACTCCATCTGGCTGAGCTTCAACCTCCTCCACAGTAACGTGGTTCACTTGTCCTCTGTTGAAAGAGTTCGGCTTCTTTCCTGAGCTTCCATTGCCATTACCATTTTGGCCTTCTGGACAATCATTTGCATAATGCCCAGTCTTGCGGCACTTAAAACAAGTGATGTGGCTCAGGTCTACCTTGGATGGTGTTGACGGGTTGGTGCGGTTTTGTCCATTGCTTCCTCCATTCCCGTTTCCATTCTTTGTGCCATTATGATTGTGCAAGCTACCTCCTCCGTGGGTATGCTGAAATTGTCCTCCTGTCTTCGGGTAAGCGAAATTCTGCTTGAGCTCGAGTTATTCTTCCGTGTCCATACTTTTCTTGCGATTGTCAATCTGCTGCTGCTTCCCTTCAATCATAAGAGCACGATCTACTAACTCCTGGTAGTTATTGAAGGTGGCTACCATCAACTGCATGCTCAGCTCATCATCCATCCTTCTAGAAACTTCTCCTACTTAGTCTGCATCCGTAGTAACGCTATCCGGGGCATAACGTGCTAACTTCTGAAATCATCCACATCTCGCCAACTGTTCGTCCTCCTTGGCGCAAGTTATGAAACTCATCTTCTTCATGGCCATAGCTCCTGCTGAAACATGGGCGAGACGGAAAGCTTTGTGAAACCGATCCCATGTGGCGGTGTCTCTGAGGTAAGTGGTCTGAAATTCTCCCACCATGCTGCTGCGGGTCCTTCAAGCTGATGTGCGGCAAATTTCACCCTTTCTCCATCTGTACATCCTGCAGTGGTCAACTCCCTCCCTATCTTACAGAGCCAATCATCTGCAACAATCGGCTCGGTGCTATTGGAAAACACCGGCGGATTCAGCCTAAAGAAACGGGTCAAATGGTCAACAGGTGGTGGTGGGTTGTTGTTGTTGTTGTTGCCTTGGTTCTGTACCAATGTTTGAATCAAGGCATTCTGCTGCTGAATCAACTGAGTGATCTCTGGCGGGAAAACAAATCCGGGGTCGCGTCTCGGAGGCATCTGAGGGTTTATAGAAAATACGAGAGTTAAGAATAGAATGAGTTCTAGAGAGAAACACTACCCATATGCACATGAGACAAATCACACAATATCACTCCAATCAATTCAAACAAGGGCATACAACGATCTATCTACCGTTACAAAGTGCTGGAACTAAAACTAATTTAAAATGGGGGAAATCTACTACTGTTATGGTGGTCAACTAGAAAAACTGCTCCGATGAAGACTCCATGATATCTGCTCCAGCTTCATCTTCGAAATCATCATCACTAGGATCAGAATCGGTGTCGTCGATGATGATGTAGTTCTCTGGACAGGTGCAATCTTCATCTTCTCCTCCGGGTGCTGAATTTCCCATGAGTTCTTCAATCTTCTCCTTAAGATCGCCATTTTGTCCCACTAGAGCTACAATCTCCTCCATGTAGTCCTTGCGAGTGGCCTTCGGTTCTCCTTCTAGTTCGATAATCTTGGCTTTTCCTGTCTTCAACTCCATCATGTCTGCGCACATCTGGTTCTCCTGGCGTTGAATTTGCTGATTTAACTCATGGATGAAAGCTGCAATGGATCAATCCTTCTTAGTGCCAACTATCTCCCATTGTTCATCTCGGCGCCCACAAATCTGGTAGATAGTATCCTTGAGGTCTTCTTTGTAAACTTCTCCAATGCGCCCCATGGTTATGTGAGCTGCCATGCTCTTTCCCAGACTCCAGGTTGGTGCATTGAAAACACACTCTATGGGCTCCGTGGATCGGCGCAAACGTCCTTCCGGAACTTGAGCTTGAATCTTCCAGCTTCTTCTTAGGGTAAAGTGGAATTGTAGGTCCCGTGAAGCTTGGTATTCTGATGTTTAGGTACTTAGTTACTTCCTTCAGATGTCGCCCAAAGGGTGTATCTTCATCCGCTGGGTGAACTTGATCCTCGCTTAGTCATCCTAAAAGAGTAGAAAAGATGAGGAGTTAGAAATGAGAAGAGAGTAGTGATCTAGGGCTTTAGCTTAATGGTCGTGGTGTCCTACGATCGGCGGTGCTCGATACCATCTTTGTAGCGACCAGACCTCAAGCAGTTAGATCTCGTGCTCGATGTCATCCTCGGATCAAGAATGCCGACACCACACAATACTCGAAGGATTTATAACAGAGTAGCAATCACACACTTATTACAATCGAATGTCTCAAGAGAGAACTTAATAAAATAAAAATGGCTTAATGCCATCTAAATACGATAACAGCGGAAGACTTGGAAGAATAAGCGAGTCCATCAACTCCAACGGCATCACTGAGTATAGAACCACGACCTAAGCACCATACTCGTCGTCTGAAAAGTCTGCAACATGAAACGTTGCAGCCCGAAAACGGGTCAGCACATGGAATATGCTGGCAAAGTAACACATAGAGAATAATGGATGAATAAGCCTATACTACATGCATATATGGCTGGTGGAAAGCTCTACAGTTATAGTTTTTGCGAAAAGCCAATTTTTCCCTACTACAAAGGAATAAATTTATTTAACTATCATGGTGGTTGTTAAACATTGAGAATGGTTGACAGCATTCTCAATCCCAATTAAAAGTACTCACTAAAAACCCAACAATATTAATTAGAAGTAACATGATGAGATTCACATGATATCCAAGTACTAGATACTCAAGATGTCCATAACCGGGGACACGGCTAACCATGATTAGTTTATACACTCTGCAGAGGTTTGCACACTTTTCCCCACAAGACTCGATCGCCTCCGTTGGATTTATCGCACTACATGATGTTTGAGAAACTGATGACCGAGACATAGTCTTTCGGAAGCGCTAGCACCTTACATGTGGGTAGACCGGTACACCTACTTTCCCCTACATCTGCTAGTCTACCCGTAAGAGATCGCACAACTTAATCAACTATGCCAGAGCCCATAATGGCTTGTGGCTGCACACGGAAGTTTCTAGTTTAAATAATCTCATGATCCGTTTGGGCCTGGGTGGCGGTCCAAGAAAAACAGTAAGTCTGATGGAAACCAGTGCTGAATCCACCTGATGTGTGTTTAAGTTGCCACCTTAAATAAACCATTAAATAACAATCTCACATCTGTCATGGATACACTCACCCAATCCACGTCTACTAGCATAGCATGTCATAATAAGCAAACGTAGAAGTAACTCCCAAGGGTTTGATAATAAAACAGGTAATAGGTACTACCTCAACTACTTCCCAAAACCCACAATTTAATTAGATCCTAATCATGCAATGTTTGAGGATTGATCTAATACAATAAAAACTGGGTATGAGAAGAGGTATGATCAAAGTGTTACTTGCCTTGCTGATGATCCGCGAAACCTAGAGACTCAAGTAACATCTGGCGACTCGGGTATTCTATCGCAGACAAACAAACAAGCATACAATAAGTACTTATCTAATGCACAGGTAAAACTCAAATAGATCTAACCAGATAGTTCAACTTAAGAACTACGGTTTGCAAAAAGAATCAAATCAAACGAAGCAACGAAAGTCAAACGACGAAAGAAAACAGCTCCATTTTTACTAATCTAGATCTAAGTCAAATTTTACAGAAGCAAAAACTTGTGTAAGTTAGTTATTTGGAAAGAGGGTTTCGAGACGAAACTCCAGGCGCTTGAATCGCCTGATTCGGACAAACGAGCGAAAAGTTATACTAAAACGAAAATCGGATCAGAAATCGCGATCAGAAAATTCGCGAAATAAATCCGAGAAAAAGAAAAACGACGAACGGGTTAACTAAACTAATCTGACGAACACGTTCGTTAAAAAGGAACGAACGAACGAACGTTCGCTAATTAACCTAACAGAAAAAAACCGAAACTAAAAAAACCGAAAATAAACCGAAGAAAAATCGCGGTTTTTAGAAAACCGCGACACGGTTTACGAGGCGACAATGAACCTCGGTGAGCATCTTGGCGGGTCCCGCGACGGCGGGCGGTAATGGCGGCGACGGTGGGCGGGCGGCGGATCCGCGGCGGCGGCGCGGATCGGCTAGGGTTAGGGTTTGGTGGGGGGTGGGCGGCGGCGGCTCGGTGGGGGTCAAGGGGCGGTTTGGTGGGTTTCAGCACCGGGCGGCGCTTTTATAAGTGCCCTCGAAGCGAGTCCCGCGGCACGGCCAAAGGTCGGTTGCGCGTTTTTTTTTAATATTCCACGCAGAAGAAAAATAAAAAGAAAAACTAAACAGACTCCAAAAATCCCGAAATAAACTTTCCCCGGCTTCTAAAATCAAGCCGGACTAGATGAACATTTATTTGGGGCCTGAATGCAATTTTGAAAAACGCGCGTTTTTCCTAAATTCAAATAAAATGGCGAAAAACTCCAAAATAAAATCTTATTTGATTTTATTATTAAATCTTCATTATTTCTTTATTTTGGGAAAGTCGTTTTATTCCCTCTCTCATATTTTGATAGTAGAAATAATTGAAGAGAAAATAATTAAAATCAAATGATCCTATTTTCAAAATTTGAGAAAACTCAAATATGAAAATAACGAAATCCCCAACTCTCTCCGTGGGTCCTTGAGTTGTGTATAATTTCTAGGATCGAGCAAAAATGCAACAAAAAATATGATATGCAATGATGCTCTATGTATAACATTCCAAATTGAAAATTTGGGATGTTACACTAGTAAAGGCTGAAAGAAAGCGTGCAGCAGCCCTTGAGAATGTAGCTGAGTTCCTGAAGAAGTGAAAAGAGCAATCAGATGCTCTCTTCACCCATGCCAAAGAAGAGATGGAAGAAGCCAGAAATAAGCTAGCAGAGGCAGAGCAGGCTAGGCGTGTCTTGCTATCTAAAACTGTTGTCAATACAAAAATTCCTTCATAGTAGTTAGGTTCAAATGTTTATCCAGTCAGCGTGCCTGTTGTGATGTTCGTGCATCTACTGATGTGGCACAAAATATTTTTTCGGGTCATGTAATAACAGCAATTACTTTCCAAACAATAACAGACGAAGCATTGGACATGGTATAGTTCACGCGCAAGCCCGACATTCCAAGTTCAACTTCCACATCAAACACATGTTCACAGATATCTGCACATTCATACATAATGTCCACAACCATGATTCACTTCAAAGCCAAAAAAATTGAGGAGAGTTATGAATAAAGCAAAACCTCTAGTTCTTGCTACCAGTGCGAGCAAAACAAGTCAAGACCATGCATAATTAATTATATTTTGGTCATTTTTTTTGTTCTAAAATGCCGGCCGGCTCGCGGAAGGACGTGTTGCCGGCACATGGCGGATTCAATGAAGGCAGGAGGGGCAGTCTGAAGCTGACTGCATGCGGTGAGGAGGCGTGTTCAGCTGGTGCGTCGGCCGGCGCGCCGGTTCAATGCCTGCGCTATGAGAGGTCGCGTCCGTGTCAGAGCAATCACTCCCTCCAGTTCTTTTTATTTGGGTATAACAAAATCTCGTTTTCCATTGACGTTTTACAAGTAAAATTCGTGGACAAACTTTGACCCAAAATACGATGGGGACTAGTAAACCAGAACAGAGGTAGTAGTTTTTTTAATCAAAGAAGGGTTTCCCCCTTCTGATTTTCATTACTGAAAACCAACATCTAAATCTAAACCATAGTATTTGCCCTAGAACTACCAGGTTCAACATCTTGCAACGTAAACCCATACAACCATACGCCAAGGAGGTACGTAGTACTATGAATTCCATTTTCGCTCCATACCAATCGTTCTAAAAACTACTTAGTACTTATAACGTGCCATTGAAAATCGGAACTCTTAACCCCACTAAAAAAATGATTTTTTTAAACGTGGCTACTCGATCTGTGGCAACTGGCGAGCCACCGCCTCCAAGTCGTTCACCTGTGGTCCCGACCATCAACTCCTACGGATCAAATTATCATGCGAGCTGACTATTCCTACAAAGGTGCGCTCCACCACGTACCCGGTACCCGCGAATGCAGCAATCGTTCACCTAGGATTTGAGGGTTTATTTTTTAACGTTGCCTTTACGTAACACTCATGTGTGCGAGACAGCGAGAGACCGACTGCGTGTGTGCGCCTCCACCGTTTGTTTGGTGTCCAAAAAATTATAATAACTACTAGCAATGTACCAATGCGTTGCCACACGATCAGAGTAGATTAATACATATTCACCGATTTGATATAAAAAAGTCTAGTTTTGAAATACGTATATCACTAAAAAATGTTATGTTTTACTCAAAATATATTCCTTTGGCGGTTTTGATGAGATAAGGGAGGAATGTTGTTGGTTTCAAGATTTGAGAAGTGGTATATGTCTAATTTCTACTCTTACTAGCAAGATGACCGTGCGTTGCATGGAACATCAAGATCTTGTGGGAGAAAAGGATGAACGAGGGAAGGCCTTATCTGCAAATGTGGAGAGGAGTGCGGGTAAATTGACATAGTTTCCTTCCTATCCGTCAGATATAAATCGGACGGCCTATATTGCAGGATGGCAGGCCCACCATCATCACCAACTCTGTTTTTTATCCCTACTCTTATAAAAAGCATAGTCGGTGATGATCGTGTGCTTGCCATCCTGCAATATAGGCCGTCCGATCTATATCTGAAAGATAGGAAGGAAACTATGGCAATTTTGCAAAAGATACCCACACCCCTATCCACACTTGCAAATAAGGCCTTCCCTTGTTCATCCTTTTCTCCCACACGATAAACTACTCATACAAATGCATCTTTATGTTACGTGCCACGCATGGGCATCTTGCTAGTTGTTGCAAAAAGCACATGTGTGTGTGAGAGAGAGGGAGAGAGGAGGAGGACGGAGTGCATCTGTGACAAAGACACAAAGAGTGTGTGTGCGAGAGGTATCAGCTTAAAATGAGGCGATAGTGTGTGTGTGTGCATGATCGAGAGGGCGTGTCTCAAGAAGGGAAGAAAAATCTACATAGATACAAGGAGCGGGAGAGAGACATGTATGCGATAGTGGAAGCACGAGTGTGCGGGTGTATAAACCTATCTAGAGGCTAGTCGATAAATGTTTGTGAGAGAAATACAAGTCGGGGGTGCGAAAGCGAGAGTTTGTGTGTGAGAGAGAGACGGTAGTTGGGAAGGGGAGTGGAAGCAGGAGTTGTGTGTGTGAGAGAGAGGGAGGGGAGGGGGAGTTTGTCTGATCGGTAAACAAAGGAATAAAGTCAGTCTAGGACGAAGACAAAAAGGAGACCGCAACAAATGTTGTGTCTATAGGGGGAGAGAGAGTAATTTTAGTGGTATGATTCATATCTAGAGACGTATAGGGTGTGTGAAAGAATCCCATAGAGAGAAACACAAAGTGAAAGACGAGTGGAGACTGTGTGTGTGGCGGTGAAAAATAAAGCTTATGTACCTAGTGATACGAGAGAACGGTAGAGACGTGAGAGATAATGAAAACCGTGTAATGTATAATGATAGGGAGAGTGTGACACTTCTCAAGGGAGACGTCGAGATACCATGTTTGCGAGGATAGGAGAAACATGAAGTGAGCGTGCGGGTGAGCTGGAGAAAAGAGAGTGATAGCTACATGAAGGAGCATGCATGCGAGAGAGATGGGCATGAAAGGAGTGAACATAAAAGGATTCAAATATTTGAATTGAGATGATGATACATGTAATCCATACTCGAACCAAAATTGATCTATCAAACATGCATACTCATATGAATTCACGCGCATCTATGTTATTTAATATGTAGATATTACTGATCCATACATTTTAGTAGAACATAATTTGGTTTAATTTTTTGAATTCAACCTTATGATTTTGAGATCATTGTATTTGTAAATCATATTATACATATAAAGGATCAAAATTCTTTGTTGTGCTTTTGAAAGTATATATAAAAAGATGATGTATATAGAATTTTATTCCAATCGAAAATGGATCCTACCAAAAAAATAGAATACAAACAGGATTCGATTGAGTTGGCACGATAAACGTGCACTCTGCAAAATTTGAGCGAAGCGGGAAAGTCATGAGAATCTTTCAAACCAAAATCTACTAGATGGAAATTACTTCGCCTATCCACATCACGCAAAGCCTATCTCGCCGATTTCTATAGGTTTCGATAGGGGTAGGTTTGTAATTTCACTCAAACGTGACATAACCTCTCACCCGGATTCATACACGGTGGGCGCCAAAACAAGTGTGTCCTCGGTCAAATCGACTCCTCCCGATTCATACACGGTGGGCGCCAAAAACAAACTCTCATCAGCAAATATTCGATGTATGCGAGATTACCGTCCTATCCCCAACCGACTAATATTGTTGTGATGTAGGAAATTTGAAACGGGGGCTAAGTTGTAAATTTCCTCGCATTTGAGACAAGTGCGCCCTGAAGACATGGTTCCCCCCTTCCTCTCCACCTCCATTTCCCCATTCGTACTCTGTGGGCGCCAAAACACACTCTCCACCCCAGCCTCCTCCGTCCGCCACCCCATACACCGCTGTCCTCCTCCACCATGTCGGAGCTGATACCCCGACGCCGCCGTCCATTACAAGAGATCGACCCTCTCATCCACGGCTTCAGACCGGGATCCTTGCATCCCGTCCTCTCGCTTCATCCCCGCCATTGTCCACCTTGTCGGCGCCGTTCCTACGACCGTATCGTCCACCGCGCCCTGCCGCCACCGTCTACCCTCCTAGATCTGCTACCACGCCACCGACAGCCATCGCTACCGCAGCATCGTCAAATTCTCAGGAGATGCTACATGGCGCCATACCAGAGACTCTTTCGTATCTGCTCAACTTATTTATCACAGAAGAAAATAGATCGCCACTGCTTTACTCTGATTTATTGTCCATCACTTACTTGCTAGTTGAAAGCAAACATTGGTTGCGAAGTTGCCTTTGTCTGGTTTGCACCTTCAGATCCTCCATGGCACGCTCAACACTATACTCCTAATGCTTATGGTTTTCCCCTTCTATATTCCACACTAGTTAAATCATAGTAGACTAAATTTCAAAATTGGGTCAGTTGATTTTTCAGAGATCGCCGGAGTTCGCCAGTGCGAACGAAGGGGCTCGGGTGGGGACTTTGGTTGTGGGGGGGCGGTGGTGGGGCCTCGCCCAACGAAGAAAACTAGACGCGGGTGGGGGCGGGGGTGGCGGGTGTGGGTGGCGGAGGAAAACAGGCGGACCACCGGCGGCCCGTGCAGTGTTCTGTATGGGAAGAATCAGAGACGAGGAAGAAGAAGGGTTAGGAGACATAGGATCTTCATCCAACCGCCTGAAATGGTCATCTGACCCAAATGACAAAAGTCACGCGACTTGCATGCAGACATGCCTTTATATTCAGTACCATCATTTGTAACATCCCAAAATTCTAAATTTTGGAATGTTATAAACAAATAGATAGTTTTGGCTGATTGTTTGATTGATTGACTGAAAGTGAGTGAATTCAAACTTTTGAAAGTTAGATGAGAGGAATAAAAGGACTTTCCCAAACTTTCATTTTTCTTTTATGATCTTCGAATTCAAATTCTTTTCATCACAAAACCCTGGAGAGAAGATGACATGACTTCTTCCATTTATTTAAATGACAAGGGGTGTTGAAAATATTTGAGTTTCATTTGGAAAATATTTCCAATTCTGAAACTTTGTGCAACTCAATGATTTTCACGAGCGAAGATAAAATGACTTCTTCAAAACATATGAAATAGGAGTTGGTAGTTTCAAAGAATTAAAATTCAAAGTTCTTTTGAATTTAGTTTCAATTTGGAGTTATTGGAGTTTTATTCCAATTATTTTTCTCCAAAATAAAATATATGGAAAATAGGGTAACATGATTCCCTACATCAGAAAATTGGAGAGAAATTAATTTGAAGTCATTTTGGTATTTTTAAAATGATTTTTATTGGATTTTATTAGAGCTGAAACACTCTTTATTTTATTTGGATTTGTGTCTATTTTATTTGAAGCTAAAATAATATTCATCTTGTAGGAAATATTTTTTCTGCAAATTTTGATATATTATATGAATATATAAAAGTTTTAATTATTTTTGTTTTTATTTTTGTTCTGTGAAATTTTTTCTTTAAAAAAAAAACTGCAGCGCCTTGGGCCAAAGGCCCAAGCCGCTAGCCGCCGGCCGACCAAGGCCACAAGGCCATCGCGCACGCACCAAGCCAGGGAGCCGCTCCTTTTCCCAAGTCCTAGTAGGACTCTTTTCCTACTTCGCTTATTCCAGATCTATTCCTAGATCTATTTCCTCTTGTTTCCTAATCCTAATCTATTTCTTGTCCCCTACCCCAAGCAAAACCCTCCCTCCCCAATATAAATACCCAAGCACCCCCCCTCCAACACATCAAATCAACTCTCCTCTCCTCTCCTCTCCTCTCATGAAGAAGCAGAAGAAGAAGCCAGCCACCCTTGTGCCGCCGCTTCCACATAGCCGCCGCCACATAGCCATTGCCGCCATAGCCGCCCGCCATTGCCTTGCCGCTGCCGCCCGCCCTACGCCGCCACGCCGAGCCCCTCGCCTCATCGAGGTACTAGCCCCGCGCCGCGTCACGTTTTCTAGATCGGTTTTCTAGATCGGTTTTTCGTTTCGGTTTTCTTTCCGAAACCCTAGATCGGTTTTCTCGCCGGTTTTTCTTTCCGGTTTTGTTTAGCGAGCGTTCGCTCGATAGATTTTTCTTTTTATTTTTAATTTCCGTCATGGACCTATCCGTAGTATTATTAATCTTCAAACGCTCATAACTTTTTACTCGTAAGTCGGAATCCAACGAAACCAACGCCCACTTCTTCGTTATGATCTCCTCTATCCAGTAATACAACTCAAACATGTTTTTGAAAGTTTATAATTTGAATTCAAACAGATTTGTATTTGAACTTCGTTTGATCATAACTTGAGTTTCAGAATCCGATTTAGTTGATTCTTTTTGCTAATCGAAGCTCTTGACCTAAAACTTTCTGATAAGGCCAAATTCACATAATTTTGGTACTGTTAGAAATTGTTTTATGCTGCAAGAGTTATTTTATTTGGTTTTGACGTTTTCCGAATTGTTTTCTTCGTTCTTTCCGATCTTTTGAGTGATTGCTTATGTGTGGTTACTATTGCTTGATTACGATAGATTGACCGGAGTGTGACGAGTAGAACTATCAAGAGTTTTGAGTGCGAATCATCTTCATCAACTTTGCAGGCAAGTAACACTTGATTATATATTTTCTACTACCCAGTTTTTATGCATTATCCCTATTCCTCAAACACTTGCATGTTTAGGATCAACTTAAATTGTGGGATGGGAAGTAGATTGAGGTAGTACCCATTACCTGTTTTAATTATGAAACCTTGGGAGTTACTTCTACGTTTGCTTACTTGTGCTATGCTATGCCAGTAGACGTGGATTGGGTGAGTGATATCCATGACAGATGTGAGATTGTTAATTAATGGTTTATCTAAGGTGGCAACCTAAACACACATCTGGGTGGATCGAGGCACTGGTTTCCATCAGACTTGCTCTGTATTTCTTGGACCGCCACCCGTGCTCTAAGGGATCATAAGATTTTTCAAACTAGAAACTTCCGTGTGCAGCCACAAGCCAATATGGGATCCGCATAGTTGAGTAAGTTGTGCGAACTCTTACGGGTAGGCTAGCTGATGTAGGGGATGTAGGTTGGTACGGTCTACCCACATGTAAGGTGCTAGTGCTTCGAAAGACTATGTCTCGGTCATCCGCTTCTCAAACACCATGTAGTGCGAGAACCAAGCGGAGGCGATCGAGTCTTGTGGGGAAAAGTGCATAAACCTCTGCAGAGTGTACAAACTAATCATGGTTAGCCGTGTCCCGGTTATGGACAATTTTGAGTATCTAGTACCGGATATCCTGTTGATCTCATCATGTTACTTCTAATTAATATTGTTGGGTTTTAATGAGTACTTTTAATTGGGATTGAGGATGCTGTCAACCATTCTCAATGTTTCACAACCACCATGATAGTTAAATAAATTTATTCCTTTGAAGTAGGGAAAATTGGCTTTTCGCAAAAATCTGTAACCATAGAGCTTTCCACCAGCCATATATGCATGTAGTATAGCCTATTCTTTCATTACTCTCTATGTGTTACATTGCCAAGATATTCCATGTCTTGACCCAATTTTGGCTGCAACTTTTCATGTTGCAGAATTTTCGAACATTTAGTAAGTGATACGTTAGGGTTACGATTTCCTATACTCAACTTTGCCGTTGGTGTTGATGGGAATCCACAACCTTGTTGCTTCCGCTATATATTTGGATCGAGGTAATAGTATTTACGTTACTTTATACATGTGATTTACCTCTGTTATAAATCCTTCGAGTACCGTGTGTGTCAAAGATACCGATCCGTGGATGACACGAAGCACGAGACTTGATCCATTCGGTCGGGTCGCTACAAGATGGTATCGAGCACATGTTGACCAGAGGACGTGACCCTAGAAACCGATAAGCCCATAGGAAAGATTTTTCTCTACAACTTCATTTTCAAAAGATCTTTTACCTCTCTTCTCTTCGAGCTTATTCAAATATTCCTTTTAGTGAGACCATACCCTTTTCCTTTTGACCACTCAAGATTTGGTGATGAGACCACTCCAAGGAGACAAGATATCGGACAACTAAAGACCATTTGGAATGAAGATGATTTTACCGTAAACGGAAACTACAACGGTGAAGACTCAAGACTAGGAGATTTGAAGGCTCCAAATAAATTCGGATTTGTATGACCTAGGAAGGTTACGCTTATGGAACTTGGCAGACTATGGAAGTTATCAATAACCGAGATCAAGGTGTATCGGAGAAAGACCTGGAACATGGAGCATTAGAATTCAAAGCTTTGTCAGAAAACCCTAAGGCAGGAGATATCAACTATGGAATGATAGCTCATGAAAATGACAAGAGCGTAAACACGCTATCCATGATGTTATCGCCGCCTATGCTATTGTCACCGTGCGGAGTTAAGCATGCAGATGCATGGAAGGATTGATGGTAGAAAGCTGATGGAGCATCTATCTGCAAACGTTGGAGTTTTAACCTTAGCTGGTGTATCACCAGGATCTGGAGTATTACATGAAGAAGTTTAAGGTGTATCTGCAGGAAGCAGTATTTGATAAGGTAGCAGTTCGTGAAGAACTCAGGACCCAGAAGCTGAAAGTAGACAAGATGAAGGAGCAAAACATCGACATACCGGAGATTTGACAGTAACTGAAGGACAGTTGGATCATGGATCATGTCAAGGATGTTGAAACCGGCAGTTGGAACGTAACTGCAGAAATATTGAAGGACGTCGCGAGAGACTTCGCGTCAACAGAGATGATCTGGCAAAAGAACTTGAGAAGGACAAGCATGATCAGAAGGAGCCATCGGAGACATGATCAAGATTGGAAGAGTTAGATGACTTTGAAGATTTATTGACCGTTAGAAGACCAAACCCCTGTTACATACCTACGTTAGATGCGACGATTGTGAGCTGTCATTTGTTTGATGTTTTCCGACAGCCACAATAAAATCTGTCTTTTCAAAACCATTGTTTGTATTGTGTGCATCCCTCTCGATCTCTCTTATCCCACCCCAAACCCATGGACCCATTAGAGGATGGATGGAGATGAGCTTGTAATTTCGGACCAATGAGTCAATTGGAGCAGACCGATGGATTCGTAACATGGAGGATCACATGAAGAATAACCCGATAGTCGAAAAGATATGACCCAGATGCTCCTCGCTGCTTTGAAAGAGGTGCTGCTATCTAGTGGAGGATGTACCAAACCATCAATGTGGCAGGAGTAACCACTTGGGAAGAATTTAAGTTGACTTTGCTAAAGTCTCGGTTTGTGTCCCGAAGTTGAAGCCTTATGGAAATGATATGGAGAAAGTGCATGCAAGCTTTGTGGAGAAATAGGACACAACCATAAAGAAAATAAGGACGAATACCCTCATAATCGGAGGATTATCAAAGGAGTTAGCCGAGGATTTTTCAGGAACTTTGGTTGGAGATTGTTCCCAAAGGTTTTGTTGCAGCAATGGAAGTTCGGTCTACATTGTTGAGAAAGATCCGTGAAGCTCAGAAGGATGACAAAGATATTGTTGAGGTAAAACAGAGGATGAGCAAAGGAAAGGCCAAAGGTTTTCGTAAGGATGAGCATGACACCTTATGGTTTGAGGACAGTGTACATGTACCCAATAATGCAAAGATCAGGAAGTTTAAACTTCAGGAGGCTCATGACTCACCATACTCGATTAATACGAAACACCAAGATGTATTTGGATTTGAAGGAGTGTTTCTGGTGGACTGGTATGAAGAAGGATATTGCGGAGTATGTAGTCGTAAGTGATGTATGCCAGAGAAAGTAAAAGCAGAGCATCAGAAGCAAGCAGGATTATTGCAGCCTATGCCGATACCCGAATGGAAGTAGGATAAGCTTGGCATGGATTTCATTTACGGATTTCCCATAACCCGATTGGGATATGATTCTATCCGGTAGTAGTTGATTAGCTTGACCAAAGTGGCCCGCTTTATTCCAAAGTGAAAACCACCTATACAAGTGTGAAGTTGGCCAAGATATATTTGACAAGGATCGATGTCCGCATGGAGTTCCGAGGACCATCGAGAGGAACACAGTTTACCTCAAAGTTTTGGAATCAGCCGCACTGCACTTTGGGTACTAGGCTAGAGTTCAAGACAGCCTTTCATCCGCAGATGATGGATAAATTAAGAGAGTAAATCAGATTTTGGAGGACATGTTGAGATCGTGCGCTAGATTATGGATCTAGTAGTGATGATAATCTACCCTACGGGGAGTTCTCATACAACAACAGCTACCAAGTCAGTTTGAAGATGGCCCCTTTTGAAGCTTTGTATGGGAGAAGGAGCCAGACACCGTTGATGTGGGATGAAGTTGGAGACCGTCAGTTGTTTGGACCAAATATGATCAAGGAGTCAGAAGAGAATGTTAAGTTGATTCGAGATAGACTGAAGATAGCTCAGTCCCAGCGGTAAGAGTTATGCAGACTCAAAATGCAAGGAGGTAGTCTATGAAATCGGAGACAGAGCATATCTTTGTGTGCCACCTCTGCGAGGAGTTAAACGATTTGGAGTTAAGGGAAAGTTAGCCCCGAGATTTGTAGGACCATACCGAGTTTTGGAGCGTATGGGAGAATAGGCTAACAAGTTGAAGTCACCCGAAGGACTGTCAGGAGTTCATGATGTGTTTCACGTTTTCCAGTTGAAGAAGTGCCATGCAGAGATGGCCAATATTTCCTTGTAAGGACGCTTGACCCTGGAAAGGATAATGAGGTTCCACGAAGTGGAGTATGGATTTCATAAGTATAAGTTTTATCACGGTATGTGGGACATCCCACGAGGATGAAGAGATGAAGTGTTATTGGATATAAAGGAGGTATGATGTTGGAAATATGGATCAATGGAAATTCCATGATGAGTCTGAGTAATCACGCCTTAGTTTGGTGCAAATATAAGGAAAAGAGACAGTACAATTGGATGGATTTAAGTATGCGGGGAGTTGGATGTTGGGATAACAATCAGTTGCCCGAGGATGTGTTCAAGGATTGCAAGTGATGAGATGGGCTATAACCCACGTGCCCCGTGACCTGCCAAGAAGCAAGCACACTCTTGTGAAGGAAAAACCCGAAGAAGTTACGACTTGTATCAACCGCGATTCTATAGGAGTTTACGCAAAACCCGAGAGTTGTTAAGGAACGATAGATGTTCGTTTGGCTTGCGTAATCAATGGATTTTCCGGACTTGGTTCGTCGACAAGAGAAATTCTGCAATGCTTGTGAGGATGACCGAGTGTTAGAATGCGAGATTCGCTAAACCATGTACAAGGTAATGATTTGGGTGCAGGATGGATTGATCACCATACCGACTTACTCTTATTATTCGCTTTGCTATATGGGATAGTAAATCTGAGTGACTTACCTATAGTTGCAAGACGACGATATTAAACCTTGTTTAAACCTTAGAACGGTATAGGTATTTCTTTTCCCCTTGTACACGGCAGCTGTTGCCAACCGTAGGTTATACGGTGAGGTTCAACCCAGACCCGTTTTCTGCAGGAGAAACCATAAATCGTTGACCACCATGAGATATCGATAGTTGTTTAGTATTGGCGCCAGACCCGTCAGCTATGAAGACCCAGTCTCGGAATAACCTTACCAAGATGAAAGGACAAAAGAATTGAGGAAAAGGTTTTGCCACTACCGGAAGAGCCCAGAGAAGGAATTATCCTTACAACCTGAGAAGATCGACACGGTCAGTAATAAGGATGGAGTATATGAGTTTTGATGGAACCGTAACAATGCTTTTAAGGGTGGTAGCACCCGAGACCCGGAGACGATCGATGGATTTTTGAGAAGACCTCCAAACCCTAACCTATTTCTTTCTAGCCTCTCCGAATCTCGAGGACGAGATTCCTTTTAAGGGTGGTAGGTTTGTAACATCCCAAAATTCTAAATTTTGGAATGTTATAAACAAATAGATAGTTTTGGCTGATTGTTTGATTGATTGACTAAAAGTGAGTGAATTCGAAACTTTTTGAAAGTTAGATGAGAGGGAATAAAAGGACTTTCCCAAACTTTCATTTTTCTTTTATGATCTTCGAATTCAAATTCTTTTCATCACAAAACCCCGGAGAGAAGATGACATGACTTCTTCCATTTATTTAAATGACAAGGGGTGTTGAAAATATTTGAGTTTCATTTGGAAAATATTTCCAATTCTGAAACTTTATGCAACTCAATGATTTTCACGAGCGAAGATAAAATGACTTCTTCAAAACATATGAAATAGGAGTTGGGAGTTTCAAAGAATTAAAATTCAAAGTTCTTTTGAATTTATTTTCAATTTGGAGTTATTGAGTTTTATTCAAATTATTTTCTCCAAAAATAAAATATATGGAAAATAGGGTAACATGATTCCCTACATCAGAAAATTGGAGAGAAATTAATTTGAAGTCATTTTGGTATTTTTTAAATGATTTTTATTGGATTTTATTAGAGCTGAAACACTCTTTGTTTTATTTGGATTTGTGTGTATTTTATTTGAAGCTAAAATAATGTTCATCTTGTAGGAAATATTTTTCTGCAAATTTTGATATATTATATGCCTATATATAAGTTTTAATTATTTTTGTTTTTATTTTTGTTCTGTGAAATTTTGTTTAAAAAAAAAACTGCAGCGCCTTGGGCCAAAGGCCCAAGCCGCTAGCCGCCGGCCGACCAAGGCCACAAGGCCATCGCGCACGCACCAAGCCAGGGAGCCTCTCCTCTTCCCAGTCCTAGTAGGACTCTTTTCCTACTTCGTTTATTCCGTATCTATTCCTAGATCTATTTCCTCTTGTTTCCTAATCCTAATCTATTTCTTGTCCCCTACCCCAAGCAAAACCCCTCCCCTCCCCAATATAAATACCCAAGCACCCCCCCACCTCCAACACATCAAATCAACTCTCCTCTCCTCTCCTCTCCTCTCCTCTCCTCTCCGCAGCAGCAGCAGCAGCAGCAGTGCCACCGCCCCACATAGCCGCCGCATAGCCGCCATAGCCGCCGCCTTGCCGCCGCTTGCCTTGCCGCTGGCGCCCTACACCGCCGCCGAGCCCTCGCCTCTTCGAGGTACTAGCCTCAGGCCAGGTCACGTTTCTAGATCGGTTTTCTAGATCGGTTTTTCGTTTGGTTTTCTTTCCAAACCCTAGATCGGTTTTCTCGCGGTTTTTCTTTCCGTTTTGTTTAGCGGCGTTAAGCTCGATAGATTTTCTTTTATTTTTAATTTCCGTCATGGACCTATCCGTAGTATTATTAATCTTCAAACGCTCATAACTTTTTACTCGAAGTCGGAATCCAATGAAACTAACGCCCACTTCTTCGTTATGATCTCCTCTATCCAAGAATACAACTCAAACATGTTTTTGAAAGTTTTAAAATTTGAATTCAAACAGATTTGTATTTGAACTTCGCTTGATCATAACTTGAGTTTCAGAATCCGATTTAGTTGATTCTTTTGTTAATCGAAGCTCTTGACCTAAAACTTTCTCGATAAGGCCAAATTCACATAATTTTGGTACTGTTAGAAATTGTTTTATGCTGCAAGAGTTATTTGATTTGGTTTTGACGTTTTCCGAATTGTTTTCTTCGTTCTTTCCGATCTTTTGAGTGATTGCTTATGTGTGGTTACTATTGCTTGATTACGATAGATTGACCGGAGTGTGACGAGTAGAGCTATCAAGAGTTTTGAGTGCGAATCATCTTCATCAACTTTGCAGGCAAGTAACACTTGATCATATCTTTTCTACTACCCAGTTTTTATGCATTATCCCTATTCCTCAAACACTTGCATGTTTAGGATCAACTTAAATTGTGGGATGGGAAGTAGATTGAGGTAGTACCCATTACCTGTTTTACTTATGAAACCTTGGGAGTTACTTCTACGTTAATTAATGGTTTATCTAAGGTGGCAACCTAAACACACATCTGGGTGGATCGAGGCACCTGGTTTCCATCAGGACTTGCCTGTATTTCTTCGGACCGCCACCCAGGCTCTAAGGGATCATAAGATTTTTCAAACTAGAAACTTCCGTGTGCAGCCACAAGCCAATATGGGCTCTGGCATAGTTGAGTAAGTTGTGCGGACTCTTACGGGTAGGCTAGCTGATGTAGGGGATGTAGGTTGGTACGGTCTACCCACATGTAAGGTGCTAGTGCTTCTGAAAGACTGTGTCTCGGTCATCCGTTTCTCAAACACCATGTAGTGCGAGAACCAAGCGGAGGCGATCGAGTCTTGTGGGGAAAAGTGCAAACCTCTGCAGAGTGTACAAACTAATCATGGTTAGCCGTGTCCCGGTTATGGACAATTTTGAGTATCTAGTACCGGATATCCTGTTGATCTCATCATGTTACTTCTAATTAATATTGTTGGGTTTTAATGAGTACTTTCAATTGGGATTGAGGATCTGTCAACCATTCTCAATGTTTCACAACCACCATGATAGTTAAATAAATTTATTCCTTTGAAGTAGGGAAAATTGGCTTTTCAAAAAATCTGTAACCATAGAGCTTTCCACCAGCCATATATGCATGTAGTATAGCCTATTCTTTCATTACTCTCTATGTGTTACATTGCCAAAGATATTCCATGTCTTGAATTGTTGGCTGCAACTTTTCATGTTGCAGAATTTTGAACGACGAGTAAGTGATACGTTAGGGTTACGATTTCCTATACTCAACTTTGCCGTTGGTGTTGATGGGAATCCACAACCTTGTTGCTTCCGCTATATATTTGGATCGAGGTAATAGTATTTACGTTACTTTATACATGTGATTTACCTCTGTTATAAATCCTTCGAGTATTGTGTGTGTCAGCATACCGATCCAGGGATGACACGAAAGCATAGAGACTTGATCCATTCGGGTCGGGTCGCTACATCATTGTACCTGCTTAGCACTACTCCTGAATCCATTAAGCTAGACAATGCGCCACTCATAATTCCAAACTTGTTGCACAACTACGAATCTGATATGATGTTGATATTACTAAAACAGATAACATTTAATTGGTCAGCTAATGTTCCTACTTTACTGTCGAAAAAGCACGTGCACCACATATAGAGAGACAGCAGGGAGTTGCTTTCTTAATGCGCTCTGGTTCATCATGTGTGGGCACTGCGCAATGAACATTTTATTATCCAAAATCTGCTTGCTCTTCTTTAGCATGTTCCTCTTCCGTTCTTCTTTAATAAGTACTCTCTCCATTCCTAAATACAAGTCTTTGTATAGATTCCACCATGGGCTACATACGGAGCAAAATGAGTGAATCTACACTCTAAAATGTATCTGGATACATCTGTATGTGATCCATTGTGGAAATCTCTACCAAGACTTATATTTTGGAACGAAGGGAGTATGATAGTAGTACAGTATGTTCCTTGTAGTGAAGATTAGAAGGGACATTTGCAGTGTAGAGGTCTATACGATCGGTTGTGATGGACACTTTGAACTCTTCGGGCCTCTTTGATTCGTAGGATTTTGTAAACAAGGGAATAGGATTTATAGTGGCCTGCCCACTTGAATCCTATAAGAATAGCAAGGAAATGCGGGTAGTTGTGTCTCCTTTGAGAGTTACACTGATATTAACAGTACCGCACCTTCAGTTGAAGAGAGCTGGTATCCTAAGCCTTTCTAGCTGTACCGGCAATACTAGCACATATATTCCAACAAGTTCCACTTTGCTGATTTTACTCTGATGCTTACGGTTTTCCCGTTATATCTACACTATGATCTGTGTAGCTGCTTTGTGTCGCACTAGCAGCAGTCCACTCTTGAAGCTAAACATCGCAATGACTTACAAAATTGGCACCAAGGCATTGAGTGCCATTCTGGATGCAATGAAACTCATACGCTCCCCACCTGTTGATTCTTGTTCAGAATATGATCCTAATGACTATTCTAACCTCGAGGAGTCAAAGGCAGATGGCCTGTCCTGTTCACCCGTCAAGGTGCCTGTTCTAATTTGGCAAGGTTTTATTGATTGCGCGCATCTTGCATATGTTGTCTTGCATTTCTTATACTTTGTTGCACCGCCATCTGCTTAGTTTACTCATCATATATGTCGAGATGCCATGCCCATCCATTATCAATACATATGCCATCTGTCATCATACCATGTTTTTTCACTCAAATGTTGTTCTTGTGCATCAGACATCAAAAAGGAAGAGGGTGATTGCTGAACCTAAAGGAGCACCAGCAAAGCCCTTGAAAAACATGGTTGTGCCGGAGAAATCAGACAGCACCCCACTTATATTGGCTGTACAACCAGTGACACAAAATGTAGGACCGACTCCAGCAGATTGTACCCATACTTCACTGGCCACACCACTAGCCCCACCACACAGGACCTGCACTCTAGCAAAAGGTATGTCGATTTCAGTTGCCATAGCACCATCTGTACCACAGAAAAATCCCACTCCAGCAAAAAGTACAGGAAGTCCACCGGCCGAAGACCTATTCCAACTGCAGAGACGGCCAATTCCTGCAGATTGGAACCCCATTCCAGTTATTCCCAGTTTAAAAGACAATGCTTTCAATGTTGTTAGGGACTACGTGCATATATTCCCATCATGGGAAGATTATAGTGAAGACAAATACCATTTTCACATCTTCCTGTCCCACTTACGTGTAAGTGCTATTATTCATGGTGATTATTTTCCTGTTTTCTGCTGACTGAACACATCAATGATTTACATTATATTGTTGTAAGTAGAAGAGGGTCAATCTGTATAGTCATAATGAGCAAAGCTTGCTTGCGCTTTTTAAGGAAGCATTGCAGCAGGTGTTACCTGAGGAAATCACACTTTGATGGCAAGTCTATAAATGAATTTCTGATGAAGTCTCCTGTGCTAAATTTAGAAGACATTGAATGGAAAAACCTTGTTATGCACTGGTCTCGTTCCGAGGATGAGGTATTGTCTATGATATCGCATGACAATTTGAACTTCTACTTTTCTGCATGTGCCTTATGGATCTTTTTTGCAGGAAATTTGCTCGAAAAAGAATTCTGGTTTGAAAAGAACGACAGGATATCGCAAATATGCTGCACGCTGCTTTGCTCTTGTTAGTACCTATTGTCCTGTATCACTGTACTTGCATACATACCTGGTTCATTATGTGACAGCAGTATGCATGATAGCTTGCTTATCAATTGTTCGCTCCAAATTATCTTATCTGTATGAATGGTTACGTTAGTGTAGAATATATCCAATGCCAATGAAAATCTTTAGCTCTGTATTGTTCTTGTAAGTACATGATGTCCTTTATCAGTGTACTTATATTGACAGGTAGTTGTTCATGTACCATCACTCTACAACTTATTTTCCTTTGCCCTCCATTTTCTACACATAAGATCTATATTTACTCTTACCATAAGGTTGGATAACACCAATGGTACTGAAGAAGTTTAGCTCTGCATTGCTCTTGGCTGTACCTTTTTCCTGTATCGTTGTACTTACATTTATAGCTACTTGGTTATGTAGCATCACTCTTCATCTTATCTTAAATATTCTCCATTTTTTCTTATATTGTCACATCTATATTTACTCTTAACAAAATGTAGAATAAAGGCAATGCTTATGAAGAAGATTATGTGGTAAACTTCTTGAATTGCCCCCCATCAGCATGGACAAGGGCTTTATAGAGCCTGCCTTCACCAATAATGTAAGTTTGTCCTTCTCAAGCCTTCAAACTTTGTTGTGTATATTTGGTTAGGCATGACTGCAACAGCTGTTTATTTTTGGTGTTTGCATTAAATTGCATGTTTAAAGTTTATTATGTAGTTCATAAACAAAAGTTTGTCCATCTCAATTTAAGTTTTCAGTTGTACAACCAAGTTCCTTCTTCATACCATGTAAATTAAACTATACAGAGCAAGTGATCTTCTTTTGCACTGCATGTATGCTTCTCTTCTTGATCCGTAATCCAGTGGTGTGGTGAACCTACCCACTACAACACAATGTCATATTCTGCAATGTCTTAACTATGAACAATGTCATATCATTCTACTATCATTTAAACCGTCTCTTTATTTGCCAATCTGAAATGGGATAAATTGACAGCACACTAACCATTGATACTTATGAGTTCTTGATCTGTAATCGAGTGGTGTCGTGAAGCTGCCAACTCCTTCACAATGTCATTTCTTGCCATGTCTTGACCTGGACAATACCATATTGTGTTAATGCAATTTTAAACTGTGTCACTTTATTCGTAAGTAAGAAATGTGATGAATTGTCAAGACTCGATACTTTTATGTGCAAAACACGTCATCTGTCTTCGCTTGTTTATCTTTCGAGTGAGGAGGATATAAGTGTTAAACAAGCGCAGATCTCATCAGCTTGTTTCAGTTGCTTATGCTGCAGCTCCCAAATAGGCTAACCTTTCTTGAACTCTATTGAAGTGCTGTCGGTTTTGTATATTATTTTGTCAGCGTGTTTAGTTGCACTGGTGGCGATCTTTGATGCCATGTGTATGTAATCTGCTGTCTTCTGTCTTCTTGTGCTTTATTATCATAGTGGTGAACTTTTGATGCCCAGTGGATGTAATATTCCGTAATTTCTTTATTGTATAGTCTAGGTTTTTTCTTATTCACGATGCTGCAGTTATTTTACTATATATATATATATATATCCTGTCTTCGTAGTAAACCGGCCAAACCGTAAAATTACGGTACGTAATCGGGCCGTCATGCAATCACGATGTATGATCCGCATCTTGGGCCCAGTCATCTTGGTCCGTTAGAAGGCCTAAATGTAAACTTTCCCACTAGTAGATTCGGGCGTTTAATAGGCCGAGTAAACCGTCGGCCCTCTTTTCACAAGAAAACTCAATGGGCTTTTAGTAGGCGGAGAAGTAGGTTGGGCCTGAAACGTGCCGAACAGCTCACGGGCTGGCAGCAGCCCGAAATGGACCCCAGCCCATGATTGTGCCAACCAAATCACGGGCTTTTAACAGGCCAAAATTGTCTCGGTCCCTGTTTAGCCCAATCAGATTATCGGCTGCGAGCAGGCCGGATGCAAACCGGGCCGTATTTAGGCCCAACTATATGACATGCTTTTAACAGGCCTAAATTAATATAGGGCCGAAATGTTAAACAGGCCCTTAACATGCCGAAACTAATATCAGGCCGAATTACTAAATGGGCCTTTAGCAAGTGGGCCCAAAAGCATAGCGTCCAGTTGACGGGCCGAATCTGATATGGGCCATAATTTAGCCCAAAGCCTCTTAAAGGGACGGACTTGATCTAAGCCGTAATTTGGCCCAGAACGTGGTAGGCTTTTAACAGATGGGATCTCATATGGGCCATTGTTAGGCCCGGAACGTGGAAGGCCATTAATGGACTGGATCAAATATGGGCTGGCATTTGACCCAAAACATGGCAGCCAGTTAATGGGCCGGCTTACTAGGGTCCTCAAAATCTTGTGGGCCTACAGCTGGGCCGACCCATTAATGTCGGTGAAATCTCATGGGCCTTTAGCTGGGCCGGCCCATTATGGTCCACAAAAATCTTGTGGGCCTTCACCTGGGCCGGCCCGTTATAGCCCGCAAAAATCTTGTGGGCCTTTACCTGGGCCGGCCCATTATGGCCCGCAAAATCTTGTGGGCCTTTAGCTGGGCCAGCCCATTATGGTTCGCAAAATCTAGTGGGCCTTTAGCTGGGCCGGCCCATTATGGTCCGCAAAATCTTGCGGGCCTTTAGTTGGGCCGGCCCATTTAAACTTTATGGGCCACTTTTGGGCCGGTCCACGTGTCAACATATCATAGCGCATCTCGCCCATTGGATGAGTGACACCCGTGCCAACGCGGAGCTAACACGTGTTTCCGTCAGCCAATCAGAATTTTATACGTGGAAAATCCCCATTGGCCCGGGCTGTTAACGGGTTATCGGATCCAAAACGAGACCCGATAGCTTAACGGCGTTCCGTTACGGTGGATGCCACGTGTCGGTCACCCTTGACAAAAGCACTTCTATGACACGCGATTTGTCGTCATGGAAGTGGACACTTCCGTGATGATAATTTTGGTAATGACATGGAACACTTCTACGATAGCACGGGTATGACTATTTTGATTCTGTCATAAAATTGTCATGGATGTACATGCATGACAAAAAAGTGACCTACTTTGACAAACACGCATCATCACGGAAGTGTATTTTTTTGGTAGTATAGTGAGCACAAGGCAACATATATCATGCAATGGCGAAGTCTTACTCTCTTCCTATCATCGACATGCCATACAAGAACAATTCATGCACATCAAGTAAAGGCCAATGCATAGTATAAGCAATTTCTTGCAATTCTATCGTGTTGGAAACATAGAGAGGCGGAGATGTGGTTCCTCTCTCATAATAATTGCAAGTAGTAGAAGCAAGCACATGCATATTATATTCATCAAAATCATCATGTGCAAGGGTAAAAGGCAACCCATTAATATAATCCTGATGTGGAGCATCCCTCGACTACCCGCACCGACACTCCATCACCACCGCAAGCACCAATAGGGCCAATCACAAGAGCACGTGCACGCAACATCGAGAACGAGGTCACTTCTTTCCTCTCCGAGTTTCGTTCGGTTTCACATGAGAATAGGATTCTACCTCAAAGAGATACGCTATGCATTATGAGGTACGTCTAAGATGATCATGGGAAGGAGAAGACGGGGATTCGAGCATCCATGGAGCAAGAAAAGGAAGGAAAGGTCAAGAAGAATGAAGGAGAGAAGCTCCTGGAGACCCCGGGTGCCCCGACGGAAGGACCTCGGGTGCCCGGACTCGAAGACGCGGGGAGGGGCAAACTCCCTGGACACCCCAGGTGCCCGGCCCCGACCCTGGGCCTGACCCCAGCCACCCTCGGGTGCCCGGCCTCTTGGGCCCGGGTGCCCGGCTGCCCACCTGGGCCGCTCCAGCCCCGACCAGGTGCCAGACCCCTTGGCACCGGGTGCCCGGCCCCTTGGCACCGGGTGCCCAGGCCACAAACCCCCCCCCGCACCAACTTCTTCCCTAGACTTGCAAATACTCTTTCCCTAGCTCATTTGGAGGTCAAAAAAGTATTATATAAAACATTCTGAGCTTTGCTCCTTGTATCCCCTCCTCTTGGAGATCAAGACCCCTCTTGGGAAGAATCCTTGTGGATTACAAGACCTCCCAAGGGAGTAGATCATCATCAAGACCTCACCTCGTCTAGGAGTGGGAAGAACTTTATCTAGTGCTTGCTTCCTTGGATTGATCTTGTAATCTTGTGGATCTCATGTATGCTACTCTAGTGTATGTGATATTTGGGTTTGTTTGAGTGATTTGTGCCTTGAGTTCTTGAGTGTTCTTCCTCTTTTCCCCCTCCAAGTGTGAAAAGATCCCCTCTAGGGTTTCACCCTACAACATCTTGCTATCATGAGCAAGGTTGATTCACATCTTGGAGTCGCATCCCCCCATTTGCTAGCTTGATTTTGTTGTTTTTCGTCCAAATTCGAAAATCCCCCAAAAATTAGCCCCAAATTTTTTTCCTACAGTTTGTTGGATCTTGTGAGATTTGGTTGTTTTGGTCCATGGATTTGATGTTTGGCAAGTGGATCTAGCCCCTCCCCAACAATCCCCACCCTTCCCACCACAAAATCCTCCTAATTTTGCTTTTCCCCCAAAATTTCCGCCCAAATCGTCGACCACCGGGTGCCCGCACCTCGAACCACCGGGCACCCATACCCCTGGTCCATTTCCCCCTGACCACCCCAGGCACCCGCACCCTCCACCCCCGGGTGCCCTCACCCCCCCCCCCCCCCCGGAATCAGCCCAACTACACCACCAATTTGACCATAACTTCCAACTCCCAAGTCTATTTTTTGTGTTCCTTAGCTCATTTGGAAGCTCTTGACATCCCCCATCCACTCATATCATTACCACCACCATTAGCCTACATCCAAAAATTCATCACAAAAACACCCACCTTCCGCATTTCACGAATTTTGAGTTGCGATTTTCGTTTCCTAAGGTGTTTCGGCTACTTAGGAGCGTGTGACATCGACATCAACGCCAATCATCATCACCTCGGAGTCATCTTCACTGCTAACCATAAGAAAGGACGGTAACCTCAACGACACTTACTTCTTACCCTTGCTTTTGCATTGATATCCCGAGCCATTTTGTGTTGCTTACCCATCCAGACTTGCGAGTTGGGAATTGCCGGGCCACGCTATTGTGCACCATAGTGATCTTGTTATCATCGTAGTGCCATAAGTCTCTCTCGTGCATATCTTACATACTTGTCCCATATCATACTTGGCTCGAGCATCAAGCATATAAAAAAAGAGAAGGAAAGAGCTTTTAAGCAAAAGAGGAGAAACAAAGAGCTTGTAAGCAATAGCATTGAGCCATTTTGCATAGTCATATCATCTTGGTCACCGCATACATAGCATAGTTGGGATTGAAGGCGGCACGTTTCTCTCATAGGTTGGTGCACAAGTGTATCTTGCCCATTTGAGCAATCGAGCTAGCATCTCTCTAGCATTCGCACAACAAGAGCATTTCCCGTGGTTGCACATCTTGAGCTCACCCCTTGGTTGTGCGGATCCCATCTATCTTCCGTGTGTGTGTTCCTAGTGATATCCTTGGGTTTGATCTATTTGCTTTACTTGCATTTTTGTGAACCTTCTCAACCTTTTCGATATCTTGACTAACATTTGCTTGAAATTTTTGCCACCATCCTAACTGAGCTACTCCATAAGCCTTTACTTGTAGGTGTGAGGAACAAACCAGGTTCCAATTTTCTTATTGTGGCATTACATTGAGTGACACTTGTTACATCCTCAATCCTCAGAAAAGGTAACTTCGGTATTGTTCTCTCATTTTCCTACTCACCCCACTTGGTTATGATGGATAGGACAAGTTCGTCGGTGAACTTGCTTTTCGAGGATCAAGGCGATGATCCCGGATACGTCACCAAGAGCCACTTCTTCATCGCGCAACGAGCTCTCCATCAAGAAAGTGAAGCCTTGGGTGAACGCCTTGACCAACTCAACGCCGACCTTCGTCAATCGGAAGCAAGGAACCGCGACTACATCGAGACAAGTTCTCTACACAAATGGAAGAACTCCGCAACATGATCGTGTGGCGCCCGTCTTCCTCATCCTCGTCATCAAGACGGCGCCACTTAAGCCGCCGCTCAAGTCAGCAATCTTCGGACTACTCCTCTTATGAAGCAAGTCCTCCACGAACTCGAGTCCCTCGACGTGATGATCCTCAAGATCGCCAAGCTCAAGAAAATCCTTTCCGTGGCAATGGATTACAAGACCGAGTCTGAGCACGTGAAAGGGTGCGACAACAAGCGCAAGAACCAAAGGAGCAAGAGCAAATACCTCCACAAGTGCCAAGTCAAGAACCTCAAGATGCGGACGCCATCCGTCAAGCACAAGCACTCGAAGCTCAACGCGCCCTCCGCGAGTCCACTAGAGCCGCTAAAGAGCGCAACCTCCAAGTTCGAGAACAAGAGGAAGCTCTTCCTTGGGAGATCCAAGAAGAAGCCGCGCATTGGGAAGAGCAACAAGAAAGGCGCAACCAAGCGAACATTCCTCGTCCTCCTCCACGACAAGAACGATACCAAGTGGAACAAGTGCTTCAAGACCCTCTTCCACGCCAAGAGCGACATCTCGAGGAACAAACATTTGGGACCTTCCTCCACGGAAAGAGCGACCTCAATGTAACATCCCAAATTTTCAATTTGGAATGTTATACATTAAGTCATCATGCATATCATATTTTCGTGCATTTTCTCGATCCTAGAAAATTTCACGCAACTCAAGGACCCTCGGAGAGAGTTGGAGATTTCATTATTTTCATATTTGAGATTTCTCAAATTCTGAAAATATAGGATCATTGGATTTATTGAAAATATATAAGTTTTTCCTATAAAAAAATTAAGAGAGGAAATAATATGACTTTCCCAACATTTAGGAAAAATGAAGACTTAATAAATAAATCAATTTTGGTTTTTGAAAGTTTTATTTGCTTTAGGGAAAAAAATGAGTATTTTAAAAATATGCATTTTTTCCCGGTTTTAAAGTTCATTTTGTTCGACTCATTTTTAGGAGTCGGGGAAAATTAATTTTATTTAATTTGGAGTCTGTTTGGTTTTATTTTTAAATCATTTCGTTTTGTTTTAAAAAAACAAGACGCGCCCCCGCCTGGGCCAAAGGCCCAGCCGGCCCAACCGGCCCAGCCGCCCCCTCCTCAAGGCGCTCCTGGAGGAGACTCCGCCGCCGCCCGCCCGCCGAGTCCGGCTCGGCTACCTCGGACCCGCCGCGTGCCCCCTTCCCCAAGGCACCGGACCCCCTCCTATTTATACCGCCCCCTCTCTCTCCTCATCCCGCGCCACGCCGCCTCTAACCCGAGCCGCCGCCGCCCTTGAAAGCCGCCGCCGCCGCCTGCCGTCGCCCGCGCCGCCCATCACCACCCGCCGACCCGCCGCCACCCACCGCCCGTCGCCCGACCCCGCCGGAGCCCGGAGCCCCGTCGGCGACTCGCCGGAGGTAGCCACCACCCGCGCCCCCCGGTCCGGTTTTTGTTTCAAAAACCGATCCGGTTTTTCGTTCGTTGTTTGGTTTTTTTTAAAACCCTAGATGGTTTATTTTTTTTCGGTTTTATTAATTAGTGAACGTTCACCGACCCGTTCGTTTTAATGAACGTGTTCGTCGGTTAGTTTCTGTTAACGAACGTCCGTCGTTTTAACCGTTCGTCGTTTTTCTTTTAATCGGATTTAATCCGTTATTTTCCGAATTCGATTTCCGATTCAATTTTCAAATCAGTTTATTTTCTCGCTAGTTTATCGGAATCAGGTGATTCAAGCGCCTGGAGTTTCGTTACGAAACCGCCGTTCCGACTAACCTACTTAAACAAAGTTTTGCTACTGTTAATTTTACCAAGTTTTAAATTGCTAAAACCGAGTCGTTCTCTCTCGATTTTCGACTTTCGAGGTTTTGTTTGATTCGATTCTTTTTGCAACCAGGGTTCTTAAGTTGAACTCTCTGGTTAGCTCTTTTATTCGAGATTTCCCTGTGCATTAGATGAGTACTTATTGTATGCTTGTTGTTTGTCTGCGTTAGATCACCCGAGTGCGCCGCTTGTTACTTGAATCCCTAGGTCTCATGGATCATCAAGCATGGCAAGTAACACTTGATCATACCTTTTCTACTACCCAGTTTTATGCATTAGCCTTATTCCTCAAACACTTGCATGTTTAGGATCAACTTAAATTGTGGGATGGGAAGTAGATTGAGGTAGTACCTATTACCTGTTTTACTTATGAAACCTTGGGAGTTACTTCTACGTTTGCTTATTATGCCATGCTATGCTAGTAGACGTGGATTGGGTGAGTGAATATCCATGACAGATGTGAGATTGTTAATTAATGGTTTATCTAAGGTGGCAACCTAAACACACATCTGGGTGGATTGAGGCACTGGTTTCTATCAGACTTGCTCTGTATTTCTTGGACCGCCACCTGTGCTCTAAGGGATCATAAGATTTTTCAAACTAGAAACTTCCGTGTGCAGCCACAAGCCAATTATGGGCTCTGGCATAGTTGAGTAAGTTGTGCGAACTCTTACGGGTAGGCTAGCTGATGTAGGGGATGTAGGTTGGTACGGTCTACCCACATGTAAGGTGCTAGTGCTTCTGAAAGATTGTGTCTCGGTCATCCGTTTCTCAAACACCATGTAGTGCGAGAACCAAGCGGAGGTGATCGAGTCTTGTGGGGAAAAGTGCGCAAACCTCTGCAGAGTGTATAAACTAATCATGATTAGCCGTGTCCCCGGTTATGGACGACTTGAGTATCTAGTACTTGAATATCATGTGAATCTCAACATGTTACTTCTAATAAATGTTATTGGGTTTTGATGAGTACTTTTTAATCGGGATTGAGGATGCTGTCAACCATTCTCAATGTTTAACAACCACCATGATAGTTAAATAAAATTATTCCTTTGCAAGTAGGGAAAAATTAGCTTTATGCAAAAATGTAAATCGAGAGCTTTACCACCAGCCATATATGCATGTAGTATAGGCTTATTCTTTCATTGCTCTCTATGTGTTACATTGCCAAGATATTCCATGTCTTGACCGTTTTTGGCTGCAACTTTCATGTTGCGACTTTTTAGACGATGAGTAAGGTGTTAGGTCGTGGTTCTATACTCGGTGATGCCGATGGAGTTGATGGACTCACTTATCTTCCAAGCCTTCGCTGTTATTATTAGATGGCCTTAAGCCATATTATTGTAATAAGTTCCCTTGTGGACAACGTTGTAATAAGTGTGTGATTGCCACTCTGCTATAAATCCTTCAAATCTTGTGTGGTGTCAAGACATCGATCCAGGATGACACCGAGCACGAGACTTGATCCATTCGGTCCGGTCGCTCACAGAGATGGTATCGAGCACACGCTTGTGAGGACACGACCACTAAGTTAAAGCCATAGATCACTACTCTCTTCCCATTTTCTAACTCCTCATCTTTTCTACTCTTTAGGATGACGGACGCCAAGATCAAGTACGCCCAACCGATGAAGGCACACCTTTTGGATTTCACTTGAAGGAAGTTACCAAGTACACGAACATCGGATTACCAAGTTTCACCGAACTTTCAACGCCACTCGCTCAAGAGGAGCGCTGGAAGATTCAAGCTCACGTTCGGGAAGGACATTCGCCCCAATCACCAAGCCTATAGATAGTGTTTTCAGTGCACCAACTTGAGTGCGGGAAAGAGCATGGCAGCTCATATCACCATGGGACGCATTGGAGAAGTTTATCAAGAAGACCTCAAGGACACTATCTACCAGATTTGCGGACGCCGAGATGAACAATGGAACATAGTCAACACCAAGAAGGATAGATCCATTGCAGCTTTCATCCAGGAGTTAAACCAGCACATTCGACGCCAGGAGAACCAGATGTGCAATGACATGTTGGAGTTGCAGAATGCAAAGGGAAGGATCATCGAACTTGAAGAGGAATTAAAGACTACATGCAAGGACTACATGGACGAGATCGTAGCTCTAGCAAGACACAATAACGATCTTAAGCATGAGATTGAAGAACTCAAGAAGAAGTTGGCGCTCAGGAATGAAGACAAATAAGTCGGCTGTCCAAGCAACTACATCATCATCGACGACACCGATTCGGATCCAAGTGAACCCGACTTTGAAGATGAAGCTGGAGCAGACATCCTGGAGTCTTCCACCGGTTCAAATTAGTAGAAGTCCCCCACATATTAGTAGTATTACCTCCATGTAAACATTATAGTACACACACTTTTGCGATAGTTAGATCGTTGTAAGCCCTTTTGTTTGATTGAATGAAGTGACTTTGTGTGCATTTGCTCATGTGCATTTGGGTAGTGATTCCCCTTAGACCTCATTATATTCTTAGTTTCTCGTCTTTTCTAAACCCATCAGATTCCTCCGAGACGCGACCTCGGTTTGTTTTCCCGCCAGAGATCACCCAATTGATTCAGCAGAGTAACACCTGATTCAAACATGGTGCGAGAACTGTGGCAACAACAACAACAACAACCCACCACCACCACCACCGCGGATCACTTGACTCGTTTCCTTAGGCTGAATCCGCGGTGTATTCCAAAGAGCACCGAGCCGATTGTAGCAGATGATTGGCTCCGCAAGATAGGAAGGGAGTTGACCACTGCAGGATGCACAGATGGAGAAAGAGTGAAGTTTGCTGCTCACCAGCTTGAAGGACCCACAGCAGCATGGTGGGAGAATTTTACAGCCACTTACCCCGTAGACACTGTCAAATGGGATCAATTTCAGCAAGCTTTTCGCACCGCCCATGTTTCAGCAGGAGCTATGGCCATGAAGAAGCGTGAGTTTCGCAACTTACGCCAAGGAGGAAGGATGTTGGCAAGATGTGGATGATTTTAGTAAGTTAGCACGTTATGCCCCGGATGACGTTGCTACGGATCTGACTAAGCAAGGGAGAAGTTTGGAAGGACTGAGCGATGAGTTGACATGCCGTTGATGGTAGCAAGTTTCAACAACTACCAGGAGTTGGTAGACCGATCCCTCATGATTGAAGGAAAGCAGCGACAGAATTGAGAACCTGCAAGCGGAAGTATGGACAGGAAAGTATAACTCGAGCTCAGGAAGCCTCGTTATACCCCTAAATCAGAATTCAGTTTCGACATACCCATGGAGGAGGTAATTCGCATAACCATAATGGCACTAAGAATGGGAACGGAATGGAGGAAGCAATGGACAGAACCGCACCAACCCGTCAACACCATCCAAGGTAGATCTGAGTCACATCACTTGTTTTAAGTGCCGCAAGATCTGGGCATTATGCAAATGACTGTCCGAAGGCCGAATGGAAATGGCAATGGAAGCTCGGAAAGAAGCCCAACCCTTTCAACAGGGGACGGGTGAACCACATTGATGTGGAGGAGGTTGAAGATCAGCCCGATGCAAGAATCTGTAAGTTTTGGTTAAGTCATTTATCGCAGTTGTTCTTTTCGATCTTGGTGCATCACATTCATACATATCAAGGGGATTTGTGGATAAGTACAAATTACCAACCCAAGCCCTTAGGTCACCCATGCTAGTAACCTCACCCGGAGCAGAGTACATGGCTAGTAAATGGTGTGATCGACTGCCATTAAGGATTGGACACTATGTTTTCCCCTCAGACCTAATAGTTCTGGAATCCCAAGGATTGGATGTGATATTAGGCATGGATTGGTTATCAAAGTATGGAGGGAACATAGATTGCACCACAAAGTCAATTTTTCTCACCACACCAGAAGGAAGAAGGATCAAGTATGTATCACGGCACGAGCCGAGGATAACGCAAGTAAATTGCTTATCAGGAGTGGTGCAGGAAGAAGTAACAGTGGTGAAAGATTATCCTGATGTATTCCCGGAAGAGTTGCCAGGAATGCCACCGGATAGAGACATTGAGTTTCTGATTGAGCTGTTACCAGGAACAGGCCCGATATCGAAGCGACCGTATAGGATGCCCGCACAGGAATTGGCGGAAATCAAGAAGCAGATTAAGGAACTATTGGATAAAGGTTTTATTCGCCCAAGTTCTTCACCTTGGGGATCACCCGTATTGTTAGTGGAGAAGAAAGATGGATCGTTAAGAATGGTTGTTGATTATCGTGGATTGAATGAAGTAACAATCAAGAACAAGTACCCACTACCTATGATAAATGATTTGTTTGATCGTTTGCAAGGAGCTAAAGTGTTTTCCAAGATTGATTTGCGGTCAGGGTACCATCAGTTGATGATTCGGGAGCAGGACATACCTAAGACAGCGTTTACCACGAGGTATGGACTGTATGAGTATACCGTTATGTCATTTGGACTGACTAACGCACCAGCCTATTTCATGAACCTGATGAACAAAGTGTTTATGGAGTTTTTGAATAAGTTCGTCGTGGTGTTCATTGATGATGTTTTGATTTTCTCGAAGAATGAAGAGGAACATAAGGAACATTTGCGATTGGTTTTGGAGAAACTGAGGGAACACCAGTTATATGCCAAGTTCAGCAAATGTGAGTTTTGGCTAAAGGAAGTTGGATTTCTTGGACATGTTATATCCGGAGAAGGAATAGCAGTTGACCCCACAAAGGTTGAGACCGAACCAAATGGGAAGCACCAACGACAGTTGGAGAGATTTGGAGTTTCCTTGGACTCGCAGGATACTACCAAGATTCATCGAGAATTTCTCAAGGATTGCAAAGCCTATGATGAATTGTTGAAGAAGGATAACAAATTCATATGGTGAGGACTGCGAGGCAAGTTTTCAGGAGTTGAAGAAAAGATTGGTTACCTCACCGGTTTTAATATTGCGGATCAAACCAAGGATTATGAGGTGTATTACACGCTTCACGCCGAGGACTTGGAGCAGTGCTTATGCAGGAAGGAAGAGTTGTTTCGTATGCTTCACGACAACTTAAGCCCCATGAGTTGAATTATGCCACACATGATTTGGAGTTAGCAGCCGTTGTGCATGCATTGAAGACATGGAGACATTTTCTCATAGGAAATCATTGTGAAGTGTACACGGATCACAAGAGTTTGAAGTACATCTTCACACAGAAGGAGTTAAATCTCAGAAAGAGGAGATGGTTAGAACTTATCAAGGATTATGATATGAGATTGCATTATCACCCCGGAAAGGCTAACGTTGTAGCAGACGCATTGAGCCGTAAGAGCCACGTCAATACCCTAATGATGGGAGGAATACCCAATGAGTTAGCCGAGGACCTTCGAGAGCTATGTTTGGAAATAGTTCCGAGAGGCTATGTAGCAGCATTGGAGATTCAGTCTACACTGATGGACAAAATCAGAGAAGCTCAAAAGGCAGATAAGGAAGTTGCCTCTATAAAGGAGAAAATGAGCAAAGGAAAAGCTAAAGGATTTCGTGAGGATGAGCACGATACCCTATGGTTTGAAGACCGTGTTTATGTGCCCAATAACCCGGAGATAAGGAAGTTGATTTTGCAAGAAGCCCATGATTCACCCTATTCGATTCACCCAGGAAATACCAAGATGTATTTGGATTTGAAGAATACTTTCTGATGGACCGGAATGAAGAAGGATATTGCGGAATATGTAGCAGTTTGCGATGTATGTCAGAGAGTAAAGGCAGAGCATCAGAAGCCAGCAGGATTGTTACAACCATTGCCGATACCCGAATGGAAGTGGGATAAACTAGGCATGGATTTTATCACAGGTTTGCCAAAGACTCGTTTAGGATATGACTCGATTTGGGTTATAGTCGATCGCTTAACAAAGGTAGCTCATTTCATTCCAGTCAAGACTACCTATAGCAGTGCTAAGTTGGCAAAGATATACATGACCAGAATTGTGTGTTTACACGGAGTTCCGAGGAGTATTGTATCGATAGAGGAACCCGGTTTACCTCAAAGTTTTGGAATCGGTTACACGAAACATTGGGAACCAGATGGAATTGAAGACAGCTTTCCACCCACAGACCGATGGATGACCGAGAGAGTCAATCAGATTTTGGAGGATATCTTTGAGAGCTTGTGCACTAGATTATGGATCCAGTTGGGATGATAATTTGTCGATGCAGAATTTTCTTATAACAACAGCTACCAAACCAGCTTGAAGATGGAACCTTTGAAGCTCAGATGGAAGGAGATGCAGGACACCGTTGTCATGGGACTAAACCGAGATCGTCATTGTTTGGACCAGATTTGATTAAGGAGTCTGCGAGAAGGTTAAGTTGATTCGAGATAGGCTCAAGGTAGCCCAGTCCAGACAGAAGAGCTATGCGCATTCAAAACGCAAGGCGATTGAATATGAAGTTGGAGACAGAGTATATCTTAGAGTATCCCCGCTTCGAGGAGTTAAGCGTTTTGGAGTTAAAGGAAAATTAGCACCACGTTTCGTTGGACCGTATAAGATTTTGCAACACATGGGAGAAGTTGCTTATAAACTGGAAATGCCAGAAGGACTGTCAGGAGTTCATGATGTATTCCATGTTTCTCAGCTGAAGAAATGTCATTCCGAGATGACAGAGATATCGCTAAGAGATACAAAGTACACCGAAGCAATTCAGTTGAAGGATGATTTAACATATGAGGAAAACCGGTCAAGATTCTCGATTATGCCAGCAGAGTTACTCGCAGCAAGGTTATCAATTTTGCAAGGTTCGATTGGAGCCACCACATCAAGATGAAGCCACCGGGAAAGAGAGGAAGTTTTGCTCAAGGACCACCTCACCTATTTTCTAGCCAACCCGAATCTCGAGGGCTAGATTCATCTTAAAGGGTAGGTTTGTAACATCCCAAATTTTCAATTTGGAATGTTATACATTGAGTCATCATGCATATCATATTTTCATGCATTTTCTCGATCCTAGAAAATTTCACGCAACTCAAGGACCCTCGGAGAGAGTTGGAGATTTCATTATTTTCATATTTGAGATTTCTCAAATTCTGAAAATATAGGATCATTGGATTTATTTAATAATCTTCATAAGTTTTTCCTATAAAAAAATTAAGAGAGGGAATAATATGACTTTCCCAACATTTAGGAAAAATGAAGACTTAATAAATAAATCAATTTTGGTTTTGAAAGTTTTATTTGCTTTAGGGAAAAAAATGAGTATTTTAAAAATATGCATTTTTGCCCCGTTTTAAAGTTCATTTTGTTCGACTCATTTTTAGGAGTCGGGGAAAATTAATTTTATTTAATTTGGAGTCTGTTTGGTTTTATTTTTAAATCATTTCGTTTTGTTTAAAAAAAACGCGCCTTTGGGCCAAAGGCCCAGCCTGCCCACTGCCCAACTGCCCAGCCGCCCCTCCTCTCAGGCGCTCCCGCTGGAGGAGACTCCGCCGCCCGCCGCCGAGTTCGGCTCGGCACGCCGGACCCGCCGCCGTGCCCCTTCCCCAAGGCACCAGACCCCCCTCCTATATACCGCCTCTCTCATCATCCCGCCACCGCCGCCGCCCAACCCGAGCATCCACCGCCCGCTTGAAGCCGCCGCCGCTGCCGCCGACGCCGCCGCCATCGCCACCACCGCCCGTCGCCCGACCCCGGCGGAGCCCGGAGCCCCGTCGGCGACTCGCCGGAGGTAGCCACCACCCGCGCCCCCCGGTCCGGTTTTTGTTTCAAAAACCGATCCGGTTTTTCATTCGTTGTTCGGTTTTTTTAAAAAACCCTAGATGGTTTATTTTTTTCGGTTTTATTAATTAGTGAATGTTCACCGACCCGTTCGTTTTAATGAACGTGTTCGTCGGTTAGTTTCTGTTAACGAACGTCCGTCGTTTTAACCGTTCGTCGTTTTTCTTTTAATCAGATTTAATCCGTTATTTTCCGAATTCGATTTCCTATTCAATTTTCAAATCAGTTTATTTTCTCGCTAGTTTATCGGAATCAGGTGATTCAAGCGCCTGGAGTTTCGTTACGAAACCGCCGTTCCGACTAACCTACTTAAACAAAGTTTTGCTACTGTTAATTTTACCAAGTTTTAAATTGCAACCAGGGTTCTTAAGTTGAACTCTCTGGTTAGCTCTTTTATTCGAGATTTCCCTGTGCATTAGATGAGTACTTATTGTATGCTTGTTGTTTGTCTGCGTTAGATCACCCGGAGTGCGCCGCTTGTTACTTCGAATCCCTAGGTCTCGCGGATCATCAGCAAGGCAAGTAACACCGGATCATACCTTTTCTACTACCCAGTTTTATGCATTAGCCTTATTCCTCAAACACTTGCATGTTTAGGATCAACTTAAATTGTGGGATGGGAAGTAGATTGAGGTAGTACCTATTACCTGTTTTACTTATGAAACCTTGGGAGTTACTTCTACGTTTGCTTATTATGCCATGCTATGCTAGTAGACGTGGATTGGGTGAGTGAATATCCATGACAGATGTGAGATTGTTAATTAATGGTTTATCTAAGGTGGCAACCTAAACACACATCTGGGTGGATTGAGGCACCTGGTTTCTATCAGGACTTGCCTGTATTTCTTGGACCGCCACCTGGCTCTAAGGGATCATAAGATTTTTCAAACTAGAAACTTCCGTGTGCAGCCACAAGCCAATTATGGGCTCTGGCATAGTTGAGTAAGTTGTGCGAACTCTTACGGGTAGGCTAGCTGATGTAGGGGATGTAGGTTGGTACGGTCTACCCACATGTAAGGTGCTAGTGCTTCGAAGATTGTGTCTCGGTCATCCGTTTCTCAAACACCATGTAGTCACGAGAACCAAGCGGAGGCGATCGAGTCTTGTGGGGAAAAGTCATAAACCTCTGCAGAGTGTATAAACTAATCATGATTAGCCGTGTCCCCGGTTATGGACGACTTGAGTATCTAGTACTTGAATATCATGTGAATCTCAACATGTTACTTCTAATAAATGTTATTGGGTTTTGATGAGTACTTTTTAATCGGGATTGAGGATGCTGTCAACCATTCTCAATGTTTAACAACCACCATGATAGTTAAATAAAATTATTCCTTTGCAGTAGGGAAAAATTAGCTTTATGCAAAAATGTAACCGTAGAGCTTTACCACCAGCCATATATGCATGTAGTATAGGCTTATTCTTTCATTGCTCTCTATGTGTTACATTGCCAGCATATTCCATGTGCTTGACCCGTTTTGGGCTGCAACTTTCATGTTGCGAGACTTTTCGAACGACATTTAGTAAGGTGTTAGGTCGTGGTTCTATACTCAGTGATGCCGATGGAGTTGATGGACTCACTTATCTTCCAAGCCTTCCGCTGTTATTATTAGATGGCCTTAAGCCATATTATTGTAATAAGTTCCCTTGTGGACAACGTTGTAATAAGTGTGTGATTGCCACTCTGCTATAAATCCTTCGAAGTACTGTGTGGTGTCAGCATTACTGATCCAGGGATGACACTGAGCACAGAGACTTGATCCATTCGGGTCCGGTCGCTACACTCAAAACCGCTACTGCGATGAAGAACTCCGCTATGGCAAGCTCAAGTTCACCATGCCCAAGTTCTCCGGAAGCAATGATCCCGAAGAGTACCTCTCATGGGCCTTGAAGGTGGACAAGATATTCCGTCTTCACAACTACGATGAGGAAAAGAAGATCGCCATGGCCTCCCTTGAGTTTCAAGACTACGTCCTCATTTGGTGGGAACAAGTGATCGAGCGACGACATACAAGAGGCAAACCACCAACCACAACTTGGACGGAAATGAAGTATGTCATGAGAGCTCAGTTCGTGCCTACACACTACACCCGTGATCTCTTCAAGAAGTTGCAACTCCTCAAGCAAGGCACGAAGACGGTGGAAGAATACTACCAAGAAATGGAGATTGCCATGACACGAGCCAATGTCAAGGAAGACGATGAGCAAACAATGGCACGCTTCTTGAACGGCCTCAACCACCCAATCAAGAGGATTGCCGACTTCCAACCATACTCAAACCTTCTCGAGCTAGTTCATCAAGCGACCAAGGCCGAGCGACAAGTGTAGGATGACTTCAAATACGCCAAGTACTCGTCCAAGACCTACGGCTCCTACTCTCAAGCTCCCGCGACTTCGGCAACTCCTACCTCAACTAGAGCATCACCAAGTACCAGCAACAAATCAAGTTCCAAGCAAGCTACGCCTTCCTCGACTCATTCTCCGGCAATCACCAACAAATCCAAGACTCCCTCATCTTCGGCGCCACCGAATGACCCCGTCAAGACAAGTTCTTTCAAGTGCTTTGATATGTCTCCAATGTATCTATAATTTTTTATTGTTCCATGCTATTATATTATCTGTTTTGGATGTTTAATGGGCTGTAATATATTCTTTTATTTTATTTTTGGGACTAACCTATTAACCGAAGGCCCAGTGCAAATTTCTATTTTTTTTTCCTATTTCAGTGTTTCGCAGAAAAGGAATATCAAACGGAATCCAAACGGAACGAAACCTTCGTGAGGATATTTCTTGGACCAAACGCAATCCAGGAGACTTGGAGTGGAAGTCAGAGACGCAACAAGGCGGCCACGAGGCAGGAGGGCGCGCCTGCCACCCTCGTGGGCCCCTCGTAGCTCCACCGACCAACTTCTTTCGCCTATATATACTCTTATACCCATAAAACATCCACGGGAGCCACGAAACAACTTTTCTACTGCCGCAAACTTCTGTACCCGTGAGATCCCATCTTGGGGCCTTCTCCGGCAATCTGTCGGAGGGGGATTCGATCATGGAGGGCTTCTACATCAACACCATAGCCTCTCCGATGATGTGTGAGTAGTTTACCATAGACCTTCGGATCCATAGTTATTAGCCAGATGGCTTCTTCTCTCTCTCTGGTTCTCAATACAAAGTTATCCTCGATGTTCTTGGAGATCTATTCGATGTAATACTTTTTACGGTGTGTTTGCCTACATCCGATGAATTATGGGTTTATGATCAAGATTATCTATGAACAATATTTGATTCTTCTCTGAATTCTTATATGCATGATTTGATATCTTTGCAAGTCTCTTTGAATTATCGGTTTAGTTTGGCCAACTAGATTGATCTTTCTTGCAATAGGAGAAGTGCTTAGCTTTGGGTTCAATCTTGCGGTGCTCGATCCGAGTGACAGAAAGGGAACCGACACGTATTGTATTGTTGCCATCGAGGATAACAAGATGGGGTTTATATCATATTGCTTGAGTTTATCCCTCTACATCATGTCATCTTGCCTAATGTGTTACTCTGTTCTTATGAACTTAATACTCTAGATGCATGCTGGATAGCGGTTGATGTGTGAAGTAATAATAGTAGATGCAGAATCATTTCGGTCTACTTGACACGGACGTGATGCCTATGTTCATGATCATGCCTAGATATTCTCGTAACTATGCGCTTTTCTATCAATTGCTCGGCAGTAATTTGTTCACCCCCCGTAATATATGCTATCTTGAGAGAAGCCACTAGTGAAACCTATGGCCCCCGGGTCTACTTTATATCATATAAGTTTCCAATCTATAATTCTAGTTTACTATTTATTTTTCAATCTTTACTTTTCAATCTATACAACAAAAATACCAAAAATATTTATCTTATTATCTTTATCAGATCTCACTTTTGCAAGGTTCCCTGAAGGGATTGACAACCCCTTTAACGCGTTGGTTGCAAGGTTCTTGATTGTTTGTGCAGGTACTAGGAGATTTGCGTGTAGTCTCCTACTGGATTGATACCTTGGTTCTCAAAAACTGAGGGAAATACTTACGCTTCTTTGATGCATCACCCTTTCCTCTTCAAGGGAAAACCAACGCATGCTCAAGAGGTAGCAAAAATGATTTCCGGCGCCATTGCTGGGGAGGCTTACGCCAAGTCAAAGTCAACATTTGATCTCCTGTCAACTAGCCATTTCTGGCGCTGTTGCCGGAGAGATCTACGCTCAAGTCAAGACATACCAAGTACCCATCACAAACTCTTATCCCACGCATTTCTTTATTTGCCATTTGCCTCTCGTTTTCCTCTCCCCCACTTCACCCTTGCCGTTTTATTCGCCCTTTTTCCGTTCATCTCTTTTCGCTTGCTTCTTGTGTGTTTGCTTTTTGTGCGATTTGTTGCCATCATGTCTGAAAATATGGAGGTTATCATTGAAAAGGATAATAGTAACAATGGGGGAACTTTGATTCTTTTGATGATCCTCATGAATAACCTACTATTTTACACACTAAAAAGTTTTGGATTGGTAGTGGTAATATTATTGGAAAAGGAGTTATTCAAGATTTCTTTACTTGTGCGAGTGCCCTGCCCACTATGGGTGGGTCTATTCTTCATAGAACTAGTAGTCTTGCGGATGTTATATCTTTGCTCGTAGTTTAACTTGAAAGACAGTTTATTCAAATGCATCCTTGCATACAAAGGAGTTTTCTAGAATTTTCCAATATTGAGCATTCTTCTGTTAAGCGAGCAGCTACAATCTTTTTAGCTCATGAGTTCAGATTTATAGTGAAAGAGTCCAATGAAATTTTTGCGCATTATAGGGTGGACGCTGGCAGTCCTCCCATAGAAGCTATCCTTTTTAATCAACAAGACATGATGCGTTTACGATCTTTAGATCATGTTGCTTTTAATGAAAACCTTAGAAAGAAAGTTCCTACTGATGTTCTAGTTGATAGAATCTCTAAACTTAATGATAATTTTTCTATTCAGAATAATGGGTTAGGATTTCCTCTTGAACAAAGGCTCGTGACTTTTTGCCAAAAGAATGCTTATAATGATGAATTGGTTGTGCAATATGAGGGGCCAAAGGAGGAACCAATACCTCCTGTTGGGGATATTACTACTGGGCATAAACCGGCCAGGAGAGGCCGGGTTAACTTCATCAGTAGTCAAGTATGCTTGAAGCCCGTGAGGATATTCTATAAGGGCCCAAGGCCCAGAACCGGTTTAAGGCCTGTAGCCGTGAACCGATATTACTATGTAACTTTTATTGTAAGTTAGAAAGACTAGAGACCGAACCGGACACGTCTATGAGCTGGTCTCGGGACTCTGCAAACCGACGGGCGTGACCTATGTATATAAGGGGACGACCCGGCGGCGATTCAGGACGACAGAAAACAACTCGAGACTTAGGCGAAGCTTGTTTGCTCCCTAGTCATCGAAACCCCCATCAATTCCATCACAACTAGACGTAGGCTTTTACCTTCATCGAAGGGGCCGAACTAGTATAAACTCTCTTGCGTCCTTGTGTCCGCTTTAACCCCTTCAAGCTAACCCGTAGCGATGGCTCCACGACTAAGTCCTTTCATGAGGACATCTGCCGTGACAAAACCACGACAGTTGGCGCCCACCGTGGGGCTATCGCACGATGGTTTCAAGTTCTTGGAGGGCAACTTCGAAGGACTCAAGGGTTACGCTGTGGGCCGGATGACCAAGAGTCGTCGCGGCAAGCTCTACATCGACAATTCAGGCTGGGGCCCCGAGGCCGGCTCTATTGAGTACGGGTACCGGGTCCCCTTTGGTGGCATACATGTCTTCATTGGCAAGATCGGTGAACCGGGCCCTGATCCGGACATCTGCACCGACCTCGTCGAAACGGCTCAGCGTGCGAGATCTGCCCAGGTTAAACCGGCCGTGAAGCGTGCCTTCGTGGGAGTCATCCACGGAGGAGAATATGAAGATGGATCGGCATCTGGTAGCAAGACTGTCGTTTATTCCGGCGACAAGTCCTCGACCGGAGAAACCGAATCATTGTATCAGCTACAGGACGGCCGGATTGGGGGCTGTTCCGATGGCGACAGTATTCCGGACCCCTCTGATCTGCCCAACCGGGTTGGGATATTCATGGCCGGTACACAGGCGGCGGTCCACTCTTCGACCACAGCAGAAATGTTCTGCGGATCAGCAGCGGCGGCAGCGGCCGGGGTAGGAGGCTCTGTGTGCCCACCGGCTCAAGTTTTATCTGATCTGTTTGATGCGCTGGTTGTGCTTATGGCAGAGGCTAACCCGACGGATCAGGACGCCCACAACGCGGAGATTGCAAAAGTTAGGGAACAGATCACTCAGGCCAAGGCCGACCTAGCGGCTGAGAACAACAGGATGGCCGCAGAGCGGGCCGCTTTGGATGCGCAGGCCTATAGGCTTATGCTGGACCAGAACGCGTCGCATGAAGTCTTGAAAAGGAAGCATCAGTCTCGCCTACAGACGGTTTTTGATGCTAGAAACCTCTTTAATACCCCAGGAGCAGGGACTAGCAACCCGCCGTGGCTAAACCGGGTGGAGGCACCTGGGACGGGTGCGCCGGTTCAGCCTCGTCTGATGGACCCGCCTCGACAGAATAACATCGTACCTCAGCCTGTACAGACACCTCCAGGTCATTATTCCAATCCAATGGACAATCTTATCGCCGCCGCTTCACGGCTGGAGGCCATCTCGATTGAAGGTGATTCTTCGCAAGTGGTGGAGACACGCCGGGTTAAGGAACTTCTTTGAACAGCTTTGGTTCAGCAGGAAGCATATTCATATAGCCGTGACCGAATTCATTCCACCCCTGGTCCAAGCCGGAGTTACAGCAGGCGGATGGATGAGCCGGCCGTATCTAGTAATGCACGGAACCGTGAAGCGCCCCATGGCCATAACCGGGTGGGTGATGCTCAGGAAGTAGTGGACCGGGCCCGAGCACGAAGGGATGCCGAGTTAGCAGCGCAACATGAGGCTCGTCAGCTTACGTTGGTTCGTCCAACCACCTCGATCGAGCCAGGAGTTACTTCCAGTTCTTTGGGAGTGCCTTGTCCTGTCCCCGCTTTACGCAATGTGGGCCTGCCCAAGGATTTCAAGGGCCCGCGCAAGGTGCCGAATTACACGGCCGATTTGTCTCCGGAAGCATGGATAGAGAGTTATGAGATGGCCATGCAGATGCTTGACGTAGATGAAGCGGCATGCGCAAAGTACTTCACCATGATGCTTGAAGGGACAGCCCGTATTTGGTTAAAGAGATTAGAAGCCAATTCTATCAGTTCATGGGCCCAGTTGCGAGCCCGGTTTATCCAGAATTTCAAGGATACATGTAAGCAGCCCATGTCGATAGTGGATTTAGCGGCCTGTGTCCAGGAGGAAGGAGAGTCAACAACCCGCTGGGTACGCCTAGTCTCGGAAATTTTGCACTCATCAGACTGTATCAACGCTGACTCCGCGGTTATAACTTTGGAAAGCAACTGCCGGTTTAAACCTCTGAAGTTGAAATTGGGAAGGATGAAGCGCCATTGTAACGATATGGGGACCCTCATGACTGCGTTAGTGAAGTATGCTGATTCTGATGGTACCAAGGATCCCGAGTCTGATGATGAAAAGACAGGGAAGGGAAAGAAGAACAACAACTCCAAGGGGTAGCAACACAACACGGCAGGTCATGGTAACAGAGGCAAGCGTAAAGCGGATGGCAGCATGGACTTTGTGGCTAATACTAGCGCATAGGACAGGGGCCAGCGACGGAAGGGTAAACCGCCAAATCGCGGTGGAGCTCCAAACCCCAATCTGGACCGCCTGACTTATCTATTAAACCAGCCCTGTCCAAAGCACGGGACGAAGGAGGCGTCAGCCGCCCACCTTTGGAAGGATTGCTATATTATGCAGGAGTTCAAAAATTCTAATGCTTTCCGGTATGATCACGGATCAGGCGGTGGCTCGGGATCCGGATTCCATGGGCCGGGTCACGATGGAGGAAATGCCGGTTCAGGCTTCAATGGAGATCAAGGTGGACATAACAATCAAAACAATCAGAGTAGACAGGGTGGTTACAACCAGCAGCAGCAGTCGGGTTATCAGAGCAATCCAAAGCAGTTGAATAGTGGGCAATATCATGTATTCACCACTAGCTTGGATAAGCGAGACCAGAAGCTTCACAAGCGAGCAGTTAATTCTGTTGAACCGGCCGTGCCTCGTTACTTACGCTGGTCCGAACAGCCAATCATATGGAGCAGAGAGGATCACCCTCCCCGGGTGGACAATCCGGGTCAGCCAGCGTTGGTGGTGGCACCTCAGGTGCGAGGTTATAAGTTCACCAAGGTGCTCATGGATAGAGGAAGCAGCATTAATATCTTATACTATGAGACCTTCCGCCGTATGGGGTTAACAGACAAGAATCTTAAACCGTCCAATACGGTATTCCATGGTGTGGTACCTGGTAAGTCAGCATATCCCGTTGGCAAGATAGCTCTGGAGGTGGCCTTTGGAGATGATCATGATTCCAGGTCAGAAACGTTGACTTTTGAGGTGGTCAAGATCCGGAGCCCATACCACGCTTTATTTGGGCGGCCGACTTATGCCAAATTTATGGCACGGCCCTGTTATATTTATCTGCAGCTCAAGATGCCGGGTCACAAGGGTACCATAACCGTTCATGGAAGTCGCAAGATTGCCTTGGAGTGTGAAGAAGGTGATGCGGCCTATGCAGAGTCGGTTTGTGCCATGGAAGAGTTGAAGTACTGCAAGGATAATGTTGATCCGGCGGACATGACTCCGTTGAAGAAGCCAACCACAGAGCATGATCCGGCTCTGAAGTTCAAATTGGCAGCTGAGACTAAGCTTGTTGATTTTGTACCTGGCGATTCATCCAAGCAGTTTAGTATCAGCACCAACTTGGATCCGAAATAGGAAAGCGCGCTCATCGAGTTCATCCGTGAGAACCGAGACATTTTTGCATGGAAGCCTTCTGACATGCCAAGTGTACCGAGGGAACTCGCTGAGCACACTCTTAATGTTGATCCTAAGTACAAACCGGTGAAGCAGTTTCTCCGCCGGTTCAATGAAGAAAGGCGCAAAGCTATTGGAGAGGAGGTGGCCAGGCTCTTAGCGGCTGGCTTTATTGTTGAAGAGTTCCATCCTGAATGGCTGGCTAATCCGGTGCTGTTCCTTAAGAAAACGGCACTGGCGCGATGTGTGGATTACGAGATCTTAACAAGGCTTGTCCAAGAGATCATTTTGCCCTCCCCGCATTGATCAGATTATTGATGCTACGGCGGGTTGTGGCGTTTGAGTTTTACGGATGCATATTCTGGTTATCATCGATCAAGATGGCGTTAAGGACCATGAGAAGACGGCGTTCATAACTCCCTTTGGAGCCTTCTGCTATGTATCTATGCCCTTTGGGCTCAAGAGTGCTCAGGCAACTTATCAACGGTGTGTACAAAATTGCCGTCATAAGCAGATCGGCCGTAATGTACATGCTTATGTGGATGATATTGTGGTTAAGTCAAGGGAGAAGGAGACTCTTGTTGATGATTTGAAGGAAACCTTTGATAACCTACGGACATACAAGATGATGCTCAACCCGGCCAAGTGTGTTTTTGGTGTACCGGCAGGCAAGTTATTGGGTTTCCTGGTGTCCAACAGGGGAATTGAGGCTAATCCGGAGAAGATTACAGCTATCACCTCCCTGGCTAAACCAAAATGTATCAATGATGTCCAACGCTTGGCAAGTCGGATTGCCGCGTTGAGCCGGTTTATCAGCCGCCTCGGTGAGAAGGCGATCCCTTTGTATCAGATGCTGAAGAAAGCATATCCCTTTGTCTGGAGTCCGGCTGCTGATAAAGCGTTGGAGGATTTAAAGCGGCAGCTAGCCAATCCGCCTGTTCTTGCTGCTCCGATTGACAATGAGCCATTGCTACTCTACGTGGCAGCTAATGCTCGTGTAGTCAGCGTAGCTATCGTGGTGGAGCACAAGGAGGCGGGCAAGGAATATCTGGTTCAGCGTCCGGTTTACTATATCAGCGAGGTGCTTATTGAGTCCAAGAAAAGATACCCGCATTGGCAGAAGCTGCTGTATGGAGTTTTCATGGCAAGCCGGAAGCTTAAGCAATACTTCCAGGGACATCCCATCACAGTGGTCAGCTCTGCTCCTTTGGGAGATATAATTCAAAACAGAGAGGCAACTGGCCGGATTGCCAAGTGGGCTATAGAGCTCGGGCCGCATGTTTTGAAATACGTGCCTCGGACGGCGATCAAATCTCAAGCACTTGTGGATTTCATCAATGATTGGACGGAGTTACAAGCACCTAAAGAAAAGCCGGATCACACATATTGGACTTTCATTTTGATGGGTCCAGGCAATTGGAGGGCTCGGGGGCTGGAGTCGTATTAACTTCCCCACGAGGTGATAAGTTCTGTTACGTTCTCCGCTTAATGTTCCCTTGTACTAACAATGCAGCTGAGTCTGAGCTTTACTCCATGGTCTCCGGATGGCTAAGGAGATGAATCTCAGCCGAGTTAAGTGCTTCGGTGACTTGGACCTGGTGGCCCAACAAGTGTCTGGTACTTGGGATTCTAAGGACCCGCTCATGGCAGCATACTGTCGTGAGGTGGATATTATTGCAGACCACTTCAAGGGATATCAGGTGGATCACGTGGACAAACGGAAGAACGAAGCGGCAGACGCTTTAAGCCGGCTGGGCTCTCAGCGTAAACCGGTCCCACCTAATGTCTTCTTAGATGTCCTGCATAACCCGTCGGTCAAGCTCCCTGGCGAAGAGGATTTGGCTATTCCTGATCCGGAGGCTCAGTTGGTGGCGGCTCTGCATGTCATTCCGGATTGGACGGTTCCTTATCTTGCGTACATGAACCGGGGCGGGTTACCAGAGGATGAGACGCTGGCCAGACAGATAATCCGGCGATCCAAGTCCATGAATATTGTTAATGGCGAGTTGCATCATTGCAGTGTGTCAGGAGTTTTTCAACGTTGTGTGTCGCCAGAGGAAGGTTGTGAGATCTTGCGCGAAATCCATGAAGGAGATTGTGGTCACCACGCCGGTTCAAAATCTCTGGTGGCTAAGGCGTTTCGTCACGTATTTTATTGGTTGACTGCTCATGCTGATGAGGAGGACCTGGTTAGGTGATGTGATAGCTGTCAGAAGTTCTCAAGACGCGCTCATGTGATGACTCAAGAATTGAGGATGATTCCTATTACTTGGCCGTTTGCGACTTGGGGGCTGGATATGGTTGGTCCTTTCAAACGGTCCAAGGACAAGAAGACCCACCTTTTGGTGGCGGTTGACAAATTTACAAAGTGGGTAGAAGCGGAGCCCGTCAGCAAGTGTGATGCAGCCACGGCGGTTCAATTCATTAAGAAGGTGATTTTCGGTTTGGCTTTCCACGGTATCATTTGCGATAATGGTACCAATCTATTTAAGGGTGCTATGAAGGAATTACGTGAGCGTGAGCACCGCTTGAGCGTTTCATTAGTGGCTCACCCACAGTCCAATGGCCAAGCAGAGAGAGCTAAACAGGAGATCTTACGAGGTATCAAACCCCGGCTTATGGTTCCTTTGCAGCGGACGCCGGGTTGTTGGGTGGAGGAGTTACCATCTGTGTTATGGAGCATCAACACTACACCTAACAGATCGACAGGATACACACCGTTCTTCATGGTCTACGGAGCGGAGGCGGTTCTCCCCAGTGATATCCATCATGATTCACCTCGTGTAGCAGCTTATGTTGAAGCGAACAACGAGGTAGGACGGCAAGACGCTTTGGACCTGTTGGATGAGGAGCGTGACATTGCAGCCGCCCGTTCGGCGATCTACCAGCAGGATCTTCGTCGCTATCACAGTCGCCGAGTTAGAACCAGAACCTTTCAAGAAGGAGATTTGGTGCTCCGGCTCATCCAAGACCAGACTGATATACACAAGCTATCCCCACCTTGGGAGGGACCTTTCGTGGTCAGCAAGAATCTGCACAACGGGTCCTACTATCTGATCGATATTCGAGAGCATAAAGACTCACGTACATCAGAGGAGGAGACCAACATGCCGTGGAACATAGCTCATCTTCGGCCCTACTATACTTAAGCCATAGGCTCTACTTATGTACATATTATGACAATGTATATATTATGATCAATACAATAAACCGGAGCCTGAGCTAAAGCGGGGTCTCTGTTATTTTTACATCATGAGTGGTTACACGGAGTTTTTATCTTAAAGCGGTCTCCGGTTTACCCCTTGAGTTGGCTTTTTAACAAAGCTTTATATCATGTCACTTTGGGGGCTTGGTCGTGTCCGAACCAATGTAACACCTTTTGATAGGCGAAAGCCACGAGATCATTTTGGGACTTGGTCACGTCTGAACCAGTCACGCCTCTTGATCGGCCTAAGGCCACAGAATCACTTGGGGGCTTGGTCGAACCCGGACCATCGCTACACCTTTTGATCGGCGTAATGCCACTGCATCATTTGGGGACCTGGCTGACATGAACCATAGCTACGCTTATTGGGGGCTTGGTCGTGTCCGACCATGGTAATGCCACTTGATCGGCTCAAATAGCCTCTTTTCGCAAAAGATTTTGTCTTTGCCTTTGCTTGCGATTTGTTTGTCTTTTAGCATATTTCTCTTGTTGTGTTCTTAAACCGACAATTGTTAAACCGATTCGACTGTCAGTTGATGGGACACGGTTTGTTTTTTCATCCGGAGACACTTTTGCCCGGTTTGATTTTGGATAAACATCCTATTATGGAGTAACACCGGTGTTCATCTTAACCCGGAACAGTTTACCTGGTAAACCGACCCTATATACACAGGAGTTGTTTTCTCCTTCAGCAGAGCGGGTTTCTTACAACTCCGCTTCAAGATTGGCACAACCAACTTCATTCCCTACGATGGCAGGTATCATATATTCCCATATTTTATCATATGTTTAATCTAAAGTATTATCTTTAATTTCATATGCATGGATATGATGACCTGCCTGGTGATACAACCACAATGGCGTTTTAAGCTTTTTGCTGCAGACAACAGTTTAAGGTTGATGATTCAACAAAAACATGAATTGCAATAAATATGCACGAAGGCATATCAACACAAAGTGTGGCAGCTAGTCTATTACAAGGCAACACAGTTCCCAGATAAGATAATTGTTTTTTGGCATAACGTAAGGAAGCAGTAATGTAAACTGGCCTCCGGTTTATGCTTGATCGCTAGCTTGGCTGATGGTTGCGGGTCATCCTGCGCCGCTTCAACTTCTGATTCCCTACTCAGCGGCTGGAAATCAACAGTCGTCCAGTCGATTCCCATTAATTCTTGGAATACGGCTTCATCATTGATCAGCAACGATGGTTCAATATCAGGAGCGTAAGTATGCTTACGGATTGGAGGTATAAGGTTCTCCGCTTCAGGAATCGGTGCAGACACTTGTTTATTTTCTCCATCATATTGGGCCTGATAGTGAGACAGATTTGCCTCTTCAACCAGCTGACAAGCCAAAGGGCGCACTTCCCGGTTTATAGCTCGAAGATCCTCTTCGCTAAATTCTATCCCGTCTTCCTTCAAGCTTGGGAAGCCTTGGGCCGCTTCAACAGGATCAAAATATGGCACCCACGCTTTGGCCCGGATTAAGGCATTTATGGCACCGGTTCTAGCAGCAGATTTCTTTAATTCTTCAAACCGGGCAGCAAGCATTGACAACCTTTTAAGGGTGTCCTAGATCAAGGTCAGGGCCGGGTTGTTGTGAGATGTAACATCCCAAATTTTCAATTTGGAATGTTATACATTAGATCATCATGCATATCATATTTTCTTGCATTTTGTTGATCCTAGAAATTTCACGCAACTCAAGGACCCTCGGAGAGAGTTGGAGATTTCGAAATTTTCATATTTGAGTTCTCTCAAAACTATGAAAAGAGGATCATTGGATTTATTTATTTTATCTTCAAATATTTTTCCAATATCAAAAATAAGAGAGGGAATAATATGACTTTCCCAAAATTTAGGAAAAATGAAGATTTAATAAATAAATCAAATTTTGGATTTTTCACGGAGTTTATTTGCCTTAGGGAAAAATGCGTGCTTTCAAAAATTGCATTTTGGCCCCGTGTTAAAGTTCATTTTGTTCGACTCATTTTTTAGGAGTCGGGGAAAGTTTACTTTATTAATTTTGGAGTTTGTTTAGATTTTTTCTCTGTATTTTTCTGCGCGCGAAACCGATTTAAAAAAAAAACCCCGCAGCGCCTTGGGCCAAAGGCCCAAGCCGCCAAGGAGCCGGCCGGCCAGGAGGCCAACACCACCACGCGCGCCGCACCAGGGAGCCGGCGCTTCCTTTTTCCAAATCCTAGTAGGACTCTTGTACTACTTCCGTTTATTCCGTGTTTGTTTCTAGATCTTTTCCCTCTTTGTTTCCTAATCCTAGTCTATTTCTTGTCCCCTACCCCAAGCAAAAACCCTCCCCTCCCCAATATAAATACCCAAGCACCCCCCCTCTAACACATCAAACCAACACCTCTCCTCTCCTCTCCTCTCCCAAGAAGCAGCACCGCCCGCCACCGCCCCTCACACCAAGACCGCCGCCGCCACCACCGCCGCCGCCACCTACGCCCTGCCGCCACCCAACGCCGCCGCCGCCGGAGCCCCTCGCCTCTTCGAGGTACTAGCCCCGCGCCGCGTCACCTTTTCTTTTCCTCGGTTCGGTTTTTCAGAATCGTCCGATTTCCGTTCGATTTTCTAGATCGGTTTTCATTTTGGTTTTCTTTCGAAACCCTAGATCGGTTTTTTCGCCGGTTTTCTTTCCGGTTTTGTTTAGCAAGCGTTAGCGGACCGTTCGTCCTAACGAACGTGATCACCGGTTTGCTTCGGTTAATGAACGTCCGTTCGTTCAACCGTTCGTCGTTTTCTTTCTCATCGGATTTATTCCGCTATTTTTCTGATAGCGATTTCAGATCCGATTTTCTTTCTAGTCTATCTTCTCGCTCGTTTATCGGAATCAGGTGATTCAAGCGCCTGGAGTTTCGTTTCGAAACCGCCGTTCTGACTAATCAACTTAAACAAAGTTTTGCTACTGTAAAATTTGACTTAGTTTCAACTTGCTAGAACCGAGTTGTTTTCTTTCGTTGTTTGACTTTCGTAGCTTCATTTGATTCGATTCTTTTTGCAACCAGGGTTCTTAAGTTGAACTTTCTGGTTAGATATTTTATTCGAGATTTACCTGTGCATTAGATGAGTACTTATTGTATGCTTGTTGTTTGTCGTGATAGATCACCGGTGCGCCGCTTGTTACTTGAATCTCTAGGTTTCGCGGATCGTCGACAAGGCAAGTAACACTTTGATCATACTTTCTCATACCCAGTTTTTATGCATTAGATCAATCCTCAAACATTGCATGATTAGGATCTAAAATAAATTGTGGGATGGGAAGTAGATTGAGTAGTACCTATTACTGTTTTACTTATGAAACCTTGGGAGTTACTTCTCGTTTGCTTATTATGCTATGCTATGCTAGTAGGCGTGGATTGGCTGAGTGTATTCCATGACAGATGTGAGATTGTTAAATTAATGGTTTATTTAAGGTGGCAACTTAAACACACATCCTGGGTGGATTGAGGCACCTGGTTTCTATCAGGACTTGCCTGTTTTTCTTGGACCGCCACCCAGGCTCAAAGGGATCATAAGATCATTCATGCTAGTAACTTCCGTGTGCAGCCACAAGCCATTATGGGCTCGGCATAGTTTATTAAGTCGTGTGAACTCTTACGGTGGTAGACTAGCAGATGTAGGGGTTATAGGTGGTACGGTCTACCCATCGTAAGGTGCAAACGCTTCGAAAGACTATGTCTCGATCATCCGTCTCTCAAACACCATGTAGTGCGAGAAACCAAGCGGAGGCGATCAAGTCTTGTGGGGAAAAGTCGCAAACCTCTGCAGAGTGTATAAACTAATCATGATTAGCCGTGTCCCGGTTATGGACATCTTGAGTATCTAGTACTTGAATATCATGTGAATCTCAACATGTTACTCTAATTAATATTGTTGGGTTTTAATGAGTACTTTTAATTGGGATGAGGATCTTGTCAACCATTCTCAATGTTTAACAACCACCATGATAGTTAAACAAATTTATTCCTTTGCAGAGGGAAAAACTGGCTTTATGCAAAACTGTAACAGAGAGCTTTTCCACCAGCCACATATGCATGTAGTACAGGCTTATCATTCATTATTCTCTATGTGTTACATTGCAAGTATATTCCATGTCTTGACCGTTTGCGGGCTGCAACTTTTATGTTGCGACTTTTCGAACGACAGTAAGGTGCTTTAGGTCGTGGTTCTATACTCGGTGATGCGCTGGAGTTGATGGACTCACTTATCTTCCAAGTCTTCCGCTGTTATCGTTATTAGATGGCCTTAAGCCATATTTATTGTAATAAGTCCTCTTTGGGCAACGATGTAATAAGTGTGTGATTGCTACTCTGTTATAAATCCTTCGAAGTACTGTGTGGTGTCAGCATTACTGATCCAGGGATGACACCTGAGCACAGAGACTTGATCCATTCGGGTCGGGTCGCTACATGAGAAGCGGTGCTGATGATTCGTTGCGCACCAGTATAGAGTTGCTCTATCAATGTATAAGAGGCTTTCAATTTCTTCCGCACATCTGATCCCAAGTGGCCAATGCGTGTCCCTATATCATTCAAAGTGTTAATAAACCAGCAATTGCATGAGAAAGCTTCATTATGTCAGAAATTAAAAAAGGCTTACCAAAGACAGCGGCGGTCATGGCATGCACTTGCCGCTTTACACTGGACAGTTCATCTACCACCGGTTTAAGGGCGGCTTCATCATTTTCTGCCCTTGAGTTAAAGCGGCCTTTTCAGTGGCCCAATCCGCCCACTCCTTGTTGAAGCCCTCCTTAAGCTTTTCCATGACTCTTAAAGCGTTGGTTAATTCATTTTTTTTCCTTGGAGGTTTCAGCTTGCTGGGATTTCAGGTTTTCTTGAAGATCAGTGATTTGACTATATTTCTTGTTCACATCAGCCTATATATAGATAATCATTTGATAAGGATTAAGATGTAGAGTTGAAGTACCAACCCCACAAAAAGTTATGCCCTTGGTACTTGGGGGCTAATGCATATTTTCTTTTCATCCTACAAATTCTATATAAAGTCCCAAGCTCAATACAAGTATTCAACTTGGCACTTGGGAGGGGATGTGTGTTGCTTAGCCGCTCCGGACGGTAACTCGGTAAAGGATTTTCTCCCTCAGGGGAGGTATCTTTGCAGTAAAACCATGTTGAGTTCCACTCTTTGGGATGGCTGTGCAGTTTGGCGTGAGGGTAAGTGACCTCTTTCCGCTTTTGAATCGCCACACCACCCAACTCAGTGTTGGGACCGTCAGAAAATTCAGTGCAGCGGTTTAGATGGAAGAAATCTCTGAGTAATTCAACTGTGGGCTCCTCTTGAAAGAACACCTCACAGAGCACTTGAAAGTGACAGATATTGGTTATGGAGTTGGGGCCAATGTCTTGTGGACGCAGTTGAAAGCTGGCCAAGACTTCTCGATAAAACTTTGAACCGGTGGATGAAGCCCGGGCTAAATGATCGACAAACACAACAACTTCTCCATCCTTGGGTTACGGAGAACTCTCCGGCCGAGGACCCTCCGATGAATAGCGTCTTTTTTGCCTAAGGCGCGGTGCGAGACTAAGTTATCCAGCTTGAGTTTGATCACCGAGAAGGACCCGATTACACTCGTACACTTGCTTGGCCATGATGCAATCTGCAAAGCAGTAATACCGGTTCAAGAGTATGTTGGAAGGCTATATATTGATACATTCATTGTTAAACCGGAAGAAGTTGCTTATAAACCGGAGTTTTGCAAGGTGGCAATACATAAACTGGAAAACCCTGGCGGTTCAACAAGGGGACTAATAGTATATGCCGACTTGTCAATTTATTTTCAAAGTTAAACCGCCTGGTCTGAAACATTGATGAATCAAAAGTAGATGTGCGAAAACAGGTTTCACAAAAGCTTATCACAGTTTTGGATCTGGAGCATATTCAGAAAAGAAATAAATATTCAAGATCCAAAACGGAGTGGTACCGAATCAATGAGAAAGGATGCAGGGAGATCTATGACCTTGAGACGCGCAAGTGATAGCGGATGCTAAAAAACTACCGCTACGTGGAACAAAGATTCGCAGACTTAACTAAAAGGTAGCATATGAGCAAGTAGCAAGCGATGAGCACCGAAGAACAGGGAAACCCTAGAAGAGGCCGGGTTAACTTCATCAGTAGTCAAGTATGCTTGAAGCCCGTGAGGATATTCTATAAGGGCCCAAGGCCCAGAACCGGTTTAAGGCATGTAGCCGTGAACCAGTATTAGTATGTAACTTGTATTGTAAGTTAGAAATACTAGAGACCGAACCGGACACGTCTATGAGCCGGTCTCGGGACTCTGCAAACCGAAGGGCGTCACCCATGTATATAAGGGGACGACCCGGCGGCGATTCAGGACGACAGAAAACAACTCGATACTTAGGCGAAGCTTGTTTGCTCCCTAGTCATCGAAACCCCCATCAATTCCATCACAACTAGACGTAGGCTTTTACCTTCATCGAAGGAGCCGAACTAGTATAAACTCTCTTGCGTCCTTGTGTCCGCTTTAACCCCTTCAAGCTAACCCGTAGCGATGGCTCCACGACTAAGTCCTTTCATGAGGACATCTGCCGTGACAAAACCACGACACCTCCCGAGCTTGATCTTGGGGACTTTTGTCCCATTAAATTTAGCCCTTTTGATTATTTTTGCCTGCCGCAAAGAAAGCTTGCTGCTGAACGTAGGGAGTATGAGATGAGTTTTCGCGATTTGCCTTATCATTATGGTAATACCTAGATCTATTCTTGTCTTTATGCCTAACTAGGGGCATTAAACGATAGCGCTTGTTGGGAGGCAACCCAATTTTATTTTTGTTCCTTGCTTTTTGTTCCTGTTTAGTAATAAATAATTCATCTAGCCTCTGTTTAGATGTGGTTTTATGTTTTAATTAGTGTTTGTGCCAAGTAGATCCTTTGGGAAGACTTGGGTGAAGTCTTTGTGATCTTGCTGTAAAAAATAAAAACTTTAGTGCTCACGAGATTAGCTGCCATTTTTTACTGGAGAGTGCTTTTAGGTTGATTCTTTTTGAAGATGATTAATAGATAAATTCCTCACGTCCACCAAGTTATTTCAGCATTTTTGGAGTTCCATAAGTATACGTTTGATACAGATTACTACAGATTGTTCTGTTTTTGACAGATTCTGTTTTTCGTGTGTTATTTGCTTATTTTGATGAATCTATGGCTAGTATCGGGGGGTATGAACCATAGAGAAGTTGGAATACAGTAGGTTTGACATCAATATAAATAAATAATGAGTTCATTACAGTACCTTAAAGTGGTGGTTTGTTTCCTTACACTAACAGAGCTCATGAGATTTTCTGTTTAAGTTTTGTGTTGTGAAGTTTTCAAGTTTTTGGGTAAAGATTTGATGGATTTTGGAATAAGGAGTGGCAAGAGCCTAAGCTAGGGGATGCCCAAGGCACACCAAGGTAAAATTCAAGTACAACCAAAAGCCTAAGCTTGGGGTGCCCCAGAAGGCATCCCCTCTTTCGTCTTCGTCTATCGGTAACTTTACTTGAGGCTATATTTTTATTCACCACATGGTATGTGCTTTGCTTGGAGCGTCTTGTATGATTTAAGTCTTTGTTTTTTAGTTTACCACAATCATCCTTGCTGTAAACACCTTTTGGAGAGACACACATGAATCGGAATTTATTAGAATACTCTATTTGCTTCACTTATATCTGTTGAGCTAGATAATTTTGCTCTAGTGCTTCACTTATACCTTTTTAGAGCACGGTGGTGGCTTTACTTTATAGAAATTATTGATCTCTCATGCTTCACTTATATTATTTTGAGACTCTTTTAGAACAGCACGGTAATTTGCTTTGGCTATAAAATTAGTCCTATTATGATAGGCATCCAAGATGGGTATAATAAAAACTTTCATATAGAGTGCATTAAATACTATGAGAAGTTTGATACTTGATAGTAGTTTTGATATATAAAGATGGTAATATTAGAGTTGTTCTAGTTGAGTAATTGTGGAATTGAGAAATACTTGTGTTGAAGTTTGCAAGTCCCGTAGCATGCACGTATGGTAAATGTTGTGTGACAAATTTGAAGCATGAGGTGTTCTTTCATTGCTTTCCTTATGAGTGGCGGTCGGGGACGAGCGATGGTGTTTTCCTACCAATCTATCCCCCTAGGAGCATGCGTGTAGTGCTTGGTTTTGATGACTTGTAGATTTTTTCAATAAGTATGTGAGTTCTTTATGACTAATGTTGAGTCCATGGATTATATGCACTCTCACCCTTCCATCGTTGCTACCCTCTTCGGTACCGTGCATTGCCCTTTCTCACCTCGAGAGTTGGTGCAAACTTCCCCGGTGCATCTAAACCCCGTGATATGATACGCTCTATCGCACATAAGCCTCCTTATATCTTCCTCAAAACAGCCACCATACCTACCTATTATGGCATTTCCATAGCCATTCCGAGATATATTGCCATGCAACTTTCCAGCGTTCCGTTTATTATGACACGCTCCATCATTGTCATATTTCTTTGCATGGTCATGTAGTTGACATCGTATTTGTGGCAAAGTCACCTTCATAATTCTTTCATACATGTCACTCTTGATTCATTGCACATCCCGGTACACCGCCGGAGGCATTCACATAGAGTCATATTTTGTTCTAAGTATCGAGTTGTAATTCTTGAGTTGTAAGTAAATAAAAGTGTGATGATTTTCATTATTAGAGCATTGTCCCATGTGAGGAAAGGATGTTGGAGACTATGATTCCCCCACAAGTCGGGATGAGACTTCGGGCAGAAAAAAAGAGAGGCCAAAGAAGCCCAAATAAAAAATTAAAAAAAAGAGGCTATAAAAAAAGAGAAGGCCCAAATAAAATAAAATAAAATAAGAGAAAAAGAGAGAAGGGGCAATGTTACTATCCTTTTTCCACACTTGTGCTTCAAAGTAGCACCATGATCTTCATTATAGAGAGTCTCTTATTTTTTCACTTTCATATACTAGTGGGAATTTTTAATTATAAAACTTGGCTTGTATATTCCAATGATGGGCTTCCTCAAAATGCCCTAGGTCTTCGTGAGCAAGGAAGTTGGATGCACACCCACTTAGTTTCTTTTGTTGAGCTTTCATATATTTATAGCTCTAGTGCATCCGTTGCAAGGGAATCCCTACTCCTTGCATTGACATCAATTGATGGGCATCTCTATAGCCTGTTGATTAGCCGCGTCAATGTGAGACTTTCTCCTTTTTTGTCTTATCACACAACCTCCATCACCATATTCTATTCCACCCATAGTGCTATGTCATAGCCCCGGCAAGGTTCTTGCTGGGGCTGTGGAGGCCGCCCCGGCAAGGGCCTTGCCGGGGGAGTTCACGTCACCCTTCTGCTCTTCGTATCTCTGGCTTGGCGTTCTCTTGTCTCCTTGTGGCTTTGCTTCCTTTCTCTGCCCCGCTAAGTGTAGTCGCAGGCACGGCTCCAACTGCCCGTGCACAAGTAAAGGGGTACAAAATAGGACCCCTACTTTTGTACACTGACAGGAGCCCCCGGGCCTGGGCCACACATAAGCGTGACGCATTGTTGGGCTAGGCCCAATACAGTGCGTGGGCATGCGGGGCTGAGTTTTACTGCAGCAACTCCCTCGCCAGTTGCACTTCCCCACGACCCGTGTTGGATGCATGACGTGGGGGTCGTGCGTGGCATGACCGCAGCATGCTCGCATCATCCCGTGATGAATAGTAAAGAGGTGGCTTGCGTGTCCCTTTAAAACTGTAGGGCCGCTGCCCATTTACTCTCTCTGCTTTGGAACCGTCGTTCCACATTTCCCACTATGTCTGCCCCTTGCGCCACATACGCCACATGCACGGCATGGGGTAGGTGACAGACGCATGGAATATGGGAAGGCGCGCGAGGGCCGATACTCACGTGCCTTTGATTGGGCGGGGAGGGCGGTCGATGGCCTCGCTCGTTGCCACTTAATGAGTCGGACCTAAACGGGCTCTTCAGAGGCGTAGAGCTAGTCTTTTGGCCTTCCCCACTCAGCTATAAAAAGGGAACTCGGGGGTAGTAGGAAGAGCATCTCCATGCGCCTCCCGTCCGTCTCCATTATTCATCCACTGTCATGGCGAGAGGGCGTGGTCGCGGCCGTTCTTCCGCGGAGGCGACCAGGTCCTCCTCCCGCCAGAGTGCTACGGCGGTCAAGGAAGAGCCAGATGCCCAAGGTGAAGGCCATGCTCGAGGTGGGGGCGTCGGACGGGGCCGCGGTCGGCGAGGCGGCCGAGGCGGAGGCGACCGAGGCAGAGGTGGGCGCGGAAGGGGGACGCCTGCGTCGTCTCCATCTCCGTCACCATCTTCTCCACCATCTCCTCCTGCTTCGTCGAGTGGTCACGTTGGGGACACGGCGCTTGATGACCCACAAGTATAGGGGATCTATCGTAGTCCTTTCGATAAGTAAGAGTGTCGAACCTAACGAGGAGCAGAAGGAAATGATAAGCGGTTTTCAGCAAGGTATTCTCTGCAAGTACTGAAATAAGTGGTAACAGATAGTTTTGTGATAAGATAATTTGTAACGAGCAACAAGTAACAAAAGTAAATAAAGTGCAGCAAGGTGGCCCAATCCTTTTTGTAGCAAAGGACAAGCCTGGACAAACTCTTATAATGATAAAAGCGCTCCCGAGGACACATGGGAATATCGTCAAGCTAGTTTTCATCACGTTCATATGATTCGCGTTCGGTACTTTGATAATTTGATATGTGGGTGGACCGGTGCTTGGGTGCTGTTCTTACTTGAACAAGCATCCCACTTATGATTAACCTCTATTGCAAGCATCCACAACTACAACAAAAGTATTAAGGTAAACCTAACCATACCATGAAACATATGGATCCAAATCAGCCCCTTACGAAGCAACGATAAACTAGGGTTTAAGCTTCATCACTCTAGCAACCCATCATCTACTTATTACTTCCCAATGCCTTCCTCTAGGCCCAAATAATGGTGAAGTGTTATGTAGTCGACGCTCACATAACACCACTAGAGGCTAGACAACATACATCTCATCAAAATATCGAATCTAATACCAAATTCACATGACTACTAATAGCAACACTTCTCCCATGTCCTCAGGAACAAATGTAACTACTCACAAAGCATATTCATGTTCATAATCAGAGGGGTATTAATATGCATAAAGGATCTGAACATATGATCTTCCACCAAATAAACCAACTAGCATCAACTACAAGGAGTAATTAACACTACTAGCAACCTACTAGTACCAATCCCGGACTTGGAGACAAGAATTGGATACAAGAGATGAACTAGGGTTTTGAGAGGAGATGGTGCTGGTGAAGATGTTGATGGAGATTGCCCTCTCCTGATGAGAGGAGTGTTGGTGATGACGATGGCGATGATTTCCCCCTCTCGGAGGGAAGTGTCCCCGGCAGAACAGCTCTGCCGGAGCCCTAGATTGGTTCCGCCAAGGTTCCGCCTTGTGGCGGCGGAGTCTCGTCCCGAAAGGTTGGTTATGATTTTTCCCTAGACGAAAGACTTCATATAGCATAAGATGGCCATGGGAGAGCCAACAGGGGGCCCACGAGGCAGGGGGCGCGCCCTGGGGGGTAGGGCGTGCTACGTCTTGAACTTGCTTTGGTTTTCCCCGAAGAGGAGAGGATGATGCAGCAGAGTAGCGTAAGTATTTTCCTCAGTTTTTGAGAACCAAGGTATCAATCCAGTAGGAGGCCACGCGCAAGTGCCTCGTACCTACACAAAGCAAATAACTCCTCGCAACCAACACGAATAGGGGTTGTCAATCCCTTCACGGTCACTTACGAGAGTGAGATCTGATAGAGATGACAGATAATATTTTTGGTATTTTTGGTAAAAAGATGCAAAGTAAAAAAAGGCAAAGTAAAGAGCAAAGCAATAATAAAGCGTAGGAAGATTAATATGATGAAAATAGACCCGGGGGCCATAGATTTCACTAGTGGCTTCTCTCAAGAGCATAAGTATTTTACGGTGGGTGAACGAATTACTGTTGAGCAATTGACAAAATTGAGCATAATTATGAGAGTATCTAGGTATGATCATGTATATAGGCATCACGTCCGAGACAAGTAGACCGACTCCTGCCTGCATCTACTACTATTACTCCACTCATCGACCGCTATCCAGCATGCATCTAGAGTATTAAGTTAATGAAAACAGAGTAACGCCTTAAGCAAGATGACATGATGTAGAGGAATAAATTCATGCAATATGATAAATACCCCATCTTGTTATCCTCGATGGCAACAATACAATACGTGCCTTGGTGCCCCTCATCACATCGGGAAAGGACACCGCAAGATTGAACCCAAAGCTAAGCAGTTCTCCCATTGCAAGAACTACCAATCTAGTTGGCCAAACCAAACGGATAATTCGAAGAGACTTGCAAAGATAACCAATCATACATAAAAGAATTCAGAGAAGATTCAAATATTGCTCATAGATTATCTTGATCATAAACCCACAATTCATCGGTCTCAACAAACACACCGCAAAAAGAAGATTACATCGAATAGATCTCCACGAGAGAGGGGGAGAACATTGTATTGAGATCCAAAAAGAGAGAAGAAGCCATCTAGCTACTAACTATGGACCCGAAGGTCTGAAGTAAACTACTCACACTTCATCGGAGAGGCTATGATGATGATGTAGAAGCCCTCCGTGGTGGAATCCCCTTCCGGCGGAGCTCCGGAATAGGCCCCAAGATGGGATCTCGTGGATCTGTAAAGTTGCGGCGGTGGAATTAGGTTTTGGCTCCGATTCGATCTGTTGAAGTGCGTGAGGTATATATAGGAGGAAGGAGTACGTCGGTGGGGGGGGCCTCCACCCTCGTGGCTGCCTCCCTCCTTTCTTGGCCGAGGGTCCAAGTCTCCTGGATCTAACCTGATGAGAAAATCACGTTCCCGAAGGTTTCATTCTGTTTGGACTGCGTTTGATATTCCGTTTCTTCAAAATACTGAAATAGGCAAAAAGAACAGCAATTCTGGGCTGGGCCTCAGGTTAATAGGTTAGTCCCAAAAGTAATATAAAAGTGGAAAATAAAGCCCAATATAGTCCAAAACAATAGATAATATAGCATGGAGCAATCAAAAATTATAGATACGCTAGAGACGTATTAGGGCGCGCCCCCACCCTCGTGGCCAGGTGGGTCCCCCTCTGGTGTATTTCTTCAGCTCAATATTTTTTATATATTATGAAAATAAATTCCGTGGAGTTTTAGGACTTTTGGAGTTGCGCAGAATAGGTCTCTAATATTTGCTCCTTTTCCAGCCTAGAATTCCAGCTACCGGCATTCTCCCTCCTTATGTAAACCTTGTAAAATAAGAGAGAATAGGCATAAGTATTGTGACATAATGTGTAATAACATCCCATAATGCAATAAATATCGATATAAAAGCATGATGCAAAATGGACGTATCAACTCCCCCAAGCTTAGACCTCGCTTGTCCTCAAGCGGAAGCCGATAACGATAAATATGTCCTCATGTTTAGAGGCAGAGGTGTCGATTAAAATAAAATACGGACATGAAGGCATCATGATTATTCTCATAACAACAACATATATGTATATTATCATATGATTACTTATGCTCAAGTAATAATCTATTCACAATGCAAAGTATGAATCAGAAACTTTATTGAGAACTAACAAACTATAATCTCAGTCATTGAAGCAATTGCAATTTATCATAACATCAGAAAGAGTCTATGTTAGAGCTCTCTAGCAAGTCCACATACTCAACTATCATTTAGTCTTTCATAATTGCTAACACTCACGCGATACTTGTGGTTACGGAGTTTCAATCGGACACAGAGAAAGATAGGGGCTTATAGTTTGGCCTCCCAACCTTTTACCTCAAGGGTAATGTCAACAATAATAACTCATGCTACCCTACATCCAATTAGATATATCTATCAGGATCTTTCCAACACCCTGTGCTTGCCAAAGGATAAAATGTAAAAAAGGAAAGGTGAAGATCACCATGACTCTTGCGTAAGGTAGAAGATAATAGTAATAGACAGGCCCTTCGCAGAGGGAAGCAGAGGTTGCCATGCGCTTTCGGGTTGGATGCACAAAACCTTAATGCGAAAGAACGTCACTTTATATTGCCCCTTGTGATATGTACCTTTATTATGCAGTCCGTCGCTTTTATTTCTTCCACATCACAAGATCGTATAAAGCTTATTTCTTCCACACCAATCAATCATACATATTTAAAGAGCAAAAATTTATTGCTTGCACCAATGACAACTTACTTGAAGGATCTTACTCAATCCATAGGTAGGTATGGTGGACTCTCATGGCAAAACTGGTTTAAGGGTTTTGGAAGCATAAGTAGTATCTCTACTTGGTGCTGAGAATTTGGCTAGCATGAGGGGGAAAGGCAAGCTCAACATGTTGGATGATCCATGACAATATACTTTATCTTAGATATAAGAAAACATAACCCTTTACGTTGTCTTCCTTGTCCAACATCAACTCTTTAGCATGTCATATTTTAGTGAGTGCTCCCAATCATAAAAGATGTCCATGATAATATATTTATATATGAAACCTCTCTTTCCTTATTACTTCCTCTTAATTGCAACGATGACCAAAGCTATGTTTTTCAACTCCCAACAACTTTTAATCATCATACTCTTTTTATGTGAAGTCATTACTCTCAATAAGATCAATATGAACTTTTTATTCTTTTTATTCTTTTCCTTTTTTCTTTTATCCACTCAAGATCATAGCAAGAAAATCAAGCCCTTGACTCAACACTAAACTTTATTATATAGCTCACGGACTCAATTACATAGAGGGATCATAAAAGCAAAACTCAAAACTAGATCATGCCATAAACTTTATCTTACTAGATCGAGAAACTACTAATAGGATCGAACTAAGAAAAACGGTAAAGATAAGAGTGTGATTGTGATACGATACCGGGGCACCTCCCCCAAGCTTGGCAGTTGCCAAGGGGAGTGCCCATACCCATGTGATTATATCCCCTTTGCTGGTGAAGAGGATTATGGTGATGATGGATAGTCGCACATCGAGCGTAGGAGGTCCTCCAGCTTGCGGATAATGCCCTTGAGTGCAACAATATGCTCCTTCAACAAAATATTTTCACTTGTGAGATACTTGTTCTATATACGAGCTAACTCAATCATCTTGAAAGCTTCGATCTCAGTTGGGGTAAGAAGATTGTGATCAAGTTGAAGGATGTCTTCTGCTGCCGGAGCTTGGTCCTCCGTGGCCTTCTTGATCCTTTCACCCTTGTTGATCTCCATGGATTCTTCCCTCTTCAGCTCTATCTTCATTAGCCAAGCATCGTTGTCACCATTGTTGGAGGAGGCGGACGACATGATGCCTGGCCTTGATAACCCTGACAGAGAACAGCTCGAAACAAGAACAGAGGATAATTGCGTGATACAGGAGTCAAAACCTTCGGGAGAATATATAATGAATTTTTACCGACCAAAATACGTATCGTGCAAGAAAACGGAGTCCGGAGAGCACACGAGGTGCTCACGTGGTAGGGGGGCGCGCCCAGGGGGGTAGGGCGCGCCCTCCACCGTCGTGGAGCCCCTGTGTCCTTCCCGGACTGCTTCTTATTTTTTTTTTGTTTTTCTAATTTTTCTAAATATTCCAAAACGGAGAAATATTGCCTTAAAAACTGTTTTGGAGTTGGTTTACTTACCGTACCACATACCTATTCCTTCGGAGTCTGAAACATTCTGGAAAGTGTCCTTTATGTATTCCTCCGGGGTTGCGGTTTCAATAACGTTTCAACATTTATGGGATTACCTGAGATATAATGTTTGATTCTTTGACCGTTGACCACCTTCGGATTTGTGCCTTCGAAGTTGTTGATTTTTATGGCACCGGAACGATAGACCTCCTCGATAATGTATGGACCTTCCCATTTAGAGAGAAGTTTTCCTGCAAAAAATCTTAAACGAGAGTTGTATAGCAATACATAATCACCTACATTAAACTCACGCTTTTGTATTCTTTTATCATGCCATCTTTTAACTTTTTCTTTAAACAACTTGGCATTTTCATAAGCTTGGGTTCTCCATTCATCGAGTGAACTGATATCAAATAACCTCTTCTCACCGGCAAGTTTGAAATCATAATTGAGATCTTTAATAGCCCAATAAGCCTTATATTCTAGTTCGAGAGGTAAGTGACATGCTTTTCCATAAACCATTTTATACGGAGACATACATATAGGATTTTTATATGCAGTTCTATAGGCCCATAATGCATCATCAAGTTTCTTGGACCAATTCTTTCTAGACCTATTGACAGTCTTTTGCAAAATTAATTTGAGCTCTCTATTACTCAATTCTACTTGACCACTAGACTGTGGGTGATAAGGGGATGCAATTCTATGATTAACATCATATTTAGCAAGCATTTTACGGAAAGCACCATGAATAAAATGTGAACCACCATCAGTCATTATATCTTGGGACTCCAAACCTCGGAAAAATGACTTCTTTAAGAATTTTAATAGAGGTGTTATGATCAACACTACTAGTTGGAATAGCTTCTACCCACTTAGTAACGTAATCAACAGCAACCAAAATATGTGTATATCCATTAGAGGCAGGAAAAGGTCCCATATAATCAAAGCCCCAAACATCGAATGGTTCAATAACAAGTGAATAATTCATAGGCATTTCTTGACGTCTACTAATATTACCAATTCTTTGACATTCATCACAAGACAAGACAAACTTACGGGCATCCTTGAAGAGAGTAGGCCAATAAAAACCGGATTGCAATACCTTGTGTGCAATTCTGTCTCCAGCGTGGTGTCCTCCATAAGCTTCGGAGTGACACTTGCGTAGAATCTGTTCATGTTCATGCTCAAGAACACAACATCTGATAACACCATCTACTCCTTTATAAAGATGTGGGTCATCCCAAAAGTAATGCCTCAAATCATAGAAGAACCTTTTCTTTTGTTGGTATGTGAAACTAGGTGGTATAAATTTTGCAACAATATAATTTGCATAATCAGCATACCATGGAGTACTACGAGAAGTATTTATGACATTTAATTGCTCATCAGGAAAGCTATCATCAATAGGTATTGGGTCATCAAGAACATTTTGTAACCTAGACAAGTTGTCTGCAACGGGGTTCCCATCTCCCTTTCTATCAACAATATGCAAATCAAATTCTTGTAGCAGGAGAACCCATCTAATAAGTCTAGGTTTAGCATCTTTCTTTTCCATAAGGTATTTAATAGCAGCATGATCAGTGTGAATAGTAACTTTAGAATCAACAATATAAGGTCTGAACTTATCACAAGCAAATACAACTGCTAAAAATTCCTTTTCAGTAGTAGCATAATTTCTTTTAGCATTGTCTAGAGTCTTACTAGCATAACGGATAACATTTAATTTCTTATCAACTCTTTACCCTAGAATAGCACCAACAGCATAATCACTAGCATCACACATAATTTCAAAGGGTAAATTCCAATCAGGTGGCTAAAAAATAGGTGCAGAGATCAATGCTTTCTTAAGTATTCAAATGATTCTACACAATCATCATCAAAGACAAATGGTATATCTTTTTGTAATAAGTTAGTCAAAGGCTGAGAAATTTTTGAGAAGTCCTTAATGAACCTCCTATAAAATCCGGCGTGACCAAGGAAACTTCTTATACCTTTGATGTCCTTGGGACATGGCATCTTCTCAATAGCATCAACCTTGGCTTTATCAACCTCAATACCTCTTTCAAAAACTTTATGCCCCAAGATAATACCTTCATTAACCATAAAGTGGCACTTTTCCCAATTCAAGACAAGATTAGTTTCTTCACATCTCTGCAAAACTCGATCAAGATTGCTCAAGCAATCATCAAAAGAGGATCCATAGACGGAAAAATCGTCCATGAAAACCTCACAAATCTTTTCACAAAAGTCAGAGAATATAGCCATCATGCATCTTTGTAAAGTAGCAGGTGCATTACATAAACCAAAAGGCGTACGTCTATAAGCAAAAGTACCAAAAAAGGGCATGTAAAAGTAGTGTTTGATTGATCATTAGCTGACACTAGAATTTGATCGATAAAAGGTAAGCGGTAATGATCCTTTTTGGTAGCCTTATTTAATTTACGGAAATCAATTACCATCCTATAACCTGTAATAATTCTTCGCAGAATCAATTCATCTTTATCATTAGGAACAACAGTAATACCTCCTTTCTTAGGGACACAATGGACAGGGCTTACCCACTGACTATCAGCAACGGGATAAATTATACCTGCCTCGAGGAGCTTTAGTATTTCCTTTCTTACCACTTCTTTCATTTTAGGATTCAGTCGTCGTTGATGATCAATAACTGGTTTGGCATCTTTCTCCAAATTTATTTTATGTTGACATAGAGTGGGACTAATGCCCTTAAGATCATCAAGAGTATATCCAATAGCAGCACGATGCTTCTTCAGAGTTTTCAATAATCTCTCTCCTTCATGCTATGAAAGGTTAGCACTAATAATAACAGGATATATCTTCTTTTCATCAAGATAAGCATATTTAAGAGTATCAGGCAATGGTTTAAGCTCAAACATGGGATCACCCTTGGGCGGAGGAGGATCCCCTAGGATTTCAACAGGCAAATTGTGTTTCAGAATAGGTTACTGCTTAAAGAATACCTCATCTATTTACCTTCTTCATTCATAAACATATCATTTTCATGGTCTAGCAAATATTGTTCTAAAGGATCACTAGGAGGTACCGCAATAGAAGCAAGGCCAATAATTTCATCCTTACTAGGCAATTCTTCTTCACGGTGTTGTCTACTAAATTTAGAGAAATTAAACTCATGAATCATATCACCCAAACCAATAGTAACAACATTATTTTCAAAATCTATTCTAGCATTAACGGTGTTCAAGAAGGGTCTACCAAAAATAATGGGACAAAAGCTATCTTGTTGCAACCAAGAACAAGCAAATCAGCAGGATATTTAGTTTTCACACACAAGACTTCAACATCTATAACAATTCCCATTGCAGATACAGTATCTCTATTGGCAAGTTTAATTGTAACATCAATACCCTCTAACTCAGCATGTAACATCCCAATTTTCCTAAATTAGGATGTTATTAGATCATTCATATGCATATCATATTTTTGTTGCATTATTTGCTTTTTTCTGAAATATTCAAATCATTATGCAACAAAAGCAATTTATTGGAGTGGAGATAACGTGACTTCTCCCTTGTTATTAAAAATGTTCATAATGTCCAGAATATTATTTCCAGTTCACCTGATAAGTTCTGGTATTTTTCTTATTCTCCAAAATATTTTATTCTCTGTTTTGTTGGTGTTATGTGTGGCCTATTGCATAAAAACTATTTTCGAAAACTGCATTAGAGTGGGAACTAGTTGTTCCTGTAGTTTATATTAGGTGTATAAATTTTTTTACTATGTGTCTAGGTATTTTTTTTACTAGATTTTATTCTGTTGTTTAATTTTAGTTATTTATTTTTGTCTGTAGCTGTGGTTTGGTTTTAAAATAATAACAGAACCAGCCAGCTAGCGCCAGCCAGCCAGCCAACGCCGCGGCCCAGCACACCCCGCAGCCCACCTTTCCAGCGAAGCGGTACGCGCCACACAGCCGCACCCGACCCGCATCGCCCGCCCGCGCCCGATCCACCTCCCCCCAGCCGCTGACCAGCAGGCCCCGCACCCATCTTCCACCCCGAGCCGGACGCATGCGCGCCACGCGCACGCCAAGGCCGACCCGGATCGATCCGGCGCCTGGTCCGACCCCGTGCACCCCTGGGACTCCCCGCTCGAGCAAAAGCCATCGGGAACCCTAGCGCACGCCCTCCCCTTTCTTTTCTCGTCTGCTCGAAGCCGCTGCGCTCGTTTGGATCTCGCCGGAGGAGCTCCAAGTCAATCGTCTTCGCCGGCCATTTCTGTCACCGTAAGGACGCCCCCGGCCACGCCGCTTACTTCTTCTCGAACCCCCACTCGACGCTGAACTCGTTTGAAACCTTGGGGTGACCTACAGAGCACCAGAACGACCCAGACGACCATGCCCGACACCGCCGGAGTAGCTGCAGTTCACGTCTTCGCCACCGCCGCTCGAGGACGCCCCGCCGCCGTTGAGCACCACCATCGCCTTCGCCACTCACCGCCGCACCCATCCGTCCCTTCGCCTTCGCCTGAAACCCGTCGGAGAAGCTCCACCGCCGACGGCCGACCGCCGCCGCCGCTTCTTTTGTCTTCTGGTGAGCACACACCTCTAGCAAATCATGTGTCGCCACGTGGCGTCGCTACATCAACATCTACAGGAGTTCACTACACAGCCCAGGAGAATTCTGGTTCTGTTTTTTTCTTCAGTTTTTCACTCAAAACTTCCAGTAGCTATAACTCCTAATCCGTAACTTCAAATTAAAAAATTCTTTTTCCTGTGCACTCACAAAAACCAGCACATTATCACAGTACCAGAATTTCACATGTTTGCACCTTTCAAATTTGAATTCATTCGAGTTTGAATCAAATCTTCCGGAGGCCATAACTCTCAAACCGTTTGTTGGTTTTAAGTGATTCTTTTTGCATTGTGAACGTAGTGTTTTTTAGGTGCTCTTATGCTGCTGTTGTTGAGTTTCAAAAATGGTGTTCTTGCTGTTGGTTTTATTTTGGTTCTATCCATGTTCCGAGGATTGATTTGTTGAATTGTGTGAAACGTGTAGATTGTCCGGAGTTTGACGCGAACTATTGTCAGGAGTGTGATTTTCTGAACCAGAACCAAGGCAAGTTACATGTTGATCATCCTTTACCTATTGTTTTCTATGCATGCAGTTATATCACACTATGAATATATGCATGTATAGGATTAATATATAATTTTGCTATGTTGTTGAGCTATCTTCCCGCCTTTGCAAATCGTGGTAGTTGTAGGTTGCTATGCTTTGTAGATGGGGGTGGTTCGCGTATTACACTGAGCTTATGTGAGGATTATATATAAAACAAATTGAGTAGTAAATTAAGGATTTAATTCACCTCTGGGCGGAATTGGTATTGAAGGGTGGTTTCAAGAACATCATGGTTTATACCCTCTGAATGTAAGTGGATGGCCGCCCAGGTTCAAAAAGATCAGACAGACTTAGTGACTAGTAGCTTCCATGTGCGACCACTGGCTAAATGGGCTCTGGCTTAGTTGATCAGTTGTGGAACCCTTACCCGGATGTGCCAGCAGATGTAGATATAATAGTTGGGATGGGCCTCCTGTTGTGACTAGGGGGCTACTTCTGAAAGACTTCGTCTCAATCTTCGGTTTGGGTCCAGTGGGTAAAGCGTGCAAAACTCTGAGAGTATTAAAAACTAATCATGATTAGTCGTGTCCCCGGTTATGGGCAACTTTGAGCGACTATGCCATTACAGTTGTTGGATGATCTTGACAAATGTGACATTTAGTAAATTTGTTGGGCAACTTAATAAAGGGTAGGTTGGAGTTGAATTTTGCCAACTCAGCCTTGTGCATTTAATTGTAGTAATAAAAGAACTAAATAAAAATTTGACTATTACTTAGTTATGAGGACAAAATCAACTTTTCGCAAAATAAACCCTCAAGCCTTCCTTTTGATATACTATGCATATACATGTAGGTCTGATTTATTATTACTCCTGTGTAACTTGCCAATACATGCAAAGTATTGACCTATATGGCTGCAACATCTCATGTTGCAGGATATTCAGACGAAGAGTAAGGTACCGTTAGGGTCGCGAGTCTGCACTCAGCACCGCCAGTGGGCTATGATGGGACTCATCGTTATTTTCTGCTACTTTCTGCTATTTGATTGAATAAAGCTAGCCAAGTGCTATGCAGATTGTCTTATATTATACATTCTAGATCATACATTGTAATAAATGATGCACTTGCTATTCTGGTATTCATCTATACTATATGTGCTAGCGAGTTAGATCCAGGGACTAGCACGGTAAGCACAGAGACTCAAATCCTTCGAGGTTTGGTCGTTACAGATAGCATCAGAGCAGTGTGTTGACTGTAGGACGTGACCCTTGAAAATGGATTAGAAAAGCCATATGAGTGAAAAATATTTTATAAACTAGCTATACTTCTTACTGTTTATTAGTTAATCCCCTCAAGTATCTTGAACAATTAAGTAGGAACTAGTGCTGAGACCACCATTCATGCTTGTTTTATATTGCAACATTATCGTGTTAGCGTATCTGATTATGCCCACTTTCGTGGTATGAAGATACTAGATTGTTTGCTTGATTGGTAGTTGTTTGTTAAATTGCTTATGTCGAAATTATTCGACTATATATATTATATTATTATATTGTTTGTTGTTTGTTGTTTGTTGTTTGTTTGTTGGTGTTATTCTTTGTTGTGTTTTGTTGGCTTGATCATATTATGCATATGGGTAGAATATATTTATATATACATAGCTTTTGGCCCTATTATATCTATAACTCATCTATGCTTGTCCACCAGATGCCGCTGAGGCGTGACAATAGACGCAATGGTTCAGGAGGAGACAACAATGGCAATGATGTACCACCATACATGCAGCAGTTGCTCCAGGGACAGACTCAGTCGATCCAGTTGCTTGTCCAGAACCAGAACAACAATAACAACAACAATCCGCCGCCACCGCCACCTGTGGATATGCTTACCAGGTTCTTGAGGTTGAATCCTCAGAGGTTCTCCAGTTCCCCTGAACCTATTGTGGCTGATGATTGGCTCTGTGCAGTCAATAGGAACCTGGAGACGGTTGGATGCACAGATGCAGAGAGGGTGAGGTTTGCCTCACATTTGTTGGAGGGTCCTGCTACAACTTGGTGGGACAATTACTTGGTCACTTATCCCATTGCTACTATCACATGGCCTCGGCCAGGATGCTTTTCGTGCTGCACATGTGTGCATTGGTGCTATGAGTCCTAAAAGAAGGAGTTTCGCAGTTTGCGCCGTGGAGGTCATACGATTAATGCTTATGTGGAGGAATTTAATAATCTTGCACGTTATGCTCCTAATGATGTTAACACTGATGCAGCTAGGCAGGCGAAATTCTTGGAGGGCCTAAATGATGACTTGAGCGTTCAGTTGACAGTGGCCACTTTTAGGAATTGCCAGGATTTGATTGATAAGGCTATTGTGCTGGAGGGAAAGCAACATGCCATAGAAAATCGCAAGAGGAAGTACAACAACAATAACAGGTATAATTCAGGACCACAGCAGAAGCCACGCACTTCATATCATGGTAATGGAGGTAATGGGCATAATCATCATGGAGGTATGGGCATAATCATCATGGAGGGAATGGCCACAACCATAATGGCCACCATCATCACAATGGGCACAAGAGTAACAATGGAAATGGTAGAGGTAATGGTAATGGTAATGGAGGGAATAATAACCAGAGCCACCAGAGTATGCCTGTGCAGAGGGATATTAGCCAGGTTCAATGCTATAAGTGTAGGCAGATGGGCCACTACTCCAATGCTTGTCCAGGGAACAAGAACAGTAATGGGGATTCAAGAGTGAGCAAGCCAAACCCTTTCCAAAAGGGTCATGTCAACCATGTTAATGTTGAGGAGGTCTATAATGAACCTGATGCAGCGATTGGTAAGTTTTTGATCAACTCAGTACCTACACTTGTTCTTTTTGATACTGGTGCATCGCATTCATTTATTTCGAGGGTATTTGTTGATAAACATGGATTGCCAACCAAAACCCTTAGTATGCCTATTAGAGTGAGTTCCCCGGGAGCTAAGATGATAGTAGGTGTTGGTTGTCATCAGTTGACCTTGTCTATTGGGAAGCATGAGTTTCCTACAGATCTGATTATATTTAAGTCACAAGGTCTGGATATTATTTTGGGTATGGATTGGTTGCAGTTATATAAATGTCGTATTGATTGTGCCAGTCGATCTATTACTCTCAGTGCACCAGGAGGGAAGAGGATCAAATATGTATGTAAGTATAAGCATAATCAGGTGCAGGTGAACTCTCTTAAGGGGGGTAGCTTGGAAGAGGTGCCAGTTGTGAAGGATTATCCAGATGTGTTTCCAGAGGAGTTGCCAGGTATGCCACCAGATAGAGATATTGAGTTTCTTATTGATTTAATACTGGGCACTGGACCTATTGCAAAGAGACCGTATAGAATTCCTCCTCAAGAGATGGAGGAATTGAAGAAGCAGATAAGAGAATTGCAGGCGCAAGGATTTATTCGCCCAAGTTCATCACCTTGGGGAGTCCCAGTTTTGTTTGTGGAGAAGAAGGATGGGACCTTGAGGATGTGTGTTGATTATCGTTCTCTTAATGAGGTAACCATTAAGAATAAATATCCTTTGCCTATGATAAATGATCTGTTTGACCAGTTGGAGGGAGCTACTATGTTTTCTATGATTGATCTTCGTTCTGGTTATCATCAATTAAAGATTCGTGAGCAAGATATTCCCAAGACTGCTTTTACTACGAGGTATGGGTTGTATGAATATACTGTTATGTCATTTGGATTGATTAACGCCCCTGCATACTTCATGAATATGATAAACAAGGTGTTTATGGAGTTCTTAGATAAATTTGTGGTTGTTTTCATTGATGATATATTGGTGTTCTCCAAGAATAAGCAAGAGCATGAGGTGCATTTGTGTTTGGTATTGGAGAAATTGAGGGAACATCAGTTGTACGCCAAGTTCAGCAAATGTGAGTTTTGGCTCGATGAGGTAGCATTCCTTGGACATGTTGTGTCGGGTAATGGAGTTGCAGTTGATCCATCTAAGGTTGTTGCAGTCATAGAGTGGGAGACACCCACGACAGTTGGAGAGATTCGTAGATTCTTGGGCCTTGCAGGTTATTACTGGAGGTTTATTGAGAACTTTTCCAAGATTGCAAAGCCTATGACTGAATTATTGAAGAAGGAGAAGAAGTTTGTTTGGACTGATGAATGTGAAGCCAGCTTTCAGGAATTGAAGCATCGGTTGGTTACAGCACCAGTCTCATGTCTGCCAGATATACATAAGAAATTCTAGGTATATTGTCATGCTTCTCGTCAAGGACTTGGGAGTGTTTTGATGCAGGAAGGTAAAGTTGTTTCATATGCTTCACGTCATCTTAAGAATCATGAGCATAATTATCCTACACATGATTTGGAGTTAGCCTCAATTGTGCATGCATTGAAACTTTGGAGGCCATATTTTATTGGTAATCATTGTGATATATTTACTGATCATAAGAGCTTGAAATATATTTTTACTCAGAAGGATTTGAACCTCAGGCATAGAAGATGGTTGGAGCTTATTAAGGATTATGATTTGAATGTGCAGTATCATCCTGGTAAGGCTAATGTTGTTGCTGATGCATTGAGTCGTATGAGCCATGCTAATGCAATTAATGTTGATAATATGCCACCCGAGTTATGTGAACAGTTCAGGAATCTCATGTTGGAGATTGTTCCTAAGGGATATTTAGCAACACTGGAGGTAAAGCCTACTTTGCTTGACAGGATCAGAGAAGCTCAAAAGGGTGATAAGGAGATTGCTGAGATAAAAGAGAATATGCCTAAAGGTAAGGCAGAAGGTTTTCATGAGGATGAACATGCAGCCATATGGTTTGAGAAGCGTATTTGTGTACCTCAAGATGCAGATATCATGAAGTTGATTCTTCAGGAGGCGCATGATTCACCTTATTCTATTCACCCAGGTAATACTAAGATGTATTTGGATTTGAGGGAAAGATTTTGGTGGCCTAGCCTGAAGAGGGAAATTGCTGGATATATTGCAACATGTGATGTGTGTCAGAGGGTTAAAGCAGAACATCAGAGACCAGCAGGTTTGTTACAACCATTGCCTATACCGGATTGGAAGTGGGATGAGATTGGTATGGATTTCATTACAGGTTTACCCAGGACTTATTCAGGTTATGATTCTATTTGGGTAGTTGTTGACCGGTTAACTAAAGTTGCTCACTTCATCCCGGTAAAGACTACTTATACCAGTGCTCAGCTAGCAAAAATTTATATATCTAAAATTGTTTGTCTGCATGGAGTTCCAAGGAAGGTAGTGTCTGATAGAAGTACTTAGTTCACATCCAAATTTTGGCGTCAGTTGCATGAATCCTTGGGCACCAGGCTAGAATTCAGTTCAACTTTCTATCCACAGACAGATGGGCAGACAGAGAGGGTAAATCATATTTTGGACGATATGTTGAGAGCTTGTGCTTTGGACTATGGGTCCAGTTGGGACGATAATTTACCTTATGCAGGGTTCTCATATAATAACAGTTATCATGTCAGTCTGAAGATGGCACCATTTGAGGTATTGTATGGTAGAAAGTGCAGGACACCATTGATGTGGGATGAGGTTGGAGAGCGTCAGTTCTTTGGACCAGACTTGATCAGAGATGCTGAGGAGAAGGTCAAATTGATTCGTGACAGGCTGAAGATAGCACAGTCTAGGCAGAAGAGTTATGCTGATGCGAAACGTAAGGAGGTGACATATGAGGTAGGAGACCGTGCAATCCTTCGAGTTTCACCACTTCGTGGAATTAAGAGGTTTGAAATCAAGGGTAAGTTAGCACCACGTTTTGTGGGGCCTTACAAGATCATGGAGCATAGAGGAGAGGTAGCTTATCAGCTGGAGTTGCCAGAACCCTTGTCAGGAGTTCATAATGTGTTTCATGTATCTTAGTTGAAGAAGTGCCATGCAGAGATGATTGGTGTTCCATTGAGGGACACGGTGCCACTTGAGGCAATTTAGTTGGAGAGTGATTTGACATATGAGGAGAAACCAGTTAAGATTTTGGAGACAGCAGAGAGAGTTACTCGCGCCAGGAGAATTAAGTTATGCAAGGTTCAGTGGGATCATCACACCGAGGAGGAAGCTACCTGGGAACGAGAGGAATATCTCACGCACGATCACCCACACCCTATTTGCTAATCAGCCCGAATCTCGAGGACAAGATTCAACTTAAGGGGGGGGGGGGGGTAGGTTTGTAACATCCCAATTTTCCTAAATTAGGATGTTATTAGATCATTCATATGCATATCATATTTTTATTGCATTGTTTGCTTTTTTCTGAAATATTCAAATCATTATGCAACAAAGGCAATTTATTGGAGTGGAGATAACGTGACTTCTCCCCTGTTATTAAAAATGTTCATAATGTCCAGAATATTATTTCTAGTTCACTTGATATGTTCTAGTATTTTTCTTATTCTCCAAAATATTTTATTCTCTATTTTGTTGCAGTTATGTGTGGCCTATTGCATAAAAACTATTTTCCAAAACTGCATTAGAGTGGGAACTAGTTGTTCTTGTAGTTTATATTAGGTGCATATATTTTTTTACTGTGTGTCTAGGTTTTTTTACTAGATTTTATTCTGTTGTTTAATTTTAGTTATTTATTTTTGTCTGTAGCTGTGGTTTTGTTTTAAAATAATAACAGAACCAGCCAGCTAGCGCCATCCAGCCAGCCAACGCCATGCCCAAAGACACCCCGCAGCCCACCTTTTCCAATGAAGTGCGACGCCAAGACAACCAAGACGGACCAGATCGCCGCCGCGCCCGATACACCTCGCCCCAGCCGCTGACCAGCGGGCCCCGCACCCATCTTCCACCCCGAGCTGGACGCAGCCGCGCCGCGCGCATGCCGAGGCCGACCCGGATCGATCGGGCGCCTGGTCCGACCCCGTGCACCCCTGGGACTCCCTGCTCGAGCAAAAGCCATTGGGAACCCTAGCGCACGCCATCCCCTTTCTTTTCTCGTCTGCTCGAAGCTGCTACGCTTGTTTGGATCTCGCTGGAGGAGCTCCAAGTCCTCGTCTTCGCCGGCCGTTTCTGTCACCGTAAGGACGCCCTCGGCCACGCCGCTTACTTCTTCTCGAACCCCCACTCGACGCTGAACTCGTTTGAAACCTTGGGGTGAGCTACAGAGCACCAGAACGACCCCGACGACCATGCCCGCCGCCGCCGGAGCAGCCGCAGTTCACGTCTTCACCACCACCACTCGAGGACGCCCCGCCGCTGTTGAGCACCACCACCGCCTTCGCCACTCACCGCTGCACCCATCCGTCCCTTCGCCTTCGCCTGAAACCCGTCGGAGAAGCTCCACGGCCGACGTCCGACCGCCGCCGCCGCTTCTTTTGCCTTCTGGTGAGCACGCACCTCCAGCAAATCATGTGTTGCCACGTGGCGTCGCTACAGCTGCATCTACAGGAGTTCGCTACAGAGCCCAGGAGAATTCTGGTTCTGTTTTTTTTCTTCAGTTTTTCACTCAAAACTTCCAGTAGCTATAACTCCTAATCCGTAACTCCAAATTAGAAAATTCTTTTTCTTGTGCACTCACAAAAACCAGCACATTATCATAGTACCAGAATTTCACATGTTCGCACCTTTCAAATTTGAATTCATTCGAGTTTGAATCAAATCTTCCGGAGGCCATAACTCTCAAACCGTTTGTTGGGTTTAAGTGGTTCTTTTTGCGTTGTGACCGTAGTATTTTTTAGGTGCTCTTATGCTGTTGTTGTTGAGTTTCAAAAATGGTTTTCTTTCTGTTGGTTTTATTTTGGTTATATTCGTGTTCCGAGGATTGATTTGTTGAATTGTGTGAAACGTGTAGATTGTCCGTAGTGTGACGCGAACTATTGTCAGGAGTGTGACTTTCTGAACCAGAACCAAGGCAAGTTACATGTTGATCATCCTTTACCTATTGTTTTCTATGCATGTAGTTGTATCACACTATGAATATATGCATGTATATGATTAATATATAATTTTGCTATGTTGTTGAGCTATCTTCCCGCATTCGCAAATCGTGGTAGTAGTAGGTTGCTATGCTTTATAGACGGGGGTGGTTCATGTATTACATTGAGCTTATGTGAAGATTATATATAAAACAAATTGAGTAGTAAATTAAGGATTTAATTCACCTCTGGGCGGAATTGGTATTGAAGGGTGGTTTCAAGAACATCATGGTTTATACCCTCTGAATGTAAGTGGATGGCCGCCCAGGTTCAAAAAGATCAGACAGACTTAGTGACTAGTAGCTTCCATGTGCGACCACTGGCTAAATGGGCTCTGGCTTAGTTGATCAGTTGCGGAACCCTTACCCGGATGTGCCAGCAGATGTAGATATAATAGTTGGGATGGGCCTCCTATTGGGACTAGGGGACTGCTTCTGAAACACTTCGTCTCAATCTTCGGGTTGGGTCCAGTTGGTAAAGTGTGCAAAACTCTGCATAGAATTAAAAACTAATCATGATTAGCCGTGTCCCCGGTTATGGGAAACTTTGAGCGACTATGCCATTACAATTGTTGGATGATTTTGACAAATGTGACATTTGATAAATTTGTTGGGCAACTTAATAAAGGGTAGGTTGGAGTTGATTTTTGCCAACTCAGCCTTGTGCATTTAATTGTAGTAATAAAAGAACTAAATAAAAATTTGACTATTAGGTAGTTATGAGGACAAAATCAGCTTTGCGCAAAATAAACCCTCAAGCCTTCCTTTTGATATACTGTGCATATACATGTAGGTCTGATTTATTATTACTCCTTTGTAACTTGCCAATACATTCAAAGTATTGACCTATATGGCTGCAACGTCTCATGTTGTAGGATATTCAGACAAAGAGTAAGGTACCGTTAGGGTCGCGAGTCTGCACTCAGCACCGCCAGTGGGCTATGATGGGACTCATCGTTATTTTCTGCTACTTTCTGCTGTTTGATTGAATAAAGCTAGCCAAGTGCTATGCAGATTGTCTTATATTTACATTCTGGATCATACATTGTAATAAATGATGCACTTGTTATTCTGGTATTCATCTATACTGTGTCTGCTAGCGAGTTCGATCCAGGGACTAGTATGGTAAGCACAGAGACTCAAATCCTTCGAGGTTTGGTCGTTACAGATGGCATCAGAGCAGTGTGTTGACTGTAGGACGTGACCCTAGAAAATGGATTAGAAAAGCCATATGAGTGAAAAATATTTTATAAACTAGCTATACTTCTTACTGTTTATTAGTTAATCCCCTCAAGTATCTTGAACAGTTAAGTAGGAACTAATGCTGAGACCACCATTCATGCTTGTTTTATATTGCAACGTTATCGTGTTAGCGTATCTGATTATGCCCACTTTCGTGGTATGAAGATACTAGATTGTTTGCTTGATTGGTAGTTGTTTGTTAAATTGCTTATGTCGAAATTATTCGACTATATATATATATATTATATTATTATATTGTTTGTTGTTTGTTTGTTGGTGTTATTCGTTGTTGTGTTTTGTTGGCTTGATCATATTATGCATATGGGTAGAATCTCTACTCCTAATGGACGACTTGGTGAATAGTCTGCGCGGTTTAATTTCGCTGGTTTTTTCGTCATGCTCCCACCTCCGGGTTTTTTCATCATCCTCCAACCTCCGTTAACTCGCAACTCTTCCGCGAAAAAAAACCGTGCCAAAAAAATCTGCCTCCCGATCCCATCTCGATCTCCAAGCTCCAGCGCGCCGCCACCTCCTACCGCCCGCCGCCCTACTCGGCACGGCTGCGCCGCCATTTAACGCCATGCCGTTGGCGCTCCCCGCCCGCCGGCTGCCCCGGTCGCTCAAGCGCCTCTCGTCCTCGGCGCCGCCACAGCCTCCCTGCCCAACGCGCCAAGACTGCGCCTGGGTGGTCCAGATCAGCGAGAGCACCTCGTGCGGGCGCGGCAGCGGGAGGGCGCAGCTGCGGGTGGCGGTGCATCGAGCGGCGGGTCGACAAGCAGCGTCAAGGCCCTCCTCCACGCAGCAGGCACAGCTGCACCGCCTTCTACCTCAAGATCTGGTTCCAGTCCGTACACTCCCTCGCCGCTATGCTCGCAATGCTACGCCACGAGATCACTTAATAAGCTCGCGTGATTAATCTGTAGGAAGATTTCAGGAACTTTTGGTCCGAGTGCCCGTGGGATGACGATTTGAAGTATGCACAGTGTGTGTGACAAGGTATATTTCAGAAAATTCATCCGTGCATGCTGTTTCATTGAATGGCCAGCATGCAAAGATATGTAAACTAGCTCGCTGCACGAACTGACTGATCTAATGGCTTTCTTTTGTAGATTGACGTGCCATTGGAGGTGGTACATCTATCGATGAGTACTGGAACCATGTGGTAAGCTTCACTTCAAACTTTTGCGCTGATCCTCGCAGACATCCCATATGTTTTTCTGCATTCGAGAAACTATAATGGATTTTATATCTAGGTGTCTCATATGATTAATGAGTACCACAACGGACACACACCGAACCCTGATGTTCTTTGCAACACAAGAATAAAGTTTGGTATGGATGTGCACACTTCTATTACTGAAATTTGATTGTGCATCGAGGTATAGTCTTTGAACTGTGTTCATGTGCTTATTCTTTTTCACTCATTTTCTGTAGGAGCTTTCTTAGAAGCAATTGAAAATTTGGGATTTGATTACATTGCTTCAGTACATTATGCACATGTAGTCCATCCACACGTTGAGAACGCTAAAGAGCCATCGGTGCTCCAACTTTTGAAAGACGAGGTGCTTTAAAATAGCTTGCTTAGCTTCAGTGTTACTGAATTTGATGTCAATTGAGTTCTATTATTCATCCTAGAAGGGAAGTTGTGATACAGTGAAACAAATATATGGTTCTTCTGTTTAAATAAATATTGGTTAGTTGAAACCACCTTTCAGACTCTGATTGTTGTTTCAGATCAAGGATCAAACTTATTTCCTCTCACATCTCTCTCAGCCCCAGCTTAGAAGGCTTCTTTTTCCACCTAGGTGTATAACAAAGGTGATATATTTTCAGGATCTGGCGGTGTATTTATCTATAAATGGAGCTCATCTTTTGCAGGATGAAGTTCGTAGTCTGGCTGTTCAGATGGACCTTCCTAACCAAGCTAGAAAGGATTATCAGGGGATATGTTTTCTTGGAAAGGTTATTGCTTTAATATAGTTGTTAATATTTCACATGTTTTTTTGCAAAATATGGTTCTGTTCTTTATCCTTGTGTTGTCTCATTTTAATCTTAAAAAGTCACTCTTTCTAGGTCAAATTCAGTGAGTTTGTTCAAAGACATACAGGAGAAATGGATGGTATACTTCTTGAGGCTGAAACTGGAGATTACCTAGGGATGCACCATGGGTTTTGGTTCTATACGAGTCAGCGACAAGGTTTGCGACTTTCTGGAGGACCTTGGTATGCACTGTACATGATACTAGCCTCTTTTATGGTACAATAAGATCAGCTAAATTAAATGTATATTAGCCTGAAGTATTCTACAATTCAAGGAAGATCTGTCCTCATGTAGCACATATCTATTTATCCATAAATTCATCAAATCAGTGGTCATTTTCTCTTACACAGGTATGTTGTGGAGAAAGATGTGCAAAATAATGTGGTTTTTGTATCAAGGAATTACTATTCGCTGGATAAGAGGAGGCGAACATTTCGTGTTGGATCGCAGACTGGTTTAGCGATTCTGGGCCAGCGATTACCGCGCGCCGCCACGAACGCCGCGACGAGGAAATCTTTTAGTTACATTACATCGTTGGCCTTCTTCCTGTGACAGAGAAAGTTATGGACACGGTAGAGGCTGCCGAGAGGAGTTCCCTTGCTGCAACCTCTAATGGTATTTCCGGTGCAGTGTCCAAGAGGTTAGTGGACATTGTCCCTTTTTTCGTATTCAGTGATGGATGAAAAGTCATAAATGACAATTCTGCTGTATTATTCAATTCGAACTAATGTTTAGTACTTTATATTGCCGATAGAAATAATTTTATCCGCTTGATTTAGGAAGTGCACATACGTAGGTCAACATATTTTGTAGCTCTTTCACATGTAAAAGCATATGTTGCATAAGAAATTATTATCTTCGAAGCATACTCACATTTCACTAACAAATAGGGGGAGCTTCAGACTTCAGAGCAATGATAACAAGGTTTGTTCCTCACTCTTTTGTTGGAATTTTAGTTCCAAGTTAACATGATTTCTTATCCGATTCATAAGTCATGCATTTGCTTAATTAGGTGACAAGTAGAGCAAAAAAAATTGATCATGTTATTGTGGGGTTTGTTTAAACTCCAGCATAAGGAATTCTGGTTTAAGAAAAAAGACTTTTGGCTTCTTTAATTACAAATTGATTGCAACATCGTGATAGTATGTGATTTCTCACATGTGGTTATAATATTTGTGAAGACGTGCATTGCACGTGCACTTGAAGCGGGCCCGTGGCCCTTGCACGGACGGGCCACAAATCATTGGTAGTACATGTCGTGTTTATCCTCACGGTTGAATATTCGTATATAACTATTTATGCAATACTTGGACCATAGGAGCAATTCATTCTGTATATTTTTGTGGGATTGTGCCTTCCGGTCAATTTATAGATGGGTAAGATGTATTACAATATCTTTGACTTGCATTCTCTATGATGTCAAGTAAGAAAATAGAATATATACTCCTTGAATTATCTTTTCTTTTTTTCGATGTCTCTATCTTACTTACATAATCCAATTGGCATTCGCTAGAGTTTCTGTTGATGAAACATTTATTTTGTGATGTCAGGAGGTTCTGTTTGTGACTTTGCAATCAATATTCGTTGATACGGTTCGTAGATCATGATATCTGCACAATCTCAATCTACTTCCTATGACTATATATTGTATTAATGGGTTGTGTCAGGGTTATTTTATCAACTACTCGGTTGTTGATCTACATTACGGTTTATTTCTTACATGAATTAATGTTGACTCGATTCCCTATAGTAGGTTGAGAGGCTTCTCCTCTCATGATTTGCTCTGATTAGTTTGCTTGGCTCCATGCTACTCATGATTTCTTTGAATTTTTCTGTAGGAGCTCGATCAAAAATCACCTATGAAAAATATGTTGTTCTGCTCTGCAGGGGTTGAATGTGGAATTTGAGGAGAATCGTGCACCAAAGATCCGACTCCTTGATGTTGCTCGATCATATTGTGTAAATATATTTCTAATAAAGCAATCGCCCGATGGTGTACATGTTAGAAATAACAAGATGTAACCATCAAGTGTGAGAGATGGCAACATCATGATGGGATGGTATGTACTGTTGTGCTCATCAATAGGTTCTTCTTTCATTCTCTTGCAGCCAGCATGTTTTTTGTTATGCAAACAATTAGGAAATATCTAATTTCTATGTACATCCAAATATATATAAGTAGTTGTTGTTAGCACTGAATTTGGATTTGTTAACGGTCGCTGCATTTGGTCTATCTCGAGCCTCTGGCTGTGGATCATGTTCTTTGATATCCGCTGCCATGATATGTTATCTCGGTATGTGTTACCTCTATTTTTTTCTGGACTAATTAGGGCCTGCTTCATTTGCTCTAATTGATATAATTGTTGTGGCATGCAACAGCCAAGCCAACAACAGAGCCGTGCTTAGGCCTGATGACGACTTGACAAATATGATCAAGATGTCAAGATGAGGAATCGATGAAATCAAGAAATAGGAGGTACTCTTAGCTTTAGTTCCTTATATCATTTTTGATATTCATTGCTATGTATCTGTATAAACTTGCTTCGCCATTATTGACAATTGGTCAGCAAAAGAATTGCATATCTCTAGCCATCCGAATAAGCGGATGAGATGATGTGCATTCATTTGGTGGCACAAAATCAATTTCCTTTGCCAACTAATAGTACATACATTAAGAAAATTACTACAGTTGGCAGCTCTTCACTGCATGTTTTGAAATGTTTCGTGTGCTTGTCCTACCAAGTCACTTACAGAAGCAGGAACAACTTGCTAAGTAAGCATCCAATTATTTACCCTATTTTTTGTATCAATCCGAGAAAGACGAGAACGATGGCTGGAAGGCAGGGCGTTGTTGAATGGAAGGAAGAGTGAGAGAGATAAGAGGGGCATGAGGTGACAAGTTCAATGGGGTTGCCAAGGAGGTTTGAGGGAAACAAGCCGCCATTGAGATTTTTATATCCGCGGCATGCGTGCTTGCTTGCTGATGTGCGTTTTATTGTTGTTGCTGCGCATGTGTGCGTGGTATGCCCCCGCCATCGTGTATCGCTGCGATGTTGTGTGCTTGCTGCTGCTGATCAGCATGTGTGTGCGGTTGTGCGGTTGCTGCCGCGTTTTCGTAAAACGCCATGCACTTCTTTTCTTGTGCTGAACAATTCATGATCACTATACCACTGAACTCTTTCTTGAGCGAAGCCACGTGAACTTAGTTTGAGCTCTTATGTTGTTAAATGAAGCATGATTTTTAGTAAGCTGAACAATAGTTCTGATTTCCTCACTTAACAGAAATTTTCAGTTCTATTTGTATTGTTCTAATCAGTTGTTTTTACACTACTATGTAACCAGCACTCTTATATATCAAGTGATTATAGCATCTTGATTATTTCTGTATTGACTTTCCTTTCTCGATTCATTGATCCATGGTCTTCTGTAGATTTCAATGCTGACTTGAATCCTGTTAGGAGTTGATCAAGATAATCCGCTGTGTTGTGATGCAATCACTAATTAATTTGAGAGAGAACAGTGTTTAATCAGAAGTAACGAGATGTGACCATTAAGTTTGACAGATGGCAAGAGAATGTGATATGTAGTCCTCTATATGCACCAATAGTGCATTCACTTTTCACCCTTCTATGGTTGGTTCATATGTGGTTATCGAAGCAGGATAAGTTCTTGAGAAGGACTCTAATTGCTATGGACCACAAGATTTCAGATGTCGCTCCCTATTGCGTATTGCCGTTGACATTGGACTTTCTATCTAGTATTGTTCATCTAGAGAAGTCAGTGCCAAATCTACGTCAGGACATTGGGATGTTAATGATTGGAGGTGATGTTTTTCTCTTCCATACCTAAATTGTCTTTAGTATAAGTCCATATAAAGAGAACTACAGTGTTCTAACTATTGAAGCACAATTGTTAAATTAATTACTTTTAGCTATGTTATAGTTTGAGCTGAGGGCTTCGTACCATTTTTACTTCTACTAGATTCATTTGTCACACAGTTTTTAGAGCAGGGTACTTGACAAATGAATTAGATCACTTTTTCATCTGAGAGTCGATTTTTTTGTGTGTTAGATGGATTGACAAGTACCAAAGATTGATGCCAAGCAGAACTAAAACATGTGCATGGATTACCTTCAGTCCCGCATTCCAATCAACAACATTGGTCCGAGGGAGTGCGCGGGTGGCGCAAGAGGCAATGGGCAGCCGGTGGCGATTGAGTGGTGAGAGGCGGTGGCGAGGTCGAGCAGTTGGCACAAATGGCGAGTAGGCAATTACCGTGACGGGCGAGCGACGGGGCGAGTATGTGTCACGATTGCATCACAATTAGAATAAAGTAGACAATGCATACATGTGGCCATTGACTGATTTTGTGTGTTGTGTACTTGTGTTAACAGCCAGCCTAATCAATCAAACAAGGACCATTATGTACGTGAGTGTGTTAGCAGTGGGTATATCTGAAGATTATTTCTCAACTCGTCATGTGGGTAGAGACTAAAAAGACGATGCCATGGTAGCATGGCAGACCTGGCAAGTGCCACGAACATGATGATATTCTTCCTTTTCTTAATTCCTTGATTTAAAAAATAATTTGCTCTGCGTGTGTAGGAACATAGCAGTCGGGCAAAAGACACTTTGTCATCTTGATCTATCAAGGGAAATAATTTCTTTACTTTAGAAAATGTGGGTTCGGATTGGTCTGTTGAGTTATGGCTGGCTGATCGGAATAATTTTTCGATTTAAAATATGTAGCAAATAGCATTTCATTAGAGATTGGTCTGTTGAGTTATGGCTGGCTGATCGGAATAATTTTCCTATTTAAAAATGTAGCAAATAGCATTTCATTAGAGATGGCTTTGCAGCAAATTGCAAATGGCGCAAACCAAGCCATCGCTGCCTCGTCGCTCTCGCTGGGAGCGACAACGACCGCCGGTCTCTTCTTCGCCTTCTTAGTCGGCATCTCCACCATCCAATTGCCCTGTGGCATGAGCCACTCTGCCACCGCCTGGGACTCGACCTCTGGGAAGTTTAGGTCCGTCTTCGTCCGTCCGGCACGCCACACCGCCACGTCGTAGGCACGCGCGGCCTCATTGCTGGTGGGATACGTGTTGAGCCACCAACGCTGCCCGGCGTCAGAGAACTCCAGTCTGAAATTCCCGGAGGGCATCACCCTCATGCCGAAGAAACCAGACTTGCCCTTCAGCGTCTTCTTCAGTGCCATTGGGGAGCGGGCGGCGGCCGAGCGGGGAGCAAGGCGGCGACGTGCGGCGCGGGGCGGAGGCAGACGGAGCGGGATGGCGGCATGCGACGCGGGGCGGAGGTGGACGGAGCATGGCCGGAAAGGAGGCGGATGGAGCGGCGCCGGGCGGAGGATGGACCGAAGGCGGAGGCGGCCGGAGAAGAGGCGGGCGGGGTCCGGGCGGGCGGAGGCGGCTGAAGTGGAGGCGAACGCGATGGTGCAGCGCGACGGCAGGCGGCGGCCTAGGCGGGGTGGAATCAGTGGCAGGGGTCTGAATCTACGGTAGGGCGAGGCCTTAGAAAGTTAACATGTAACTCTTGCAAACTATTTCAAGAGCCCGTGGCAACGCACGGGCACTCTGCTAGTATATTTATATATACATAGCTTTTGGCCCTATTATATCTATAACTCATCTATGCTTGCCCACCAGATGCCGCCGAGGCGTGACAATAGACGCAATGGTTCAGGAGGAGACAACAATGGCAATGATGTACCACCATACATGCAGCAATTGCTCCAGGGACAGACTCAGTTGATCAAGTTGCTTGTCCAGAACCAGAACAACAATAACAACAACAATCCGCCGCTACCGCCACCTGTGGATATGCTAACTAGGTTCTTGAGGTTGAATCCTCAGAGGTTCTCCAGTTCCCCTGAACCTATTGTGGCTGATGATTGGCTCCGTGCAGTCAATAGGAACCTGGAGACGGTTGGATGCACAGATGCGGAGAGGGTGAGGTTTGCCTCACATTTGTTGGAGGGTCCTGCTGCAACTTGGTGGGACAATTACTTGGTCACTTATCCCATTGCTACTATCACATGGCCTCGGCCAGGATGCTTTTCGTGCTGCACATGTGTCTGCTGGTGCTCTGAGTCCGAAAAAGAAGGAGTTTCGCAGTTTGCGCCAGGAGGTCGCACGATTAATGCTTATGTGGAGGAATTTAATAATCTTGCATGTTATGCTCCTAATGATGTTAACACTGATGCAGCTAGGCAGGAGAAATTCTTGGAGGGCCTAAATGATGACTTGAGCCTTCAGTTAAAAGTGGCCACTTTTAGGAATTGCCAGGATTTGATTGATAAGGCTATTGTGCTGGAGGGAAAGCAACATGCCATAGAAAATCGCAAGAGGAAGTACAACAACAGTAACAGGTATAATTCAGGACCACAGCAGAATCCACACACTTCATATCATGGTAATGGAGGTAATGGGCATAATCATCATGGAGGTCATGGGCATAATCATCATGGAGGGAATGGCCACAACCATAATGGCCACCATCATCACAATGGGCACAAGAGTAACAATGGCAATGGTAGAGGTAATGGTAATGGTAATGGAGGGAATAATAACCAGAGCCACCAGAGTATGCCTGTGCAGAGGGATATTAGCCAGGTTCAATGCTATAAGTGTAGGCAGATGGGCCACTACTCCAATGCTTGTCCAGGGAATAAGAACGGTAATGGGGATTCAAGAGTCAGCAAGCCAAACCCTTTCCAAAAGGGTCATGTCTACCATGTTAATGTTGAGGAGGTCTATAATGAACCTGATGCAGTGATTGGTAAGTTTTTGATCAACTCAGTACCTGCACTTGTTCTTTTTGATACTGGTGCATCACATTCATTTATTTCGAGGGTATTTGTTGATAAACATGGATTGCCAACCAAAACCCTTAGTATGCCTATTAGAGTGAGTTCCCCAGGAGCTGAGATGATAGTAGGTGTTGGTTGTCATCAGTTGACCTTGTCTATTGGGAAGCATGAGTTTCCTACAGATCTGATTATATTGAAGTCACAAGGTCTGGATATTATTTTGGGTATGGATTGGTTGCAGTTATATAAATGTCGTATTGATTGTGCCAGTCGATCTATTACTCTCAGTGCACCAGGAGGGAAGATGATCAAATATGTATGTAAGTATAAGCATAATCAGGTGCAGGTGAACTCTCTTAAGGGGGGTAGCCTGGAAGAGGTGCCAGTTGTGAATGATTATCCAGATGTGTTTCAGGAGGAGTTGCCAGGTATGCCACCAGATAGAGATATTGAGTTTCTTATTGATTTAATACCAGGCACTGGACCTATTGCAAAGAGACCGTATATGATGCCTCCTCAAGAGTTGGAGGAATTGAAGAAGCAGATAAGAGAATTGCAGGCGCAAGTATTTATTCGCCCAAGTTCATCACCTTGGGAGCCCCAGTTTTGTTTGTGGAGAAGAAGGATGGGACCTTGAGGATGTGTGTTGATTATCGTTCTCTGAATGAGGTAACCATTAAGAATAAATATCCTTTGCCTATGATAAATGATCTGTTTAACCAGTTGGAGGGAGCTACTATGTTTTCTAAGATTGATCTTCGTTCTGGTTATCATCAATTAAAGATTTGTGAGCTAGATATTCCCAAGACTGCTTTTACTACGAGGTATGGGTTATATGAATATACTGTTATGTCATTTGGATTGACTAACGCCCCTGAATACTTCATGAATATGATGAACAAGGTGTTTATGGAGTTCATAGATAAATTTGTAGTTGTTTTCATTGATGATATATTGGTGTTCTCCAAGAATAAGCAAGAGCATGAGGTGCATTTGCGTTTGGTATTGGAGAAATTGAGGGAACATCAGTTGTACAGCAAGTTCAGCAAATGTGAGTTTTGGCTGGATGAGGTAGCATTCCTTGGACATGTTGTGTCGGGTAATGGAGTTGCAGTTGATCCATCTAAGGTTGCTGCAGTTACAAAGTGGGAGACACCCACGACAGTTGGAGAGATTCGCAGCTTCTTGGTCCTTGCAGGTTATTACTGGAGGTTTATTGAGAACTTTTCCAAGATTGCAAAGCCTATGACTGAATTATTGAAGAAGGAGAAGAAGTTTGTTTGGACTGATGAATGTGAAGCGAACTTTTAGGAATTGAAGCATCGTTTGGTTACAGCACCAGTCTTAACTCTGCCAGATATACATAAGGACTTCCAGGTATATTGTGATGCTTCTCGTCAAGGACTTGGGAGTGTTTTGATGCAGGCAGGTAAAGTTGTTTCATATGCTTCACGTCAGCTTAAGAATCATGAGCATAATTATCCTACACATGATTTGGAGTTAGCCTCAGTTGTGCATGCATTGAAAACTTTGAGGCCATATCTTATTGGTAATCATTGTGATATATTTACTGATCATAAGAGCTTGAAGTATATTTTTACTCAGAAGGATTTGAACCTCACAGAGGAGATGGTTGAAGCTTATTAAGGATTATGATTTGAATATGCAGTATCATCCTGGTAAGGCTAATGTTGTTGCTGATGCATTGAGTCATAGGAGCCATGCTAATGCAATTAATGTGGATAATATGCCACCCGAGTTATGTGAGCAGTTCAGGAATCACAGGTTGCAGATTGTTCCTAAGGGATATTTAGCAACACTGGAGGTAAAGCCTACTTTGCCTGACAGGGTCAGAGAAGCTCAAAAGGGTGATAAGGAGATTGCTGAGATAAAAGAGAATATGCCTAAAGGTAAGGCAGAAGGTTTCCATGAGGATGAACATGGAGCCATATGGTTTGAGAAGCGTATTTGTGTACCTCAAGATGCAGATATCATGAAGTTGATTCTTTAGAAGGCTCATGATTCACCTTATTCTATTCACCCAGGTAATACTAAGATGTATTTGGATTTGAGGGAAAGATTTTGGTGGCCTAGCCTGAAGAGGGAAATTGCTGGATATATTGCAACATGTGATGTGTGTCAGAGGGTTAAACCAGAACATCAGAGACCAGCAGGTTTGTTACAACCATTGCCTATACCGGATTGGAAGTAGGATGAGATTGGTATGGATTTCATTACAGGTTTACCCAGGACTCGATAAGGTTATGATTCTATTTGGGTAGTTGTTGATCGTTTAACTAAAGTTGCTCACTTCATCCCGGTAAAGACTACTTATACCAGTGCTCAGCTAGCAAAAATTTATATGTCTAAAATTTTTTGTCTGCATGGAGTTCCAAGGAAGGTAGTGTCTGATAGAAGTACTCAGTTCACATCCAATATTTGGCGTCAGTTGCATGAATCCTTGGGCACCAGGCTGGAATTCAGTACAACTTTCCATCCATAGACAGATGGGCAGATAGAGAGGGTAAATCAGATTTTGGAGGATATGTTGAGAGCTTGTGCTTTGGACTATGGGTCCAGTTGGATGATAATTTACCTTATGCAGAGTTCTCATATGATAACAGTTATCATGTTAGTCTGAAGATGGCACCATTTGAGGTATTGTATGGTAGAAAGTGCAGGACACCATTGATGTGGGATGAGGTTGGAGAGCGTCAGTTCTTTGGACCAGACTTGATCAAAGATGCTGAGGAGAAGGTCAAATTGATTCGTGACAGGCTGAAGATAGCACAGTCCAGGCAGAAGAGTTATGCTGATGCAAAACGTAAGGAGGTGACATATGAGGTAGGAGACCGTGCATACCTTCGAGTTTCACCACTTCGTGGAATTAAGAGGTTTGGAATCAAGGGTAAGTTAGCACCACGTTTTGTGGGGCCTTACAAGATCTTGGAGCATAGAGGATAGGTAGCTTATCAGCTGGAGTTGCCAGAACCCTTGTCACGAGTTCATAATGTGTTTCATGTATCTCAGTTATAGAAGTGCCATACAGAGATGATGGGTGTTCCACTGAGGGACACGGTGCCACTTGAGGCAATTCAGTTGGAGAGTGATTTGACATATGAGGAGAAACCTGTTAAGATTTTGGAGACAGCAGAGAGAGTTACTCACACCAAGAGAATTAAGTTATGCAAGGTTCAGTGGGATCATCACACCGAGGAGGAAGCTACCTGGGAACGAGAGGAAGATCTCAGGCACGATCACCCACACCTATTTGCTAATCAGCCCGAATCTCGAGGACGAGATTCCTCTTAAGGGGGGTAGGTTTGTAACATCCCAATTTTCCTAAATTAGGATGTTATTAGATCATTCACATGCATATCATATTTTTATTGAATTATTTGCTTTTTTCTGAAATATTCAAATCATTATGCAACAAAGGCAATTTATTGGAGTGGAGATAACGTGACTTCTCCCCTGTTATTAAAAATGTTCATAATGTCCAGAATATTATTTCCAGTTCACCTGATATGTTCTGGTATTTTTCTTATTCTCCAAAATATTTTATTCTTTGTTTTGTTGCTGTTATGTGTGGCCTATTGCATAAAAACTATTTTCGAAATCTGCATTAGAGTGGGAACTAGTTGTTCCTATAGTTTATATTAGGTGTATATATTTTTTTACTGTGTGTCTAGGTTTTTCTACTAGATTTTATTATGTTGTTTAATTTTAGTTATTTATTTTTGTCTGTAGCTGTGGTTTTGTTTTAAAATAATAACAGAACCAGCTAGCTAGCGGCAGCCAGCCAGCCAACGCCGCGGCCCAGCACACCCCGCAGCCCACCTCTCCAGTGAAGCGGTACGCGCTGCACAGCCGCACCCGACACGCATCGCTCGCCCATGCCCGATCCACCTAGCCCCAGCCACTGACCAGCGGGCCCCGCACCCATCTTCCACCCCGAGCCGGACGCAGCCGCGCCGCGCGCACGCCGAGGCCGACACGGATTGATCCGGCGCCTCGTCGGACCCCGTGCACCCCTGGGACTCCCCGCTCGGGCAAAAGCCATTGGGAACCCTAGCGCACGCCATCCCCTTTCTTTTCTCGTCTGCTCGAAGCCGCTGCGCTTGTTTGGATCTCGCCGGAGGAGCTCCAAGTCCGTCGTCTTCGCCGGCCATTTCTGTCACCGTAAGGACGCCCCCGGCCACGCCGCTTACTTCTTCTCGAACCCCCACTCGACGCTGAACTCGTTTGAAACCTTGGGGTGAGCTACAGAGCACCAGAACGACCCCGACGACCATGGCCGACACCGCCGGAGCAGCCGCAGTTCACGTCTTCGCCACCGCCGCTCGAGGACGCCCCGCCGCCGTTGAGCACCACCACCGCCTTCGCCACTCACCGCCGCACCCATCCGTCCCTTCGCCTTCGCCTGAAACCCGTCGGAGAAGCTCCACCGCCGACGCCCGACCGCCGCCGCCGCTTCTTTTGCCTTCTGGTGAGCACACACCTCCAGCAAATCATGTGTCGCCACGTGGCGTCGCTACAGCTACATCTGCAGGAGTTCGCTACAGAGCCCAGGAGAATTCTGGTTCTGTTTTTTTTCTTAAGTTTTTCACTCAAAACTTCCAGTAGCTATAACTCCTAATCCGTAACTTCAAATTAGAAAATTCTTTTTCCTGTGCACTCACAAAAACCAGCACATTGTCACAGTACCAGAATTTCACATGTTCGCACCTTTCAAATTTGAATTCATTCGAGTTTGAATCAAATCTTCCGGAGGCCATAACTCTCAAACCGTTTGTAGGTTTTAAGTGATTCTTTTTGCGTTGTGAACGTAGTGTTTTTTAGGTGCTCTTATGCTGCTGTTGTTGAGTTTCAAAATTGGTTTTCTTGCTGTTGGTTTTATTTTGGTTCTATCCGTGTTCCGAGGATTGATTTGTCGAATTGTGTGAAACGTGTAGATTGTCCGGAGTTCGACGCGAACTATTGTCAGGAGTGTGACTTTCTGAACCAGAACCAAGGCACGTTACATGTTGATCATCCTTTACCTATTGTTTTCTATGCATGCAGTTATCTCACACTATGAATATATGCATGTATAGGATTAATATATAATTTTGCTATGTTGTTGAGCTATCTTCCCGCCTTTGCAAATCGTGGTAGTTGTAGGTTGCTATGCTTTGTAGACGGGGGTGGTTCGCGTATTACATTGAGATTATGTGAGGATTATATATAAAACAAATTGAGTAGTAAATTAAGGATTTAATTCACCTCTGGGCGGAATTGGTATTGAAGGGTGGTTTCAAGAACATCATGGTTTATACCCTCTGAATGTAAGTGGATGGCCGCCCAGGTTCAAAAAGATCAGACAGACTTAGTGACTAGTAGCTTCCATGTGCGACCACTGGCTAAATGGGCTCTGGCTTAGTTGATCAGTTGTGGAACCCTTACCCGGATGTGCCAGCAGATGTAGATATAATAGTTGGGATGGGCCTCCTGTTGGGACTAGGGGACTGCTTCTTAAAGACTTCGTCTCAATCTTCGGGTTGGGTCTAGTGGGTAAAGCGTGCAAAACTCTGGGAGTATTAAAAACTAATCATGATTAGCCGTGTCCCCGGTTATGGGCAACTTTGAGCGACTATGCCACTACAGTTGTTGGATGATCTTGACAAATGTGACATTTAATAAATTTGTTGGGCAACTTAATAAAGGGTAGGTTGGAGTTGATTTTTGCCAACTCAGCCTTGTGCATTTAATTGTAGTAATAAAAGAACTAAATAAAAATTTGACTATTATGTAGTTATGAGGACAAAATCAGCTTTCCGCAAAATAAACCCTCAAGCCTTCCTTTTGATATACTATGCATATACATGTAGGTCTGATTTATTATTACTCCTGTGTAACTTGCCAATACATTCAAAGTATTGACCTATATGGCTGCAACGTCTCATGTTGCAGGATATTTAGACAAAGAGTAAGGTACCATTAGGGTCGCGAGTCTGCACTCAGCACCGCCAGTGAGCTATGATGGGACTCATCGTTATTTTCTGCTACTTTCCGCTGTTTGATTGAATAAAGCTAGCCAAGTGCTATGCAGATTGTCTTATATTATACATTCTGGATCATACGTTGTAATAAATGATGCACTTGCTATTCTGGTATTCATCTATATTGTGTGTGCTAGCGAGTTCGATCCAGGGACTAGCACGGTAAGCACAGAGACTCAAGTCCTTCGAGGTTTGGTCATTACAAATGGTATCAAAGCATTGTGTTAACTGTAGGACGTGATCCTAGAAAATGGATTAGAAAATCCATAGGAGTGAAAATTATTTTATAAACTAGCTATACTTCTTGCTATTTATTAGTTAATCCCCTCACGTATCTTGAGCAGTTAAGTAGGAACTAGTGCTGAGACCACCATTCATGCTTGTTTTATATTGCAACGTTATCGTGTTAGCGTATCTGATTATGGCCACTTTCGTGGTATGAAGATACTAGATTGTTTGCTTGATTGGTAGTTGTTTGTTAAATTGCTTATGTCGAAATTATTCGACTATATATATATATATATATATATTATATTATTATATTGTTTGTTGTTTGTTGTTTGTTTGTTGGTGTTATTCGTTGTTGTTTTTTGTTGAATTGATCTTATTATGCATATGGGTAGAATATATTTATATATACATAGCTTTTGGCCCTATTCTATCTATAACTCATCTATGCTTGCCCACCAGATGCCGTCGAGGCGTGACAATAAACGCAATGGTTCAGGAGGAGACAGCAATGGCAATGATGTACCACCATACATGCAGCAGTTGCTCCAGGGACAGACTCAGTTGATCAAGTTGCTTGTCCAGAACCAGAAGAACAATAACAACAACAATCCGCCGGCACCGCCACCAGTGGATATGCTTACCAGGTTCTTGAGGTTGAATCCTCAGAGGTTCTCCAGTTCCCCTGAACCTATTGTGGCTGATGATTGGCTCCGTGCAATCAATAGGAACCTGGAGACGGTTGGATGCACAGATGCGGAGAGGGTGAGGTTTGCCTCACATTTGTTGGAGGGTCCTGCTGCAACTTGGTGGGACAATTACTTGGTCACTTATCCCATTGCTACTATCACATGGCCTCAGTTTCAGGATGCTTTTCGTGCTGCACATGTGTCTGCTGGTGCTATGAGTCTGAAAAAGGAGTTTTGCGTTTGCTGTGGAGGTCGCACAGTTAATGCTTATGTGGAGGAATTTAATAATCTTGCACGTTATGCTCCTAATGATGTTAACACTGATGCAGCTAGGCAGGAGAAATTCTTGGAGGGCCTAAATGATGACTTGAGCCTTCAGTTAACAGTGTCCACTTTTAGGAATTGCCAGGATTTGATTGATAAGGCTATTGTGCTGGAGGGAAAGCAACATGCCATAGAAAATCGCAAGAGGAAGTACAACAACAATAGCAGGTATAATTCAGGACCACAGCAGAAGCCACACACTTCATATCATGGTAATGGAGGTAATGGGCATAATCATCATGGAGGTAATGGGCATAATCATCATGGAGGGAATGGCCACAACCATAATGGCCACCATCATCACAATGGGTACAAGAGTAACAATGGCAATGGTAGAGGTAATGGTAATGGTAATGGTAATGGAGGGAATAATAACCAGAGCCACCAGAGTATGCCTGTGCAGAGGGATATTAACCAGGTTCAATGCTATAAGTGTAGGCAGATGGGCCACTACTCCAATGCTTGTCCAGGGAACAAGAACGGTAATGGGGATTCAAGAGTCAGTAAGCCAAACCCTTTCCAAAAGGTTCATGTCAACCATGTTAATGTTGAGGAGGTCTATAATGAACCTGATGCAGTGATTGGTAAGTTTTTGATCAACTCAGTACCTGCACTTGTTCTTTTTGATACTGAGACATACCCATAGGATTTTTATATGCAGTTCTATAGGCCCATATTGCATCATCAAGTTTCTTGGACCAATTCTTTCTAGACCGATTGACAGTCTTTTGCAAAATTAATTTGAGCTCTCTATTACTCAATTCTACTTGACCACTAGACTGTGGGTGATAAGGGGATGCAAATCTATGATTAACATCATATTTAGCAAGCATTTTACGGAAAGCACCATGAATAAAATGTGAACCACCATCAGTCATTAAATATCGAAGGACTCCAAACCTCGGAAAAATGACTTCTTTAAGCATTTTAATAGAGGTGTTATGATCAGCACTACTAGTTAGAATAGCTTCTACCCACTTAGTAACGTAATCAACAGCAACCAAAATATGTGTATATCCATTAGAGGCAGGAAAAGGTCCCATATAATCAAAGCCCCAAACATCGAATGGTTCAATAACAAGTGAATAATTCATAGGCATTTCTTGACTTCTACTAATATTACCAATTCTTTGACATTCGTCACAAGACAAGACAAACTTACGGGCATCCTTGAAGAGAGTAGGCCAACAAAAACCGGATTGCAATACCTTGTGTGCAGTTCTGTCTCCAGCGTGGTGTCCTCCATAAGCTTCGGAGTGACACTTGCGTAGAATTTGTTCCTGTTCATGCTCAGGCACACAACGTCTGATAACACCATCTACTCCTTCTTTATAAAGATGTGGGTCATCCCAAAAGTAATGGCTCAAATCATAGAAGAACTTTTTCTTTTGTTGGTATGTGAAACTAGGTGGTATAAATTTTGCAACAATATAATTTGCATAATCAGCATACCATGGAGTACTACGAGAAGTATTTATGACATTTAATTGCTCATCAGGAAAGCTATCATCAATAGGTGGTGGGTCATGAAGAACATTTTCTAACCTAGACAAGTTGTCTGCAACGGGGTTCTCAGCTCCCTTTCTATCAACAATATGCAAATCAAATTCTTGTAGCAAGAGAACCCATCTAATAAGTCTAGGTTTAGCATCTTTCTTTTCCATAAGGTATTTAATAGCAGCATGATCAGTGTGAATAGTAACTTTAGAATCAACAATATAAGGTCTGAACTTATAACAAGAAAATACAACTGCTAAAAATTCCTCTTCAGTAGTAGCATAATTTCTTTTAGCATTGTCTAGAGTCTTACTAACATAATGGATAAGATTTAATTTCTTATCAACTCTTTGCCCTAGAACAGCACCTACAGCATAATCACTAGCATCACACATAATTTCAAAGGGTAAATTCCAATCAGGTGGCTAAACAATAGGTGCAGAGATCAATGCTTTCTTAAGTATTTCAAATGCTTCTACACAATCATCATAAAAGACAAATGGTATATCTTTTTGTAATAAGTTAGTTAGAGGCTGAGAAATTTTTGAGAAGTCCTTAATGACCCTCCTATAAAATCCGGCGTGACCAAGGAAACTTCTTATACCTTTGATGTCCTTAGGACATGGCATCTTCTCAATAGCATCAACCTTGGCTTTATCAACTTCAATACCTCTTTCAGAAACTTTATGCCCCAAGACAATACCTTCATTAACCATAAAGTGGCACTTTTACCAATTCAAGACAAGATTAGTTTCTTCACATCTCTGCAAAACTCGATCAAGATTGCTCAAGCAATCATCAAAATAGGATCCATAGACGGAAAAATCGTCCATGAAAACCTCACAAATCTTTTCACAGAAGTCAGAGAATATAGCCATCATGCATCTTTGGAAGGTAGCAGGTGCATTACATAAACCAAAAGGCATACGTCTATAAGCAAAAGTACCAAAAGGGCATGTAAAAGTAGTATTTGATTGATCATTAGCTGACACAGGTATTTGAGAGAAACCAGAATAATCATCTAGGAAGCAATAGTGTGTATGTTTGCATAATCTTTCTAGCATTCGATCAATAAAAGGTAAGGGGTAATGATCCTTTTTGGTAGCCTTATTTAATTTACGGAAATCAATTACCATCCTATAACCTGTAATAATTCTTTGTGGAATCAATTCATCTTTATCATTAGGAACAACAGTAATACCTCTAGGGACACAATGGACAGGGCTTACCCACTGACTATCAGCAACGGGATAAATTATACCTGCCTCGAGGAGCTTTAGTATTTCCTTTCTTACCACTTCTTTCACTTTAGGATTCAGCCGTCATTGATGATCAATAACTGGTTTGGCATCTTTCTCCAAATTTATTTTATGTTGACATAGAGTGGGACTAATGCCCTTAAGATCATCAAGAGTATATCCGATAGCAGCACGGTGCTTCTTCTGAGTTTTCAATAATCTCTCTTCTTCATGCTCTGAAAGGTTAGCACTAATAATAACAGGATATATCTTCTTTTCATCAAGATAAGCATATTTAAGAGTATTAGGCAATGGTTTAAGCTCAAACACGTGATCACCCTTGGGTGGAGGAGGATCCCTAGGATTTCAACAGGCAAATTGTGTTTCAGAATAGGTTCCTGCTTAAAGAATACCTCATCTATTTCCCTTCGTTCATTCATAAACATATCATTTTCATGGTCTAGCAAATATTGTTCTAAAGGATCACTAGGAGGCACGCCAATAGAAGCAAGACCAATAATTTCATCCTTACTAGGAAATTCTTCTTCACGGTGTTGTCTACTAAATTTAGAGAAATTAAACTCATGAATCATATCACCCAAACCAATAGTAACAATATTCTTTTCACAATCTATTCTAGCATTAACGGTGTTCAAAAAGGGTCTACCAAAAATAATGGGACAAAAGCTATCTTGTGGGGAACCAAGAACAAGAAAATCAGCAAGATATTTAGTTTTCCCACACAAGACTTCAACATCTCTAACAATTCCCATTGCTGATATAGTATCTCTATTGGCAAGTTTAATTGTAACATCTATACCCTCTAACTCAGCAGGTGCAATTTCATGCTTAATTTCTTCTTATAAAGTATGCGGTATAACACTAGCACTAGCACCCATATCGCATAAGTCATGATAACAATGATCTCCTATTTTAACAGAAATAACAGGCATGCCTACCACAGGTCTATGTTTATCTTTAGCACAAGGTTTGGCAATTCTAGCGGTTTCAATGCAGAAATGAATAACATGCCCATCAATATTATCAGACAAGAGATCTTTAACAATAGCAATATCAGGTTCAACTTTAACTTGCTCAGGAGGTGTATCGGTTCTAATATTGCTTTTACGAACCACAGTTGAAGCTTTAGCATGATCCTTTATTCTAACAGAGAAAGGTGGTTTCTCAACATAAGAAGTAGGAACAATAGAATCATTATAAGTGACAGTCTTTTCTTCAACTTTAATAGGTGCAGCTACTTTTACTTCTATGGGAGGATGATATTTAAACCACTTCTCCTTGGGGAGATCAACATAAGTAGCAAAAGATTCACAGAAGGAAGCTACTATCTCAGAGTCAAGTCCATATTTAGTGCTAAATTTACGGAAAACATCGGTATCCATGAAAGATTTAACACAATCAAACTTAGGTGTCATAGCTGACTCCTTACCTTCATCGAGATCCCAATCTTCAGAGTTGCGTTTAATTCTATCCAATAAATTCCATTTGAATTCAATAGTCTTCATCATAAAAGAGCCAGCACAAGAAGTATCGAGCATGGATTGATTATTATGAGAAAGCCGAGCATAATTTTTTTGAAGAATTATTTCTCTTGAGAGCTCATGATTGGGGCATGAATATAACATTGATTTAAGCCTCCCCCAAGCTTGAGCAATGCTTTCTCCTTCGCGAGGCCAAAAATTATATATATAATTGCGATCACGATGAACAAGATGCATATGATAATACTTCTGATGAAATTCCAACTTCATTCGTCTATAGTTCCATGATCCCGTGTCATCACATAGCCTATACCATGTCGATCCATCTCCCTTCAAAGATAAAGGGAAGAACTTCTTCTTAACAAACTCATCAGGTATACCTGCAAGCTTAAATAATCCACAAACTTCATCCACATATATTAGGTGCTCATCAGGATGCTTTGTTCCATCTCCTGTAAAAGGTTTATCTAGCAGTTTTTCTAACATACCGGAAGGAACTTCTAAGGGAACATTTTCATTTTCAGTAGGTTCAGTAGGTTGAGGAGCAACTCTTTGCTCTACTGGTCGGGGTGAAGATACCCCGAACAATCCTCTCAGAGGATTACTTTCCATAGTAACAAGTGACAGTAAATTTCAGCACACTATATAAATTTTTTCTTACCAAATTCCACCTACCAAAGGCGCTTCACTCCCCGGCAACGGCACCAGAAAAGAGTCTTGATGACCCACAAGTATAGGGGGTCTATCATAGTCCTTTCGATAAGTAAGAGTGTCGAACCCAACGAGGAGCAGAAGGAAATGATAAGCGGTTTTCAGCAAGGTATTCTCCGCAAGTACTGAAATAAGTGGTAACAGATAGTTTTGTGATAAGATAATTTGTAACGAGCAACAAGTAACAAAAGTAAATAAAGTGCAGCAAGGTGGCCTAATCCTTTTTGTAGAAAAGGACAAGCCTGGACAAACTCTTATAATGAGAAAAGCGCTCCCGATGACACATGGGAATATCGTCAAGGTAGTTTTCATCACGTTCATATGATTCGCTTTCGGTACTTTGATAATTTGATATGTGGGTGGACCGGTGCTTGGGTGTTGTTCTTACTTGAACAAGCATCCCACTTATGATTAACCTCTATTGCAAGCATCCGCAACTACAACAAAAGTATTAAGGTAAACCTAACCATAGCATGAAACATATGGATCCAAATCAGCCCCTTACGAAGCAACACATAAACTAGTGTTTAAGCTTCTGTCACTCTAGCAACCCATCATCTACTTATTACTTCCCAATGCCTTCCTCTAGGCCGAAATAATGGTGAAATGTTATGTAGTCGATGTTCACATAACACCACTAGAGGCTAGACAACATACATCTCATCAAAATATCGGATGAATACCAAATTCACATGACTACTAATAGCAAGACTTCTCCCATGTCCTTAGGAACAAACGTAACTACTCACAAAGCATATTCATGTTCATAATCAAAGGGGTATTAATATGCATAAAGGATCTGAACATATGATCTTCCACCAAATAAACCAACTAGCATCAACTACAAGGAGTAATTAACACTACTAGCAACCTACTAGTACCAATCCCGGACTTGGAGACAAGAATTGGATACAAGAGATGAACTAGGGTTTTGAGAGGAGATGGTGCTAGTGAAGATGTTGATGGAGATTGCCCTCTCCCGATGAGAGGAGCGTTGGTGATGACGATGGCGATGATTTCCCCCTCCCGGAGGGAAGTGTCCCCGGCAAAACAACTCTGCCGGAGCCCTAGATTGGTTCCGCCTCGTGGCGGCGGAGTCTTGTCCCAAAAGGTTGCTTATGATTTTTCCCTTGACGAAACACTTCATATAGCAGAAGATGGCCATCGGAGAGCCAACAGGGGGCCCACGAGGCAGGGGGCGCGCCCTGGGGAGTAGGACGCGCCCCCACCCTCGTGGCCAGGTGGGTCCCCCTCTGGTGTATTTCTTCCGCTCAATATTTTTTTTTATATATTCTGAAAATAACTTCCGTGGAGTTTCAGGACTTTTGGAGTTGCGCAGAATAGGTCTCTAATATTCGCTCCTTTTCCAGCCCAGAATTCCAGCTGCCGGCATTCTCCCTCCTTATGTAAACCTTGTAAAATAAGAGAGAATAGGCATAAGTATTGTGACATAATGTGTAATAACAGCCCATAATGCAATAAATATCGATATAAAAGCATGATGCAAAATGGACGTATCAGCGCTCGAGTTTATTCTGAAGCTGCATGTGAAACCGTAGGGGTACCGATGTGGGATGCCGTAGGCTGAGGATGTCGTGGTGCTGGATCAAGGAGAAGGACCTGCAGGAGTTCTGCAGGGTTCGTCAGAGCCCGCCGACCCGCCCCAGGGACTGGAGTGACCTCGACGCCAACGACGAGAAGCTCACGGTCGCCACCACCAGGATCCATCGCCTCACCATGGCCGAGCTCACCCTCGAGATGATCGGGGCCGACTTCATCCATCACCCAATCGCCCGGTTGCACAACAAGGGGAGGCCGGCTTGGGATTTCAGGAACGTGGCCGACATCATGAGGCTCCGAGCTGGCCTGAAGCACAACTTTATGGTGATGGGGCATGCTCATTTCTGTCAAAGGCTCTTTCAGCTCGACGTGGACGGCGACGACAGGGGGCTAGGTCACCACGCAGGTGCTTGCTGAGTTGGCCTGGAGGCCGCACGTCGCCACGCAGGTGCTCGCTGAGTTGGCCTGGAGGCCGCACGTCGCCACGCAGGTGCTCGCCCTCTTGGTGGGCTGGCAGCTGTGTGAGAACGGTGGTGGAGTCTTAGCGGGTGAGGGCCTGGCTGTGGCCCCGCAGATGTCTTCGGCAAGAGTCTTGGCCGGTGGTGTCGTTTCCCCAGCTTAGGTAGTCCAAGATGTCGGGGGAAACGACACCTACGGGATCACGTAGAGTCCCTTCTGCTACGGTTCGCGGGCGCGGGGCTGTGCAAAGAGCGGGATTAGAAGATCAACACAGGGGGGTTATCCAGGTTCGGGCCGCCAGTGATGCGTAATACCCTACTCCTGCTGGTTTATGTTTATCTAGTGTTCTTGGACTAACTACAAAGCGTGCAGGGTCCAAAAAGTCTGAATCCTCTCTCAGTACGCCGCGGGCCTCCTTTTATAGTTGAAGGGGCTACCAAAGTGGCACACAGGAGGTGGAAAGCTATACAGTGGTCGAGTCTATCTCCTGGCACCGTGGGACAAACACATTTAATGCGATGCCGACGTGCCCTTCTTGATTTATCAGGATGGCGAGGAAGATCGTCCCAGCTGTCGCCGCCTCGCCTGGCTTCGACGCGCGTCTGAGTTGACGAGGCGTGTAGTGCCATGCTGGCTGGCTGGCTGCTGAGTTGGTGCAGTGGCAGAGTCTTCACGAAGATCTGCATGCCACCACGCAGGTGCTTGCTGAGTTGGCCTGGAGGCTGCACGTCGCCATGCAGGTGCTCACCTAGTTGGTGGGATGCCAGTTGTGTGGGAATGGCGGTGGAGTCTTGGCGGGTGGGGGCCTGGCTGTGGCCCCGCGTATGTCTTCGGCAAGAGTCTTGCTGGGGCCCCGACAAGGGTCTTGCCGCGGTGTCGTAGGCGTCCCCGGCAAGGGTCTTGCTGGGGGGTCTCGTTGGTATCCTCGGCAAGGATCTTGCCGAGGATCTTCGTCTTCTGATTCTCATCTAGTCTTGTATGTTCTTGTTCTTCACAAAGATCGGCATGCCACCATGGAGGTGCCTCCCGAGCCTTGGTTCCAATGTGGTTGAGGGCGTCATAACTCTTAGGCTCAAGGGTGGCAGCCCTGCTGGCATTGGGCAAGTTGCCCTGGCAAGGTTCTTGCCGGGGCTGTGGAGCCGCCCCAGCAAGGGCCTTGCCGAGGGAGTTCACCTCGCCCTTCTGCTCTTCGTGTTTCTGGCTTGGCGTTGCTCTGGTTGTCTTGTGTCTTTGCTTCCTTCCACTGCCCTGCTAAGTGTGGCCGCAGGCGCGGCTCTAACTGCCCGTGCACAAGTAAAGGGGTACAAAATAGGACCCCTACTTTTGTACACCGACAGGAGCCCCGGGCCTGGGCCACACATAAGCGCGACGCGTTGTTGGGCTAGGCCCAAAATGGTGCGCGGGTATGCGGGGCCGATTTTTACTGCAGTAACTCACTCGCTAGTTGCACTTCCCCACGACCCGTGTTGAATGCGTGACGTGGGGGTCGTGCACGGAATGACCGCAGCATGCTCGCGTCATCCCATGGTGAATATTAAAGAGGCGGCTTGCGTGTCCCTTTAAAACTGCAGGGTCGCTGCCCATTTACTCTCTCTGCCTTGGAACCGCCGTTCCATGTTTCCAACTACATCTACCCCTCGTGCTACGTACGCCACATGCACGACGTGGGGTAGGTGACATACGCATGGAATATGGGAAGTTGATACGTCTCCGTCGTATCTATAATTTTTTATTGTTCCATGCCAATATTATACAACTTTCATATTCTTTTGGCAACTTTTTATACTATTTTTTGGGACTAACATATTGATCCAGTGCCCAGTGCCAGTTCCTGTTTGTTGCATGTTTTTTGTTTTGCAGAAAACCCATATCAAACAGAGTCCAAACGGGATAAAACTTGTCGGAGATTTTTTTTGGAATATTTATGATTTTGGGGAAGAAGAATCAACGCGATAAGATGCCCGAGGGGGCCACGAGGCAGGGGGCGCGCCCCAGGGGGTCAGGCGCGCCCTGGACCCTCGTGGCCACCCCGTAAGGTGGTTGGAGCCCTTCTTTTGCCGCAAGAAAGCTAATTTCCGGATAGAGATCGTGTCCAAAATTCAGCCCAATCGGAGTTACGGATCTCCGGGAATTTAAGAAACGGTGAAGGGCGGAAAATGTAACGCGAAGCAGAGAGAGATAGAGAGACAGATCCAATCTCAGAGGGGCTCTCGCCCCTCCCATGCCATGGAAGCCAAGGACCAGAGGGGAAACCCTTCTCCCATCTAGGGAGGAGGTCAAGGAAGAAGAAGACGAAGGGGCCCCCTCTCCCCTTCTCTTCTGGTGGCGCCAGAATGCCGCCGTGGCCATCGTCATCACCGCAATCTTCACCAACAACTTCACCGCCATCATCACCAACTCTTCCCCCCTCTATGCAGTGGTGTAACCTCTCTCTTACACGCTGTAATCTCTACTTAAACATGGTGCTCAACGCTATATATTACTTCGCAATGATGTATGGCTATCATATGATGTTTGAGTAGTTCTGTTTTGTCCTATGGGTTATTTGATGATCAAGATTGGTTTGAGTTACATGTTTTATTATTGGTGCTGTCCTATGGTGCTCTCCGTGTAGCGCAAGCGTGAGGGATCCCCGCTGTAGGGTTTGCAATATGTTCATGATTTTCTTATGGTGGGTGGCGTGAGTGACAGAAGCACAGACCCGAGTAAGTAGGTTGTTTGTGTATGGGATAAAGAGGACTTGATGCTTTAATGCTATGGTTGGGTTTTACCTTAATGATCTTTAGTAGTTGCAGATGCTTGCTAGAGTTCCAATCATAAGTGCATATGATCCAAATAGAGAAAGTATGTTAGCTTATGCCTCTCCCTCAAATAAAATTGCAATAATGATTACCGGTCTAGTTATCGATTGCCTAAGGACAAATAACTTTCTCGTGACAAAAAGCTCTTTACTAAAACTAATTTAGTTGAGTCTTTATCTAAACAGCCCCTAGCATTTATTTACGTGCTCTTTATATTCTTGCAAACCTATCCAAAAACACCTACAAAGTACTTCTAGTTTCATACCTGTTCTAGGAAAAGCGAACGTCAAGCGTGCATAGAGTTGTATCGGTGGTCGATAGAACTTGAGGGAATATTTGTTCTACCTTTAGCTCCTCATTGGGTTCAACACTCTTTCTTATCGAAAGAGGCTACAATTGATCCCATATACTTGTGGGTTATCAGAAGGCGCGTGGGGGCCGATACTCATGTGCCTTTGATTGGGCGGGGAGGGCAATTGATGGCCTTGCTCGTTGCCACTTAATGAGACGGACCTAAGCGGGCTCTTCAGAGGTGTAGAGCTAGTCTTTTGGCCTTCCCTGCTCAGCTATAAAAAGGGAACTCTGGGGTAGGAGGAAGAGCATCTCCATGTGCCTCCCCTCCGTCTCCATTCTTCATCCACTGTCATGGCGAGAGGGAGTGGTCGCGGCCGTTCTTCCGCGGAGGCGACCAGGTCCTCCTCCCGCCAGAGTTTGCTGTGGTCAAGGAAGAGCCAGATGCCCAAGATGAAGGCCATGCTCTAGGCGGGGGCGCCGGACAGGGCCGCGGTCGGCGAGGCGGCCGGGGCGGAGGCGACCGAGGCAGAGGTGGGCGCGGAAGGGGGATGCCTGCGCCGTCTCCATCTCTGTCGCCATCTCCTCCACCATCTCCTCCTGCTTCGTCGAGTGGTCACGTTGGGTACACGATGCTCAAGTTTATTATGCAGCTGCGTGGGCCGCCATGCAGCCACCTTCGCCTTCCCGGGGCGTTCGCGAGGGTGCTGGAGATCGACCGGCCACCGCGGCTGAGGCTTCATATGAAGGGGTATTGCCACGGCAACATGTGGGTGAACACAAGGTTTCCCGCCCCTCATGTGATGCTCCTTCATCGGGGATGGAAAACCATCGCACGTGCCCATTGCTTGATGGATGGGCACATCCTCTGCTTCAAGCTAGCGGAGAGCGACCTGCTCTCCATCAAGGTCTTCGGGCGCTCGGGACACAGGCTAGGATGTCGTGCGAAGAGCTCGACCGACGACGAAAGCTCCTCCTTAGGCGATAGCGACGAGTAGGACAACGGCATCGGCGACGAGGTTAGAGGGCGGGAGGATGACGGGTCCGACTAGGTGCCGGACACACCATCCCTGGGCGACGCCGGCAGCACCACCATTTGCATCGCCAGCTCCTTGAAGTTCTCGGGGCCGCTGCTTCTGGTGGCTGGCACTGGAGGGCCGGAGAAGGCGAAGAAGGCGGGTGGCGGGCCGTCAACTTGGAGTACGATGGTACCGACGCCTTCGTCATGTATTGCCGGCCTGCTGCCTCATCTTTCAGCCCCTTCCCCGGCACCGTCATCACCAGCCTTCTCTTGGTGTCTTCTGCTGCTCGTACCTCACCTAGGCGCCCCTTTTGCCCTCTCGCTTGTCCTGGTCCATTTCCTAAGGAGAGGGACAAGAAAGGGATTACGGTCATCTTATCCTTTTTTAGTTTTTAAGCCTGCGGGCATTTGTCAGATTTAAACCTTGTAATCCCCTTGCTCATGTTAACATTCCATACGAACTGTACTTGTTTGGAATGTATTAATGAAAAAGGGTGCTTGCCGGGTTCTTTTTGCGTGAGCGAGGCCCATGCCAAGGAATGAATCCTTATTATTCCTAATATAAACATTGTCGCCCGGCAACAGGCCTCGCCGTCCCCTTACTTCATAGCACGACCGTACTCACGCTCTCGGCGGAGGCATGGGCGAAGTAGGATTAGGCCCTTCGTTTGCTTCCTTGTCACCGCAACTACAACCAAGTTCAGCCCCAAAGAATAGTTCTTGGGCACAGGAAAGGGGGAGCATGGTGGCCCAGGAATAAACGAGGCTTCATATGTCCCAGTTCCATATGGAAATGCATAACAGGGGATAAAAGACTTATGGAATGTGTAGCCCCCGGCAACCTTCGCTTGCTGTGGTTGGATACTTGAATCTGCAGCTCCGGGCAATGGCTTGCCGGGTTCGAGGTTGTCGATCCGCTCCCCTGCCCTTTAATGGCCTTGCAAAAACGTCTGTGCAGCCTGCGAACCAAAGAAAGGACTGGAAAAGACGGAAAGACACACACCCGACCTCTATGCTAGGGGTTAGTCGCCGCTGAGCACTATCAACCCTACCAAAGAGAGAGATTTAACCTAGCATGCATGTTAAAACTTAGGGCGCCAGCGCTTCATTTATTTATGCTCAGGGTCTTGGCCTGTCTCTGTACAAAGGGTTCCATGCCTTGTCGGCAAGGCTTGTACAAAAGGTGGCTTGCCGGGAGGCCCGGCAACCGCGACTCATGGGTAAAATTTACGAAGATGTTCGATGTTCCAGGAGTTGCTCACTGGGATACCATCTTTGGTCTCCTGGCGGACTGCGCCAGGCCTGGTGACTCGTATTACTCGATAAGGGCCTTCCCACTTCGGCGTCAACTTGTTGGAATTCTTGGCCGACTGAACGCGACGAAGAACAAGGTCACCTTCCTCAAGACTTCGGGCATGAACCTTGTGGCTATGGTAGCGGCGCAAGGCTTGCTGGTAGCATGCATCTCGCACAGCCGCCCGAAGATGATCTTCCTCAAGGAGCGTCACGTCATCTTGCCGCAACTGCTCTTGCTCAAGCTCGTCATAAGCGAGCACTCGAGGTGACCCGTATGTGAGTCCTGTGGGGAGAACTGCTTCTGCCTCATATACCAGGGCAAAGGGTGTCTGGCCAGTGGCTCGATTTGGTGTCGTCCTGATTGATCAAAGAACCATTGGCAACTCATCAATCCAGTGCCTTCTGCATTTGTGCAGCTTGTCAAAAGTTCTGGTCTTGAGGCCCCGCAGCACTTCCGCATTCGCCCTCTCAGCTTGGCTGTTACTTCTGGGATGGGCAACAGAAGCGAAACAGACCTTGCTGCTGAGGTCTTGAATGTACCGCATGAAGGCGCAACTCGTGAACTGCTTGCCGTTGTCGGTGATGACTCTGTTCGGCACACCAAAACGACAAACTAGCCCCTTGAAGAACTTGATTGCTGACTGTGCTGTCACCTTCCTCACTGCTTCCACTTCGGGCCACTTTGTGAACTTGTGGATTGCGACGTACAAGTACTCAAAGCCCCCGATAGCAGGGGGAAGGGGCCCAGTATGTCGAGCCCCCAGACCGAGAATGGCCAGGAGAGAGGGATCATTTGAAGGGATTGAGCTGGTTGATGAAGCTTCTTCGAATAGAACTGACACGCTTCACACTTGGTTACTAGCGCAGCTGCATCCTCAAGGGCTGTGCGCCACAAGAAACCTTGCTGGAATGCCTTGCCTGCAAGGGCTCTTGACCCTATGTGGGAGCCACACATACCTCCATGTATCTCTGCCAACATCTCCAATCCGTCCTCTTGAGGAATGCACTTCAGCCTGACACCGTTTGGTCTCCTCCTGTACAGGGTATCATCCACAAACTGGTACATGTTGGACCGACGGGCTACTCTTTCTGCTTCTTCCTGCTCCTCAGGGAGTTCCCATGTTTGGAGGAAACAGACGGTGTGTTGTGCCCACGCCGGGGCCTAGGGCTCGATGACGAGGACTAAAGGCTCATCTTCGGCTGTAGGGGCGGCTATCTCTACGGTCAGGGCCTGGGGTCCTACTAGAGGTGGTTGCCCCTCAACAAGCTTAGGGTACCCGGAAACCTCCTTGACGGCGGCTCCTGGGAGCTCGGCGGGAAGGTACTTGCCGGGGCTTGTCTTCCTTCGCTAGTTCTGCCCTGCTGATGGCTCTACAGATGGCTGAATTAACTGAAGTACAAAGGTACCTGGTTTCACGGGCAACTTGAGGGCAGCGCGTTTCGACAGGTCGTCGGCAATGTTGTTCTCCGCTCGGGGAACATGTTCTGCCTGTAGGCCGTCGAAACGTTCTTCGAACTTCCTCACTTCATTCACGTAGGCCTCCATCAACGAGCTCTGGTAATCTTTGTTAACTTGCTTGACGACGAGCTGCGAATCACCTCTGATGATGAGCTTCTTGATTCCGAGGTCTGCCATGATCCTGAGACCGGCAAGCAACCCCTCGTACTCCGCCGTATTGTTCGTTGATTTTTTTCGAGGAAAGTGCATCTGGATTACGTACTTGATGTACTCTCCGGTGGGTGCGACGAGTAGTACGCCGGCACCAGCACCTTGGAGTGAGAAAGCTCCGTCAAAGTACATAATCCACTCACTGCTTCTCTCCTTGCCGGGAAGGGTGGTCTCTTGAATCTCCTCGTCGGGCGTTGCGGCCCATTCTGCTATGAACTCTGCCAGGGCTCGGCTCTTGATTGTTGAAGTACTTTCAAACTTGAGGCCAAAGCTCGACAGCTCCAACGCCCACTCCACAATCCTCCTAGTTGCATCTGGATTGTGCAAGATTCGTTGCAACGGGAGGCGAGTGACGATGGTGATCTCATGTGCTTGGAAATAGTGGCGCAGCTTTATCGAAGCCATGAGGAGGCCGAAAAGTAGCTTCTGCATACCAGAATATCTTGACCTAGCCCATTGCAAGAGGGAACTGACAAAATAAACTGGGTCTTGTACCATCTTCTTCTTCTGTCCCACTTTGCTCATCTGCTCAGACTCCGCCTTGCCGGGATTGGGCCTTGCTGGGGGTTCCGTCTTGCCGGGGTCAGGCTCTGTCGGGGAGGACTCTGGCCCGACACCCGATGGCTCCACTGCTACCGCTGCTTCTTCCCCATGTTGCCTCTATGCCATAAGCGCAGCACTCACCACTTGATTCTTTGCTGCCAAGTATAGCAGCAACGGCTCTTGTGGTTTGGGCGTGACTAGTATTGACGTGGAGGAGATATACCTCTTCAAATCTTGCAGTGCAGCCTCTGCCTCCGTAGTCCACATTACTGGACCTGCCTTTTTCAAAACTTTGAAAAAGGGGAGGGCGCGCTCAACAGATTTGGAGATGGACCTACTCAGGGCGGCAATGCAGCCGGCGAGCCTACGAACTTCTTTGACCCGCTTCGGTGCTTCAATCTGCTCGATCGCCTTGATCTTGTCGGAATTTGCCTCGATTCCGCGCTGAGACACAAAGAGCCCAATAAGTTTGCCAGACGGGACACCGAACACACACTTCTCTGGGTTGAGCTTGAGGTTGATCTTGTGCAGGTTTGCAAATGTTTCCTCTAGATCTTGCACGAGCGTGGCCCTGTCCTTGGTTTTGACCACTATATCATCCATATAGGCTTCCATATTTCGATGAAGCTGGGGCTCAAAACCCATTTGGACCGCTCGGGCAGACGTTGAACCAGCGCTCTTCAACCCAAAAGGCATCCGTACAAAATAGTACGTACCACATGGGGTGATGAACGCGGTTTTCTCTTCATATTCCTTCATCATGAAGATCTGGTAGTATCCTAAATAGGCGTCAAGGAATGACAGCAGGTCACACCCGGCAGTGGCGTCTAAAATCTGGTCGATGCGTGGCAGGGGGAAAGGATCCTTTGGACAAGCTTTATTGATATATGTGTAGTCAATACACAGTCTCCACTTCCCATTTGCCTTACGCACCACCACCGGACTGGCCAACCACGTGGGGTGGAGTACTCCTCTAACCAGGCCTGCCGCCTCCAACTTCCTGATCTCTTCTATGATGAACTCTTGTCGCTCTAAAGCTTGCTTCTTGACATTCAGCTTGACAGGCCGCGCATGAGGACAGACAGCAAGATGGTGCTCAATCACCTCCCAGGGAACGTCGGGGATGTCGGATGCTTGCCATGCAAACACATCGACATTTGCCAGCAGGAAGGCGACGAGCGCGCTTTCCTATTTGCTGTCGAGGGTGGAGCTTATGGTGAAAGTCCCGCCCATGTCGTCCTCCTTGACGGACACCTTCTTGGTTTCCGGTGGTGCAGCCTTGGACTTCTTGCTCTTGCCGGTGGAGCTCTCTGGCACATCCTCAACGGGAGCGCGGCACTCCGAAGAGGCACGCTTGCTGGAGTGGGTGCAAGAGGTCTCGCTGGAAGAGGTCTTGCCGAAAGGAGCTCTACCGGCCTTCTTCCTCCCTTGAGCTTGAGCGGCAGGAGCAAGTGTCTTTGCGGCAGTTGCTGCAACTGCCTCTCAGTAGAGTTGATCGGCGCCAGGTAGGGACTGTACTTGGGGGCCACCGTGCTCCCCCTTTCCTGTTCCCAAGAACTATTCCCTGGGCCGGAACTTGGTTGTAGTTGCCGTGACAAGGAAGCAAACGAAGGGCCTAATCCTACTTCGCCCCCACCTCCGCCGAGAGCGTGAGTACGATCGTGCTACGAAGGGGACGGCAAGGCTTGTTGCCGGGCGACAATGTTTATCTTAGGAATAACAAGGATTCATTCCTTGGCATGGGCCTAGCTCACGCAAAAAGAACCCGGCAAGCACCCTTTTTCATTAATACGTTCCAAACAAGTACAGTTCGTACGGAATGTTAACATGAGCAAGGGGATTAAAAGGTTTAAATCTGACAAATGCCCGCAGGCTTAAAAACTAAAAAAGGATAAGATGCCTGTAATCCCTTTCTTGTCCCTCTCCTCAGGAAACAGATCAGGATAAGCAGGAGGGCAAAAGGGGCACCTAGGCAAGGTACGAGCAACAGAAGACACCAAGAGAAGGCTGGTGATGACGGTGTCCAGGAAGGGGCCGAAAGATGAGGCAGTGGGCTGGCAATATGTGACGAACGCGTCGGTGCGATCGTACTCCGAGTTGACGGCCCACCACCCGCCTTCTTCGCCTTCTCCGGCCCTCCAGCGCCAGCCACCAGAAGCAACGGCCCCTAGAAGTTCAAGGAGTTGGCGATGCAAATGGTGGTGCTGTCGGTGTCGCCCAGGGACGGTGTGTCCGACACCTAGTCGGACCCGTCTTCCTCCCGCCTGCTACCCTCATCGTTGATGTCGCTGTCCTCCTCGTCGTTGTCGCCCGAGGAGGAGCTTTCGTCGTTGGTCGAGCTCTCCGCACAGCACCCTAGCCTGTGTCCCGAGCGCCCGAAGACCTTGATGGAGAGCAGGTCGCTCTCCGCTAGCTTGAAGCAGAGGACACGCCCATCCATCAAGCAATGTGTACGTGCGAAGGTTTTCTAGCCCCGACGAAGGAGCATCACATGAGGTGTGGGAAACCTTGTGTTCACCTAGATGTCGCCGTGGCAACACCCCTTCATATGAAGCCTTAGCCGCGGTGGCTGGTCGATCTCCATCACCCTCACGAACGCCCGGGAGGGCGAAGGCGGCTGCGCGGCGGCCCACACATCTGCAGAATAAACTCGAGCACCGTGTCCCCAATGTGACCACTCGACGAAGCAAGAGGAGATGGTGGAGGAGATGGCAACGGAGATGGAGATGGCGCAGGCGTCCCCCTTCCGTGCCCACCTCTGCCTCGGCCGCCTCTGCCTCGGCCGCCTCGCCGACCGCGGCCCCGTCCGGCGCCCCCGCCTCGAGCATGGCCTTGACCTTGGGCATATGGCTCTTCCTTGACTGCCGCAGCTCTCTTGCGGGAGGAGGACCTAGTCACCTCCACGGAAGAACGGCCGCGACCACACCCTCTCGCCATGACAGTGGATGAAGAATCTAGACGGAGGGGAGATGCTCTTCCTCCTACCCCTGTGTTCCCTTTTTATAGCTGAGCGGGGAAGGCCAAAAGAATAACTCTACGCCTCTGAAGAGCCTTCTTAGGTCCGGCTCAGTAAGTGGCAACGAGCAAGGCCATCGACCGCCCTCCCAGCCCAATCAAAGGCACATGAGTATCGGCCCCCGCGTGCCTTCCCATATTCCATGCGTCTGTCACCTACCCCACGTGCATGCGGAGTACATGGCGCAAGGGGCGGATGTAGAGGGAAACGTGGAACGACGGTTCCAAGGCAGAGAGAGTAAATGGGCAGCGGCCCTGCAGTTTTAAAGGGACACGCAAGCCGCCTCTTTACTATTCATCACGGGATGGCGCAAACATGCTGCGGTCATTCCACGCACGGCCCCCATGTCACGCATTCAACATGGGCCGTGGGGAAGCGCAACTGGTGAGAGAGTTACTACAGTAAAACTCGGCCCCGCATGCCCGCGCACCATTTTGGGCCTAGCCCAACAATGTGTCGCGCTTATGGTGGCCTAGGCCTGGGGGCTTCTGTCGATGTACAAAAGTAGGGGTCCTATTTTGTACCCCTTTACTTGTGCACGGGCAGTTGGAGCCGCGCCTACGGCCACCCTTAGCAGGGTGGAGGAAGGAAACAAAGCCACAAGACAACCAAAGCAACGCCAAGCCAGAGACACGAAGAGCAGAAGGGCGAGGAGAATTCCCCCGGCAAGGCCCTTGCCGGGGCGGCCTCCACAGCCCCGGCAAGAACCTTGACTGGGCAACTTGCCCAACACCAGCAGAGCCGCCACCCTTGAGCTTAAGAGTTCCGACGCAATCACCCACATTGGAACCAAGGCTCGGGAGGCGCCTCCATTGTGGCATGCAGATCTTTGTGAAGACCAAGAACATACAAGACTAGATGTGAATCAGAAGGCGAAGATCCTCGGCAAGATCCTTGCCGAGGATACCCACGAGGCCCCCCGACAAGACCCTTGCCGGGGACGCCCACGACGCCGCAGCAAGACCCTTGACGGGGCCCCGGCAGGACTCTTGCCGAAGACATCCGCGGGGCCATAGCCAGATCCCCACCCGCCAAGACTCCACCGCCATTCCCACACAGCTGCCAGCCCACCAAGTAGGCGAGCACCTTCGTCCACGTGCGGCCTCCAGGCCAACTCAGAAAGCACCTGCGTGGTGGCATGCAGATCTTCGTGAAGATGATGATCATGACGAGGACAACGAGTCCGGCGAGCATGAATTTCAGAAAGCTACAAAGGCCATGTGCGTCGACGGTGGCGCCTCACTGCACACCTCACATCGCCAACTGAAGCAGATAAAGGGGCTGCCACAGTGGCAGACATGAGGTGGAAAGTTGTACAGTGGTCGAGTCTATCTCTTGGCACCATAGGACGAATGCATTTAATGCGTTGCTGACGTGCCTGATACGTCTCCAACGTATCTATAATTTTATATTGTTCCATGCTATTATATTATCTGTTTTGGATGTTTATGGGCTTTATTATACACTTTTATATTATTTTTTGGGACTAACCTATTAACCCAGAGCCTAGTGCCAGTTTCTGTTTTCCCCTTGTTTTAGTGTTTCGCAGAAAAAGAATATCAAACGGAGTCCAAACGGAATGAAACCTTCGGGAGCGTGATTTTTCGAACGAACGTGATCCAGGAGACTTGGAGTTGAAGTCAAGGAAGCTTCGAGGTGGCCACAAGGCAGGGAGGCGCGCCCCCACCCTCGTGGGCTCCTCGTGGCTCCCCTGACCGACTTCTTTCGCCTATATATATCCATATACCCTGAAAACATCGAAGAGCAGAATAGATTGGGAGTTCCGCCGCCGCAAGCCTCTGTAGCCGCCAAAAACCAATTGGGACCCTGTTCAGGCACCCTGCCGGAGGGGGAATCCCTCACCAGTGGCCATCTTCATCATCCCGGCACTCTCCATGACGAGGAGGGAGTAGTTCACCCTCGGGGCTGAGGGTATATACCAGTAGCTATGTGTTTGATCTCTCTCTCTCTCTCTCTCTCTCTCTCTCTCTCTCGTGTTCTTGAGATGGTACGATCTGGATGTATCGCGAGCTTTGCTATTATAGTTGGATCTTATGATGTTTCTCCCCCTCTAGTCTCTTGTAATGGATTGAGTTTTCCCTTTGAATTTATCTTATCGGATTGAGTCTTTAAGGATTTGAGAACACTTCATGTATGTCTTGCATGTGCATATCTGTGGTGACAATGGGATATCACGTGATCCACTTGATGTATGTTTTGGTGATCAACTTGCGGGTTCCGATCGTGAACTTATGCATAGGGGTTGGCACACATTTTCATCTTGACTCTCCGGTAGAAACTTTGGGGCACTCTTTGAAGTTCTTTGTGTTGGTTGAATAGATGAATCTGAGATTGTGTGATGCATATCGTATAATCATACCCACGGATACTCGAGGTGACATTGGAGTATCTAGGTGACATTAGGGTTTTGGTTGATTTGTGTCTTAAGGTGTTATTCTAATACGAACTATATGATAGATCGAACGGAAAGAATAGCTTCGTGTTATTTTACTACGGACTCTTAAATAGATTGATCATAAAGGATAACTTTGAGGTGGTTTCGTACCCTACAATAATCTCTTCGTTTGTTCTCCGCTATTAGTGACTTTGGAGTGACTCTTTGTTACATGTTGAGGGATTTTTATATGATCTAATTATGTTATTATTGTTGAGATAATTTGCACTAGTGAACGTATGAACCACAGGCCTTGTTTCAACGCATTGCAATACCGTCTACGCTCAATTTTATCGCTTGTTACCTTGCTGTTTTTATAAATTCAGATTACAAAAACCTATATTTACCATCCATATTGCACTTGTATCACCATCTCTTCGCCGAACTAGTGCACCTATACAATTTACCATTGTATTGGGTGTGTTGGGGACACAAGAGACTCTTTGTTATTTGGTTGCAGGGTAGTTTGAGAGAGACCATCTTCATCCTACGCCTCCCACGGATTGATAAACCTTAGGTCATCCACTTGAGGGAAACTTGCTACTATCCTACAAACCTCTGCACTTGGAGGCCCAACAGCGTCTACAAGAAGAAGGTTGCTTAGTAGACATCAAGCAGTTTTTGGCGCCGTTGCCGGGGAGGTGAGTGCTTGAAGGTATATCTTTAGATCTTGCAATCGAATATTTTTGTTTCTTGTTTTATCACTAGTTTAGTATATAAAAGAAACTAAAAAAATGGAATTGAGTTTGCCTCATAGCTTCATCTTTTTAATATCTTTCGTGAGAATGATGGAAAGGAAAATTGTTCTTGAGTACTAGAAGAAGAAGTCTATAGAATATTTGGCACTAAATCTTTGAATGATGAGGATGATTGCAATGTTATTAGTATGAACTCTTTGAACATCCATAGTACTAATGATGATTGCACTAGTCATGATGAAAATATCTCTTATAAGCATGTCGATTTCTGTGGAGTGCATAGAGTTTGCAAATACATACCAAATAGGGAAGATAGATTTTGCAAGAGGCATAAGTATTTGGAAACTAAATGGTTGCAAGAAAAGCTAGATGTTTGTGCTGAAAATTTAAACTTTCTTAGTCGTACTTGTGAACTTTGCAATGAACGTGATCACTTCAGTACCCAATGCAAATTGTTTCATGATCGTATCGTGTTCAAAAATTGTGATGACTTGATTTCCCTTGCACATCATAATGAACTTAGTTTGCTTTTGGGTTATGAAGAAATGAAACGTATAACTAAGGATCTTCCAGAATTTGTCCTTGATAAAGTTCTTGATTTTGATCTAGAAGAAATTTATATGTATTGTGCGGTGAATTGTATTGAAAATCCTTATATTTCCAATTACATAAAGAAAAGAAAACAAATAGAAGATGAAGAGAATACTAACGAAAGGGAAGAGACTTCCCAATATGCTCCTATTATTTCTTATGACGAATCAGGGAACGAGGATGAGCTTTCTATTCAACCAATCTCATTAATAAGGAGCTCGATGAGGATTGAAACCACACATAATGTGAAGAATAAAAATAAAAGACGGAGAAGCAAAGGTAGAAATGTATCCCTCCCAAATGATGTTGCTCCTATTACTCATTGTGATGATGATAATTGCTATACTATTGGTGCTATCCATACTATTAATGATGGGAGTGATTATGCTTATGATATGAAAGGGCCCAAGCTTGGGGATGCTATGTTTGATGAGAATGACATGTTTGAGAATATATTTGTTGCAATTAATGTTTGTCCCAAGCTTGGGGATGCTATGATTTATGAATATGATATTTTTAGCCTCCCAAGTTTTGATGAGCAAATTTATTATGATGATAGCATGCCTCCTATTTATGATGATTATTGTGACGACACTTATGCTATAAAAAGTAGTGATGATTGTATTAAAACTTGTCATGATTATGATTACTCTTTTTCTAAATATTACTCTTTTAATGTGGAAACAATTTATAGTATCGAGTTTCTTATGATACTCCCACTATTTCGAATGAGAAGAATTTTGCTTATGTGGTGAGTAGTACAAATTCTATACTTGTAGAGCATGAAAAGAATGCTTTAGGTGCTGGTTATATTGTTGAATTCATTCATGATGCTACTGAAAATTATTATGAGGGAGGAATATATACTTGTAGGAATTGCAATAATATCAAGTTTCCTCTCTATGTGTTGAAAATCTTGAAGTTATGCTTGTTTTGCCTTCCTATGCTAGTTGATTATTGTTCCCATAAGTTGTTTGCTCACAAAATCCCTATGCATAGGAAGTGGGTTAGACTTAAAAGTGCTAGTCATATTCTTCATGATGCTCTCTTTATGTTTCAGTTCTTATCTTTTATGTGAGCATCATTGAAATCATCATGCCTAGCTAGGGGCGTTAAACATTAGCGCTTGTTGGGAGGCAACCCAATTTTATTTTAGTTACTTGCTTTTTGGTTCTGTTTAGGAATAAATAATCTATCTAGCCTCTGGTTAGATGTGGTTTTATGTTTAGTTAGTGTTTGTGCCAAGTAGAACCTTTGGGAAGAGTTGGGTGAAGTCTTTATGATCTTGCTGTAAAAAACAGAAACTTTAGCGCTCACGAGATTAGCTAAAACTTTTTATTGGAGAGTGCTATTTAGTTGATTCTTTTTGCAGACGATTACTAGAAAATTCCTCAGGTCCACCAATTTATTTCAGAATTGTTTGAGTTACAGAAGTATTCGAATGATACAGATTACTATAGACTGTTCTGTTTTTGACAGATTCTGTTTTCTATGTGATGTTTGCTTATTTTGATGAATCTATGAGTAGTATCGGAGGGTATGAACCATAGAGAAGTTGGAATACAGTATATATTACACCAATATGAATTTATAATGAGTTCACAACAGTACCTAAGTGGTGATTTATTTTCTCATACTAATGGAGCTTACGAGTTTTCTGTTAAGTTTTGTGTTGTGAAGTTTTCAAGTTTTGGGTAAAGATTCGATGGACTATGGAATAAGGAGTGGCAAGAGCCTAAGATTGGGGATGCCCAAGGCACCCCAAGGTAATATTCAAGGATAACCAAGAGCCTAAGCTTGGGGATGCCCCGGATGGCATCCCCTTTTTCGTCTTCGTTCATCTGTAACTTTACTTGGAGCTATATTTTTATTCACCACATGATATGTGTTTTTCTTGGAGCGTCATTTTATTTTCTTTTGTTTTGCTTGCTGTTTGAATAAAATACCAAGATCTGAAATTCTTAAATGTTAGAGAGTCTTCATATAGATGCATAATTATTCGACTACTCATTGATCTCCACCTATATCTTTCGGAGTAGTTTGTCATTTGCTCTATGCTTCACTTATATCTTTTTAGAGCACGGCGATGGTTTTATTTTGAAGAAATAAATGAACTCTCATTCTTCACTTACATTATTTTGAGAGTCCTAAACAGCATGGTAATTTGCTTTGGTTATGAAATTAGTCCTAATATGATGGGCATCCAAGAGGGATATAATAAAAACTTTCATATAGAGTGCATTGAATACTAAGAGAAGTTTGATACTTGATGATTGTTTTGAGATATGAAGATAGTGATATTAAAGTTATGCTAGTTGAGTAGTCGTGAATTTGAGAAATACTTGTGTTGAAGTTTGCAAGTCCCGTAGCACGCACGTATGGTAAACGTTGTGTGGCAAATTTGAAACATGAGGTGTTCTTTGATTGTCATCCTTATTAGCGGCGGTCGGGGACGAGCGATGGTCTTTTCCTACCAATCTATCCCCCTAGGAGCATGCGCATAGTGCTTGGTTTTTGATGACTTGTAGATTTTTGCAATAAGTATGTGAGTTCTTTATGACTAATGTTGAGTCCATGGATTATACGCACTATCATCCTTCCATCATTGCTAGCCTCTTCGGTACCATTGTCGGTGTCAAAAGTGGCAGATCTCTTGTAGGGGTTCTCGAACTGTGCGTCTAAAGCGGATGGTAACAGGAGGCGGAGGACACGATGTTTACCCAGGTACGGGACCTCTTGATGGAGGTAATACCCTACTTCCTGCTTGATTGATCTTGATGATATCAGTATTACAAGAGTTGATCTACCACGAGATCGTAGAGGCTAAACCCTAGAAGCTAGCCTATGGTATGATTGTTGTTGTCCTATGGACTAAACCCTCCGGTTTATATAGACACCGGAGGGGGTTAGGGTTACACAGAGTCGGTTACAAGGGAGGAGATCTACATATCCGTATTGCCAAGCTTGCCTTCCACGCCAAGGAGAGTCCCATCCGAACACGGGACGAAGTCTTCAATCTTGTATCTTCATAGTCCAACAGTCCGGCCAAAGTATATAGTCCGGCTATCTGAGGACCCCCTAATCCAGGACTCCCTCAGTAGCCCCTGAACCAGGCTTCAATGACGATGAGTCCGGCGCTCAGATTGTCTTCGGCATTGCAAGGCGAGTTCTTCCTCCGAATGCTCCATAGAAGATCTTGAACACAAGGATAGTGTCCGGCTCTGCAAAACAAATTCCACATACCACCGTAGAGAGAATAATATTTCCACAAATCTGATCTGCTGACACATTCGGTGGCATGACATCACACCCCGGCCCGGTCATTATTCGAACCATTTTTCCCAGCCTGCCACTACACGTTTTGCGAGGCGGTTTAATTGGCACGTCTTGTCAAAGCAGAGATCGTGTCCCCCTTATTACGGGATTCTCATCAATACAGGTGTGGGTAACCCAATCGTGCCCGTCGGTATGACTCCTCGATTTTAGGCAAGTCCCAAACGGCCACACGGAGGACGCTTGATATTCATCCTCTTCATAAAAGGGCCAAGGCCTGCCCTTTTCTTCTCGCGCTCAATCGAACCCTTCCCCCACCTTGAGTTCCAACATCCAAGGCTCAGGCTAGGTGCTTCGGACCTACAATCATGTCCGGATCCAACCTTCAATGTCGGTGGATGCCCTCCTCTGTCACAGAGGAGGACATCAAGAAGCTAAGAGAAGCCAGGTATCTGACCGTCGAAGTCTCGCACAGGCTGCCGGCTCGAGGGCAGGTCGTCCCTACTCCCGACCCCAACGAGGGTGTCGTATTCATTTCCCACTTCCTCCGAGGGCTAGGCTTTAGTCTAGATCCCTTTGTTAGGGGGCTCATGTTCTATTACGAGATCGATTTTCATGATCTGGCCCCGGATTCCATCCTTCACATCTCGTCATTCATTGTCGTGTGTGAGGCCTTCCTCCACGACACACCACACTTCGGCGTGTGGCTCAAGACCTTTAATGTGAGGCCGAAGATGATTAACGGGCGACACGCAGAATGCGGAGGTGCCGTAATAGGCAAAGGCGCCGATGTTCCATGGCTGAAGGTTCCTTCCCGGAGGTGTCCAGCTTATGGCAACGGGAGTGGTTTTGCATCACAGCTCCACGTGGTACTAAGTGGGTAGCCACCCCTGCCTTTCGCTCGGGTTTCCCACCACAACTGGCGTCATGGATCAACAAGGGGCTGGACTGGGGACCAGTAAATGATGTGTCGATATTGCAGAGTCGCATCCGAGATCTCCCCGAGAGAGATGTCAGCCTTGTCAAGGTAATGCAAGTCATGCTAGTTCATCGAGTCCCGCCCTGCAAACGTCGACCTCTCTATATGTGAGAGTTCAACCCGGAAGGACCGCGAGCTATTCAGCACTTCTTCGGCATGACGCACGGAGAGATGTACAAATTGTTCTTCGGATCACAAATAAAGTGTCTGGACACCACCGAGGATGCGGGTCTGAGCTGCAATCGTCCAGATACCCAAGTAAGTAGTTCCTTCGCCGAACACACTGTCTCTTTATTTATCGCAACATCATTCTGAAAAGTCGCTCTTTGACTAGGACTGGATAAAAAAGGCGAAGATGATAAGGAGTTCGGCCCCCCTTCCCGAAGGCTCAACAGATCCAGTACTGGCCGGGATGCTTGAGCTGGCGCCTTATCAAGCGCCATGAGGGGAAGATAAAGGGGGGAATAAAGCAGTCGAAAGCAGGCCGCACTCACTAATCATCTAATCCGGGGGAATTAGTGCCTCCACGAAGGAGGATAACCGGGGAGAAGAACCTAAAATTCCTTCTCCCCAGGGAAGGAAGAGGGCCACCTCCGAAGACCTAGAAACAATGGTTTCCAAATGAGGGAAGAAACCTTTGTCAGGGGGCCCTACCCCGGAGGGCATCCTTACCGCACAATTCCCGCAAGGGGACCAGCCCTCCACCGAGATGTAAGTAAACAAAAGTACTTTATAGTAAATATAACTTACCTCATTTCTGAGATCCATGACCGAGACACATGCCTTGTAGTTCGGATCATAGCCCTTCTCGACAGAGTTCGTCTTCGGGGGATCTTCTTCCGGAGATGATGGAGAGCGAAATGCCTCCCCGTGCCTCCCCGCCTCATGAGGCGAGCGACCCCGAGGTGTCGTCACGGAGGATTTCTCCTGATCCGCCAAGGCCAGAGGGCAACCCTTCGGCCACCCGAAGTCCGGAGTACTCGGCTCCTAAGGAGAGCCACATAAAGAGTCCGGGACTGTCCGGTGCGCGACAAGACACACTGATGAATCTTCCGGAGCAAGCGGCTATCTCAGAAACGCCTCGTACACTAATTGGTACGGTGGTTGAGAGGATTTCATCTGCTGAAAGCGGGTTGCATGAAGCTTTTGTGAGCCTGTTAAGAGGCTTTGAGGTATGCAAAGTAATATATGTATTTTTTTACGGTGTCGCACACGCTAGGTGTGCCCTATGTAGATAGTAGCCCCTGAGACTCTGGTTGCTGTCGAAAGAGACGGCAAATAGAGGATCATAGTCCCAGGTAATAACCATGTTGTTTTCATATGCAGGCGGCTGCGGGTCCGGTGGCTAGCCGGACTGGTCAATTTGCCAAACTGAAGCGGCAACTTGATGTGGCAGATGTTGACATCGTGCTTGTAAACAAGTGGCGTGACGAGATACAGGGTATGTATTCTCCAACGATCAGTATATATTAAGAGGAGCATGATGCTAGTATCTGTAATATGCTATGACTGCAGATGGAGCTGTTGCCGTGGAGACCCTTCGGGCGGAACTTGCCCGAGCCAGGGAGCAAGCCCGGAAGAGTTATGCGGCCGCCCTAAAGGCGGTCAAAGAGTTAAAAGCCGAACAGACTACACATTGCGAGAGCAAAGAGAAAATAGCCAAAATGGCTATTGAGTTGAAAGATGCCGCCGACCGTTATGAGCTACTTGAAAAGGAAAGTCAAGCGAAGACGGCGGACCTGGAGAAAGCCATGGTGGCAGCCAAGGAAGCCCGCTCGAAAATCAGAGTGGCGAAGGAGGAGGTATGTCAAGCCGGAAATATCACGGCCGGGAAGCCCTTTTTGTTGCGGATGAAGTTCGGGGATCCTAAGTATGCCCTTCTGGATCAATTATGGAGTTCTGCGGACGAGTACCTGGATTTGGCAGTGAGTGCTGCTGACGCGACCAAGTTTTTTGAGGATCAAAAAGATCACGAAGTGGAAAATTTGTTCTAGTCGCAGTTCCATGCTCTGGCGCGTCCGCTGCTGTTGAATGAGCAAATGGCTGAGTGGGCTGAGCTCCATAGGTTGTCCGGGCTTGCCATGAGGTCTGTCGTGGATTGTCTCTGGACAGCAAGACCAAGGCCGAATAGTTATTTTGGCCTTGTGCAACAATTCCTTGGTGGTGTGCCGCATATTGACGCGGTGAAGAAGTCGGCGTGCAAAGAGGGTGCGCGAATGGCTCTCGCCCGTGTCAAGACATACTGGGCGGAGATGGAGGCCACCACGATTGCAACCCAGAATCCGGCCGTAGGCCAGGTGAGGGAGTCATGGATTAGGGGGTGTCCGGATGGCCGGACTATAGCCTTTGGCTGGACTCCTGGACTATGAATATACAAGATTGAAGACTTCGTCCCGTGTCCGGATGGGACTTTCCTTGGCGTGGAAGGCAAGCTTGGCGATACGAATATGTAGATTTCCTCCCATTTGTAACCGACTCTATGTAACCCTAACCCTCTCCGGTGTCTATATAAACCGGAGGGTTTTAGTCCGTAGGACAGACAACAATCATACCATAGGCTAGCTTCTAGGGTTTAGCCTCTCTGATCTCGTGGTAGATCTACTCTTGTACTACCCATATCATCAATATTAATCAAGCAGGAGTAGGGTTTTACCTCCATCGAGAGGGCCCGAACCTGGGTAAAAACATCGTGTCCCTTGTCTCCTATTACCATCCGCCTAGACGCACAGTTCGGGACCCCCTACCCGAGATCCGCCGTTTTTGACACCGACATTGGTGCTTTCATTGAGAGTTCCTCTGTGTCGTCATCTTTAGGCCCGATGGCTCCTCCGATCATCAACAACGATGCGGTCAGGTGAGACTTTTCTCCCGGACAGATCTTCAGATTCGCGGCTTTGCATCTGCGGGCCAATTCGCAGCCATCTGGAGCAGATCGAAGCTCGCCCGCCATCAGCTCAGATTTCGAAGTTTGAACTACACGGCTGACGTCCGCGGAGACTTGATCTTCAGCGGATTCGCGCCATAGCCAAGCGCGCCGCACTATCACGATGGGCATGATCTAGCTCTATCGCCGAACAGTGCCCTGGAGGCCGCACCAGTGTCCGCTCTGACCCTCAGCTCGGAGCCGACTGCGCCAATCGAGGACGGGTGGCTGGACACCGCCTCGGGGGCTGCAATCTCTACGGCGATCGAGCCAAACACCAGCCTTGTCCTTTGCGAAGCTTGTGACTCCAAGGTGCGGGACTCCCCTCCGGACTCCGAACCTTCCGCGCCCCTGCCAATCGAATCCGATTGGGCGCCGATCATGGATTTCACCGCCGCGGACATCTCTCAGCACTCGCCCTTCGGCGACATTCTGAATTCACTAAAGTCTCTCTATTTATCAGGAGAGCCCTGGTCAAACTATGGTCAGCAAGGTTGGGATGCGGACGGCAAAGAAATTCAAAGCCCACCCACCACCCACTTCGTAGCCACTGTCGATGATTTAACCGACATGCTCGACTTCGACTCCGACGACGTCGACAGTATGGACGCCGATGCAGGAGACGACCAAGAACTAGCGCCTACAGGGCACTGGAAGGCCACCTCGTCGTATGACATATACATGGTGGACACCCCAAAAGAAGGGAACGACGATGGAACAACGGAGGATGACCCCTCCAATAAGCAGCCTAAGCGCCGGCGTCAGCGGCGGCGCTCTAAATCCCGCCAAAGCAAAAACGGTGATTCCGGCACGGGAGACAATAACACCCGGACGGTGCGAAGACAACCCTCCAAGCAGGACTCAGCGGGAGGATGGAGAAACCAGCCCTCATGAGAGAGCGGCAGACAGAGAGGTAGAGGATGATAATTACATGCCTCCCTCCGAAGACGAGGCAAGCCTCGACGATGATGAATTTGTCGTGCCTGAGGATACCATCGAACAAGAGCATTTCAAACGCAGGCTTATGGCCACGGCAAGCAGCCTCAAGAAAAAACAGCAACAGCTTAGAGCTGACCAACACTTGCTAACCGACAGATTGACTGAAGTCCTTGCGGCTGAAGAGTACGAACTCGAACACCCCTCCAAGAGCTACCCAAAGTGTAGGCTGCTACCCCGATTAGAGGAGGAAGCACCTAGACCTACATCACCAGCGGATGACACGGCCGACCGGCCACCTCGTGGCCGCGACAGAGAGGCCTCTCGGCCCTCCACTCAACCCGCACCCCGGAGTCGCTTAAAGAATACCAAGGCACGGGGAAATGCGCCAGGCCTGCGAGATATATTGGAGGACAAGGCAAGGCAAACAAGATCGATCTATGGATCACGTGGGCGCCCCACGACACGTGACGATAACTGTCATGCCGGATATGGTAAATCCAGTCGGGCCGAACAAAGTAGACAAAGCTCGTTTGAGCTACATTGTGATATAGCCCAGTACAGAGGCGCCGCACACCCACTATGCTTCACAGATGAAGTAATGGATCATCAAATACCCGAGGGTTTCAAACCCGTAAACATCGAATCATACGATGGCACAACAGATCCTGCGGTATTGATCGAGGATTATCTCCTTCATATCCACATGGCCCGCGGTGATGATCTACACGCCATCAAATACTTAACAGCTTGCCAGCAGAATCAATTGGTTGTTGGGAGGACCTGGAAGCCGCATTCCTCGACAATTTCCAGGGCACCTATGTGCGACCACCAGACGTCGATGACCTAAGCCACATAATTCAGCAGCCGGAGAATCGGCGGACAATCTTGGACACGGTTCCTAACCAAGAAAAATCAAATAGTCATTGTCCGGACACGAGGCCCTTGCAGCCTTCAAACATAACATCGTGACGAGTGGCTTGCCGGCACCTAGGACAGGAAAAGCGAAATCCATGGCAGCCCTCACAACACTCATGACCCGCTTTTATGCGGAGAATACAACTGGCTAGCTCGTAGTAATAACATGACCAAGAGCCCGGTAATTCAGATACCAAGGACAGCAATGGCAGGTCGCGTCGCAACAAGCGAAGCGCGCGTGCGGCGACAATGTTGAGGATCGGCAGTTAATGCGGATTCATAGCTCTAAACCGGTCGATTGGAAAATCCATTTAAAAGAAATATCTGCGGGCCCGTCCAGTTTGGACCGAATACTCGATCGCTCGTGCCAGATACACGGCACCCCCGAAAAACCAGCCAACCAAACCAACATGGATTGTTGGGTGTTCAAGCAGGTAGGCAAGTTAAGTGCCGAAAACAAAGACAAGGGGCTGCATAGCGATGATGAGGAGGAGCCCTGGCCGCCGAACAATAGGGTACATAAGGGATTCCCCCCACAAGTGCGGACGGTGAACATGATATACGCAACCCACATCCCCAAAAGGGAGCGGAAGCATGCACTCAGGGACGTATATGCGTTGGAGCCAGTCGCCCCAAAGTTCAACCCATGGTCCTCCTGCCCGATAACTTTTGATCGAAGGGACCACCCCACTAGCATCTGCCAAGGCAGATTCACCGCATTGGTTCTAGACCGAATCATTGACGGGTTTCACCTCACTAGAGTCCTTATGGACGGCGGCAGCAGCCTGAACCTACTTTATCAAGATACGGTGCGAAAAATGGGCATAGATCCCTCAAGGATTAAACCCACAAAGACGACCTTTAAAGGCATCATACCAGGTGTAGAGGCCAAGCTATGCGAGCTCGGTTACACTTGAGGTGGTCTTGGATCCCCGGATAATTTCTCAAGCGAGGAGGTAATCTTGACATAGTCCCGTTCCGCGATGGCTATCACGCCTGCTCGGACAAACCGAATTTGCAAAGTTCAATGCGGTGCCGCTTTCACGCATACCTCAAGCTCAAGATCACGAGGCCCACGAGGAGTCATTACGGTCACGGAAACACTGAGCGCTCTCTCGAGCGGAGGAGCTTATAAGCGACCCTCGCGGCGGAAGTACAAAGCAGCCTCTCAAGGCAATTCTCCAGTCCGGCTATTAAACGTCCGGACACCGTCAAGCGCGCCCGGAGTAACCTACAACAAGACCGCCTGGCACGTTCTGAGCAAGCGTAGCAATGCGGCCCCAAACCCAGCCCTCACGAAATTGCGAAACCAGTACTACGTGTACATAACTACGCTCTGGAAATACCGTGGGCATAGGGGGAGGGGCACGACCACGGCATGCCCAAAATGCGGCTCAACCGTACTAGGGGCTCCCGATTTTTGTCATTTTTTTCTTACTTTCAGGACTCCACTCTACGGAAGGCCTGTCCGGCAGTACAATCGCCGAAAACACACTGCAACAGCCAGGGAGGCAGAAAGCTACGTCGAGTGTCCAGGTGGTCTCTATAACGAGCAGTATACTTGTTTCACATATCATCCCGCAGCTCGCCCCTGGAGGGGGACATGTCAAATAGTCCGGCTATACACTTTGGTACGGCCAATACACCATGGGCTTACGTACCCCAGAACATGGTGTGAGAAGTCCGAACACTCTCACGAGTGCGGCACCCCGAACTTATAGCATTATATGCATCGGCTCCGAATCATGTCTTGGGTCAATAGTTGGGTTTGCCCGGCTCCCATGTTTTGGTACCTTACATTCTGTTATATCGGCTAAGGTAGCGCTGGGAGAACCACTACGATTGTGCCCCGGTTGAGCTGGGCTAAGCACCTCAGTGAAGAAAGCTAAAACTGACCATCATGATAAGGCGAGAGCTGGTCGCTGTTCGAGATGTTTTCGAGTCCCTAAAGACTTATGCCGCTTAGGCGAGGAGTCGGCTTTGTCCGGCCTAGGCGTGATAGCGCCCGAACTCGGTCTTCGAATACTAGGGGCTTCACGAAATTTAAAATTATAGAATTCTGGCTAAGTGAGAGTGTTCAAGCATTATAGTCGATTGCCTTGTTACGTTGTGTTGGCGCCTCCTCGAAGGACCCAAGAATGGGAAAAAAGCGCTCAAGTTTATCCGAACACCCAAAGACTTTCATGCATGGGGGCGAAGCCGACGACTCGCCATCTCTCAATTTTAATAAGCGGCCGCCTGAAGGTAATATTTTAAATTCAAAAGTGTTGCTTAGCGCATATGAACAAGTTTTCAGCGTCTGGGATCACAAATGCGTGTTTACTCAAAAATTACATCTTGAGCACTAAATGCGCTATAAAGCGGGCACCCTTCAGGCGCCCTCATAATACATCTCGGGCTTGCGATGCTCCTTGCCGGCGGTGGTCCGTCCGTCACAAGCTTCTCGGTGTCCATCTTGCCCAGTGCACTTTAGCACGGGCAAGGCCCCTGACGGCACCTTCGATGCATACGGAGCGCTTGATGACTTCAAGCCATGGACGAGCATCCACCGGCCGCCTCACCAGCCAGTAGCTCCAGGCATGGCTTCCCTGTGCCACACCGGACTATGAGACCCTTCATGGCCTGTCCGCCACCTTATGGAGCTCGACCAGCTGCTTCACTGGTCGCTCAAAACACCAGGTGTCCGCCTCGGCATCTTGAGACCAGAACACCTTTTCCGTCGAGCTCCCCTCTTCGGCTCGGTAGAATGCGGCAGCGTCGGACACACTCCGGGGAAGATCTGCAAATGCTCCTGGAGAGCTCTGGACTCGGGGTAAGTAACAAGTAATTCAGTTTCACGTGCTTGCTTTGCATAAAGAATGCCTTACCCGCCGCTATCTTCTTCATCGCCTCAATTTCTTGGAGGGCTTTCTGGGCTTCGACCTTGGCAGATTTGGCGCTCTCAAGGGCCGAGGCGAGCTCGGACTCTCGAGTCTTTGAGTCAAGCTCCAAAATCTCGTGTTTTTTCACGAGATCCTGGAGCTCTTGATGCACCTCCGCCACCCGCGCCTCCTGCTTTCTCGCTGGGTACGCTCCACGGCCGCATTTTCTTCGGCCTTGGACAGCGCTTCCTTGAGGTTGCCACAGGTTGTGGCCCCTGTAATACTCACGTTGGTCCTGTCATTTTTTGCAACCACATCTTTTTTTCCTATATACTTACATAAGGTATTACTTACCTTCCTTGTCTTCGAGCTGCTTCTTAGCAAGGCCGAGCTCGTTCTCGGACCGCTTGAGGCTCTGCTTCAATGCATCGAGCTCCGCAGTCACTGCGGCAGAGGTCAGCAGCGCAGCCTGCATTCCCATATTGACATACTTATGTTAGACTCCTGCGTATATCTTTTAGATCCTTAGTTCGGTTTTTCTTTCCGAACACCAAACTGAGCATCAGGGGCTACTGTCTATGCGGTAATATTTTTACATATCTTAAACACATACCTCAAAGCCTGTTAGAAGGCTGTCACAGGCTTCAGTCAGCCCGCTCTTGGCGGGTGAACCTACGGATCACCACACTCATAATAGTGTGGTGCTCCTCACGATGGAGGCACCGTTAAGCACCTCCAAGAGATTATCCGTGCCTCGGTTGGGCCGGAGGTCACCGGCGTCATAAACTTGCCCTTCCTACTAGGGGGCGCCACAGACTCGGAACCCTTGAAGGTTCGGGCGGTGTCGCCAAGGCGGACTTGGAGCCCTTGGGGGTTTTATCCCCTTTGCGCCTGGAGTCCGGGAGGTCGCCTTGCGGCGCCTCCAGGACCACCTCCTCCTGGCTTGGACCCTTTTGGGACTCCACCTCGGCATCGTCCGTAGGACGAGGGGAGGTAGCAGTCGGAAGTGAAAGGCTATTCACATCCGACGAATCCAGGGATCCGCTCGACGAAGCGTCGAGCTGGGCCGCGGGCGGACTGCATGATTATATTCGCGTCGAAGATACTGCAATAAAGGAACGCCATGAGTTATTCGGTATCCGGATACTTATGATTTTGCCGGGGCTTGGCCTGGATGGCCACCTCCTCCGCCGTCGGCGTTGGTGGAGTAGTTCGGAGGAAGGGTCCTTCCTTCTTGGACCCTCCGCCCCCAGTGGGGCGGCCTTCCTTTTCATCCTCCCCATTTGGAGGGGAGAGGCCACTCTTCCTCCTCCTCGTCTTCGTGGGAGGAGTGCGCCTCGGAGTCATCGGACGATGAATCCGACACCGCCGAGCGCCGGGAACTCTTTCGATTTCCCGCGGCCTTTTTCTTGGCCTTCTTCTCCGGCACCACGTAAGGTGCCGGAACCAGCAGCCCCGTCAAGCGGGCGTCCACTGGATCTTCGGGCAAAGGAGCCGGATAGTCGATCTGTCCGGTCTTCTTCTGCCATTCCTGTCAAAGGAAGGGAGCTTAGATCCGGCATAGAGTCAAACTATGAAAAACAAGTATCCCGTAAAGGGCAAAATAAGCTTACTACGTTGGCTTGGCGCTTCACGCGGAATCCGCGATCCTCGATGATGGGAGGGGGAACCTCGGAGCCCTTGAATAGCACCTTCCAGGCATCCTCATGTGTTGTGTCAAAGAGCTTGGTCAGAGTTTGGTGCTGGGCCGGGTTGAACTCCCATAAGTTAAAAGCCCATCGTTGACACGGGAGGATCCGGCGGATGAGCATGACCTGGACTACGTTGACGAGTTTCACCTTTTTGTCCACCAGGTCTTGGACGCAGGTTTGGAGTCCGGTCTGCTCTTCTGAATTACCCCATGACAGGCCCTTCTCTTTCCAGGAGGTGAGCCGTGTGGGGATGCGAGATCGGAATTCGGGGGCCGCTGCCCATTCAGGGTCACGCGGCTCGGTGACATAGAACCACCCCGATTGCCACCCCTTTATGGTCTCCACGAAGGAGCCCTCGAGCCATGTAACGTTGGGCATCTTGCCTACCATGGCGCCTCCAAGACTCGCTTGCTGGCCGCCCACTACCTTGACTTGACATTGAAGGTCTTCAGCCATAAGTCAAGTGGGGCTTGATGCGGAGGAAGGCCTCGCACACTGACGATAAACGCCGAGATGTTGAGGATGAAGTTCGGGCCGATCGTGGAAATCAAGCCGTAGTAGAACATGAGTCCCGGACAAATGGGTGAAGTGGGAAACCTAGTCCGTGGAGGAAATGGGTGAGAACACCACCCTCTCATGGGGCACAGGGGTGGGGATGAGTTGCCCTTGTGCCGGGAGCCGGTGCGCGATGTCGTTAGACAAGTATCCGGCCTCCCTCAGCTTCTTGATGTGTCCCTCCGTGATGGAGGAGGCCATCCACTTGCCTCCCGCTCCGGACATGGCTGGAGAAGGTTGAGGTGGGATGTGCAGACTTGGGCGCTGGAGCTTGAGTGCGCGAAAGTGGATAAGCAAAGGAGGAAGAAGGCGTAGATGAGGAAGGTGGATCCTTATCCCCTTATATGGGCGGACGAAACTATGTGCCCCCACCAGCCTGGTAAAACTCGCTTATCTCCCAAGCGCCAGAATTAATGGCACGGTTGGGTTACCCACGCCGTATTGATGAGAATCCGGAATAAGGGGACACGATCTCGCTTCGCCAAGACGTGCCAAGGAAACCGCCCGCTAAGTGCGCCGAGGTGGGACAAGAAAACGATTCGAATAAAGGCTTGGTGGTGGTGTGATGTCACGCCATGAATACGTCGCAGATTGGATTTGTGTAAATGTTATTCTCTCTGAGTGGTATGTGGAACTTATTTTGCAGAGCCGACACTATCCTTGTGTTCAAAATCTTCAATGAAGTATTCGGAGGAGGAACCCGCCTTGCAATGCCGAAGACAATCTGCGCACCGGACTCGTCGTCATTGAAGCCTGGTTCAGGGGCTACTAAGGGAGTCCTGGATTAGGGGGTGTCCGGATGGCCGGACTATAGCCTTTGGCCGGACTCCTGGACTATGAAGATACAAGATTTAAGACTTCGTCCCGTGTCCGGATGGGACTTTCCTTGGCGTGGAAGGCAAGCTTGGCGATACGGATATGTAGATCTCCTCCCATTTGTAACCGACTCTATGTAACCCTAACCCTCTCCGGTGTCTATGTAAACCGGAGGGTTTTAGTCCGTAGGACGGACAACAATCATACCATAGGCTAGCTTCTAGGGTTTAGCCTCTTTGATCTCGTGGTAGATCTACTCTTGTACTACCCATATCATCAATATTAATCAAGCAGGAGCAGGGTTTTACCTCCATCGAGAGGGCCCAAACCTGGGTAAAAACATTGTGTCCCTTGTCTCCTGTTACCATCTTCCTAGATGCACAGTTCGGGACCCCCTACCCGAGATCCGCCGGTTTTGACACCGACACCAGGTTTCTACCGAGCACTATTTTGAAGAAGTCCTAGAAGGAGCTCGTTCAATAGAGGCTCAGTGCTCGAAGAGTATCATGTTCTAGTGACATGTATCCCAATTGTAAAAACAATGTTATTTGAACTATAGAGGCTGTGTTTATACTTTTGCCTGAAAGTATTATTATGCCTCCTGTGCGGTCATTTATGTATATGTGTATATATAACCTGAATGTTTGCAGTCGTCGGCTTCAGCCCCCACGCATATAATGCGGGGGTGTTCGCAAAAGCGCGTTTTCACACTTGATCCAATGTCTTGGTCCATTAAGGAGGTGGTAGCGCGGCGAACGAGGCAATCGGACTATATTGCTTTAACACTTTCACTAAACCATGGGAGTTTGACAGTGGGGCTACTATATAGCCCATGGTATTTCCGCGGCCATCCGAATATGGTGTGTGTACGTACATGACGGGGAAAACCGGTCCTTTGTTAATGCGGAGGAATCCCGAAGATTCCGATGAGTCATCGAGTGGTTGACCAGTCTCACGCTTTATCATGACAGTCAGTTTTCGGCTTTCTCTACTGAGGTGCTCGTCCAGATGAACCAGGGCACAATCGCAGTAGTTCTCCCGGTGCCACCTTAGCCGATAGAGTGGAACGTAAGGTAGCAAAACACGGGAGCCGGGCAAACCCAACATTTGACCAAAGACATGATTCGGAGCTGATGCATATAAGGCAAAACTCACGACGCCGAACACTCCCTAAGGTATTCGCTCTTTATAACATATACCAGGCTGAATAACGCCTTTGATAATGAACCCCGAGTGTCCAGGTACGTGCGTTATTCTGACGTGGTGAAATGCCAATAACGTCAGCATCCTTCTCGGCTATACTGAGTGTCCGGAGGATTTGAAGCAACTAAAGACAGTGAGAAAGGTTTACACAGGGTCTTAATCTAAAAAGAAACCTTTGAGCGGGTCCCTACTGCACGTCTACGCATGTGTCTCCGTTGTGCCATATTCTGGAAGGGTGTAGCATGATTATCATCTGTAAAAGAGAAGAACTTAGGTGAAAGTTGTCGTGCGGAAGATTGGTTATTCTCAATAAATCATTAAAATTTAAGATAAGTAAAATCGAGCCGAACTAGTCCTTTTTACATGCGGGAAGCCCCTGGTACCGCCTATGGGGGTATAACCATCAAACCAATATCAGGTTTATCTAAGCTGTTACAGCTAGTTATGCGCCGGACTCGTCTAGCCGTGTCCGCGGTCTTGACGACCGATCATTTATTCTGGTTGGGGAGGCCTTTTAGTGTTCGGCTGTTAAAGCCGCCACACGTCCTTCCGCGCATAAGGAACGCTCAATATTTCCGCTAACTGTGATGATGCCGCGGGGACCGGGCATCTTAAGCTTAAGAGAAGCGTAATGCGATACTGCGTTAAAACGAGCAAACATTGTTCTTCCGAGTAGTGCTTGATAGCCACTTCGGAATGGAGCGATGTCGAAGGTTAACTTTTCACTACGAAAGTTGTCGGGAGAACCGAATACAACCTCTATTACTAGAGAGCCCGTACAGCGGGCCTCTGGGTCAGGTATTACTCCTTTAAAGGTAGTATTAATTGGGCTAATTCTTGTCGGGTCTATCCCCATTTTGCGGACTGTGTCCTGATATATCAGATTAAGACCACTGCCGCCATCCATGAGGACTTGGGTGAGATGGTATCCGTCGATAATTGGGTCTAGCACCAAGGCAGCCAATCCTCCATGCCGGATACTTGTCAGATAATCCCTGTGATTGAAGGCAATCGGGTAGGCCGACCTAGGGTTGAACTTAGGGGTGACGGGCTCTAAAGCGCATATGTCTCAGAGTGCAGGTCTGCTCCTTCTCCTTGTTACGTGAATCACGTTCACAGTTTTGACCTCTGGTGGGAATTTTTTCTATCCCCCAGTGTTTTGCTGTCGAGGCTCATCCTCTTCTTCGCTTGGTGTCTCCCTCCCCTTGTGTTCGGCGTTTAGCTTGCCAGCCTGCTTGAAGCCCCAGCATTCTCTATGGGTATGGTTTGCAGGTTTATCGGAGGTGCCATGAATCTGGCATAATTTGTCTAGAATCTTATTTAGGCTGGACGGTCCATCTCTGTTGCCTTTGAAAGGCTTTTTCCGTTGACCGGGTCGAGAGCCCCTGAATCCGGCGTTGAACGCCGTGCTGTCTGGACTGTCTTCGTTATTTCGACGCTTGCTTTTACTGCGTCGTAGTTTTCCATTGCCATCACGGACTTCAGATGTGCCTAGGTCGCTGGTGCTACTACGGGCAGCCAGCTATCTTCGCCCGTGCAAAAGCGGGTCATGAGGCTTGTTAGGGCTGCCATTGTCCTCAGTTTTTCTTGGCCGAGGTGTCTGGCGAGCCATTCATCTCGGACGCTGTGTTTGAAAGCTGCTAAGGCTTTGGCATCCGGGCAATCGATTTTGGTTCTTCTTAGTGAGAAATCTGTTCCAAAGCTTTCGGGCTGACTCTCCGGGCTGTTGAATTATATGACTTAAATCGTCTGCATCTGGAGGTTGGACATAGGTCCCTTGAAAGTTGTCCCTAAAAGCATCCTCGAGCTCCTCCCAACTTCCAATTGAATTTTCGGGGAGGCTCTTCAGCCAGTGCCGAGCTGGTCCCTTCAGCTTGAGGGGCAAGTATTTGATGGCGTGGAGATCGTCTCCGCGAGCCATATGGATGTGGAGGATGAAGTCCTCAATCCAGACCCCAGGGTCCGTCGTTACGTGGTATGCCTCTATGTTCATGGGTTTAAATCCCTCTATAAATTCATGATCCAGCACCTCATCGGTGAAACATAGGGGGTGTGCGGCACCCCTGTATTTGGATGTATCATGGCGTTCAGACGGTTGTAGTATTCGGTTTTGATTTTGTGCCGGAGCGCACTTCCTAGATCCATAGATGGACCTGGTCACACTGGATTTTTGGTGCATGTCCTCATGTAAATCGTGTGTTGACTTATGTGCGGCATCGTTAGCCGCCCTATTGCGGCCACGAGGTGGTCGATCCGGCTGATCGGCTGTTTTATTCTTCCGTTGTGTGGGCTCTACGGCCTCATCATCGAACTCAGGCAACAACTTGTGCTTTGGGTAGCTCTTTGTGTGGCGACTGCCACCATACTTTTCTTCATTGTCGGGCACTTTATTCCATCTACTGTTTAGTGTATTCTGCGCAGCCTTAATCCTTTGCTTATGCTTCTTCAGACTCCTCGCGGTGGCAATAAGCCTTCTACGGAGGTTCTCTTGTTCCAAGTGCCTTTCCGAGATGACGTGTGCATCGTCGTCTGGACTGTTCTCCTCTCCGGAGACAGGTTGATTAGCTTGACGCTCAGCGTCGCCGTTATCGAACAGCGGCTCCGTGCTGTGTTCGCCGTCCGCTGGCTCATCCTGCTCTATCGTTAGGTCGATGTGGTCGTCGTTTCCTCTAGAGTCGACCGGAGTATCACTCTTTCTTGCGCTGTTATCGCTGTTTTTGCCGAGGCGGGATTTGAAACGGTGCCTACGCCATCGCTTTGATTGCTTCTCGAGGGAGCCATCCTTCGCTTTATCCTTCCGTTCCTCGTCATTGTTTTCTTTGGGTGTATCCACCATATATATATCATGTGATGGAGTGGCTGTCCAGCGCCCTGTGGGCGATGGTTCCTGTTCGTCTCCTGCATCGTCGTCCAACTGTCGATGTCTTCGGAGCCAAAATCGAGCATGTCTGTTATATCGTCGATAGTGGCTACTAAGTGGGTGGTGGGTGGGGAACGAATTTCTTTGTTGTCTGCATCCCAGCCTAGCCGGACATAGTTCGGCCAAGGTTCTCCTGACAAGGAGAGAGACCTTAATGAATTTAGCACATCGCCCAAAGGCGAGTGCTGAAAGATATCCGCGGAAGTAAATTCCATGATCGGTGCCCAATCGGATTCGATAGGCACGGATGCAAGTGGCTCGGAGCCTGTGGACGGGGACGAATCCAACGGTTCGGCAACACGGCTCTCGTTGGAGGTGAAGTCAGTATTCGGCTCTATCGCCACTGAGAGTGCGGCCTCCGTGGCGGGGTCTATCCACCCGTCCTCAGATGGCGTAATTTGTTCCGGATTGAGGGCCGGAGTAGTTGCAGGTGTGATCTCCCGAACACTGTCCGACGGCACAGTTAAGTCATGCTCGTCATGATTGTGCGGTGCACCTGACATGGGCTCGAATCCGTCGAAGATCAAGTCTCCGCGGATGTCGGCACTATGGATCAAGTTTCCAAACCCGACCTGATGGCTAGGGGTATAGCTCTTGATCTGCTCTAGATGTCCAAGCGAGTTGGCCCGCAGTACGAAGCCGCCGAATACGAAGATCTGTCCGGGGAGGAAAACCTCACCCTGGATCGCGTCATTGCCGATGATCGAAGGAGCCATCAAGCCTTACAGTGACAGCACAGTGGAACTCCCAATGAAAGCACCAATGTCGGTGTCAAAACTGGCGGATCTCGGGTAGGGGGTCTCGAACTGTGCGTCTAAAGCGGATGGTAACAGGAGGCGAGGGACACGATGTTTACCCAGGTTCGGGCCCTCTTGATGGAGGTAATACCCTACTTCCTGCTTGATTGATCTTGATGATATGAGTATTACAAGATTTGATCTACCATGAGATCGTAGAGGCTAAACACTAGAAGCTAGCCTAAGGTATGATTGTTGTTGTCCTACGGACTAAACCCTCCGGTTTATATAGACACTGGAGGGGTTAGGGTTACATAGAGTCGGTTACAAGGGAGGAGATCTACATATCCGTATTGCCAAGCTTGCCTTCCAGGCCAAGGAGAGTCCCATCCGAACACGGGACGAAGTCTTCAATCTTGTATCTTCATAGTCCAACAGTCCGGCCAAAGTATATAGTCCGGCTGTCCGAGGACCCCCTAATCCAGGACTCCCTCAACCGTGCATTGCCCTTTCTCACCTTGAGAGTTGGTGCAAACTTGGCGGGTGCATCCAAACCCCGTGATATGATACGCTCTATCTCACATAAACCTCCTTATATCTTCCTCGAAACAACCACCATACCTACCTATTATGGCATTTCCATAGCCATTCTGAGATATATTGCCATGTAACTTTCCACCGTTCCGTTTATTATGACACGCTTCATCATTTTCATATTGCCTTGCATGATCATGTAGTTGACATCGTATTTGTGGCAAAGCCACCACGCATAATTTTCATACATGTCACTCTTGATTCATTGCCCATCCCGGTACACCGCCGGAGGCACTCATATAGAGTCAAATTTTGTTCTAGTATCGAGTTGTAATCATTGACTTGTAAATAAATAGAAGTGTGATGATCATCATTAATATAGCATTGTGGCAATAAAAAAAGAAAGGCCAAAAAAAGGGGGACAATGCTACTATCATTTTTCCACACTTGTGCTTCAAAGTAGCACCATGATCTTTATGATAGAGAGTCTCTTGTTTTGTCACTTTCTTATACTAGTAGGAATTTTTCATTATAGAACTTGGCTTGATTATTCCAATGATGGGCTTCCTCAAATGCCCTAGTTCTTCATGAGCAAGCAAGTTGGATGCACACCCACTTAGTTTCTTTTGTTGAGCTTTCATACATTTATAGCTCTAGTGCATCTGTTGCATGGCAATCCCTACTCCTTGCATTGATATCAATTGATGGGCATCTCCCTAGCTCGTTGATTAGCCGCGTCAATGTGAGACTTTCTCCTTTTTTGTCTACTCCACACAACCCCCATTATTATATTCTATTCCACCCATAGTGCTATATCCATGGCTCACGCTCATGTATTGCATGAAGGTAGAAAAAGTTTGAGATTACTAAAGTATGAAACAATTGCTTGGCTTGTCATCGGGTTGTGCATGATGAGAGCATTATTGTGTGACGAAAATGGAGCATGACCAAACTATATGATTGCGTAGGGATGAACTTTCTTTGGCCATGCTATTTTGAGAAGACATGATTGCTTAGTTAGTATGCTTGAAGTATTAGTATTTTTATGTCAATATTAAACTGTTGTCTTGAATCTTATGGATCTAAATATTCTTGCCACAATAAAGAAGATTACGTTGATAAATATGTTAGGTAGCATTCCACATCAAAAATTCTGTTTTTATCATTTACCTACTCAAGGATGAGCAGGAATTAAGCTTGGGGATGCTGATACGTCTCCAACGTATCTATAATTTTTGATTGTTCCATGCTATTATATTATCTGTTTTGGATGTTTATGGGCTTTATTATACACTTTTATATTTTTTCAGGACTAACCTATTAACCTAGAGCCCAGTGCCAGTTTCTGTTTTTTCCCTTGTTTCAGTGTTTCGTAGAAAAGGAATATCAAACGGAGTCCAAACGGAATGAAACCTTCGGGAGCGTGATTTTTGGAATGAACGTGATCCAGGAGACTTGGAGTTGAAGTCAAGGAAGCTTCAAGGTGGCCACGAGGCAGGAAGGGCGCCGCCTCGGGCGCGCCCCACCCTCGTGGGCCCTCGTGGCTCCCCGACCGACTTCTTTCGCCTATATATATCCATATACCCTAAAAACATCAAGAGAAGAATAGATCGGGAGTTCCGCCGCAAGCCTCTCAGAGCCATCAAAACCAATCGGACCCTGTTCCGCACCGCTGGAAGGGGGATCCTCACCGTGGCCATCTTCATCATCCCGGCACTCTCAATGACGAGGAGGGAGTAGTTCACCCTCGGGGCTGAGGGTATGTACCAGTAGCTATGTGTTTGATCTCTCTCTCGTGTTCTTGAGATGGTACGATCTTGATGTATCGTGAGCTTTGCTATTATAGTTGGATCTTATGATGTTTCTCCCCCTCTACTCTCTTGTAATGGATTGAGTTTTCCCTTTGAAGTTATCTTATCGGATTGAGTCTTTAAGGATTTGAGAACACCTGATGTATGTCTTGCATGTGCTTATCTGTGGTGACAATGCGATATCACGTGATCAACTTGATGTATGTTTTGGTGATCAACTTGCAGGTTCCGCTCATGAACTTATGCATAGGGGTTGGCACACGTTTTTGTCTTGACTCTCCGGTAGGAACTTTGGGGCACTCTTTGAAGTTCTTTGTGTTGGTTGAATAGATGAATCTGAGATTGTGTGATGCATATCGTATAATCATACCCACAGATACTCGAGGTGACATTGGAGTATCTAGGTGACATTAGGGTGTTGGTAGATTTGTGTCTTATGGTGTTATTCTAGTACGAACTCTATGATAGATCGAACGGAAAGAATAGCTTCGTGTTATTTTACTACGGACTCTTGAATTGATCGATCAGAAAGGATAACTTTGAGGTGGTTTCGTACCCTAGAATAATCTCTTCGTTTGTTCTCCGCTATTAGTGACATTGGAGTGACTCTTTGTTGTTGAGAGAACTTGCACTAGTGAAAGTATGAACCCTAGGCCTTGTTTCCTAGCATTGCAATACCGTTTATGCTCACTTTTATCATTAGTTACCTTGCTATTTATATATTTTCAGATTACAAAAACCTATATCTACCATCCATATTGCACTTGTATCACCATCTCTTCGCCGAACTAGTGCACCTATACAATTTACCATTGTATTGTGTGTGTTGGGGCCACAAGAGACTCTTTGTTATTTGGTTGCAGGGTTGTTTGAGAGAGACCATCTTCATCCTACGCCTCCCACGGATTGATAAACCTTAGGTCATCCACTTGAGAGAAATTTGCTACTGTCCTACAAACCTCTGCACTTGGAGGCCCAACAACGTCTACAAGAAGAAGGTTGCGTAGTAGACATCAGTGCCCTTCTTGCTTTATTAGGGACGGCGAGGAAGCTCGTCCCAGCTGTCGTCTCCTCGCCTGGCCTCGGCGCCCGTCCGAGCCGACAAGGCGTGTAGTGCCACGCTGGCTGGCTGGCTGCTGAGTTGGTGCGGTGGCAGAGTCTTCACAAAGATCTGCATGCCACCACGCAGGTGCTTGCTGAGTTGGCCTGGAGGCCGTGCGTGGTCGATGTACAAAAATAGGGGTCCTATTTTGTATCCCTTTACTTGTCCACGGGCAGTTAGAGCCGCGCCTGCGGCCACACTTACTGGGCCAGAGGAAGGAAGAAAAGACACAAGACAACCAGAGCAACGCCAAGCCAGAAACACGAAGAGCAGAAGGGCGAGGTGAACTCCCCCGGCAAGGCCCTTGCGGGGCGGCCTCCACAGCCCCGGCAAGAACCTTAGCGGGGCAACTTGCCCAACGCCAGCAGGGCTGCCACCCTTGAGCCTGAGTTTTCCGACGCCCTCAACCACGTTGGAGCCAAAGCTCGAGAGGCGCCTCCATGGTGGCATGCAGATCTTTGTGAAGACCAAGAACATACAAGACTAGATGAGAATCAGAAGACGAAGATCCTCGGCAAGTTCCTTGCCGAGGATACCCACGAGACCCCCCGACAAGAACCTTGCCGGGGACGCCCACGACGCCGCGGCAAGACCCTTGCCGGGGCCCCGACAAGACTCTTTCCAAGACATCCACGGGGCCACAACCAGGCCCCCACCCGCCAAGACTCCACCGCCGTTCCCACATAGCTGCCAGCCCACCAACTAGGCGAGCACCTGCGTGGCGACGTGCGGCCTCCAGGCCAACTCAGCAAGCACCTGCGTGGTGGCATGCAGATCTTCATGAAGACTCTGCCACCGCACCAACTCAGCAGCCAGCCAGCCAGCGTGGCACTACACGCCTCGTCAACTCGGACGCGCGTGGAAGCCAGGCGAGGGGGCGACAAATGGGACGAGCTTCCTTGCCATCCCTGATAAAGCAAGAAGGGCACGTCGTAGCGCATTAAATGCGTTTGTCCTACGGTGCGAGGAGATACACTCGACTACTATACAAAATTTGCACCTCTTGTGTGCCACTATGGCAGCCCCTTTATCTATAAAAGGAGGCCCGCGACATACTGGGAGAGGATTCAGACTTTTTGGACCCTGCACGCTTTGTAGCTAGTCCAAGAACACCAGATAAACATAAACCAGCAGGAGTAGGGTATTATGCATCACTTGCAGCCCGAACCTGGATAATCCCCATGCGTTGATCTTCTAATCCCGCTCTTTCCACAGCCCAGTGCCCGCCAACCGTAGCAAAAGGGATTCTACATGATCCCATAGGTGTCGTTTCCCCCGACATCTTTGGCACGCCAGGTAGGGGGCGCAAGCTGTGAGAATCCGATTTTGAAGCTGACGCCTCGACTTCATCATCACGATGGCCCCCAAGAAGAAGGGGATGACAATGATTGGATCGCCTGGAGCAGGCCCGTCCGCGCTGGTGGGTGGCCACGGATGGCGCCGGAGGCGCCGCCCATGAACATCCACGACACTCTGGCACCCGGAGCCGGGCAAGCAATGTCGTACGGGCCCAAGACAATGGGCCACATGCCGCTGGGTACGGGGGTGGGGTCGTGCTACCCACGGGCGGCGCAACAACCTCTACGGCGCCCCAGCTGGCACCCGCGCTGCGGCCTTCCCAGGCTGCGCGATGAGCAACACCGCGATGCCGAAGCCCCGGCACCACATGAAAGAGCCCCTGGCGCCACTCACGGGGACGCACCAGGCCGGGCGAAGGCCGGATGCCGGCGAAGCAGCGGCGATCAGCGGGATGTGATGAGCCCTTCTAACTTGGTTAGAAGCCAGGGCGCGTCACGGTCTACGTAGCTCTCACCATCGCCCACGCTCGCAGAAGCGCTGGTGCGGGTGCAACTGCTCCTCGATTTCCCCGCTGCTGTGGAGAAGCTCGACGAGTGGAGGGCCACCATTCGAAGCCTTGTCAGTTTTGCCAACACGGACGAGCCGCTCCCAACGGGATCCTCACACCGGCGTTCTGTCGAGCCGGTGCATGTAGGTGGTGGGGGGACCAGAGATGATGCAACTACAGTGCACTCCACTCCCCCACTGCTGTGACAGCAGCCACCGGCCCGTCGGGCCGACGCCTGTGACAACGTTTCCATGGCTTCGTCCGACTCGCGAAGCCACTATAATCAACGTCGAGTTCTTCGAGAGCGAGCTCAGGAAGACGCTCGAACTACCATCGAGCGACGGCGGGAGGCACGCCATCAGTCAGATCGGCGTGCGGGGCCTGCTATGGGCCACCCAGCACCAGGGGCCCCTGGTGGCCTGCCTTACGAGGTGGGCTGTCCGGCCTTTACCCGAGAGCTGCAGCAGTTCCAGTGGCCCTCCCACCGCAGGTTCAAGCCTGATAATGGGGAAAAGTACAACGGCAAGACTCACCCGTCGGAGTTCCTCAACATCTACACCATCGCGATGCAAGACGCCGGGTCTCGCGACGATAAGGTGCTCGCCAACTACTTTCCGTTGCCACTTTAGCCCAACGTCATGTCATGGTTGATGCACTTGCCGGTAGATTCCATTTCCTCCTGGTCGGACCTATGCCACGAGTTTGTTGGCGCCTTCACTGGAGGCCACCAAGCTCCTGGCCAGGCAAGTGACTTGCATGTCATCCCCTAGAAGGATGGTGAGTCCCTGTGTAAATACATACATAGATTTAGCCATGTGCAGTACACCATCCCGGATGTTCATCCCGCCGCTGTCATCAGTGCGTTCCACCAGAACGTACGCTACCACAAGATGCGTGAAGAGCTGGCGAAGAACAAGGTCAAGGATGTGGCCGAACTTTATGTTCTGGCTGATAGGTGTGCTCGGGCTAAGGAAGGAAGGAAGTACCCCGGTGAGGACGCCGACGCGGAAACCAATTCCACGGACGAAGACGTCGCCGCCCCGACGAAGAAGGGCCGGCGCTGCAACATGAAGCGTAAGGGCAAGACTGTAAGGCTGACGACTCCAACAAGGAGATTGCCGGGTGTGCCGCCTGCCGGGCCTTGGCGGCCGCCGACAAGCCAGGAAGCTCCGACAAGAAGTACTGCAAGATCCACCGCACCAAGGGCCATGACCTCCAGAACTGCCGACAAGTTGAATAGCTTGTAGAGAAGCAGAAAGCTGAATATGAGAGGCAGGACAAGGAGAAGCGTCAGGATGGTGCTGAGGGGTCCGGCAAGAAGCGTGGCGGCCAAGGAGATCGCCACGGCAAGGATAATCAACAAGAAAGGCCCGCTCGGGGCCACGACAAGAAGGAGGAAGATGAGGATCACAACGAGGACGACGAGTCCGGCGAGCACGAATTTCAGAAAGCTACAGAGGCCATGTGCGTCGACGGTGGTGCCTCGCTGCACACCTCTCACGGCCAACTGAAGCAGTGGGCACATGAGGTCACTGCTGCAGAGCCGTCTTTCTATGCCCAGAAGCCGCTGAAGTGGTCCCGCACGCCCATCATTTTTGACACCGAGGATCACCCTGACCACACAACTGCGGTCGGGTGTTTGCCGTTGTTGGTCTCGCCAACAATACGCAACCTCAAAGTGACAAAAGTGCTAGTTTACAGTGGGGCCGGTCTGAATTTGATCTCCCCCGTTGTGATCAAGAAGCTGCAGATTCCTGATGGAGACCTCGAAGAGACGGGCACGTTTCAAGGGGTCAACCCGGGAAAGAGCCAGCCTAAAGGTAAAATCACGCTGCCCGTTACATTTGGGGGCGAGCTGAACTATAGGCCGGAGAAGATCGTCTTTGATGTCGCCAAGATCCCCTTGCCATACAATGGGATCCTTGGCCGCCCAGCATTGGCCAAGTTCATGACGGCATCCCACTACGCCTACAATACATTGAAGATGTCGGGACCGCTGACCATCATCACCGTCCCCTCCACAAGAAAGATGCACTCATCTGCGCCGATCAACTCTACCGAGAGGCAGTTGCAGCAACTGTCGCAAAGACACTTGCTCCTGCCACTGAAGCTCCAGGGAGGAAGAAGGCCGGCATGGCTCCTTCCGGCAAGACCTCTTGCACCCACTCCGGCAAGCGTGCCTCTTCGGAGTGTTGCGCTCAAGTTGAGGACGTGCCAGAGAGCTCCACTGGCAAGAGCAAGAAGTCCAAGGCTGCACCACCGGAAACCAAGAAGGTCTCCGTCAAGGAGGACGGCACGGGCGGGGCTTTCACCATAAGCTCCACCCTCGACACCAAATAGGAAAGTGCGCTCGTCGCCTTCCTGCGGGCGAATGTCGATGTGTTTGCATGGCAAGCATCCGACATCCCCGACATTCCCAGGGAGGTGATTGAACACCATCTTGCTGTTTGTCCTCATGCACGGCCCATCAAGCAGAAGGTCAGGAAGCAAGCTTTAGAGCGACAAGAGTTCATCATAGAAGAGATCAGGAAGTTGGAGGCGGCAGGCCTGGTTAGAGGAGTACTCCACCCCACGTGGTTGGCCAATCCGGTGGTGGTGCGTAAGTGATGTCTACTACACAACCTTCTTCTTCTAGACGTTGTTGGGCCTCCAAGTGCAGAGGTTTGTAGGACAGTAGCAAATTTCCCTCAAGTGGATGACCTAAGGTTTATCAATCCGTGGGAGGCATAGGATGAAGATGGTCTCTCTCAAACAACCCTGCAACCAAATAACAAAGAGTCTCTTGTGTCCCCAACACACACAATACAATGGTAAATTGTATAGGTGCACTAGTTCAGCAAAGAGATGGTGATACAAGTGCAATATGGATGGTAGATATAGGTTTTGTAATCTGAAAATATAAAAACAGAAAGGTAACTAATGATAAAAGTGAGCATAAACGGTATTGTAATGCTAGGAAACAAGGCCTAGGGTTCATACTTTCACTAGTGCAAGTTCTCTCAACAATAATAACATATTTGGATCATATAACGTTCTCTCAACATGCAACAAAGAGTCACTCCAAAGTCACTAATAGCGGAGAACAAACGAAGAGATTATGGTAGGGTACGAAACCACCTCAAAGTTATCCTTTCTGATTGATCTATTCAAGAGTCCGTAGTAAAATAACACGAAGCTATTCTTTCTGTTCGATCTATCATAGAGTTCGTACTAGAATAACACCTTAAGACACAAATCAACCAAAACCCTAATGCACCTAGATATTCCAATGTCACCTCAAGTATTCGTGGGTATGCTTATATGATATGCATCACAAAATCACAGATTCATCTATTCAACCAACACAAAGTACTTCAAAGAGTTCCCCAAGTCAAGACGAAAACGTGTGTCAACCCCTATGCATAAGTTCACGAGGTTACAGAACTCGCAAGTTGATCACCAAAACATACATCAAGTGGATCACGTGAATATCCCATTGTCACCACAGATAAGCACATGCAAGACATCCATCAAGTGTTCTCAAATCCTTAAAGACTCAATCCGATAAGATAACTTCAAAGGGAAAACTCAATCCATCACAAGAGAGTAGATGGGGAGAAACATCATAAGATCCAACTATAATAGCAAAGCTCGCGATACATCAAGATAGTGTCGAATCAAGAACACGAGAGAGAGGGAGAGAGAGAGAGAGAGAGAGAGAGAGAGAGAGAGAGATCAAACACATAGCTACTGGTACATACCCTCAGCCCCGAGGGTGAACTACTCCCTCCTCATCATGGAGAGCGTCGGGATGATGAAGATGGCCACCGGTGAGGGACCCCCCCTCTGGGAGTGTGCCGGAACAGGGCCCCGATTGGTTCTTGGTGGCTACATAGGCTTGCGGCGGCGGAACTCCTGATCTAGGTTATGTTCTGCGGGTTTCTGTATATATAAGAGGTTTTGGCGTTGGGAACAAGTCAGGGGGGTCTATGAGGCGGCAACGAGATAGGGGGGCACGCCCAGGGGGTAGGGCGCGCCCCCACCCTCGTGGGTGCCTCGGGACTCTTCTGGCCCATCTCTGATGCACTATGGGCTTCTTCTGGTCCAAAAATAATCTCCGTCAAATTTCAGGTCAATTGGACTCCGTTTGGTTTTCCTTTTCTGCAATACTCAAAAAAAAAGGAAACAACAGAAACTGGCACTGGGCTCTGGGTTAAGAGGTTAGTGCCAAAAATCATATAAAATAGCATATAAAACATCCTTGATGGATAATATAATAGCATGGAACAATCAAAAATTATAGATACGTTGGAGACGTATCAAGCATCCCCAAGCTTAATTCCTGCTGGTCCTCGAGTGGGTAAATGATAAAAACAGAATTTTTGATGTGAAATGCTACCTAACATATTTTTCATTGTAATTTTCTCTATTGTGGCATGAGTGTTCAGATCCATAAGATTCAAGACAAAAGTTTAATATTTACATAGAAATAATAATACTTCAAGCATACTAACCAAGCAATTATGTCTTATCAAAATAATAGCCAAAGAAAGCTCATCCCTACAAAATCATATAGTTTGGCCATGCTTCATTTTCGTCACTCAAAAATGCTCTCATCATGCACAACCCCGATGACAAGCCAAGCAATTGTTTCATACTTTAGTATTCTCAAACTTTTTCAACTTTCACGCAATACATGAGCGTGAGCCATGTGTCAGCACTATGGGTGGAATAGAATATTATGATGGGGGTTGTGTGGAGAAGACAAAAATGGAGAAAGTCTCACATCGATGCGGCTAATCAACGGGCTATGAAGATGCCCGTCAATTGATGTCAATGCAAGGAGTAGGGATTGCCATGCAACGGACGCACTAGTGCTATAAATGTATGAAAGCTCAACAAAAGAAACTAAGTGGGTGTGCATCCAACTTGCTTGCTCACGAAGACCTAGGGAATTTTGAGGAAGCCCATCGTTGGAATATACAAGCCAAGTTCTAAATTGAAAAATTCCCACTAGTATATGAAAGTGACAACATAGAAGACTCTCTATCATAAAGATTATGGTGCTACTTTGAAGCACAAGTGTGGAAAAAGGATAGTTGCATTGTCCCTTTTTTTTTGGCCTTTCTTCTTTTTTTGGCCTTTCTCTTTTTTTCTTTTTTGGCCTTTCTCTTTTTTCTTTTTTTTCGGGACAATGCTCTATTAATGATGATCATCACACTTCTATTTATTTACAACTCAAAGATTACAACTCGATACTAGAACAAAGTATGACTCTATATGAATGCCTCCGGCGGTGTATCGGTGATGGGCAATGAATCAAGAGTGACATGTATGAAATTATGCATGGTGGCTTTGCCACAAATACGATGTCGACTACATGATCATGCAAGGCAATATGACAATGATGAAGCGTTTCATAGTAAATGAAACGGTGGAAAGTTGCATGGCAATATATCTCGGAATGGCTATGGAAATGCCATAATAGGTAGGTACGGTGACTGTTTTGAGGAAGATATAAGGAGGCTTATGTGTGATAGAGCTTATCATATCACGGGGTTTGGATGCACCGGCTAAGTTTGCACCAACTCTCAAGGTGAGAAAGGGCAATGCACGGTACCGAAGAGGCTAGTAGTGATGGAAAGGTGAGAGTGCGTATAATCCATGGACTCAACATTAGTCATAAAGAACTCACATACTTATTGCAAATGTCTACAAGTCATCAAAAACCAAGCATTACGCGCATGCTCCTAGGGGGATAGATTGGTAGGAAAAGACTATCGCTCGTCCCCGACCGCCACTCATAAGGATGACAATCAAAGAACACCTCATGTTTCAAATTTGTCACACAATGGTTACCATACATGCATGCTACGGGACTTGCAAACTTCAACACAAGTATTCCTCAAATTCACAATTACTCAACTAGCACAACTTTAATATTACCATCTTCATATCTCAAAACAATCATCAAGTATCAAACTTCTCATAGTATTCAATGCACTTTATATGGAAGTTTTTATTATACCTATCTTGGATGCCTATCATATTAGGACTAGTTTAATAACCAAAGCAAATTACCATGCTGTTTAGGACTCTAAAAATAATATAAGTGAAGCATGAGAGTTCATCTATTTCTTCAAAATAAAACCACCGCCGTGCTCTAAAAGGATATAAGAGAAGCACTAGAGCAAATGACAAACTACTCCGAAAGATATATGTGAAGATCAATGAGTAGTCGAATAATTATGCAACTATGTGAAGACTCTATAACATTTAAGAATTTCAGATCTTGGTATATTATTCAAACAGCAAGAAAAAAATAAAAAAATGACGCTCCAAGCAAAACACATATCATGTGGTGAATAAAAATATAGCTCCAAGTAAAGTTACCGATGAACGGAGATGAAAGAGGGGATGCCTTCCGGGGCATCCCAAGCTTAGGATCTTGGTTTTCCTTGAATATTACCTTTGGATGCCTTGGGCATCCCCAAGATTAGGCTCTTGCCACTCCTTATTCCATAGTCCATCGAATCTTTACCCAAAACTTGAAAACTTCACAACACAAAACTCAACAGAAAACTCGTAAGCTCTGTTAGTATAAGAAAATAAACCACCACTCAGGTACTGTAATGAACTCATTATTTATTTATATTTGTGTAATATATACTGTATTCCAACTTATCTATGGTTCATACCTCCTATACTACTCATAGATTCATCAAAATAAGCAGACAACACATAGAAAACAGAATCTGTCAAAAACAGAATAGTCTGTAGTAATATGACTTAAACAAATACTTCTGGAACTCCAAAAATTCTTAAATAAATTGGTGGACCTGAGGAATATTGTCTATTAATCATCTGCAAAAAGAATAAACCTAAAAGCACTCTCTAGTAAGAAATGACAGCTAATCTCGTGAGCGCTAAAGTTTCTGTTTTTTTACAGCAAGATCGCAAAGACTTCACCCAAGTCTTCCCAAAGGTTCTACTTGGCACAAACACTAATTAAAACATAAAACCACATCTACCCAGAGGCTAAATGAATTATTTATTACTAAACAGGATCAAAAAGCAAAGAACAAAAATAAAATTGGGTTGCCTCCCAACAAGTGCTATCGTTTAACGCCCCTAGCTAGGCATGATGATTTCAATGATGCTCACATGAAAGATAAGAATTGAAACACAAAGAGAGCATCATGAAGAATATGACTAGCACATTTAAGTATAACCCACTTCCTATGCATAGGGATTTTGTGAGAAAACAACTTATGGGAACAATAATCAACTAGCATAGGATGGCAAAACAAGCATAACTTTAAAACTTTAAGCACGTAGAGAGGAAACTTGATATTATTGCAATTCCTATAAGCATATGTTCCACCCTCATAATAATTTTCAGTAGAATCATGAATGAATTCAACAATATAATTATAACATAAAGCATTCTTTTCATGATCTACAAGCATAGAAATTTTATTAATCTTCACATAAGCAAAATTCTTCTCATTCGGAATAGTGGGAGTATCATAAGAGACTCGAATACTATAAATTGTTTCCACATTAAAAGAGTAATGTTCAGAAAAATGGCAATCATAATCATGACAAGTTTTATAAATATAATCATCACTACTTTTTATAGCATAAGTGTCATCACAATAATCATCAGAAATAGGAGGCATGCTATCATCATAATAAATTTGCTCATCAAAACTTGGGAGGCTAAAAATATCATCTTCATTAAACATAGCATCCCCAAGCTTGGGACAAACATTAATTGCAGCAAATATTTTCTCAAACATGTCATTCTCAACAAACATAGCATCCCCAAGCTTGGGCCTTTTCATATCATAAGCATAATCACTCTCATCATTAATAGTATGAATAGCACCAATAGTATAACAATTATCATCATCACAATGAGTAATAGGAGCAACATCATTTGGGAGGAATACCTTTCTGCCTTTGCTTCTCCGTCTTTTCTTTTTCTTCTTCACATCATGTGTGGGTTTAACCCTCTCTTTTGAGCTCCTTATTAATGAGATTGGTTGAATAGAAAGCTCATCCTCGTTACCTGATTCATCATAAGAAATAATAGGAGGATATTGGGAAGTCTCTTCCCTTTCATTAGTATTATCTTCATATTATATCTGTTTTCTTTTCTTTATGTAATTGGCAATATAAGCATTTTCAATGCAATTCACCAAACAATACATCAAAATTTCTTCTAGATCAAAATCAAGAACTTTATCAAGGACAAATTCTGGCATATCCTTAGTTATACGTTTCATTTCTTCATAACCCAAAAGAAAACTAAGTTCATTATGATGTGCAAGGGAAATCAAGTCATAACAATTTTTGGACATGATACGATCATGAAACAATTTGCATTGGATATTTAGATGACCTCGTTCATTGCAAAGTACACAAGGATGGCTAAGAAAATTTAAATTTTCAGCACAAACATCTAGCCTTTCTTGCAACCATTTAGTTTCTAAATACTTATGCCTCTTGCAAAATCTATCTTCCCTATTTGGTGTGTACTTGCAAACTCTATGCACTCCACAAAAATTGACATGCTTATAAGAGACATTTTAATCATGACTTGTGCAATCATCATTAGTACCATGGATATTCAGGGAGTTCGCACTAACAACATTGCAATCATGCTCATCATTCAAAGATTTAGTGCCAAACATTCTAATGCATTCTTCTTATAGCACTTGAGCACAATTATCGGAATCCTTATTTTCACGAAAGACATTAAAAAGATGAAGCATATGAGGCATCCTCAATTCCATTTTTTGTAGTTTTCTTTTATAAACTAAACTAGTGATAAAACAAGAAACAAAAAGATACATTGCAAGATCTAAAGATATACCTTCAAGCACTCACCTCCCCAGCAACGGCGCCAAAAACTGCTTGATGTCTACTACACAACCTTCTTCTTGTAGACGTTGTTGGGCCTCCAAGTGCAGAGGTTTGTAGGACAGTAGCAAATTTCTCTCAAGTGGATGACCTAAGGTTTATCAATCCGTGGGAGGCGTAGGATGAAGATGGTCTCTCTCAAACAACCCTGCAACCAAATAACAAAGAGTCTCTTGTGGCCCCAACACACACAATACAATGGTAAATTGTATAGGTGCACTAGTTCGGCGAAGAGATGGTGATACAAGTGCAATATGGATGGTAGATATAGGTTTTTGTAATCTGAAAATATATAAATAGCAAGGTAACTAATGATAAAAGTGAGCATAAACGGTATTGCAATGCTAGGAAACAAGGCCTAGGGTTCATACTTTCACTAGTGCAAGTTCTCTCAACAATAATAACATAATTGGATCATATAACTATCCCTCAACACGCAACAAAGAGTCACTCCAAAGTCACTAATAGCGGAGAACAAACGAAGAGATTATGGTAGGGTACGAAACCACCTCAAAGTTATCCTTTCTGGTCGATCTATTCAAGAGTCCGTAGTAAAATAACACGAAGCTATTCTTTCCATTCGATCTATCATAGAGTTCGTACTAGAATAACACCTTAAGACACAAATCAACCAAAACCCTAATGTCACCTAGATACTCCAATGTCACCTCAAGTATCCGTGGGTATGATTATATGATATGCATCACACAATCTCGGATTCATCTATTCAACCAACACAAAGTACTTCAAAGAGTGCCCCAAAGTTTCTACCGGAGAATCAAGACGAAAACGTGTGCCACCCCTCTGCATAAGTTCACGAGGTTACGGAACTCGCAAGTTGATCACCAAAACATACATCAAGTATATCACGTGAATATCCCATTGTCACTACAGATAAGCACATGCAAGACATACATCAAGTGTTCTCAAATCCTTAAAGACTCAATCCGATAAGATAACTTTAAAGGGAAAACTCAATCCATCACAAGGGAGTAGAGGGGGAGAAACATCATAAGATCCAACTATAATAGCAAAGCTCGCGATACGTCAAGATCGTGCCAAATCAAGAACACGAGAGAGAGAGATCAAACACATAGCTACTGGTACATACCCTCAGCCCCGAGGGTGAACTACTCCCTCCTCGTCATGGAGAGCGCCGAGATGATGAAGATGGCCATCGGTGAGGGATCCCGCCTCCGGCAGGGTGCTGGAACAGGGTCCCGATTGGTTTTTGGTGGCTACAGAGGCTTGCGGTAGCGGAACTCCCGATCTAGGTTATGTTCTGGGGGTTTCTGCATATATAAGAGGCTTTGGCGTTGGGAACAAGTCAGGGGGGTCTCCGAGGCAGCCCTGAGGTAGAGGGGCGCACCCAGGGGGTAAGGCGCACCCCCCACCCTCGTGGGTGCATGGGGACTCTGCTGGCCCATCTCCGATGCTCCGTGGGCTTCTTCTGGTCCAAAAACAATCTAAGTCAAATTTCAGGTCAATTGGACTCCATTTGGTTTTCCTTTTCTGCAATACTCAAAAAAAAGGAAAAAACAAAAACTGGCACTGGGCTCTGGGTTAATAGGTTAGTCCCACAAATCATATAAAGTAGCATATAAATGCATATAAAACATCCTAGATGGATAATATAATAGCATGGAAGAATCAAAAATTATATATACGTTGGAGACGTATCAGTAAGGCAAATGGGAAGTGGAGACTGTGTATTGACTACACAAATATCAATAAAGCGTGTCCAAAGGATCCTTTCCCTTGCCATGCATCGACCAGATTGTAGACACCACTGTCGGGTGTGACCTGCTGTCATTCCTTGACGCCTATTCAGGATACCACCAGATCTTCATGATGAAGGAAGACGAAGAGAAGACCGCGTTCATCACCCCATGTGGTACGTACTGTTTTGCACGGATGCCTTTTGGGTTAAAGAGCGCTGGTTCGATGTTTGCCCGAGCGGTCCAAATGGGTTTTGAGCCCCAGCTGCATAGAAATATGGAAGCCTATATGGATGATATAGTGGTCAAAACCAAGGACAGGGCCACCCTCGTGCAAGATCTAGAGGAAACATTTGCAAACCTGTGCAAGATCAACCTCAAGCTCAACCCAGAGAAGTGTGTGTTCGGTGTCCCGTCCGGCAAACTTCTTGGGTTCTTTGTGTCTCAGTGCGGAATTGAAGCAAATCCCAACAAGATCAAGGCGATCGAGCAGATTGAAGCACCGAAGTAGGTCAAAGACGTCCGTAGGCTCACTGGCCGCGTTGCCGCCCTGAGTAGGTTCATCTCCAAATCTGCTGAGGCATAGGCTGCACTGCAAGATTTGAAGAGGTACCTCTCCTCCATGCTGATACTAGTTGCGCCCAAACCACAAGAGCCGTTGTTGCTATACTTTGCAGCAACGAATCAAGTGGTCAGTGCTGCGCTGGTGGCGCAGAGGGAACTTGGGGAAGAAGCATCAGTAGTAGCAGAGCCATCGGGTGCCGGGCCGGGGCCCTCCCCTACAGAGTCCGACCCCGGCAAGACGGAACCCCCGGCAAGGCCCGATCTCGGCAAGGCGGAGTCTGAGCAGATGAGCAAAGTGGGACAGAAGAAGAAGATGGTATAGCACCCAGTTTATTTTCTCAGTTCCCTCTTACAGGGGGCTAGGTCAAGACATTCTGGTATGTAGAAGATACTTTTCAGCCTCCTCATGGCCTCGAGAAAGATGTGCCACTATTTCCATGCACATGAGATCACCGTCGTCACTCGCCTCCCGTTGCAACGAATCTTGCACAACCCAGATGCAACTGGGAGGATTGTGGAGTGGGCGTTGGAGCTGTTGAGCTTTGGCCTCAAGTTTGAAAGTACTTCAACAATAAAGAGTCGAGCCCTGGCAGAGTTCATAGCAGAATGGACCGCAACGCCCGACGAGGAGATTCAGGAGACCACCCTTCCTGGCAAGGAGACGAGCAGTGAGTGGATTATGTACTTTGACGAAGCTTTCTCACTCCAAGGTGCTGGTGCCGGCGTACTACTCGTCGCACCCACCGGAGAGCACCTCCAGTACGTAATCCAGATGCACTTTACCCGGGAAAAATCAACGAACAATACGACGGAGTACGAGGGGTTGCTTGCCGGTCTCAGGATCGCGGAAGACCTCGGAATCAAGAAGCTCATAATCAGAGGTGATTCACAACTCGTCGTCAAGCAAGTTAACAAAGATTACCAGAGCCAATTAATGGAGGCCTACGTGAATTAAGTGAGGAAGTTGGAAGAACGTTTCGACGGCCTACAGGCAGAACATGTTCCCCGAGCGCAGAACATCATTGCCGACGACCTGTCGAAACGCACTGCCCTCAAGTTGCCTGTGGAACCAGGTACCTTTGTACTTCAGTTCATTCAGCCATCCATAGAGCCATCAGCGGGGCAGAACAAGCGAAGGAAGACAAGCCCCGGCAAGTACCTTCCCGCCAAGGTCCCAGGAGCCGCTGGCAAGGAGGTTGCCGGGTACCCCAAGCTTGCCGAGGGGCAACCACCTCCGGCAGGGCCCCAAGCCCTGACCGTAGAGACGCCCGTCCCTACGGCCCAAGATGAGCCTTTAGTCCTCGCCGTTTTTCCCTAGGACCCGGCATGGGCACAACACATCGTCCGTTTCCTCCAAACATGGGAACTCCCTGAGGAGCAGGAAGAAACAGAAAGAGTAGCCCGTCGGTCCAACATGTACCAGTTTATGGATGATACCATGTACAGGAGGACACCAAATGGTGTGAGGATAAAGTGCATTCCTCAAGAGGAAGGATTGGAGCTTTTGGTAGAGATACACGGAGGTATGTGTGGCTCCCACATAGGGTCAAGAGCCCTTGTCGGCAAGGCATTCCGGCAAGGCTTCTTCTGGCCCACAACCCTCCAGGATGTCGCTGCGCTAGTAACCAAGTGTGAAGCGTGTCAGTTCCATTCGAAGAAGCTTCATCAACCCGCTCGAGCCCTTCAAACAATCCCTCTCTCCTGGCCATTCTCGGTCTGGGGGCTCGACATACTAGACCCCTTCCCCCATGCTGTCGGGGGCTTTGAGTACTTGTACGTCGCAATCGACAAGTTCACAAAGTGGCCCGAAGTGGAAGCAGTGAGGAAGGTGACAGCACAGTCAGCCGTCAAGTTCCTCAAGGGGCTAATTTGTCGTTTCGGTGTGCCAAACAGAGTCATCACCAACAACGGCACGTAGTTCACGAGCCACGCCTTCATGCAGTACATTCAAGACCTCGGCAGCAGGTCTGTTTCGCTTCTGTTGCCCATCCCAGAAGTAACGGCCAAGCTGAGAGGGCGAATGCGGAAGTACTGCGGGGCCTCAAGACCAGAACTTTTGACAAGCTGCACAAATGCGGAAGGCACTGGATTGATGAGTTGCCAACGGTTCTTTGGTTAATCAGGATGACACCAAATCGAGCCACTGGCCAGACACCCTTTGCCCTGGTATACGGGGTAGAAGCAGTTTTCCCCATAGAACTCATATACGGGTCACCTCGAGTGCTCGGTTATGAAAAGCTTGAGCAAGAGCAGTTGCGGCAAGATGACGCGACACTCCTTGAGGAAGATCATCTTCGGGCGGCTGTGCGAGCTGCACGCAACCAGCAAGCCTTGCACCGCTACCATAGCCGCAAGGTTCATGCCCGAAGTCTTGAGGAAGGCGACCTTGTTCTTCGGCGCATTCAGTCGGCCAAGAATTCCAACAAGTTGACGTTGAAGTGGGAAGGCCCTTACCAGGTAATACAAGTCACCAGGCCTGGCGCAGTCCGCCTGGAGACCAAAGATGGTATCCCAGTGAGCAGCTCCTGGAACATCGAACATCTTCGTAAGTTTTACCCATGAGGCGTGGTTGCCGGGCCTCCCGGCAAGCCACCTTTTGTACAAGCCTTGCCGACAAGGCATGTAACCCTTTGTACAGAGCCAGGCGAAGACCCTGAGCATAAATAAATGAAGCGCTGGTGCCCTAAGTTTTAGCATGCATGCTAGGTTAAATCTCTCTCTTTGGTAGGGTTGATAGTGCTTAGTGGCAACTAACCCCTAACATAGAGGTCGGGTGTGTGTCTTTCCGTCTTTTCCAGTCCTTTCTTTGGTTCGCAGGCTGCACAGACCTTTTTGCCAAGCCATTAAAGGGCAGGGGAACGGATCGACATCCTCGACCCCGGCAAACCATTGCCGGGGGCTGCAGATTCAAGTATCCAACCACGGCAAGCCAAGGTTGCCGGGGGCTGCAGATTCAGATAAGTCTTTTATCCCCTGTTATACATTTCCGTGTGGAACTGGGACGTATGAAGCCTCATTTATTCCTGGGCCACCGTGATCCCCCTTTCCTATGCCCAAGAACTATTCTTTGGGTCAGAACTTGGTTGTAGTTGCGGTGACAAGCAAACGAAGGGCCTAATCCTACTTCGCCCCTGCCTCCGCCGAGAGCGTGAATACGGTCGTGATATGAAGTAAGGGGACGGCGAGGCCTGTTGTCGGGCGACAATGTTTATCATAGGAATAACAAGGATTCATTCCTTGGCATGGGCCTCGCTCACGCACAAAGAACCCGACAAGCACCCTTTTTCATTAATACGTTCCAAACAAGTATAGTTCGTATGGAATGTAAACATGAGCAAGGGGATTACAAGGTTTAAATCTGACAAATGCCCGCAGGCTTAAAAACTAAAACGGGATAAGATGCCCATAATCCCTTTCTTATCCCTCTCCTCGGGAAACGGATCAGGATAAGCGGGAGGGCAAAAGGGGCGCCTAGGCGAGGTATGAGCAACAGAAGACAACAAGAGAAGGCTGGTGATGATGGTGTCGGGGAAGGGGCCAAAAGATGAGGCAGCGGGACGGCAGTACGCGAGAAGGCGTTGGTACCATCGTACTCCGAGTTGATGGCCCGCCACCCGCCTTCTTCTCCTTCTCCGGCCCTCCAGCGCCAGCCACCAGAAGCAGCGGCCCCGAGAAGTTCAAGGAGCTGGCGATGCAAATGGTGGTGCTGCCGGCGTCGCCCAGGGACGGTGTGTCTGACACCTAGTCGGACCCATCATCCTCCCGCCCGCTACCCTCATCGTCGTTGTCGCTATCCTCCTCGTCGCTGTTGCCCGAGGAGGAGCTTTCGTCGTTGGTTGAGCTCTCCGCTCAGCATCCTAGCCTGTGTCCCGAGCGCCCGAAGACCTTGATGGAGAGCAGGTCGCTCTCCGCTAGCTTGAAGCAGAGGACCTGCCCATCCATCAAGCAATGGGCACCTGCGAAGGTTTTCCAGCCCCGACGAAGGAGCATCACATGAGGGGCAGGAAACCTTTGTGATCACCCACATGTCGTCGTGGCAACACCCCTTCATATGAATCCTCGGCCGCGGTGGCCGGTTGATCTCCAGCACCCTCGCGAACGCCCTGGGAAGGCGAAGGCGGCTGCGCGGCGGCCCACGCAACTGCAGAATAAACTCGAGCACCGTGTCCCCAACGTGACCACTCAACGAAGCAGGAGGAGATGGTGGAGGAGATGGAGACGGCGCAGGCACCCCCCTTCCGCGCCCACCTCTGCCTCGGCCGCCTTGCCGACCGCGGCCCCGTGCGGTGCCCCCGCCTCGAGCATGGCCTTCACCTTGGGCGTCTAGCTCTTCCTTGACCGCCGCAGCTCTCTGGCGGGAGGAGGACCTGGTCGCCTCTGCGGAAGAACGGCCGCGACCATGCCCTCTCGCCATGACAGCGGATGAAGAATGGAGATGGAGGGGAGGCGCAGGGAGATGCTCTTCCTCCTACCCCTGAGTTCCCTTTTTATAGCTGAGCGGGGAAGGCCAAAAGACTAGCTCTACGCCTCTGAAGAGGCCGCTTAGGTCCAGCTCATTAAGTGGCAACGAGCAAGGCCATCAACCGCCCGCCCCGCCCAATCAAAGGCACCTAAGTATCTGCCCCCGCGCGCCTTCCCATATTCCATGCGTCTGTCACCTACCCCACATCGTGCATGCGGTGTACGTGCCACGAGGGGCAGACGTTGTGGGAAACGTGGAACGACGGTTCCAAGGCAGAGAGAGTAAATGGGCAGCGGCCCTGCAGTTTTAAAGGGACACGCAGGCCGCCTCTTTACAATTCACCACGGGATGACGCGAGCATGCCGCGGTCATTCCACACACGACCCCCATGTCACGCATTCAACACGGGTCGTGGGGAAGCGCAAGTGACGAGGGAGTTACTGCAGTAAAACTCGGCCCCGCATACCCATGCACCGTTTTGGGCCTAGCCCAACAACGTGTCGCACTTATGTGTGGTCCAGGCTCGGGGGCTCCTGTCGGTGTACACAAAGTAGGGGTCCTATTTTGTACCCCTTTACTTGTGCACGGGCAGTTAGAGTCACGCCTGCGGCCACACTTAGCGGGCCAGAGGAAGGATGCAAAGACACAAGGCAACCAGAGCAACGCCAAGCCAGAAACACGAAGAGCAGAAGGGCGAGGTGAACTCCCCCGGCAAGGCCCTTGCCGGGGCGGCCTCCACAACCCCGGCAAGAACCTTGCCGGAGCAACTTGCCCAACGCCCATAGGGCTACCACCCTTGAGCCTAAGGGTTCCGACGCCCTCAACCACGTTGGAGCCAAAGCTCAGGAGGCGCCTCCATGGTGGCATGCAGATCTTTGTGAAGACCAAGGACATACAAGACTAGATGAGAATCCGAAGACGAAGATCCTCGGCAAGATCCTTGCCGAGGATACCCACGAGACCCCCCGGCAAGACCCTTGTCGAAGACGCCCACGACGTCGTGGCAAGACCCTTGCCGGGGGCCCGACAAGACTCTTGCCGAAGACATCCGTGGGGCCACAGCCAAGCTCCCACCCGCCAAGACTCCATCGCCGTTCCCACACAGCTGCCAGCCCACCAACTAGGCGAGCACCTCCGCGGCGACATGCAGCCTCTAGGCCAACTCAGCAAGCACCTGCGTGGTGGCATGCAGATCTTCGTGAAGACTCTACCACCGCACCAACTCAGCAGCCAGCTAGCCAGTGTGGCACTACACGCCTCGTCAACTCGGACGCGCGTCGAAGCCAGGCGAGGCGGCGACAGCTGGGACGAGCTTCCTTGCCATCCCCGATAAAGCAAGAAGGGCACGTTGGCAGCGCATTAAATGTGTTTGTCCTACGGTGCCAGGAGATAGACTCGACTGCTGTACAAACTTTCCACCTCCTGTGTGCCACTGTGGCGGCCCCTTTATCTATAAAAGGAGGCCCGCGGTGTACTGGGAAAGGATTCGGACTTTTTTGACCCTACACGCTTTGTAGCTAGTCCAAGAACACCAAATAAACATAAACCAGCAGGAGTAGGGTATTACGCATCACTTGCAGCGCGAACCTGGATAATCCCCCTGCGTTGATCTTCTAATCCCGCTCTTTCCGTAGCCACGCGCCCGCCAACCGTTGCAAAAGGGATTCTATGTGATCCCGTAGGTGTCGTTTCCCCCGACACTCACGCTCATATATTGCATGAAAGTTGAAAGAGTTTGAAAAGGCTAAGTATGAAACAATTTCTTGGCTTGTCATCGGTGTTGTGCATAATGGGAGCATTTTGTGTGACGAAAATGAAGCATGGCCAAGCTATATGATTTTGTAGGGATAAGCTTTCTTTGGCTATGTTATTTTGACAAGACATAATTGGTGGGTTTGCATGCTTGAATATTATTATTTTTATGTCAATATTAAACTTTTGTCTAGAATATTTTGGATCTAAACATTCATGCCATAATAAAGAGAATTACATTGAAAATTATGCTAGGTAGCATTCCACATCAAAAATTCTGTTTTTATCATGTACCTACTCGAGGACGAGCAGGAATTAAGCTTGGGGATGCTTGATACGTCTCCAACGTATCTATAATTTTTTATTGTTCCATGCTATTATATTATCTGTTTTGGTTGTTTAATGGGCTTTAATATACTCTTTTATATTATTTTTGGGACTAACCTATTAACCGAAGGCGCAATGCAAATTGCTGTTTTTTTGCCTATTTTAGTGTTTCGCAGAAAAGGAATATCAAACGGAATCCAAACAGAACGAAACCTTTGCGAGGATCTTTCTTGGAACAAACGCAATCCAGGAGACTTGGAGTGGAAGTCAGAGATGCAACGAGGCGGCCACGAGGCAGGAGGGCGCGCCCAGGGGGGTAGGCGCGCCCCCACCCTCGTGGGCCCCTCGTAGCTCCATCGACCTACTTCTTTCGCCTATATATACTCTTATACCCTGAAAACATCCAGGGGAGCCACGAAACCACTTTTCCGCCGACGCAACCTTCTGTACCCATGAGATCCCATCTTGGGGCCTTCTTCGGCGATCTGTCAGAGGGGGATTCGATCACGGAGGGCTTATACATCAACACCATAGCCTCTCCGATGATGTGTGAGTAGTTTACCACAGACCTTGGGGTCCATAGTTATTAGCTAGATGGCTTCTTTTCTCTCTTTGGTTCTCAATACAAAGTTCTCCTCGATGTTCTTGGAGATCTATTCGATGTAGTACTTTTTGCGGTGTGTTAGCCAAGATCCGATGAATTGTGGGTTTATGATCAAGATTATCTATGAACAATATTTGATTCTTCTCTGAATTCTTATATGCATGATTTGATATCTTTGCAAGTCTCTTCGAATTATCGGTTTAGTTTGGCCTACTAGATTGATCTTTCTAGCAATAGGAGAAGTGCTTAGTTTTGGGTTCAATCTTGCGGTGCTCGATCCCAGTGACACAAAGGGAACCGACACATATTGTATTGTTGCCATCGAGGATAACAAGATGGGGTTTATATCATATTGCTTGAGTTTATCCCTCTACATCATGTCATCTTGCCTAATGCCTTACTCTGTTCTTATGAACTTAATACTCTAGATGCATGCTGGATAGCGGTCGGTGTGTGGAGTAATAGTAGTAGATGCAGAATCGTTCCTGTCTACTTGACACGTACGTGATGCCTATGTTCATGATCATGCCTAGATATTCTCATAACTATGCGCTTTTCTATCAATTGCTCGGCAGTAATTTGTTCACCCACCGTAATATATGCTATCTTGAGAGAAGCCAGCGGTGAAACCTATGGCCCCCGGGTCTACTTTATATCATATAAGTTTCCAATCTATAATTCTAGTTTACTATTTGTTTTGCAATCTTTACTTTTCAATCTATACAACAAAAATACCAAAAATATTTATCTTATTATCTTTATTAGATCTCACTTTTGCAAGTGGCCGTGAAGGGATTGACAACCCCTTTATTGCGTTGGTTGCAAGGTTCTTGATTGTTCGTGCAGGTACTAGGCGATTTGCATGTAGTCTCCTCTGGATTGATACCTTGCTTCTCAAAAACTAAGGGAAATACTTACGCTACTTTGCTGCATCACCCTTTCCTCTTCAAGGGAAAACCAACGGATGCTCAAGAGGTAGCATGCTTCACATGTGGTGGCCGAGGTCACAAGTCCTTCGAATGCACCAACAAGCGGACAATGATCTTCAACGATGATGGCACATATGACTCGATGAGTGAAGAAGAAATGGAAGCCCTTGAGCACGTGGCCATGCACCGGTGCGTGAACAAAGATGAAGATGATCAAGTCTTTTGTGACAACGATTCAAGTCCCTCTCTCGTGGTGTCCAAGGTCTTGACGCTCCAACACCATCAAGATGAAGACCAACGGTGCCACATCTTCCACTCCAAGGCCAGCATCAATGGGTGTTCCGTGAAGGTCATCATCGACGAAGGAAATTGTCACAACTTGGCAAGCGAAGAGTTATGTTCCAAGCTGCAATTGGTCAAGAAGAAGCACCCTCGTCCCTACAAGGTGCAATGGCTAAGCGACTCCGGCACTATTCAAGTGGAGCATATGGTTCAAGTTTCTTTCAAGATCGGCGCTTACGAGGACACCTTGAAGTGTGATGTAGTTCCTATGTCGGTGTGCCACCTTCTCTTGGGATGACCTTGGCAATTTGACCACAGAGTCATCCACAACAGAAGAACCAACCACTATAGCTTCAAGATGAAAGGCAAGGAATATGTGCTTCGACCAATGTCACCAAGCCAACTGATCGCCGATAAGAAAGCATCCACCCATCATGGAGATCCTAGTGAGAGAGTGAAACAACAAAAAGAAAGTGAGAGACACAAACCAAAATTGAGCGACGCTTCGCCAAGAGAGAAAAACTTAGTCCTCCTGGCCACAAAAATAGAGATGAGAGAAGTGTGTGAGAACCCATCAAGTGTCATCCACTTTGTCCTACTTTGCAAAGATGAGGTGGCAAAAACTAACACTCCTAATCCTCTACCTCTAGTGTTTTCTAACTTGTTGCAGGAATTCGAGGATGTCTTCCCCGATGAGCTACCTCCCGGTCTTCCTCCTCTATGTGGCATTGAACATAGGATCGACCTCATCCCCGGAGCAACTCTTCTGAACAAGGCTCCCTACCACGTCAACCCCAAAGAAACTAAGGAGATCCAACGGCAAGTACAACAACTCATCGACAACAGCCATGTACGTGAAAGCCTAAGCCCTTGCGCCGTTCCGGTTATACTTGTGCCCAAGCAAGACGGTAGTTTTTACATATGCTCGGATTGTAGACCCATCAATGCTATCACCGTTCGTTATAGCAATCCCATTCCTCGCCTTGATGATATGCTAGATGAGTTTAGCAGTGCCACCATTTTCTCAAAAATTGATCTTAAAAGTGGCCATTATCAAATCCGCATACAAGGTGATGAATGGAAAACCGCTTTCAAAACTAAATTTGGCTTGTACAAGTGGTTAGTTATTCCTATGGGTTTATCGGAAGCTCTCGGTACTTTCATGAGACTTATGCATTTTGTGCTTCGTCCTAACATTGGAGTGTTTGTTGTAGTCTACTTCGATGACATACTTGTTTTTAGCAAATCCATCAAAGATCATGTAAATCATGTTAGGGCCGTTTTGCAAACTCTTCACAAGGAACGTATTTATGCAAACATGAAAAAGTGCACTTTTGGATTTGACAAGCTTGTTTTCTTGGGTTTCGTTGTTTCCTCAAAGGGTGTCCATGTTGATGAGTCTAAAATTGAAGCAATTAAAACTTGGCCACAACCCACTAATTTGCAACAAGTGCGTAGTTTTCTTGGCCTTGCGGGTTTCTATCGTCGCTTTGTGAAAGATTTTAGCTCTATTGATGCACCGTTGCATGCCTTGAGTAAGAAAATTGCTCCTTTTTCTTGGGGACCTTTGGAATCTACCACTTATGATGAGCTCAAATCTTTGCTTACTCATGCTCCGATTCTTGCCTTGCCCAACTTTGACAAAACTTTTGAGGTTCATTGCGATGCTAGTGGTAATGGAATTGGTGGAGTTTTGATGCAAGAAAAATGAGCTATTGCATATTTTAGTAAAAAACTCTCTGGTGCTCAATGATGAAGTGTAGGGTAGGGTCATGGACCTGTTTAAGACACCCTCCCCACGGACATTTCTAGAAGAAACTACCTTTCAGTCGACCTGGAAGGGTTCCACTCGACCAACTGGAAGACACTCGACCATGAAGCCAACCACTCGACCGCCAGAAGATCTAAAGCCTGTGTGCACACAAACGGTCGATCATTAAGTAACTTTTATGGTCATCATAGCACTTTATGTGGGCGTTACCTATAACCCCCTATCTTAATGTACCTTTAACCCTGCATAACTGAGGGTCGGAGGGGTCTGGCGAACTCTATATAAGCCACCCCCCCTCCTCAGTGTCAAGGGTTCGCACCTTTGTAACTCATACGCACATAATGCAGTCGACCGCCTCCGGGCTCCGAGACATACGGCCGTTACTTCCTCCGAGAAGGGCCTGAACTCATAAACATCTTGCATATACAACTACTCCATAGCTAGGATCTTGCCTCTCCATACCTACCCCCCATTCTACTGTCAGACTTAGAACCACGACAGTTGGCGCCCACCGTGGGGCAGGTGTCTTAGCGACTTGTTGGAGAAGTTGCGTTTTTTCCGATCCCATTCATCATGGTTTCAGGCGGAGTTTTGGTTGAGGGCCGCGAGATCCGTCTCGGCGCGCTCACATTCATCGCTGACGACTCCGCTTGGTTGCAGGAGGCTCCACTCGACGTTGACGCACTCCCCGTCCGCGGGGCGACGCACTTTCGCGCGTGCGTCCGCGGCGTCCTCCTACGGCAGCCGTCGACCAAGTATCGGTCGGCTCTTGTGCCGCCCTCCCTGTCTCGCGTCGGCGCAAGCGCTCCGGTCGATCGAGGCTTCAGCGGTGGGTGAGGCACGCGGTGGCCCGCCAGTCGGCCACTCCCCAAGTTGCGGCAATCGAGCCCGACGAATCTCTCTACGGCCTGTTCGATTTGTCGACTGGCTCCGCAGAGACTGCATCCGAGTGCGACAGGAGCGATCCAGCGGCAGAGGTTCTGATGGTCGACGGACCACGCAGTCCTACTGGATTCCCCCACACCGACGGAGGCGTTGGCGGAGGCGAGCCGGCGCAGGCTCACGAAGAGTACCAACCCAAGCCCCTCACTTCGCTGCAGAGGGAGGAGCTCCGCCGCCGGAACATGGATGCGCTTCACACTCCTATCGTTGGAGAAACCCCCGAGGACCGTGCCTTAGAAGATGTGCGTTTGGACAACTTGGCTGAGCGCACTCGACTGGAAAATCTCCAGCGAGTGCTCGATGAACGAGCGCAACAACGGGTCCCGTCGTCCAGTCGACGTCAACTCTTTCCACAACCAACTTAGGTATACCGAACTCCCATTCAGAATCTAGCAGTTGCAGCCCGTATAGTAGAGTCAATTCAGCCTTCCCATTCAGAGGCTGGCAGGGGCTTACTCCAGATCAGAGATTTGCTCCGGGCAACAGGAGATCAAAATTCAACTGTATCGCAGTCGCGGAACAGGATGCACAACAGATCCGTCGCTGCGAATACAGTCCAGTCGGCACATAGCCCAAGATCTGTTGGAAATATGCCCTAGAGGCAATAATAAAAGGATTATTATTATATTTCCTTGTTCATGATAATTTTCTTTTATTCATGCTATAATTGTATTATCCGGAAATCGTAATACACGTGTGAATACATAGACCACAACATGTCCCTAGTGAGCCTCTAGTTGACTAGCTCATTGATCAACAGATAGTCATGGTTTCCTGACTATGGACATTGGATGTCATTGATAACGGGATCACATCATTAGGAGAACGATGTGATGGACAAGACCCAATCCTAAGCATAGCACAAGATCGTGTAGTTCATTTTGCTAGAGCTTTTCCAACGTCAAGTATCTTTTCCTTAGACCATGAGATCGTGTAACTCCCGGACACCGTAGGAGTGCTTTGGGTGTACCAAACGTCCACAACAATCGGGTGACTATAAAGGTATGCTACGGGTATCTCCGAAAGTGTCATTGGGTTGACACGGATCGAGGCTGGATTTGTCACTCCGTATGACGGAGAGGTATCTCTGGGCCCACTCGGTAATGCATCATCATAATGAGCCCAAAGTGACCAAGTGTCCGTCACGGGATCATGCATTACGGATGAGTAAAGTGACTTGCGGTAACGAGATTGAACGAGGTATTGGGATACCGACGATCGAATCTCGGGCAAGTAACGTACCGACTGACAAAAGGAATCGTATACGGGGTTGCTTGAATCCTCGACATCGTGGTTCATCCGATGAGATCATCGAGGAGCATGTGGGAGCCAACATGGGAATCCAGATCCCGCTGTTGGTTATTGATCGGAGAGTCGTCTCGGTCATGTCTACGTGTCTCCCGAACCCGTAGGGTCTACACACTTAAGGTTCGGTGACGCTAGGGTTATTAGGAAGACTTGCATGTGATTACCGAATGTTGTTCGGAGTCCCGGCTAAGATCCCGGACGTCACGAGGAGTTCCGGAATGGTCCGGAGGTGAAGATTTATATATGGGAAGTTGTCATACGGTCACCGGAAAGGTTCAGGGGCATATCGGTATTGTCTGGGGGCCACCGGAGGGGTTAGGGGTCCACCGAGGGGCCACCTCTCGGAGGGCCTCATGGGCGTGGTGGGCAGGGAACCAGCCTGGAGGGCTGGGCGATCCCCCTTGGGCCCATGCGCCTAGGGTTGGGGCAAACCCTAGTGGGGCGCCCCTTGCTTGGGGGCAAGCCCTCCCTTGGCCGCCCCCCTCTAGATCTCATCTAGAGGGGCCGCCCCTCCCCTTCCCTATAAATAGATGGGCGAGGGAGGCTGCACACAACATCCAAGGCGCAGCCCTTCCCCTCCCCAACACCTCTCCTCCTCCGTTAAGAGCTTGGTGAAGCCCTGCCGGAGTACTGCCTCTCCACCACCACCACGCCGTCGTGCTGCTGCTGGAGCTTTCTTCCTCAACCTCTCCCTCCACCTTGCTGGATCAAGGCGCGGGAGACGTCTCCGCTCCGTACGTGTGTTGAACGCGGAGGTGCTGTCTGTTCAGCACTAGGATCATCGGTGATTTGGATCACGTCGAGTACGACTCCTTCAACCCCATTCTCTTGAACGCTTCCGCTCGCGATCTACAAGGGTATGTAGATGCACTCCTCTCTCTCGTTGCTAGATGAACTCATAGATAGATCTTGGTGAAACCGTAGAATTTTTTTATTTTCTGCAACGTTCCCCAACAGTGGTATCAGAGCTAGGTCTATGCGTAGTTCTCTATTGCACGAGTAGAACACAAATCTGTTGTGGGCGTAGATGTTGTCAACTTTCTTGCCATTACTAGTCTTATTTTGCTTCAGCGGTATTGTGGGATGAAGCGGCCCGGACCGACCTTACACGTACGTTTACGTGAGACAGGTTCCACCGACTGACATGCACTAGTTGCATAAGGTGGCTAGCGGGTGTCTGTCTCTCCCACTTTAGTTGGAGCGGATTCGATGAAAAGGGTCCTTATGAAGGGTAAATAGAAGTTGACAAATCACGTTGTGGTTTTTTCATAGGTAAGAAAACGTTCTTGCTAGAACCCTATTGCAGCCACGTAAAAGATGCAACAACAATTAGAGGACGTCTAACTTGTTTTTGTAGCAATTGTCTTGTGATGTGATATGGCCAAAAGTTGTGATGAATAATGAATGATATATTGTGATGTATGAGATCATGTTCTTGTAATAGGAATCACGACTTGCATGTCGATGAGTATGACAACCGGCAGGAGCCATAGGAGTTGTCTTAATTATTGTATGACCTGCGTGTCAATGATTTAACGTCATGTAATTACTTTACTTTATTGCTAAACCATTAGCTATAGTAGTAGAAGTAATAGTTGGCGAGCAACTTCATGGAGACACGATGATGGAGATCATGGTGTCATGCCGGTGACGAAGATGATCATGGAGCCCCGAAGATGGAGATCAAAGGAGCTATATGATATTGGCCATATCATGTCACTACTATATAATTGCATGTGATGTTTATTATGTTTATGCATCTTGTTTACTTAGAACGGCGGTAGTAAATAAGATGATCCTCATAATAATTTCAAGAAAGTGTTCCCCTAACTGTGCGCCGCTGCTAAAGTTCGTTGTTTCGAAGCACCACGTGATGATCGGGTGTGATAGATTCCCACGCTCACATACAACGAGTGTAAGACAGTTTTACACATGCAAAACACTTAGGTTAACTTGACGAGCCTAGCATGTACAGACATGGCCTCGAACACAGAGACCGAAAGGTCGAACATGAGTCGTATGGAAGATACGATCAACATAGAGATGTTCACCGATGATGACTAGTCCGTCTCACGTGATGATCGGACACGGCCTAGTCGACTCGGATCATGTAACACTTAGATGACTAGAGGGATGTCAAATCTGAGTGGGAGTTCATTAAATAATTTGATTATATGAACTTAATTATCATGAACTTAGTCTAAAATCTTTGCAAAAAATTCTTGTAGATCAAATGGCCAACGCTCATGTCAACATGAACTTCAACGCGTTCCTAGAGAAAACCAAGCTGAAAGATGATGGCAGCAACTATACGGACTGGGTCCGGAACCTGAGGATCATCCTCATAGCTGCCAAGAAAGCATATGTCCTAGAAGGACTGCTAGGTGAAGCACCCATCCTAGAGAACCAAGACGTTATGAACGCTTGGCAGTCACGTGCTGATGATTACTCCCTCGTTCAGTGCGGCATGCTTTACAGCTTAGAACCGGGGCTCCAAAAGTGTTTTGAGCAACACGGAGCATATGAGATGTTCGAGGAGCTGAAAATGGTTTTCCAAGCTCATGCCCGGTCGAGATATGAAGTCTCCAACAAGTTCTATAGTTTTAAGATGGAGGAAAATAGTTACATCAAGGAGCACATACTCAAAATGTCCGGGTTGCACAAGCGCTGACCCAATTGAACATTAACCTCCCGGACGAGGCGGTCATTGACAGAATCCTTGATCGCTCCCACCGAGCTACAAGAGCTTTGTGATGAACTACAATATGCAGGGATGGTGAAAACTATTCTGAAGTATTTTCAATGCTGAAGTCAGCAGAGGTAGAAATCAAGAAGGAACATCAAGTGTTGATGGTCAATAAAACCACTAAGTTCAAGAAGGGTAAGGGTAAGAAGAACTTCAATAAGGACGGCAAGGATGTTGCGCGCCCGATAAGCCGCTTGCCGGAAGAAGTCAAAGAATGGACCCAAGCACGAGACAGAGTGCTTTTATTGCAAAGGAAGGGTCTTCGGAAGCGGAACTGCCCCAAATACTTAGCGGACAAGAAGGCCGGCAACACTAAAGGTATATGTGATATACATGTAATTGATGTGTATCTTACCAGTACTCGTAGTAACTCCTGGGTATTTGATACCGGTTCCGTTGCTCATATTTGTAACTCACAGCAGGAGCTGCAGAATAAGCGGAGACTGGCGAAGGACGAGGTGACGATGCGCGTCGGGAATGGTTCCAAGGTCGATGTGATCGCCGTCGGCACGCTACCTCTACATTTACCCACGGGATTAGTTTTAAACCTCAATAATTGTTATTTAGTGCCAAGTTTGAGCATGAACATTGTATCAGGATCTCGTTTAATATGAGATGGCTACTCATTTAAATCCGAGAATAATGGTTGTTCTATTTATATGAGAGATATGTTTTATGGTCATGCCCCGATGGTCAATGGTTTATTCTTAATGAATCTCGAACGTAATGTTACACATATTCATAGTGTGAATACCAAAAGATGTAAAGTTCATAACGATAGTCCCACATACTTGTGGCACTGCCGCCTTGGTCACATTGGTGTCAAGCGCATGAAGAAGCTCCATGCTGATGGAATTTTAGAGTCTCTCGATTATGAATCATTTGACACATGCGAACCTTGCCTCATGGGCAAAATGACCAAGACCCCATTCTCCGGAACAGTGGAGCGAGCAACCAACTTATTGGAAATCATACATACTGATGTGTGTGGTCCAATGAGCGTTGAGGCTCGCGGAGGATATCGTTATGTTCTCACTCTCACTGATGACTTAAGTAGATATGTGTATGTCTACTTGACGAAACACAAGTCTGAGACCTTTGAAAAGTTCAAGGAATTTCATAATGAAGTAGAGAATCAACGTGATCGAAAGATAAAATTCTTACGATCAGATCGTGGAGGAGAATATTTAAGTCACGAATTTGGTACGCACTTAAGAAAATGTGGAATCGTTTCACAACTCACACCGCCTGGAACACCTCAGCGTAATCGTGTGTCCGAACGTCGTAATCGCACTCTATTGGATATGGTGCGATCTATGATGTCTCTTACCGATTTACCACTATCATTCTGGGGATACGCTCTAGAGATAGCTACATTCACTTTAAATAGGGCTTCGTCTAAATCCTTTGAGACGACACCATATGAATTATGGTTTGGGAAGAAACCTAAGCTGTCGTTTCTAAAATTTTGGGGATGCGATGCTTATGTCAAGAAACTTCAACCTGAAAAGCTCGAACCCAAGCTGGAAAAATGCGTCTTCATAGGATACCCTAAGGAAACCATTGGGTATACCTTCTACCTTAGATCCGAAGGCAAGATCTTTGTTGCCAAGAACGGATCCTTTACGAAAAGAGTTTCTCTCGAAAGGAGTAAGTGGGAGGAAAGTAGAACTCGATGAAGTACTACCTCTTGAACCGAAAAGTAGTGCAGCTCAGGAAAATGTTCCTGTGGTGCCTACACCGACTGGAGAGGAAATTAATGATGATAATCAAGGTACTTCGGATCAAGTTGCTACTGAACTTCGTAGGTCTACAAGGACACGTTCCACGCCAGAGTGGTATGGCAACCCTGTCCTGGAAATCATGTTGTTAGACAACGGTGAACCTTCGAACTATGAAGAAGCGATGGCGGGCCCAGATTCCAACAAATGGATTGAAGCCATGCAATTCGAGATAGAATCCATGTATGAAAACAAAGAATGGACTTTGACAGACTTGCCCGATGATCGGCGAGCGATAGAAAACAAATGGATCTTTAAGAAGAAGACGGACGCGGATGGTAATATTACCATCTATAAAGCTCGACTTGTCGCTAAGGGTTATCGGCAAGTTCAAGGGGTTGACTACGATGAGACTTTCTCTCCCTAGCGAAGCTAAAGTCCGTCTGAATCATGTTAGCAATTGCCGCATACTATGATTATGAGATATGGCAGATGGACGTCAAAACGGCATTCCTTAACGGCTATCTTAAGGAAGAACTGTATATGATGCAGCCGGAAGTTTTTGTCGACCCAAAGAATGCTAACAAGGTGTGCAAGCTCCAGCGATCCATTTATGGGCTGGTGCAAGCATCTCGGAGATGGAACATTCGCTTTGATGAGATCATCAAAGCGTTTGGGTTTATGCAGACTTATGGACAAGCCTGCGTTTACAAGAAAGTGAGTGGGAGCTCTGTAGCATTTCTCATACTATATGTAGATGACATACTTCTGATGGGAAATGATATAGAACTTTTAGACAACATTAAGGCCTACTTGAATAAGTGTTTTTCAATGAAGGACCTTGGAGAAGCTGCTTACATATTAGGCATCAAGATCTTTAGGGATAGATCGAGACGCCTCATAGGTCTTTCACAAAGCACATACCTTGATAAGATATTGAAGAAGTTCAATATGGATCAGTCCAAGAAAGGGTTCTTGCCTGTATTACAAGGTGTGAGATTGAGCTCGGCTCAATGCCCGACCACGGCAGAAGATAAAGAAGAGATGAGTGTAATCCCCTATGCCTCAGCCATAGGATCTATTATGTATGCCATGCTGTGTACCAGACCTGATGTAAACCTTGCCGTAAGTTTGGTAGGAAGGTACCAATGTAATCCCGGCAAGGAACACTGGACAGCGGTGAAGAATATCCTGAAGTACCTGAAAAGGACTAAGGATATGTTTCTCGTTTATGGAGGTGACGAAGAGCGCGTCGTAAAGGGTTACGTCGATGCTAGCTTCGACACAGATCTGGATGACTCTAAGTCACAAACCGGATACGTGTATATGTTGAATCGTGGAGCACTCAGCTGGTGCAGTTGCAAGCAGAGCGTCGTGGCGGGATCTACATGTGAAGCGGAGTACATGGCAGCCTCGGAGGCAGCGCATGAAGCAATATGGATGAAGGAGTTCATCACCGACCTAGGAGTCATACCCAATGCGTCGGGGCCAATCACTCTCTTCTGACAACACTGGAGCTATTGCCCTTGCCAAGGAGCCAGGTTTCACAAGAAGATCAGCACATCAAGCATCGTTTCAACTCCATCCGTGAAAATGTTCAAGATGGAGACATAGATATTTGCAAAGTACATATGGATCTGAATGTCGCTGATCCGTTGACTAAACCTCTTCATGAGCAAAACATGATCAACACGAACTCTATGGGTGTTCGATTCATCACAATGTAACTGGATTATTGACTCTAGTGCAAGTGGGAGACTGTTGGAAATATGCCCTAGAGGCAATAATAAAAGGATTATTATTATATTTCCTTGTTCATGATAATTGTCTTTTATTCATGCTATAATTGTATTATCCGGAAATCGTAATACACGTGTGAATACATAGACCACAACATGTCCCTAGTGAGCCTCTAGTTGACTAGCTCGTTGATCAACAGATAGTCATGGTTTCCTGACTATGGACATTGGATGTCATTGATAACGGGATCACATCATTAGGAGAATGATGTGATGGACAAGACCCAATCCTAAGCATAGCACAAGATCGTGTAGTTCGTTTTGCTAGAGCTTTTCCAATGTCAAGTATCTTTTCCTTAGACCATGAGATCGTGTAACTCCCGGACACCGTAGGAGTGCTTTGGGTGTACCCAACATCACAACGTAACTGGGTAACTATAAAGGTATACTACGGGTATCTCCGAAAGTGTTTGTTGGGTTGACACGGATCGAGACTGGGATTTGTCACTCCGTATGACGGAGAGGTATCTCTGGGCCCACTCGGTAATGCATCATCATAATGAGCTCAAAGTGACCAAGTGTGCCGTCACGGGATCATGCATTATGGTACGAGTAAAGTGACTTGCGTAACGAGATTGAGCGAGGTATTGGGATACCGACGATCGAGTCTCGGGCAAGTAACGTATCGATCGACAAAGGGAATCGTATACGGGTTGCTTGAATCCTCGACATCGTGGTTCATCCGATGAGATCATCGAGGAGCATGTAGGAGCCAACATGGGAATCCAGATCCGCTATTGGTTATTGACCGGAGAGTCGTCTTGGTCATGTCTCGTGTCTCCCGAACCCGTAGGGTCTACACACTTAAGGTTCGGTGGCGCTAGGGTTATTAGGAAGACTTGTATGTGATTACGAATGTTGTTGAAGTCCGGATAAGATCCCGGATGTCATGAGGAGTTAGGAATGGTCCGGAGGTGAAGATTTATATATGGGAAGTTGTCATACGGTCATCGGAAAGGTTCGGGGCATATCGGTATTGTACAGGGGCCACGGAGGGGTTCCGGGTCCACCGGAGGGGCCACCTCTCTCGGAGGGCCTCATGGGCCGTGAGTGGGCAGGGAACCAGCCCCTGGAGGGCTGGGCGCATCCCCCCTTGGGCCCATGCGCCTAGGGTTGGGGGGGAACCCCTAGTGGGGCGCCCCCCTTGCTTGGGGGGCAAGCCCCCTCCCCTTGGCTGCCCCCCCCCCCTCTAGATCTCATCTAGAGGGGGCCGGCCCCCTTCCCCCTAACCCTATAAATAGAGGGGCAAGGGGAGGGATGCACACAACATCCAAGGCGCAGCCCCTCCCCTCCCCAACACCTCTCCTCCTCCGTTAAGAGCTTGGCGAAGCCCTGCCGGAGTACTGCCTCTCCACCACCACCACGCCGTCGTGCTGCTGCTGGAGATTTCTTCCTCAACCTCTCCCTCCACCTTGCTGGATCAAGGCGCAGGAGACGTCTCCGCTCTGTACGTGTGTTGAACGCGGAGGTGCTATTCGTTCAGCACTAGGATCATCGGTGATTTGGATCACGTCGAGTACGACTCCTTCAACCCCGTTCTCTTGAACCCGCTGGCTATCTACAAGGGTATGTAGATGCTCTCCTCTCCCTCGTTGCTAGATGAACTCATAGATAGATCTTGGTGAAACCGTAGAAAAATTTTATTTTCTGCAACGTTCCCCAACAAGATCGCGCCCGAGGCGTGAGGGACATGGAGGCCGACGTGATCAGTATGAGGACCGATTCGATCGTGATGATTGACGTCGAGTGCCCACTCCTCCCCCAAGGGGTGGGTCATATGCACCTCGGCAGCAAGATAACAGACGCCATCACAGTGTTGGGCGGAGGATTCCAGTCGACCCCAGGGAACCAGGCTTTGATGCGAGATCTGTCATCGTTCAAGGTCTGGTCGACAGGAACAGAGCTAACCGTGAAGGTCATGACAGAAATGCACCCATCAGCGGCAGAGTACACGTCTCAGGACCAGAGTGTTTTAGCAGAGCCATCAGAGCCGCGGTGATTCCTCCCAACTTCAGGTTGGCGGTGAGTCGATAAGTTCACGGCGAGTCTAAGCGGATACTTGGCTTGAGGACTACCGAGTGGCTGTTCAGATCGGCGGCGGCAACTATGAAGTGGCCATGAAACACCTGCCACTTATGTTGGAGGGATCGGCCAGAGCATGGCTGAATCAGTTAGCACCCAGCAGCATTTACACTTGGGAAGATCTTGCCCGAGTGTTTGTCAGAAATTTGAAGGAACTTGCAAGCGACCAGCGGGGTTGTGAGTTGCGATCGTGTGTGCGAAGTCGAATGAAACTACGAGGATTATATCCAGAGATGGATCACTTTGCACCACACAAGAGAGAATGTATCGAACATCAGGCGATCTGTGCCTTCAAGGAAGGAGTCAAGAATGAGAGTTGAGTCTGAAATTGGTCGGACAGAGACATGACCACGACTCAATGATGGAGATTGCCACCAAGCACGCCAATGGTGAAGAAGAGGATCGGCTCCGGAGTGGCAAGTACAAGTCAGCTGCTAATGAAACCGGTGGAGGGAACTCTAGTCGGAAAGAAAAGCGGAAAGCCGAGCCAGCTGCCCCTGGAGAAGCCTTGGCCGTGACTCCAGGAAAGTTCAAGGGGAAACCCAAGGGACCTTGGAACCCCAAGAAAGTGAAAGACTAAGATGGAAATGATGTGTTGGACTTGCCATGTCACATTCACACGAAGAAAGATGAAGAGGGTAAACTCATTTACCCAAAGCATACCACTCGACAGTGTCGGCTCTTGATTCAGCAGTTCCAGGGGAAGCAGCTCAAGGACAAGGAGAAGGAGTCAGACAAAGTTGAGGACAAGGAAAATAGTGAAGGTGGATACCCCCAGGTCTATTCCACTCTGATGATTTTTGCTGATGTTGAAAGCAAAAGTCGATTGAAAGTTATCAACCGCGAAGTGAATATGGTCGCTCCGGCGACACCTACTTACCTGAAATGGTCGCAGACCGCCATCATGTTCGACCAGTCTGATCATCCAACACACATAGCCACCCCTGGGAGGCAAGCGTTGGTGGTCGACCCAGTCGTCGAAGGCACTCGACTAACTAAGGTCTTGATGGATGGAGGCAGTGTCCTGAACATTTTGTATGCAGAGACGTTGAAAGGGATGGGCTTTCTGATGTCCAGACTCAGCACCAGCAACATGAGCTTCCATGGAGTCATTCCTGGAAAGAAGGCTGACTCACTCGGCCAAATTGCTCTCGATGTGGTTTTTGGTGACTACAAGAATTTTCGTAAGGAAAAGTTGACCTTTGAGGTCGTGAATTTCCAGAGCGCTTATCACGCTATCTTGGGAAGGCCAGCATATGCACGTTTCATGGCTCGACCATGTTATGTGTACCTCAAGCTGAACATGCCAGGTCCCAAAGGTGTGATCACTGTCACTAGCAATCGGAAAAAGGCAGAAGAGTGTTTCCAAAAAGGCTCTAAGATCGTTGATGCTCAGATGGAAGTGGTCGAGCTGCAAGAGTACCAGAAAACTACAGACCCGAGTGATTTGTTGCGAGCCAAGAAGCCCGCCATGAGTCAAGCATTTCATCGTCCGGGAGGCGAAACCGATTCATATTCATCCGACTGATCCCAATGTTGCTTCGACTCACATCTCAACAACACTCGACTCCAAATAGGAAGAAGCGCTCATCCGGTTCCTCCGTGAGCTGGGACATCTTTGCATGGAAGCTGCGACATGCCGGGTGTTCCTAGGGGCTGGCTGAGCATCGTCACGAGTCGACTCAAAAGTTAAACCTGTCAAAGAACATCTTCGACGGTCCGCCGTCCAAAAGAGAAAGGACATTGGCGAGGAGGTGGCTCGGCTCTTAGCAGCAGAGTTTATCCGAGAGATTTACCACTCCGAGTGGCTCGCCAATGTTGTCATGGTCCCTAAGAAGGACAATTCACTGCGCATGTGCATCAACTTCAAACATATCAATCGGGCCTGCCCGAAAGATCATTTTCCTCTCCCCCGCATCGACCAAATAGTCGACTCGACTGCGGGATGTGAGCGGTTGTCTTTCTTAGACGCATATTCCGGGTACCATCAGATCCGTCTGTATGGACCCGACGAGATCAAAACAGCTTTCATCACTCCATTCGGGTGCTTCTGTTATGTCACCATGCCATTCGGCCTCAAGAATGCCGGAGCCACGTTCATGAGGATGATTCAGAAGTGTTTACTCACTCAAATCAGTCGGAATGTGGAAGCATACATGGATGACATTGTGGTCAAGGCACGGAAAGGTTCCGAACTGTTGACTGACCTTGCTGAAACATTTGACAATCTCAGGAGGTATGATATCAAGCTTAATCCATCAAAGTGCACATTCGGAGTTCCTGGCGGAAAGTTACTCGGTTTTCTCGTTTCTGAACGAGGAATCGACGCTAACCCAGAAAAAGTTGGCACTATACTCCGAATGAAACGCCTTGTGCGTGTGCACGATGTCCAGAAGCTTACTGGATGCTTGGCCACTTTAAGTCGATTCATCTCTTGCCTCGGTGAAAAGGCATTGCCTCTTTACCGACTGATGAAGAAGTCAGACAAGTTCGAGTGGACTCGTGAAGCTGATGCAGCGTTTGCAGAGCTCAAAGCGCTGCTCTCCACCCAGCCGGTGCTTGCTGCCCCAATCAGCAAGGAGTCGTTGCTGCTTCACATTGCAGCCACAGGACAAGTCGTCAGTATAGTACTTACGGTCGAGCGGGAAGAGGAAGGAAAGGCCTTCAAAGTTCACTGCCCAATATATTATCTTTCTGAAGTATTAACCCCGTCAAAGCAAAGATACCCTCATTATCGTAAGCTTGTGTATGGGATTTATATGACCGAAGAAGGTTGCTCATTACTTCTCGATCATTCCATTACGATCGTCAGCGACGCCCATTATCGAGAGGTTCGCACAACAGAGATGCAACTGGTCGAGTGGCGAAATGGGCGATTGAACTCTTCCCTTGATATCAAGTTTGAGGCAAAAAAGCCATCAAGTCCCAAGCAATAGCAGATTTCATCGCCGAGTGGATTGAACAACGATTACCGACTCAAGTTCACTCGAACCTTTGGACTATGTTCTTTGATGGTTCCAAGATGCTGAATGGTTCCGGTGCTGGGGTAGTATTGGTTTCCCCCCCGAGGAGATAAGCTCAGATATGTGCTCCAGATTCACTTTGATTCTTCCAACAATGAAGCAAAACACGAAGCACTGTTGTATGGGTTTCGTATGGCCATTTCACTCGACGTCCGTCGCCTCATGGTTTATGGCGACTGAGATCTAGTGGTTAATCAAGGGATGAAGGAGTGGGACGTCAGAAGTCCAGCCATGACTGGTTCTTGTAATGCAGATGAGGAAGCTAGAGAAGAAGTTTGAGGGTTAGAGCTTCATCATATACCCGGTGAAAAATCAAGCTGCTGATGATTTGGCGAAAATAGGGTCCAAGAGGGAAGCCATTCCCAGTGATGTGTTTTTGGAGCACATCCGCACACCGTCGATTCAAGAGGATCCTTTCACTAAAGAAGTTCCACAGCCAAAAAGTGCCACTGATCCGACTGAAGTTGAGGTCCCAGCAGTGGTCGACCTGATCATGGAAGTCGTGGTCATCACTCCCGACTGGACGATACCGTACATCGCGTATATCCCGAGGAAAGAGCTCCCGAAGAACGAAGAAGAGGCTCGACGGATCGTCCCGATCCAAGGCCTTTCTTGTGATCAAGGGACGATTATTCGAGAAAGCGTGGTCGAGTCAGCCGAAGTGCATAACGCCGAAGAAGGTCAGATAATTCTTGATGATATCCACTCGGGAACCTGTGGTCACCATGCGTCCTCTCGGACCATCGTGGCTAAAGCATACCGAGCGGGATTTTACTGGCCAAAAGCAAATGAAATGGCAAAGGAAATAGTCGACAAGTGTGAAGGATGTCAGTTCTACTCCAATATGTCACACAAACCCGCCTCAGCATTGAAGACCATTCCACTCGTCTGGCCTTTTGCTGTTTGGGGGTTGGATATGATTGGACCACTGAGGACTGGCAGGAGCGGTTTCACTCATTTGCTTGTGGCACTCGACAATTTACGAAGTGGATCGAAGCTAAACCTATCAAGAACCTTGATGCGTGCACTGCTATCAGTTTCATCAGAGAGTTGATATTCAGATATGGAGTTCCGCACAGCATCATCACTAACAATGGGTCAAACTTCGATTCCGACAAGTTCAAAGCCTTTTGCGCCTCGCAGGGCATGCGAGTCGACTATGCTTCAGTTGCTCACCCCCAGTCGAATGGACAAGCATAACGAGCAAATGGTCTAATTCTCAAAGGACTGAAACCTCGACTAATGCGTGATCTCAAGCATGCAGCAGGAGCGTGGGTCGACGAACTTCCGTCGGTCCTTTGGGGATTAAGGACCACTCCTAATCGGTCGACTGGAAGAACTCCATTCTTTATGGTCTATGGAGCTGAAGCAGTTCTGCCGAGTGACCTGCTTCACAATGCGCCCCGAGTCAAACTCTACTCTGAAGCTGAAGCGGAGCAAGCCCGGCAAGACGCAATCGACCTCCTTGAAGAGGAGAGAGAGATGGCCCTGATTCGCTCGACCATCTATCAGCAGGACTTGCGTCGATTCCTTGCCAAAAATGTGAAGAGCCGAGCCTTTCAAGAAGGGGACTTGGTCCTCCGAGTGGATCAACAGAAACCACACAAGCTCGCTCCCACTTGGGAAGGTCCCTTCATTGTCACCAGGGTTCTCCACAATGGAGCTTACCATCTTTACAACGTCGAACGCCAGATCGATGAGCCTCGAGCCTGGAATGCGGAGCTGCTCCGCCCCTTTTACACTTAAGAGCTCACTCGGGTGAGATGTAATAAAAGTACCTCTGTAGTTTGTTTATCAAAGACAAGAATGTTATAATTTTCCCAGTGATTGTTATTAATTTTCGTTTACATAAGAAATTTCCCCCAGTGGGTAGCTTAGCCGTGAACCTGTTTCGCCTAAGTTTGTAAAAAAATCCCTGCCGAGTGGAGAGCCAGCCTCCCACTCGGGGGCTTAGCTGCGAATCCGTTTCGCCTAAGTATCTGAAAATCCTACCGAGTGAGGAGCCAGCCTCCCACTCGGGGGCTTAGCTGCAGTCCAAGTACTCGCCTAAGTTTGAAAATCCTACCGAGTGAGGAGCCAGCCTCCCACTCGGGGGCTTAGCTGCAGTCAAGTACTCGCCTAAGTATCTGAAAATCTCACGAGTGAGGAGCCAGCCTCCCACTCGGGGCTTAGCTGCAGTCAAGTACTCGCCTAAGTTTGAAAATCCTACCGAGTGAGGAGCCAACCTCCCACTCGGGGGCTTAGCTGCAGTCCAAGTACTCGCCTAAGTTTGAAAATCCTACCAAGTGAGGAAACAGCCTCCCACTCGGGGGCTTAGCTGCAGTCCAAGTACTCGCCTAAGTATTTAATACAATGTGCACTTTGCAAGGGCGATGAGGTGCAGGTCATTGTTGCCTTCCCTTGAGCTACGACACAAAAATCCTCCTTGGAGGCTTAGCTGCAGTCCACTACTTGCCTAAGTTTGAAAAATCCTACTGAGTGGAGAGAAAATCTCCCACTCGGGGGCTTAGCTGCAGTCCAGTACTTGCCTAAGTTTTAAATATCCTACCGAGTGGAGAGCAAACCTCCCACTCGGGGGCTTAGCAGATCTAGTACTCGCCTAAGTTTGAAAAATCCCACCGATGGAGAGCAAACCTCCCACTGGGGCTTAGCTGCAGTCCAATGCTCGCCTAAGTTTGAAAAATCCTACGAGTGGAGAGCAAACCTCCCACTCGGGGGTTAGCTGCAGTCGAAGCTAGCCTAAGTTTGAAAAATCCTATCAGTGGAGAGCAAACCTCCCACTCGGGGCTTAAGCTGCAGTCCAAGACTCGCCTAAGATTGAAAAATCCTACCGAGTGGAGAGCAAACCTCCCACTCGGGGGCTTAGCTGCAGTCCAGTACTCGCCTAAGTAAGAAATCCATCCCGATACGCAAGGACGACGAGGTGCAGGTCGATTGTTACCTTTTCCTTCGGAGTTGTGCCACAAGTACAACATGCGCTCCATCCCGATCCGCGAGGACGACGAGGTGCAGGTCGACTGCTGCCTTCTCCTTTGGAGCTGCGCCACAAGTACAACGTGCGCTCCATCCCGATCCGCAAGGACGACGAGGTGCAGGTCGACTGCTGCCTTCTCCTTCGGAGCTGCGCCACAAGTACAACGTGCGCTCCATCCCGATCCGCAAGGACGACGAGGTACAGGTCGACTGTTTCCTTCTCCTGCGCCTACAAGAACAATGAAGTGTAGGTCGACTGGATCCACCTCAGAGCTGCATCTCAAGCATTGAAGCATAATCCGAGTGAAGAGCAAAGTTTGCTCGAAGGCAAACAAAAGCATATTTCGACGATAAGTAAAGTTCGGATAACATCCTAAGGATGCGAAGTACCCAGCCTCAAGCACATTAAAGTTTATCGGTTATAGGATCACTCGGCATTCGAGGCAAATTTAAGACGAATCATAGAAGTTTTTACTCCTCGGTGGAGGGCTGGAAGGCGCGACGAACTGGTCCAGTCTATCCATCAGCGATTGGTGGCAGCACCAATGAAGGTCTCCATGAAAGATCGGAGTCGTACTTCTTGGTATTGGCAACTTTGATGGGCGTAACCTTTCTTCTCGCGCCTCCTTGCAATGAAGCGCGACCAGGGATAGAGCGACATCGGCACCACATCCGCGTAAGACTTTTTCCATTCCCGCACTCGACTTGGCGTCATTGATCGAGTCATTAAAGACTCGAGGTCATTTTGAAGTGTTTCGCCGGCAGTGTTGAGTCGATCCGCGACACCGCAACCTTTAGTCGGCGGTATTCCACCACACACAAGAACACGAGACTCGGTCGAACACGTTCATGGAAGCTTCATCCTTCACGGGGGAGTTAATGGGGTCCAGACTTGTCTCCACTCGACTAGTGTCCACCTCGAAGTTCTGACAGAATTCTGCAGACATGACTCGAGTTCAAGCTAATGGTTCTATGATGAGTCGATGATAACAAGTCAGTCGGATAAGAGGAATTACCTTCAAGCATGAGGAATAGCTTCTTGGCGAGTCCTCCCAGATAAGCCTCTAGATCATTCCTCTTCCCCACCAGTTCGCCAGCCTTGTCGCTCAGAGCTATCTTGTCGTTCTTCAGTCGGCTAACCTCCTTGTTGGCCGCGTCAAGAGCAGCTTTCAGATTGGTGTTCTCTTCTTCAAGTTTTCCGACTGAAGACAGCTTCTCTTTCGCGAGCTTGGTCTTGTTCAAAGCCGTTTGTTGTGCCTTGGCAAGGTCATGATCCTTCTTCTTCAGAGCCTCCTCCATTTTGTCTGCAAAATAACAGTGTGGTCAGAATTAGGAAGAGACAGAAAAACAAAAACAGTCGTCAAGATCTCACCAGCCATACCTTTTGCTTCGTCTCTGCATACGCAAGTTCTCACTGCAAGCTTCAAGTCAAGGTTGAGTTGGATCTGTTTGTTCTCCAATTCAGTGTATCGAGCCACAAGCTCGCAAGATTTCTGCAAAGAATTAGTCGACAGACGTCACATATGGGTTACTTCCGAGTGACCAAGAAAAATCATTTCGTTTCTAAGACTACAGACGAATCAAAATATTCGACAGTAGTCTCGGGGACTACACCCAGTGGGTGCACTTAGCGTGCCCCCACTGATCCTACCAACTCGGTTTGATCAGTCGACCGAAAGAGACAAAAAAAGATAAAGGAGTTCTTCAGACTACGATCGACCGCCAACATCCACCATAGTCTCGGGGACTACACCGGTGGGTGCACTCAGCGTGCCCCACGGTTTCAAGATTCCACTCGACATGGTCCGACCGGACCGAGTGAAGAAGTTATCAAAGAGATACAAAGTATAAAGACTACGGTCGATCGCGGCGATCCACCATAGTCTCGGGACTACACCGGTGGGTGCACTCAGCGTGCCCCACCAGTCCGAAAATTCACTCGACACACCCGGTGGGTGTCTGATCTGAAGATATTGAGAAAGAAGAGTTTTCAGGTAGCATATCCTAAAAGAACAAGTGGTGATCAACTAACCTGGGCGTTTCTCGAAGAGCTGAGCGGCATCATAGGCCGCTTGGCTGGCTTCCCGGACCACCATCATCGCTCCATCATGAGCCCCGCTTGCGTATAGCCTCCTTAGCAGCACCACTTGGTCCTCCGGGGCGTGGTGCGTGGCGAAAAGGGAAGGCGGATCAGCAATCGGCGATGAAGGCGGATACTCGTCGGCCGCACAGCGAAGACACAGAAGTCCGAGTGGTGTTGCCACCCTCATGAACCAGCGCCTCAGCATCGATGCAACTGGCGATCTTGCCGGCAGGTGCCTTCTTAGTTCTCCTCCGCCTCAGCGGTGCCTCATCATCATCATCGGGGAGATCAATGACATGAGGAGGGACTACAGAAAAATTCAAAGTTAAAACAGAACTCCAATCGACCAAAAGCAAAATTGCAGCGATCATACCAAGGTTAGAGTAACAACATCTTCCATCTCCGGTCTTCGTTCTGACCGAGGTCTCGGAGGTGGCGATGCTGCTGATTTCAGAAATCAGTTGATCAGTCAACAAGTCGACCAAAAGTATGTTCGCGCTAAACAAAAAGCTCAAGTTCTGCTGTACCTAGAAATAGTGGGGATAGCCATCTTCATCTTGGGCAAAACCTTTGTCGGCTTCGACGGCGTCATCCGGGTTGCTTGGCGCTTTTTCGATCGGCGCCGGAGAGGTCGTCGAGGGCGTTTAAATCGACCGCACACTAAGCGTGATAGCCTTGCCGCGCTCGACCGCAGGGTCATGGGTGAGCTTGGACTGCCTTTCCATGCGAGGAGGGTCGACTTCTTCCTCCTCTTCCTACTCCTCCTCTTCGTCGGAACTGTCGTCATCTTCGTCTCCCCCACCGTCAGACTGCCATTCCTCCTGGCATTCACCTCCGCTCCCTTCCTCCTCCTCAACTGGTTCTTGCGCCCCGTTGGGCATCGAGTACATCTCAGTGGTGACCTGGAAGAAGACAAACAAGATGAAAGTCAGTCGACCGATTTAAGCAAACAAGTTGGAGTAAGCGAGTCGTGGTCGAGATACGAGATTGAACCTTGTCCGCTCAGACGATTGGTCAGTGGAGGATCCTCCTGGCTCCTCGGGGTTATCTTTGTTCCCGTGATGGCGGTCATCCATCTCTCCGATGTGGCATCCTCGACCTCCTCCGGGTGGACCCAGTGGTGTCTTCGCGCTGAATACGTCCACATCGGATGGTCTCGATCTTGAAGTGGCTGGATGTCTTTGTCAAAGAAAAACCTCTAGAAGATCCATACCAGTCACCCCGTCACGGATGAGCTGGACTACGCTCGACCAAAACCTTGACCTGAACCTTCTCTTCGGGACTACCTTGAGAGAGGACGGCTTGCTCACTCGATCCATGGAGAAAGGAGGAGTCGGTGATCGCCACAGCGTCGGCTGGTCTTGGCGATAGAACCAGGTCGACTGCCACCCTCGAACCGACTCAGGAAGAATCATGGCTGGAAAAGAACTCTTACCCCTCATTTGGACCCCGAGACCCCCACACATCTGAATCACTTGGGTTCTCTCGTCACTCGGATTGTCCTTTTTCACCGTCTGGGAGCGACAGGTGAAAATGTGTTTGAAGAGGCCCCAATGCGGCCGACAACCCAAAAAATTCTCACACAAAGACACGAAAGCGGTGAGATACACGATAGAGTTGGGTGTGAAGTGGTGGAGTTGTGCCCCAAAAAAGTTCAGAAATCCTCGAAAGAAAGGGTGGGGCGGCAAAGAAAACCCGCGGTCGACGTGAGTGGCTAAGAGGACGCACTCACCCTCCTGAGGCTGCGGCTGCCACTCCATCCCCGGAAGCCTCGCTGATCCATGAGGGATCAGTCCCTCATTGGCCAGGTCGTCAAGATCTTTTTGGCGGATGGTCGAGCGAATCCAGTCGCCCTGGATCCAGCCCTGCGACAAACCGGCCCGCGACGAGTATCCGCCCCGACTGGTCGCCCCCCCCCCCCTTCGCCTTCGCCGTTGCCTTCTTCACCCGTTCCAAAGCCGCCGTCTTTTCTTTCACCATTGTCACCGCCGGAACACGCGTGGAGCAGCGGTTTGGAGGTGGAGGCAGGCGCGGCGGATGAATCTGAGGAAGAAAGGAGGAAAGGGGAACGCACTGTTCAAAAAAAAACCCGGTCCTGGGCCTTATATGAGGTTGCTTCCGAGTGACTGACCGGTAGGCCCAGGCGATCCTGTCAAATCCCGCAAAAGTCGCCCGCGCGATACATGGCGAAAAAGGTGGCAGGGAGATCGAGGCATCCTTGCCTTATCCCGTCCGATTGCTGCGGCTCTCTCTCCATCCCGCTCGCTTCCCGAAGATTCAAATCCCGCTAAATCCGCGCGCCGCAAAGCAAATCGTCAGACAAAAGATTTCCTCCGACCTGTCATTCGGAAATCGCCAAGTACAGAAAATGCACTCGACGGATACAAGGAATGGATCAAGGCGACTGAAAAAGAAGTTGATGCGTCACTTAAGTCCATTTGATCCAAGACAAGACACTATTGCAGCACAAGAATGAGTCGGGAGTATGTTCAACTCCTTCCCCACTCAAACCTCGATCCATTCGGGGGCTAATGATGAAGTCATGTACCTAGGGTAGGGTCATGGACCTGTCTAAGACACCCTCCCCAAGGACATTTCTAGAAGAAACTACCTTTCAATCGACTTGGAAGGGTTCCACTCGACCAACTGGAAGACACTCGACCATGAAGCCAACCACTCGACTGCCAGAAGATCTAAAGCCAGTGTGCACACAAACGGTCGATCATTAAGTAGCTTTTATGGTCATCATAGCACTTTATGTGGGAGTTACCGTAACCCCTATCTTAATGTACCTTTAACCTGCATAGCGAGGGCGGAGGAGGGTCAGCGAACTCTATATAAGCCACCCCCCTCCTCAGTGTCAAGGGTTTGCACCTTTGTAACTCATACGCACATAATACAGTCTACCGCCTCCGGGCACCGAGACGTAGGGCTGTTACTTCCTCCGAGAAGGGCCTGAACTCATAAACATCTTGCGTATACAACTACTCCATAGCTAGGATCTTGCCTCTCCATACCTACCCCCCATTCTACTGTCAGACTTAGAACCACGACACTCAACTCAATTATCCCATCTATGACACAGAATTGTATGCTTTAGTGCATGTGTTGCATGTTTGGGAGCATTATCTTAGACCGCATGAGTTTGTCATACATACCGATCATGAGACACTTAAGTACCTTAAAGGTCAAACCAAGTTGAATAAACGACATGCTAAATGGAGTGAATTTATTGAATCTTTCCCCTATGTGATCAAGTACATTAAGGGCAAAGAGAATGTTGTGGCGGATGCCCTTTCCCGCAAATGCATGTTACTTACTCAACTTGAATTGAATGTTGTTGGATTTGATCATATCAAAGATTTGTATGAGCGTGATGTGACTTTTGCTACTCCTTATGCTAACTGTGTGACGCATACTTCTTGGGAACGATACTATGTCAAAGATGGTTATCTTATGAGAGCTAACAAACTATGCATTCCCGAGTCTTCTATTTGTTTGTTACTTTTGCAAGAGGCTCATGGAGGTGGACTCATGGGACACTTTGGACGCGAAAAGACTTTTGCCACGCTCTCCAAGAACTACTTTTGGCCCAAGATGTTTCGCAATGTCTCCCACTTCACCAACCAGTGTTCTACATGTTGCAAAGCTAAATCACAATCTCAATCCCATGGTTTACATATGCCACTACCTATTCCACATCAACGTTGGGAAGATATTAGCATGGATTTTTTGCTTGGATTACCTAGAACTCAAAATGGCAAGGAATTCGTATTTGTTGTTGTGGACCATTTCTCTAAAATGGCTCATTTTATCCCATGCAATAAGATAGACGATGCTTCACATGTTGCCAATCTCTTTTGTAGGGAACTTTTGAGGTTGCACGGTGTGCCAAAGACAATTGTGTCGGATCGAGACGCCAAGTTCTTAAGCTACTTTTGGAAGACGCTATGCGCCAAGCTCGAAATCAAGCTACTCTTCTCCATGGCGTATCATCCTCAAACCGATGGCCAGACGGAAGTCACCAACCGAACGGTTGCAACTCTCCTACGCGTGTTGATAAAGAAGAACATCAAGGAGTGGGAGGAGTGCCTACCCATTGCCGAGTACGCCTACAACCGTGCAAGACACTCTACCACCGGCAAGTCCCCCTTCGAGGTTGTCTACAGCTTCAACCCATTGTCACCGTTGGACATTCTTCCTCTACCGCTTCAAGAACGAGCAAACATGGACGCAAGTGCAAGAGCCACCTACCTCAAGAAGATGCATGAAGAAACACGTTCCACGATCGAGCGCCAAGTACAAAGACTCGCCTCCAAGCTCAACATCAACAAGTCTCCGATGGTGTTCCAACCGGGTGATCAAGTATGGATACATCTCTGCAACGACCGCTTCCCCAAGGAACACAAGTCCAAGCTACTCCCGAGAGCTGACGGACCATTCACGGTGCTAGCACGCTACAAGACAACGCCTACAAGGTCGACATCCCACGTGACAAGTACAATGTAAGCGACATCTTCAACGTCAAAGACTTGGCCAAGTACCATGGTGATGAAGAGCACGATCCGTGGACGGATCTCTCCCAAGGGGGGGTGAGGGAGTCCTGGATTAGGGGGTATCCGGACAGCCGGACTATATACATCATCCGGACTATTGAAGCGTGAAGATACAAGACTCAAGACTCCGTCCCGTGTCCGGATGGGACTCTCCTTTGCGTGGAAGACAAGCTTGGCGATCCGGATATTGTATTTCCTTCCTTGTAACCGACTCCGTGTAAACCCTAGCCCTCTCCGGTGTCTATATAAACCGGAGAGGTTGGTCCTTAGAAGGCCGATCACAATTACAATCATAATCATCATAGGCTAGATCTTAGGGTTTAGCCTCTACGATCTCGTGGTAGATCTACTATTGTACTACTCATATCTTCAATATTAATCAAGCGGGAAGTAGGGTTTTACCTCCATCGAGAGGGCCCGAACCTGGGTAAACATTGTGTCCCTTGCTTCCTGTTACCATCAGCCTAGACGCACAGATCGGGACTCCCTACCCGAGATCCGCCCGTTTTGACACCGACATTGGTGCTTTCATTGAGAGTTCCTCTGTGTCGTCGCTACAAGGCTCGATGGATCCTTCAATCATCGTCAACAACATGGTCCAGGGTCAAACTTTTCTCCCCGGACAGATCTTTGCGTTCGGCGGCTTCGCACTGCGGGCTAATTCGCTTGGCCATCTGGAGCAGATTGACAGCTACGCCCCTGGCCACCAGATCAGGTTCGGAAACCTGAACTACACGGCGGAAATTCACGGAGACTTGATCTTTGACGGATTCGGGCCTATGCCAGGAGCACCGGACAGTCACGACGAGCACGGCTTAGACCTGCTGTCGGACAATGCTCGGGATATCACCTCGAAGCCCGGACCTAAATCCGGAGCAGGCTGCATGGCCTAAGGACGGAGGATGGACCCGCCCGCAGGCCGTACACTCATCGGCGGTGGAGCCGAACGAGCCTCACTTCGAGGAAGCTCAGGACTCGGACCCGGACTCGTGTCCGGTTGTAGGTTCCAGTTCGCACACTTCTGAGCCCGCCGAGTCTTGTTGGGCTCCGGTAATAGAGTTTACCGCTGCGGATATCTTCCAGCACTCTCCCTTTGGCGACATGCTGAACTCATTAAAGTCTCTCTCTCTGTCAGGAGGCTCTTGGCCGAACTATGTCCGACCCGAGTGGAAAGCAGGCGACGAAGGAATTTGTTGCCCACCCACCACCCACTTCATTGCCACGGTTGATGATTTAACTGACGTGCTTGACTTCGACTCCGAAGGCATCGACAGAATGGACAATGATGCAGGAGAAGATTCAGAATCTCTGGGGCACTGGACTGCTACCTCGTCACACGATATATACATGGTGGACACGTCCAAGGAGGACGACGGCGACAATCCGGAAGATAAAACCCCCGGGCAAAAGCCAACACGACGGCGCAGACGCCGCTCAAAGTCTAGCAACAGTAAAAATAGTGACAAGAGCGCCAGAAGGATCGACACCCCAATCAACTCCGAAGGCAACAACGACCATACGGACCCAGCGATGGAGCAGGACGAGCCAGGTCATGCCGAACACAGTTCGGAGCGGACGCCCGATCACAATGATCCCGAGGGACGAGTTCATCAAACTGCCCCAGGACTAGAACAAAGTCCGGATGACGACGCATTCATCATCCCGGAAACACGTGTGGAACGAGATAACCTCCGCAGAAAGCTTATGGCCACTGCAAGAAGTCTAAAGAAGCAGAAGCAACGGCTAAAAGCCGCACAGGAAACGCTCAATCGCAGATGGAATAAAGTGCTAGACACTGAAGAAAGATATGGCGACGATCGCCATACAAAGAGCTATCCAAAACGTAAGGTACTGCCAGAATTCGACGATGAGGCCGTTCCACCAAAGAATAACACGACCAGGAGGCCAGACGTACCGCTTCATAACTGCAACAGAGCGGCTACCGACGCCGCGCACGATTTGTGTGAACACCTGGATAAGAAAGCCGGCGCGGCCAGGTCCATCTACGGATCTAAAGGACACACCCTGGCGAGGGACTATGGTCACCAAAACGATCATACCAACCGAATACCAGTTCGGAATACGCACCGGACACAGCAACAGCCGACGGCATGCCACAACACGTCCAGATACAGAGGGGCTGCCCACCCCCTATGCTTCACCGAAGAAGTACTGGACCATGAATTTCCACAAGGCTTCAAACCCGTGAACATAGAGGCATACGACGGAACGACAGACCCAGGGGTCTGGATTGAGGATTTTATCCTGCATATTCACATGGCTCGTGGGGACGACCTCCACGCCATCAAATACCTTCCCCTCAAGTTGAAGGGACCAGCTCGACACTGGTTGAAAAGCCTCCCCGAAAATTCAATTGGGAGTTGGGAGGAACTCGAGGACGCTTTCGGGGCCAATTTTCAAGGGACTTATGTCCGCCTCCGGATGCGCATTTATTTAAGTCACATAATCCAACAGTCCGGGGAGTCCGCCCGCAAGCTTTGGAACAGATTCCTCACTAAGAAGAATCAAATTGTCGATTGTCCGGATGTCGAAGCCTTAGCAGCATTCAAACACAGCATCCGCGATGAGTGGCTCGCCAGACACCTCGCCAAGAAAAGCCAAGGACAATGGCAGCCTTAACAAGCCTTATGACCCGCTTTTGTGCGGGTGAAGACAGCTGGCTGGCCCGTAAAGGCACCAGCGATCCCAGCACATCCGAAATAAGGGATGGCAACGGGAAGCCACGGCGTAATAAAAACAAACGCCAAAAAAAGGAATAGAGCCCGGACAACACAACGGTAAACGCTGGATTCAGGGGCTCTCGACCCGGTCAGCAAAAGAAGCCACTTAAAGGCAGTAAAGAGGGATCGTCCGGTGCGAGCGAGTTCTCGACAGATCATGGCAAATTCATGGCACCCCGACAAACTCAGGAACCACACGCATGAGTGTGCTGGGTCTTCAAGCAGGCCGGCAAATTAAATGCCGAACACAAGGGAAGGGAAACACCAAGTGAAGACGAGGATGAAACTCGTCAGCCGAACACTGGGGGACAGAAAAAATTCCCACCAGAGGTTAAAACAGTAAACATGATCCACGCGACTCACTCATCCACGAGAAGGCACGAACGCGCGCTCAAAGACGCGTATGCTATAGAGCCCATCGTACCCACACCTAACTACTGGATGGCTTGTCCGATCACCTTCGATCACACGGACCGCCTAACTAGTATTCGGCGTGGAGGATCAGAGGCCTTGGTGCTTGACCCAATAATCGACGGATACCATCTCACCCACGTCCTTATGGACGGCGGCAGTAGTCTCAATTTAATATACCAGGACACTCTCCGCAGAATGGGGATAGACCCATCCAGAATCAGCCAAAGCAACACCACCTTTGAAGGGGTAATACCAGGCGTTGAAGCCTACGGCAGGGGCTCCGTCATACTAGAGGTAACATTCAGCTCCCCAGGCAACTCCAGAAGCGAAGAACTACTCTTCACCATCGCACCCTTCCAAAGCAGCTATCACGCATTGCTTGGAAGAGCAGCCTTCGTCCGCTTCAACGCAATACCACACTATGCCTACCTTACACTCAAGATGCCCGGTCCACGTGGCGTCATCACCGTTAATGGAAACACAGAGCGCTCTTCACGCACAGAGGAACACGCGACGGCTTTAGCGGCCGAACTCTAAGCGGCCTCCGATACCAAAAAGCATGACTGGTCGTCAAGACCACGGACACGGTTAGACGGGTCCGGCAGCCTGGATAAACATGAACTAGGGCGCTGTATATGTAATCCCATAGAGGACACTAGGGGGCTATAAATATTTAACATAGCCCCACACTTGGCTCAACCTTATTGGCAGGCCAACGTCTTACACTTTTACTATCCATCGCATACTTATGTTGTACTCTCCTACACGAGTTTTTCTTTTTTACAGATACAATGCGTGCGATACCCTTCCAGGAAACGGCACAACGGAAACAAAGGCGCAGACGTGCAGCAGGGCCCCGCTCAAAGGTTTCTTTTTAGATTAAGCCCATGTGTAAACCTTTTATATTGCCTCTTGTTGTTCACACATCCCATGGGTACTACACCCACAGAGGATACTGCCGTTATTGGCATTTCGCCACGACAGATTAACGCACGTACCTGGAAATACAGGGTTTATAATGAAAGGGCATTCTTCAGCCCATTTTCTGTTACAAAGTCTGAATACCTTCGGGAGTGTTCAGCGTCACGAGTTTGGCCTTATATGCATCAGCTCCAAATCATGTCTTTGGTCAAATGTTGGGTTTGCCCGGCTCCTGGGTTTGCTGCCTTACGTTCCATTCTTATCGGCTAAGGCGGCCAAAGGAGAACTACTGCGATTGTGCCCTGGTTATTCCGGATGAGCACCTCAGTAGAGAAAGCCAAAAACTGACTGTCATGATATAGCGAGAGACTGTTCAACTGGTCGAAGACTTATCGGAATCTTTAGGATCCCTCCGCATTAACGAAGGACCGTTTCCCGGTCATGTACACCCGCGCCCGTATTCGGATGCACGCAAAAGTACCAGGGGCTACATAGTAGCCCCACCGTTAGACTCCCATGGCTAAGCGAAGGTGTTACAGCTATATAGTCCGGTTGCCTAGTTCGACGTGCGATCACCTCCTTAATGGACCAAGACGTTGGATCAAGTGTGATTATGCATATTTTTCGCGAACACCCCCGCATTGTATGCGTGGGGGCTGAAGCCAACGACTGCTAACTTTTGGATCACATGTGTGTGTGTGTGTCTATATATATATATATATATATATATATATATATATATATATATATATATATATATATATATATATATATATGGAAAATCCATCCTACCACCCGGTGGTAGTTACCCCACATATCTCATATACTACCATGTGCTACTATATATACTGTTTTATTATTTTAAATATATTCATATACTATATCTAAGATATTTCAAAGCAAGTTACATGAAAAATTGCATATGAACCCATAGTTTTTTTATATTTGTGAAATGCGTACATATTTGTGCGTAAAAAGAGCATACTCAAAATATGATACATACTACCTAAAAATTAGTATATATACTACCTAATCATTGTTATATACTACATACTACACGTATATACTACATACAACATACAAAATGCAAGTGGTGGTAACTACCACTGCTTGTAGGAAACATTTGTCCTATATAGGGATATATATATATATATATATATATATATATATATATATATATATATATATATATATATATATATAAACGTCACAGGAGACACAATAATACTTTCGGCAAAAAGTATAAATATAGCCTTACAACCAAAATAACATTGTTTTTACAATGGTTCGATCTGTCACTCGAATAAGACATTCTTCGCGCACTACGCCTTTATTAAGCGGGCACCTTCTGTTACCTGCGCCAAATAGTGCTCGGCCGGATACTGTCCTCCCGCCGGATTCTGGGTCGCTACAACGTGGCCTCCATATCTGTCCAATATGCTTTAACGCGGGCAAGAGCCATTCGTGCACCCTCTATGCATGCCGACCTCCTCATGGCATCGATCTGAGGCACGGCCCCAAGGAACTGCTGCACCAAACCAAAGTAACTGTCAGGCTTAGGCCCCCTTGGCCAAAGATGGTCTATCACAGACCGCATTGCAAGCCCGGACAACCTGTGAAGCTCCGCCACAGCAGCCATCTTCTCACTTAACGGCAGCAGACGCGCGGAAGCATTGAATTGCGACCAGAAAAGCTTCTCCACTTCTTTATCACCTTGATCCTCGAAAAACTTGGCTGCATCAGCGGCACTCTTCGCCAAGTCCGCATACGCATCTGCAGGACTCCAACGTCCATCCAGGGGAGCATACTTCCGATCCAAAAACTTCGTCCGCAGAAGTAGGAGCCCCACCGCGATTTTACCGCCTATTGAAGCTCCTCCGCACAACCTCGACCTCGGTCCGCGATCTCCTTGGTGGCATTAAGTGCCTTGTCCAGGTCGGCCGAATTAGCCTTATTCTCCTTTTCAAGGAGTTCATACTGTCGTGGCGTTTTCAACTCCACAACCATTTCGGCTATCTTTTCCTCGCTTCGGCGATGAGCAGCCTGTTCGGCTCTCAATTCTTCGGTCGCCTTTAGGGCAGCCGCACTGCTAACCCGAGCTTGCTCCTTGGCCTGGGCAAGTTCCGCCCTTAGGCCTTCCACGACAGTAGCACCATCTGCAGTCCAAGCATATTGCATTAATATTATGCCCGTCTCTTATTTTCCTATACAACATAATAAGGAAAGCAGAGCACATACCTTCTGAATCGTCCAGCCGCTTGTTCACCAGCGTGATATCGGCATCAATAGATCCGATCTGCCTCCTTAGCTCGGCAACTTCAACAGAGTGGTCGGCTGCCGGACCCTTAGATACCTGCGCATATGCACAGCACAATCATTACTAGATGATCCCCCGTTTGCCGCCTCGGGCGGGCAACCAGAGTCTCAGGGGCTACTATCCATATGGAGCACACCTAGCGCGTGCCTCACAGCCAAACAATAGTGTATTTTTCACTACATACCTCAAAGCCTCTAAGAAGGCTCTTAAATGCTTCATTCAACCCGCTTGTGGCGGATGAAATCTTCTTGAGCACCGCGCTCATTAATGAGCGGTGCTCCTCCGAGAGTGCAACTCGCTCCAGAAGGCCTGTCAGTATGTCCGGTCGGACATCGAACTGTGCCGGACCCTTCTCATCGCCCCCCGTGGGAGACAAACGCTCCAGGCTCAGGGCGGCTGATATATTGGCTTTCGGCTTCGGCAGATCCGGACTCCTCCGTGACGACACCTCGGTGTCGCCCGCTTCATGAGGCGGAGAGGTGGGTGGGGTCTCGCTCTCCATCATCTCCGGAGGAAGATCCCCCGAAGACGAACTCTGTTGAGAAGAGCTGCTAGCCGGACTGCAAAAGACGAATCCTGGTTATTGATCTTGGAGAAACGCAGTACCTTCGAATTAACGATTAACTTATAGCTCGGTGGAGGGTTGGCCCGTTGGCGGGCATGACGCGGTGAGGGTGCCCGTCGTGGCAGAGCCCCCTGGTGATACCTTTTTCCCTGGTTTGAGCATCTCCGTCTCCAAGTCTTTGGAGGCAGCCCTTTTCTTCCCGCGCGGGGAGGAGGCTTTAGCCTCCCCTTCCCGACTATCCTCCTCAGGGGAGGTAACAATTCCCCCGGTTCGGATGCGCAGCGTGTGAAGTTCGGTTTCTTCGTTCTTCCCCATGTCTTTCCCTGAGGGCATTTTGCCGAGCACCCTGTCAAACATCTTGGAAATGGTGGGATTAGGCGGAGCCTTCGGGAAGTGGCGTCGGACACCTAATTCTCTCCGCCTTACTGAGCCATTCCTGGCCACGGATGATTTTCAGAATAACAACTATGACCAATATAAAAAAAGTGTCCGGTATCAAGGTTTCTTACTTGGGTATCTAGGCGATTGCAGCTTAGGCCCGCATCCTCGGTGGTGTCCGGACACTACTTGTGGTCCGAAGAATAATTTACACATCCCTTCGAGCTTCAGGCCGAAGAAGTGCTTAATAGTCTGCGGACCCTCTGGATTGAACTCCCACATCCAGAGAGGCCGGCGTTGGCACGGCAACATCCGTCGGATTAACATCACTTGAATTATGCTGACAAGGTTAATGTCCCTCTCAAGAAGCTCCCGGATGCGGTTCTGCAAAGATCTTGGTACATCACCGGGCCCCAATTCCATCCTACGCCGGTCCAAGACGCCCGGCCAGACGGATGGCCCGAGCGGAACTTGGGGCGGCTACCCACTTTGTGCCTCGGGAGCCGTAACATAAAACCACCTCCGCTGCCATACATCGACACTTCGGGAAAGAACCCTCCGCCATGGGGCATCGGTGTTCCTGCTTATTATGGCACCTCCAAGACTCCGCATGTCGCCTCGATCATCTTCGGCTTCACATTAAAGGTCTTGAGCCATAAGCTGAAGTGTGGAGTGACGTGGAGAAAAGCCTCGCACACAATGATGAACGACGACATATGGAGGATAGCGTCCGGAGCTAGATCATGAAAATCCAACCCGTAATAGAACATGAGCCCCCTCACAAAGGGATCGAGGGTGAGGCTCAAGCCGCAGAGGAAGTGAGGAACAAACACGACGCTCTCATTGGGCTCTGGTGTAGGGATGACCTGCCCTGGAGCAGGAAGCCTGTGCTGGATGTCGGCGGTCAGATATCCGACCTCCCTAAGCCTCGAATGTCCTCCTCTTGGATCGAGGAGGCCACCCACCGGCCTTGAGGGTTGGATCCGGACATATTGGAGGATCTAGGGCGTGGGAGCTTAGGTCTCGGGTGTTAGAACTCGATGTGCAAGAAGGCGCGAGGGAGGTGGAAAAGAGGCATAGGCCTCGGCCCCTTTATAAAGAGGGTGAATATCAAGAGTCCTCAGCGTGACCGCTTGAAGCTTATCTAAAAACACACGGAGTCATACCAACGGCCGTCGTAGGGTTACGCACGCCCATATTGATGGAAGATCTCGTAATAAGAGGAACACGATCTCTGCTTTGGCAGGACGTGCCAATGAAACCGCCTCACAACGCGAGTCGAGGTGGGGAGAGAAACGCCGGTTTGTGTTTGACCGGGCCACGATGCAAAGGCATGACGTACGAAGATTGCCAGCAGATCGGGTTTATGCTATGTTCCCTGCGATGGTATGTGAGAATCACCTCGCTGATCCGGACACGGTCTAAGTGTTCGATAATTACTTTGGAATATTCGGAGATGGAACCCGCCCTGCAATGCCGAAGACAAGACTGCACGCCGCACTCATCGTCATTGAAGCCTAGTTCAGGGGCTACTGAGGGAGTCCTGGATTAGGGGGTATCCGGACAGCCGGACTATATACATCGTCCGGACTATTGAAGCGTGAAGATACAAGACTCAAGACTCCGTCCCGTGTCCGGATGGGACTCTCCTTTGCGTGGAAGACAAGCTTGGCGATCCGGATATTGTATTTCCTTCCTTGTAACCGACTCCGTGTAAACCCTAGCCCTCTCCGGTGTCTATATAAACTGGAGAAGTTGGTCCTTAGAAGGCCGATCACAATTACAATCATAATCATCATAGGCTAGCTCTTAGGGTTTAGCCTCTACGATCTCGTGGTAGATCTACTCTTGTACTACTCATATCGTCAATATTAATCAAGCAGGAAGTAGGTTTTTACCTCCATCGAGAGGGCCCGAACCTGGGTAAACATTGTGTCCCTTGCTTCCTATTACCATCAGCCTAGACGCACAGATCAGGACCCCCTACCCGAGATCCGCCGGTTTTAACACCGACAGGGGGGAGATTATGCGGAGCATCCCTCGACTACCGCACCGACACTCCATTGCCACCGCTAGCACCAAGAGGGCCAATGACAAGAGCACGTGAACGCAACATCGAGAACGAGGTCACTACTTTCCTCTCCGAGTCTCGTTCGGTTTCACACGAGAATGGGATTCAGCCTCAAAGAGATACGCTATGCATTCTTAGGTACGTAGAAGATGATCGTGGGAAGGACAAGACGAAGATTCAAGCATCCATGGAGCAAGAGAAGGAAGGAGAGGTCAAGAAGAATGAAGGAGAGAAGCTCCTGGACACCCCAAGTGCCCGGACGAAAGGACCCCGGCTTCCCAGACTCGAAGACGCGGGGAGGGGCAAACCCCCTGGACACGCCGGGTGCCCGGCCATCTTGGCCCCGGGTGCCCGGCCCCGACCTGGGCCTCACCCCAGCCACCCCCAGGTGCCCGGGCCACCCCCCCCCCCTCCCAGGCCAGATCCAAGACCACCCCGGGTGCCCTGCACTTTGGCCCGGGTTCCCGACGTCTCTCCCAGCGCTGACCCGGACTGCCCCCGGTGCCCGGTCCCTCTGACCCCGGGTGCCCGGCCTGCCCCATCTTGTTTTCGTGTTGAGGTATTTTTTGGTATTTTGTAACCATACCTCCCCCAACTTCATCCCTAGACTTACAAATACTCTTTCCCTAGCTCATTTGGAGGTCAGCAAAGTATTAGATAAAACATTGTGAGCTTTGCTCCTTGTATCCCCTCCTCATAGAGATTGAGACCCCTCTTGGGAAGAATCCTTATGGATTACAAGACCTCCCAAGGGAGTAGATCATCATCAAGGAGTGGGAAGAACTTTACCTAGTGCTTGTTTCCTTGGATTGATCTTGTAATCTTGTGGATCTCATGTATGCTACTCTAGTGGATGTGATATTTGGGTTTGTTTGAGTGATTTGTGCCTTGAGTTCTTGAGTGTTCTTCCTATTTTCCCCCTCCAAGTGTGCAAAGATCCCCTCTAGGGTTTCACCCTACAACAAATCCTTAATAAGAGCAAACTTCTCCAATATAGTGTAGTTTGGAGAATTAAAAAAGATAGTAGGACTATCATGTGTGGGTGCAATAGCAACAATTTCATTCTTGACATAAGGAACAATAGCAAGTTCATCTCCATAAGCATCATTCATATTGGCATCTTGGCCACAAGCATAGCAAGCATCAAGTTCATCAAAAAGGGATATTTCAAATGAATCCACGGGATCATAGCAATTATCATAGCATTCATCCTTCGATAAGAGTGAAGGGACATTAAACAATGTATGAGTTGGATGGTTACTCTCATTAGAAGGTGGGCACGGGTAGCTAATCCGCTCTTCCTCCTTTTGTTCTTCACTCTCCTCATCATATTTTTCATCCAATGAGCTCACAATTTCATCAATTTCTTCTTCTATAGACTCCTGCAAAATATTAGTCTCTTCTTGGACAGTGGAGAAGTCCTCAATATATGGTTTAATATAAGCATTAGAAGAAGAATTTTCATAGCAATATTGAAGTATGGCAAAAATTTCATATTTGTAAAGAGTAGCATCATACTTTTCAATCAAAGAAGCAATTTCATAAGCACCCTTAAAAGCAACAAATTCTTAAATTTGTTCAATATCATAATAATTATGAACACCCTTGGCATAAGAAGATAAAATTCTATTATCCTTAAACTCACATTGGAAGGGAAGGTGCTTTTTAGGGTCTCCAGAACAACAAGTAAAATCATGTATCTCGCATAAATTCAAAGCATAGCAATACAAACTATTAATATGATGCCATAAAAGTTTCCCTTTTTGAGATAAGTGGTGTCGCACAAAATGAGCATGCTCATCTAATGATTTTCCCTCAACTAAGCAAGTTGGGGTTTCAGCACGAGCACATAGGGATCAAAGATGATCCAAATAGAAAGCTTCAGTAGTACGATAGATATTGGGTGGTTCTTCAACCATTGGTTTAGCAGGTACAACTAATTTTGTTTGGTATTTTGTGTTTCCTACCTATAACTAATGATAGAAAACAAGAGCACAAAATAAAATCTACTTAGTGATAAGGCAAACAAGCACACACAAGAATATTCACCCCACGCTATTACTACACGGTAACGGCGCCAGAAAAAGGTCTTGATAACCCACAAGTATAGGGGATCGTTTGTAGCCTTCTTCGATAAAAAAGAGTGTCGAAACCAACGAGGAGCTAAAGGTAGAACAAATATTCCCTCAAGTTCTATCGACCACCGATACAACTCTACGCACACTTGACATTTGCTTTACCTAAAACAAGTATGAAACTATTTTGCGAGAATAAAACTATGAATAAATTGCAAGGTAATAAAAGTGGATAGCTTTTGTCAACAAGGAAGTCATTTGTCCCTAGGCAATCGATAACTAGACCGGTAATCATTCTTGCAATTTTATATGAGGGAGACGCATGAGCTAACATACTTTCCCTACTTGAATCATATGCACTTATGATTGGAACTCTAGCCAGCATCCACAACTACTAAAGATCATTAAGGTCGTAAAACCCAACCATAGCAGTAAGTATGAAGTCCTCTTTACTCACATACGCAACAACCCACTTATCCGTGTTCAGGCTTCTCTCACTCTCGCAACCGACAATAAGCGAATCATGAACATATTGAAACACCCTACAGTAGGGACCCCTCCATTTGCGCAACACGGAGGGCACCATAGGACATCACATAAATAAAATATACAATCATACCAACCAAGATCATGATTAACCCATAGGACAAAAAGAATCTACTCAAACATCATAGGATAGCCTAATATCATTGGGAAATAATATATGGAGTTGAGCACCATGTTTAAGTAGAGATTACAGCAGGGAAGAGAGGTGTCACACTGCTACATAGAGGGGGAGAAAGTTGGTATTGACGGTAGCAAGATTGTTGATGCAGATCGTCATCACGATCCTTGCTCCGGTGGCACTCTGGCGCCACCGGGAGAGAGGGGGAGAGATCCCCCCTCCTTCTTCTTCTTCCTTGACCTCTCCCCTAGATGGGAGGAGAGTTCCCCCTCTGGTCCATGGCCTCCATGGTGACAGAGGAGTGGGAGCCCCTCCAAGATTGGATCTCCCTCTCTGTTCTCTTATGTTTCACGTTCCCCAAATATGACCAAAAACCATTTCTTATATTCCCGAAGATCTGTAACTCTGATTACGCTGAGATTTTAACATGATTCTTTTAGGATATAAGCTTCCTTGCACCCGAAGTGGATCTCCAACCAATGTTCGAGGAGGGCATAATCCACCACCACGCACCAGGGGCCTGGGGCGTGCCCTGGTGTCTTGTGATCACTGTGGGCCTCCGTTTGCGTTGATTCCACCTCCCAAAATTCACAAATATTCCAAAATAATTCTCCATAAAATGTTATTGCATTTGGACTTCGTTTGATATGGATGTTCTGCAAAAGAAAAAACATGCAAAAAAACAGGAACTCAAACTGGTGTGACACTCCAAAAATTTTGTTTTGGTTTTCAGCAAAAACTTTGTTGGTTTTGAAGGAGGTCATTTAAACCCTTCCAAAAAATCTCCTTCTCTCAAGAATTCTCCCTTTGACAAAAGATTTTATTTTGGCATCTTCTTCAACTCTGGTGTTGGTTATTAAAAACCTTTCTTCTGATTTTTTCCTCCTTCTCAAGATTTGTTTTTGGGATTTATTTTTCTTTTAGAAGAAAACCCTAGGAGTTTTGGGTCTTCTCTTATTTTGAAACCATCCATGGTTTTACCATGCCTCATGTGGAAAATCTTCCCAAAACCCCTCCTTCCCCTTTGGGACAATTCAAATATTCTGTCCCAACAAGTCCAACTCATTTTTGGATTTTATTTCATTAAATTCTTTTCCTAAAACAATTTTGTCCATTATTTTGAGCCTAGGTGATTTGCAAAGCAAGTACCTAAATGCCTTTGAGTTTTGTTCTCAAACCAACTATTCTGGATAGTCCCTGGCACCCACAACCTAGAACCATCAAGATCCACTCTTCTTCTTTTCAAAAAAATTCAAGTTTCAGCTTCTGCAAGTTTGGACCAGGTTTGTCAAATTTGGTGAAATTCATATCTCCTCTTCTCCAAAAATTCCACCAAAATTCAGGCAACCTCCAGTTGCAATGAGAAGCCACTCCACCAAAAATCAGCTCAAGGAAAAATCCCCACATACCAAAATCATTCTGTCGAACACCTAGCATGCACTGTCACTTTGCACTTTCAGTAAATTCAGAAAGTTCAGAGTTTCAGTTTCTTCGTCAGGGTCGGGTCACTTGTCAACTGTGCACTTGGCGCGTTGCGCATGGCTCCTCCTCCCTATCCAGAACACCGCACAGGCACTTGGCTGGTTCCTGGCATCGGTGTCGCCATGGCCCGTCCGCGTCGGCGTCTTTCGCGGCGTCGGGACCTCCCGTGGCGGCCAACAGGGGGCACCCTGCGGCTCAACGCCATTCGGCACCGCCCACGCCACCTGAGAGCTCCGGGTGGCCGTCCCCCTTGCCAGCGCACGCATGCAGCACGTCGTCATGGCCTGGCACGCACGGGGCGCGCCCTCTGCCGCGACGCGTGCCAAGCGGCCGTTCCGCTGGGGACAGGTCGAACCGCCCCTACCTCGCTGAGTTAGGCACCGGATGGACTCGATTGCTCCATCTAGTCGATGCTCAAGCTCCTAAACCTACTGTCCCACACAGACCGCCGTAATCACTCGCCGGACTTATCCTGTTCTCGGCAACCGCCTGGTCGGCTATATAGCGCCTCCAAGCTCACTCTCGACCCGCGCACCTCCACCACCTCACTAGACCCGCCCAGCCACCGGAAGAGCCTCGAGGCCCTTCTTCCTCAACTCCGCCACCTCCGTCCGCCTGGGCTCCGGCAGCGTTCTCGCTGGTGAGAGCTCCTCCACCGCCCTAGGCTTGACCGTAGCCTCATGGCACCTCTAGGAGACTAACCCCCACTCCAATTTGACCCCAGCAGCTCTCTCCGACGAGACCCACGACTTCCCGAACCGCCGTCCGCCGAAGCAAGGGCCGCCGTCGACGTGGTGCTCGCCGGCGACCACCACCACCACCCACCAACGCGGAATGGCGCCCTGAGCACGGAGGTACCACCCGATTCTCCTGCCTCACCGTAGATCGCCGCCGGCGACCACCGTGGCTCTCGGGCGCCGACGAGCTCTGCCGCCTCGTTTGAATTTTTAAACCTGACGGGTGGGACCCGCCTGTCAGCCTCTCTGTTATTTATTTTGAAATGTTTTCTGAAAGCGTATTCTGATAAATACGCTTTCCAAACCGAATCGTTTTCTGAATTTTTCTGTTCTGCCCCCTGAGTATTTTCTGTTTCATTACAGAAAGGTCCTTGGACCAAAACTCTTATAACTTTTAAACAGAAAGGGATTTTTGAGTGATTCTTTTTATGTCCTCTTCAAAATTTTGTCTAGTTTTTATCAGATTTATTTAAAAATATTTGAATATTTTTTGAGCACCCTTTGTATTTACGTTAGTGCGTATATTTTTGTATACCGAGATACCGAAGGAGGTGACGGACCATGAACTTCACCGAGCTAGGCCCGACTACTCCGAACCAGGCAAGCATGTTTGAACTGTTGATATGATGAGTGTTTGGGCATGTTTGCATTATTTTAGTATCATGGCATGTTCATGAGCATCTCGATGAAAGTTTATCTCGTAAGAGTTGAGGCAAGTGAGTTTCGGAAATCCATGAGTTGTTGGAAACATGTTGCATGGCCATGAGTTGGCATGAGAATGGGTAAGATGGCAGTGTTGTAGCATGCCGTCTTATGCCGATCGTTGACCAAGGTCAACATAAATCAGTCAAATTCCGTCCGTCTCCCCTTCAGACTACCACATGTTTTCCGTAAGGGATACGGCTTAGTAAGTTGCAAACCACTTCCTGGTACACACCAAATCGAGAGGTCGGGATGAGGGTTCCATGGCCCTGGATTAAAGCCTTTCATCCGGTCAGGGGGCATGGGTGTTTCCGGTTGGGACCGAGAGGGGGGGCACCCCTTAGAGCGCGCGTATATAAATTTGATCCCATGCTATTCGAGATTGTGATCTCCCCATCTCAAAGTTTTTCTTGAACGCTGTCTAGGGTGATTCCTGGCAATGTGAGGTAGGATGGGTGTGTACTGGTTAGCTGTGTTTCCTCCGAAATATCGTAAACGGAACTAGTCCTTCGTGACTACGGAAATCCGTTGGCTATGGATATTTTAGTACAAACTCTGCAGAGTCAAAAACCCTTGAATTCATTCTATTCATGTCCAAGTATGGTGTTCATCTTATCATGTCAAATGTCAGTCTCGGTAACAGAAATTCCTGAGAGCCACATGAGTGTTAATTGTTTGTTCCTGTGGATGGACTAACCCACTTATTGTCTTGTGATGAACATTTTCCGTGAGCACCATTTCTTGTAAGTTATGAATAATGAATTATAAGCCCTTTCTGCGATGTCGCTCAGACGTCCGACTGTGGCATTGTTATTTACTTATTATTGATATAAGCCCTTTCTGCGATGTCGCTTAGACGTCCGACTATGGCATTGTTATTTACTTATTATTGATATAAGCCCTTTCTGCGATGTCGCTCAGACGTCCGACTGTGGCATTGTTATTTACTTATTATTGATATAAGCCCTTTCGCGATGTCGCGACGTCCGATCGCGTGGCATTGTTATTTACTTATTATTGATATAAGCCCTTTCGCGATGTCGCCTTGACGTATGCATCGCTGCATTGTTATTATTTACTTTAATTATAAGCCCTTTCTGCGATGTCGCCGACGCCTCGATCGCATGCATTGTTATTGTTTACTTTAATTATAAGCCCTTTCCGCGATGTCGCCGATGTCCGATCATGCATTGTTATTATTTAATTTTGTTATAAGCCCTTTCGTGATGTCGCTCGACGTCCGATCATGCACGCATGTCTTTTCTTTCAATATAAGCCCTTTATGAGGTGTCGCTTAGACGCCCGACTGTGGCATGCCTCATTTATTTGTTCACCCTTCGAGGCGCCGCTTCAGACACCCGATCGGTTTTGAGTTATCTTCTTTGGGGTTTTCGAGCGGACTACCGCCGATTCCCTTTTTACTTACCTTGCTATACTAAATTGACTGCGCATTGTTAAATTATTCATGATGCATTCATGCATACATTTGTTATATCTTTTGTCCGAACTGTCTTGCGAGTACTTTCAAAGTACTCACCTGGCTTGTTGATTTGGCCAGATGCTAACGAAGGCGATCTCATGGATGAAGAGTTCGATAGCGAGTCCAACGCCTAGAGGAATCCCAGTCAGTCTCGTGCGACCCCTGGATTAGTCACTGTGATATATTCGCTTCCGCTACCCAAATAAATTCACCGAGCCTCACCTCGACGCTCGGTGAGCCGCCAGTGTAGGAGTCATATCTCCCACTCCACTGTGTTATTCCACCACTTTACCCCGAGTCAGTAGTATGCCACCACTCCACGGTGTCACATCCGCCACTATGTATAATTATTGGTGTGCTTGTAATAATTTGTTGAGCAACCTCAGCTCGACCCTGTAATATATCTTATGCTATTGGCTTATTGTATCAAGATTTTGTCTACCAGTATGGAGGATTTTCCTCACACTGGAATTTATAGGTCGGTTTCTCAATAAATACTTTTATTGAAAAACCGGTCGTGACAACTGGGCACTGGATTAATAGGTTAGTCCAATAACTCATATAAAATGTTGCCAAAAGTATGTGAAAGTTGTATAATATTGGCATGGAACAATAAACAATTATAGATACGACGGAGACGTATAAGTTCCCAAAGAAATTATGCTACTACTGAGAAAGAATTTTTAGCAGTTGTGTTTGCTTGTGACAAATTTAGATCTTACATTGTTGATTCCAAAGTAATTGTTCACACTGATCATACTGCTATTAAATATCTTATGGAAAAGAAATATGCTAAACCTAGACTCATTAGGTGGGTTCTTTTGCTGCAAGCATTTGATTTACATATCACTGATAGAAAAGGAAATGAGAACCCCGTAGCTGATAACTTTCCTAGGTTAGAGAATATTCTTGATGACCCACTACCTATTGATGATAGTTTTCCTGATGAACAACAAGCCACAATAAATGTTTCTCATAATACTCCTTGGTAGCTGACTATGCTAATTATATTGTTGCTAAATATATACCACCTAGTTTCACTTACCAACAAAAGAAAAAATTCTTCTCTGATTTAAGACATTACTTTTGGGATGACCCACACCTTTATAAATAAGGAGTAGATAATATTATTAGAAGTTGCGTACCTTAGCATGAACAGGAACAAATCCTACGGAAATGTCACTCCGAAGCTTATGGAGGACATCATGCGGGAGATAGAACTGCTCACAAGGTATTGCAATCTGGGTTTTTTGACCTACTCTCTTCAAGGATGTCGGTAAGTTTGTTTTATATTGCAATGAATGTCAAAGAATTGGTAATATCGGTAAGCGTCAAGAAATGCCTATGAATTATTCACTTGTTGTGGAACCATTTGATGTTTGGGGTTTTGATTATATTGGACCTTTTCCTTCCTCTAACGGTTATACACATATTTTTGTTGATGTTGATTATGTTACTAAGTGGGTAGAAGCTATTCCAACTAGTAGTGTTGACCACAACACTTCCATTAAAATGCTTAAAGAAGTCAATTCCCAAGGTTTGGAGTCCCTAGATATTTAATGACTGATGGTGGTTCACACTTTATTCATGGTCATTCCCGTAAAATGCTTGCTAAATATGATGTTAACCATATAATTGCATCACCCTGTCATCCTCAATATAGTGGTCAAGTTGAACTTAGCAATGGAGAAATAAAACTAATATTACAAAAAATGTTAATAGGTCCCGAAAGAATTGGTCTAAGAAATTGGATGATGCACTTTGGGCCTACGGAACAACATATAAAATCCTATGGGTATGTCTTCCTATAAAATGGAATATGGTAAAGCTTGTCATTTGCCTCTAGAGTTAGAGCATAAAGCTTATTGGGCAATTAAAGAACTCAAATATGATTTCAAACTTACCAGTGAAAAGATGTTATTTCATATTAGCTCATTAGATGAATGGAGAATCCAAGCTTATGAAAATGCCAAACTATTTAAAGAGAAAGTTAAAAGATGGCATGACAAAAGAATCCAAAAGCGAGAATTCAAACTTGGAGAACATGTTCTTTTGTACAACTCTCGTTTTAGATTCTTTGCAGGAAAACTTCTCTCTAAATGGGAAGTACCATATATTATCGAGGAGGTCTACCGCTCTGGAGTTATCAAGATCAATAATGCCGAAGGTACTAACCCGAAGGTAGTCAATGAGCAAAGAATTAAACACTATACCTCAGGTACGCCTATTTATGTTGAAAGCAATATTATTCAAACCATGACACCGGAGGAACATATAAAAGAAACCTTGCAGAACACTCCGGAATCCTGAAAAAGAGGAGGTACGTGGTACGGTAAGTAAACGGACTCAAAAAATCCGCAAAAATATTTTTTGTCAGTTTCGGAATATTACAAAAATTAGGAAAATAATAAACAACCAGGAAGGCAACTGAGGATGGCACAAGACACCAGGGCGCACCTACCTTGCCTGGCGTGCCCACCTCGGGAATCTTCCCGACTCCGTTTCCTTCTTGTTTGCTTGTTTCCGAAGATTAAAAAAATTAAATACCACCCGAACGTATTGACCATTGTATCGCAAAGAAATCTTTTGTTCTTCTTTCTTGCTGTTTTGTAACGCCCCGGATTCGATGCGCCAGGTGTCTGCCAGTTATTCGCCGTCTTTGCCATGTCATGTGCTTGCGTGTTGCACTTTGCCATGTCATCATTTGCATTTCATATCATGTCATCATGTGCATCGCATTTGCATACGTGTTCGTCTCATGCATCCGAGAATTTTCCCCGTTGTCCGTTTTGCAATCCGGCACTCCTATGTCTCCCGGCGCTCCCTTTTACCTCTTTTCGTGTGCGGGTGTTAAACGGTCTCGGAATGGACCGAGGTTTGTCAAGCGGCCTTGGTATAGCACCGGTAGACCGCCTGTCAAGTTTCGTGCCATTTCGAGGTCGTTTATACTCCAACGGTTAACCGGTAACCGTGAAAGCCTCTTTGTTTGCAGCCCAACACCCTTCCAAAGTGGCCCAAAACCCAGCAAACTCCCTCCATGCTCTCGGTCGCTCGATCACGATCGCGTCAAAACCGCACCTCATTTGGAGTCTCCTAGCTCCCTCTACCTATAAATATGTGTGCACCCCCGGATTTTTCGCGCAGTCCGACCCTAGCCCCGCTCCCCGCGCGCCGCCGGACATTTCGTCCCCGCCGTCCGGACATGTCCAGCCCCCGCCGCCACGTCGCTCCGACGAATCGGAGGACGCCACGTCAGCGCCGCCGCCTCCCTCCTCCACTCACGCGCCGCCACCTCAACGCCTGTCTCTCTCCTCCAGCGCCCGCGCGCCGCAGTTCGCCGGGGCCGCCATCGAAAGCCCGCCCGGGCCGGGGGCCGAGCCGCCGCAGCGCCCGACTCGCGCCGCCGCCCGCGAGCCGGCGGCGCTGCGCCCCGGCGCGCCTCCGCCGCCTCCCCGGCGACCCTCGCCAGCGCCTCCCGCCGACTGCCGGCCCGCTCCCTTCGCCCGGTTGCCGCGCCATGGCTTTCGCCGCCCGTCTCGACGCCATGGGCTCGCTGGCGCCGCCCTGCCGCCCGTCGCCGCCCGCTTCGCGCCGAAAGCAGGTCGGGAGGGCCCGACCCGCCTGCCTGCTGCCAGCCGGGCGCCGGCGCCCGCTCGGCGAGCTCGCCCTCGCCTCTCCGGCCTCCGCCACCCCGGATCCGGCGATCCCCATCAACTCCGGTCACCATCACATCCATCTCCGACATGCCTCGTAAACCGTGCAAATCTGGATCCAAGGTTGACCCCGAGATTTTGCCCAAGTCCCCGAAATTATTGCATTTTTGTTGCATTTTCATCATGCCATAACTCTGCATCTATAGCTCCGTTTTGTGCGTGTAATATGTCAAAATGTTCGTTTCGATGAGTAGATCATTTCATCTCATTGCATCATTTTCATTTGAGCTCATCTTGTTGCCCGAAATGCTGTTGGAAGAGTGCTATGTGATGTTAGTTTCTGTTTCTTAACAGAACATGCACTTTTGTCATTTTTGCCATGATTGATGTATGCATCCTATGGGCTTGAGTCCTACATGTGTTTTGTAATATGCCATGCCATCTTTCCAGGTGTGTATACCATGTATTTTTGTGATCTCTGTGGTGACTAGCACAAGCATGCAAACTAGGTGTCTTGTTGTTGCTGATTTCAGCCCTGTTCTGCTGATATTTTGATGCCATGTTTACTTGATGCTACAGAGAGATCCATGCATATTTTGAGATACTTCAGTAAGGATGTTTTGTTATGCATGTCTTGCTCTATCCATTCATGCCCTTGTTTGCAATTATGGAGTGCCATAGCTTGAGTCATTCGAGCTCTACTTTTGCTATAAAATGTTTCCTGGCAGATCGTTTACATGTTATTCAATTTTGCCAAGGTTGTTGTGGTTGATCCGTGTATGCTATGTTCTTGTTCTTGCCATGTATGTCTTCTATGCCATGTATTCTTGATGTATGTATGCTTATATTTTCATATAAGGCTCTGTAGTGAGTGCATTGAGCTTGTAAACATGCCTACTTGTTATCAGTTTTGGACATGTCATGTTGCTGAATCTGTTAACGGAACTTTCAATATTGACATGGGTGTTACTATATTTTCTGATCCTTTTTGGCTTATGGTCAGTAAAGGACTTTTGTTCTATGCATTTAATAGATTCATGCCATGCCTTTGTTTGCCATGATAAGTTCCTGTAGCATGTTGTTTCATAGCTCTAAACATTGCAACCTGATGTTATTTCTGCTTAAGTCTGAAACTGTTATTAATTGCAATCTTGCCATGTGTGTTTGAGCATGTTCTAGTCATTTCTGGAGATAGCTCAGTGCTCATGTTTTGTAATGCTTTACCTGTACATCATGCCCATGCCTTTTGTTTTCTTGTTGAGGTCCTGTAGCATGTTGTTTTCATGCTTGCAATATGCCTACTTGCTGTTTTGGACAGATTGTTGCTATAACTTGTATAGGGTGTATGCGTTGAACCGTTGCTCCGTTTTGAGTGTGCTCTATATGAAACTTGCTTGATTTTGCATGTAGCTTCATATTATCATGTTGGATCCTTGTTTTGAGGTGTTTTATTGATGTTTATATGCATTTTGCACCAATGCCATGTTTAACTTGTTTTGCTCATATCTTCTAGACCGTAGCTCCGAATCTAATGAACTTTATATGTAACTTGACTAGAATTTCGTGTAGATCTTCGTGGTGCATCTTAACTTTCTGTTTAACAACTTGAACATAAAGTTATTCAGATCTGGACCAATTTCGAAATATGCATATGAGGACTTACCGGAATTGTTATATGTTGTTCCCGGCCTCATTTAAACTTGCCTTGTTGTGTTGCTCTTGTTTGCATCATCCCTTGCCATGAGTAGCTTCATGTAGCTTGTCATGCATCATGCTTGTTGTGCATCATGTCTTGTCTATGTGTGGTGTGTTTACTATGTTGTGTGCTTCTTCTTGTTAGTTCCTGTTTCGTTGCGATCGTGAGGATTCGTTCGCTCACGCTTGGTCGGCTTCATCCGCTCATCTTCTTCATGGATTCGTTCTTCTTCCTTGCGGGATTTCAGGCAACATGACCGCTACCCTGGATCTCACTACTATCATTGCTATGCTAGTTGCTTCGTTCTTTCGCTATGCTGCGCTACCTATCACTTGCTGCTCAAGCCTACCCAATTGCCATGTCAGCCTCTAACCTTTTGCACCCTTCCTAGCAAACCATTGTTTGGCTATGTTACCGCTTTGCTCAGCCCCTCTTATAGCGTTGTTAGTTGCAGGTGAAGATGAAGTTTGTTCCTTGTTGGTACATGGAGATGTTGTTCCTTGTTGGAACATGTTTACTTGTTGGGATATCACAATATATCTTATATTATTAATGCATCTATATACTTGGTAAAGGGTGGAAGGCTCGGCCTTATGCCTGGTGTTTTGTTCCACCTTGCCGCCTAGTTTCCGTCATATCGGTGTTATGTTCCCGGATTTTTGCGTCCCTAACGCGGTCGGGTGATTTATGGGACCCCTTGACAGTTCGCTTTGAATAAGACTTTTCCAAAGAAGGCCCAACATTGGTTTTACATTTGCCTCACCTAGCCTTTTTCCCTTGGGAGTCGCGATCCCGAGGGTCATCTTTATTTACCCCCGGCCGCTGCTTGTCTAGCGCTGGTCCAAACTAGAGCACCGTCGGGACCATCCCTTGGCAACTTGGGTTACGCCGGTACATGTACGCTTAGCTTATCCGGTCGTGGCTCGAGACGAGATACTGCGGCTACTATCGTGGTGTCGGCACGCCGGAGGTCTTGCTGGACTTGTTTTATTGCTGTCGAATGTCTTGTAGCCGGATTCGAGACTGATCGGGCTTCCGGGAGAAGGTCTATTCTTCGTTGATCGCGAGAGCTTATCATGGGCTGTTGGGACACCCCTGCAGGTTTGAACTTTCGAAAGCCGTGCCTGCGGTTATGTGGCAGATGGGAATTTGTTAATGTCCGTTGTAGAAAACCCGAAGTTGATCTTAATTAAAATACACCAACCGTAGCGAATCGTGAGTGTCTCTTTTCGGGTTGATCGAGAGGAGAACACGGTTTCGGGTTATGTCTCGACGTAAGTAGGAGTTCGTGATCACTTCTTGATCATTACTAGTTGACGACCGTTCCTTTGTTTCTCTTCTCACTCTCATTTGCGTATGTTAGCCACCATATATGCTTAGCCGCTGCTGCAACCTCACCACTTTATCCCTTCCTTTCCCATTTGAGCTTTGCTAGTCTTGATACCCATGGTAATGGAATTGCTGAGTCCTCGTGGCTCACAGATTACTACACCACCAGTTGCAGGTACAGGTTTGCGATGATCATGACGCGAGAGCAATGTTTGCTTGTATTGGAGTTCTTCTTTCTGCTTCTTCTTCGATCAGGGGATAGGTTCCAGGTCGGCAGCCTGGGCTAGCAGGGTGGATGTCGTTTGAGTTTCTGTTTATGTTTCATCCGTAGCCGGATGTTGATCTTGTATATGATGTTGATGTATTCTTGTGGCATTTGTGCCTTATGTATGTATCCCCATCTATTATGTAATGTTGATGTAATGATATCCACCTTGCAAAAGCGTTTCAATATGCGGGTCTATCCTTGGTGGGACCGTCGAGTTCCTTTTGGATAGGGTCGCATATTGGGCGTGACATGTTTTTAGACAGATTTGAAAATATGTCGTCTCAAGATTCGGAGGGAGAGAGCTATGTGTCCAACTATGTTATGGATCCAAAGATCTTTGGGGAAATTTATCCCTACCTATGGTCCACCGAAGAAGAAGGAACCGATCCAGAGGAGGCAGAGGATGCATCCTCAGATGAAGATGAAGCCCCGCTACCTCAACCTGGAGACCTTCATGCGGAGCTCAAGAAGTCAAGCCTCCACTGCAAAACTAAAACCTAATCTATCCCTTGTCATTTTCTCCAGGATAGCAAGGCAGCATTATGCAAAAAGATATTAAGGCTTGAGCTAGAGAATGAGGATCTTAGGGAGGATAATTCAGCCTCCGACGCAAGCTGGGGAAGAAGAACATGACTACACCACCACCGTCATCATCCTCCCCGCCAAAGGAGGCTTGAGTTCATGGTATGGGCACTCCCCTTGGCTTGTGCCAAGCTTGGGGAGGTGCCCTGGTATCGTATCACCACCACTATCTTTGCCTTTATCTATTTTAGTTCGATCTTTAGTTATCCTATGATTTAGTTGAATAAAAGTTTACTTCGATCTATTTTCGAGTGCTTGCTTAGTGATCTATCTATGTAATCATATGTGAGATATATAATAAAGAATAGTTTGATTTTTTTTTCTTTACTCTTATGTTTCAATAAAAAGAACGGAAAATAAATCCAAAAAGATCATATGCTAATCTTATGGTAAGTAATGACATCACATAAGGAAAAGTATAAGTGGTAAAAGTTATTGGAGATTGACAAACATAGCATTGGTCAATAATGTAATTCATGAAAGAATTAATAAGGGAAGAGAAGATTCACATTCAAATACACTATCTTGGACATATTTTATGATTGTGAGCCCCCATTAAATATTATATGTAAAAAAAATTGACGTTGGACAAGGAAGACAATGTAATGATTTATGTTTGCTCATATTCACATAGAAGTTATATTGTCATAGATCCTTCAACATGTGGTGCTTGCTCAATATCTTTGCTAGCCAAAAACTCCACACTAAGTAGATATACTACTTGTGCATCCAAAAACCCTTAAACCCAAAATCTTATTTTGAGAGTCCACCATACCTACCTATGGATTGAGTAAGATCCTTCAAGTAAGTTGCCATCGGTGCAATAAGGCAATAAAAATTGCTTCTAAATGTGTTGGATCATTTAGTGTAAGAGAAAATTGAGCGTTGTATGAACTTGTGATGGCAAAATAAAAGAGCGACAGACTGCAAAATAAAGATTGCTATCATAAGGGGCAATACAACATGGCATTCTTTTGCACTAAGAGATTGAGCATACAATTAAAGAGTGTCTGGCAACCTCTGCTTCCCTCTGCGAAGGGCCTATCTTTAACTTTTATGTATTTACATTTATGCAAGAGTCAAATTATTCTTCCCTATTCCTCTTATTTTTCTCTTTTTGCAAGCATCATGTGGTGAGGAAAGATCTAGGCACATATATCCAGTTGGATATGAGTGAGCATGAGTCATTATTGTTGACATCACCCCTATGGTGAATACGTTGGGAGGTGAAACTATAAGCCCCTATCTTTCTATGTGTCCGGTTGAAACTTTTTGTTCATGGGTATGTTGTGAGTGTTAGCAATCATAGAAGGTTAAATGATGGTTGAGTTTGTGGACTTGCCTAAAGGCTCCGACACGTGACCCTTCCTGAAAATATGATGAATTGTAGTTGCAAAGTTGACTGAGAACATAGTTTGTTGGTTTTCAATAAGGTTTATGCTTTATACTTCAATGTTGTGATGAATTGTTACTTGTTCATGAGAAGTTATATGATAAAAGTTGTGTGATAAAGTTTTATGTTAAATTTCTTTGCCATTATAATAATAAGCATGATGCTTTTATGTCTGTATTTTGTTTTTATCGACACCTCTCTCTATAAGCATGTGGGCATGTTTTTCGATTTCGGTCTTTCGCTTGAGGACAGTGAGGACTAAGCTTGGGGGAGTTGATACGTCCATTTTGCATCATATTTTCCTACTGTTATTTATAATGTTTTTATGCATAATAATGATTTATGGAGTAATTCTAATGCCTTTTCTCTTATAGTATGCAAGGTTTGCACAAAGAGAGAGAATGTCAGCAGTTGGAATTCTGGGCCTGAAAAAGCTATGTCAGAGTTACCTATTCTGCACATCTCCAAATAAGCTAAAAATTTACGGAGAATTATTTTGGAATATATAAAAAATACTGGAGCAAATAACTACCAGAAGGGGGCCACCTGGTGAGCACAAGACACTAGGGCACGCCAGGCCCCCAGGCGCGGCCTCGTGGGTTGTGCTCAGCCCAGCCCACCTCCGGTACCCATCTTTTGGTATATAGGTCATTTTGACCTAAAAAAACTAGGAGGGGACTTTCGGGATGAAGCACTACCGTCTCGAGGCGGAACTTGGGCAAGAGCACTTTTGCCCTCTGGCGGAGCGAATCCACCGGGGGAACTTCCCTCCCGGAGGGGGAAATCATTGCCATCATCGTCACCAACAACTCTCTCATATTTGGGAGGGCAATCTCCATCAACATCTTCAACAGCACCATCTCCTCTCAAACCCTAGTTCATCTCTTGTGTTCAATCTTTGTACCGGAACCTCAGATTGGTACCTGTGGGTGACTAGTAGTGTTGATTACATCTTGTAGTTGATTACTATATGATTTATTTGGTAGAAGATTGTATGTTCAGATCCATTATGCTATTTAGTACCCCTCTGATCTTGAGCATGAATATCATTTTTGAGTAGTTACTTTTGTTCTTGAGGTCATGAGAGAAGTCATGTTGCAAGTAATCATGTGAACTTGATATGTGTTCGATATTTTGATGATATGTATGTTGTGATTCCCTTAGTGGTGTCATGTGAACCTCAACTACATGGCACTTCACCATATTTGGGCCTAAGGGAATGCATTGTGGAGTAGTTATTAGATGATGGTTTGCTAGAGTGACAGAAGCTTAAACCCTAGTTTATGCGCTACTTCGTAAGGGACCGATTTGGATCCAAAAGTTTAATTTTATGGTTATATTTTATGTTAATACTTTTCTCATAGTTGCGGATGCTTGCGAGGGGGCTAATCATAAATAGGAGGTCTGTTCAAGTAAGAACAACACCTAAGCACTGGTCCACCAACATATCAACTTATCAAAGTAGCAAACACAAATCAAACCAACATGATGAAAGTGACTAGATGAAATTCCCGTGTACCCTCAAGAACGCTTTGCTTATCATAAGAGATAGTTTTGGTCTGTCCTTTGCCACAAAAGGATTGGGCTACCTTGTTGCACTTTATCTACCGTTACCATTACTTGTCCGTTACAAATTATCTTGCTATCAAACTACTCGTTAGCGACAATTTCAGTGCTTGCAGAAAATACTTGCTGAGAACTGATATGTCTCCAACGTATCTATAATTTTTTATTGATCCATGTTATATTATCTACTGTTTTGGGCAATATTGGGCTTTAATTTTTCACTTTTATATTACTTTTGGGACTAACCTATTAACCGGAGGCCCAGCCCAGATTTGATGTTTTATGCCTATTTCAGTGTTTTGAAGAAAAGGAATATCAAACGGAGTCAAAACGGAACGAAATCAACTGGAGAAGTTATTTTTGGAAAGAAAGCCACCGGATAGACTTGGACTCTACGTCAGGAGATATGGGAGCTGGCCACGAGGGTGGGGGCGCGCCCCCCTGCCTCGTGGGGCCCCGGAGCTCCACCGACGTACCCCTTGCACCCATATATACCTACGTATCGTAAAACTTCCAGAACAGAGATTAGATCGGGAGTTCCGCCGCCGCAAAACCTCCAGAGCCACCAAAAACCAATCGGGGCCCTGTTTTGGCACCCTGCCGGAGGGGGGAACCCTCACCGGTGGCCATCTTCATCATCCCGGCGCTCTCCATGATGAGGAGGGAGTAGTTCACCCTCGGGGTTGAGGGTATGTACCAGTAGCTATGTGTTTGATCTCTCTCTCTCTCTCTCTCTCTCTCTCTCTCTCTCTCTCTCTCTCATGTTCTTGATTTGGTATGATCTTTGTCGGTGTCAAAACCGGCGGATCTCGGGTAGGGGGTCCCGAACTATGCGTCTAGGCGGATGGTAACAGGAGACAAGGGACACGATGTTTACCCAGGTTCGGGCCCTCTTGATGGAGGTAAAACCCTACGTCCTGCTTGATTGATATTGATATTGTGGATGTTTACAAGAGTGGATCTACCACGAGATCAAGGAGGCTAAACCCTAGAAGCTAGCCTATGGTATGATTGTAAGGGTTGTTGTGATTGTTGTCCTACGGACTAAAGCCATCCGGTTTATATATACACCGGAGAGGGCTAGGGTTACATAGAGTCGGTTACAATGGTAGGATATCTACATATCCGTATCGCCAAGCTTGCCTTCCACGCCAAGGAAAGTCCCATCCGGACACGGGTGAAGTCTTCAATCTTGTATCTTCATAGTCTTGGAGTCGGTCGATGATGATAGTCCGCAAATGATAGTTCGGCTGGTGATGGTAGTCCGCTATCCGGACACCCCTAATCCAGACTCCCCAAGAGTAGCCCCGAACCAGGCTTCAATGACGATAAGTCCGACGTGTATATTGCTTGGCATTGCAAGGCGGGTTCCTCCTCCAAATGATAGAAGATTGTGAACACCAGATAGTGTCCGCTCGCAAAATAAATTCCACATTCCACCGTAGAGAGAATAATAATATACACAAGTTCAATCTGCTGACGTTTTCCGTGGCATGACGTCACACCACTACCAAGCCATTACTCAATTGTTTTTACTTTACCACCTCATAAGCATTTAGCGAAGCGGTTTCTTGGCACGCCTTGTTGAAGCAGTAGATCGTGTTTCCCTTAATCTGGGATTCTCATCAATACGGGCGTGGGTAACCCAACGCGCCATTGATGGTGACGCTTGGGAGATAAGCGAGTTTTACCAGGCGGTGGGGACGCGAAGACTTCGCCCGCCCATATAAGGGATAAGGATTCACCTTCTCACCCACGCCTTCTTCCTCCTTTGCTTATCCATCTCCCAAGACTCGAGCTCCAGCGCCTAAGTTCACAAGATCTCGTCTCAACCTTCTCCGACCATGTCCGGAGCGGAGGTAAATGGTTGGCCTCCACCGTTAAGGAGGAGCAAATCGCTAAACTGCGCGCGGCGCGGATACCTTTCCGGCGACATCACAGACCGGCTGCCCGACGAGGGGCAGCTCATCCCCACCCCCAGGCCCCATGAGAGGGTCGTCTTTCTTCCCACTTCCTCCATGGACTGGGCTTTCCATTACATCCCTTTGTCCGGGGCTCATGTTCTACTACGGCCTGGATTTCCATGATCCGGCGCCAACTTCATCCTCAACATCTCGGCGTTCATCGTCGTGTGCGAGGCCTTCCTCGCATCCAGCCCCACTTCGCTTGTGGCTCAAGACCTTCAATGTCAAGCGAAGGTAGTGAAGGGCACTCAAGCGGAGTGCGGAGGCACCATGTTGGGCAAGATGCCCAACGCCTTTGGTTCAAGGGGCCTTCGTGGAATCCGTCAAGGGGTGGCAATCGGGTGGTTCTACATCACCGAGCCGCGTGACCCTAAATGGGCGGCGGCCCCGAAGTTTAGGTCTGGTATCCCCACGCAGCTCACCTCCCGGAAAGAGAAGGGCTTGTGGGGCAGTTTGAAGGAGCCGACGGACTCCAAGCCGTATCAAGAAGCTGGTGAAGAAGCTCAGCTGGTTAACGTGGTCCAGTCATGCTCGTCCGCCGGATTCTCCCATGCCAAGAGCGGCATTCAATCTATGGGAGTTCGATCCGAACAGCACCAGCGCTGAACAAGCTCTTGACACAATGTCTGAAGGCGCTGGAAGGTGTTGTTCAAGGCGCCAAGTTTCGCATCCGCGATCAAGATCGCAGATTTCGCCAGCAGCGCCAGCCGACGAGGTAAGTGATTCTACCCTTTACGGGACACTTGTTTTCATAGCTTGACTCTATGCGGTTTTAATTTCCCTTTTCCTTTGACAGATGGATGAAGAAGGCGGAGCAGATTACTGTCCGGCTCCTATGCCGAAAATCCGGTAGAGACACTCGTCTAGCGAGGTTGCTGGTTCCGCACCGCACATGGTGCCGGAGAAGAAGGCCAAGAAGGAGGCCACGGTGCTCGAAGAGTGCCCGTTTTCAGGTGTCCGACGACTCGGGCGGACTCCTCCCCAAAATGAGGAGGAGGAAGAGGACTCTCTCCCGGAGGTGGGAGAGAGGAAGAGGAAGGCTTCCCCAACAGGGAGGCCGGAGGGTCCAAGAGGGAAGGACTATTCCCGGACAGCTCTGCCAACATCAACGCTGGCGAGGAAGAATGGCCTTCAAGGGCCGGGCCCCGGCGAGATCGTAAGTATCCGGATTCCTGAATGATTTATAATTAATTTTTTCGCGCCACATAGTGTCATTCTAATGCCGCATGCTGCTCGTAGTCCGCCAACTATGATCTCCCGCTTCATCGAAAGGGTCGCTGGCTCGTCGGATGTAGACTCCATCCCGACCGCCTCCACCCCTCGCGCCAAGACGCCGAGGTGGGATCCCAGAAGGGACCCATCGGGAGGCTCGAGGCGCCACAAGGCGCCCTCCCGGACTTTGCGCCGGACTCCACAACAGAACCCGCAGTGGTTCCGGAGTCCGGCAGGCGGCCCCTTCGATCGAAGGGCAAGACCGTGACGCCGGCGGCTTCCGTCCAACCGGAGGCGCCGGGCAATTTGTTGGAGGCGCTGCAGAGCGCTTCCATCGAGGAAGAACACCGCACTATTATGAGTGCGGTGATTCAGAAGGTGCAGCTCGCCAAAGGCGGGCTGACCGAAGCCTGCAATAGCCTTCTATCAGGCTTTGAGGTAAGAAGTTAAAATTATGCAATGTAATACCGCATAGACAGTAGCCCATGATGCTCGGTTAGGTGTTCGGAAAGAAAAGACGGACTGAGGATCTTAAAAAAAAGATATACGCAGGGTTGCTAAAAAGTATGTCAATATGGGTTGCAGGTTGCGCTGCTGACCTCTGCCGCACTGACTGCGGAGGTTGGTGCGTTGAAGCAGAGCTCGAGCGGTCCGGCAAGAGCTCGGCCGCCAGAAGCAGCTCCAAGACAAAGAAGGTGAGTAACACCACTTTGAATTTGTGCCTTCATGTAAAAGGATTTAGGTTGCGACAAAAATAACAAGGATAACGTGGTACTGCGGGGGCCACGAACGAGGTGGCGACCTCAAGGAGGCCGTGTTCTGCGTCGAACGCAATGCGCCACGGAGCGGGCAGAGCGAGAAAAGCAAGAGGCGCGGGTGGCGGTGGTTCAGCAAGAGCTCCGTGCACTCATGGAAAAGCATGAGAGTTTGGAGCGTGACTCAAAGACTCGAGAGTCCGAGCTTGCCTCGCTCTCGAAAGTGCTAAACCGCCAAGGCCGAGGCCCATAAGTCCCTTCAGAGGTTCAGTTGATGAGGAAGATAGCGGCGGTAAGGCATTTTTCATGCAAAGCAAGCATGTGAATGTAAATTACGTGTTACTTACCCGAATTCGAGCTCTCGAGGCGCTTGCAGATCTGCCTCAGCAGCGTGTCGATGCCACCGCATTCTACCGAGCCGAGGAGGGAGCTCAACGGAGAAGGTCTTCGGTCTCAAGATATCGAGGCCGCCATCCGTGTTTTCGCGACCAGTGAAGCAGCTGGTCGAACTTCACAAGGTGGCCGAGCAGGCCATGAAGGGCCTCATAGTCCGGTGTGACTGGAGAGGCCATGCCAGGAGCTACTTCGCCTCGGCGACGGCTGGTGGATGCGTGCCTCGGTGGAGGTTATCAAGCGCTCCGCTTTGTATTGAAGGTGCTCGTCGGGCCCTTGCCCACAAAAGTGCATTGGGGCAAGCTGGATGCGGAGAAGCTAATCAGCGACGCGCCACCAGCGGGCAAGGAGCATCGACGCCCAAATTTACTATAAGGCTGTCTGAAGGGTGCCCGCAAGATTGCGGATGAGTGCCCCCAGGATGTAATTATTGAGTGAATTCGCAATGTGTTATCCTGTGCGCTGAAAACTTTGTTCATATGCGCTAAGCAATGCTTGTTTAATTTAAAATATTACCTTCAGGCGGCCGCTTATTAAATCGAGAGATGGCAAGTCGTCGGCTTCAGCCCCCATGCCACGAAAGTCTGGGGTGTTAGGGATAAACTTGAGCACTCTTGTTCCCATTTTGGGTCCATCTAGGAGGCGCCAACACAACGTAACAAGGCAACCGGACTTATAGTGCTTGAACACTCTCACTTAGCCATAGAATTCTATAATTTTAAATTTCGGCGAAGCCCCTAGTATTCGGAAGACCGAATTGGGGCGCTATCCACGCCTTCACCGGACATAATCCGAACTTCGTCAAGCGGCGAGGTCTTTAGGACCCGAAGGACCTCTCGAACAGCGACCAGTCTCTCGCCTTATCATGCTGGTCAGTTTTAGCTTTCCATCGAGGCGTTAACCCGGCTCAACCGGGGCGCAATCGCAGTGGTTCTCCCAGTGCTACCTTAGCCGATAGAACGGAACGTAAGGTGCCGAACATGGGAGCCGGGCAAACCCAACTATTGACCCAAGGCATGATTCGGAGCTGATTCATATAATGCTATAAGTTCGGGGTGCCGCACTTGTGGAAGTGTGCGGACTTTATCACACCATAAAGCGGAGGACATAAGCCCCTGGTGTGTTTGGCCGTACCAAGATGCACGGGTGCAACATGTCGTAAATGAACATATATATATATAAAGTAATGCAATTATAGGCAAAAAAAGTGCTGCATTTTATTCGAGAAGATATGCTATCAGTGCGAAATGATACAAATAGTGCGGAAAGCAAGGGATTGGACGAGTTAAAGGCGTCTCCCTCCAGGGGTAGGCCGCGGAATGTTGTATTTTAACAAATTTAATGCTCGTGATGGAGACCACCTGAGTGTTCGTCGCGGCCTTTGTCCTTCCCTGGCTGTTGCATCATGAGTTCGGCAGGTTCGCCGCCGGACTGAGTTCTGTAAAAAGAGAAAAATAAAAGAAAAAAGAGCGACACACTTGGGAGCCCCTGGTGTGGTCGAACCGCACTCTGGGTCTGTTGTGGTTGTGCCCTTCCCCCTATGCCCATGGTATCTCCAGGGCGTAATTATGTACGCGGAGAGGTTGTCTTACAATTTTGCGAGGGCTGAGGTTGGGGCCGCATTGCTACGCGTGCACGGAACGTGCCAGGTGGTCTTGGTTGATGTTGCTCCGGGCACGTTTGGTCGTGTCCGGTCGTTTAACAGCCGGACTTGAGAATTGCCTTAAAAGGCTGCTCTGTATTTCGCCACGAGCCATCAGATATTCCTCCGCTCGAGGGAGCGCCGTGTTTCCATTGACCGTGATGAATCCACGAGGGCTGGCATCTTGAGCTTAAGGTATGCATAATGCGGCACCGCGTTGAATTTTACAAACGCGGTTCGTCCGAAAGCAGAGCGTGATAGCCGCCATGAACGGGACTATGTCAAGATTAACTCCTCGCTCGAAATTATCCGGGATCCAAGACCACTTCCATGTAATCGAGCCTGTATAATTGGCCTCGACACTGGTATGACGCCTTTGAAGGTCGTCATTGTAGGTTTAATCCTTGAAGGGTCTATGCCCATCTTGCGCGACCGTATCCCGTTAAAGCAGGTTCAGCTCTTGCCGCCGTCCATCGGGACTCTCGTGAGGTGGAATCCATCCACGATTGGGTCTAAAACCAATGCGCGAATCCGCCATGGCGGATATCGGTCGGATGGTCTCTTCGATCGAAAGTGATCGAGCAAGAGGACCATGGGTTGAATTTTGGGGCGACTGGCTCCATCGCGTATACGTCCCTTAGTGCACGCTTCGCTCCCTCTTGGGAATATGCGTTGCGTATATCATGTTTACCGTCCGAACTTGAGGGGGGAATCCCTTTTGTCCTCTATTGTTCGGCGGCCGGGTCTCTTCCTCGTCATCGCTGTGTAGCCCCTTGTCACTATTTTCGGCGATTAATTTGCCTGCCTGCTTGAATACCCAACAATCTCTATTGGTATGGTTAGCTGGCTTTTCGGGGGTTCCATGTATTTGACAAGAGCGGTCGAGTATTCGGTCCAAATTGGACAGACCCGGAGTGGTTCTTTTGAATGGCTTCTTCCGTTGACTGGGTTTGGAGCCTCGGAATCCGGCGTTGATCGTCAGATCCTCATTCTTGCCGCCGTTACGCGGCGTTTGTTTTTGTTACGACGCAACCTGCCATTGCGGTCCTTGGTATCCGGACTGCCAGCGTTTTTCTTTGAGGTTGTTATCATGAAGCGAGCCAGCTATCCTCTCCCGCATGAAGCGGGTCATGAGGGATGTGAGGGCTGCCATGGATTTCGGCTTCTCCTGTCCTAGGTGCCGGGCCAGCCACTCGTCGCGGATGTTGTGTTTGAAGGCAGCGAGTGCTTCTGCATCCGGACAGTCGACGATTTGATTTTCCTTTGTTAAGAATCGTGTCCGAATTGCTCGCCGATTCGTCGGCTGCTGGATTATGTGGCTTAGGTCATCTGCGTCCCGTGGTCGCACATACGTGTTCTGGAAGTTGTCGAGGAATGCGGCTTCCGTGTCTTCCCAAAGATCCAATTGACTCTGCGGGCAGGCTGTTAAGCCAATGCCGAGCTGGTCCTTTAAGCTTGAGCGGGAGATATTTGATGGCGTGAAGATCATCGCCGCGGGCCATGTGTATATGGAGGAGATAATCCTCAATCCAGACCGCGGGTCTGTTGTGCCATCGAGGATTCGATATTAACGGGTTTGAACCCTTCAGGATTTGATGATCCATTACTTCGTCGCTGAAGCATAGTGGGTGTGCGGCGCCTCAGATTGAGCAATATCGCGACGTAGCTCGAGAGAGCGTTATCCGCTGTGTTCGCCCGCCGGAGTTGTATCCGTGCGACGGTATTAAATGCGTGGGTCGTGGGCGCCCACGTGATCCATAGATAGATCTGGATTGTCTTGCCTTGTCCTCCAATATATCTCATAAGTCCGGTGCATTCCCCGTGGCTTCCTGCTTTTAGAGCGATGCCGGGTACGGTTTTGGTGGAGGGCTTGCACGCCTCTCTATCGCGCCACGAGGTGGTCGGTCTCGCTGTATATGCGCTGGTGATGCTGCCTCCTCTAATCGGGGAGCAACTTGCATTTTGGGTAACTTTTGAGGGGCGTTCGAGTTCATACTTTCGCCGCGAGGACCTCGGTCCATCCGCCGGCCAATGGGTCTTGATCAGCTTGAAGCTGTTGTTGCTTTTTCTTTAGGCTGTTTGCCGTGGCCATTAGCCTGCGCCTAAAACGCTCTTGTTCGACGGGATCCTCGAGCACGACGATTAAATGCGTCGCCGAGGCTTGCCTCGTCTCCGGAGGAAGGTAAGTAATTGTCATCCTCGACCTCTTAATCGCCGCCTCTCCCGAGGGCTTGCTTCGCCTCCTCCGCCGCTGGATCGGCTTTGGAGGGAGTTGTCTTCGGCACTTTCGGGGTGTTATTATCTCCGTGCGGAATCTCCATTCTTGCCGTGGCGGGATTTAGAGCGGCGCCACGACGCCGGCGCTTGGGCTGTTCTTTAAGGAATCGGCCTCCGCGCTTCTTCGCCGTCCCCATCTTTTGGGATGTCCACCATGTATATGTCGATGACGAGGTGGTTTTCGGTGTCTGTGAGGCTTTGGTTCTTGTAGTCTCCGCATCGCCGCCCATACCGCCGATGTCTTCGGAGTTGTAGTCGAGTACGTCGGTTAAATCGTCGACGGTGGCTACGAAGTGGGTGGTGGGTGGGATCTGAATTTCTTCGTCATCCGCGTCCCAACCGTCCTGGCCGTAGTTCGGCTAGGGCTCTCCGGATAGCGAGAGATGCTTCAATGAATTTATGATATCGCCGAAGGGCGAGTGCTGAAAGATGTCCGCAGCGGTGAATTCCATGATCGGCGCCCAATCGGATTCGACTGGCAGGGGTGCAGGAGGTTCGGAGTCCGGCAGGGAGTCCGGCACCTCAGAGTCATGGGCTTTGCATGAGACAAGGTAAGTGTTCGGCTCCATCGCCATAGGAATTGCGGCTCCCGAGGCGGTGTCCAGCCATCCGTCCTCGATTCGAGCGATCGGCTCCGGACTATGGGTCGGAGCGGATTCGTGTGCGGCCTAGGTCATGCCCATCGTGACAGCACGGCACGCTCGGCTGTAGCTCGGATCCATCGAGGATCAAGTCCCCGCGGATATCGGCCGTGAAGTTTAGGCTTCCAAACCTGACCTGACGGCCAGGGGCGTAGCTTTCGATCTACTCCAGATGGCCAAGAGAGTTGGCCCGCAGTGCGAAGCCGCCAAATACGAAGATCTGTCCGGGGAGAAAGGTCTCACCCAGGACAGCATCGTTATTGATTGAAGAGGCCATCACGCCTATCGGTGACGACACAGAGGAACTCTCAATGAAAGCACCAATGTCGGTGTCAAAACCGGCGGATCTCGGGTAGGGGGTCCCGAACTGTGCGTCTAGGCGGATGGTAACAGGAGACAAGGGACACGATGTTTACCTGTGTTCGGGCCCTCTTGATGGAGGTAAAACCCTACGCCCTGCTTGATTGATATTGATATTGTGGATGTTTACAAGAGTGGATCTACCACGAGATCAAGGAGGCTAAACCCTAGAAGCTAGCCTATGGTATGATTGTAAGGGTTGTTGTGATTGTTGTCCCTACGGACTAAAGCCATCCGGTTTATATAGACACCAGAGAGGGCTAGGGTTACATAGAGTTGGTTACAATGGTAGGAGATCTACATATCCGTATCGCCAAGCTTGCCTTCCACGCCAAGGAAAGTCCCATCCGGACACGGGGTGAAGTCTTCAATCTTGTATCTTCATAGTCTTGGAGTCCGGTCGATGATGATAGTCCGGCAAATGATAGTTCGGCTGATGATGGTAGTCCGGCTATCCGGACACCCCCTAATCCAGGACTCCCTCAATCTTGATGTATCGCGAGCTTTGCTATTATAGTTGCATCTTATGTTTCTTCTCCCCCTCTACTCTCTTGTAATGAATTGAGTTTTCCCCTTGAAGTAATCTTATCGGATTGAGTCTTTTATGAGAACACTTGATGTATGTCTTGCCGTGCTTATCTGTGGTGACAATGGGATATCATGTGCCACTTGATGTATGTTTTGGTGACCAACTTGCGGGTTCCGCCCATGAACCTATGCATAGGGGTTGGCACACGTTCTTGACTCTCCGGTAGAAACTTTGGGGCACTCTTTGAAGTACTTTTATGTTGGTTGGATGAATCTGAGATTGTGTGACGCATATCGTTAATCATGCCCACGGATACTTGAGGTGACAATGGAGTAGCTAGGTGACATTAGGGTTTTGGTTGATTTGTGTCTTAAGATTTTATTCTAGTATGAACTCTATGATGGATTGAGCGGAAAGAATAGCTTTATGTTATTTTACTACGAACTCTTGAATAGATAGAACAGAAAGGATAACATTGAGGTGGTTTCGTACCCTACCATAATCTCTACGTTTGTTCTCGACTATTATTGGCTTTGGAGTGACTCTTTGTTGCATGTTGAGGGATTGTTATATGATCTAATTATGTTATTATTGTTGAGAGAACTTGCACTAGTGAAAGTATGAACCCTAGGCCTTGTTTCCTAGCATTGCAATACCGTTTACGCTCACTTTTACCACTTGTTACCTTGCTGTTTTTATATTTTCAGATTACAAAAACCTATATCTACCATCCATATTGCACTTGTACCACCATCTCTTCGCCGAACTAGTGCACCTATACAATTTACCATTGTATTGGGTGTTGGGGACACAAGAGACTCTTTGTTATTTGGTTGTAGGGTTGTTTGAGAGAGACCATCTTCATCCTACGCCTCCCGAGGATTGATAAACCTTAGGTCATCCACTTGAGGGAAATTTGCTATTGTCCTACAAACCTGTGCACTTGCAGGCCCAACAACGTCTACAAGAAGAAGGTTGCGTAGTAGACATCAAGCTCTTTTCTGGCGCCGTTGCCGGGGAGGCTAGGTAAGTGAAGGTATATCCTTAGATCTTGCAATCGAATCTTTTTGTTTCTTGTTTTAGCACTAGTTTAGTTTATAAAAGAAAATTACAAAAAAATGGAATTAAGTTTGTCTCATACGCTTCACCTTTTTAATATCTTTCGTGAGTATGATGGAAAGGATAATTGTTCTCAAGTTCTAGAAGAAGAAATCTCTAAATTGTTTGGCACTTAATATTTGAATGATGAGCATGATTGCAATGTTGTTAGTATGAATTCCTTGAATATCCATGATGCTAATGATATGCAAAGCCACAAGCTTGGGGAAGCTATGTTTGATGAAGATGATATTTTTTGTCCCCCAAGCTTTGTTGAGCAAATTTATTATGATGAAAGCATGCCTCCTATCTATGATGATTATTGTGATGACACATATGCTTTAAATAATAATTATAACCATGCAACTTGTCATCTTGATCTTAATTTTCAATCACATGATAGTTATTTTGTTGAGTTTGCTCCCACTACTATTGATGAGAATATATTTGCTTATGTGGAGAGTAATAAAAAATTTATGCTTGTAGATCATGAAAATAATGATTTAGGTGCTGTTTATATTGTTGAATTCATTCATGATGCTACTGAAAAAATTACTATGAGGGAGGAACATATGCTTGTAGGAATTGCAAAAATATCAAGTTTCCTCTCTATGTGCTTAAAATCTTGAAGTTATGCTTGTTTTACCTTCCTATGCAAGTTGATTCTTGTTCCCATAAGTTGTTTGCTCACAAAATCCCTATTCATAGGAAGTGGGTTAGACTTAAATGTACTAGTCATATTCTTCATGATGCTCTTTTTATGTTTCAATTCTTATCTTTTATGTGAGCATCATTGAAATCGTCATGCCTAGCTAGGGGCGTTAAACGATAGCGCTTGTTGGGAGGCAACCCAATTTTATTTTAGTTCCTTGCTTTTTGGTTATGTTTAGTAATAAATAATCCATCTAGCCTCTGTTTAGATGTGGTTTTGTGTTTTAGTTAATGTTTGTGCCAAGTAGAACCTTTGGGAAGACTTGGGTGAAGTCTTTATGATCATGCTGTAAAAAAAACAGAAACTTTAGCGCTCACGAGATTAGCTAGAACTTTTTACTGGAAAGTGATATTTACTTGATTGTTTTTGAAGATTACTACTAGACAAATTACTCAGGTCCACCAATTTATTTTAGAATTTTTGGAGTTCCAGAAGTATGCGTTTGATACAGATTACTACAGACTGTTCTGTTTTTGACAGATTCTGTTTTCATTGTGTTGTTTGCTTATTTTGATGAATCTATGGCTAGTAAAATAGTTTATAAACCATAGAGAAGTTGGAATACAGTAGGTTTAACACCAATATAAATAAATAATGAGTTCATTACATTACCTTGAAGTGGTGTTTTGTTTTCTTTCGCTAATGGAGCTCACGAGTTTTCTGCTAAGTTTTGTGTTGTGAAGTTTTCAAGTTTTGGGTAAAGATACGATGGACTATGGAATAAGGAGTGGAAAGAGCCTAAGCTTGGGGATGCCCAAGGCACCCCAAGGTAATATTCAAGGATAACCAAGAGCCTAAGCTTGGGGATGCCCCGGATGGCATCCCCTCCTTCGTCTTCGTTCATCGGTAACTTTACTTGGAGCTATATTTTTATTCACCACATGATATGTGTTTTGCTTGGAGCGTCATTTTCTCTTGTTAGTATTTGTTTTATGTTATTTATAATAATGTTTTGCATCTTTAGTTTCAATAAAAAAGTCAAGGATAGCCTTTGCCATGCTTATTTTGCTACTATACATGTTGCTGTTTGAAAACAGAAAGTTTACCGCTGTTGCAAAAATTCCCTAGAAAATTCAGAGAGTGGTATAATGTTGAATCTTTTTGCATATTGAGCTCTGATAAATTTACTACAGTTTGAATTTTAGTTCATAATTTTTGGAGTCAGGAAAGTATTGATACTCTTGCATTCTTTACAGACTGTACTGTTTTGACAGATTGCTGTTATGTTTTTATTGTTTGCATATGCTTGCTTGTTTAATGATTCTATTTTAGGATAGGGGTATTAAATATGCAGAGGCATTTAGTATGAAATGTGGAATAATAATTTTAGTGATTTGTTACAGTAGAAAATGATAAGGTTTTGCATTGGTTTATACTAACCTATCTCACGAGTTCTTGTTGAGTTTGTTGTGAATGAAGCTTTTGATAAAAAGAGAAACCATGATATGAGAGGAATTAAGGAGACACAAAAGCTCAAGCTTGGGGATGCCAAAGGCACCCCAAGATAATATTTCAAGAAGTCTCAAGCATCTAAGCTTGGGGATGCCCCGATAGGCATCCCACCTTTCTTCTCCAACAACTATCGGTTAGTATCGGTTGAGCCTAAGTTTTTACTTCTTCACTTGAGTTGTGCTATCCTTGCAATGTAGTTTTATTTAGCTTTGCTTGCTGTTTGAATAAAGTATCAAGATCTGAAATTCTTAAATGGGAGAGTCTTCACATAGTTGTATAATTATCTGACTACTCATTGATCTTCACTTATATCTTTCGGAGTAGTTTGTCATTTGCTCTAGTACTTCACTTACATCTTTTAGAGCACGGTGGTGGATTTATTTTGTAGAAATTAATGAACTCTCATGCTTCACTTATATTATTTTGAGAGTCTTAAACAGCATGGTAATTTGAACGAAAACTATCATAGGAAGTGAATTGGATGCTATGATCAATTTGATACTTGATAATTGTTTTGAGATATGGAGGTAGTGATATTGAAGTCATGCTAGTTGGGTGATTATGAATTTAAAGAATGCTTGTGTTGAAGTTAGCAAGTCATGTAACATGCACGTATGGTTAAAGTTGTGTAACAAATTTGAAACATGAAGTGTACCTGGCTTGTGCATCCTTAGGAGTGGCGGTCGGGGACGAGCGATGGTATTTTCCTACCAATCTATCCCCCTAGGAGCATGCGTGTAGTACTTGATTTTTGATGACTTCTAAATTTTTGCAATAAGTATATGAGTTCTTTTGACTAATGTTGATTCCATGGATTATACGCACTTTTACCTTTCCGCCTTTGCTAGCCTCTTCAGTACCGTGCATTGCCCTTTCTCACCTTGAGAGTTGGTGCAAACTCCACGGTGCATCCAAACCCGTGATATGATACGCCTATCACACATAAACCTCCTTATATCTTCCTCAAAACAGCCACCATACCTACCTATTATGGCATTTCCATAGCCATTCCGAGATATATTGCCATGCAACTTTCCACCGTTCCGTTCATCATCATCATGACATACTTTACTTTTGTCATATTGCCATTGCATGATCATATAGTTGACATCGTATTTGTGGCAAAGCCACCATGCATTATTTTTCATACATGTCACTCTTGATTCATTGCACCATCCCGTACATCACGGAGGCATTCATATAGAGTCATATCTTGTTCTAGTTTCGAGTTGTAATCCTTATGTTGTAATCAATAGAAGTGTGGTGATCATCATTATTAGAGCATTGCCTAAAAAAAGAGAAAGGCCAAAAAAAGGCCCAAAAAAAGGAATATAAATAAAAAGGGCAATGTTACTATCTCTTTTTCCACACTTGTGCTTCAAAGTAGCACCTTGTTCTTCATGTAGTGAGTCTCATATATTGTGCTTCAAAGTAGCACCATGTTTTTCATATAGTGAGTCTCATAAGTTGTCTTTTTATACTAGTGGGAATTTTTCATTATAGAACTTGGCTTGTATATTCCTACGATGGGCTTCCTCAAATGCCCTAGGTCTTCATGAGCAAGCAAGTTGGATGCACACCCACTAGTTTTCTTTTGTTGAGCATTCATAGCTCTAGTGCATCCGTTGCATGTCAATCCCTACTCCTCGCATTAACATCAATCTATGGGCATCTCCATAGCTCATTGATTAGCCTTGTTGATGTGAGACTTTCTCCTTTTTTGTCTTCTCCACACAGTCCCCATCATCATATTCTATTCCACCCATAGTGCTATATCCATGGCTCACGCTCATGTATTGCGTGAAGGTTGAAAAAGTTTGAGATTATTTAAGTATGAAACAATTGCTTGGCTTGTCATCGAGGGTAGAGAAGTTGGGAACATCTTTGTGTGACGAAAATGAAGCATAGCCTAACTATATGATTTTGTAGGGATGAACTTTCTTTTGCCATGCTATTTTGAGAAGACATGATTACTTTGATTAGTATGCTTGAAGTATTACTATTTCTTTTATCAATATGAACTTTTATTTTGAATCATTTGGATCTGAACATTCATGCCATAATAAAGAAAATTACTTGAGAGTTATGCCAACTAGCATTCCACATAAAAAATTATCTTTTTTATCATTTACCTACTCGAGGACGAGCAGGAATTAAGCTTGGGGAGGCTTGATACGTCTCCAACGTATCTATAATTTTTGATTGCTCCATGCTATATTATCTACTGTTTTGGGCAATATTGGGCTTTATTTTCCACTTTTATATAACTTTTGGGACTAACCTATTAACCGGAGGCCCAGCCCAGATTTGCTATTTTATGCCTATTTCAGTGTTTCGAAGAAAAGGAATATCAAACGGAGTCAAAACGGAATGAAAATAATTGGAGAAGTTATTTTTGGAAGAAAAGCCACCAGATAGACTTGGACTCTACGTCAGAAGATACAGGAGCTGTCCACGAGGGTGGGGGGGCGCCCACCCCCCTAGGGCGCGCCCCCCTGCCTCGTGGGGGCCCCCAAGCTCCACCGACGTACCCCTTGCACCCATATATACCTATGTATCGTAAAACTTCCAGAACAGAGATTAGATCGGGAGTTCCGCCGCCGCAAAACCTCCAGAGCCACCAAAAACCAATCAGACCTGTTTGGCACTCACTGAGGGGGGAACCCTCACTGGTGGCCATCTTCATCATCCCGGCGCTCTCCATGACGAGGAGGGAGTAGTTCACCCTCGGGGCTGAGGGTATGTACCAGTAGCTATGTGTTTGATCTCTCTCTCTTTCGTGTTCTTGATTTGGTACGATCTTGATGTATCGCGAGCTTTGCTATTATAGTTGGATCTTATGTTTCTTCTCCCCCTCTACTCTCTTGTAATGAACTGAGTTTTCCCCTTGAAGTAATCTTATCGGATTGAGTCTTTTATGAGAACACTTGATGTATGTCTTGCCGTGCTTATCTGTGGTGACAATGGGATATCATGTGCCACTTGATGTATGTTTTGGTGACCAACTTGCGGGTTCCGCCCATGAACCTATGCATAGGGGTTGGCATACGTTCTTGACTCTCCGGTAGAAACTTTGGGGCACTCTTTGAAGTACTTTTATGTTGGTTGGATGAATCTGAGATTGTGTGACGCATATTGTATAATCATGCCCACGGATACTTGAGGTGACAATGGAGTATCTAGGTAACATTAGGGTTTTGGTTGATTTGTGTCTTAAGGTGTTATTCTAGTATGAACTCTATGATTGATTGAGCGGAAAGAATAGCTCTATGTTATTTTACTATGAACTCTTGAATAGATAGAACAGAAAGGATAACTTTGAGGTGGTTTCGTACCCTACCATAATCTCTATGTTTGTTCTCCGCTATTAGTGGCTTTGGAGTGACTCTTTGTTGCATGTTGAGGGATTGTTATATGATCTAATTATGTTATTATTGTTGAGAGAACTTGCACTAGTGAAAGTATGAACCCTAGGCCTTGTTTCCTAGCATTGCAATACCGTTTACGCTCACTTTTACCACTTGTTACCTTGCTGTTTTTATATTTTCAGATTACAAAAACCTATATCTACCATCCATATTGCACTTGTATCACCATCTCTTCGCCGAACTAGTGCACCTATACAATTTACCATTGTATTGGGTGTGTTGGGGACACAAGAGACTCTTTGTTATTTGGTTGCAGGGTTGTTTGAGAGAGACCATCTTCATCCCACGCCTCCCCATGGATTGATAAACCTTAGGTCATCCACTTGAGGGAAATTTGCTACTGTCCTACAAACCTGTGCACTTGCAGGCCCAACAACGTCTACAAGAAGAAGGTTGCATAGTAGACATCAAGAACCACTTGTCATTTCCTTCTGCTCCTCGTTGGGTTCGACACTCTTACTTATCGAAAGTTCTACGATTAATCCCGTCGTCAACCCCATTGTTTTATCCTTAATGGCAACGATACAAATATGTTACATGTCCCCTTCGGTCACTGAGATTGAGCACCACAAGATCGAACCAATCACAAAACACCTCTCCCAATGCAAGATAGATTAATCTAGTTAGCCAAACCAAATTAATAGATCAGAGAAAAATACAAAGCTATAATAATCATGCATAAAAGAATTCAGAGAAGACTCAAATAATATTCATTGATATTTCTGACGATAAACCTACAATTCATCGGATCCCAACAAACACACTGCAAAAAAAGGATTACATCGAATAGATCTCCAAGAACATCGAGGAGAACATTGTATTTAAGATCAAAAAGAGAGAAGAAGCCATCTAGCTACTAGCTATGGACCCGTAGGTCTGTGGTAAAATACTCACACATCATCAGATGGGCAGCAAGGTTGATGTAGAGCCTGTAACATCCCAAATTTTCAATTTGGAATGTTATACATTAGGTCATCATGCATATCATATTTTCTCGCATTTTACGATCCTAGAAAATTTCACGCAACTCAAGGACCCTCGGAGAGAGTTGGAGATTTCATTATTTTCATATTTGAGATTTCTCAAATTTTGAAAATAGGATCATTTGGATTTATTTATTTATCTTCAAAAGTTTTTCCGATATAAAAAGTTAAGAGAGGGAATAATATGACTTTCCCAACATTTAGGAAAAATGAAGATATTATAAATAAATCAAATTTTGGTTTTGAGGATTTAATTGCTTTAGGCAAAATGAGCATTTTAAAAAAATATGCATATTTGCCCGTTTTAAAGTTCATTTTGTTCGACTCATTTTAGGAGTCGGGAAAATTAATTTTATTAAATTCGAGTTCGTTTGGTTTTATTTTAAAATCGTTTAGTTTTTGTTTTAAAAAACCCCGGGCCAAGGCCCACTGGCCTGACCAGCCGCCCAGCCCACCTCCCTCTCCTCTGTGATCTCTCCGCCCGCCAAGACGCCGCCGGCCGCCCGTGTCCGGCTCGGACACGAGCCGCCGCCGCCTGCCCCTTCCCAAAGCGCGAACCCCCCTCCTTTTATACCCATGGGACCCCCCTCTCCTCATCCCTTGCCGCCAAGACCCGACCGAGCAGCCGCCGCCCGCCCCCCCGAAGCCGCCGCCGCCGTCTTCGCCGTCGCTGAGAGCCCACGCCGCCCTCGCCGCCCTCCGACCCCGGACCCCTGCCCCCGAGCCTCACGAGCCTCGCCAGAGGTAGCACCTCGCCGCCCGATCTGGTTTTCTTTAGAAAACCCGATCCGGTTTTTTTTGAAGATGTTCGTTTTTTTTTAAAAAAAAAAACCCTAGATGGTTTTTATTTTTTTCGATTTTCTTATTTAATGAACGTTCACCGAACCGTTCGTTTCAATGAATGTGTTCGTTGGATTAGTTCTGTTAACGAACGTCCGTTATTTAATCCGTTCGTCGTTTTCTTTTAATCGGATTTAATCCGTTATTTTTCTGATTTGATTTCCGATCCGATTTTCAAATCTGTTTATTTTCTCGCTCGTTTATCGGAATCAGGTGATTCAAGCGCCCGGAGTTTCGTTACGAAACCGCCGTTCCAACTACCCTACTTACACAGAGTTTTGCTACTATGAAATTTTGACCTAGTTTCAGATTGCTAAACCGAGTCGTTCTCTCTCGAGTTTCAACTTTCGATGCTTTATTTGATTCGATCTTTTTTGCAACCAGGGTTCTTAAGTTGAACTATCTGGTTAGATCTTTTATTCGAGTTTTCCCTGTGCATTAGATGAGTACTTATTGTATGCTTGTTGTTTGTCTGCGTTAGATCACCGGAGTGCGCCGCTTGTTACTTGAATCTCTAGGTCTCATGGATCATCGACCAAGGCAAGTAACACTTGATCATACCTTTTCTACTACCCAGTTTTATTGCATTAGATCAAACCCTCAAACACTTGCATGTTTAGGATCTAATTAAATTGTGGGTTGGGAAGTAGATTGAGGTAGTACCTATTACCTGTTTTACTTATGAAACCTTGGGAGTTACTTCTACGTTTGCTTATTATGCTATGCTATGCTAGTAGGCGTGGATTGGGTGAGTGAATATCCATGACAGATGTGAGATTGTTAATTAATGGTTTATTTAAGGTGGCAACCTAAACACACATCTGGGTGGATTGAGGCACTGGTTTCTATCAGACTTGCTCTGTATTTCTTCGGACCGCCACCTGTGCTCTAAGGGATCATAAGCTTATTCAAGCTGGAAACTTCCGTGTGCAGCCACAAGCCAATTATGGGCTCTGGCGTAGTTGACTAAGTTGTGCGAACTCTTACGGGTAGGCTAGCTGATGTAGGGGATGTAGGTTGGTACGGTCTACCCACATGTAAGGTGCTAGCGCTTCGAAAGACTATGTCTCGGTCATCCGTCTCTCAAACACCATGTAGTCACGAGAACCAAGCGGAGGCGATCGAGTCTTGTGGGGAAAAGTCATAAACCTCTGCAGAGTGTATAAACTAATCATGATTAGCCGTGTCCCCGGTTATGGACGTTTTGAGTATCTGGTAATTGAATATCATGTGAATCTCAACATGTTACTTCTAATTAATGTTATTGGGATTTTTTATGAGTACTTTTTAATTGGGATTGAGGATGCTGTCAACCATTCTCAATGTTTAACAACCACCATGATAGTTAAATAAAACATTATTCCTTTGTTGTAGGGAAAAACTAGCTTTATGCAAAAATGTAACCATAGAGCCTTACCACCAGCCAAATATGCATGTAGTATAGACTTATTCTTTCATTGCTCTCTATGTGTTACATTGCCAAGATATTCCATGTCTTGACCGTTTTGGGCTGCAACTTTCACGTTGCGAGACTTTTTGAACGACAGTAAGGTGTTAGGTCGTGGTTCTATACTCGGTGATGCCGATGGAGTTGATGGACTCACTTATCTTCCAAGTCTTCATTGTTATCGTTATTAGTTGGCCTTAAGCCATATTATTGTAATAAGTTCCTTCGTGGACAACGATGTAATAAGTGTGTGATTGCTACTCTGCTATAAATCCTTGAAGTCTGTGTGGTGTTAGAATTCTTGATCCGGGGATGACACCGAGCACGAGACTTGATCCATTTGGGTGCAGTCGCTCTGAGAGAATGGTATCGAGCACACTGTTCGTAGGGACACGACCACTAAGTTAAAGCCATAGATCACTACTCTCTTCCCATTTTCTAACTCCTCATCTTTTCTACTCTTTAGGATGATTTGACGCGAAGATCAAGTACACCCAACCGGATGAAGGCACACCTTTTGGGTTTCACTTGAAGGAAGTCACCAAGTACTGAACATTGGACTACCAGCTTCACGGAACTTTCAATGCCACTCTCAAGAGGAGGGCTGGAAGATTCAAGCTCACGTTCGGGAAGGACATTCGCCCCAATCACCAAGCCTATAGATAGTGTTTTGATTGCACCAACTTGGAGTGCAGGAAAGAGCATGGCAGCTCACATCACCATGGGACGCATTGGAGAAGTTTATCAAGAAGACCTCAAGGACACTATCTACCAGATTTGCAGACGCCGAGATGACAAATGGGACATAGTCAGCACCAAGAAGGATAGGTCCATTGCAGCATTCATCCAGGAGTTAAATCAGCACATTCGACGCCAGGAGAACCAAATATGCAATGATATGTTGGAGTTGCAGAATGCAAAGGGAAGGATCATCGAACTTGAAGGAGAACTAAAGACTACACGCAAGGACTACATGGACGAGATCTAGCTCTAGCAAGACACAATAACGATCTTAAGTATGAGATCGAAGAACTCAAGAAGAAGTTGGCGCTCAGGAATGAAGACCAGTATGTCGGTTGCCCAAGCGACTACATCAACATCGACGACACCGATTCGGATCCAAGTGAACCCGACTTTGAAGACGAAGCTGGAGCAGACATCATGGAGTCTTCCACCGGTTCAAATTAGTAGAAGTCCCCCACATATTAGTAGTATTCCCTCCATGTAAATATCATAGTACACTCACTTTTGCGATAGTTAGATCGTTGTAAGCTCTTTGTTTGATTGAATGAAGTGATTTGTGTGCATTTGCTCATGTGCATTTGGGTAGTGATTCCCCTTAGACCTCATTCTACTCTTAATTCTCGTCTTTTCTAAACCCATCAGATGCCTCCGAGACGCGACCCCGAATTCGTTTTCCCGCCAGAGATCACCCAACTGATTCAGCAGTAGAATACCCTGATTCAAACATTGGTGCAGAACCAGGGCAACAACAACAACAACAACAACAACAACAACAACAACAACAACCCACCGCCACCACCACCTGCGGATCACTTGACTCGTTTCCTTAGACTGAATCCGCTGGTGTATTCCAGTAACACCGAGCGATTGTGGCGGATGATTGGCCGCCAAGATAGGAAGGAGTTGACCACTGCGGGATGCACGGATGGTGAAAGAGTGAAGTTTGCAGCACATCAGCTTGAAGGACCCTTGGCAGCATGGTGGGAGAATTTTACAGCCACTTACCCGTGGACACTTGTCACATGGGATCGGTTTCAACAAGCTTTTCGCCTTGCCCATGTTTCAGCGAGGAGCTATGGCCATGAAGAAGCGTGAGTTTCGCAACTTACGCCAAGGAGGAAGGACTGTTGGCGATCGTGGATGACTTTAGTAAATTAGCACGTTATGCCCCGGATAGCGTTACTCTGGACGCTGCTAAGCAGGAGAAGTTTCTAGAAGGACTGAATGATGAGTTCAGCATGCCGTTGATGGTAGCAAGTTTCAACAACTACCAGGAGTTGGTAGACCGAGCCCTCATGATTGAAGGAAGCAGACAAATTGAGAACATAAGCGGAAGTATGGACAGGGAAGTATAACTCGGAGCCAATGAAGCCTCGTTATACCCTAAATCAGAATTCAGTTTCACATACCCATGGAGGAGGTAATTCGCATAACCATAATGGCACTAAGAATGGGAGCAGGGAATGGAGGAAGCAATGGACAGAACCGCACCAACCCGTCAACACCATCCAAAGTAGACACTGAGTCACATTACTTGCTTTAAGTGCCGCAAGATCGGGCATTATGCAAATGATATCCGAAGGCCAAAATGGAAATGGCAATGGAAGCTCGGAAAGAAGCCCAACCCTTTCAACAGGGGACAGGTGAACCACATTGATGTGGAGGAGGTTGAAGATCAGCCCGATGCGATGTCGGTAAGTTTTGGTTAAGTCATTTCTGCAGTTGTTCTTTTCGATCTTGGTGCATCGCATTCATACATATCAAAGGATTTGTGGATAAGTACAAGTTACCAACCCAAGCCCTTAGGTCACCCATGCTAGTAACCTCACGGAGAGTACATGGCTAGTAAATGGTGTGATCATTGCCATTAAGGATTGGACACTATGTTTTCCCCTCGGACTGATAGTTCGGAATCCCAAGGATTGGATGTGATATTAGGAATGGATTGGTTATCAAGATATGGAGAAACATAGATTGCACCACAAAGTCAATTTTGCTCACCACACGGAAGGAAGAAGGATCAAGTATGTATCACGGCACGAGCCGAGGAGAGCACAAGTTAATTGTTTATCGGGGTGGTGCGGGAAGAAGTACCATGGTGAAGGATTTTCTGATGTATTTCGGAAGAGTTGCGGGAATGCCACGGATAGAGACATTGAGTTTTGATCGAGTGTTGCGAGAACAGGCCCGATATCGAAGCGACCGTGCAGGATGCCCGCACGAGATTTGGCGGAAATCAAGAAGCGATTAAGGAACTATTGGATAAAGGTTTTATTCGCCCAAGTTCTTCACCTTGGGGATCACCCGTTTGTTAGTGGAGAAGAAGGATGGATCGTTAAGAATGGTTGTTGATTATCGTGGATTGAATGAAGTCACAATCAAGAACAAGTACCCACTACCTATGATAAATGATCTGTTTGATAAACACAAGGAGCTAAGGTGTTTTCCAAGATCGATTTGCGATCGAGGTACCATCGATTGAAGATTCGGGAGCAAGACATACCCAAGACAGCGTTTACCACGAGATATGGACTGTATGAGTATACCGTTATGTCATTTGGATGACTAACACACCAGCTTATTTCATGAACCTAATGAACAAAGTGTTTATGGAGTTTTTGGATAAGTTAAATCGTGGTGTTCATTGATGACATTTTGATTTTCTCGAAGAATGAAGAGGAACACAAGGAACATTTGCGATTGGTTTTGAGAAACGAGGGAACACCGGTTGTATGCCAAGTTCAGCAAGTGTGAGTTTTGGCTAAAGGAAGTTGGATTTCTCGGACATGTTATATCCGGAGAAGGAATAGCAGTTGACCCCACAAAGGTTGAGACCGTAACCAAATGGGAAGCACCAGCGATAGTTGGAGAGATTGAGTTTCCTTGGACTCGCAGGATACTACCGAAGATTCATTGAGAATTTCTCAAGAATTGCAAAGCCTATGACAGAATTGTTGAAGAAGGAAAACAAATTCATATGGGTGAGGACTGTGAGGCAAGTTTTCGGGAGTTGAAGAAAAGATTGGTTACCTCACCAGTTTTGATATTGCGGATCAGACCAAGGATTATGAGGTGTATTGCACGCTTCCGTCGAGGACTTGGAGCGGTGCTTATGCAGGAAGGAAGAGTTGTTTCATACGCTTCACGACAACTTAAGCCCCATGAGTTGAATTATGCCACACATGATTTGGAGTTAGCAGCCGTTGTGCGCCTTAAAGACATGGAGACATTTTCTCATTGGTAATCATTGTGAAGTATATACGGATCACAAGAGTTTGAAGTACATCTTCACACGAAGAATTGAATCTCAGACAAAGTAGATGGTTAGAGCTTATCAAGGATTATGATATGAGATTGCATTATCACCCGGAAAGGCTAATGTCGTAGCAGGCGCATTGAGCCGTAAGAGCCCCGTCAATACCCTAATGATGGAGGGATACCCAATGAGTTAGCCGAGGACCTTCGGGAGCTATGTTTGGAAATAGTTCCGAGAGGCTATGTAGCAGCATTGGAGATTGATCGACATCGATGGACAAAATCGAGAAGCCCAAAAGGCAGATAAGGAAGTTGCCTCTATAAAGGAGAAAATGAGCAAAGGAAAAGCTAAAGGATTTCGTGAGGATGAGCACGATACCCTATGGTTTGAAGACCGTGTTTATGTGCCCAATGACCCGAGAGATCAGCAAGTTGATTTTACAAGAAGCCCATGATTCACCCTATTCGATTCACCGAAATACCAAGATGTATTTGGATTTGAAGAATATTTTACGGTGGACGGAATGAAGAAGGATATTGCGGAATATGTAGCAGTTTGCGGCGTATGTCGAGAAAGTAAAAGCGAGCATCGAAGCCAGCAGGATTGTTACAACCATTGCGATACCGAATGGAAGTGGGATAAACTAGGCATGGATTTCATCACAGGTTGCCAAAGACCCGTTCAGGATATGACTCTATTTGGGTCATAGTTGATCGTTTGACTAAGGTAGCTCATTTCATTCCAGTCAAGACTACCTATAGCAGTGCTAAGTTGGCAAAGATATACATGACCAGAATTGTGTGTTTACGGAGTTCGAGGAGCATCGTATCAGATAGAGGAACCCAATTTACCTCAAAATTTTGGAACGGTTACACGAAACATTGGGAACTAGATTGGAATTGATCAGCTTTCCACCCACAGACCGATGGACGGTGAGAGAGTCAATCAGATTTTGGAAGATATCTTTGAGAGCTTGTGCACTAGATTATGGATCTAGTTGGGATGATAATTTGCCGTATGCAGAATTTTCTTACAACAACAAAGTTACCAAACCAGCTTGAAGATGGCACCTTTTGAGGCTCTGTATGGAAGAAGGTGCAGGACACCGTTGTCATGGGACGAAACTGGAGATCGCCAGTTGTTTGGACCAGATTTGATTAAGGAGTCGGAACAGAAGGTTAAGTTGATTCAAGACAGGCTCAAGGTAGCCCAGTCCAGACAGAAGAGTTATGCCGATTCAAAGCGCAAGGCGATTGAGTATGAATTTGGAGACAGAGTATATCTTAGAGTATCCCCGCTTCGAGGAGTTAAGCGTTTTGGAGTTAAAGGAAAGTTAGCACCACGTTTCGTTGGACCGTATAAGATTTTGCAACGCATGGGAGAAGTTGCTTATAAGTTGGAATTGCCAGAAGGACTGACAGGAGTTCATGATGTATTTCATGTTTCTCAGTTGAAGAAATGTCACCCCGAGATAGCAGAGGTACCGTTAAGAGACACAGTGCCCCTGGAAGCAATTCAGTTGAAGGATGACTTAACATATGAGGAGAAACCAGTTAAGATTCTCGACTATGCCAAAGAGAGTTACCCGCAGCAAGGTTATCAAGTTTTGCAAAGTTGATTGGAGCCACCACACGAAGATGAAGCCACACAGGAAAGAGAGGAAGTTTTCCTTAAGGACCACCCTCACCTATTTTCTAGCCAACCCGAATCTCGAGGGCGAGATTCATCTTAAGGGGGTAGGTTTGTAACATCCCAAATTTTCAATTTGGAATGTTATACATTAGGTCATCATGCATATCATATTTTCTCGCATTTTACGATCCTAGAAAATTTCACGCAACTCAAGGACCCTCGGAGAGAGTTGGAGATTTCATTATTTTCATATTTGAGATTTCTCAAATTTTGAAAATAGGATCATTTGGATTTATTTATTTATCTTCAAAAGTCTTTCCGATATAAAAAGTTAAGAGAGGGAATAATATGACTTTCCCAACATTTAGGAAAAATGAAGATATTATAAATAAATCAAATTTTGGTTTTGAGGATTTAATTGCTTTAGGCAAAATGAGCATTTAAAAAATATGCATATTTGCCCGTTTTTAAAGTTCATTTTGTTCGACTCATTTTAGGAGTCGGGAAAATTAATTTTATTAAATTGAGTTCGTTTGGTTTTATTTTAAAAAAATAGTTTTTGTTTTAAAAAACGCCCACCCGGGCCAAGGCCCACTGAGCCCAACCAGCCGCCTGCCCACCTCCCTCTCTCCTCGCTGGTCTCCGCCGCCAAGATCGCCGCCGCCGTGTCCGCTCGGACACGACACGAGCCGCCGCCTTGCCCCTTACCCAAGGCGCGAACCCCCCTCCTTTTATACCCCGGACCCCCCTCTCCTCATCCATGCCGCCGCCAAGACCCGACCCGAGCCGCTTGCCCCAGACCGCCTGAGCCGCTGCCATTGCCGTCTCCGCCGTCGCCGGAGCCCCACGCCGCCTCGCCGCCCTCCCGACCCGCGGACCCCGCCGAGCCGCACGAGCCTCGCCAGAGGTAGCACCTCGCCGCCCCGATCCGTTTTCTTTAGAAAACCCGATCCGTTTTTTTTGAAGATGTTGGTTTTTAAAAAAACCCTAGATGGTTTTTATTTTTTGGTTTTCTTATTTAATGAACGCTCACCGAACCGCTCGTTTCAATGAATGTGTTCGTTGGATTAGTTACGTTAACTAACGTCTGTTATTGTAGCGACTGGACCGAATGGATCTAGCGCTCGTGCTCGATGTCATCCTCGGATCAAGAATGCCGACACCACACAAGATTTCAAGGATTTATAGCAGAGTAGCAATCACACACTTATTACATCGTTGTCCACAAAGGAACTGAATACAATAATATGACTTAAGGCCATCTAATAATAACAGCGGAAGGCTTGGAAGATAAGCGAGTCCATCAACTCCAACGGCATCATCGAGTATAGAACCACGACCTAACACCTTACTGTCGTTCTAAAAGTCTCAACGTGAAAAGTTGCAGCCAAAACGGGTCAAGACATGGAATATGCCGCAATGTAACACATAAAGAGCAATGAATGAATAAGCCTATACTACATGCATATTTGGCTGGTGGTAAGGCTCTCTGTTACATTTGCATAAAGCTGATTTTTCCCTACATCAAAGGAATAATTTTATTTAACTATCCTGGTGGTTGTTAAACATTGAGAATGGTTGACAAGATCCTCAATCCCAATTAAAAAGTACTCATCAAAACCCAATAACTTTTATTTAGAAGTAACATGTTGAGATTCACATGATAATCAAATACCGGATACTCAAATTGTCCATAACCGGGACACGGCTAATCATGATTAGTTTATACACTCTGCAGAGGTTTATGACTATTCCCCACAAGACTCGATCGCCTCCGCTTGGTTCTCGTGACTACATGGTGTTTGAGAAACGGATGACCGAGACATAGTCTTCGTAAGCGCTTAGCACCTTACATGTGGGTAGACCGTACCAACCTACATCCCCTACATCAGCTAGCCTACCCGTAAGAGTTCGCACAACTTAGTCAACTACGCCAGAGCCCATAATTGGCTTGTGGCTGCACACGGAAGTTTCCAGCTTGACAAATCTTATGATCCCTTAGAGCCAGGTGGCGGTCCAAGAAATACAGCAAGTCCTCGATGGAAACCAGTGCCTCAATCCACCCAGATGTGTGTTTAGGTTGCCACCTTAGATAAACCATTAATTAACAATCTCACATCTGTCATGGATATTCACTCACCCAATCCACGTCTACTAGCATAGCATGGCATGAACAAGCAAACGTAGAAGTAACTCCCAAGGTTTCATAAGTAGAACAGGTAATAGGTACTACCTCAATCTACTTCCCATCCCACAATTTATTTAGATCCTAACCATGCAAGTGTTTGAGGAATAGATCTAATGCATAAAACTGGGTAGTAGAAAAGGTATGATCAAGTGTTACTTGCCTTGCTGATGATCCGCGAGTCCTAGAGATTCGAAGTAACAAGCGGCGCACTCCGGGTGATCTAACGCAGACAAACAACAAGCATACAATAAGTACTCATCTAATGCAGGAAATCTCGAATAAAAGATCTAACCAGAAAGTTCAACTTAAGAACCCTGGTTGCAAAAGAATCGAATCAAAATAAACTCCGAAAGTCGAAACTCGAGAGAGAACGCCTCGGTTTAGCGATCTGAAATTAGGTCAAAATTTCACAGTGGCAAAACTCTGTGAAAGTAGGGTAGTCGAACGGCGGTTTCATATTTAAACTCCAGCGCTTGAATCACCGATTCGATAAACGAGCGAGAAATAAAACAGTTTTGAAAATCAGATCCAAATCAAATCGTAAAATAACGGATTAATTCCGATTAAAAGAAAACGATGAACGAGTTAAAAGCGAACGTCATAACGTAATCTAATCCAACGAACGCGTTCATTGAAACGAACGGTTCGGTGAACGTCCGCTAATTAAGAAAACGAAAAAAATAAACCAATCTAGGTTTTTTAAAAAAAACCAAACATATTTTTTTAAAAAATAAACCGGATCGGTTCGAGGGGAAAACGGATCGGGCGCGGCGGGCGGCTACCTCGGTGGTGGCTCTCGCCGAGCGAGGCTCGTGGGGTCCGTGGGCTCTGGAGGTCCCGGGGTCGGGGGCGAGGGCGGCGAGGTCCCGTGGCAAGGGAAACGGCGGCGGCGGCGGCTCCTTGGCGGCGGCGGGTTCAAGGCCGGCTCGGGTGGCGCTGGCTCAAGCGGGTTGGGTCGGGAGAGAGAGGGGGTATTTAAAGGCGAGGGGGGCGGCGGTGGCTTGGGAGGGGGTCAAGGGGAGCCTGGTCGAGGTGGGACTCAAGGCGGCGGCGTCGTCTTGTGGCGGCGGGGCACCGGGCGGAGCGGGAGCGGGGGGAGGAGGTGGCTGGGGGCTGGGCCTGGGCCTGGCTGGCTTGGGCTGGGCCTGGGCCTCGTCCGGGGGCTGCTTTTTTTTAAATAAGATTAAAACCAAAACAAATAAAAAAATACCAAACGATCTCGGATTTAAATAAAACAAATTTTCCCGACTCCTAAAAATGAGTCTAACAAAATGAACTTTAAAACAATATACATGCATAAAATTTTTAAATGCTCATTTTGCCTAAGCAAAATAAATCTTCCAAAACCAAATTTGGTTTATTTATAATATCTTCATTTTCCTAATTGTTTGGGAAAGTCATATTATTCCCTCTCAAAATATTTTTATAGGAAAACTTTATGAAGATAATTTAAATAATCCAATGATCCTATTTTCAAAATTTGAGAGATCCCAAATATGAAAATTATGAACTTCCAACTCTCTCCGAGGGTCCTTGAGTTGCGTGAAATTTCTAGGATCGGAAAATGCGAGAAAATATGATATGCATGATGACCTAATGTATAACATTCCAAATTGAAAATTTGGGATGTTACAAACCTACCTCTTAAGATGAATCTCCCTCGAGATTCGGGTTGGCTAGAAAATAGGTGAGGTGGTCTTTAAGCAAAACTTCCTCTCTTTCCTGTGTGGCTTCATCCTCAAGGTGGTGGCTCCACCGAACTTTGCAAAACTTGATAACCTTGTCGGGTAACTCTGCTTGGCATAATCGAGAATCTTAACCGGCTTTTCCTCATATGTCAAGTCATCCTTCAACTGAATTGCCTCCAATGGCACCGTGTCTCTTACCGGTACTTCGCTATCTCGGGTGACATTTCTTCAATCGAGAAACATGGAATACATCATGAACTCCGACAGTCCTTCCGCAATTCCAACTTATACATAACTTCTCCCATGCGCTGCAAAATCTTATACGGTCCAACTAAACGGGTGCTAACTTTCCTTTAACTCCAAACGCTTAACTCCTCAAGCGGGATACTCGAGATATACTGCTCCAACGTCATACTCAATCGCTGGCGCTTTGAATCGGCATAGCTCTTCCGTTCGACGGGCTACCTTGAGCCTGTCTCAATCAACTTAACCTTCATTTCGCACTCCTTAATCAAATCTGGTCCAAATAATCGACGATCTCCGGCCAGTCCCATGACAATGGTGTCCTGCACCTTCTTCCATACAAGGCCTCGAAGGTGCCATCTTCAAGCTGGTTTGGTAACTGTTATTGTAGGAAAATTCTGCATACGGCAAATTATCATCTCAACTAGATCCGTAATCTAGTGCACAAGCTCTCAAAGATGTCCTCCAAAATCTGATTGACTCTCTCGCCTGTCCATCGGTCTCGTGGGTGGAAAGCATGCTGAATTCTAGTCGGTTCCCAATGTTTCGTGTAACCGTTCCAAAATTTCAAGTAAACTGGGTTCCTCGTCTCGATACAATGCTCCTTGAACTCCGTAAGCACACAATTCTGGTCATGTATATCTTTGCCAACTTAGCACTCGCTATAGGTAGTCTTGATCGAATGAAATGAGCTACCTTAGTCAAACGGTCGACTATGACCCAAATCGAGTCATATCTCGAAAGCGGTCTTTGGCAAACCTGTGATGAAATCCATGCCTAGTTTATCCCACTTCCATTCGGTATCGGCGATGGTTGTAATAATCCTGCTGGCTTCGATGCTCGCTTTACTTTCGACATACGCCGCAAACTGCTACATACTCCGCAATATCCTTCTTCATTCCGTCCACCGTAAAATATTCTTCAAATCCAAATACATCTTGGTATTTCCGGTGAATCGAATAGGGTGAATCATGGGCTTCTTGCAAAATCAACTTCCGATCTCTAGGTCATTGGGCACATAAACACGGTCTTCAAACCATAGGGTATCGTGTTCATCCTCTCAAATCCTTTAGCCTTTCCTTTGTTCATTTTCTCCTTTATAGAGGCAACTTCCTTATCCGCCTTTTGGCTTTCTCGATTTTTTCCATCGATGTCGATCGAATCTCCAATGCTGCTACATAGCCTCTGGAACTATTTCCAAACATAGCTCTCAAGGTCCTTGGCTAACTCATTGGGTATTTCTCCCTTCATTAGGGTATTGACGTGGCTCTTACGGCTCAATGCGCTCGCTACGACATTAGCCTTCCGGGTGATAATGCATTCTCATATCATAATCCTTGATTAGCTCTAACCATCTCCTCCGTCTCGAGATTCAATTCTTCGGGTGAAGATGTACTTCAAACTCTTGTGATCAGATATACTTCACAATGATTTCCAATGAGAAAATGTCTCCACGCCTTCAAGGCATGCACAACGGCTGCTAACTCCAAATCATGAGTGGCATAATTCAACTCATGGGGCTTAAGTTGTCGTGAAGCATACGAAACAACTCTTCCTTCCTGCATAAGCACTGCTCCAAGTCCTCGACGTGAAGCGCCGCAATACACCTCATAATCCTTAGTTTGATCCGCAATATCAAACCGGTGAGGTAACCAATCTTTTCTTCAACTCCCAAAACTTGCCTCACAGTCCTCATCCATATGAATTTGTTTTCCTTCTTCAACAATTCTGTCATAGGCTTTGCAATCCTTGAGAAATTCTCAATGAATCTTCGATAGTATCCCGCGAGTCCAAGGAAACTCAATCTCTCCAACTGTCGTTGGTGCTTCCCACTTGGTTACGGTCTCAACTTTTGTGGGGTCAATCGCTATTCCTTCTCCGGATATAACATGTCCGAGAAATCCAACTTCCTTTAGCCAAAACTCACATTTGCTGAACTTGGCATACAACCGGTGTTCTCTCGTTTCTCCAAACCAATCGCAAATGTTCCTTGTGTTCTTCTTCATTCTTCGAGAAAATCAAAATGTCATCAATGAACACCACGATTTAACTTGTCCAAAACTCCATAAACACTTTGTTCATCGTGTTCATAAATAGGTGGGCGTTAGTCATCCAAATGACATAACGGTATACTCATACAGTCCATATCTCGTGGTAAATGTTGTCTTGGGTATGTCCTGCTCCCTAATCTTTAATCGATGGTACCTCGATCGCAAGTCGATCTTGGAAAACACTTTGGCTCCTTGCAAGCGATCAAACAGATCATTTATCATCGGTAGTGGGTACTTGTTCTTGATTGTTACTTCATTCAATCCACGATAATCAACAACCATTCTCAACGATCCATCCTTCTTCTCCACCAATAAACGGGTGATCCCCAAGGTGAAGAACTTGGGCTAATAAAACCTTTATCCAATAGTTCCTTAATCTGCTTCTTAATTTCTGCCAAATCCTTTGCGGGCATCCCAGACGGTCGCTTCGATATCGGGCCTGTTCCTCGCAACAGCTCGATCAAAACTCAATGTCTCTATCCGTGGCATTCCCGCAACTCTTCCGAAATACATCAGATAATCCTTTACCATCGGTACTTCTTCCTGCACTCACCTCGATAAGCAATTAACTTGTGCTCTCCTCGCTCGTGCCGTGATACATACTTAATCCTTCTTCCTTCCGTGTGGTGAGCAAAATTGACCTTGCGGTACAATCTATGTTTCCTCCATACTTTGATAACCAATCCATTCCTAATATCACATCCAATCCTTGGGATTCCGTAACTATTAGGTCCGAGGGGAAAACATAGTGTCCAATCCTTAGTGGCAATCGATCACACCATTTACTAGCCATGTACTCGCCCGTGAGGTTACTAGCATGGGTGACCTAAGGGCTTGGGTTGGTAACTTGTACTTATCCACAAATCCCTTGATATGTATGAATGCGATGCACCAAGATCGAAAAGAACAACCGCAGAAAAGACTTAACCAAAAACTTACCGACATCGCATCGGGCTGATCTTCAACCTCCTCCACATCAATGTGGTTCACCCGTCCCCTGTTGAAAGGGTTGGGCTTCTTTCCAGCTTCCATTGCCATTTCCATTCGCCTTCTCGATATCATTTGCATAGTGCCCGCCTTGCGGCACTTAAACCAAGTAATGTGACTCAGGTCTACCTTGGATGGTGTAGACGGGTTGGTGCGGTTCTGTCCGCTGCTTCCTCCATTCCTGCTCCCATTCTTGGTGCCATTATGGTTATGCGAATTACCTCCTCCATGGGTATGTGAAACTGAATTCTGATTTAGGGTATAACGAGGCTTCGCTGGGATCCGAGTTATACTTCCCTTGTCCATACTTCCGCCACGGTTCTCAATTTGCTGCTGCTTTCCTTCAATCATGAGAGCTCGATCTACTAACTCCCGGTAGTTGTTGAAACTTGCTACCATCAACGGCATGCTGAACTCATCATTTAGTCCTTCTAGGAACTTCTCCGCTTAGTCAGATCCGTAGCAACGCCATGTGGGGCATAACGTGCTAATTTGCTAAAGTCATCCACGATCGCCAACAGTCCTTCCTCCTTGGCGAAGTTGCTAAACTCACGCTTCTTCATGGCCATGGCTCCTCGCCAAACATGGGCTGTGCGAAAAGCTTGTCAAATCGGTCCCATGTGATGTTGTTCACGGATAAGTGGTGTGAAATTCTCCCACCATGCTGCTGCGGGTCCTTCAAGTCGATGTGCTGCAAACTTCACTCTTTCACCATCCGTGCATCCCGCAGTGGTCAGCTCCTTCCTATCTTATGGAGCCACCATCCGCTACAATCGGCTCGGTGTTATCGGAATACACCGCGGGTTCATCTAAGGAAACGAGTCGATGATCCGCAGTGGTGGTGGTGGTGGTGGGTTGTTGTTGTTGTTGTTCGCACCAATGTTTGAATCAGGTATTCTCGCGCTGGATCAATTGGGTGATCTCTCGCGGAAAACGAATCCGGGTCGCGTCTCGAGGCATCTCGATGGGTTTAGAAAAGAAGAGGAATGTAGAATAGAATGAGGTCTAAGGGGAATCACTACCCAAATGCACATGAGCAAATGCACACAAATTCACTTCATTCAATCAAACAAGGGTTACAACGATCTAACTATCGCAAAAGTGCGGTACTATAATGTTTACATGGAGGAATACTACTAATATGTGGGGACTTCTACTAATTTGAACCGTGGAAGACTCCATGATGTCCGCTCCAGCTTCGCCTTCAAAATCGGGTTCACTTGGATCCGAATCTGTGTCGTCGATGTTGATGTAGTCGATTTGGTGTTCGACATACTGGTCTTCATTCCTCGAGCGCCAACTTCTTCTTGAGCTCTTCGATCTCGCATTTAAGATCGTTATTGTGTCTTGCCGAGCTACGATCTCGCCCATGTAGTCCTTTTGCGTAGTCTTTAGTTCTTCTTCCGCTTCGATGATCCTTTCCTTTGTCTTCGCAACTCCAACATGTCATTGCACATTTGGTTCTCTGGCGCCGAATGTGCTGATTTAACTCCCGGATGAAAGCTGCAATGGACCTATCCTTCTTGGTGTTGACGACGCCCCGCTTGTCGCCTCGGGCCCGCAAATCTGGTAGATAGTGTCCTTGAGATCTTCTTGATAAACTTCTCCAATGCGCCCCATGGTGATGTGAGCTGCCATGCTCTTTCCTGCACTCCAAGTGGGTGCAATCAAAACACTATCTATTGGCTTGGTGATTGGGGCGAATGTCCTTCCCGAACGTGAGCATGAATCTTCCAGCTCCTCTTCAGCAGAGTGGCGTTGAAAGTCCCGTGAAGCTTGGTAATCCAATGTTCGTGTACTTAGTAACTTCCTTCAAGTGAAATCCAAAAGGTGTGCCTTCATCCGTTGGGTGTACTTGATCTTCGCGTCCGTCATCCTAAAGAGAGTAGAAAAGATGAGGAGTTAGAAATGGGAAGAGAGAGTGATCTATGGCTTTAACTTAGTGGTCGTGGTCTCATACCAACAGGTGCTCGATACCATTCTCTCAGAGCGTACTGCACCAGAATGGATCTAGCGCTCGTGCTCGTTGTCATCCTCGGATCAAGAATGCCGACACCACACAAGATTTCAAGGATTTATAGCAGAGTAGCAATCACACACTTATTACATCGTTGTCCACAAGGGAATGAATACAATAATATGACTTAAGGCCATCTAATAATAACAGCGAAGGCTTGGAAGATAAGCGAGTCCATCAACTCCAACGGCATCACCGAGTATAGAACCACGACCTAACACCTTACTGTCGTTCGAAAAGTCTGCAACGTGAAAAGTTGCAGCCCAAAACGGGTCAAGACATGGAATATGCTGGCAATGTAACACATAAAGAGCAATGAATGAATAAGCCTATACTACATGCATATTTGGCTGGTGGTAAGGCTCTACGGTTACATTTGCATAAAGCTGATTTTTCCCTACATCAAAGGAATAATTTTATTTAACTATCCTGGTGGTTGTTAAACATTGAGAATGGTTGACAGCATCCTCAACCCCAATTAAAAAGTACTCATCAAAACCCAATAACTTTTATTTAGAAGTAACATGTTGAGATTCACATGATAATCAAATACCGGATACTCAAATTGTCCATAACCGGGACACGGCTAATCATGATTAGTTTATACACTGCAGAGGTTTATGACTATTCCCCACAAGACTCGATCGCCTCCGCTTGGTTCTCGTGACTACATGGTGTTTGAGAAACGGATGACCGAGACATAGTCTTCGTAAGCGCTTAGCACCTTACATGTGGGTAGACCGCATCAACCTACATCCCCTACATCAGCTAGCCTACCCGAAGAGTTCGACAACTTAGTCAACTACGCCAGAGCCCATAATTGGCTTGTGGCTGCACACGGAAGTTTCCAGCTTGACAAATCTTATGATCCCTTAGAGCCCGGGTGGCGGTCCAAGAAATACAGCAAGTCCTCGATGGAAACCAGTGCCTCAATCCACCCAGATGTGTGTTTAGGTTGCCACCTTAGATAAACCATTAATTAACAATCTCACATCTGTCATGGATATTCACTCACCCAATCCACGCCTACTAGCATAGCATGGCATGAACAAGCAAACGAGAAGTAACTCCCAAGGTTTCATAAGTAGAACAGTAATAGGTACTACCTCAATCTACTTCCCATCCCACAATTTATTTAGATCCTAACCATGCAAGTGTTTGAGGAATAGATCTAATGCATAAAACTGGGTAGTAGAAAAGGTATGATCAGTGTTACTTGCCTTGTCGATGATCCATGAGTCCTAGAGATTCAAGTAACAAGCGTGCACCGGTGATCTAACGCAGACAAACAACAAGCATACAATAAGTACTCATCTAATGCACAGGAAATCTCGAATAAAAGATCTAACCAGAAAGTTCAACTTAAGAACCCTGGTTGCAAAAGAATCGAATCAAAATAAACTCCGAAAGTCGAAACTCGAGAGAGAACGCCCTTGCTTAGCGATCTGAAATTAGGTCAAAATTTCACAGTGGCAAAACTCTGTGAAAGTAGGGTAGTCGAACGGCGGTTTCATATTTAAACTCCAGCGCTTGAATCACCGATTCCGATAAACGAGCGAGAAATAAAACAGTTTTGAAAATCAGATCTCAAATCAAATCGAAAATAACGGATTAATTCCGATTAAAAGAAAAACGATTTAACGAGTTAAAAGCTTAACGCTCATATCGTAATCTAATCCAACGAACGCTGTTCATTGAAACGAACGGTTCGTGAACGTCTGCTAATTAAGAAAACCAAAAAATAAAACTAATCTAGGTTTTTTTTAAAAACCAAACATATTTTTTTAAAAAAAAACCGGATCTGTTCGAGGGGAAAACCGGATCGGGCGCTGGCGGGCGGCTACCTCCGGTGGCTCTCGGCGGCGAGGCTCGCTGGGTCCAAGGGGCTCTGGAGGTCCGGCTGGCCTGGGGGCGAGGGCGGCGAGGTCCGGCGGCGTGGCAAGGGAAACGGCGGCGGGTTCAAGGCTTGAGCTCGGGTGGCGTCAGGCTCCCCAAGGGTTGGGTCGGAGAGAGAGAGGGGTATTTAAAGGCGAGGGGGGCGGGTGGCTTGGGAGGGGGTCAAGGGAGCGCTGCCTCGGGTGGGACTCGGGGCGGCGGCGGCGGCAGGCGCGGCGGGCACCGGCAAGGAGCGGGAGCGGAGGGAGGAGGAGGTGGCTGGGAAGGCTGGGCCTGGGCCTGGCTGGCTTGGGCCTACTGGGCCTCGGTCCAGGCGCTTTTTTTAAATAAGATTAAAACCAAAACAAATAAAAAATACCAAACGATCTCGGATTTAAATAAAACAAATTTTCCCGACTCCTAAAATGAGTCTAACAAAATGAACTTTAAAACAATATACATGCATAAAAATTTTAAATGCTCATTTTTGCCTAAGCAAAATAAATCTTCCAAAACCAAATTTGGTTTATTTATAATATCTTCATTTTTCCTAATTGTTTGGGAAAGTCATATTATTCCCTCTCAAAATATTTTTATAGGAAAACTTTATGAAGATAATTTAAATAATCCAATGATCCTATTTTCAAAATTTGAGAGATCCCAAATATGAAAATTATGAACTTCCAACTCTCTCCGAGGGTCCTTGAGTTGCGTGAAATTTCTAGGATCGGAAAAATGCGAGAAAATATGATATGCATGATGACCTAATGTATAACATTCCAAATTGAAAATTTGGGATGTTACAGTTATTTAATCCGTTCGTCGTTTTCTTTTAATCGGATTTAATCCGTTATTTTTCTGATTTGATTTCCGATCCGATTTTCAAATCTGTTTATTTTCTCGCCGCTTATCGAATCAGTGATTCAAGCGCTGGAGTTTCGCATATTTAAACCGCCGTTCCAACTACCCTACTTACACAGAGTTTTGCTACTGTGAAATTTTGACCTAGTTTCAGATTGCTAAACCGAGTCGTTCTCTCTCGAGTTTCGACTTTCGATGCTTTATTTGATTCGATTTTTTTTTGCAACCAGGGTTCTTAAGTTGAACTATCTGGTTAGATCTTTTATTCAAGTTTTCCCTGTGCATTAGATGAGTACTTATTGTATGCTTGTTGTTTGTCTGCGTTAGATCACCCGAGAGCGCCGCTTGTTACTTCAATCTCTAGGTCTCGCAGATCATCAAGAAGGCAAGTAACACTTGATCATACCTTTTCTACTACCCAGTTTTATTATGTTAGATCAAACCTCAAACACTTGCATGTTTAGGATCTAATTAAATTGTGGGTTGGGAAGTAGATTGAGGTAGTACCTATTACCTGCTTTTACTTATGAAACCTTGGGAGTTACTTCACGCTTGCTTATTATGCTATGCTATGCTAGTAGACGTGGATTGGGTGAGTGAATATCCATGATGATGTGAGATTGTTAATTAATGGTTTATTTAAGGTGGCAACCTAAACACACATCCTGGGTGGATTGAGGCACTGGTTTCTATCAGACTTGCCTCAGATTTCTTCTGACCGCCACCTGTGCTCTAAGGGATCATAAGTTTATTCAAACTGAAACTTCCGTAGCAGCCACAAGCCAATTATGGGCTCTGGCGAGTTGACTAAGTTGTGCTAACTCTTACGGTAGGCTAGCTGATGTAGGGGATGTAGGTTGGTACGGTCTACCCACATGTAAGGTGCTAGCGCTTCGAAAGACTATGTCTCGGCCATCCGCCTCTCAAACACCATGTAGTGCGAGAACCAAACGGAGGCGATCGAGTCTTGTGGGGAAAAGTGCTAAACCTCTCGCAGAGTGTATAAACTAATCATGATTAGCCGTGTCCCTGTTATGGACGCTTTGAGTATCCGTAATTGAATATCATGTGAATCTCAACATGTTACTTCTAATTAATGTTATTGGGATTTTTATGAGTACTTTTAATTGGGATTGAGGATGTGTCAACCATTCTCAATGTTTAACAACCACCATGATAGTTAAATAAAACATTATTCCTTTGTTGTAGGGAAAACTAGCTTTATGCAAAATGTAACCATAGAGCCTTACCACCAGCCAAATATGCATGTAGTATAGACTTATTCTTTCATTGCTCTATGTGTTACATTGCCAAAGATATTCCATGTGTCAATTGCTGGCTGCAACTTTCACGCTATGACTTTTCGCATTTATTTAGTAAGGTGTTAGGTCGTGGTTCTATACTCAAGTGATGCCGATGGAGTTGATGGACTCACTTATCTTCCAAGTCTTCCGCCGTTATCGTTATTAGTTGGCCTTAAGCCATATTATTGTAATAAGTTCCTTCGTGGACAACGATGTAATAAGTGTGTGATTGCTACTCGCTATAAATCCTTCAAGTACTGTGTGGTGTCAGATTATCGATCCAGGATGACATCGAGCACGTAGACTTGATCCATTCGGGTCTGGTCGCTACAGAGCCCCTCCGTGATTGATTCCCCCTCTGGGAGAGTACCGGAAAAGGCCTCCAGATGGGATCTCGCAAGAACAGAAGCTTGCGGTGGCGGAAAAAGTGTTTTGGGTGGCTCTCTGTTGTTTCCTGATTTTATAGAATATATAGACGTGGAATTAGGTCAAGCAGAGCAATGAGGGGCCCATGAGACACCAGGGCGCGCCTACCCCCTGGGTGCGCCCTGGTGGCTCATGGCCACCCCCTTCATCTTCTCACTTCCTCCCGAAACTTCTAGTGTCTCTTATGTCCAGAAAAAATCGTCAAAAAGTGTCATGGCATTTGGACTTCATTTGGTACTCATTTCTTGGAAAACCAAAAACAGCCAAAAAAACAGCAATTGGCACTAAGTTAATATGTTAGTTCCAAAAAAATCATATATAATTGCATATAAAACATCCAAGATTGATACCATAATAGCATGGAACAATCAATAATTATAGATACGTTGGTGACGTATCAGCCTAACATCATCGTCATCTCCTGCATTTCTCGCTGGCCCCACGCATGCAGTAGCGTGCACTCGCATTTGCAGCTCCAGTGGCGACGATCGCCGACCGCAACACCCATCAATGAGCTCGCAATGTACTCACCTTGGTTGCTAGTCGCGTCAAAAATTCCCGCAGGTCATGCAAAACAGGTGTGTTGGTTTCAGCAAAAAAGGGCATCAGTGCTTCCACTCTGTCACCATCGTAATAAAACCGCTCACTGGTTATATCTTTTATGGTTACCAGTTGCAGCAAAACATGTGTTGCTACTCCCGTAGGAGTTGTTGGATTTTCCCGAAGAGGAAGGGCGATGTAGCACAAGAACAGAAAGTATTTCCCTCAGTTAAAACCAAGGTTTAATCGATCCAGTAGGAGTCAACAAGCTAACAAGGTAAACAACACATGCACACAAATAAAATAAAATCTTGCTCCCATCTTGGCAAGGGGGTTGTCAATCCCCTCGTCTTGCTAGTTGCAAGATTAAAAGGAAATACTGATTAATAGTGGTATGGGAAAATCACAAAATAGTAAAGGTAAAATAAAATAGCAATTATATAAATGCAAGTATTAATGGAGAATGGACCCGAAGGTCATAGTTTCACTAGAGGCATCTCTTGAAAGCAGGTAGTGGTATGGTAGACAAATTACTGTTGACCAATTAATAGAAAAACAACAATTTATAACTATGATCATTCATGGCATAAAATTTTATTCGCATTACCTCTGTGATACGTCTGTGATAATTAGACCGTATTACTCAATGCAATAAACAAGATGGCATAATGTGGACAGGAAGAAATCTAGTAATAAGATAATTCCCCATCGTTTGATCTTTAATGCAAAATATAAAAATATGTATCTTGTCCCTTTCTATCATTGGGATATAGAAATCACCGCAAGATTGAACCCACTACTATGTACCACCCCCTCTAAGGAATTCCCCATCTATCTTGGCCAGAAAGACTAATAATTCGGAAAGCATACATAGCTACTTAATTATACGACAAAGAAACTTCAGAAGATTCAATTGATTTCGATGAACAATCTGATCATAAATTCACAATTTATCGGATCCCAACAAACACACGACAAGAATTACATCGGATTGATCTCAAAAGATAACATGGTATTGAAGATCCAAGAGAGAGAGAACCATCTAGTTACTACAACGGACCAGTAGGTCCTAAAGGAACTACTCACATATCATCATGGAGGCATCAAGGTTGATGAAGAAGCCTTCGGCAATGGTTTCCCCCTCCGGTGGAGCTCCGAAATAGGGATCCAGGTGGGATCACTTCGGAATATTGGTCTTCGTCGACGCTATTTTTTTTCTGGATTTCTTACGATAGGTTTTGAGATTTATGGGATTTATAGGCGGGGGAATTAGGTCAAAAGGTGGCTCATGGGGGCACATGGACACATGGTGCGGCCACCCCTTGGCCACGCCATGTGTCCATGTGGGAGCCTCTTGGGTCCCCTCGATGTCTTCCGAAGCTTCTAGTGTTCTTTCCGATCCTGAAAAATCTTCAAAAATTGGCATCGTATTTGGACCTTCCTAGATAATGATTTTCTGCTAACCAAAAACAACCAAAAAACAGCAGGTAGCACTAGGCACCAAGTTAATAGGTTATTCGAGAAAAAAAATATAAAAACATATAAAAGTGATAATATAATAGTGTGAAACAATAATAAAATTATGAATATGTTTGAGACATATCAGACGCCACCCCCTGATACATCTCAAACGTATCTATAATTTTTTTATTGTTTCATGCTATTATATTATCATTTTTATATACTTTTGATAGCAATTTAAACTATTTTGATGGACTAACCTATTAATCTAGTGCCCAGTGTCAGTTCCTGTTTTCCGCTTGTTTTTTGTTTTGCGTGAAATCAATATCTACAAAGGTGAAGTATGTTGCCGATTTAACACGATATTTTTGGGCAACAAGAAACACTGGAAGCTTCGGGAGGAGTTGAGATGAGCCACGAGGGACCCACATTTACATGTGGCATACCAAGGCCAACAAAGCGTCGAATGGAGCACGATACGAGCACGAGTGCGCACGAGTGCTCATACCAGCGCTCGTAGTGATTGTCGTCGACACTAGATACTATACATGGGTCGACACCTAATTCTCAATGATGAGAGCACCATTCGCAAAGTAGAGCACCCGAACCCATCTTCCAACCCTAGTTGTCGCCATTTTCCATCTCACGTCCATAGCCGCCGCCACGAGCATCACCATAGCAATATTCTCCAAGTTAGTCATACTTGTAATCGGTGCATCGGATCCAGCAACTATGTAAGACATATTATCAATCGATCACTCATCTTTATGTCGTCTTCAATGAGTTCATTTTGTGATCCGATCACCATGTGTGACCAATTCGGTAAGGCAATGGGTTGAGTCAAGGCCTGGCAACCCAATGTATTTGTGCAAGGGATCATTGGAATGACTTTGTGTATTTAACGTTATTTATATGTGTCTAATTGTAATGGAAATGTCTCTTGTCTTCTTTTATATCTAAGGCCATGTAGGTACCTAGGATCCTGTTAATCAATCCAAGAGGAGGTAAGGAGCAAGGAGGGCGTGTAACGCTACCCCGAGCAGCAGTGAGTGAAGGGGTTAGTACGATAGCAGAAAGCTATTTCTTGGGGACGAATGAGGTGTAGTCATTAAACGCCCGATGCTTTTGCATGAAAGTTTATTCTTAATAACCAAGGTAAACTAGCGCGATGGTAAGGGCCTACGGTTGGACAACTGACTCTTGATGTAGGTCGCCCACCGGTCAAGACGTACTCGATTTGCAGTTCACGCAGGTGGTTCCTTCATAGGTTTTCTATGTTGAATCATGTGCTCCTTTTAGTTTGATGTGAGGTGCTCAAATTCATAAAATTGGTTACACCTTTTTTATTCACTTCCTAACTTGCAAGAAACATGAATAGTCTCTGCGTGCATACAGATGCCACCATTGTCAAAGTCTCATCATCATCGTGACTCCTTGCTTTTGCATTGGCTACCTCCTTCCCTCCCCCCACGGCGCGCAATGGATTTCAGCACCTATTGTTCTTACTAGTTGTTACCCACTAGAATTTTGCAGTGACTCATCCCATTTAGAGGAAAATGATACACCGACTCCCCGTGTAATTGGAACATTGGTGAAGAATGCCCGATTACCCCCATATAAAGTAGAAGGACATGCGTTTTTATCATTTATTGATTTCTTGATTCGGATGTATATTGAATTTTGATGCTCTATTGTTGATGGACATTCTGAAGATCTCTTTATTCCATCATTTTTTTTGCAAAACATTTGTGTGTATTACTGGATAAGGAGGCAAGGAGTTGAAGCTGGTGGCTCTTTTATGAATGATGATAGGTCTGAGTGTATGATAAATTAGTATGTGCACATTTCCCACTTATTTGTGTCCTCTAGGCAGTCAATTTTTTTATTGTTTTATATTAATGAATTACACATGCCTTGTTTATGAACAATTGATTGCACCTTTGCTTATTTCCTGTACAACAATATACTGCTAGTGTAGTAGATCTTATGTAGTATTAGTAGTCAAGTTAGGCATTAGGAAGAATAACAATGTAGCTTACAAGAATGGAACATAGGGATGTCAAACACAATTTATAATCAGGTGCATCATATATTTTGTGGAGAATGGATTTTGGCAGAGCCAACCACTAACGAGCTAATGTGATGTGAACTATCTGTTTTTATATACTCTAATGAGTTAAATTTCACTGAGTTATATTCTAACGTCATCAAATGGAATGTAATGCCAATATAATACATTTGCTTTGCTTTTCAGGCTGCGTGGCATATATTTTTTATCGACCATTGTGTTGTTGCAAAAAGTTGTTCAAATAATGGTGGCACTTTTTGATACGGCAACAACAATGGAGCAAGAACAATCCCGATAATATGCATTCATTCTTGGTTGGACAAGTCCTATATCATTATTATGTTTTACCATTTTTTGCATATTTTGGAGATAATACAAATATGCCCCAAAGTGGACACCACATTATGTTATATTTGTATTATTAAGGGCAAATAATGGAGATAATACAAATATGACCTTATTATATCATTATTTTTCTGGTCATCCTGTCCGTAGACAAATCCGGTGTCCGCTTTGGGGGTCAGAGATTGGAGATGCCCTTAGCATATATTATCGAGATTGGACAAGTCCTATATTCTTGGTTGGAAATATACCCTAGAGGTAATAACATTTGTATCATTATATTTCCATATTCATAATTAAGAGTTTATATTATATGCTATAACTGTTATGATCCTGGAATATGTGATTCAGTGGAAAACTCATATGCACGTGTGGAATGATAAACGATAAATAAAAGGTTCCTAGCCTCACATATAAGACTAGCTAAAGTGTTGCTGATGATCATGTTTTTTGGATCTTAGGATATCATTAAGTGTAACAATGATCCTGAAATGACATTGAGATTATGACGTTGGAAGAACGATCATATTAAGTTGACCCAGTCTTGTTTGTTATGAATTGAGTTAATACCGTCTGCATTAAATTGTAATAACACGGAGTGTTAACATGTGATATTGCTCCTTAGACCATGAGAGTACGGTGGGCAATTCTTACCGTACATTGGGCTTTGGGGTTGCTCAAACATCACCTGTAACATGGTGATCATAACAACAACTTACGGGTTCATCGGAAAGTTTGACAAGTGCCCGGAGAGCTTGAGAAGTGGGATTTGCTCCTCCGACGATGGAGAGATATTCTTAGGGCCCTCTCGGTGTGAAGGCAACGATATTGTCTGGCCAGACACACATGACTTCATCACGGAGATGCCAGAACACAATAACGAGAAAGAAGAACAAAACCGGTAACAAAGATTTCGGTATAGTGAGCATGGTGATGACTCAGGAGGATACTGATGCATCCCGGGTTTTGTGAAGTATCGCGAAGCAAAGGGAACATCACATGAGAACCAAAGGTTCACTCGAATATCATTCGTGTACTCACATGGACCAATATGGACATCCACGGTCCCGTTGTCGGTCATTGAACGAACGGTTTCGTCCATGTATGTGAGTTACCGAACCTACAGGGTCACAAGCTTAAGGAAATCATGATCTTCTGAGTGTTAGTAGGACGGGAGTCATGAGAATATATTTGTGAAATTATTTCATGAATATTCAGAATAGTTCTGAGAGGACCCGAAAGAGTTTCTGGGTCATCGGAAGGGTTTTGGTGGGTTTCGGGTAATACCGGGTATTACCGATAAATTATATATAGGTGGAAAAAGTTTCCGAAGATGTTAAAATAACAACATGACTAAAAAGGCCAAGTGGTGGAAGGCAAATTGGGCCAAAAAGGCCCAAGTGGGAAAGTGCCTCCTTCCCTAAGGAAGGAGGCTGAATTGTGGAAGGGGAGGAGTCAGACTCCTCCTCCCCTAGGCCGGCGCACCAAGTGGGGTTCCTTCCCCCTTGGTGGCAGCCTTCCCTCTCCCTCCAACCTATATATACATGAGGATTTTGCTCTTTTGAAGATACAAGTTTTGGAGCCTCCTCTAGTTCTTCTTTTAGTTGGTCCTAGTTGACTAATTAGATCTTGGCTAATCCTCGTGTCCTCATAATTGGACGCCATGTGTGGTTCTAATATCCTTCCTCTAATTCTCCAGCAACGATTAGCTCTGGACGGCGAAGCGTGATACGTCCATTTTGCATCATGTTTTCATGTTGATATTATTGCATTATGGGTTGTTATTACACTTTAAGATACAATTCTTATGCCTTTTGTCTCTTATTTTACAAGGTTAACACGAAGGGGGGGAATGCGGCAGCTGAAATTCTAGATCGGAAAGGAGAAAATCTGAGATACCTATTCTGCACAACTCCAAATGTCCTGAAACTTTATGTAGAATTGTTTTGGAATATATAGAAATATTGGGCGAAGAACCAACATAAGGGGACCCACCAGGTGGCCACAAGCCTGGGGGCGCGCCCTACCCCTAGGGCGCGCCTCCCGAGCTTGTGTGCCCCTGGTTAGCCCCTGGTGTCCATCTTCTGCTATATGGAGGGTTTTGACCTAGAAAAAATCATAAGAAAGCTTTCGGGACAAAGCGTCGCCGTCTCGAGGCGGAACCTGGGCAGAAGCAATCTAGGGTTCCGTCGAAGCTATTCTGTCGGGGAAACTTCCCTCTAGGAGGGGGAAATCGAAGCCATCGTCATCACCAACGATCCTCTCATCATGGGAGGACCAATCTTCATCAACATCTTCACCGGCACCATCTCCTCTCAAACCCTAGTTCATCTCTTGTATTCAATCTTTGCTTCAGAACCTTAGATTGGTACATGTGGGTTGCTAGTAGTGTTGATTACCCCTTGTAGTTGATGCTAGTTGGTTTATTTGGTGGAAGATCATTTGTTTAGATCCTTCATGATATTCAATACCCCTCTGATCTTGAACATGAACATGCTTTGTGAGTAGTTACGCTTGTTTCTGAGGACATGGGAGAAGTCTTGTTATAAGTAATCATGTGAACTCCTTGCAAAAAAAATTAATCATGTGAATTTGGTATTGTTTGATATTTTGATGAGATGTATGTTGTCTTTCCTCTAGTGGTGTTATGTGAACATCGACTATATGACACTTCACCATGATTTGGGCCTAGGGAAGGCATTGGGAAGTAATAAGTAGATGATGGGTTGCTAGAGTGTTAGAAGCTTACACCCTAGTTTATGTGTTGCTTCGTAAGGGGCTGATTTGGATCCACGTGTTTTATGCTATTGTCAGATTTATCTTAATTCTTCTTTCGTAGTTGCGGATGCTTGCGAGAGGGGTTAACCATAAGTGGGAGGCTTGTCCAAGTAAGGACAACACCAAAGCACCAGTCCACCCACATATCAAATTATCAAAGTAACGAACGCGAATCATATGAGCATGATTAAAACTAACTTGACGATAATTCTCATGTGTCCTTGGGAGCGCTTTGCTTTATATAAGAGTTCGTCTAGACTTATCCTTTGCTACAAAAAGGATTAGGCCGCCTTGTTGCGCCTTTTATACACTTGTTACTTGTTACCCGTTACGAATTATGTTACTACCAAACTATTTGTTACTGATAATTTCAGTGCTTGCTGAAAATTGCTTGTCATTTCCTTCTACTCCTCGTTGGGTTTGACACTCTTACTTATCGAAAGGACTACAATTGACCCCCTGTACTTGTGGGTCATCAAAGCGCTACCGGATCGTGAAGGTTGCACACTTGCAACCAAGGAGGGAGGTCGTGCTTTCGGTCTTCGGTTCGAGGGACTGCGGTATGACAGATCATTCATCGACGGTTTGAGGGACTCCAAGTACGATCTTAACCGACACGCTCTTCTTCCGCTGCAACTTGGTGATGGTAACGATCGTGATCCGAACCCGTTATGCATCTTCATATTGATCTTGGGTGATCGTAGGTGCGAATTTTTTTTGTTTTCTACTACGTTTCCCAACAGTGATTAATTATGGGCGGTGGACGGACGAACTGGTGGCGCTGGCTTGTCATTCCTCGGTAACTGCACATATGTTTAATGTAGGCGGGCGGGTGAACGGGCTATCGTCTGAACGCGGGGCACCCGTATGCACCGGGAACCGGCGAGGGCGGCCCTCTCGGCTGACACGCCGCTTCAATCCCAGAGTGTTGTGAGAGGTCACGTCGCTCTGAGCTAGCATGAATGCGGCACTGGTGCTCTGAAGCGGCATTGATTGGAATGCGCGTAGGCGCGGGAGAGGGGTTTTTGGTGGGCCAACGCAGTCAGAAACGGGCGTGACAACATTCTAGATACCCCAAAAGGTGTGCAGAAAAAGTACGTTCAGACCGGTTGGCGTACCAAAACAAGACCGTGTTAGATTGCAAAATATATCTAGACCATGCAATCTAGATTGTTGCAGATGGTTTGAGGGTTGGCTGCCCTAAGGTCAACTCCAACACACGACCCCAAATGGTCCGGCCTTGTCCATTTGGGGGTAAACGGACAGAAAATGCGGCCCAACGCGCGGAAGCATGTATACAAACGTCCGGTTTTCGACGCATTGTTAGCCCAAATTTGGGCCGCGCTTGCATAGAAAGGGATAACACGCAGACGGGCGGTACGCGCGCCCTTATCCTTCCCTGGCCCGCCCGCCGGGGACACAATGTGCCCACCCCCCCTTTCCAAAAAACCTCCCACGCCCTCCGCCCCCATCCCTCCATGACCGGCGACCTGAAGAAACCAAGCCACCCGACCACCAGCGCACACCCCCGCGACGAAGAAGAAGGGCCCGAAAGGCCTGAAGACGCCGCGGTTGGCGCTCATGTGGCTCGACCATGAATCGGCCAAGAGGAGGGTCCGCGAGACTGTTGCAGCGGAGAAGAAAGCCGCTACCGACTTCGCCATTGAGGCCGCCGCGTAGCACAAGGGTGCCTTCGAGGACAAGGAGGCCACCGTCGCCAAGGCGCACGCCCTCCTCATGCTAGGGTTGTGCCGACCTGCGTCGCCGACCATTCTCTCGGTCGCCGCCATGGCTACGGCTAGCATAGGTCCATCGTCGTTCGCTTTCCGCAGTGCCCGTCGCCCAGCTCCTCCATAACACCGGAGACGGCCGATTTTCATCCGCCAAGGTACCATGCTCAGCCCTTTTCTCCATGTCGCCGGACGGTGGTGTGATCACGCTGGTCACTCCCGGCGCAGCGCCTGTCATCGACCTCACCGTCACGTCAAGGTCCAGTGGCGCCGGCCAGTCATCCGCCGGGGTGCAAAGGAAGCAGCCTCAGTTGATTCATACGGCCAACCTTCCCGAGGGCCGCACTGTGACGCCCCAAGACCGGAGCTTCAGTTGCCTTCCAGGGTTTCCGAGTTTTGTCGTGTGTTTTGTTTTGTCTGTGCTTTCTTCTTGTCTTCTCTTGCATTGCATCATGTCATCATGCCATCATGCCTTCATATCATTAATTTTTTTAAAACTCTTCTAAATAAATTGTATGGATTTTTCGATCCATTTAAATCGAGGGAATTCACATGGTGTTTTCTCTTTATAACATATCCTCCTAATAGTTATGGAGCTATTATAATTTATTCCATTTATTTGGAATCATCATAACACACTTGCAAAAATCCCAATGCCTTTCATTATTTCTACTCTTGGCCTCTAACTTTGTCACTTGTCCTTTCATCATTTTTCCGGAGCTCTACCAAAACTCTCAACATTTTGGAAACTCCTAGACCCTACCCTAGTTCAAACCCTTTTGAATTAAATTCAAAGAAATTTGAATTTATTCTTTCAATCTTGGTCTTTCCTAATTTTCTCGGACCTAACATTTTTTTGAGTCCGGAAATTTATTCGTGAGTCCAATTTTGCTCCCTAAACCCCCTCTTCATTTATTATTCTTCTCTTGTTTTCTGTTAAAGAATATAGAAGAGAGAGGAGAGCCCAGCCGCCCCCGGCTTTTCCCTCCTCCACCAGCCGCCTAGCAAGGCCCAGCCGATCGAACCCAACCCAGCTCTACCCTAGCCCCGACCCCTCCTCTCATCCTCTCCTCTCGTCCTCCCCCCGCCAGAGCATCGCCGCCTCGATCCCATCTCCCCTCGTCCTCCTCTCGTTCCCTCCTCCCGACCGCATCGCCAGGGAGCGCCGCTCGCGCCCGATCCCCTCGACGCGCCCCGCTTCGCCCCTCGATCCCGTCGGCCTCCTCGCCGTCGTCCATGGCGCCCCCCCTTTCTCGAGCGCCCCGTCGCCCGGCCCCCATCTCCTTCTCCCCATGACCCGTCGCCGCATGCCCGCGCCTGCCTCCATGCGTCAAGGCCTGGCGACCTTCGCCTCCGTCGCGCTGCCGCCTCCCCATGGCATCGCGCCGGATGCTCCTCCTGCCCGCCCAGCGCCAGACTCTTTCCCTCGACACCATCTCCTCCGCTGCGTCCTCCCTGCCGCTAACGTCGCCGGAGACGGGCTCCCGATGCCCAGATCCGCCCGGTGGCCTCCTCGTCGCCGACGAAGCTGCACCAGAGCCCTTGCGCGCCTCCTTGTTCCTCCCTTGCTCCCGCCTCCGCTCGCTCGCCACGGGCCAGACCACCTCGCCGTGCCTCCTTGGCCTCCCGGTGCTCCTCTCCGCCGCCAAGCACTTTCAACTCCGCGCCCCACCTCGGGAGGCCCTGCCCCGCCATGGCCTCTCGCTTTTGATAACCCGTGGCTGCCGTGTCCGATTGCATCTTCTCGTGATTTTTGCCAAGTACCACAATGACGCGTCCAGTCCATGGACACAACAACCGTGGGTGCCAAGTTCCTCTGCCGGAGTTGTCAAGTGCACGAGGACCCCGATCCCGAGAACGACTACTACACCGGAACGCCAAGTACATGGAGACGCCAAGTCCGCACGAAGCCCGAATGACTACTTCCACGATGATGCGATAAGTACCCCTACGGAAACCCGATCGCCAAGTACCTCTCGGATCCGGCAAGTACCCCCCTCGAGTTGATAAGACCGCAAGCCCGACGACTTCGGACATCTACGAACGTACGCCTCAAATGGTGTACCACTACGCCAAGACCTGACACCCCAAGTTCCACTACGATTAACGTGTACCACTACCGTCGACTCAAGACCCTGTGGACCCCGAACATCCACGGACATGAACAACTACTTCCGATGACGAGATGTACCACTACAAACGAACGTGAACGCGTCTACTTCCTCTACCGTCGCCGTGTATCACTACTTCCTCAGCGACCATCGAACGTGAAACACTACTTCCTCTACTTCCTCGACGACCCGTGAACGCCTACTTCCTCTACGAAACTCGACCCGTCCCGTTTGAACGTTCCGAAGGTATAACCCGTGACGACCGCCGTGTCCGAATTGTCCTTGCGATGCCCCTCTTTTGCCATTCTACCGACTCGTGGGAAACCCGGTAACCGGGAACACCCCACCATCTTGCATGACTCGCCACGTCCCCCTTTCCTTTGCACCGATATCTCCGTGAGTTACCGGAACCGATATGTTGCGTGGCACCATTTTCGGATTCGTTGCCGTGGAACCCCTTTCTTCCACCACGGTGACATAATGCTTCATAATGCTCTTGTCAACGTTTTCATAAAAAAAATGCTTAAAACTTGCACATGTCATCCGCATCATGATAACAACAATTAAAATGGTTATAATTGTTGTTTGCATTAATTTGCTTAATGCCTTGCTAAAATGATTTATTTCATAACTAAATAACCGTAGCTCCATTTTAAATGATTTATATATGTAAATGGGGTAGAAAAATGCCTAGTTTATCATGGTAGCATTACTTTGCATGTTTAACAACTCTAAAATATGCTTTAGGTCAGATCTGTTCCTAATCCATAATTTGCATATGGGGATTTTTCCGAATTGTTGTTGTTGTTTCCGCCTCATTTAAATTTGCCTAAATAGGTAGTTTCATTATGCTTCACCTCTTGCCATGTTTAATAACATTTAATATTGTTGAGTACCTAATCGGGAGATAACTAAATAATTGATGTGGAGTTTCGTCAATATGCAACTCGCTGCATATTGAGCTCCACTTAACTTGTAGTGTTGTTTGTGCATATTGCCATGCCATGCCTCATTAAACCGGACATGCATCATATTTGTTTGTGCATCATGCCATGTTCATGATTGTGTGTTTACTATGTTGTTTGTTTGTTTCGGTTTGCTTTTCTCGTTAGCTTCGTTCCGCTCCGGAGTTGTGAGGATTCATTCGACTTCGTCCGCTTGTCTTCTTCATGGATTCGTTCTTCTTCCTTATGGATTTCGTGCAAGATGACCATACCTCGAAATCACTACTATCTTTGCTTGCTAGTTGCTCGCTCTTTTGCTATGCCTATGCTACGATGCCTACCACTTGCTATATCATGCCTCCCATGTTGCCATGTCAAACCTCTAACCATCCTTTTCCTAGCAAACCGTTGTTTGGCTATGTTACCGCTTTGCTCAGCCCCTCTTATAGCGTTGTTAGTTGCGGTGAAGATGAAGTTTGTTCCTTGTTGAACATGGAGATTTTGTTCCTTGTTGGAACATGTTTATTTGTTGGGATATCACAATATATCTTATTTAATTAATGCATCTATATACTTGGTAAAGGGTGGAAGGCTCGGCCTTATGCCTGGTGTTTTGTTCCACTCTTGCCGCCTAGTTTCCGCCATATCGGTGTTATGTTCCCGGATTTTGCGCCCCTAACGCGGTCGGGTGATTTATGGGACCCCTTGACAGTTCGCTTTGAATAAGACTTTTCCAAAGAAGGCCCAACATTGGTTTTACCATTTGCCTCACCTATACCCCTTTTCCCTTGGGTTTCGGAGCCCGAGGGTCATCTTTATTTAGCCCCCGGACCGGTGCTTCTCTAAGTGCTGGCCCGAACCGAGTAGATCAGGGGCCCCTCGTGGCAACTCGAGGTTTGGTTTTACTCAGAGGATGTCTCATCCGTGTTGCCTCGAGAACGAGATATGTGCAGCTCCTATCGGGATTGTCGGCAGATCGGGCGGCTTTGCTGGTCTTGTTTTATTGCTGTGAAATGTCTTGTAGCCGGATTCCGAGACTGATCGGTCTTCCCGGGAGAAGGAATATCCTTCGTTGATCGCGAGAGCTTATCATGGGCTGTTGGGACACCCCGCAGGGTTTGAACTTTCAAAGCCGTGCTGCATGTTATGTGGCAGATGGGAATTTGTTAATGTCCGGTTGTAGAAAACCCGGTTGATCTTAATTAAAATACACCAACGGCGTGTGTAATCGTGATGGTCTCTTCTCGGAGTCCGGGAAGAGAACACGGTTTCTGGGTTATGTCTGACGTAAGTAGGAGTTCAGGATCACTTCTTGATCATAGTTGTTCGACCGTGCTTTTGCCTTCTCTTCTCGCTCTCTTTTGCGTATGTTAGCCACCATATATGCTAGTCGCTTGCTGCAGCTCCACCTTACTACCTTGCCCTACCTTTAAGCTTAAATAGTCTTGATCTCATGGTGTGAGATTGTTGAGTCCCGTGACTCACAGATACTTCCAAAACCAGTTTGCGGTGCCGATGAAACCGTGCAGGTGATGCACTGAGCTCAAGGAGGAGCTCGATGAAGATCTTTGTGCTTTGTGTTGTCTCGCTTCAGCTGATCAAGAGTGGAGCCAGTTGGGACGATCGGGATCTGTAGCTTGTGGGGTAGTTTTTCTTTTATTTTGGTTCCGTAGTCGGACCTTGATTGTATCTGTATGATGTAATGTTTTACTCATGTATTGTGTGAAGTGGCGATTGTAAGCCAACTATGTATCTCTTTCCTTATGTATTACTGGTTGTGTGAAGATTACCTCACTTGCGACATTGCTTTCAATGCGGTTATGCCTCTAAGTCGTGCTTCGACACGGGAGATATAGCCGCATCGAGGCGTTCAAGTTGGTAATCGAGCCTTCCCGACTTAGGAGCCCCTACTTGATTGTTTGTGGCGTTGTAGAGTCTAGAATGGAAAATGTTTTGAGTCTTAGGATTATATATATCGAGAGTAGGATTCTTTTTACTCCTCGGTCCCTTCGTCGCTCTGGTGAGGTATCCCGACGAGAGTTTTGACTTTTCTCTCCTCAAATTTCACTAAATTTTTTTAGGATCACGCTGGTATCTTGGAATCGTCCGATGGTTTTGTGACGAGAACATTGTTCTTGGTGCCCTCGACATTTAGGGGTTGTGGCGGTGTCCCGGGAGTTGAGCTCCGAGGTGTTGTCGTCACAATTTTATCGCTGCGATTCGAATACCGAGTTTTGCCGACATCGAAATCTCTTTTGTGCAGTTGTTGGTGAGATAACCCCGATAGCCAAAGATCGTGGCGAAAAGGGAGTATTGCCATGACTTGTATAACGGATGTTTTTCAAGGTTGAGGTACATGATTTCGAGGATTTCTTGGTTATGTGTTGACGGATGGATACAAATGGATCTAGGTATTGTTAGTTTGGGTGATATATTTTGTGTCCCTGATCCCCAACACCGATTGCATAACCGTAAAGTTTCGGAGTTTATAGGTGGGAATTCTAGTAGCTTACGGTGATATTCTTTCCGATGATGTATGATTTGAGATTGGGGTTCAAAGTTTAGTGGTCCGCCCATTCACGGTCGATTACAAGTGGTCGCGAGACGCCTTAAAGAATCCTTGGCTATGCTGATTCGGGGACGTATTGTTTGTCATTCGTGACGTCCGCTATACGTCGTGTCCGTGTGGGCCCCACCACGAACACTTTGGGCGAAATCTCTATCATGTGTTTGTTCCGGCTCATTCTTGAAGCCAATCCTTTGTTTTGTTCCGTTTTGTGTTATTCGAGTTGCTTCAATGCCAAATGTTGATTCCATACCTTTCTAAATGGTGTTCTCATATTGCTATGTGAATACTAATCCTTCTTGATCACTGAGCTTGTCATGTAAATTCTTTTCTCAACCGGCGTGCTTCTCTTCAAGTGGATTCGATCATTCCAACAGTCGCAAGATCAATTCTAAGCTTTTTTCTCAACGGTGTTCATTTCTCCGACCTAAGTTGTTTTTGTTTTCCCGCCCTCCCACCCTTTTTCTTCAAGGACTCAGATTTCTTAATCAAGTATCCATTTTATTGAGTGAAGTTTCTTCATTCTTTTCCTTTAATGTTCTTATCCGGTGATTTCTCATGAAGATGCTAAGGAAGCTTTAACCTTATCATTGTTCCATTCTAATTTTCTTCTCCGGTGGATTTAAGTCAAGTTTTCAGTGTTGATCGTATTCTTTTCGTCATTTCAAATGCTTTCTCATGTCGGTGCATCTCTTAATCGTCCACTTCTCGCTATTCAATTGTTCCGGGGTGTTGAAATTATCTCAGAAGATTCGTGTTTCCATTCTTAATCCGTTCAAGTTATTTCGAGATTGTTATCTCATTCAAGCCATTTAATTCTACGGTGCAATATCTATTTCAAACAATTGTTCAACGGTGGTTCTTTTGAGGGCCCTAACCCACGTGTCTTTTCCTGTGATCTTACGACTCTTTTATTTTTCAGAGCTATTCCCAAATTCATTGCAAAGTTTGACGTAAGAATGAGTTATCATCAGTCATATGTCTTTCTCCAAGATCTTTCAAATTCTTTTCATCTTGTGGTTCAACCTTTCTAATTTTCATTCCGGAGTGCCTCAATAATTCATGGTGGTGTTTCTCGTCGTCAGTTGAAGACCGAAGATGAGTTTCTCTTAAATCTTGCTCCATTCTCTTCAAGATTCTTGGTTCTAGCTTCGTGCCATCTTCTCATAATTATTTTCGATTGTGAGAATTCTTTTAACCCACCCGGAGCATTTCAGGAGTCTTTTCAGTTTGATTCTCCGGAGCCATCATCTCAGAATTATTCATTCTCAACATCTCACTCTCCAAATCTTACCGGTGCATCATTCAAGTATTCACTAATCAGTTCATGATCTCTTCGTGCTAATGTATCTAAATTTTGTCAAGCATCTTTATTCGTTTTCCAATTCTTCCCGGTGAATTGTGCCTTCTTCGTTCATTCTCAATTCTTACGGTGGTTTGTTCAAGATTTCACTTCCTTTGTTATCATATCAATTTATTCGTTGTTTCAATCCCACCGGTGGTTCCATCAATACCTTCTCAAGGTTGCGCTATATCTCTATCTGTAATCATTTTTCAACGAGAATAAGTAGTATGCCTAATCCGTTGCTTATCATCAATCTATATTGGTGAAGGATGAGCATAATGTAATTCTTATTCTTGTTTCATCTAGTAAGTTCAATTCCTTATTCCGGAGGGTCGTCAAAATTCTTGATTTCATTTGTTCATCTTTTCTTTCCGGAGTTCCAACTTTTCTCGGTTATATCATTTCAAAGCTTCATCTTATCACTGCAAGGCTTCACCTTGTGTTGTCAACTTCTCTTTCTTTTATCATCCTTTTGTTTACCGGAGTTCTTCATGGAGGCTCTACATGATGGTTCGTCAAGGATTCTTTTCATTTCTCCAATTGTTCATCAAGATTTCTCGCGGAGTTAAGATCCGTCAAGCTATACTCTAGAATAAGCATGGTGCTCAACACATGTTTTGTTTTGGGGAGTTCAAGTATTCTTCTTCTTGCATTTCGAAGTGCAATTCTTTCTATCATTATCTTTTGAGGTGGTGTTATGTCATTCTCGACAATTTGAGTTCGTGTTTCATGTTTCACATGTTGTCAAGAATGAGGTATTTTAAATCCATCAATCTCTTCATTGGAGTTATCTTGGGCTATATTTCACCTAAAGCTTTCCCTAAGGATTGTTGCTATTTATGGTGCTTGTAAATGACCCAAGTTCTTCATTTGTCCTCCCGGTGATATAAGTTTCTCGTCTCCTTGTTGATATCAATTCAATCGTTTGTTTCCGTTGGTGGCAGAAACTCACCTCATAATATTGAGATGTGTTCCATAAGCCCACTACAAGTTTATTCCTTTCGTTGTTGGTTTTCCATCAACTCCGTTCCATCCTTCTTTTAAGGGTGCTTTCCAAATTCATTTGTGGTAGAAGTTGTCATTTTCTTCTCCATTTCTTTATTCCAATCTTCAATTTTTCTTCCGGAGGCATTGTGATGTTGCTCTCTTCGACCCATCATCTTGTTTTGTCCAGACCATGTTCTTTTTCTTGCATTATCCTTTTAACCGGAGTGTTATGATTTCATTCGAGTTCTCTCATCTTATCAAGTTTTTGCCTGCTTCCTCAACCGGAGAGCTGTCTGAAATCTTTCTTACCCCTTGTGCCATTTTTTCAATAGTTCCGGAGGCAGTGTGTTGTTGATTTCATCAACTATCATCCCATCTTCTCAAGGTCATGATTCTAATTCCTTCCATTTTCAGTCGGAGTGCTGCCCAAATTTTATCAATTTTATTCCTTCTCGATCTAGTTTTAACCAGAGTGGTTTCAATATCTATTTTATCACTAAACCTCTTGGTTTTCGTCGTATCCCTTGTTCCTCCTTTCTAACAGAGTGTTTTCAACTTTCTTCATCTTCGTTGTTTTCTTTCTTTCATTTGCTCAACCTCTCAAGGTTCATTGGTTTCATTCGTTTGTCAAAGAAGCAACTTTGTTTTACCTCTTCCTCTTCCGCTTTTCTCCGGTGCCATCCTAGATCTCGGGACGAGATCCTCTCGTAGTGGTGGAGTGTTGTGACGCCCCAAGACCGGAGCTTCAGTTGCCTTCCAGGGTTTCCGAGTTTTGTCGTGTGTTTTGTTTTGTCTGTGCTTTCTTCTTGTCTTCTCTTGCATTGCATCATGTCATCATGCCATCATGCCTTCATATCATTAATTTTTTTAAAACTCTTCTAAATAAATTGTATGGATTTTTCGATCCATTTAAATCGAGGGAATTCACATGGTGTTTTCTCTTTATAACATATCCTCCTAATAGTTATGGAGCTATTATAATTTATTCCATTTATTTGGAATCATCATAACACACTTGCAAAAATCCCAATGCCTTTCATTATTTCTACTCTTGGCCTCTAACTTTGTCACTTGTCCTTTCATCATTTTTCCGGAGCTCTACCAAAACTCTCAACATTTTTGGAAACTCCTAGAACCTACCCTAGTTCAAACCCTTTTGAATTAAATTCAAAGAAATTTGAATTTATTCTTTCAATCTTGGTCTTTCCTAATTTTCTCGGACCTAACATTTTTTTTGAGTCCGGGAAATTTATTCGTGAGTCCAATTTTGCTCCCTAAACCCCCCTCTTCATTTATTATTCTTCTCTTGTTTTCTGTTAAAGAATATAGAAGAGAGAGGAGAGCCCACTGCCCCTCGGCTTTTCCCTCCTCCACCAGGCCGGCCTAGCAAGGCCCAGCCGATCGAACCCAACCCAGCTCTACCCTAGCCCCGACCCCCTCCTCTCATCCTCTCCCTCTCGTCCTCCCCCGCCGCCAGGAGCATCGCTCGCCCGATCCCATCTCCCTCGTCCTCCTCTCGTTCCTCCTCCCGATCAAGACGCCTGGAGCGCGCGCCTCGCCGATCCCTCGACGCGCCCCGCTTCGCCCCTCGATCCCGTCGGCCTCCTCGCCGTCGTCCATGGCGCTTCTTTCTCGAGCGCCTGCCGCCTGCCCCCATCTCCTTCTCCTCATGCCCGTCGCTCGCGGCCCGCGCCTCGCCTCCATGCGTCTCAAGGCTGGCGACCTTCGCCTCCGTCTGTCGTCGCCTCCCCATGGCATCGCGCCGGATGCTCCTCCTGCCCGCCCAGCGCCGCCTCTTTCCTCGACACCATCTCCTCCGCTGCCCTCCCTGCCGCTAACGTCGCCGGAGACGGGCTCCGATGCTCAGATCCGCCCGGTGCCTCTCTCGTCGCCGACGAAGCTGCACCAGAGCCCTTGCGCGCCTCCTTGTTCCTCCCTTGCTCCCGCCTCCTCGCTCGCCACCGGGCCAGACCACCTCGCCGTGCCTCCTTGGCCCTCCGGTGCTCCTCTCCGCCGCCAAGCACTTTCAACTCCGGCGCCCCACCTCGGGAGGCCCTGCCCGGCGCCATGGCCTCTGCCTTTGGATAACCCGTGGCTGCCGTGCCCGATTGCATCTTCTCTGTGATTTTTGCCAAGTACCACAATGACGCGTCCAGTCCATGGACACAACAACCGTGGGTGCCAAGTTCCTCTGCCGGAGTTGTCAAGTGCACGAGGACCCCGATCCCGAGAACGACTACTACACCGGAACGCCAAGTACATGGAGACGCCAAGTCCGCACGGAAGCCCGAATGACTACTTCCACGATGATGCGACAAGTACCCCTACGGAAACCCGAATCGCCAAGTACCTCTCGGATCCGACAAGTACCCCCCCCTCGAGTTGACAAGACCGGCAAGCCCGACGACTTCGGACATCTACAGAACGTGTACGTCTCAAATGGTGTACCACTACGCCGAAGACCTGGACACCCCAAGTTCCACTACGATTAACGTGTACCACTACCGTCGACCCTCGAAGACCCCGTGGACCCCGAACATCCACGGGACATGAACAACTACTTCCGATGACGAGATGTACCACTACAAACGAACGTGAACGTCTACTTCCTCTACCGTCGCCGTGTATCACTACTTCCCTCAGCGACCATCGAACATGAAACACTACTTCCTCTACTTCCCTCGACGACCCGTGAACGTCTACTTCCCTCTACGAAACTCGACCCGTCCCGTTTGAACGTTCCGAAGGTATAACCCGTGACGACCGCCGTGTCCGAATTGTCCTTGCGATGCCCCTCTTTTGCCATTCTACCGACTCGTGGGAAACCCGGTAACCGGGAACACCCCACCATCTTGCATGACTCGCTCACGTCCCCCCTTTCCTTTGCACCGATATCTCCGTGAGTTACCGGAACCGATATGTTGCGTGGCACCATTTTCGGATTCGTTGCCGTGGAACCCCTTTCTTCCACCACGGTGACATAATGCTTCATAATGCTCTTGTCAACGTTTTCATAAAAAAAATGCTTAAAACTTGCACATGTCATCCGCATCATGATAACAACAATTAAAATGGTTATAATTGTTGTTTGCATTAATTTGCTTAATGCCTTGCTAAAATGATTTATTTCATAACTAAATAACCGTAGCTCCATTTTAAATGATTTATATATGTAAATGGGGTAGAAAAATGCCTAGTTTATCATGGTAGCATTACTTTGCATGTTTAACAACTCTAAAATATGCTTTAGGTCAGATCTGTTCCTAATCCATAATTTGCATATGGGGATTTTTCCGGAATTGTTGTTGTTGTTTCCGGCCTCATTTAAATTTGCCTAAATAGGTAGTTTCATTATGCTTCACCTCTTGCCATGTTTAATAACATTTAATATTGTTGAGTACCTAATCGGGAGATAACTAAATAATTGATGTGGAGTTTCGTCAATATGCAACTCGTTGCATATTGAGCTCCACTTAACTTGTAGTGTTGTTTGTGCATATTGCCATGCCATGCCTCATTAAACCGGACATGCATCATATTTGTTTGTGCATCATGCCATGTTCATGATTGTGTGTTTACTATGTTGTTTGTTTGTTTCCGGTTTGCTTTTCTCGTTAGCTTCGGTTCCGTTCCGGAGTTGTGAGGATTCATTCGACTTCGTCCGTTTGTCTTCTTCATGGATTCGTTCTTCTTCCTTGCGGGATTTCAGGCAAGATGACCATACCCTCGAAATCACTACTATCTTTGCTTGCTAGTTGCTCGCTCTTTTGCTATGCCTATGCTACGATGCCTACCACTTGCTATATCATGCCTCCCATGTTGCCATGTCAAACCTCTAACCATCCTTTTCCTAGCAAACCGTTGTTTGGCTATGTTACCGCTTTGCTCAGCCCCTCTTATAGCGTTGTTAGTTGCAGGTGAAGATGAAGTTTGTTCCTTGTTGGAACATGGAGATTTTTGTTCCTTGTTGGAACATGTTTATTTGTTGGGATATCACAATATATCTTATTTAATTAATGCATCTATATACTTGGTAAAGGGTGGAAGGCTCGGCCTTATGCCTGGTGTTTTGTTCCACTCTTGCCGCCCTAGTTTCCGTCATATCGGTGTTATGTTCCCGGATTTTGCGTCCCTAACGCGGTCGGGTGATTTATGGGACCCCCTTGACAGTTCGCTTTGAATAAGACTTTTCCAAAGAAGGCCCAACATTGGTTTTACCATTTGCCTCACCTATACCCCTTTTCCTTGGGTTTCGGAGCCCGAGGGTCATCTTTATTTAGCCCCCGGACCAGTGCTTCTCTAAGTGCTGGCCCGAACCGAGTAGATCATGGGCCCCTCGTGGCAACTCGAGGTTTGGTTTTACTCGAGGATGTCTCATCCGGTGTTGCCTCGAGAACGAGATATGTGCAGCTCCTATCGGGATTGTCGGCAGATCGGGCGGCTTTGCTGGTCTTGTTTTATTGCTGTGAAATGTCTTGTAGCCGGATTCCGAGACTGATCGGTCTTCCGGGAGAAGGAATATCCTTCGTTGATCGCGAGAGCTTATCATGGGTTGTTGGGACACCCCGCAGGTTTGAACTTTCAAAGCCGTGCTCATGTTATGTGGCGATGGGAATTTGTTAATGTCCGGTTGTAGAAAACCCGAAGTTGATCTTAATTAAAATACACCAATCGGCGTGTGTAATCGTGATGGTCTCTTCGGTGAGTCCGGAAGAGAACACGGTTTCGGGTTATGTCTGACGTAAGTAGGAGTTCAGGATCACTTCTTGATCATAGTTGTTCGACCGTGCTTTTGCCTTCTCTTCTCGCTCTCTTTTGCGTATGTTAGCCACCATATATGCTAGTCGCTTGCTGCAGCTCCACCTTACTACCTTGCCCTACCTTTAAGCTTAAATAGTCTTGATCTCGCGGGTGTGAGATTGCTGAGTCCCCGTGACTCACAGATACTTCCAAAACCAGTTTGCAGGTGCCGATGAAACCGTGCAGGTGATGCACCTGAGCTCAAGGAGGAGCTCGATGAAGATCTTTGTGCTTTGTGTTGTCTCGTTTCAGCTGATCAGTAGTGGAGCCCAGTTGGGACGATCGGGGATCTGTGTAGCTTGTGGGGTAGTTTTTCTTTTATTTTGGTTCCGTAGTCGGACCTTGATTGTATCTGTATGATGTAATGTTTTACTCATGTATTGTGTGAAGTGGCGATTGTAAGCCAACTATGTATCTCTTTCCCTTATGTATTACCTGGGTTGTGTGAAGATTACCTCACTTGCGACATTGCTTTCAATGCGGTTATGCCTCTAAGTCGTGCTTCGACACGTGGGAGATATAGCCGCATCGAGGGCGTTTCACGCACCCTGTTCGACAAAATGTCAATCCTTACACCGATGGTCGACGACCCCAACTAAATCGCGTTCATGGAGAACGTCATCTACGAGGGATGTGGCCAGGCCTTCCACACCGAGGGCAAAGACCAAGGCTATGATTTCGATGCGACACAAAGCCAAGACGACCGCGGTCAAGATGGTGTCAATGAAGTAGAAGAGGTCGACGATCATGGCAACTCATGGCATGAAGATGAGGACATCTATTGCGAAGATGAGGAAGAAGAGGGCATCGACATTGCGCTCACCCAAAGAGCTGACGCACAAAGGAGAAGGCAAAGCATTCGTACGGGATCATACACCAAAGATGAGGACATGTTGATTTGTGAGAGCTGGATGGAGATGGGGCAAGATCCCAAGACCAGTGTCGATCAAAAAGGATCTATTTTTTGGACAAGAGTTCATGAAACCTTTCATGAACGGAGGAGGTTTGCGCCCTACAAGTTTGCGAGCAACCGTGGCATCGATTCAATCCAAAAGAGATTAGAGATGGGGGTTTATTCAACAAGAATGCGACAAGTACTGTGCCGCACTTGAGAGCATTGAAGCACGTTCTGTGAGTGGCCTAGGCGTGGGCGACTTGGTATGATCTCTCCTTTTTTATTGCTACAACATGTTTATGTTTGTTGTATCTTGTGCCCTTAGCTATTGCATTTGTGGCCATCTCTTTGATTGTGTGGGCATTCAAATTTTTGGAAGCCTTCAAGGTTCGATATAAGAACAAGCCATTCACTCTCACACATTGTTGGCCGCTCATCAAAGATTGCCCTAAGTTCAAAGGTCAATATGCCGCTTTAAATAAGAAAGGAGGGAAGGCGGCCGTGGATGCCGATGGAGATGTGGTGAAGAGGCCGTGGGGCAAGATCAACTCGAAGATTGACGAGAAGCGTGATGCGGCATCTTTCCGTTGCAATCAACTTTGCAAGGCATGATGACACAAAAGGATGTGAGGGACGGGAGGAAGCACCTAGGAAAGGAGGAGCAAATGAAGATATATTTGGGTCTCCAAACGAAGAAGCTTGAAGAAGAGGAAGCTCGACATGGAGGAGGCTGCCAAGATGGGGAAGCTCGACATTGAGGAGGCCGCCCAAGCGAAGAAGCTCGCGATCGAGGCCACCAATGTCGACACTAAAGCAAAAGAGGTGGTGCTAGTAATCCTGAGCGTGGACTTGACCAACATGTCACCAAAGAGAAGAAGTTGGTTCAAGAGCCGGCAAAAGTAGATATTCAACTGAGATGGCATGAACTAGGGCGGGCTCGGCCGTGGACTATGTCCGTTCTTTTTTAAGGCTAGCAAGTATGCCGGCCGATGGATGTGTTACCAGCGAAAAAACTTGGGGGTGCATTTTGAAGGCTGTCAAGGGTGTCGGTTGCTGATTTTATTGCTGACGAGAGACTTGGGGGTTGGTCTTTCTGTAGGCTGGCATATGTATGCTGGCCGCTGGCTTTGTTAGCAATGTAAACGACGGCCGCAGTGACAATTCTTTTTTAAACAATTCTAGACAGCTGGACAAGATGCGTCCGCACGATGTGTGTACGGCCAGCACATCATAGAAAACGGCCGGACACCGCCACATTGCACTGCCAAGTCGGCCTAACCAGCCTCTAGCCTCGATGCTGTCCTACTCGCGCTCTATCGAACCAAAGAAATAGTACGAGCTACAGTAGTACTCCGCCGTGGCCCGTGAGCTAGACGCCTCGACCTCTGTCTTGGCCCTCCATTTCACGGTACAGGTAGTAGTAACTCTCTGCAGTCCGTAGGTAGGCAGCGGAAGCCAGTGCGGCAGGTAGAAAAGAAAAGAGTGGGCTATGGCTTTGCAGCGGGTCTCGTTTGCTGCGTGCTCGCCGATCGGCCTCCGCCTACCCATTCGAGCCCCAACTCTGTGTCCTCGCCATGTCTTGTTCATCCTGCTTCGAATCTCTCTAGCTGAGGTATACAACTATGCATATGCATGCATGCATGCTACGTGCGCTTTGTCCTCCTGCGCGCGTGTTGCGACCATCGACGAGCAAGCATACAGACAGAGGTGCACTCCCTCAAGGGAATATTATCTCACAGCGCGCGCACACAGACACACTGCTATACAATGCAGTGCTACAGTACATATATATACGTGACCTACGTTAGTAGACTAGCACGTACTAGTATCTCTGTTGGCATTGGATTTGGATGTGAAGCAGCATGCGGTGCAAATCTTTCTAGGAGCTTGTAGAAAGAAAGAAATGCAGTGTGCACATTTGTAAAAGAAGAAAACAAGCCTGTCACACTGCAGCCAAATAATAAAGGAGGAGCTGTCACCCGCGTGTAAAGACCGTGGAGCAAACCGAAGACGCTAGCTGCCGTTTATTCTGCCGAGGTAGGAGTCGCGATCAGCGTATCCGCGGAGAACTAAAGTTTGCAGTAAATGGGGATGATACCACACACGGCACGGCTAGTAGGAGTTTGGACTTTGGCCTTCTTTTCTTCTCGTGATGAGTTGCGCTCGGCTTGTGGTACGTAGATATACGTGAAACTTAATGGAGCCCTATCTTACGGCTTCTGGCAAGGAGATACGTACTGTAGATGATTTCCAACTCAAAGATTGTTTTGTTCACAAAAAAAACGCTAAATGCGAAAATTTGAACCCGCTGCAGGGAAACGGATGGAGCCGCAAAGTGCTGTCGATGCGCATTGTTATTATGACTTGATCTGCACGAGACGACGACGGAGCGCTCCACAACGCGTCGCCATGCATGCACGCACGCACGTATGCATGCAGCGGCATATACTCCGACTGCACTACGTACGTACACGCAATGATGTCGAACCCGCACAGCACAGGCGCGCCGCGCCGTCCACGGACAAGACGTGCAGTACGTTTCTTGTCCCCGCTCCCCTAGCTTTCGATATCATCGGCGGCTACTCCTCCGCCTGAGCCTACCAGATTCTGTTTCCGCTAGTTCATCGCATGCGCTGCTCGGCATCGATGATCTCGCTACTCTACTTCGCAATGCGCGCGGTAGGCCGATAGCTCTGCGCCCCTGAGCGTAGGCACGCGGCGCCCGCCCAAGGATATATAACACGAGCCTGCAAGGGCAAGCCAGCCAGCCAGCCAACCCCACAGCAACTCCATCAAGGATTCGAGCGAGCGAGTGAGAGATGGCGAGGAAGCAGGGGGCGTGGAGGAGGAGCGGCTTGGTGAGGCAATACACCAGGTCCAACGTGCCGAGGATGAGGTGGACAGCCGAGCTCGAGAGCAGCTTCGTGCGAGCCGTCGACCGCCTCGGCGGCCGAGACAGTGCCAGTACGTTCTCGACCTCCCTTCGATTCGTATAGATTGTTTTTCCAGCTCCCTTCCCCCGCTGTCTCTTTGCCCTGCCTTTCATGATCTTGGTGTGATTTGAAGCTGCAAAGGTGACTCCAAAGCGCATTCTCGAGCTCATGGACGTCCCAGGGCTCACCATATCCCACGTCAAGAGCCACCTTCAGGTCGTTCAGTTTTCTTCCTTCGATGCTTCTGGATTCTCTTGCTTGATGCTTCAGTTCACACCGTAGCAAGCTAGCTAGTCGATCTCTGGGATAATCGTGGCTTGATTGCCTGTCATATCTTCTATTCAAACAAACTAAGAATGTGCCGAGTATGTATGCAATGTAACTCGTTTTTTGTTGTTGTTGTTTACACAGATGTACAGATGCACACCGCATGACAATGGAAAGAAAGGTGACGGAGGTGCCAAAAATCCTTGTGCCTCTCTTCCTGGTATGTAGTAGTACAGTTTCTTACTTAAATCTTCTTGCGATCCTTCGGATTTTACTAGTACTTCATGGGTAGTACTAATAGTGTAGTACTTTCTTTCTTGGGAACTAGTGCGTATTATAGTAAGACTGAAATTTGTTGATGATTGGCTGTAATGTAAGACAGCCCTGCCTTGTGGTTTTGGGTTAGCTCGCTTTGTGGCCGTGGGGGGGGTTCTGAATTCTGATTCTTCCTGCACATGCACGTACGTACACATGATGCTAAAGCAAAGCCAAACCGCTTTCTCCTTTTCCTTTTGCATGTTCCCGGCAGAGACGCAGCCACAACTTGGCCTCAAGAATCACCCGTTTGCCACCGACGAGCGAGGCTCCGAAGGACTCACATTCCCACCCATGAAAAGGTTTTTTGCTCCGACTTTCCCACACCCAAAACTGCTCAACTTTCATGTAAAAAACTGAGATTAACAACAAATTTTCCACGTCCATTTCCCCCCTCTCTTTTCTTGGGTTCTCGGGTGAACAGGGCCAAGGCAGGGGCAGAGGTTGCAGCCTCATGCAAGAGCATGCAAGGGAACAGTGGTATGAGGATGATGATTCCTGGCAACCGATGCTGCATTGATGATTACGTGCAACTGCAAGCAATGTCCATGGACAGGATGAGGAGGAGCGTAAACGAGGGCCTCCGGCGGCACAGCGCTGCTGCTGCAAGCCTCCAGGAATTAGGACCCTGGGTGCAAGGCCCAGAGGCCTCTAAGGTACGCCATGTAAAAGAAACGCTGAAAAAAAACGCTGTGCAAAAGCTTATCAAAAGAAGATATATACTCCTATCACATGCATGCATGCATCCCTCTCATGCTGTTGTATCTCCCTAGCTTATTGCTCATGCAGGCCATCGCATGCATATGGTTGAGGCAACATTGATTGAACCCACATCGTTTCTGATGTTTTTCTTGGTAGAGTTCTAGCATATCTACGGTACTCCAGATGTGCTCCCAGCATCGTATCTTTGATCTTTGTTTCTCAGTTTGCGCCATGCCATGCCATGCACATCCTTCCCTCCTACTACTCCCATGGGGGAAGCTCTAGTGATCTGACTAGCAGGGTCTGATAGTGGCTTTAAATGGGCATGCAAGTCCCAGCTAGCTATCAATGGCTGTCGTGTTTCAAAACAACAATGTGGCGTGGTGTGGTGTATGTAGACTGATGATGGTACGTACTACTCCTTGACTAGACTGGTAGTAGTGCTGCATCCTAGTATAGGACGCTGCCAGAAATGGCTCTCGAGAACCCTCCCTATCCTATCCTTGGCAGGAATAATAGCTTTGCCCCAGGCAGCACCTGCCTCAGCTCGTCGACAATGATGTGCCAAAAGCAGCGGCTTTTCAGCGCTCGCTCGGCTCCAACCCTCGCCGCAGTCGAAGCATCAGTTTTCATCATGGCCATGGGATCCATCGAATTCAAAACTAAAAACAAACTCATTAAAGCTCCTCTGATGTAGTACTATCTTCTGATGCTAGCTCCGGTTGCACACAAAAGTTGACCAGTAGTAGTAGTATCTAGCTAGTTGTATGCGTGTGATCTTTTTTCTCCGGATGCAAAGAGCATCTCCAACAGGCGATCAACGTGTCGCGCAGTAAAAACGAATTTGACGCGCGCCCATCGCTTGGTTTGGCGTGGCGCGCAGCGTTTGCTCCAAAGAACACGCTGAAAAGCGCGCACAGCAGCAGCTCCAAAGAGCACGGTAAATGCAGCGTCCGCGCTTATTCTATAATATGTTTTTAATTAAAATTGCATAGATAAAAAAACGATACATAGATATTTCGACAGGCGCGGTAAAATACGGCATAGATGATAGATAGTTCGACATACATAGATAGATAGATAGAAACTACTACGGCATACATAGATAGAAAACTACTCTAGGTCGTTACCATCACCATCATCCTCGTCGGTGTCGTCCGAGGTTGAGAGCCATACGTCGTCCCAACGTTCATCGTCCGAGGTGAAGAACGACCTCCCACCTGCGGAGACGATGTCGCATCGCTGCTCGCCATTGCCTTCACGACGCCGGTCCGCCCGCCCGAAGCGGCGCTTTGCTGTCCTCTCCGCCAAAGAGGGCACGCCGGCGCCGACGTCTTCGGTGGCGACGGCGCCACTCCGCCATGGCTCGCTTCGTCCTCCTCGGCGACAAGGAGACGGGCGCCGCCGAAGCGTGGTCGGCACGTTCGAGCCCGTGATGAGACGCGGCGAGGGCGAGGCGATCGCCTCCTCGCGTGAAGACGCCCGGAAATTCATCTGCGATCGGGCCTCTCCAAGCGCCACGCCGCCACGTCGACGCTGCTGGCCGCCGCGCGCGCCGGAACGTCCCGAGGCCGAGCCGGACGCCGCTGCCCGTATCTCGGCGGAGTACCAGCCGTTAGGCGCCATGACGCCGCGAAGCCCGGCACCGGCGCGCGGCGGCATGGTGGCGCGGTGGTGGCGCAGAAAGCGGCGAAGCGGTGGAGTGCGAAGCGGCGAGATTGCGAGGAGGAGGGCGCATGGCTGTTCTGTGCGTGTGGCGAAGCGCGGGACTTCATAGACGCGCGCGAAGCGGCGCGCCAAATCTACCGCGCCGCGTGCCGCTTTCTACCGCGCGCGCGGAACCAACCAACGCGCGCAAAATACTGCTTTTACCGTGCGGGCGCGCGTTTTGCCGCGCCTGTTGGAGATGCTCTAATAATGTACCTTCCTGCCCTGCCACCTGCTAGGACCAAGCTGATGCACGCAGCCGGCAGATCATCTCCTCACGTAGGATCACATCTCACACAGGAGCTAGCTGCGTCCCAGAGAAAATTAATTGAAAAAATATCACATGGAAACTAAGTTTCAATGGAAACCGATGAAAACCACAAGGAAACGATGTTTTAAAGTTTTAAAAAATCTTCAAAAAATATGAGACGTTAAGAGTGTGATGTTCTAGTACCATGTGAAATTCCCAAGTTCAAACACAATAGCATTTAGGAGGTATACGAAAAAAACAAAATCAGCATTAAATAGTGCCAAACAGTACACGTCACTATTCATTACTGAATTTGTTCTTTTCATAGCTCGTAAATGGTAATGCGTTTGAACTTGAAATTTTTCATGGTAATAGAACATCACCCTCTAAACATCCTGAATTCTTCTCTGATTTTTCCGGAACTTTTAAGTGTGGTTTTCATGAAGTTTTCTTTGAAACTTGGTTTCCATAGGATATCTCTTCTAATTAATTAGGCTGTAACGGCAGGAGAATCCTTTTTGCCATCCTTTCAGTTGATAAGTTTGCTATAGCAGTTTGATCTTTCTGTTTCCTAAGTTCTAACCTCCCCTGCACATATCGGTTTCACATCACAGGATAGCAAACCGGAAGCAGTCTGTCATCTGAACCATACGGCGAGGCAGTTATCTTCCATGGAGAGCTACGAGAGTGGGTGCTTCCTGTTCAGCAGTACAACCAGCGGAGAATATGAGCCGGCTTACTTGGGGGCCAACGGATGCTCGCCGTCGCCGTGCTTCGCCGTAGAGCAGAGAGCCGTGAAAGATGTCTCCTCTTGGGCCAGCCAGAGCAGCTGTGCGCTCTCACCGTCGTCGAGGAGCTTCAGCGACTACTCGGGGCCTCCGGACTGCAGCTTTGCTGGGCAGGGGATTAACCTGGAACTCTCCCTGTCGATACCTGGATTGTAGTTTGGAACATTAGGCGTTGTAGACCGGCTTCAGCATTGGGTTCTCATGTTTGTTTCAGTGATCATCTGGTGTTGTTTTTGTTGGTGGTCTTCCAAGCATGCCGCAAATGGACTAGTGATTAGGAGTGTGGCGTCGCACAGGCCGAGCGTCAGGCAGCTCGGTATCCCCCTGGTGGGAATATGCTTTGCGATTAGCTTCTGTCAGGCTTTTCTGAGGTATAGGAGAATAGTACAAACGTATGCTTGCTCCCTAGACGGCTCGAGTTAATGAGATGATGTTGTTTGATGCGTGTGGTGAAGATGACTTGACCTTTCCAAATCAATACGGCAGGCAGCGAAAAGCATCAATTTTATAAGCGTCCAAACGTCTCACCCGTCGCTATCTGTTACAGCCATGGCTGGCTGTCCTGGGCGACTTTCTATTGCAGTCTGCGTATTTTTTTTATTTAAGGCAAAAACCCTCTAATTAGTGTACAATTCACGATAGCAATGGATACATATGCTACCTAATGAATAAAAATTCTAATTGGGGCATCTTCAAAGCGGACCCTCGAATCTTCCGCAATTGTCTGGATCACGTTGTCCGGCTATAGTTTGCCATACAACGTAATCCCGCACCGGTCCATCGACGCATCCGGACATTTGTTTTTTATAAATCGGAGACAAATAAAGAGGGGCTTTGCGGGAGCAAACATCTTTCTAGCCAATCAAAAGCATGTCCGGATGACGAAAGGACGCTTCTTTTTTTTTTCTTTTGCTTTGGCAGGAACTACTTTTTATCCATGCAGTGTTTGGCGGAAACTACTTTTAATCCACATAATGTTTGGCGGAAACTATAGATTAGCGGTGCTAAGCATACATGTAATTTGACGGAAGGCGTGCATGTAATTTAGCGGACGTTAATATTTTAACAAAGTTGATTTAGCGGAAGGTGTTTTCAAAAATAAATTCTATGCATTTTCTATTGTTTAGCTCCCAACCGATAAAAAAACATGCATAGACATATATGACAGAATGCAACAAATTTCTTATTTTGTTTGTTAGACATGATGATAAGGTGCGTTCAGTGGGGAAAAAATATAGTTGGAACAAAATCTGGCATAATTAGCCCTGCTTTTTTTCCTTATATACTTGGGGTTTAAAAGGATAGGAATAAATTATATAATTTATTTCCTTAGTTATACCGCAACAATGTCCAAAAAAAATGTCCACACTAACCCCAACGCCATCATTAATGATCTAGTAACTCAGATTACCTGTATAAAGTTTGATCAATTTTGTAGAAAACAATATGAACATTTACAATAAGTAATTTATATGGTGTGAAAATAAATTTGGTGGTGTATATGTTAATATATTTTGGTGGCTCGTCAAAAATGGAGGGAGTAATAGTTATATACGCCATTAGATCATTAAGATTTAACTGTGTATATTGCTTTGGATCACCTTAAATTCATCTATAAAAATGTTGGGCCACCATTCGGGTGCTAAACTGCTAATAACACACATTCATCGCTGATTTCTCTATTTCTACAAAATTAATCCTCAAGTTAGTGTGCAATTCCTCGCAAAAAATAATAATGTGCAATTAGCGCTGCTGTTTTGAACAAACAATTACTCCCTCTGTTTCAAAATAGATGACTCAATTTTGTCTAACTTTAGTACAAAGTTAGTATAAAATTGAGTCATTTATTTTAAAACGAAGGGAGTAGATAATTGTGCCTCTCTTTTTAAGAAAATATGGTGTGTCCTGGTCGGGTCCTAAGAACACACTATCATCGCCGCATTTTTCCCTCGCTAACAAAACTCGCCTTAATCCGTCGTCTCAAGTGTATCCAAAAATTAAACGCTAAACACATACACGTACGGCCTGGTTCTGCGAGGAAAACATGAAACCACAGCAGTCGCATGTGACATGCATGAAGCCACAGCACCGCAGTAGCATGTCCCTGCCGCCAGCCCACTGGTTTCATACATGTACGTCCGGCGTGGGCCTACTCTAAATACGGTGGTATACGACCTTTTAGGCGGGGCTGCAACTTTCAATACATCTTGAAGCACACATCCCCATGCTCAGTCGTCGGGTTAGATTCAGAGCTACCTGAAGACCGGCCTCTGCATCGCTTTTTTGTAGTGATTAGGCGCTTTTTTTCTGAAAAGGAGGGTACAGCCCTAGACTCTGCTAGTGACTGGTCGCTTTAAGAGATGCCTTGAATATAAGGCAGTATGACAAGGGATGTAATTATTTGAGTATTAACTGTCTTGGTAAACTCTGAAGGACCCTGGGACTGTTGATTTCCCTTTTGTATGTGGCAAGACTATCAGTAATATTATGATCACAAACTGACATAAAACATACATAACTGGATCGGTATTCTTTGTCATTGTGATTATGGTTTATAACTATATATATTGACACATGACACAATATCGTAAAATAAATATGTGGTCATAGAAAAACTTGGACAATCAAAATGTGTCTTACACATCAGGATAGTGAAGAACGTACAAAGAAAAGTGACATATTTTCACGAGTATCCTTTGCATGTAACTCATTTCGTTCCGGTTTGGTTGTGTTAGCGTCAAAGGAAATGTACTATCCACTAGAGATGCATTTCATCAATAGCAACTTTGATACCCTAGCCGCTAGAAGAAAAGGTTGCTCTCTTCCTCCTTTTTACGATCACTCCCTCACCTCCGCTTCGGTGGCCTATGTGGCGGTGGGAGGTGGATAAATCCCGGATCTCTTGCTAGGCTCAGGACACTCATAGCCTTTTGGAGATGAACAAAGCACGTATTCCTAAGTATGCTCGGCTCAATTGATTGCATGCATTGGAGGTGCAAGAAATGCCCTACAACATGGTATGGACAATACAAAGGACATGAGAAGGAGGCCACCATCATTCTTGAAGTCGTGGCCGATCAAGAGAAATGGATTTGGCATGCATATTTTGGGATGCCTAGATCTTGCAATGACATCAATATGCTTCAGCGATCACCACTCTTTTCACGGTTAGCCAATGGGGAACCACCACAAGTGGAGTTTCAAACAAATGGCCGCACATACAACATGGGCTACTACCTAGCAAATGGGATATATTTGAAATTGACTGCTTTTGTGAAGCCAATTTAGAAACCCCAAAGTAAGAAAGAAATTCAATTCCATAATGCTCAAGCAGCTGCTAGGAAAGACGTGGAGAGGGCATTTGAGTTTTTACAAGGCCAGTTTGCTATTGTGCAAGGACCGGCTAGGTTTTGGGATTAAGAGATCCTTCGTACATCATGAAAACGGCCATGATCATGCAGAACATGATTATTAAGCATGAGCGTGGGCAAGATTTGGTTTACTCCTATGAATTGATGAGAAAGCCGGTGCAGTCACGTAGAAGGGAAGACCGCATCCGAAACTTTATTGAGATTTACCATGGCTTTCGAGATCCAGATACTCACGAAGATCTTCAAAGAGATTTCATCGAGGAGTGGTGCACATGGAATGGGCGACAAAACCAGTAGTTTGTCTCTGTGTTTCATTTCATGTATGATGCACCATGTGTTATGTTTGATGAACAAATTGTCTTGAATTTGATGTTGTGAATTGATGAACTATGTAATACTCCCTCTGTTCCATAATGTAGTACATATAGATTTTCTGAGAAGTCAAACTTAGTAAACTTTGACCAAGATGATGAAGAAAACTATAAATATCTACAATATCAAATATATAAAATATGAAAATTTAAATCATGATGTATCCGATGATATGCATTTGATATTCTGGATGTAAATGTTTTTCTCTTTATTTATGGTCAAAGTTCACAAAATTTGACTTTTGAAAAAAAATCTGTAGGCACTACACTATAGAACGGAGGGAGTAAGTACTATTTGTGTTCCATTTGTTTCGATTCAGTCGAGATGAGTTTGATAGTATATGTGTTCAGCATATTTTCATAGTTGAAGAAGGCCAAATGTCTGGATATCAATTTTACATCGTCGCTCCATTTCAAAAAATATATATTTACATCGTCGGAAGATATATTTACATCGTCGGAAAATTTTCTGGTGGCCTAAAATCTTCTCTCTCCTATTTCAGGGCATCAACTTTTACATCGTGTGTTGGACATGCTCTAACACCAAAGGAAAGGAGGTATCTGGTCACATCACGTTAACTCACATGGTGCACAGTACATGTGCAGGCATACGCCTCAGCATGCAGCAGATCAAACAGTAGAGATGCTGCTTAAATTCAGGTTGGTATTCACCAGCAGCAAACGCAACGTACTCATGACCGCCATGGCCAAGCCATAGTGTTACCGTGTCCCTTCCTTGCTCTCTCTCTCTTTCTCTCTTGTCTCTCTGCTGGAAGAACAGAAACAGAATGATGAAAACATCAGTCACCTCGTGTGCGTGCGCGTGTTGTCTGTTTCAACCTGGCGTTGGTCACAAAAACCGCACGAGAGCCTTCACTTCACACCTGTCACCCTGATTTGCTGGCTAAAAGATTGATGATCCCTGACTTCCCCAGAGAGCCAGAGAGAGGCCCGAAGAAAAGCGGTCTAAAAAGGTAGTTAGAATATACTCGTCAGTTTATGTGTTTGCCTTTGACGCTGCCGATGGCATCATCTTTTGTCAAAATCAGAGCGTCTCATCCCAAGTAGTAGTACAAATTATTACCATCATGAGCACCCACAGTGGTAGATCCCAGAGGGAAAACGTACGAGGACGAGGGATCTCCATCTTTTCTTTTTAGAGGGAGGCAAAAAGATTTGCCTATCCACAAATTAAACAGAAGAGAGTTGCCCCAGTTAATTAATGAAAAACCAGACTAAAACCATCACAAACCGCCAAGCGGCACACGCATGATACCCCGCACACACCTCAACCAAGAGGGCCTCGTCAAGATACACTCTCGTATCATCGTCATCACTTCTCCCCAATAGGCACGTATACTTTGGTAGTTCACTGAATTGCCCATAATAGTACTACTATAAAGTCTAGAGAAACAGTATAACACAATCATATCCAGCAACAAGAACGGGACGAGCACTGCAGCTTACAAATTGACATACTCAGAGCCAGGCAAGACAGCTGCGATACCGTTTCTTTGTATGTGGGATGCTCAAGCTGCGGCATGGCTGACGAGCATGCCGAACAAGATCGTTTCCTCTATATATTGCCGTTACAGGTGCTCTGATTGGTTGCAGCCGAATTGGCGCATCACTTCTTCTTTGTTTTTGTATCAGACACCAAAGCCTTGACACAAAGACGAGGCTTAGCCGAGACGAGTTCAGCTGGGAGAACAGACACCCCAGCCACCGAAGATCCAACGGGCACCCCAGAAATGGGGAGCACCTCCACTAGTACTGCCACCTGGACATTAGAAACACATTGCTACTGTAAGCAGTGAGCAAGATTAATGAAGGAGGTCGTTACAAACAAACTTTCAACCTGGCATACTCTGTATATAATCTAGTCTTCAGCTTGACATAGTGCGTAAATTATCGTAAAGTCTAGTAGCCGTCCATATACGTAAATGTTTGATGAATAATATTAGCTCGCTAGTCAAACGGTAGTGAAACATGCTGTGAAATTAAAAATGTTGAAACTACTTTGTCAGGTGCCAATACCTGACCAGACCTATATCAATTGTTATCATGATGGAATGACAAGGCCTTACTTCTACTAGTCAGCATTCAACATCGCTGTTTTAACATTTCAGTCCTTACATTATGGTAATTTGAGTTTCTAATGTTAGATAGCTGACCAGTAAATTTGCTAAACTGTAAGAAATTACTGAAGGATTTATTCAAAGATACCTCAGGAGACTTGAGATCCACAATTGCGTCCTTAGCAACTGACTTGACAGCAGCAGCAACAACCTTGAAACATTGTTGCCTATCCATTAAACCTTGTTGAATTGAGCTGTTATTGTCATTCTTCTGCGTCTTATTCACCGTTTCATCAATGCCTCTCCTACTGTACCCAACTGCGAACTTTATCATAGGTTAAATGTATACTCAACTCAATAAGAACTAAGAAATATGGATAGTATCTTGTGGTCAATATATTTCCATGAGATATTATTGCTGGTAATGAAGTAACTTCATTCTTCAAAATAAATGCAAGATTTAGTCATCCCCTATGTTATGTGGGTTACTTGTAACAGCGCCATCCACAACTGCCAGATGGCGAAGTACTCAAGAAGTAGCAGACGAAGTCTAGCAATGCCTTAGGGTGTGTTTGGTTCGGGAACGAAGTGGAACGTAATGTCATGGTTCCATTCCACTAGAACGGGTCGGTTCCGTTTTAGTGTTTGGTATATGCAATTCCGAGGAATGGAATGGTTACGTTTTAGTGTTTGGTTTCAGAGATGTGATGGAATGGATTTGTTCATCTCTCCACTTGTCTGCTTGTGATTATGTAAAATATATTGAACTTTGAATTGGATTTCAGTCAATCAAAAACCACAGAATGCATTGGCACACACATATGGCCGACTGAATTAAGCAAGAGCGGTGCACACATTGAATTGGATTTCAGAACACCAAATACAACTGACTTCCGTCAAATGCCTGATCTCGAACAGAAAAAGATTGAATCGGATGGGGAGCTCGCCAGTACAGGCCCATGCGCAGGAGCCCTTAGCCCCAATCGCCGGCGCACTGGTTGGGAAGCTTGCTAGGCGCCGGCATAGGACTGGAGAAACCTGGGCGTGAAGACCGCGCCGAGCGATGCACGAGGCCGCACAGCTGCGCGTACTACAGATCAGACGTCGCCACTCGCCGCCATCCAGCGCGGCCGTCTCGCGATGCACGAGCCCGTGCAGGAGCAGCGCGTACACTCTGGTACGGATCTACGTCACCTCTCGCCTCCATCCGCCGCCATCTATCGGTGCCTGCCGTCGCTCGCCTCCATCCAGCGCCGTCTTTCGGTGCCCGCCGTCGCTCTCTTCCATCCAGCGCCGCCTGTTGCTACCTGCCGCCGCTCGCGTCCAGAGAGGGAGAGGGGATAGAGTTGCGGGAGTGCGAGGAGAACGACCGGTTCCATGTGGTCCGCTCGATTTGGAGGTACGAGCGCATTCCGCATCTGGGTGGAATATCCGGTCTGTGGGAACCAGTTGGTTACCATTCCAGCTCTGTACCAAACGCTGGAACAGGGCCTAGGAACAGGTCGGACCCATGACATTCTGCTTGGTGACTGCAAGCAAACACACCCTTAGCTCACTATGTATCTTAGTTAGTAGCAGATTGGTATCTAATCCAGTACATACCCTAGTTAGCAGCAGATTTCCATCTAATCTAGTACAATGTCCTAGTTCCAAGAGGTCAATAGAAGTCTGGCATGTTTGTACTGGTTGATGATGACTCCTATATATAACAGGAATGGCAAGTTAGTTATTGAGTAACCTATCAACCCAGAAGATAGTCTTCCCTAACCTCCTCTCTTCGCCGACAACCGTTTATGAGGCTGAGAGCTCCCACGCCACGGCTTAGTCCTAAGATCACAGAGCTCTACCACAGTACCACCCAAGGATGTAATTGTTTTTTATGGCTAATAATTAAGGATGGCGAGCATGGGGAACAGAACAATTGTAAATTGCACACGTCATCATACCATAAAAGTAAATAAAATGCAGGGAACAGTTTTAATCAGCATATCCAATCAGTATACAAGACCAGCAATACTAAATATATTTTAAAAAGGGCTAGATAATATACTGGAACAAACTATTCGTTGAATTTAACTGAAGTTGCAATTTAATCTCACAGTAGAACAGTATAAGTAGTGCAATCTTATCCACCTTGACAGGCTCATCTTGATCTTCCTTATTCCTGAAGAAGTCCAGGAACAACTTTGACACAGTGGCATGTAGTTCTGTTTCTGATAGAACACAAGTTTCCTGAATAGGGAATATGCGATGACACCACCTGTCCATTCAGAGTAATGATTTAGAAAAAGGTGCAAGCTTAGATTTTCAGGACAAGATTACTGGGAGATATTATATCAGTTAAAGAAAAATAGTGAACTTCTCTACTGCAAGTCTGCAACTAGAGCTTAACTATATGAAACGACCTAGGAGCATTAGCTTCACTGTATGACATACGCACTACTACCTCCATTTCTTGAATAAAATAGTGGCAGAAAGGTTGTATTTATATAAAATATAATCTACGATTACATCTAGCAAAGAGAAGATGGTGCGTTCTGCCTTTCTAATGCTCTGGTCCACACTACAGATCTGTTTATGTACGAAAGTACAAGCCAGCTCCCAGTTATATAATAAGATCCCAGCTCTCTCAGTTACGTAGGTTATCTTTCAAATTAGGAAGGTATCTTTTAGCTTGGGCTTGCCAATTAGAAATAAGATCTGTGATTGTTACCAAGATTGGATAGGTAGCCTCTATATAAAGAGGGCCCCTTTTAAGGAATCAAGCAAGAATTACTTGCCTTCAGGGACAAGAGCATCTCCCTAACCCTAGTACACAATGTATTATTCCGCATATATACGAAAGAGGCAAGCAAGCGGGGATATGATACACAACCACTACACAGGATTGAGATAAAAAAATGATGAGGTATAAGATTGAATCAAGGCTGTCAATACTGTCAAGAAAATACTATAGAAGAAGTGTCATAAGCATTTTTCCATCATACTCTGGTCCACAGTGCATATCATTCAGCATATAGCCGGAAGAGGCAGGGGATGAGGGCATAGTACTCATTGTTAAGCTTCATGCACTGGCCAACGCAACCAAAAGTCCGAACTGATGGAAAGGGCTAGTGCAATCCACATATACTGTAACACCCCCTCTCACGTGTGACGGGGAAGACAAGTCAACACGTACAACCGGAAGGGAGCGACGGCGCGCGAAACTCACGCATGACTCAAGAGGCCTCTACGTGGACACAAAGGGGGGCTACCAGCAATTTTTAATAAATTGCGAAAGTCAGGATTTGAACTCAAGATCTTAACTCTGATACCATGTTAAGCTTCATGCACTAGCCAACGCAACCAAAAGTCTGAACTGATGGAAAGGGCTAGTGCAATCCACATATACTGTAACACTCATAATAACAAAATAAGAATGAAATCAATAATATTTGAGTATAAAACTGAATAAGGCTGTCAATACTGTAGAAGAAGTATCATAAGCTAGCATTTATTCGGTTCGTCAGTGAACAAAACGCAAAGCTTTCACATTTTCCAAAAAAAAAACATTTCTTCGGTTCAAGGGAATCTAAAAAAAGATGAGTAGGTGGAATCATTGATCCACTTGCTAAAATGACATCTTCATTCTAGCAATATGACTAAATACATGAGTTCATTCAAAGAAGTTGAAAACTTACTGTGGAGATTTAAGCTTCCCAGATTTCAGTGAATGAAATACTTCGGTAAGCATCTGAACAACATGAACGCCACCAGTAGGGAAAGAGAAGAAAAGCAAACCACTCATTGATAGCTTAATCAATGAGAGATTCGAAGTCCTGTCAGGATTTCCACTTGTATCGGAGTGAAGTGAATTTGTTTCTACTTCAATGCTGCCTATTATGATGCAAGAAAATGCACAAAATCAGAAAAATACAGTTAAGTGAACCACCCACAATGATAATTGACACCTCTAGATCTAGCATGGCCAAAAAGTTATCAAGCACAATTTATACTAACCAGTAGACTCTGGCGCATCACCCTTCCCATTTGTTATTGTATCTTCTGAATGTTCAATTTCGGATGCCTCGGGAAATATTTTTCTTTTCTTTGTTGCCGCTTCTGTAACACATGGTTCCAACTTTTCAGAACTATGGCTGCTTGCGTCGCTAATATACTGTAAACAATGCTTTTATGTCAACATATTTCCATAAGGTGCAGAAACGTATGTCCTAGTTCACTGTAAGTTCACGGCATGAGAGATGTGCACCACATGGTGAATGGATGCCATACAAATTCAAGTGCAGCATCATGAAGATAACCAAATTTGAAGTAGCCGTACATTGCAGGCCTAGAACTATCAACTGCAGAAGAAAACTGGAAGTATAAGTAGCAAGATTAACCTCTCCAAGAATTGAAATGGCTTCCTTGGTTGCACTTTTCTCTCGTTCTGTAAAATGACAATCGCATCAAAAGAATTGCAACAGTCGATAGAAACTAGGTGTACAAGTAAAACTTTGCCACAACTAAGATGCATTTAAAATATGTTCTTGGTCATAATAAGTTACTAAATGATACTGCAAGTCACATACAGTGAATCATATCATACATCATTGTCTTTTATTTTTTTGTCTTTAATCTACCTTGAACTATATTCGGTTCTCTTATCATAAAACAGCTGCAGCTGATCCACCTACTAAATATTACTTTGCTAACATTTGAAATCCTGATTCACTTGACAGTAGCTTATGCAATAGTATACCCATTGCTGAAATCATGGAAAATACTAATTGCTCAATGTATGTCCAGTAGTGTCACGCTTTGTGTAATTCGCAATTTGGGTAGTGAAGTGGGGATACTAGTGCAATCTGAAGATGGCAGTGCAAAATATATAATTTTCCATTTAGTTCCAAGACATAACACTCATAACAGATGCTAGAAAATGGAAGTAACTTTGGGACCTCCAAATTCACAACTAAACGGTACTAGTACTTGGTGCGTCGTGATAAAGGAACTCGTATAAATCTAGGAACAGATAGTCAGATATATCGCACTGATGAAGTTTCTAGTCCCCCTCCCTAGGTATCCTTCAAAATGACCAAACGCGGCAGAATAACGCAAGAGAATCTAGCATGAAGGAGGGCGCGCACTGATGGGGCAGGTGATGAGGAAGCCGGAGTGCGAGCGCAGGAGGAGGGAGCCCGACGCGCGGTAGTCGTAGCGCGGGAGATTGATCACCGCAGCGTGCTGCTCCCATGGCTGCAGCTCCCGACCGGCGGCGGCTTCGGCTACTGGCTCCGGCGGCTGCTCGCGGGAGGGTGCTGGGGTTTCTGTCTCGTGCTTGGACTCTGGCGCCGCCATGGGGGTTGGTCTGTTGAGCACAAGCCTCGAAGGGCAGTGGGAATTTGGGGCGCCGGAGCTCTCGATCGACTGGTCGCGTTTTGGATGCCCTACCAAAGAATACACGTACCGACTTCGAAGGCGTATCACCATTCTTTCCGTAAACAAAGTGTAGAGGCGACCCAATTGTTGGATGCTTAAGTAGGCGCTTATAAACAAATATAAAATACAAAAAAAAAGGTATAACTCGCCCCACTGATGTGCATGCCCAGCCGCCTCTGTGGCCGTGGGATCCGATTTTGATCAGGCGACTCGCGAGCAACCTTAACCCATAGCCTAGGTTTGCGACTTGAACATTGTTGCAATCCTTCTCGACCGCAGCAAGGGGTCTATTGCAAAATGGCCAGGCATTAGGGAGGCCGACGGCAGCTCGATCCCGCAACGGCAACGACACTGATCTATATGGGGACGATCGTCGCAGATCCTGTGGTGACGACGACCACACAGCTCTTCGCCGCCAGCAACCTCCACGGCTTGGTTAGGTACTGATCTATAGACCCCGTCGATTTTTTGTAGAAATGTTTCTCAAATCGATGGGCTTAGATGGTAGGAACACTGGCATTTCCCTTGTCAAGAAATCGATAGAATTTTGTGAACATAGGCCTTATTTCGACTGGTCAAGAGGTTTCCTGGGACCGGAGCTACCACGGTGCTAAAAGCGTAACGATGAGGGTGTTGCAAGACTTCAGCGGTGGATGTTGTGACTGTTGGAAATATGAGCAATTTACCATATGATTTTATTAACAGAAGTACTAGATAAAGCATGACTATTATAGCAGAGAAACAAGTCATGCAATCTAACAGTAAGAAGGTAAATAACATCTGCAGATATGAACTGTAACCAAACATATCTAGAGCAGACAGTAGAGCAAGTTGCATATAAGAAGTAGAACTTAACATATGTAGGGCAGACACTAGAACAAAGAACTGTGGCAGGACCTCCAACAAAAAGAGCAAGAACACGTACGGGCGGCAGCAGCAGCAGAAGCATTGGACTTGGGGTCGACATCCTCGCCAGGCATGTCGTCGAAGAGGTTGTTGACGTCGGGGAAGAAGTCATCATTTGAGAAGTGGTCGTCGGTGTCCAGAGCGTCCATTATGAATAGGTCAGTAGTCGCGCAGAGCGCTTCCCAAAAACCCTATCACCCTTCTCCCGTATAGGACTCAAAATGGTGGGGTTTCGGAGGCCTGCTGTCCCAACTCGCGGTGCACGCCGCAAGCCGGGATGAGGAAGACAGCAGCAGCCCATAGATTGGAACCGATGGCGAGAGGAAGAAGAAGTTCTGGTGCGTTTCTTTGAGAGGAGCGACCTCCCTTTTATAGGAGCAAGAGAAGGAGGCGAGAAGCCACCGACGGGAGATGAAGCGAACAGACTTCAGCCAAAGAGGCGCGCCGTTTGGATTCAGTGTCCACTACAGAAAAACGGTTCAGCTCCCGCGTGACCTTTCGTAGACCCGTCGTGCGTGGTAAAAATTTAGACATCGGCTCGGCTTATTCCCGCGGCGCGGCGCGGCGAGGCGGGCGGCGAAGGAGGAGCGTGCGTGGATGTCCCTCTTGTTCTCATGCTCATACATATGGGGGAAGAACCTCCCTTTAAAGAGGTCCAACTCCCTTTAAACTAGCAATGTAGGACTAAACTTTAGTAATGCCCCTTGCCTTGCACGAATGGGCTAAGTGGGCCTCTATAATTTATTAGGAATTTTTGAAATTGTTATTGGGCTGGCCCATAAAATAGATAAAATTCCAGCAATCCCCCACCAGATCCAAGAGGCACACAAAATTTGCCTTTGGTTCCAGAAAGCTGTTTTATATACCGGTGAAAGGATCGATATAGTTGACTAGAGGGGGGGGTGAATAGGCAACTAACAATTTTCAGCTTCCCTTTACCAATTTAAACTTTGCATCAAAGTAGGTTGTCTAGATATGCAACTAGGTGAGCAACCTATATGATGCAACAACACCAAGTACACAAGTAAGCAAGGGATATAACACAAGATAAACTTGCACGAGTAGAGGTACGAGATAACCAAGAGTGGAGCCGGTGAAGACGAGGATGTGTTACCAAAATTCCTTCCCGTTGAGAGGAAGTACGTCTACGTTGGAGCAGTGTGGAGGCACAATGCTCCCCAAGCAGCCACTAGGGCCACCGTATTCTCCTCACGCCCTCACACAATGCGAGATGTCATGATTCCACTATTGGTGCCCTTGGAGGCGGCAACCGAACCTTTACAAACAAGGTTGGGGAAATCTCCACAACTTAATTGGAGGCTCCCAACAACACCACGAAGCTTCACCACAATGGAATATGGCTCCGCGGTGACCTCAACCGTCTAGGGTGCTCAAACACCCAAGAGTAACAAGATCCGCAAGGGATTAGTAGGGGGAATCAAATTTCTCTTGGTGGAAGTATAGATCGTGGCCTCCTCAACCAATCGCTAGGAAATCAACAAGTTTGATTGGCTAGGGAGAGAGATCGGGTGAAAATGGAGCTTGAAGCAACAATGGAGCTTGGGGGTGGAAGAGGTGGTTAACTCGGAGAAGAAGAGTCCCCTTTTATAGTGAAAGAACAAACCCAGCCGTTATCCACCAACTCAGCCTGCGACACGCGGTACTACCCGCACCAGACAAGCGGTATTACCGCAAGGGCCCGTGGTACTACCGCGACGCACTACGGTACTACCGCTGGCACGGTAGGGGCTAAAACCAGTCCTAAGGAGCTAAGGTAGGTAGCGGTAGAACCGCTGGCGCGATACTACCGCCACCCCCCCCCCCCTTGCGGTACTACCGCAAGGCAGGAATAGTCTAGGCTGGGAAGGCACGGACATATAAAAATACATCTGTGACTACTTCCGCTGAGTTTCGATCTATGCAAAAATCCGACACGGTACTACCGCAAGCCTGGAGCAGTGCTACCGCGTAGGGCACAGATGTAAAAAATTACATCCGCCCCTACTTCCGCTCATGCTACTGTGCCTGGCCAGAGCCCACGGTACTACCGTGCCCATGGAGCAGTACTACCGCATAGGGTGCGGATGTAAAAAAATTACATCCGCCCCTACTACCACTCGAGCAGTTGTGCCTGGCCTGAGACCACGGTACTACCGATCCCAAGGAGTGGTACTACCGTGAGCACCTGCGGTACTACTGTGCCGGTGGCCGGTGCTACCGCAAGGGCCTGTGGTACTACCGCTCCGAAGAGCAGTACTACCGCATGTCTCAGTTCAGCAACACTAGGAGTCCTTCATTTTGCAGAGACACGGAGAGATGGAGGATGCTCCAAAGAGCCAAAGGAAAGGTGGTGCAAAAAGGAACAGACGTGTATGTGTTGATTCCACCCAAACCTTTCCAAGGGGACCCCTTCTTAATAGTACGGCTTTCCTATGACTCAAATCCACCGAAAAGAAACGCAGAGAAACGCCGTCTTCAATAGTCTTCGAGGGGCACCAAACCGTCTTGTGTCTAGACATGATATATCTGAAATTCTCAATGCACATGATTAGTCCGCAAAAGCATTGTCATCAATCACCAAAACTACTAAGGGATAAAAATGCCCTTACAATCTCCCCCTTTTTGGTGGATTGATGACAATACGGGATTTGCACAAAGGGATATAAAATAGAACATAGGCAAACCCAACATCTATAAAATATAGACGGGCTCCCCCTAGATGTGTGCACTCTAGAGAAGTGCTTTGGACTACACGGCACACATACTAGGATCAACACTCCCCCTGTATTTTATAGACAGGGAGGCAAGATAATAAATATGATCGTAAAGTAACTGGCACAAGATAGCATAAGCTCACGGGCTACTAAGCAAGAAAGACAATAGGATACGCTAGAGTGCATATGTCTTACACCATATGAAAAGGAAATATGACTCACGACAAGTCAAACCAGAGCAAACGAGGTTCAACAGAACGAAAGCAAAGCGACAAAGCGAGACAACACACGACACAAGACTTGCAAATCCTACACTCTCTCCCCCTTTGGCATCGAGACACCAAAAAGGCAGAGAGGACCCCTACGACGCAGGTGGTAGCTCAAGCTGGAGCAATCACTCGTCATGCTCCTCGTCGGTCTCGGCAGCGGGGTTGGTCTCCTCCTCAGACTCAGTCCATTGGTAGCTCTGCTTCGCCATCCATTCCTCCTCTGGCGTGATGTGCTTCTCGGACCCGTCGGATATCTCCTCGCCAAACATCCTCAAGATCCTCTTCTCGTTGTAACATCCCAAATTTTGGAATGTTAATATAATTAATTGAATTGTTTGTTTGTTTGCTTGAGTGAATTAAACTTGAGTGAAATTTGAACCTTTTCAAAAACTTTTGAAAGAGAGGGAATAAAATGACTTTCCCCTTCTCCGGTAAATTCAAATTCATCCTATTAAAATCAATGAGAGAAGATGACATGACTTCTTCAACTATAAAGAATTTGAACGGAGTTTTGCAATTTAATTCTTTCAAATATTTGCACTTGCTTCTCTATTTTTCTTCCCAGAAATACCCGAAAATAAATTCTTGCAAGCAAGAAAGAGCGGAGGAAAATGACCCTCCAAAATCAGGGGCATTTTGAAAATATTTGAGCCAAGAAAAACCAAAGTTTTTATTTAAAATTATTTGCAAAAAGAAATAAAGCCTTTAGGGATTTTCTGAAAACATTTTTAAGTTTTATTTTGGCCGTGGAATAATGCTCATCATCTACATTTTATTTTTCTGATAATTTTAGTATATAAAAACTCTTTATTCGAATTGATTTGATTTCCTTTTATTGTTTTAGTTTCCTAATTTTAAAAATAGGAATGGAATCGTTTTATTAGGAAAACCTGCTGGCCCATTAAGCACTTTCCTATTCTAGCCCAACAAGAGATCATCTCCTTCCTCTGTTTCCTCTCACGTTCTGAAGCTTTCCATGTCCATGGAGACAGAAATCTCCACCTTCCCGATCTCCCTCGTCTTTCCATCCCAGCGCCTCCCGAGACCGCCTATAAAACCCCTCCTCTCCTCGCTCCATTTTTCCCATCACCACGCCCCCTCCCCTGTAGCCTTCTCGCCACCGTCCTCCTTTTCCTGCCTAGAACGCGCTCACCGGGAGCTCTCCTGGAACCTCCCAAGCGCCGACCCCTCCTCCGCCACCCCCACCTCGCCGGGCGACCTCGCCCCTCGCCGAGCAGCCTCCACATCGCCATCTCCTTCCTGCCATCTCTGCCTCACGTCAGGTAACTCCGTTTTCGTTTTCAGATTTATTTCCGTAACAGATTTAGTTCCGTTCTTGTTTAGCCTATAACTTTTGATCTAGAAGTCCAATGATGCTGATTCTTTTTATGTTAGATCACAATTTTCTTGTAGTTTCCAAAAATATATTATTTGTCTATGTTTGGATTTATAAAAATTGAGTTAGATCAGATTTGAATTAAAGTTTGTTTTGCTTATTCCGGGAGTTTCATAATAGATTTTTATTTAATTCTTTTTGCTCCTAGTTGCTTAATGAAATATTTTCTGTTAGGTTAACCTAAAACCTTGATTAGGTTATGTTAGAAAAATTTTATTATATAAAACTAGTTCTAGTTGTTGTTTGAAGTAGGAAATTTGAGTTGTTTTTCTTTAAGTTTTCCCTTTGGGTTTTGCTTTGTTGGTTTTGGTGTGTTACTTTGTTATGTTAGTGTGTTAAGTGATGTTATGCTATGTGCTTATTATAGTTATTGTTTGCCTCGGTAGAATTTCCGGAGTGCGAAGATTGCTACTCTGAAACCCTAGTTTTCAAGATCGTCAACTAGGCAAGTTCACTTTGACCATGCTTTCTTACATATGATTTATTGCATTTAGTGGCACCCTTGCAACCACCCCTCAGTAGTGTTATTGAATCCTTGTAGTTGAGTAGTATGCATGAGGTAGGAACCCATCACCCTGTTACCAAGCCCGGGACGTTATTTATTTTAATGCTACGCTATAGTAGACGGGGTTGGTATGAGTGCTCAGGAGTGGTGTGAGAATGAAGGATTTCGTCAATGACGACAACTCCATGATGGCACCTGCAAGGACTGCATCTACAAGGCCTCAAGACTTCAAGACTCGAGACAAGAATTCAATACACTACTGGGTGAAGGATGGTTGACGGGCACCCTGGAGAAACCAGTGGTTGGCCGGGATGCATGGAGAAGCGCCATGACATCTTATGAAAGCTTCACCTGCACCCAAAGAGACGGAAGAATACTTCATGCCGGAAGCTTACTGTGCAACCGCAAGTCATTATGGGCTCTGGCTTGGTTGACCTTAGTGGTGACTCTGGCTGGGACGGTGCTAGCAGATGTAGAACTACGGTAGGATTGGATGGGTACCGGACAGTGGTTAGAGGAACTCTTTGGAAGACCATGTTTCGGTCATCTTGTTCTCAAACACTCTGAAGTGCGAGAACGTAAAAAGAGGGGTCGAATCTTGTGGGTAAAGTGTACAAACCTCTGCAGAGGGTTATAACCTAATCGATTAGCCGTGTCCCCGGTTACGGACAATTTGAGCATCTGGACTTGGATCTATTTCGGAACTCTCAACACCGGATTGATAACTTAATTGTGGGCAACTTATGATGATTTTGGGCTATGAGACATCGGTTGGCGGAACCATGTCATGACAGAAAAAACTCCATAGTACAGGCTTCATTTTATTCCTTTGATGTAGGTAAAATAAAACCAGCTTTTACGCAAACAAAATTCAGATACAGAGCCATAAAGCCAAATTGCATATAGTATAGTTTTATCATCTGTTTTCTCATGTTGTGATCTTGCGGTACATTCAATGTAATTGACCTACACGGCTGCAACGTATCATGTTGCGATATTTCCTCGACGAGTAAGAGTTACGATATGTGGTTACGGTCTACACTCAACCCGCCGATGGCGTTGATGGGACTCCACACCCGCTTGATTGTTTCGCTGATTATTATGAGGTATATATCATTTTACGTTATTTATACATGTGATTGCACTTTGATATATACATTAATGTATGTGTGTGCAAAGATACCGATCCGAGGATGGCATAAGAATACGTAGGCTTGACCGTCGAGGTCGGGTCGCTTCTGAGAATGGTATCGAGCACATGTTGACCGTAGGACGTGACCCTAGAAATCGGAAAGCCCCTAGGACAGGATGTCTCACAAAAAAAAACTTTATTTTCAAAAAGACTCTTACTTCTCATCTCTTCTGATAGACACTCTCACATCAAATAGTTAGAATATACCCTTCCCCCTTTTTTGATCACATGAAGAATCAACTGAAGCCATTCCAAGAAGGACAAGATATCGGAGAACTGATGGCCATTTCAGAGTAAAGAGGATTTTACCATGCGTTGGAAGAATTGCAGCTGCAACAATTGAAGACTCTGAAGACTTGAAGAATTTGAAGTTCCTGAAGAATTATTTGACCTTTAGAAGACCAAACCCCTGTTACATACTTACGTTAGATGCGCTGATTTGTGAGCTGTCCTTTGTTTGATGTTTTTCCGACAGCCCCAAAAAAATAAAACTTGTTTCTTCAAAAACTATTGTTTGTATTGTGTGTATATCCCTCCCCACCTCTCTCTCATCTCACCCTAAAACCCTTGAACCCCATAGATGATGAATGAAGTTGGACTGATATTCTGGATCAAGACTCAGCCGAGGCGAGCTATGGATGCGAACATGGAAAATCACTTGGAGCAATTTGGTTTCGAGGAAGTATGAGGTTCAATATGCTCTTCAAGATTTTACGTAAAGTGCTGCAACCTGGTGGAACATGCATCAAGCCATACAGGATTTAATGGAGCAAGAACTTGGGAGGAATTCAAGAAGACCCTGTTGAAATCACGCCTTATCCGAAACACAATGATGCACCAAGAAGTAAACCTTGTGCTCGCAAGATTTGCGGAGAAATAGGACACACCAGGAGGAACACAAAGATGGATGCCCTCATTGTGAGGAGAAACACCCACCGAGGAATGCCCAACTAGCTGTGTGACTTGCTTCTGTGTGAAGGAACCACCCACTACCGGTGCAAAGGTCACATTTACTCCACGGTGCAACAAACTATTCGAACCGGGAAGATGGAATGAAAGAAGCCCTCAAGGAAGATCTAGAAGAACCAAGTAATGATGAAATTGTTGAAGACCGGATGGAGAAGGTCTCAACAGATTTTACTCCAATGCCCGCTATTCATGTGGACAAGAAGGACATTTTTCACAAGATTGCACCAAGGAAAGAAAGGAGTATCCAGGATATTTCCGACAATGAAGTGAAGTTTGACCCCGGGAGATAGAAACTCGATCATTACAGAGAAATCCAGAAGAGAAAAGGAAGGCAACCCGAGAGCAACACAATTTTTGCAGAGAAGGACTTGAGTCATATCACCGTTACAGTGCAAGGATTTAGGTCATTACGCTAGTAAATGCCAGTAAAAGAAGCCAAGAATCCAAGGAGCCCGATAATCACAAAGAAGCCCGAGACATGTCGGAAGTCATTTGTTTTCGCTGCAAGGAGGCAGGACATTATACTATTAAATGTCCCGACAATATGAAAGCTGGAGTTGAGTAGTTGGAATTTTGATATGGATAATAAGAGTAGTAGAAAGCAATTTCCTTTTCATGAGCTCAATGAGTTGAGTTATGTAATAGATTTCTCGAGTTTGTAATAGTTCATGACTCAATAAAGTTGTAATGTCACATGCTGAAAAGCTTTAAGGAGTTGCCATGTTTTATCTTGGAAATTAATATTTTGATGAACATGGAAGAAAGTGAGTTGTGATGCATAAACAGGAAATTGGAAATTGAGTTTGAAGTTCTGTTTGGATGATATGAATGTATGCCCCGGAGATAAGTACCTTAATTTCGAGCATCATTTCTGTTCCTAACCGCAGATGACGACCCTTTACGAGTCTTTCCTTAAAGGTCCGAAACCATCATGACCACGACAAGTGATCATGATTACCCAAGATCTGAAGGACATGATGAAGCATATTCACCTTGAAGGAGATGCAGTCTACAAAGGCTACCCCTTCATGCATAAGGGAGTGGAACTTTGGTATGTGGAGGCACACCTCCACCATTTGAAAGGAGTTTGCCCAAAGATGATGGGGCAGTACTTTTTCATTTCATGTGTGCCACAAGCAACTTTCTTTGATGCTGTTCGTGAAGCAGCCATGGAAGCCATACGCCAGATCGGAGAAATACTTGAAGCAAGACTCCGTTATACTCAGGAATACCTAAGCGAAGTGCATGCAGAGATGATGAAGGTGAAGCTCAAGACCACCATGATGAAAAAGAAGATTGAAGATTTCAAGGCTCATGTCGCACAATTCCAGTGGGACTGAAGAATCCTCGAGGAGGATAAATAAATAAAGGTGGAAGTAATGCTGACCATACCAAATCATGTGGGTGGCAGCATTTGTAACAAAGTACTTTTGGAATTTGAATTTCTGAAAATGGTTAAGGATGTAATGAAAGATTGATATGAAAATAATGAGATTTTATGGATAAACTTGTGCATTCTTTTGGTCATAGTACTCTGTAAAGCCACAAGATCAATGAAGAAAGAAATGTGTTATTCATGACGGTCCATAGAAGGAAGCTGAACAAAATAAGTTGGAGTTTTGTTTTGATATGATGGTATGAAGAAACAGAGTACTCTTGGATTTAAAGGAGGTGTAATATGGAACAAGAGAGTTACTCCAAGGATGAGTTAAAGCTGCACTAGTGTTGAAGTGGGCCATAACCCACGGGCCCAGGATTTTGAGAAGGAACAGTTGTAACTGGATAAAGGAATACACTTGGAAGAAGCAAGTGATCAAATCAGCATACGTTCCGTAGGAGGTTACATAAAAACCTAAGAGTGGTGAAGTAACGATAGATGTTTTGTTTGGCTTGCAGAAACCATGGATTTACTCGAACCCAATTCGAGGACAAGAGAAAATTCTGCAATGCTTGTGAGTATGCCCAAGTGTTAGAATACGTGATTCGATATTTACGTATGTGGTAATGATTCAAGTACGGGATGGATTGGCCCCCATACCGAAGACTTCTATCATGAACTATCGTATGTTGATGGAAAATCAGAGAGCCTTGAAAACCTTTGAAGAGTGTCGACGCGATAAGCCATAAAACCATAGAATGGAAGGACGATGGAACCCTTTACAGGCAACCGTTGCCAATCGTAGGATATACGGTGAAGTTCAACCCAGACCCATTTTCTGCAGGAGAAAACATTATTGGTAGACCACCATGAGTGTTTCGATAGTGGTTTAGAGTGGACACAGACCCATCAGCTAAGAAGATTCAGTCTCGGACGAATTTCAACTTTGACGAACCGACCCAAGCTTTTGAGGAAAACTCTATGCTTCTGACAGAAGAGCTTTAATGAAGGAGCTATTGTAAGATATGTGAAGAGACATACATTGTCAGCCCTCGGAGGAAATATCTGAGTTTATTGGAACCATGACCTTGTTTTTAAGTGTGGTAGCACCCCGACCTTCGACCAAGACATTTGCTAGAAGACCCCAACCCCTAACCTTTTCTTGTTAGTTTCTTGAATCTCGAGGACGAGATTCATTTTAAGTGTGGTAGGTTTGTAACATCCCAAATTTTGGAATGTTAATATAATTAATTGAATTGTTTGTTTGTTTGCTTGAGTGAATTAAACTTGAGTGAAATTTGAACCTTTTCAAAAACTTTTGAAAGAGAGGAATAAAATGACTTTCCCCTTCTCCGGTAAATTCAAATTCATCCTATTAAAATCAATGAGAGAAGATGACATGACTTCTTCAACTATAAAGAATTTGAACGGAGTTTTGCAATTTAATTCTTTCAAATATTTGCACTTGCTTCTCTATTTTTCTTCCCCGAGAAATACCCGAAAATAAATTCTTGCAAGCAAGAAAGAGCGGAGGAAAATGACCCTCCAAAATCAGGGGCATTTTGAAAATATTGAGCCAAGAAAAACCAAAGTTTTTATTTAAAATTATTTGCAAAAAGAAATAAAGCCTTTAGGATTTTCTGAAAACATTTTTTAAGTTTTATTTTGGCCGTGGAATAATGCTCATCATCTACATTTTATTTTTCTGATAATTTTAGTATATAAAAACTCTTTATTCTGAATTGATTTGATTTCCTTTTTATTGTTTTAGTTTCCTAATTTTAAAATAGGAATGGAATCGTTTTATTAGGAAAACCTGCTGGCCCATTAAGCACTTTCCTATTCTAGCCCAACAAGAGATCATCTCCTTCCTCTGTTTCCTCTCACGTTCTGAAGCTTTCCATGTCCATGGAGACAGAAATCTCCACCTTCCCGATCTCCCTCGTCTTTCCATCCCAGCGCCTCCCGAGACCGCCTATAAAACCCCTCCTCTCCTCGCTCCATTTTTCCCATCACCACGCCTCCCTGCCTGTAGCCTTCTCGCCACCGTCCTCCTTTTCCTGCCTAGAACGCCACCAGAGCTCTCCTGGAACCTCCCAAGCGCCGACCCCTCCTCCGCCACCCCACCTCGCTTGGCGACCTCGCCCCTCTCGCCGAGCAGCCTCCACATCGCCATCTCTTTCCTGCCATCTCTGCCTCACGTACAGGTAACTCCGTTTTCGTTTTCAGATTTATTTCCGTAACAGATTTAGTTCCGTTCTTGTTTAGCCTATAACTTTTGATCTAGAAGTCCAATGATGCTGATTCTTTTTGCGTTAGATCACAATTTTCTTGTAGTTTCCAAAAATATATTATTTGTCTATGTTTGGATTTATAAAAATTGAGTTAGATCAGATTTGAATTAAAGTTTGTTTTGCTTATTCCGGGAGTTTCATAATAGATTTTTATTTAATTCTTTTTGCTCCTAGTTGCTTAATGAAATATTTTCTGTTAGGTTAACCTAAAACCTTGATTAGGTTATGTTAGAAAAAATTTTATTATATAAAACTAGTTCTAGTTGTTGTTTGAAGTAGGAAATTTGAGTTGTTTTTCTTTAAGTTTTCCCTTTGGGTTTTGCTTTGTTGGTTTTGGTGTGTTACTTTGTTATGTTAGTGTATTAAGTGATGTTATGCTATGTGCTTATTATAGTTATTGTTTGCCTCGGTAGAATTTCCGGAGTGCGAAGATTGCTACTACGAAACCCTAGTTTTCGAAGATCGTCAACCAGGCAAGTTCACTTTGACCATGCTTTCTTACCTATGATTTATTGCATTTAGTGGCACCCTTGCAACCACCCCTCAGTAGTGTTATTGAATCCTTGTAGTTGAGTAGTATGCATGAGGTAGGAACCCATCACCCTGTTACCAAGCCCGGGACGTTATTTATTTTAATGCTACGCTATAGTAGACGGGGTTGGTATGAGTGCTCAGGAGTGGTGTGAGAATGAAGGATTTCGTCAATGACGACAACTCCATGATGGCACCTGCAAGGACTGCATCTACAAGGCCTCAAGACTTCAAGACTCGAGACAAGAATTCAATACACCACTGGGTGAAGGATGGTTGTGGGCACCTGGAGAAACCGGTGGTTGGCGGGATGCATGGAGAAGCGCCATGACATCTTGCGGAAAGCTTCACCCAGACCCAAAGAGACGGAAGAATACTTCATGCCGGAAGCTTACTGTGCAACCGCAAGTCATTATGGGCTCGCTTGGTTGACCTTAGTGGTGACTCTGGCTGGGACGGTGCTAGCAGATGTAGAACTACGGTAGGATTGGATGGGTACGGACGGTGGTTAGAGGAACTCTTTGGAAGACCATGTTTCGTCATCTTGTTCTCAAACACTCTGAAGTGCGAGAACGTAAAAGAGGGTCGAATCTTGTGGGTAAAGTGTACAAACCTCTGCAGAGGGTTATAACCTAATCGATTAGCCGTGTCCCGATTCACGGACAATTTGAGCATCTGGACTTGGATCTATTTCGAACTCTCAACACCGGATTGATAACTTAATTGTGGGCAACTTATGATGATTTTGGGCTATGAGACATCGGTTGGCGGAACCATGTCATGACAGAAAAAACTCCATAGTACAGGCTTCATTTTATTCCTTTGATGTAGGTAAAATAAAACCAGCTTTTACGCAAACAAAATTCGAATCTGAGCCATAAAGCCAAATTGCATATAGTATAGTTTTATCATCTGTTTTCTCATGTTGTGATCTTGCGGTACATTCAATGTATTGACCTACACGGCTGCAACGTATCATGTTGCAGATATTTCCTCGACGAGTAAGAGTTACGATCTGTGGTTACGGTCTACACTCAACCTGCCGATGGCGTTGATGGGACTCCACACCCGCTTGATTGTTTCCGCTGATTATTATGAGGTATATATCATTTTACGTTATTTATACATGTGATTGCACTTTGATATATACATTAATGTCTTGTGTGCAAGATACTGATCCGAGGATGGCACAAGAACACGTAGGCTTGACGTCTCGAGGTCGGGTCGCTTCTGATTGTGGCGACTCTCCTTGAAGTAACATGGGTCTGTCGCCCTTGGCTTGCATACAGAACAAGGCCTTCATCTTGGCCTTCAGCTTCCTAGCCATGAGGGCTCAGTAGAGGGAGGAGTATACCCAGCAGAGCTGTCCTCATCCGCTTCCTCCTCCTCAATCTCATCCTCATCCACGTCCATCTGAGCAGCCTCTGCCTCAGCACGGGTAGTGGTGTTAGCCCACTGGGGCTTGATGCGGAGCTTGATGGGTTCGTGACGGATCCAGTCGGGGGCAACAAACTCATCATTGGGATAGAGCTTCTCCCAAGTCTTCGAGATCAAGTGAAACAGGTACGGTCCATAGATGGGTACCTTACGGGTGAACACCGCAAACCGTAGCTTGCACCACATGATATGAGAGACATCAAGTGGTTGCGTCTGAGCACGACGCGCTTCCTCACAAATGAGCATCATATCCACGAGATAGGCATGTACCTTATCCTTGTCACCAATGCGCGAAAAGAGGGAGTTGCGGAAGATTCGATGCATGATGTCAAGGAATGGGTTCAGCACCCACGCCTTCTTGCCACTGGGAAGCGTCTTCTCAACATAGTATTGCTGAAGCTTGTTCTTGCTGGCGGACTCGGGGTTTGCATGAGGGCGAAACTGATACGTCCATTTTGCATCATGCTTTTATATCGATATTTATTGCATTATGGGATGTTATTATGCATTATGTCACAATACTTATGGCTATTCTCTCTTATTTTACAAGGTTTACATAAGGAGGAGAATGCCGCAAATTGGAATTCGGGTGGAAAAGGAGCAAATATTAGAGACCTATTCTGCACAACTCCAAAAGTCATGAAACTCCACGAAAGTCATTTTTGGAAATAATAAAAAATATCCAGCGGAAGAAGTTCACTAGAGGGGGGGGGCACCTGTCCACGAGGGTGGGGGGCGCGCCCTACCCCCTGGGCGTGCCCCCCTACCTCGTGGGCCCCCTGTTGGCTCTCTGATGCCCATCTTCTGCTATATGAGGTCTTTCGATGAGGAAAAAATCATAAGCAACCTTTCGGGACGAGACTCCGCCGCCACGAGGCGGAACCTTGACGGAACCAATCTAGGCCTCCGGCAGAGTTGTTCTGCCAGGGACACTTCCCTCCGGGAGGGGAAATCATCACCATCATCATCACGAACGCTCCTCTCATCGGGAGAGGGCAATCTCCATCAACATCTTCACCAGCACCATCTCATCTCAAAACCCTAGTTCATCTCTTGTATCCAATTCTTGTCTCTAAGTCCGGGATTGGTACTAGTAGGTTGCTAGTAGTGTTGATTACTCCTTGTAGTTGATGCTAGTTGGTTTATTTGGTGGAAGATCATATGTTCAGATCCTATATGCATATTATTACCCCTCTGATTATGAACATGAATATGCTTTGTGAGTAGTTACGTTAGTTCCTAAGGACACGGGAGAAGTCTTGCTATTAGTAGTCATGTGAATTTGGTATTCGTTCGATATTTTGATGAGATGTATGTTGTCTAGCCTCTGGTGGTGTTATGTGAACGTCGACTACATAACACTTCACCATTATTTGGGCTTAGAGGAAGGCATTGGGAAGTAATAAGTAGATGATGGGTTGCTAGAGTGACAGAAGCTTAAACCCTAGTTTATGCGTTGCTTCGTCAGGGGCTGATTTGGATCCACATGTTTCATGCTATGGTTAGGTTTACCTTAATACTTTTGTTGTAGTTGCAGATGCTTGCAATAGAGGTTAATCATAAGTGGGATGCTTGTTCAAGTAAGAACAACACCCAAGCACCGGTCCACCCACATATCAAATTATCAAAGTATCGAACGCGAATCATATGAATGTGATGAAACCTAGCTTGATGATATTCCATGTGTCCTGGGGAGCGCTTTTCCTTATATAAGAGTTTGTCCAGGCTTGTCCTTTGCCACAAAAAGGATTGGGCCACCTTGCTGCACTTTATTTACTTTTGTTACTTGTTGTTCGTTACAAATTATCCTATCACAAAACTATCTATTACCACTTATTTCAGTACTTGCAGAGAATACCTTGCTGAAAACCGCTTATCATTTCCTTCTGCTCCTCGTTGGGTTCGACACTCTTACTTATCGAAAGGACTACGATAGATCCCCTATACTTGTGGGTCATCAAGACTCTTTTCCGGCGCCGCTGTCGGGAGTGAAGCGCCTTTGGTAGGTGGAATTTGGTAAGGAAAAATTTATATAGTGTGCTGAAATTTACTGTCACTTGTTACTATGGAAAGTAATCCTCTGAGTGGCTTGTTCGGGGTATCTTCACCCCAACCAGTAGAGCAAAGAGTTGCTCCTCAACATACTGAACCTATTGAAAATGAAATTATTCCTTTTGAAGTTCCTTCGGGTATGATGGAAAAACTGCTAGCTAATGCTTTTACAGGAGATGGAACAAAGCATCCTGATGAACATCTACTCTATGTGGATGAAATTTGTGGATTATTTAAGCTTGCAGGTATACCCGATGATGTTGTTAAGAAGAAGGTCTTCCCTTTATCTTTGAAGGGAGATGCATCGACATGGTATAGGCTATGTGATGATACGGGATCATGGAACTATAAACAAATGAAGCTGGAATTTCATCAAAAGTATTATCCTATGCATCTTGTTCATCGTGATCGCAATTATATATATAATTTTTGGCCTTGCGAAGGAGAAGGCATCGCTCAAGCTTGGGGGAGGCTTAAATCAATGTTATATTCATGCCCCAATCATGAGCTCTCAAGAGAAATAATTCTTCAAAAATTTTATGCTCGACTTTCTCATAATAATCAAACCATGCTCGATACTTCTTGTGCTGGCTCTTTTATGATGAAGACTATTGAATTCAAATGGAATTTATTGGATAGAATTAAACACAACTCTGAAGATTGGGATCTCGACGAAGGTAAGGAGTCAGGTATGACACCTAAGTTTGATTGTGTTAAGTCTTTTATGGATACCGATGTTTTCCGTAAGTTTAGCACTAAATATGGACTTGACTCTGAGATAGTAGCTTCTTTCTGTGAATCTTTTGCTACTTATGTTGATCTCCCTAAGGAGAAGTGGTTTAAATATCATCCTCCCATAGAAGTAAAAGTAGCTGCACCTATTAAAGTTGAAGAAAAGACTATCACTTATAATAACCCTATTGTTCCTACTTCTTATGTTGAGAAACCACCTTTCCTTGTTAGAATAAAGGATCATGCTAAAGCTTCGACCGTGGTTCGTAAAAGCAATATTAGAACTTATACACCTCCTGAGCAAGTTAAAGTTGAACCTAATATTGCTATTGCTAAAGATCTCTTGTCTGATAATATTGATGGGCATGTTATTCAGTTCTGTGGTGAAACCGCTAGAATTGCCAAACCTTATGCTAAAGATAAACATAGACCTGTGGTAGGCGTGCCTGTTATTTCTGTTCAAATAGGAAATCATTGTTATCATGGCTTATGTGATATGGGTGCTAGTGCTAGTGTTATACCTATTACCTTATACGAAGAAATTAAGCATGAAATTGCACCTGCTAAGTTAGAAGATATTGATGTCACAATTAAACTTGCCAATAGAGATACTATATCGGCAGTGGGAATTGTTAGAGATGTTGAAGTCTTGTGTGGTAAAACTAAATATCCTGCTGATTTTCTTGTTCTTGGTTCCCCACAAGATAGATTTTGTCCCATTATATTTGGTAGACCCTTCTTGAACACTGTTAATGCTAAGATAGATTGCGAAAAGAATGTTGTTACTATTGGCTTGGATGATATGATTCATGAGTTTAATTTCTCTAAATTTAGTAAACAACGCCGTGAAGAAGAATTGCCTAGTAAGGATGAAATTATTGGTCTTGCTTCTATTGTCGTACCTCCTAGTGATCCTTTAGAACAATATTTGCTAGACCATGAAAATGATATGTTTATGAATGAAAGAAGGGAAATAGATGAAGTATTCTTTAAACAGGAACCTATTCTGAAACACAATGTGCCTGTTGAAATCTTAGGGGATCCTCCTCCACCCAAGGGTGATCCCGTGTTTGAGCTTAAACCATTGCCTGATAATCTTAAATATGCTTATCTTGATGAAAAGAAGATATATCCTGTTATTATTAGTTCTAACCTTTGAGCATGAAGAAGAGATTATTGAAAACTCTGAAGAAGCACCGTGCTGCTATTGGATATACTCTTGATGATCTTAAGGGCATTAGTCCCACTCTATGTCAACATAAAATAAATTTGGAAGAAGATGCCAAACCAGTTCGTGATCCTCAACGACGTCTAAATCCTAAAATGAAAGAAGTGGTAAGAAAAGAAATACTAAAGCTTCTGGAGGCAGGTTTAATTTATCCCGTTGCTGATAGTCAGTGGGTAAGTCCTGTTCATTGTGTCCCTAAGAAAGGGAGGTATTACGGTTGTTCCTAATGATAAAGATGAATTGATTCCACAAAGAATTATTACAGGTTATAGGATGGTAATTGATTTCCGCAAATTAAATAAGGCTACTAAGAAAGATCATTACTCCTTACCTTTTATCGATCAAATGCTAGAAAGATTATGCAAACATACACACTACTGCTTTCTAGATGGTTATTCTGGTTTCTCTCAAATACCTGTGTCGGCTAAAGATCAATCAAAGACTACTTTTACATGCCCTTTTGGTACTTTTGCTTATAGACGTATGCCTTTTGGTTTATGTAACGCACCTGCTACCTTTCAAAGATGCATGATGGCTATATTCTCTGACTTTTGTGAAAATATTTGTGAGGTTTTCATGGACGACTTTTCCGTCTATGGATCTTCTTTTGATGATTGCTTGAGCAATCTTGATCGAGTTTTGCAGAGATGTGAAGAAACTAATCTTGTCTTGAATCGGGAAAAGTGCCACTTTATGGTTAATGAAGGCATTGTCTTAGGGCATAAAGTTTCTGAAAGAGGTATTGAAGTTGATAAAGCCAAGGTTGATGTTATTGAAAAGATGGCATGTCCCAAGGACATCAAAGGTATAAGAAGTTTCCTTGGTCATGCCAGATTTTATAGGAGGTTCATTAAGGACTTCTCAAAAATTTCTCGGCCTCTGACCAATTTATTACAAAAAGATATACCATTTTGTCTTTGATGATGATTGCGTAGAAGCATTTGAAATACTTAAGAAAGCATTGATCTCTGCACCTATTGTTCAGCCACCTGATTGGAATTTACCCTTTGAAATTATGTGTGATGCTAGTGATTATGCTGTAGGTGCTATTCTAGGGCAAAGAGTCGATACGAAATTAAATGTTATCCACTATGCTAGTAAGACTCTAGACAATGCTCAAAGAAATTATGCTACTACTGAAAAAGAATTTTTAGCAGTTGTATTTGCTTGTGATAAGTTCAGACCTTATATTGTTGATTCTAAAGTAACTATTCATACTGATCATGCTGCTATTAAATATCTTATGGAAAATAAAGATGCCAAACCTAGACTTATTAGATGGATTCTCCTGCTACAAGAATTTGATTTGCATATTGTTGATAGAAAGGGAGCTGAGAACCCCGTTGCGGACAACTTGTCTAGGTTAGAAAATGTTCTTGATGACCCACTACCTATTGATGATAGCTTTCCTGATGAACAATTAAATGTTATAAGTACTTCTCGTAGTACTCCATGGTATGCTGATTATGCTAATTACATTGTTGCTAAATTCATACCACCTAGTTTCACATACCAGCAAAAGAAAAAGTTTTTCTATGATTTGAGACATTACTTTTGGGATGACCCACATCTTTATAAAGGAGTAGATGGTGTTATTAGACGTTGTGTACCCGAGCATGAACAGGAATAGATTCTACGCAAGTGTCACTCCAAAGCTTATGGAGGACACCACGCTGGAGATAGAACTGCACATAAGGTATTGCAATCCGGTTTTTATTGGCCTACTCTCTTCAAGGATGCCCGTAAGTTTGTCTTGTCTTGTGACGAATGCCAAAGAATTGGTAATATTAGTAGACGTCAAGAAATGCCTATGAATTATTCACTTGTTATTGAACCATTTGATGTTTGGGGCTTTGATTATATGGGACCTTTTCCTGCCTCTAATGGATATACACATATTCTAGTTGATGTTGATTACATTACTAAGTGGGTAGAAGCTATTCCAACTAGTAGTGCTGATCATAACACTTCTATTAAAATGCTTAAGGAAGTTATTTTTCCGAGGTTTCGAGTCCCTGGATATTTAATGATTGATGGTGGTTCACATTTTATTCATGGTGCTTTCCGTAAAATGCTTGCTAAGTATGATGTTAATCATAGAATTGCATCTCCTTATCACCCACAGTCTAGTGGCCAAGTAGAATTGAGTAATAGAGAACTCAAATTAATTTTGCAAAAGATGGTTAATAGGTCTAGAAAGAATTGGTCTAAGAAACTTGATGATGCATTATGGGCCTATATAACTGCATATAAAAATCCTATGGGTATGTCTCCGTATAAAATGGTTTATGGAAAAGCATGTCACTTACCTCTCGAACTAGAACATAAGGCATATTGGGCTATTAAAGAGCTCAACTATGATTTCAAACTTGCCGGTGAGAAGAGGTTATTTGATATTAGCTCACTTGATGAATGGAGAACCCAAACTTATGAAAATGCCAAGTTTTTTAAAGAAAAAGTTAAAAGATGGCATGACAAAAGGATACAAAAGCGTGAGTTTAATGTAGGTGATTATGTATTGCTATACAACTCTCGTTTAAGATTTTTTGTAGGAAAACTTCTCTCTAAATGGGAAGGCCCTTACGTTATCGAGGAGGTCTATCGTTCCAGTGCCATAAAAATCAACAACTTCGAAGGCACAAATCCGAAGGTGGTGAACGGTCAAAGAATTAAACATTATATCTCAGGTAATCCCATAAATGTTGAATCCAATATTATTGAAACTGTAACCCCGGAGGAATACATAAGAGACACTTTCCAGAACGTTTCAGACTCCGAAAAGGAATAGGTATGTGGTACGGTAAGTAAACCAACTCCAAAACAGTTTTAAGGCAATATTCCTCCGTTTTGGAATATTTAGAAAAATAGAAAAATAAGTAGCAGTCCGGGAAGGACACGAGAGCCCCGCGAGGGTGGAGGGCACGCCCTACCCCCCTGGCGCGCCCCCCTACCTCGTGAGCACCTCGTGTGCCTTCCGGACTCCGTTTTCTTGCACGATAAGTATTTTGGTTGGTAAAAATTCTTTATATATTCTCCTGAAGGTTTTGACTCCCGTATCACGCAATTATCCTCTGTTCTTGTTTCGAGTTGTTCTCTGTCAGGGTTGTCAAGGCCAGGCATCATGTCGTCCCCCTCCTCCAACAATGGTGACAAAGATGCTTGGCTAATGAAGATAGATCTGAAGAGGGGAGAACCCATGGAGATCAACAAGGATGAAGGGATTAAGAAGTCCACGGAGAACCAAGCTCCGGCAGCAGAAGACATCCTCCAACTTGATCACAATCTTCTTACTCCAATTGAGATCGAAGCTTTCAAGATGATTGAGTTAGCTCGTATTCAAAACAAGTATCTCACAAGTGAAAATATTTTGTTGAAGGAGCATATCGTTGCATTCAAGGGCATTATCCGCAAATTGGAGGACCTCTTACGCTCGATGTGCGACTATCCATCACCACCACCTTCTTCACCAACAGGGGAGGCATAATCACATGGGTATGGGCACTCCCCTTGGCAACTGCCAAGCTTGGGTGAGGTGCCCCGGTATCGTATCACCATTACACTCCTATCTTTACCGTTCTTCTTAGTTTGATCCTATTAGTAGTATTTTGATCTAGTAGAATAAAGTTGATGGCATGATCTAGTTTTGAGTTTTGCTTTATGATCTCTCTATGTAATCGAGTCCGTGAGCTATATATAATAAAGATTAGTGTTGAGTCAAGTGCTTGATTAGTTTGCCATGATCTTGAGTGAATAAAAGAAAAGAGAAAAAGAATAAAAGAAACAAAGAGGTCATATTGATCTTATTGAGAGTAATGACTTCACATAGAAAGAGTATGATGATTAAAAGTTGTTGGGAGTCGGCAGACATAGTTTTGGTCATCATTGCAATTAATAGGAAGTAATAAGGAAAGAGAGGTTTCGCATATAAATATACTATTATTGACATCTTTTATGATTGGGAGCACTCATTAAAATATGACATGCTAAAGAGTTGATGTTGGACAAGGAAGACAACGTAATGAGTTATGTTTTCTTATATCTGTAATAAAGTATGTTGTCATAGATTCTCCAACATGTTGAGCTTGCCTTTCCCCCTCATGCTAGCCAAATTCTCAGAACCAAGTAGAGATACTACTTATGCTTCCAAAACCCTTAAACCAGTTTTGCCATGAGATTCCACCATATCTACCTATGGATTGAGTAAGATCCTTCAAGTAAGTTGTCATCTGTGCAAAGCAATAAAAATTGCTCTAAATATGTATGATTGATTGGTGTGGGAGAAATAAGCTTTATACGATCTTGTGATGTGGAAGAAATAAAAGCGACGGACTACATAATAAAGGTTCATATCACAAGTGGCAATATAAAGTGACGTTCTTTCGCATTAAGATTTTGTGCACCCAACCATAAAAGCACATGGCAACCTCTGCTTCTCTCTGCGAAGGGCCTATCTTTTATTATTATCTTCTACCTTATGCAAGAGTCATGGTGATCTTCACCTTTCCTTTTTCATTTCATCCTTTGGCAAGCACAGTATGTTGGAAAGATCCTGATACATGTACCTAATTGGATGTAGGGGAGCATGAGTTATTATTGTTGACATTACCCTTGAGGTAAAAGGTTGTGGGGCGAAACTATAAGCCCCTATCTTTCTCCGTGTCTGATTAAAACTTCATAACCACAAGTATTGCGTGAGTGTTAGCAATTATGAAGGACTAGATGATAGTTGAGTATGTGGACTTGCTTTTAAGCTCTGACATAGACTCTTTCTGATGTTATGATAAATTGCAATTGCTTCAATGACTGAGATTATAGTTTGTTGGTTCTCAATAAAGTTTATGATTCGTACTCTACATTGTGAATAGATTATTACTTGAGTATAAGAAATCATATGACAATATCTATATATGTTGTTGTTATAAGAATAATCATGATGCCTTCATGTCCGTATTTTATTTTTATCAACACCTCTACCTCTAAACATGGGCTGTTATTATGCTTTTATATCGATATTTATTGCATTATGGGCTGTTATTATGCATTATGTCACAATACTTATGGCTATTCTCTCTTATTTTACAAGGTTTACATAAGGAGGGAGAATGCCGAGCAATTTGGAATTCAGGGTGGAAAAGGAGCAAATATTAGAGACCCATTCTCGCACAACTCCAAAAGTCCCGAAACTCCACGAAAGTCATTTTGGAAATAATAAAATTATCCAATGGAAGAAGTTCACCAGAGGGGCCCACCTGTCCACGAGGGTGGGGCGCCTACCCCGGGCGCGCCCCCTACCTCGTGGGCCCCTGTTGGCTCTCCGATGCCCATCTTCTTCTATATGAGGTCTTTCGATGAGGAAAAATCATAAGCAACCTTTCGACGAGACTCCCCGCCACGAGGCGGAACCTTGGCGGAACCAATCTAGGGCTCCGCAGAGCTGCTCGCGGGGACACTTCTCCGGAGGGGGAAATCATCGCCATCGTCATCACGAACGCTCCTCTCGTCGGGAGAGGACAATCTCCATCAACATCTTCACCAGCACCATCTCATCTCAAAACCCTAGTTCATCTCTTGTATCCAATTCTTGTCTCTAAGTCCGGGATTGGTACTAGTAGGTTGCTAGTAGTGTTGATTACTCCTTGTAGTTGATGCTAGTTGGTTTATTTGGTGGAAGGTCATATGTTCAGATCCTATATGCATATTATTACCCCTCTGATTATGAACATGAATATGCTTTGTGAGTAGTTACGTTTGTTCCTGAGGACACGGGAGAAGTCTTGTTATTAGTAGTCTTGTGAATTTGGTATTCGTTCGATATTTTGATGAGATGTATGTTGTCTAGCCTCTAGTGGTGTTATGTGAACGTCGACTACATAACACTTCACCATTATTTAGGCCTAGAGGAAGGCATTGGGAAGTAATAAGTAGATGATGGGTTGCTAGAGTGACAGAAGCTTAAACCCTAGTTTATGCGTTGCTTCGTAAGGGGCTGATTTGGATCCACATGTTTCATGCTATGGTTAGGTTTACCTTAATACTTTTGTTGTAGTTGCGGATACTTGTAATAGAGGTTAATCATAAGTGGGATGCTTGTTCAAGTAAGAACAGCACCCAAGCACCGGTCCACCCACATATCAAATTATCAAAGTACCGAACGTGAATCATATGAACGTGATGAAAACTAGCTTGACGATATTCCCATGTGTCCTCGGGAGCGCTTTTCCTTATATAAGAGTTTGTCCAGGCTTGTCCTTTGCTACAAAAAGGATTGGGCCACCTTGCTGCACTTTATTTACTTTTGTTACTTGTTGCTCGTTACAAATTATCCTATCACAAAACTATCTGTTACCACTTATTTCATTACTTGCAAAGAATACCTTGCTGAAAACCGCGTATCATTTCCTTCTACTCCTCGTTGGGTTCGACACTCTTACTTATCGAAAGGACTACGATAGATCCCCTATACTTGTGGGTCATCAAACACCAACGGGCGTGTTGAGCCCCTCATCACAAACCTGTAGCAGATCCATGAACTCCTTCCACTTAGCGGTCAATTGTTGTCCATTGGTCATCCAAGTCATGGTTCGTGCCTCATCAGTATGGAAGTGGACCGAAGCAAAGAACTGAGCCACAATCTCAGGGTCAAAGTCCATGTGGAAAGTGATCAAGTCCTCAATGCCAAACTGCTCCACCAGATCCAAAGCCTCACCAAAATAGTCCCGGTGTTTATCCTGCCTCATGTGAACCATATCAATCCAGTGCACGTCCACATAGATATTCTGCTTGGCCTTGATCACATCCAAAAAGATAAGATTCTGCTACTTGGTCCAGAACAAATCATTCCCTCTGAATTTTGCACGGGGATTCACATAGGGGTTGATCTTCCTTCGAGTGACAAACTCAGCCAGTGGCATCTCATCCATGCCCATTGATGGCCCCCTGGTCTTGGTGGTGGTGGTCTTGGTTCTGCGTTGGGGGGCATTGGATCCCTCTGGAGCTTCATCTTGGTTGCGCAGGCGCTTCGAGCCTGTGTCGCGGACGGGATTCGAACGATGGACATTGGAACCGGAGCCACCACCTATGACACACAACACAAGAACACACAAAAGAAGCAAGAAGGACTAATGCAAAGACCACTGCAAAACAAATGGAACAAGTAGAAATAACATTGAGTAGTTGCCATAGGGAAGGTTCGACTTCAACGGTAGTACCGCACCGTTGTGCGTAACTAAAATTTTACTGCTGCTCCAGCCGCAGTAGTACCGCGCCAGGATGGCACGGTAGTACTGTGCCTGGAGCGGAAGTAAAATTTTACTTCCGCGCCTCGCGCGGTAGTACCGCTTGTGAGGAGCGGTAGTACCGTATGAGGCAAAAACGGCCAGAGCGGTAGTACTACACGGGAGGTGCGGTAGTACCGCACGGGAGGTGCGGTAGTACCGCTCGGGGTCAGATCCTGGGTGAATCAGATCTGGGCACAGCCGCAACAGTGGAGCGGTACTACGATTGACCAAAAATTCCGTGTGGCAACATACCAAATAGCATCTCTGCTGCACTACTACTCTCCTCCATCCTACTCTTGCAAAGATTTGGCCTAAAATCTCAAGAACAACATGCATCTCCCCAAAAAACTAGAGACGAAACAACGAGGCAAAGAGAGAGGGATTTGGGGAGAAACCTTGTTCCATGGCAAGAGGGCGAGGTGGGGAACGATCCCACCGGTCGGAATGCGAGGAGAGCAGCCGAAGACGGAGATCCAGTGAGGTCCTCCGGCGCCGTTCTTGGGCAAGAGAGAGAGAGAGAGAGAGAGAGAGACGACGTGGGGAAAAGGAGTTGAATGGGTATGGGGGAGTTAGAACTCCCCCTGCCCGCTCTTAACCCCCACGTGCTCATGACTGCGCGGTAGTACCGCCCGGGCGGAAGTACCGCATGCGGGGCGGTAGTACCGCTCTTCCAATGATGAAGAAAATTTCTTTGTCGTCTTTGGTTCTTGATAGTACCATGCACAGCTCCTGCGGTAGTACCGTGGCAAGCCACAGTAGTACCGTAGACCCAAGAAAATGCAAGTTTCACAAACAAGAGAGGAAAACAGCCTTTGCAATGCAACCTTCACGCAAACGTACACACCAAAGAGCTAGCACACAAGGCAACTCAAACACAAGCTCGGCACAAAGAAAGAAAGGCAAGAGACAACAAGAACCAAACACGTGACACAGCCTCTCCAAAGAGAGGGCGGTGGCCGGAGCCACCTATGTTTGAGTTAATTGGTATGGCACCGTGAAGAATTATCCTTGGGCCCATGACCAAAACTCGTCTTTGAAGCACAAGTACCATAAAAAATGGCTAATGTGAAAGAGTTGATCAATTTATGCATAAAGGGGGGGGGGGAGAGTTCATTGAGAGAACAACACTCCCCCTATGTCCATGCCTACACCTAAACAAGATAACAAGTTGAGTATGGTGGGGTGTGCAAGGGTTCAAGCAACATTGCTCGAACCAATGATATTTAGCTCATGCCTTAACTCGCGAAATCTTGCTTCATCCAAAAGCTTCGTGAAGATATTTGCAAGGTTATAATGAGTGTTGACATAGTTGAGCTCGATCTCCCCTCGCCTAATATGATCCCGGATAAGTGGTACCGAATCTCAATATGCTTCATCTTGAAGTGTTGCACCGGATTGAGAGAAATCTTGATGGCACTTTCATTGTCACACCAAAGAGGCACTTTGTCACAAATGACACTGTAATCCTTTAAAGTTTGCCTCATCCATAGAGATACACAACTTTGCTTTTGAGAAGACCAATTCACCAAAGAGCAACCAAGAAATTGGCACCCTCCGGAAGTGGGCTTCCTATCCACTTTATCTCTCGCCCAATCAGAGTCTGAATAGCCTACAAGCTTGAAGTTTGCTCCTCTTGGGTACCATAAGCCAAAGTTTGGGGTATGAGCCAAATATCGAAAGATTCGCTTGACTGCCACAAAGTGGCTTTCCTTAGGTGCGACTTGAAACCGTGCACAAATTCCCACACTTAACATGATATCCGGTCTAGATGCACAAAGGTAAAGCAAGGAGCCAATCATGGAGGGATATACCTTTTGATCCACCACTTTACCATTGGGATCTATGTCGAGTTGGCATTTAACGGGCATTGGAGTGGAAGCCGGCTTGACATCACTTAGCTTGAATCTCTTGATCATGTCTTGAGTGTATTTGGCTTGGTTGATGAAGGTTCCTTCTCTTCTTTGCTTGACTTCGAACCCGAGAAAGAACTTCAACTCTCCCATCGAGGACATCTTGAACTTTGAGGTCATGGGAGCGGCAAATTACTCATTGGAAGCTTTGTTAGGGGAACCAAAGATAATATCATCAACATATAGTTGGCACACAAACAACTCCCCTTTGACCTTCTTAGTAAAAAGAGTGGGGTCGATTTTCCCAACTTCAAACCCACGATCTTGCAACAACTCAGTAAGGTGATCATACCATGCACGTAGGGCTTGTTTAAGGCCATAGAGTGCCTTATCGAGTTGGTACACATGATCGGGGAGGTAGGGATCCTCGAACCCGGGGGTTGTTTGACATACACCAACTCATTAATAGGACCATTAAGAAAGGCACTCTTCACATCCATTTGTTGCAACTTAAAGTTATGATGAGAAGCATAAGCAATCAACAAACGAATGGATTCAAGGCGAGCAACGGGAGCAAAGGTTTCACCGTAGTCGATACCCTCGACTTGGGAGTAGCCTTGTGCTACCAATCTGTCCTTGTTGCGAACAATAAGCCCATGAGCATCTTGCTTGTTCTTGAAAATCCACTTGGTTCCAATGACATTATGATTCCCGGTTGGCCTTGGCACCAATCTCCACACCTTGTTGTACTCGAAGTTGTTGAGTTCTTCATGCATGGCATTAAGCCAATCCGGATCCTCGAGTGCCTCATAGACCTTTTGGGGTTCAACACAAGAGACAAACCTGTGATGTTCACAATAGTTTGCTAATTGTCTACGAGTGCTTACCCCCTTTCGGATGCTTCCAAGCACATTCGTCATGAGATGACCCTTGGTAGAGAGCTTGGGTGCAATCTTGGCGGCACAACGCTCCAATTCCGCCTCAGGAGTGATTTGAGGAGCGGTTACTTGATCATCTTGAGCGTCGTCTTGAGCTTGTTCTTGATCTTGAGGTTGCTCTTGATCTTGAACTTGCTCGGAGGAGAGAACTTGACCTTGGGCATCACTTGGTGATTCAACACCATCTTGAGGTTGATCTTGCCCTTGGTCGTGTTCATGAGGTTGAGGGCCTTCACTTTGTTCTTCGGAAGCGTGTGGGCCTTGGGTTGGTGATGGTTCCGCTTGAGTGGAACATTATCCTTCTCCTTCGGCCAATTGCTTGGGGAGGAATTTCATCACCTACATCACAAGTGCCACTTTGCTCCACTTGGGAGCCGTTATTCTCATCAAACTCTATGTTACACGTCTCCTCAATAAGTCCTGTGGACTTACTGAGGACATGCTAAGCATGAGAGTTTGTAGCATAACCAACAAATATGCCCTCTTGAGCTCTAGCCTCAAATTTAGACAAACGAACACCTTTCTTGAGAATGAAACACTTGCACCCGAACACCCGAAAGTACTTGAGATTGGGCTTGTTACCAGTGAGTATCTCATATGGAGTTTTGTTCAAGCCTTTGAGGAGATAGAGCCGATTGGATGCATGACACGCGGTGTTGATGGCTTCGGCCCAAAAGTTGTAAGGAGACTTGAACTCCGCCATCATGGTCCTTGCCGCATCCATCAACGTCCGGTTCTTCCTCTCCGCTACACCATTTTGTTGAGGGGTGTATGGTGCGGAATATTGATGCTTGATCCCCTCATCACTAAGAATCATCCAAGGTGTAGTTCTTGAACTCGGTGCCGTTGTCACTTCTTATCGTCAAGATCTTTGCATTGTATTGGCGTCGAGCTTCATTTGCAAAATCAATGACGGTTTGTTGGGTCTCACTCTTCATCTTGAAGAAGTATACCCAAGTGTATCTTGAATAATCATCCACAATCACCAAGCAATACTTTCTACCCCCAAGACTATCAAAGGATGGAGGCCCAAAGAGATCCAAGTGAAGGAGCTCCAAAGGCCTCTTCGAGTAAATGATAGTCGTGGGAGGGTGAGCCTTCTCATGTAGCTTTCCTTCGATACAAGCACTGCAAGCATGATCTTTGGCAAAACTAACATTTGTTAGTCCATGAACATGGCCCCCTTGAGAAGACTTTGCAAAGATCTCATATTGACATGGGCTAAACGGCGATGCCAAAGCCATCCCATGTCAAATTTAGCCATTAGGCATGTCGCGGTCTTAGTGGGTCGCTCTGAAAAGTTAATCACATAGAGACCGTTCTTGACATGCCCAACAAAGGCTACTTTAAGAGTCTTGCTCCACAAGAGGGCCACAGTATCAATATCAAAGAAAGTGGCAAAGCCCATGATTGCAAGTTGACGAACGGAAAGTAAATTGTATGCAAGGGACTCAACAAGCATGAACTTCTCGATCGTGAGATCATGAGAAATGACAACCTTGCCAAGTGACAATACCTTAGAGGACGAGGCATCACCCCACTCGACATTGGTAGGAATAGATGGAATCTTGTGCACGTCCACCACCAAGTCCTTGCTTTCGGTCATATGATTAGTGGCTCCACTATCGAGCAACCATGATCCCCCACCGGAAGCAAACACCTACAAGAGATCAATGCTTGGTTTTAGGTACCCATTTTGTAATGGGTCCTTTGATGTTAGTGACAAGGGTCTTAGGAACCGAAATAGACCACTCAATGTACTCATAAGGAGAACCAACAAATTTAGCATAAACGTGCCCATCACTAGCACGACATAACACGTAGGAAGGGTTAAAGTCGTCGGCTTTGTTGGAAGGGGTGGCATTCCCCTTCTTGACACCACCACCCTTCACATTTTTCTTCTTCTCCTTAGAGCCACCCTCTCCCTCTTTGACAAAAGTTTGCTTGAGAGGAGGAGGTCGTTTGGTCTTGTCATTCTTCTTCTTGTTCTTGGACTTGGGTGCGAACCCAATCCCTTCCTTGGCCACAACTTCCTTTTGATTGCTCAAAAGGTCGTTGAGGTTCTTCTCACCTTGTATGCACGACACAAGGCCTTTCTCAAGTTGCTCCTTCAACTTTGCATTCTCCTCAACAAGATGCACATGCTCACAACAAGGGTTAGTAGCATTTGCATTATCAATTAAAACCATATGAGGAAAGGTGGCTTTCTCCTTGGTTAGCTTCACTTGGAGTTGATCATGAGACTCTTTAAGACTAGCATGAGTACCCTTCAAGGCCTTGTGAGCCTTGTCAAGTATATCAAACTCCTCCTTGAGTCTAGCAAGATCAACTCCAAGTTTGGCCTTCTCGGAATTTAGCACACGAGATACAACAAGAGCATGATCAAGATCTTTCTTTAATTTAGCATGGTCTTTGTGTGACTCCTCAAGAGACAAACGGTGACCGCGCTCTTCCTCAAGAGCATTAGAGAGATCCAATATCTCATCGGCATAGTCATGACTATGCCCCTCCATCTTAGAGATGGTTTCTTCGTGAGCCTCGATCATGTCATTGGCTTCACCAAGTTGTTCCAAGAGAGCAACAAAGTGCTTCTTGGATTTACCCTTGAGCTTACTCATAAAAGACTCAAATTCATTTTCCTCCTCATTAGGCCCCTCATGTTCATCAATGCAATCTGTCAAGGAAGGATTAGTAATGATGGTAGTTTTGATGTTGGGGGTTACCTTGTTGGTGGCTTTAGCCATGAGGCACTTGGCAGTGATGTTCTCATTGGGTGAGTCGAAGAGAGACACCCGTGGAGTTGTAGCAATGGCGACGGAGGCCATGGCAACCGACTCACCGTCTTCACCATCATCATCCTCATTGTACTCTTCTTGTGCCACCAACCCCTTGGGAGGAGTCTTCTTGGTGAAGTTGCTCTTGTTGGGGATGGACTTGGCCATGTCTTTTCGGATGAGCTTGCCACCATTGTCTTCCTTCTTCTCATATGGGCATTCCGCAACAAAGTGGCTCACATTGCCACAATTATAGCAAGTCCTCACTCGTTGCTTTCCCTTCGCGGGACTTGAGTTGTTCTTGTTGAAGTTGGGCCTTGTGTTCTTCTTGCTCCAAAATTGCCTTGAAGCGAGAGCCATGTGCTCATGATAAGCATATTTTGTATCTTCCAGATTGCTCTTCTCTTCTTCCTCTTCATCCTCTTATTCCACACTAACCTTGTCCTTAAAAGCAAGGTTGGGCTTGTTAGCTCTTTGAGAATGCAACACCGCATTGTCGGCGGTCTTGTCCAAGATCCTCATTGCCACAAACTCGTCCAACACTTCGCTTGAGGACAAGGTGTGGAAGTCCAGCCTTTGATGGATGACGGAGGACATGGCCTTGAGGAACTTGTGCTTGATCCAATTGTCATCCGTAACCTTGCTCCCATGGTCTTGGAGTGAGACCGCGAGAGTGGTTAACCTCCGGTAAAGCTCACGAGGTTCTTCATCTTCATTCATTGCAAACTCATCGGCTTCATCTTGCACCACTTCATATTTGGAGCATTGAATGCTTGCGCTTCCCTTGTAGAGGGAGACAACATGGTGCCATGCTTCCTTGGCCATGGTGAGAGGTCGGAGATGTGTAAGATCTTCGGATGGAATTGCATCTTGGATGATGAAGAGAGCATTCTCGTTGAATTGATGATCCGCGGCTTCTCTAGGGGTGAAGTTGCTTGGGTCATGTGGATAAAAACCTTGCTCAATGGTTCTCCAAAGGTTAGTATTAACATGATTTAGATGACTTTTAAAGCGATATACCCAAGCATCAAAATCCTCATTTTTCACAATCTTCGGGGGAGAGCCGACATGATTTAAATGAGTGGAGGGAATAGGTCCTCCGTAAGTAATAGGAGGTTCCACATGGGCAAAGATGCCACTACCATTTCTACCACTAGACAAAGGAACTTCCTCACTAGTAGCTTCCCCCTTGTCGGGGTTAGAATCCGTCACCTTGTTAGTGGGATCGACCACTTCCAACGGTGGTGTGGATAATTTGAGACCATCAAGAAAGTTCTTAAGCATGCCTTTGACCTCGGCCGTCATGGAGGTCTTCAATGTGTCCAAAGCCACATTGAACTCCTCACGTGAGACCGAGGTTCCCCCATCGGCCGTAGACAAGGACGGAATCTCACCGGGGTGCTCCTCACCGTCTACGGTGTCAACCATACTCTTCGGACGGCAAAGTCCTTAATAAAGAGATGAGGCTCTGATACCAATTGAAAGGATCGATATAATTGACTAGAGGGGGGAGTGAATAGGCAACTAACAATTTTTAGCTTTTCTTTACCAATTTAAACTTTGCATCAAAGTAGGTTGTCTAGATATGCAACTAGGTGAGCAACCTATATGATGCAACAACACCAAGTACACAAGTAAGCAAGGGATGTAACACAAGATAAACTTGCACGAGTATAGGGACGAGATAACCAAGAGTGGAGCCGGTGAAGACGAGGATGTTTTACTGAAGTTCCTTCCCTTTGAGCGGAAGTACGTCTCTGTTGGAGCGGTGTGGAGGCACAATGCTCCCCAAGAAGCCACTAGGGCCACCGTATTCTCCTCACGCCCTCACACAATGCGAGATGCCGTGATTCCACTATTGGTGCCCTTGGAGGCGGCGACCGAACCTTTACAAACAAGGTTGGGGCAATCTCCACAACTTAATTGGAGGCTCCACTACAAAAAAATACACTTCCGTGATGATACGTGTTTGTCACAGTAGGTCGCGTTTTTTGTCATGCATGTACATCCATGACGATTTTATGACAGAATCAAGATAGTCATACATGTGCTGTCATACAAGTGTTCCATGACATTACCAAAATTATCATCACGGAAGTGTCCACTTCCATGACGATAAATCCCGCGTCACAGAAGTGCTTTCGTCAAGGGTGACCGACACGTGGCATCCACCATAACGGAACACCGTTAAGCTATCGGGTCGGGTTTTGGATCCGATAACCCGTTAACAGCCCCGACCAATGGGGATTTTCCACGTGTAAAATCATCATTGGCTGGAGGAAACACTTGTCGGCTCATCGTTGGGACGGATGTCATCCACTCATTGGATGTAGGCGCCTATGATACGTTGACCGTGGCACGCCCAACAGAGGCCCATTCCTGTGAAAAGGCCGGCCCGTTTGACTTGGTCAAAAGGTGGCGGGCCGGCCCATGGAAAGCATGTTAACGACCTGTTCGCATATAGCCCATTTACAGCCCGCTAATCCAAGGCCCGTTACGCCCTATCCGAATTAGGCCCAGTAGCGTCATCTGGGCCACCCAATATGATTCCAGCCCGTTTTCACTTTTGGCCCATGTATGGCCCATGACGTCTTTCGACCCATATGAGGCCCTACGTAACTCTTGGCCTATTAACGACCCGTGGTGAAACTGGCCCGTAATGAACAATGTATCACTTTACACCCATTAACGGCCGTGGTGGTGGCGGCCCGTAATGAACAAATGTATCACTTTATACCCATTAACGGCCCGTTATTCCGTTGGGCCGTTTCAGCCCATGTTATCTTTCGGCCTTCTCGGAGCCCATTTATTCTTGGGTTCATTTCCAGCATTCGTTTACTTACGGCCCGTTACTGTCATTTTCTGCTTGTGAGCCAAATTCAGCCCGTGGTTACAATCGGGCCGTTTGTGGTCCATTAATATGTTGGGCCGTTTTCATAGCGTCATGAAATACGGCCTATTAACGATGGCCCGTTATGGTCGGTCCATGAACGGACGATTCCAACTCTAGCCCGTTTACGGCCATAATGCGGCCTGTTATTGGCCCATGTTATCATACTGCCCGTATAAGGCCCATTGATGATACGGCCCGTAGAAGGCCCATTGTTTCTACGACCCGTAGAAGGCCCATTGTTTCTATGGCCCGTAGAAGGCCCATTGTTTCTACGGCCCGTAGAAGGCCCACTGTTTCTACGGCCCGTAGGAGGCCCAGTGTCACTACAGTAAATATTAGCCCATGGTTATTGTAGCCTAGTTTTAAAAAATAGGTTATTGCAACCACTAGCAAACCGCGGAAAAAGAACTGCAATGACTACAAGCAAACAAATAAACAAGACAACAAGGAAATAAATAAGCAAGCAACTTACGCTAGGCTATCACGGCTATCACATATTACATCCACGGGGCATCAAAGTTCGCCACCAGTGCAAATAAACGCGCCGACAAAAGAATATACAAAACTGAGAGCACTTCAGAAGGCACTAGGCCTGGCAAGCTCGGGCCCCGCAAGCAGCTGAAGAAGCTGAGTAGACCTCAGTTGTGTCAACGATAGATGCATCAACACTAGATTTAAGGCATGATGGTGCGCACGGCAGTCCTCTGACATCTTCATTGCATCTTTGACTTCAAGTCAAAGCTGAGTCAAGCAAGCCTTTCCGCTTTAAGTTGAGGCCAAGAAGTCGAACTGATTGAGGCAGCGATCGCACAGAGAGGTTTTCCCACACCTGCTGGTGAGTAGCTTCAACTCACTGTCTTCATCAAGACAGGACCTTGGGGTCATCTCGCTGTCCTCAAGATGGTTTGGCTCACTATCTTCCCTAAAGTTCTGCCTGGCGTAAGAGATACGACTCTGAAAGAGAAACAAGGAGACACGTAACAGGTTTCACAATTATATAAGCAAATAAATGGATCGGTTCTACATAAGGAACATGTTTTTACAACTACAATTTGAAACTGGTAGTTGTTGCAAACATCCAATCGGATGTAAATAGCAAATCAAACAGAAGTGGAGGAAATGATGCCTATCCAAATCTATACTAGAACAAAGTTTGAAGGCTTGAGAAGGATGAACTTACATTACATATTAACACGGGCTGGACAAAGCCCTTCTCCATGTTGATGGAAGGATAATTCAATAAATTCCCCAAAGAAAATTCTTTATAAGCGTTGCCATTATTCTACATTTTGCAAAGAGTAAATATAGATCAAATAATATTGGAAGAAACAGAGGATAATGAAGCTCAGGTGAAGACTGATGATACATAATCAAATAGCAATTAATTAAGTACATCGTTACAAGGCGAAAGGGAGAGAGGTACTGACAAGAGCAATGCAGAGCCCATTATTGTTTTGAGATCGTATGATCCTTTGAGCAAGGAGATTCATCTGAAATTAGTTTTCATACAAGAGAGAAGGTAAGGCACAAGCAGAAATTTAGGAGTTCAAATTTTGAATTGATATCATAGACAGTACCTGACGCTGGGCTCCCAGCAGTTCTAATAGAGGTTTGGCCACTGGAGTAGGGGTAAAGTGTGGTACAGTTGGGCCTGTGTTTTCTGTGGCTGCTGATCTATCTGATTTAACAGGTATCACTACCTTTTCCAAATACCTAGTTTGTACTCCTTGAGGATCTGCACTCACCCTCCTCCTTTTGGACATCTATTACGAAAGAACAACATTTGACTGGAAAAACATAGTGTGACGACACATGGAATAGGTACAGAAAATTGATAGGTATGGCATATAATCATATATGATGCTTAAACTAAGTAGATGGTATAACAAAGTAGAAGTAATGCAAGAGGTCAGATGCAAAATATGTGCGACCAATACAACTTTGCAAAGTTAGAGCAAGCACCTTGGTGGGTGAATAAGATAGGCCATCCTCCACCATGCCAAGTTTGTTAGCCAGTGGATCGTTCCGCAATATTCCTCTCGTGCGCCCATTCTCATATTCATTTTGATAATGTTCAATATCGACATGCATGAAAACATAAAAACAAGTGAGATTTTCTTTGTAATGCGTATGATTCTAATCCAATATCGCCTCCCTGTAAACCCCTTTGTGCTATCTCTGCAATTCTTTTAAAAGATGCCATGCATGCTGTAATTTGTTGTGTGCATTAATATAATGTGGCTACTACTCAAAATATGAGAGCTCCGTATGATGACACTTCGCAGATGATAGCTTCAACATATAGTAAAGAAGAACAAGTCGACTGACTTGATGATTCAAAATATACTAAGGAGAACAACTCGACCTGACTAGTCGACCGCAAGAGAAGAGTATCACCTTAAAGAAGAGCAGAAGAGCAAGCAGATTGAAGATATTACAAGTCTTTCAATACAATGTCGGTTGGCCACCCATGATGAACCAGAGCGCACATGAGAAATACTATTCTTTCGGTCTCTCCATATGTGGCTCACATGCATTTCAAACTAAAGTAGGAACATTTAGCTCACCAATTAAACATCTCTCAGCTTTTACTAATATCAGCAATAATATCATAAATGAATTTGTACAACTAAGCTTGTTTAGCTCGATGGGTGGAGCAAAGTGCTATTACGACACTAACCACGTGAGCGATTGTGGTCATCATAAAAAGGGAAAACATAAGCATGATGAGTACAGTGTTGATGCTACGCCTTGAGCTTGCGTTGGTTTTCCCCAAGAGGAGAGGATGATGCAGACGAGAGCGTAAGTATTTCCCTCAGTTTTGAGAACCAAGGTATCAATCCAGTAGGAGGCCACGCGCAAGTCCCTCGTACCTGCACAAAACGATAGCTACTCACAACCAACGTGATTAGGGGTTGCCAATCCCTTCACGGTCACTTACGAGAGTGAGATCTGATAGAGATAATATTTTTGGTATTTTTGGTATAAAGATGCAAAGTAAAAAGTAAAAGCAAAGCAAGTAAATAAAGTGATGGAGATTGATATGATGAGAATAGCCTGGGGGCCATAGGTTTCACTAGTGGCTTCTCTCAAGAGCATAGATATTCTACAATGGGTGAACAAATTATGTTGAGCAATTGATAGAATTGAGCATAGTTATGAGGTTATCTAGGTATGATCATGTATATAGGCATCACGTCCGTGACAAGTAGATCGAAACGATTCTGCATCTACTACTATTACTCCACTCATCGACCGCTATCCAGCATGCATCTAGAGTATTAAGTTAAAAACAGAGTAACGCCTTAAGCAAGATGACATGATGTAGAGGAATAAATTCATGCAATATGATAAATACCCCATCTTGTTATCCTCGATGGCAACAATACAATACGTGCCTTGCAACCCTTTCTATCACTGGGTAAGGACACCGCAAGATTGAACCCAAAGCTAAGCACTTCTCCCATTGCAAGAACTACCAATCTAGTTGGCCAAACCAAACGGATAATTCGAAGAGACTTGCAAAGATAACTCAATCATAAAAGAATTCAGAGAAGATTCAAATATTATCCATAGATAAGCTGGATCATAAACCCACAATTCATCGGTCTCAACAAACACACAAGAAAAAGAAGATTACATCGAATAGATCTCCACGAGAGAGGGGAGAACATTGTATTGAGATCCAAAAGAGAGAAGAAGCCATCTAGCTACTAGCTATGGACCCAAGGTCTGAAGTAAACTACTCACACTTCATCGAAGGGGCTATGGTGTTGATGTAGAAGCCCTCCGTGGTGGATGCCCCTTGGTGAGCTCCTAACAGGTCCCAAGATGGGATCTCGTGGATCAGGAAGGTACGGCGGTGGAATTAGGTTTTGGCTCTCCTTCCGATCGCTTGGGGATACGTGAGGTATATATAGGAGGAAGGAGTACGTCGGTGGAGCGTCGGGGCCCACGAGGTAGGCGCGCGCCAGGCGCCTCCACCTCGTGACCGCCTCTGCACTTCTTGGAGTAGGGTCCAAGTCTCCGGATCACGCTCGTGAGAAGATCACGCCTCAAGGTTTCATTCCGTTTGGACTCCGTTTGATATTCCGTTTCTTCAAAACACTAAAATAGGAAAAAAAAACAGCAATTCTAGGCTGGGCCTCCGGTTAATAGGTTAGTCCCAAAAGTAATATAAAAGTGGAAAATAAAGCCCAATATAGTCCAAAACAATAGATAAAGTAGCATGGAGCAATAAAAATTATAGACACGTTGGAGACGATCGCGCCCCAAGCTTAATTCCTGCTCGTCCTCGAGTAGGTAAATGATAAAAAGAGAATTTTTGATGCGGAGTGATACTTTGGCATAATTTCAATATAAATGTTCTTACTTGTGATATGAATATTCAGATCCGAAAGATTTAAGACAAAAGTTCATATTGACATAAAAATAATAATACTTCAAGCATACTAACTAATCAATTATGTCATCTCAAAATAACATAGCCAAAGAAAGTTCATCCCTACAAAATCATATGGTTAGGCTATGCTTCATTTTCGTCAAACAAAGATGTTCCCAACTTCTATACCCCCGATGACAAGCCAAGCAATTGTTTCATACTCAAATAATCTCAAACTCTTTCAACCTTTACGCAATACATGAGCGCGAACCATGGGTATAGCACTATGGGTGGAATAGAAATATGATGATGGGATTGTGTGGAGAAGACAAAAAAAAAGGAAAGTCTCATATCGACGAGGATAATCAATGGGCTATGGAGATGCCCATCAATTGATGTCAACATGAGGAGTAGGGATTGCCATGCAACGGATGCACTAGAGCTATAAGTATATGAAAGCTCTACAAAAGAAACTAAGTGGGTGTGCATCCAACTTGCTTGCTCACGAAGACCTAGGGCACTTTGAGGAAGCCCATCATTGGAATATACAAGCCAAGTTCTATAATGAAAATTCCCACTAGTATATGAAAGTGACAAAATGAGAGACTCTCTATTATGAAGATCTTAGTGCTACTTTGAAGCACAATATATGAGACTCACTACATGAAGAACAAGGTGCTACTTTGAAGCACAATATATGAGACTCACTACATGAAGAACAAGGTGCTACTTTGAAGCACAAGTGTGGTAAAAGGATAGTAGCATTGTCCCTTCTCTCTTTTTCTATCATTTTTTATTTATTTGGGCCTTTTCTTTCTCTTTTTTATGGCCTCTTTTTTTCGTCCGGAGTCTCATCCCGACTTATGGGGGAATCATAGTCTCCATCATCCTTTCCTCACTTGGGATAATGCTCTAATAATGATGATCATCACACTTTTATTTCTATTACAACTCAACAATTACAACTCGAAACTTAGAACAAAATATGACTCTATATGAATGCCTCCGGCGGTGTACCGGGATGGTGCAATGAATCAAGAGTGACATGTATGGAAAATAATGCATGGTGGCTTTGCCACAAATACGAGGTCAACTACATGATCATGCAATGGCAATATGACAAAAGTAATGTATGTCATAATAATGATGATGGAAGTTGCATGGCAATATATCTCGGAATGGCTATGGAAATGCCATGATAGGTAGGTATGGTGGCTGTTTTGAGGAAGATATAAGGAGGTTTATGAATGAAAGAGCGTATCATATCACGGGATTTGGATGCACCGGCGAAGTTTGCACCAACTCTCAAGGTGAGAAAGGGCAATGCACGGTACCGAAGAGGCTAGCAAGTGCGGAAAGATAAAAGTGCGTATAATCCATGGCTCAACATTAGTCAAAAGAACTCATATACTTGTTGCAAAAATTTAGAAGCCATAAAAAATCAAGTAGTACGCACAATGCTCCTAGGGGGATAGATTGGTAAAAAAAATACCATCGCTCGTCCCCGACCGCCACTCATAAGGATGCACAAGCCAGGTACACTTCATGTTTCAAATTTGTTACACAACTTTACCCATATGTGCATGCTACGGGACTTGCAAACTTCAACACAAGTATTTCTCAAATTCACAATTATCAAATAGCACGACTTTGATATTATTACCTCCATATCTCAAAACAATTATAAGGCATTAAATTTATCTTAGTATTCAATTCACTCAAAAGAAAGTTTCACATATCTCGAACACAAAGTATATTAACATTAAGCAAATTACCATGCTATTAAAGACGCTCAAAATGATCTAAGTGAAGCATGAGAGATCAAGTTTATTTAAAACAAATCCACCACCGTGCTCTAAAAGATCTAAATGAAGCACTAGAGCAAAAATTATCACGCTCAAAAGATATAAGTGAAGCACTATGAGCAAAACTATCAAGCTCAAAAGATATAAGTGAAGCACATAGAGTATTCTAACAAATTCCAAATCATGTATGGCTCTCTCAAAAGGTGTGTACAGCAAGGATGATTGTGGTAAACTAACAAGCAAAGACTCAAATAATACAAGACGCTCCAAGCAGAACACATATCATGTTGGTGAATAAAATATAGCTCCAAGTAAATTACCGATGGAAGTAGATTTAAAGAGGGATGCCTTCGGGCATCCCCAAGCTTTGACTTTTGGTGTCCTTGATTATCTTGGGGTGCCATGGGCATCCCCAAGCTTAGGCTCTTGCCACTCCTTGTTCCATAATCCATCAAAAGAATTCACCCAAAACTTGAAAACTTCACAACACAAAACTCAATAGAAATCTCATGAGCTCCGTTAGAGAAAGAAAACAAAAGACTACTTAAAGGTACTGTAATGAACTCATTCTTTATTTATATTGGTGTTAAACCTACTGTATTCCAACTTCTCTATGGATCATAAACTATTTTACTAACCATAGATTCATCAAAATAAGCAAACAACACACGCAAAACAGAATCTGTCGAAAACAGAACCGTCTGTAGTAATCTGTAACTAAAGCAAACTTATGGAACCCAAACAATTCTACCAAAATTAGAAGACCTGTAAAATTTTTTTATTGATCATCAGAAATTGGAATCACTATTTTATCACGTTCTGGTGATTTTTAACAATTCGGGCACTGAGTGCAAAGATTCTGGAAATTACAGCAAGATCAAATAACTATCTCCCAAGAAGATCTAATAGGTTTAACTTGGCACAAACAATAATTAAAAGATAAAACCACATCTAAAAAGAGGCTAGATGGATTATTTATTCCTAAACAGAAGCAAAAACAAAAAACTAAAAATAAAATTGGGTTGCCTCCCAACAAGCGCTATCGTTTAACGCCCCTAGCTAGGCATAAAATCAAGGATAGATCTAGGTATTGACATCTTTAATTTTCAGTTTTTTAGCGGAGTCATGTTCGAACCCGGGGGGTTCTTCCCTCTTCCCGTCATACTCGGAAATTTTTAGATCTAAAGAATCCAACCGTTTATTACAAAGAGTAATCAACATATTCATACGGTTAAGATTTCCGCCAATATTTTTAAGAGGATCAAGAGACTTTTGTAAAATCTTTGTTGCTTCGCAAATCTTTTCAAACATTTGGGTTTCTTCCTGGTTAGGATGAGATCCTCCTTTTTGGGGTGGTGTTCCCACTATTCCTCTATAATTTCGTGCATAATCTGGGATCAATTTCAATGAAATTTCCCCGCCATGCAATCCAGAGTTGTCTATATGTTATATTTAACCCAACATAAAAGTTCAAAAAGGATTCTATAGTTCACCTCTAGGGTGCATTTACGATAAGATTCCATCATCCTATACCAAGCATCTTTTAAGTTTTCTCCTTGCCTTTGCTTGAAGTGAAGAACTTCAAACTCGGGAGACATAGGAGTAGATAAGGGACTAGTCATGATGACAAGCAAGCAAACTAACACACGAGCAAACAAAGGGCCAAGGAAAAGGCAACGGAAAGAGAGGAGGAGATTGGGAAAGAGAGGGCAAATAAAACGGCAAGGGTGAAGTGGGGGAGAGGAAACGAGAGGCAAATGGCAAATAATGTAATGCGAGAGATAGGGATTGTGATGGGTACTTGGTATGTTGACTTTTGCGTAGACCTCCCCGGCAACGGTGCCAGAAATCCTTCTTGCTACGTCTTGAGCTTGTGTTGGTTTTCCCCGAAGAGGAGAGGATGATGCAGCACAGTAGCATAAGTATTTCCCTCAGTTTTTGAGAACCAAGGTATCAATCCAGTAGGAGGCCACGCGCAAGTCCCTCGTACCTGCACAAAACGATAGCTACTCGCAACCAACACGATTAGGGGTTCTCAATCCCTTCACGGTCACTTACGAGAGTGAGATCTGATAGAGATAATATTTTTGGTATTTTTGGTATAAAGATGCAAAGTAAAAAGTAAAAGCAAAGCAAGTAAATAAAGTGATGGAGATTGATATGATGAGAATAGACCCGGGGGCCATAGGTTTCACTAGTGGCTTCTCTCAAGAGCATAGATATTCTACGGTGGGCGAACAAATTACTGTTGAGAAATTGATAGAATTGAGCATAGTTATGAGGTTATCTAGGTATGATCATGTATATAGGCATCACGTCCGTGACAAGTAGATCGAAACGATTCTGCATCTACTACTATTACTCCACTCATCGACCGCTATCCAAAGATGCATCTAGAGTATTAAGTTAAAACAGAGTAACGCCTTAAGCAAGATGACATGATGTAGAGGAATAAATTCATGCAATATGATAAATAACCCATCTTGTTATCCTCGATGGCAACAATACAATACGTGCCTTGCAACCCTTTTTGTCACTGGGTAAGGACACCGCAAGATTGAACCCAAAGCTAAGCACTTCTCCCATTGCAAGAACTACCAATCTAGTTGGCCAAACCAAACGGATAATTCGAAGAGACTTGCAAAGATAACTCAATCATAAAAGAATTCAGAGAAGATTCAAATATTATCCATAGATAAGCTGGATCATAAACCCACAATTCATCGGTCTCAACAAACACACCGCAAAAAGAAGATTACATCGAATAGATCTCCACGAGAGAGGGGGAGAACATTGTATTGAGATCCAAAAAGAGAGAAGAAGCCATCTAGCTACTAGCTATGGACCCGAAGGTCTGAAGTAAACTACTCACACTTCATCGGAGGGGCTATGGTGTTGATGTAGAAGCCCTCCATGGTGGATGCCCCCTCCGGCGGAGCTCCGGAACAGGCCCCAAGATGGGATCTCGTGGATACAGGAAGGTACGGCGGTGGAATTAGGTTTTTGGCTCTCCTTCTGATCGTTTTGGGATACATAGGTATATATAGGAGGAAGGAGTACGTCGGTGGAGCGTCAGGGGGCCCACGAGTGAGGCGCGCGCCAGGCGCCGCCCTCCACCTCGTGACCGCCTGCACTTCTTGGAGTAGGGTCCAAGTCTCCTGGGTCACGCTCGTGAGAAGATCACGCCTCAAGGTTTCATTCCGTTTGGACTCCGTTTGATATTCCGTTTCTTCGAAACACTGAAATAGGCAAAAAAACAACAATTCTGGGTTGGGCCTCCGGTTAATAGGTTAGTCCCAAAAGTAATATAAAAGTGGAAAATAAAGCCCAATATAGTCCAAAACAGTAGATAAAGTAGCATGGAGCAATCAAAAATTATAGATACGTTGGAGATGTATCATTGACCGTGACAGTTAGATGGCAGATCTGAAGCTGCAAACCGCGCAAAGGGTAGTTAGCAACCGATGTTTGCTTTGAAATAACAACTAAGATTTGGTATGGACAAGAAAGTACGGTCAACAAGTGACAAAGAAATGCAATTATGCTGTCTCTCTATATGTCGCGACATGCATTTGGAAACTCAAGTGGGACCTTTAGCTAACCAATTAAATGTGTCGGTTAACTAATATCAAGATCATATCACAATCATATTTGAACAACTAAGCTTTCAATTCGAGTGTTGTGTTGTTTAGCTTGAAGGGTGGAGTAATGCTAGTACGACAGAAAGCACCTACGGAGATCATAGTAGAGTAGATAAAAGGGGAAAACCCTAAGCATCAAGAGAAAAATCAGGAAAATGGAACTAGCTGGACCAGTGGGTGGCGCACATGCTTTTCGAAACGAATATAGGAACATTAGGTGACCAATTAAAAGTTCTCTATTTTAGTGATATGAGCATCATATCAGATTCGTATTTCAACACGTAAGCTTTGGGTTGAGGTCTTGAGGAGCAGTGCTAGCACGACACGAAGCACCTACGATGATGGTAGTGAATATAAAGGGGGAAAACCATAAGCTTTACGAGTATAGTGCCCGTGCCATGGCGGATCTGAAGGTGCAAACCGGACAAATCTACTTTGCAACCAATGTTTGCTTTCAACTAGCCACTATGATTTGGTATGGACAAGAAAAGTACAGTAAAAAAATTACGATCTATTTTCCAGGTGAGATCAATAACTTAAGCACATATGGAAGAGTCCCACCTCTCTTGCGACACCGTGTAGGCCTATGCTGATACGTTGAGGGTGCTGCGGGTGCGATGGCTGTCGGCGGCGGGGAAGAAGTCTTTAGACGGCAGACGGCCGGGTCGGGGGATATATCCTGCTGCCGTGGACGAGGCAGTCGTAGGAGCGGCAACGGCAAGGTGGACGACGGTGCGATGAATCGAGAGGAGGCGATGAAAGGATCCTGGTCCAGCACCGTGGATGAGAGACGTCCATCTCTTGCAGTGGACGACGGGGTAGGGGTAGCGGCTCCGGCAAGGTGGAGGATGGGGTGGCGGACGGAGGAGGCTGGCCGCAGTGCGGAGGTTGTCGTGCCACCGACGGTGTATGAATGGGGAAATGGAGGGGAGTGGGGATCTCAAACTTTGGGATGCGCTTCTCTGAAATGGAGGAAAGTTACGAACTTATCCCCCGTTTAAAATTTCAGACATCGCGTCGGTTGGGGATAGATCGGTAATCTCGCATCTCCCAAATATTTGCCGGTAACTATTTCGGGCGAGGAGAGGGTGTTTTGCCGCCCACGGTTGGCGCCCACGGTGTATGAACGGGGCTGACAGGTAGGGTGGTTGTGTCACGTCTGATGGAAGTTACACATCTGCCCCTATTTAAAATATTAGCCTACATCGATTTCAGACGAGGAGAGTTGGTTTTGCCGCCCACCGTGTATGAATGGGGAAATGGAGGAAGAGACAGATGTCTTTCGGACGAGCTTGAATCAAATGTGTTTTGCCGCCCACGTTTGGCGCCCACCGTGTCTGAATGCGCTCAGAGGCCGTCGTGTCACGTCTGATTGAAGTTACTAGTCTACCCCTATCGACAGCAGTGTAAATCCGGTCGATAAGGATGTCAAGTGTCAGGGGTAGACAGTAATTTCCATCTCGCAAACACTTGCTTCGGGCAACCCACAAATTATAGTGGGTGTTTAGCCGCTTCTTCAAAACTTGGGAGAATTAGCATTCACGTTTGCCCTGGGACCTGGCAAACTAAATTCAAATCCAATTTGTATTTGATTACGAATATCCACAGATAATTATACATTTTGTTATTTATTTCTTCAAAACCACAACAAAGATTTATTCCACCTTTATATATGATTATGATTTAGAAATGCCGTGATCTTCGAATTCAGTAGGTTGGATACACTCTGATTCAAATAGTTATTTCATCCAATACAATATGCTCACACGAAAAACAATTCACCTTATGTCAATCATACAAGTCTCGAGGATTACCTCGCCTAAAAATTCGGATCATTACAACACATGGACAACATAGGGGGTCTTGCAACATAATCCATTCAGAGACATGACACAACATGCAAGTACAATAATCTAATGACAATTTCAACTGGTATCTAAAGAAGAACCGGGATTACCTTGGGCTTTAGATAGCAGAAACAGCAGGACCTCCTCCGTCTTCAAATGCAACATTCTTACTTCCTCCAATTCTTGGGTTGCTTGCATAATGTGTGCCGCTAATTCTGTAATTTCCAGCCTCAAGATAAAGATTACCTCATTCATGGCAGCCACACCATCTCTTTCTGTCTCTAGTAGAACCTTAAGCAATATAATATCTGTGCTCAGACTGCTCTCCGGCGGTGTTGCCTCTGAACTGCTACCATCTGGTAACATTGATGGCGCACGGCTTCCGCAAATAGATTCTGGGGTTGTACATTGTGTCCTAGTGTGAACGGCATCCTGAAAGGTTTCCGCTGGACATAAGTAAGAGATAGTTATCGTATGATCCAGGCAGTAAGCTTACATGGTAAACGACGGACGAATTATTGCCGAGCATGGCAAACTATATTTAAATGGTTCGAAGCAGCATCAGCCGAAAAGAAATTAAAATGGTAAGATGAAACTAGGGATGTAAGTGTCAAATAAACGACATCCGCCAGTCCCATCTAGTTAGTTTTTGCTACCTCCCTAGTTCATTTTCCTCAAAAGACAAAAACTCTTTTGAACTATCATGCCACTAGAGGACTTTAATCGGGATTAAACGGGACCCAGTTGACATCCCTAGTTGAAAGGGAGTGTACAACCGCTATATTTAAGTTGCCAAGGCATCTAAGCAGTTGAAATAATCTGAGAAAGCACTTAACAGTGTGGCCTCATATAAACTATGAAGACAGTCTTGTGATGAAGTTGAGAGGAAAAGTTAAGGACTCAAATGAAATAGGCATGCATTTCTTTACGATAGTACAGCAGTAATCTTGCGACATATTGGCCAACTCAGGTATAGCGTAACAACAAACAAGCATTCAATCAAGCAATACAACAAAGCGCATAACCGAACTATTTGTAATTCGGTAGGATTACACGTTGAGGGCACAAGCCAAGAAAGCATCCCACTCGCATTACATTTCACATGTACTAAAACACACTGGCTTACCATATGTTGCTGTGAAGCTTAGCTGCTGTTGCAATGTTCTTTGAAGATATCGTCAGCATCCCGTGGTTGCAAATCTAGTTGTTGTAGTTTATTCTGCACCATCTATTTAGGTAAAATTAATTTTAATCGCATGCACTGGTCCGAATTGATCATCAATGGTTCATCTAAACTAATGAAAGAAGGGTGTGTTCATACACGACAATATATCTGCTTCCCTCTATTTTTATGCTTGTTCGAGGTGCCAGCCCCAAAAGAACAAATATTTTGCTTGATGGGGTTGGCAACTCCATAATTAATAGAAGCATCAAATTAGTCATGCAACTTGGGAAGATCAAGAACACACAAACATGTAATGAACAGAGGCTCGGAGTAGTGATGTAATAGCTAGCATCAGAAAATGTAGGGTAAAACGAACAAAAAGCAGCGGAACCACATGCTAGTTTGCTGATGTGTAATTAAGCATAGAGAACATTAAGCGACCGATGGAACCAACAGTGGCATCGTAACAAAACTAAAGCATATTAACTATATGTGCTTCGGTATGTAATTTAGCACATGTAACATGTTCATCGCCGTAAGTATGGCCTCTGGTGCAAGCGAATAACGCGTATCATGAAAAACTGAATGATGCCCTCAAGAAATTCAAAGGTGCGGTGCTTATGCTAGGAAAGTGAACGAGGTGCCGCCGTTGGATAATAGTACCGATTCTCGGCGCGTATGGGTATCGTTGTCATACTTGATAGCTAAGGATCGTCGATGGTGCTCGTGTTATGTTGAGTTTGGGCGGTTGCCGCCGTTGCTTTCAAGCGGCTCCGTGCATACGGTTATGGCGCTGTCGGCATACAAGAAATCTCATCTGTGGTAAGTGAACAATTGTACGATAAAGAGAAAAACCGAAGGAGTACAAATCAAAATAACCTGATGAGGCTACGACGTCAGCAAAGCAGGGCCGGTGGAGTTGAATATGGCGTCCGTGGAGCGGGTCCGTGCAATGGGCGAAGGAAGGCTTGGCGCGCGCTGACAATGCTTTCGATGAGGCGGATCTGTTGCCGCGGACGAGGGCTTGTATGAAGGGCCAGCGAAGGGGCGGACGAGGGAGTCAATGAAGGGCCTACGTTGTGGTGGACGAGGGCGCCGGTTAAGCAGATCCGGTGCGGTGGACCATGATGGCGGTAAAGGAGATTTGGAGCGGTGGACAAGCCAGTCGCTGAAGCGGCTCCGGTGAAGTGGTGAGTTGGTAGTTGGGGGTTCCAAGGTGCGGAAGGTAGATCCGGCGGGGTGTGAGGTCCACCGCTGCGGCGGAGGACTAGATTCGGCGGCTTGCCGTGATTGGGGGGGTCGGGGAGGGGAAGGGGAGGGGCTCTGAGGAAGAATGTTGGGGGCAAAGAGGGGAAAACAATGGAGTTACCAAAGCATCCCTTTTCCGTTCATGTGGCAGGGGCAAGACAGGAATATCGCAGGGCTAAACTTTCGGGCGCGTGATATTTCGATGTGAGCGGGAATTTCGAAAGCTTTTGGCGCCTAAAATTATAAGTATTTTGCTCTCGTACGGCCGACTATGATATCATGGCCGACAATTTGTTTGTTTTGCACGCAAAAAAAAGTGCAAGTTTTGAAAATCAATGTCTCCAACTCGAAACTTAGATTGCCCATTCAATTCAAATATGGATCATTGAGCTACTACAAGCAAATACCATCATACGGTCCAATTCAAATGAAATTCCAAATGTGTTCATCCTAAATATGATGACAAAAGCAAAAATGTGTATGTGTATGAATAAAGTGAATGATTATAAAGTTTGAACATGCTCGTATGTGTATATCTCTAGGTTTGATATATGAATTTGAAATCACGAAATCCCGGCTTAAAAAATGTATCTTCGTTTAAATGAATTACAAAAGCTAATGATGGAGTCGAATTCCAAAATTCCAATCTTAGGTTTGTAATTCCGGTACACCAAGGTATATCACGCATGTTCAAAAGTATCGTTATCTCATAGTACAAACTATGAAACAAATTGATCAACCATGAGTGCACAATATCTCAATTACGCTAAAGTCCCTCAAATATAGACACCTCACTGTTTATCTGAAGTTAATCCCCCCCACCACCACCACCACACACACACACACATAGAGAAGTCGTTCTCTCCCCAAACACCAACACACGAGCACATTAACACCCCTCTCTCTTGTAAAGTACGGACCCCAACATAGGTCTCTATCACTTTGTCTCTCGGGCATGCACACATCTCTTCCCTCAGCTCTAGGTCTCCCGCTATCTCTCTTACCCAAGCACACGCACTATGTAGAGTGTATATTTCCCATACACACAAAACGTCGCCCCCAAATGTCTATCTCCCTAGTTATGTGGTTCTCCGCACTCACCTCACACACCATCCCCACTGCAAACAAGCACACTTTGTCTCCTTGTGCACCACTCTCCTCTTTCTATCTCTCCCACATGCGGACCCGCCCAGCTCCTTCCCTCAGATACATATATGTCGTGACTCTTTGCATAGCTCCCTAATGTATAATCGTTCTCGATTTTGCACATTGTTCTCTACACCATCTATTCTAGATCTCTCATGAAGTCCCTATCACACACACACAATGACTCGCTTCCCTTGCGTCTCCGTTCATAGGCCAATTTCGGACAACATCAACATTGTCTCCCTACCTATACACCATTTATGGACACAAACAACCCCTCTCGCCCCCTCTCTACCTCTCTCTCTCTCTCTCTCTCTCTCTCTCTCTCTCCGTTGCTAGCTCTCTCTTTCTCTCGCTCTCACACCCCTCTCCCACACACACACACTCGATGTCTCTTCCAAATAGTATGCTCCCCCCGCCCGCACCCGTGCTATCTCGCTACTACACATGTCACACCATTCCCCCTTCCCTCATACTAGGTTTACATCATCAGTGGTCTCTCTACTCCACATACACTCTCTCCTCTCACACACAAACGCGTGCACAAACACACACAGACACGCACAAACACTCATTATCTGGATCCTCATCTCTCCCCATGTCCGCATGTGTATCTCACACACTCACTCTCTAATTATGTATATGTGTCTCCACGTTACACAACACAAAGCCCCATGTACATGTCTCTCTCTATCCTCCACACACATAGACACAAAGAATCTGTTATCATTGCCTTAGTCTCTAACATATCACACATGCACTCTCTCTCTCTCTCTCTCTCTCTCTCTCTCTCTCTCTCTCGCAAACACGCTCAATAAGGGTTTCCCCGTGTATAACTTACCGTCTATTCATCAACAAATCGTGGCGAGACTGGCGAACACGAGACATGAAAAAGAATAAATCTACACGTGCTTAGACCACCTAGTATGACTACTAGGGCTAGAGCAAGCCAAAAAAGCGCCGCCGTCACCCCTCCTTGTCGGCGACGGAAAATCTTTGTTTTACACAATGAGAAGTCATTGTGCTAAGGCCTCACATGCCGAGGCGTTGAATAGAATGTAGATGCTAGTTTACGGAAGCAAGTATCGGTAATACATTTGTATCTCCATACTTATATTTCTTCTCTTATAAAAAACCGAGTTGTTGATGATGGTACGTGTGCCATCTTGCAATATAGACCGTCCGATCTATATCTGACGGATGGAAATTAAACTAAAAGATACCCGCACCCTCTCCACATTTGCAGACAAGGCCTTCCTCGCTCATCCTTATCTCCAACAAACCTCATTGTTGAGCAATTAAGAAAGGAAGCCTCGAACAAACTGGCATGGTGGCATTGCCGGCGTCGTCAATCCCCATGCCTCCGCCACTCCACCATCAACCACCACCACACCCCACTCCTCTTCACCTTATCTCATATTTCTCGAGATATCATTAGTTTTTACACATGGGATTACTCCCAAGGGTCAATCACAACAAGTGTTTTATAAAAATGCATCTTGATGTTCCGTAATGCATGGATCTTGCTAGTACTCCTACACAAGACTAAGTTGGTGATGCTGGTGTGTCTCGCCATCCGTCGCTTTCGACCATTAGATCTACATCTAACGATTGTGAGGTAAGTTGTTGCCTTTTCTCACCAACATCCCACTTGTCTACCAATTTGCGAAAAACCCATAATTAGTATCTTAAAACCAACCACATCCCTCCCTGTCCTCACCAAAACAGCCCAAGGAATATATTCTAATTGAAACATAATATATCTCTAGTGACATATGTATATCAAAATTAGGGTGTTTTGTACCAAGTTTGTGAATAAGTATTATTCTAATTATGATTCGCTGTAACGGACATGAACATTGCTAGTATTTCCAACCATGCATTTTCCCTAGTATTCCATAGTTTCGAGTTTTCCATCAAGATATTAGTCACTCATGGTTGATATTTACTTTCAATCATGTACAAATATGCACTATGTAACTAGCCTTGCTTATTAGCTTCCAAAGCTTAACTTTCACTCCTACTTACAATATGTAGAGTATTTAACAAAAAACTACCACTTTCAACCAGCCCTAGGAAGAATCTATTGTACAAAAAATAGCAAAACATACCCAAAATTTCTTAATCCACGCCAAAAACTACTACCTAGTACTCCTACCGATTAGGTTCGTTTAAACACATTTATGACAGGGTTGGCCCACACGTCCATGCTGACGAGGCAGCTTAAACCAACACATTTTGTTTGACCGCTGACACGAGGGACCCACATCCGACCTTCTATCCTGTTATTCCCTCAAATCATTATTTTTCCTGAACATTACTTCAAACAGATCGATGCGTGTTCGTCGGTGGCGCCGGTGATGAGCGAGTTGGCCGCCGCTCCGCCGGACGGCCGGACGTCATACTGGCCTCCGTGACGGGTTGGCGTGCTGGCCCGAAGCGTTACTCCACGAAGCGAGCAAGCCTGCTACTGGCCTTCGCCGAGCGATGGTTGGCCTTAGCGCTGGCGCGCGAGAAAAGTAATCATCGCGCTGCCGTGCTAATCTAGCTAGCAAACCTTGAAGACAAGCAGCTGGACGGAGCTATCTTGGCTAGCTAGCGGCCACGAGCGCCGGACGGAGCTAGCATCCGGGCTGCCGCAACATGGGCTCCGCAGCGCCGGCGGTTTTGACCCCGCCTTCTGCCGGCGGCGGTAGCTGCATCCCATGGCCGAGGATGACTAGGTGGACGGGCCGGAGGTAGGAGGTCACTCGAGGATTTTTGTTGGTAAGAGCATGTACAATGGTTGATAAGGTAGTCTTATCTTAAGTCTGCCACATATGCAAGTGGTAGTAGTTTCTTGGCATTTTAGTGGTTTCTTGCATTATTAGGGGTTTCTTGTAAGGAACAATGTATGTACTACTAGCGACAAAAGGCGATTCTAGGTTGCGTTGTACTCCAACGAGTACTACTAGTGGTCGCGGGAGTGTATACCTCGTTTTGTGGGTTCGATCCCGGCCAAACGCACGGCGGCCTTTTTTTTAAAATAGTACTACTACACTTCGCTGCGAGCCAATATTTTACACGGGTAGTTTGAGTTTGGAAGTCAAACGGACGTGCGGCCCCACAATCTGGGTGCACTGGACAGCCTAGCCACGTGAACGGGTTTTACTTCCCAGCATCCCGTGGCTCGTGTGCTCGCCCTAGCCGCACCTCGCTTGCAGCTTCCTCATCAGCTAGTAGCATATTTGAAATAGCGCCTCCCAATTAAGCCCGAGGAGCCGGAAAAGCCTGGCGGGGCATTGGGAACTTTGCAATATGGCTCCGTATGTAAAGTGCTCTACTACTACTCTGTAGCTTGTGGCGTTGCATGCATGGACTTCACTCCATTATCGGCTCTACTATAAAAGAAATTCCTCTTGACGTGTTTTTTTAAACGGAGGCAAAAGCTTTGCTTCATCTCATTCATAAAGAAGGAACTACTAACAAAGTTCGACGAGATCCATTACACCTCCACAAATGGAAGCGAAAAGCCTAGTCTCGCTATATCAAATAACTCAAATGTTACGCCTCGCAGAGAACTGGCCACCGATAAACAGGCTGCTAGTGTGTGCGTGAGAGGAGCGGCTGAGTAGGCCAGCTATGTGAGAGGAGCGGCTGAATAGAGCACCGAGAGTACCCACTAGGCCACTACGCAGTGTACTTCCCTGCATTGATAGTACAGCTATGGTTCTAGAGAATGTAGTACCTCCACTTCCAACCTGTAGCTCCTTGGCCCCGAGATTCAAGAGTTCAAAACTGGTGCACTATACTAGACTAGACTAGAAGTACAAGACACCACACTACTAGTTGAGAAAAGTAGTACTAGTACTGCTACATTACGAGTAATGCACTCTCCGTCACATAATGTAAGACGTTTTTACACTAGTTGGCGGTACAAAAATGGCAAAACATACCCAAAATTTCTTAATCCACGCCAAAACTACTACCTAGTGCCAAAAATTTCTTACTAGTGCTATTATTTACAGATAATGCAATCCCATAACGCTCCATAATGCTAGTACTTAGTAGTAAATAATAGCCTCACCCCTTCGCCGAGGAACGATCTACGCTTGAAGGGACGAGGCCTCGCGGTTACTACGCCTTATATCCTCCTCGCCAGCCCTCCCCAAGAGAAGGCAGTTCGTCGCTGCTCCCATGGATTCGCCAGCGGTTCTCCTCCTTGTCGGGCTGGGAGACCTTGGACGACGATCCTCCGGGAGAAATCGACGCCGCCTCGACGCCCTCACCGCAGAAGACTCGGTGCTTCCTGCACCAACTTTTTAAGACGCTGCTTAAACAGGCTTGGGAAAAGGCCATGCTTGTTGGTCTTCCATGCGCCCTCGAGGAGAAGGTTCTTCTATGGGACAATCCTTTGAACAGTCCACCGCTCCCGGCCATGGTTGCACGTTGACTCCGCTTAGAGTTGCCGACGCTGAGAGGTAGTCGGATTTTGTCCGATGAGCAGGTCAAGAATGGAGTTTGATCATGTAGTACTTAGTTATTCCATTTCCATACCGTAATTTCTCCGCTGCCCACCGCCTTATATATAGGTTCGGGTCGGTGCCAACGAAGATTGGCTTGCATACCTCCGCTGGATACCACCATCATTTTGCACAACATCCACAATAAAGGCGGCTGCCCGTAGACCCTTCTCCACCATTGGGATCGGCCTTCCGGACCGGCTGGGCTTGAATACGTATGATGATGCCTACATGAGATTGAATAAGATAGCAATTGCGGACCCGCCGAGAAAGCGACGCTGCTACGACGATTACTATCTCATCGCGGTGTTCAACATAAGGATTGCCATCAATGCAAGAGGCAGAACGGCAGAGGTCGGGCGATGTTGGCGGCGACAGATTTGTACCCCTACACGCTCAAGACGCCAGGCGCCATCTAGGCCGTGATCTTCGCAGTGATGTCAGGGACTTGTTTCATCTGGTTGCCATCCTACGGCACGGGAGATTACAAACGGAATGCACAAACCATCATTTGCATCCCTAACGGTACTCCATTATTTTGCAGGACCACCATCCTCGATCAAAATAAGATCGCCGATCCTGGATGTGCATTTGCATCCGCGATTCGGTCTAACTTGAATCTTGTAGCTGACTTTGGCATATTGGGATCAACTATCTTAGCAAATCGTTACCCATGGTACCACCGATGTGCAACATGGTCACACAATCTACCACGATCGGACCGTCACCATCTACCTGTATTCCATTTTTAACCCTCCCGCCTTCTCTTTCATTGTTGTACTAGTAGTATACTTAGTAGTACTAGTAGGAGTACATTTTACCTTGAGGACGCAGATAGCTAGCTAGGCCCTTGAAGACTTGAACCCACTAGCTGCCACCACTTTTGTTTTTCCATGTCTTACTATCTCATCCATGTAGCCAAGAGTGGCTATATATAATAAGCCGTTATTTTACTTCCTCTATACCGAGTAGTACTATTTGTCGCATAAGACATCGACCGCCATATTTGAGCACAACATTATTATGCATGGACCTTGACTATGTACGCCACCATGTGTCCATATCTGGGATGCCGCGGTACCGTATGAACGACGCCGAGTTCGACCCCGTGATGTTACGTGGGTGCCGAGGAACACTCTTGGAGAGTACTCGCTTTTCATCGGGACAGCTACCCCATTGTGAAGCGGATGCCACCTTCCGCACGACATGGAAGGCCTGCCATTCATGAAGCATGGTTGTGTCTTCAAGGCGCATCGCCGGATGAACGACATGCCGGGACACGCTATCCCTGATTTATGCCGCTCAGCTTGATGAGTCTCCATCGTGGAACCGGACTAGAAAGCTGCAATAATGATTCCCGCTGCTCACCGCTATGGATCGTGCCATCCATGAAGAACACTGGACTGGAACTCGGAGGAGGACATGTAGCCCATCTATAACATGTAAGTGGAGTACGGTAATTGTGAACGGTAGCGCTGTGAATATATGTAGACTAGTCATGCACAAATTTATCACATGAATTAGAGATGAACTTGTGTGGCATACGGCATTTGTCCTTTAGAATTTATTACTAGTAAATGTGTTATGTGTACGTGCAACTTGTGTGGTTGTTGCACGTTACGTCTCTAGTAGAGCCTCAAGCACTATAATATCGTGCTCGGATCGCTTCTCCGCGGTGTTGCCTCGAATGCTACCATCCGGTAACATGGATGGCGCCTGGCTTCCACAAATAGATTAAGGGTTGTACATTGTGTCCTAGTGTGAGCGGCATCTGAAAGGTTTCCACTGGACATAAGTAAGAGATAGTTATCGTATGATCCAGCGATAGCTTACATGGTAAGCGACGGATAATTATTGCCGAGCATGGCAAACTATATTTAAATGGTTCAAGCAGCATCGGTAAAAGAAATTAAAATGGTAAGATGAAACTAGGGATGTAAGTGGCAAATAAGCGACATCCATGGGTCCCATCTAGTTAGTTTTGCTACCTCCTAGTTCATTTTCCTCAAAAACAAAAACTCTTTTGAACTATCATACCACTAGTGGACTTTAATCGGGATTAAGCGGGACCCGATTGACATCCCTAGTTGAAAGGGAGTGTACAACCGCTATATTTAAGTTGCCAAGGCATCTAAGCAGTTGAAATAATCGAGAAAGCACTTAACAGTGTGGCCTCATATAAACTATGAAGACAGTCTTGTGATGAAGTTGAGAGGAAAAGTTAAGGACTCAAATGAAATAGGCATGCATTTCTTTACGATAGTACAGCGAGCCTTCTTGCGACATATTAGCCAACTCGGTATAGCGTAACAACAAACAAGCATTGAATCAAGCAATACAACAAAGCGAGACAACTGAACTATTTGTAATTCGGTAGGATTACACGTTGAGGCACAAGCCAAGAAAGCAGCCCACTCGCATTACATTTCACATGTACTAAAACACAGCTGGCTTACCATATGTTCTTTGTGAAGCCTAGCTGCTGTTGCAATGTTCTTTGAAGATATAAATCGACATCCGTGGTTGCAAATCTAGTTGTTGTAGTTTATTCTGCACCATCTATTTAGGTAAAATTAATTTTAATCGCATGCCTGGTCGAATTGATCATCAATGGTTCATCTAAACTAATGAAAGAAGGGTGTGTGCATACACGACAATATATCTGCTTCCCTCTATTTTTATGCTTGTTGAGGTGCCAGCCCCAAAAGAACAAATATTTTGCTTGATGGGGTTGGCAGCTCCATAATTAATAGAAGCATCAAATTAGTCATGCAACTTGGGAAGATCAAGAACACACAAACAAGTAATGAGCAGAGGCTCGGAGCAGTGATGTAATAGCTAGCATCGAGAAAATGTAGGGTAAAAGCGAACAAAAGCAGCGGAACCACATGCTAGTTTGCTGATGTGTAATTAAGCATAGAGAACATTAAGCGATCGATGGAACCAACAGGTGGCATCGAACAAAACTAAAGCATATTAACTATATGTGCCACGGTATGTAATTTAGCACATGTAACATGTTCCTTTGCGAGAGTATGGCCCTACGGTGCAAGCAGAATAACGCGTCTCATGAAAAACTGAATGATGCCTGAAGAAATTCAAAGGTGCGGTGCTTATGCTAGGAAAGTGAGCGTAGGTGCGGCCGTTGGATAATAGTACCGATTCTCGGCGGATATGGGTATCGTTGTCATACTTGATAGCTAAGGATCGTCGATGGTGCTCGTGTTGCGGTTGAGTTTGGGCGGTTGCCGCCGCTTTGAAGCGGCTCGGTGCTACTGATTGCGGCGCTGTCGACATACAAAAAGCTCATCGTGGTAAGTGAACAATTATGCGATAAAGAGAAAACCGAAGGGTACAAATCAAAATAACTTGATGAGGCTGCGGCGTCGGTAAAGCAGGCCGGTGGAGTTGAATATGGCGTCCGTGGAGCGGGTCGGTCTGCGATGGGCGAAGGCTTCGGTGAAGCGCGTTGTCAGATGCTTTCGGTGGCGGATCTGTTGCAGCGGACGAGGGCTTGTATGAAGGGCCAGCGAAGGCGGACGAGGGAGTCAATGAAGGGCCTACGTTGTGGTGGGCGAGGGCGCCGGTTAAGCAGATCGGTGCGGTGGACCATGATGGCGGTCAAGGAGATCTGGAGCGGTGGACAAGCCGATCGCTTGGCGGCTCGGTGAAGTGGTGAGTTGGCAGTTAGGGGTTCCAAGGTGCGGAAGGTAGATCCGGCGGGTGTGAGGTCCACGCTGCGGCGGAGGACTAGATTCGCGGCTTGCCGTGGTTGGAAGTCGGGGGGAGGGAAGGAGGGCACGGGAAGAATGTTGGGGCAAAGAGGGAAAACAATGGAGTTACCAAAGCAGCCCTTTTCCGTTCATGTGGCAGGGTAAAACAGGAATATCGCGAGGCTAAACTTTCAAGCGTGATATTTCGATGTGGCGGAAGTTTGAAAGCTTTTGGCGCCTAAAATTATAAGTATTCTGCTCTCGTACGGCCGACTATGATATCATGGCCGACAATTTGTTTGTTTTGCACGCAAAAAAAGTGCAAGTTTTGAAAATCAATGTCTCCAACTCGAAACTTAGATTGTCCATTCAATTCAAATATGGATCATTGAGCTACTACAAGCAAATACCATCATACGGTCCAATTCAAATGAAATTCCAAATGTGTTTATCCTAAATATGATGACAAAAGCAAAAATGTGTATGTGTATGAATAAAGTGAATGATTATAAAGTTTGAACATGCCCGTATGTGTATATCTCTAGGTTTGATATATGAATTTGAAATCACGAAATTCCGGCTTAAAAATGTACCTCCGTTTAAATGAATTACAAAAGCTAATGATGGAGTCAATTCCAAAATTCCAATCTTAGGTTTGTAATTCGGTACATCAAGGTATATCACGCATGTTCAAAAGTATCGTTATCTCATAGTACAAACTGTGAAACAAATTGATCAACCATGAGTGCACAATATCTCAATTACGCTAAAGTCCCTCAAATATAGACACCTCACTCTTTATCTGAAGTCAACCCCCCCCACCACCACCACCACACACACACACATAGAGAAGTCGTTCTCTCCCCCAAACACCAACACACGAGCACATTAACACCCCTCTCTCTTGTAAAGTCCGGACCCCAACATAGGTCTCTATCACTTTGTCTCTCGGGCATGCACACATCTCTTCCCTCACTCTCTAGGTCTCCGCTATCTCTCTTACCCAAGCACACGCACTATGTAGAGTGTATATTTCCCATACACACAAAACGTAAGCCCCAAACGTCTATCTCCCTAGTTATGTGGTTCTCGCACTCACCTCACACACCACCCCACTGCAAACAAGCACACTTTGTCTCCTTGTGCACCACTCTCCTCTTTCTATCTCTCCCACATGCGGACCCCCCCAGCTCCTTCCTGTATACATATATGTCGTGACTCTTTGCATAGCTCCCTAATGTATAATCGTTCTCGATTTTGCACATTGTTCTCTACACCATCTATTCTAGATCTCTCATGAAGTCCCTATCACACACACACGATGACTCGCTTCCCTTGCGTCTCCGTTCATAGGCCAATTTGGACAACATCAACATTGTCTCCCTATCTATACGCCATTTATGGACACAAACAACCCTCTCGCCCCTCTCTCTCTCTCTCTCTCTCTCTCTCTCTCTCTCTCTCTCGTTGCTAGCTCTCTCTTCTCTCGCTCTCACACCCCTCTCCCCACACACACACTCGATGTCTCTTCCAAATAGTCTGCTCCCCCACTGCACCCGTGCTATCTCGCTACTACACATGTCACACCATTCCCCTTCCCTTATACTAGGTTTACATCATCGGTGGTCTCTCTACTCCACATACACTCTCTCCTCTCACACACAAGCGCGTGCACAAACACACACAGACACGCACAAACACCCATTTATCTGGATCCTCATCTCTCCCCATGTCCGCATGTGTATCTCACACTCACTCTCTAATTATGTATATGTGTCTCCACGTTACACAACACAAAGCCCCATGTACATGTCTCTCTCTATCCTCCACACACATAGACACAAAGAATCTGTTATCATTGCCTCAGTCTCTAACATATCACACATGCTCTCTCTCTCTCTCTCTCTCTCTCTCTCTCTCTCTGTAAAACACGCTCAACAAGGGTTTCCCGTGAATAACTTACCGTCTATTCATCAACAGTCGTGGCAAGTCTGGCGAACACGAGACGTGAAAAAGAATAAATCTACGTGCTTAGACCACCTAGTATGACTACTAGGACTAGAGCAAGCCAAAAAGCGCCGCCACACCCCCTCCTTGTCGGCGACGGAAAATCTTTGTTTTACACAAATGAGAAGTCATTGTGCTAAGGCCCCACATGCCGAGGCGTTGAATAGAATGTAGATGCTAGTTTACGGAAGCAAGTATCGATAATACGTTTGTATCTCCATACTTATATTTCTTCTCTTATAAAAACCGAGTTGGTGATGATGGTACGTGTGCCATCTTGCAATATAGACCGTCCGATCTATATCGGCGGATGGAAATTAAACTAAAAGATACCGCACCCTCTCCACATTTGCAGACAAGGCCTTCCTCGTTCATCCTTATCTCCAACAAACCTCATTGTTGAGCAATTAAGAAAGGAAGCCTCTGGAACAAGCTGGCATGGTGGCATTTGGCGTCGTCAATCCCCATGCCTCCGCTCACTCCGACCACCAACCACCACCACACCCCACTCCTCTTCACCTTATCTCATATTTCTCGAGATATCATTAGTTTTACACATGGGATTACTCCATGAGGTCAATCACAACAAGTGTTTTATAAAAATGCATCTTGATGTTCCGTGCAATGCACGGATCTTGCTAGTACTCCTACACAAGACTAAGTTGGTGATCTTTGGTGTGTACGCCATCCGTCGTTTCGACCATTAGATCTACATCTAACGATTGTGAGGTAAGTTGTTGCCTTTTCTCACCAACATCCCACTTGTCTACCAATTTGCAGAAAAACCCATAATTAGTATCTTAAAACCAACCACATCCCTCCTGACCTCACCAAAACAGCCCAAGGAATATATTCTAATTGAAACATAATATATCTCTAGTGACATATGTATATCAAAATTAGGTGTTTTGTACCAAGTTTGTGAATAAGTATTATTCTAATTATGATTAGTTACACGGACATGAACATTGCTAGTATTTCCAACCATGCATTTTTCCTAGTATTCCATAGTTTGAGTTTTCCATCAAGATATTAGTCACTCATGGTTGATATTTACTTTCAATCATGTACACATATGCACTATGTAACTAGCCTTGCTTATTGGCTTCCAAAGCTTAACTTTCACTCCTACTTACAATATGTAGAGTATTTAACAAAAACTACCACTTTCAACCAGCCCTAGGAAGAATCTATTGTACAAAAATAGCAAAAACATACCCAAAATTTCTTAATCCACGCCAAAAACTACTACCTAGTACTCCTACCGATTAGGTTCGTTTAAACCCATTTATGACAGGGTTGGCCCACCGTCCATCTTGTGAGGCAGCTTAAACCAACACATTTTGTTTGACCGTTGACACGAGGGACCCACATCGACCTTCTATCCTGTTATTCCCCTCAAATCATTATTTTTCCTGAACATTACTTCAAACAGATCTTGATGCGTGTTCGTCGGTGGCGCCGGTGATGGCGAGTTGGCCGCCGCTCCGCCGGACGGGCGGACGCCGCGCTGGCCTCCGCACGGGTTGGCGAGGCTGGCCCAGCGTGACTGGCCACGAGCAAGCCGCTGCGCTGGCCTTCGCTCGAGCCAGATGGCTGGCCTTAGCGGCGGCGCTGCGAAAGCAAGCCATCGCGCTGCCGTGCCAATCTAGCTAGCAAACCTTGAAGACAAGCAGCTGGGCGGAGCTATCTTGGCTAGCTAGCGACCCACGGCGCCGGACGGAGCTAGCATCCGGGCTGCCGCAACATGGGCTCCGCATGGCGGCGGTTTTGACCCGCTTTCCGGCGGCGGTGGCTGCATCCCATGGCCGAGGATGACTAGGTGGGCGGGAGGTAGGAGGTCACTCGAGGATTTTTGTTGGTAAGAGCATGTACAATGGTTGATAAGGTAGTCTTATCTTAAGTCTGCCACATATGCAAGTGGTAGTAGTTTCTTGGCATTTTAGTGGTTTCTTGCATTATTAGGGGTTTCTTGTAAGGAACAATGTATGTACTACTAGCGACAAAAGGCGATTCTAGGTTGCGTTGTACTCCAACGAGTACTACTAGTGGTCGCGGGAGTGTATACCTCGTTTTGTGGGTTCGATCCGGCCAAGCGCGGCGGCCTTTTTTAAAATAGTACTACTACACTTCGCTGCGAGCCAATATTTTACGGGTAGTTTGAGTTTTGAAGTCAAGCGGACGTGCGGCCCCACATCTGGGTGCCTTTGGACAGCCTAGCCACGTGAGCGGGTTTTCCTTCCCAACATCCGTGGCTCGCGTGCTCGCCCTAGCCGCACATCGCTTGCAGCTTCCTCATCAGCTAGTAGCATATTTAAACTAGCGCCTCCCAATTAAGCCGAGGAGCCGGAAAAGCCTGGCGGGGCATTGGGAACTGTGCAATATGGCTCTGTATGTAAAGTGCTCTACTACTACTCTGTAGCTTGTGGCGTTGCATGCATGGACTTCACTCCATTATCGGCTCTACTATAAAAGAAATTCCTCTTGACGTGTTTTTTTTAAACGGAGGCAAAAGCTTTGCTTCATCTCATTCATAAAGAAGGAACTACTAACAAAGTTCGACGAGATCCATTACACCTCCACAAATGGAAGCGAAAAGCCTAGTCTCGCTGTATCAAATAACTCAAATGTTACGCCCTGCAGTGCAATCACCGATAAACAGGCTGCTAGTGTGTGCGTGAGAGGAGCGGCTGAGTAGGCCAGCTACGTGAGAGGAGCGGCTGAATAGAGCACCGAGAGTACCCACTAGGCCACTACGCAGTGTACTTCCCTGCATTGATAGTACAGCGATGGTTCTAGAAACGTAGTACCCTCCACTTCCAACTGTAGCTCCTTGGCCCTGAGATTCAAGAGTTCAAAACTGGTGCACTATACTAGACTAGACTAGAAGTACAGTACATCACACTACTAGTTGAGAAAAGTAGTACTAGTACTTTGCTACATTACATCACGTACTCCTCCGTCACATAATGTAAGACGTTTTTTACACTAGTTGGCGTGTACAAAAAATGGCAAAAACATACCCAAAATTTCTTAATCCACGCCAAAAACTACTACCTAGTGCCAAAAATTTCTTACTAGTGCTATTATTTACAGTATAATGCAATCCCATAACGTTCCATAATGCTAGTACTAGTAGTAAATAATAGCCTCACCCCTTCGTTGAGGCGATCTCTGATTGGAAGGGCGAGGCCTGCGATTACTACGCTCTTATCTCCTCCTCGCCAGTTTCCCTCCCCCCGAAGAGAAGGCAGTTCGTCGCTGCTCCCATGGATTCGCCAGGCGGTTCTCCTCCTCGTCGGGCTGGGAGACCTTGGACGACGATCCTCTGGGAGAAATCGACGCCGCTCGGCGTCCTCACCGCCCGCAAGACTCGGTGCTTCCTGCACCAACTTTTTCAAGGCAGCTGCTTAAACAGGCTTGGGAAAAGGCCATGCTTGTTGGTCTTCCAAGCGTCCTCGAGGAGAAGGTTCTTCTATGGGACAATCCTTCGAACAGTCCACCGCTCCTGGCCATGGTTGCACGTTGACTCCGCTAGAGTTGCCGGCGTTGAGAGGTAGTCGGATTTTGTCCGATGAGCAGGTCAGTAATGGAGTTTGATCATGTAGTACTTAGTTATTCCATTTCCATCCGTAATTTCTCCGCTGCCCGTCTTATATATAGGTCTGGGTCGGTGCCAACGAAGATTGGCTTGCATACCTCCGGCCGGATACCACCATCATTTTGCACAACATCCACAGCAGTGCGGCCGTTCGGTAGACCCCTTCTCCACCATTGGGATCGGCCTTCCGGACTGGCTGGGCTTGAATACGTATGATGATGCCTACATGAGATTGAAGAAGATAGCAATTGCGGACCCGCCGAAAGCGGCAGCTCGGCGATTACTATCTCATCGCGGTGTTCGACATAAGGATTGCCATCAATGCAAGAGGCGGTAATGGCAGAGGCTGGCGCATGTTGGCGGCGGCAGATTTGTACCCCTACACGTTCGAAGGCGCCGGCGCCATCTAGGCCGCATCTTCGCGGTGACAAGCCAGGGGACTTGTTTCATCTGGTTGCCATCCTACGATGCACGGGAGATTACAAGCGGAATGCACAAACCATCATTTGCATCCCTAACGGTACTCCATTATTTTGCGAGGACCGGTCATCCCCGATCAAAATAAGATCGCCGATCTGGATGTGCATTTGCATCCGCGATTCGGTCTAACGGAACCTTGTAGCTGACTTTGGCATATTGGGATCAACTATCTTAGCGATCGTTACCCATGGTACCACCGATGTGCAACATGGTCACACAATCTACCACGATCGGACCGTCACCATCTACCGGTATTCCATTTTTAACCCTCTCGCCTTCTCTTTCATTGTTGTACTAGTAGTATACTTAGTAGTACTAGTAGGAGTACTTTTACCTTGGAGGACGCCGTATAGCTAGCTAGGCCCTTGAAGACTTGAACCCACTAGCTGCCACCATTTTGTTTTTCCATGTCTTACTATCTCATCCATGTAGCCAAGAGTGGCTATATATAATAAGCGGTTATTTTACTTCCTCTATACGGAGTAGTACTATTTGCTGCAGTATTCATCGACCGCCATATTTGAGCACAACATTATTATGCATGGACCTTGACTATATACGTCACCATGTGTCCAGATCTGGGATGCGCGTGTACCGGATGAGCGGCGCCGAGTTCGACCCCGTGATGCTACGTGGGTGCCGAGGAACACTCTTGGAAGTACTCGCTTTTCATCGGGACAGCTACCCCATTGTGAAGCGGATGCCACCTTCCGCACGACATGGAAGGCCTGCCGTTCATGAAGCATGGTTGTGTCTTCATGCGCACCGCCGGATGAACGACATCTTTGGGACACGCTATCCCTGATTTATGCCGCTTCAGCTTGGATGAGTCTCCATCGTGTGGAACCGGACTAGAAAGCTGCGACAATGATTCCGTTGCCCACCGCTATGGATCGTGCCATCCATGAAGAACACAGGGACTGGAACACGGAGGAGGACATGTAGCCCATCTATAACATGTAAGTGGAGTACGGTAATTGTGAGCAGTAGCGCTGTGAATATATGTAGACTAGTCGTGCACAAATTTATCACATGAATTGGAGATGAACTTGTGTGGCATCTTGGCATTTGTCCTTTAGAATTTATTACTAGTAAATGTGTTATGTGTACGTGCAACTTGTGTGGTTGTTGCACGGGCTCCAACACGCTCTTTGAGAAAAAAGGTGGCACAACTTTGGATATCGTGGCGTGGCGGCATCATACAGTAGCATCGTTCGCTATAGTTGTAGTACACTCCTACTAGGACGACAACTCCTATAAAACCTTGCGCTTGGCTCTTTGCCTCTTCGGGAGGTTCAACAGTTCGTACTCGTGTGAACCTTGCACTTGGCTCTTCGCCTCTTCGAAAGGTCCAACAATGATAATACTACAGTACAATATGCTTCTGGCAATCTGACACCGATTGAACTGCTACATGTCCACCACGAGGGAGAGGGCGAGGGCGAGGGAGAGGGAGAGGGAGAGGGAGAGGGCGTTGTAGTCAAAACCCTCTCCTCGTCATGCGAACCACCACGCGCGTGGGCAAGGGAGAGGCATAGTAAGCAAGCTTCTCCTTGTTCGGCGAGTTGACGGGACACATCAAAGCAGTACTAGTACTAGTAGTAGTCCATACTGCGTCCTTTCCGATTAATTTTGAAACGAGAAAAATACACTGGCGGTCAACGTATGTAACAATACGCTCTTTACGGTCACTATATATAGTTTTGCGTCGATTATACGACCACTAGCTCATCGTAGAGCACCGTATTGCACCCTACTGACCGGCCACATAGTCGACGTGGCACTTTGTTGACTAGTTAAATTGTCACCTGGTTTCTAGGTCCCACCTGCCAATTGGCAGAGCAAAGAATTCAGTTAAACAAAACTTTACGCAGGGGCGACACGAGTCCAACCCTTGCGCCCGAACCTCCCTGGCTGTGTATGTGAGTGCATGCACGTGTCCTCCCTCGGTATTCCAACAAAGAGTGTACATCGGCTATAAAACAAAGAGTTTAGTAGTACATGATGTACATCTACACTTCAATGCATTTAGCCTTTAATCTAAATCGATATTGATTGACTAATGCACCAACTTGTCTTTGTAGGTATAGGCTACATGTCTATCCTTAATTACAGCATGCAACGGCCTTCATTTAATCTTCTTATCTCAATGGTGCATGCACACATAAGTCTGCTACTTTTGGGCGTTAATTATACCCTGGTCAATGTGTAAATCTCTAAATGTACAGTCTTTCACGGACGTAGGGAGTAGGTTGAGCACTTGGCGTGGCGTGTGTGTTGCGTCGTGTCTTGTGTGCCGCATGGGTGCGTGAGTGTTGCGTGCGTCCATGTGATGCGTGTGAGTGTTGCATGTTGCATGCATGCATGCATGCATGGGGCTTACTCCTCCCATTGACATGTTCATATTTCAAGCTTCCTCTGTTCCCTCCATATGGTGATACTCCTCTGTTCCCAAATAGTGCGGAGTAAAGCCTCCCTCATTCCCAAATACTGAGTATTTGTCTTTCTACAGATTTCAACAAGTGACTAGGTACGGAGCAAAATGAGTGAAGTGAGCGTAGAGGCATAGGGATATTGTAGAAAGGAAGTCCTCGCGATCCATTATTCCCCATCTCGGTCAGAGAGAACTATTCAACTAGTCTTCGCAGTGAAGTGACAATACATGCTGCAGCAGATGGGACACGTAATTAATAAGCTGAACCAGCGTGTTGGTGTTACTAAATCAGCCTTACCTAGTACTGCCATCATGTTTGCCAGTAGAGCACGCTTCCACAAATACGCCTACGCACCTCTGTCCTCCATTAACTGACATATGGGCCCTCTTGTGGTAGACCCACATGTCATCGGTGTAACTATTTACACTCCGAAGGACGGTGCCTATATCCTGGTAGTAGTACTAGTAGAATTGAGATTTAATGCACTTTCTTCCCCGTCTTCCACTCTTCTTCCTCCTCTCTTCTTCTTCCTCCTCTCTTCCCCATCGTCGGCCGCACACCATTTACCCCGCTCCTTTGCCGCCCGCCTGCGCCATCTTCCTTGGTAGCTCGCGTGTACCATATCCCCCGCTCCTTTGCTTTCGGCCACACGAGGAGAAGCTTCTTCTCGCTCGCCCTGAATCCACTTCCCGGCTGGCTCGCAGCATCGAAAACCCCAATGGCAGAACCGACCGACACGCTTGAGCCGCGATTGGAATTCCCTCCCGATGTTCTCTTGGAGCAGATCTGTAGTCGTATGGACCTACTCGGCACCGTCCGTCGGCCGCATGCTCGGTGTCTTTGTACCGTCTACTAAATGCGCAACCGCCGGCTCTTTTCAAGACACCCTGCTTGCTGATGCCCGATCCTCGCAGGTGGCCCAGACACCGACTTGACGATCCTACGGAGGTTGCCGTGGTGCCCCTCGACATGCTACCACTACCCGTCCACCTGTCCTTCATGCGCGGCCACTACTGGGCGGGCATGAAGGCCAACTGGATCGTCCTCATCCACCACACCGGTAGTCCGTGGCGTCTCGTGGATATCTACACCCAGCGAGAGATCACCCTTCCATCGTTGGATACCGCCGCCATCGAGCCTCGCGGCCCGCCGGACACTCCTGCCTACTACGCACGAGACGCGTCAAGCTTTTGGCTCGACCTCTGTTTGCAGAAAGTTGTAATCTGCGAAGTGCCCACACCATCAGAAGACTACATGGATTACAAGCTCATTGCCTTGTTCAACATGGGATTAGTCTATCTGGAATCCGGTCGCCATACATGGTTATGGCTCATCATCAATCCTGTTGAGGCAACATTTACATGCGATGCTATAGTGCATGATGGCATCGTTACGTGATCGGCGCACGCATTGGCTGCCTATCTTTGGTGGAATCTATCGTCGTGTAATTGTTCTATCTCATCTCATCTTTACCTTATGAATCGATTGCTGTTCATTTGTTACAAATTTAGAATGCATAGCATGTCTATAACCACATCATTGCTATATGTTCCTCTCATTTCCTAGATTTTTATGACCACACATGTTATTGTTAGAGTTGATATGAGAAAATTGGCATCTAATGATTGTTAGAATACATATTATGAGCATAACATCATGATTGCTATATGTTACTCTCGTTTACAAGATTTTTATAACAACGCATGTTATTGCTTAGAGTTGATATGAGAATAGTAGTAGTAAGTGCTATGGTAGAATATGAGTAGGCGCTGTCATAGCTGTTTTCCTCTCATTGTTACATGATGTTTGAACCATGACATGTTGCTAGAATATGAAAGCCATTGGCTTATTTTTTAACTTGGGGTATGATTATGACCACGGCATTGCAATTCTCTGTCTATGATATGTGTCACTGTTATAATAATCTTAATTCACACATACTCGAACATGATTGTTTATTTTTGTCCTTTTGGTCTCCAATTTGAATTGTTGCAGCAGACATAAATGCTGGCCTTCATGATTCGGGACACTGGAATCATACCAGCCGATGGGTGCTGGTTTATCGCTCGTTCGGTGACGGCGGTCATTTGATGCTCATTCACGCGTACCAAATTGACCAAACCATTACATCAAACCACATGCAGTACAATGCGTGGGGCGTTCGTGACATTGATGGCTATGGCTGCTTCGTGTTAGAAAGATCCCAGCTCCGTTGGGCAGCGTATTCAAGCGAGGCGGGTTTACAGCCTCGGCAACCACTCCTTGTTCCTCGGGCTCAATTATCCGATCATCCAACCAATCATCGATCATATCACGGCGATGATTATTGTGCTATGCAACTTCCATTCGCGAGGGGGCTGTGTTTACACATCATACCATGGGTTTCATGAATCACCATATCCAGAGATTAAATCGACACAGCTTGTTGCGGATAATCTTTAGTGTGTGAAAGGCATCAAGCTTCCATGCGATGGATGGCTTTTGCAAACCCGACATGCGGGATGTGGTTCATGCCAACAGCAAATATGCACAACTTGATTCGTGCTGATATCTAGATGAGCCATGTATTCTGCTGCTGTAGCACGACCTCTTTTGTTGGATATTATGTACTATTGTTAGTTTGAAGCACTCCTCTGGTTTGAAGGATAGATACCTTCACGGGATCAAGTGCATCCTAACTCCCCTATTTAGGATGTCTTGATAATGATGATGGAGATGTTGTGCGAAGCCATATATATATATATATATATATATATATATATATATATATATATATATATATATATATATATATATATATATATATATTAGTTAGGCTTCAAGTGCGTACTTGTTAGTTAAACCTATGTATATGTGACACTAAATACGACTAGTAAGTAGTACAGATAGCATTACTAGTATCGTCGGTCAAATTATTCATCATGTCCACACATTGAATTGACGTGACAACACGCTGCGTGAGGTGACACAAGAATCCCTGCGGCGTGTTCGGGTATTCTGGACTTCAGATTTGGAGTACCACTTATCTGTCGAAATCTTTCATCATTCACTTAAAATAGTCGATTGATCATACATTGAGTACCATATAACTGGAATTACCGATGCAAGTCGAAGAAGGATTGGCCGGTGCTGCCGGCTGGCGTCAAGTTCGATCCCACGGATCAGGAGCTGATCGAGCACCTTGAGGCCAAAGTGAGTGCTGACAGCGCGAGATTTCAGTCTCTCATCGATTTGTTCATACCAACCATCGACAGCGAGCACGGCATATGCTACACCCAACCTGAGAAACTTCCAGGTAAGACACCGATCGGCCGTCTACTTGCACAAACATATTCCTTTCTTTATAGCTCTATTTTTCTTTTTAGACGCAGACCTGGTGAAGCAATTACAATTTGACAGTTAATAAAAAGTGAAACAAGTGGCGCAACATGCCAAAGATGTTATGAAAATGCCAACTAGGTACACTAAAACCTGTATTCCACAATCTGCGGTATCACTTGAGTGGCCTAAGGAAGCATTTCTTCCGGCGCAATTCGGGCGTTCAAAAGGGCGCGTGGGCGCGTCGCAAGATACTGATCGAGTGCGGCATGCACGCGATGTGGCACAAGACGGCAATACCTTGCGGTGATGGTCAACGGCGGCGGCAGCGGGCAGCAAAAAGGTTACAGTGCTGCACACCAACAAGAACTTCGACCAGCGAGAGGACCAAGCGGGTGATGCACCAGTACCACCTCGGGGACTGGAGCAAGAGAAGGCGCGGAGCTGGTCCTCTGCAAGATTTTCTACAGGAGCGAACACTAGGGCCAGGAGTAAAAAGATTATAAGTTAGTTTGGTATTGGTAGTTGTACTACGTTGTCGTGCGCAAGTTGGTATTGTTGTTAACGATCTTTTGGTATGAACTTGCATTTGCTTCCAACCATCATGCCGAGGGTGGATATAAAGCTGAATCATTTGTTTCGAAACAATTCTCGGGCACCTGATTTTTATTTGATGGGTAGCATAAGCACCCGCCGTCAATTCCATTTCTGCAGTTTTTTGAAACAAGTGCATGCACTTATTATCACGATAAAAAAACAATATCCGTGCTGCATCCCAGTTATCAGTCTGTGCTTGCAGAATTCTCTCGTTTATTGAGCACGTATATTGTTTTTTCAGGTCGAGCAAGTTTCAACTGGGCTGTAGACTGCCCAGGGTTGGTTTTGTTTTTAACAGGCCCAACCCATGGCGACAACGGGGCACAAAGATCCAGCAGGTATCTACTAGCCTCTCGCCCGCTAGCGTTAGTTATATTTTGTCTTACAACATCCATGAGCAGTTTTTTTTGAATCAAACACACAGCCCAGTTCTATTTTCCTCTTGAAGCATGTCCTACATCCGTTTTCTAATCTCTACCTATAGTTTTACTAGTTCATATACACGTATCATTATATTGAAAACACATAAAATTCCCTTTTCATATTTACATCCTTATTTTTTGTTGTTTTTCCCACCCAGCGCTGATTTTTTACCACTGGTTTTCCCTTAAACCAACTCAATTGTCCCACGTCTCATTTGCTTACAAAAACAAAACGATTTTTTGGCAAATCAATAAGTTCTTAAAAAATGTTTATCATTTCGGGATTACAACAGTTTGGACTCCACCGAAATATGCAAAATAAGGATGAACTTTTTGACCGTGGTCCTGGGCAGAAAATGGGCTGTAATAAATTACTTAAGAATAATCAAAATAGCAAATGGGCTGCAAATTATAAAAAATAGCAAATGGGCTTTATGTTGTCTGCCACAGATTTGGAGGCTGACTTGTGGGCCTACACAAGGTTTCTTAAAAAAGAAACTTAGTCAACAGTCGACTCTACCAGCGTCAGACCGTTAGATGTCAATCTAACGGCAATTGTGCTTCTTCAGTCTATGATCTTCCTGCCCCAGCCGCCCAAACTAGCGCTGTCGGAACCGCCTCTTCCCGCCTCCCGTGGCCGGCAGTGCTGCCGGGTAGGCCTCATGGCCCCATCATACTCGCATCCCTGGCCTGTCTATCCCTCTACTCACCCACACCTCCTGTTATTTTCCGGCGACAACAGCCGAACCAGTCAACCCTCGTACTCTCCACCGCGTGGGCAGCCACTGCCATTTCTTCGCCGGCTCCGTGTCGTTCCCTTCGTAGGCCTCGCCATCGTCCACCGCCCTGGTGCTCTCGGCGTGGCATGGTCAATGATGTCCATCCAACAGCCGTAGTGCTTCTTCAACCTCTAGTCTTCTTGCCCCAACCGCCCAAAGCAGCGCCGGTCGTGCCGCATGCTGCTCCGCCTCCCGTGGCGGCTATCTTTGTCGCGGAGGCCTCGCCGTCCCCATACTACTCCCATCGCTGGCCAGGCCATCCCTCCACTCACCCACTCCCCCAGTTATTCTGCGGCGACGGCAGCCTCACACCGCAGCCGAACGGTGAACCCTCGTACTCCTCTCCGCGTGGGCATCCCTGCGCGTCTTCCCGGCTCGCGTCGTCCCCTTCCTAGGCCTCGCCGTCGTCCACCGCCCTGGTGCTCTCGGCGCGGCGTGGTCAATGTGGTCAACGACCGACTTCCATCGGAAGAGTATTGTACGTGGAGAGGCTGACAGCTGGGTCCACGACAGCCGCAAGGAAGTGCCTCCTTATTATGCGCAAAACAATTATTCCTCCACCTGACAGTAGGGACCCACCGGACGGGCCACCAGTATTTCGCGGAAAAAACGTTTCCCCCCTGACTGCTATGACCCACCGGACGGGCCACCGTATTTTGCAAAAAAAACGTTTGCCCCTGACTGCTAGGACCCACCGGACAGACCATCGTATTTCGTGAAAAAAATGCGCCCCCCCCACTGTCAGCTCGGACCCACCGGAAGTGCCTCCTTATTACGCACAGAAAAATGAATACTCCCCCTGCTAGCTGGGACCCACCATGGTGGGAGGCTGACTTGTGGGCCTACTAAGTTGACGGGGACAGAGGGCTTTGTCAACTTAGTCAATATGAACGATTCTAGCTCCAGTGACCGTACGATGTCCATCCAACGGCCATCGTGCTTCTTCAATCTCTGCTCTTCCTGCTCCAGCCGCTCAAACAAGCGCCGGCGGGACTGCCTGCTCCCTCCTCCCGGCGTTTGTCTTTGCCGCAGAGCCTCACCGCCCCACCGTACTCCCATCGCTGGCCTAGCCATCCCTCTACTCACCCACACCTGCTGTTATTCTCCGGCGAGGGCAGACGAACCAGTAAACCCTCGTACAGTCGTACTCCCCTCCGCATGGGAAACAACTGCCGAGTCTTCCCTGCCTCCGTGTCGTTCCCTTCCTAGGCCTCGCCGTCGTCCACCGCCCTGGTGCTCTCGGCGCGGCGTGGTGAACGTGGTCAAGGAACGGCTTCCATCGGACGTGGGTATGCGTGGAGAGGCGACAGTGGGTCCACGGCCACAGCAAGGAAGTGCCTCCTTATTACGCGCAAAATAATTATTCCTCCACCTGACATCTGGGACCCACCGGAAGGGCCTCTGTATTTCGCGAAAAAACGTGCCCCCCGCTGACATGTCGGACCCACCAGCTATCTTCGCACGCAAGGAAGTGCCTCCTTATTACGCACAAAAAATGAATACTCCCCCTGCCAGCTAGAACCCAGCATAGTGGGAGGCTGACTTGTGGGCCTACCAAATTGACGGGGACGGAGGGCTTTGTCAACTTAGTCAACATGAACGATTCTAGCTCCTGTTACCATACGATGTTCATCCAACGGCCGTAGTGCTTCTTCAACCTCTGGTCTTCTTGCTCCATCCGCCCAAACCAGCGCCGGTCGTGCCGCATGCTCCTGCCTCCCGTGGCCGACTGTGATGCCGCGGAGGCCTCACCGCCCCCTACTACTCCCACCGCTGGCCAGGCCATCCCTCTACTCACCCACACCCCCTGTTATTCTGCGGCGACAACAGCCTCACACTGCAGCCGAACCAGTGAACCCTCGTACTCCTCTTTGCGTGGGCATCCACTGCTGCGCCTTCCCCGGCACCGAGTCGTCCCCTTCCTAGGCCTCGCCGTCGTCCACCGCTGTGGTGCTCTCGGCGCGGCGTGGTCAACATGGTCAAGGCGACTTCCATCGGACGTGGATTGTGACGTGGAGAGGTGACGGTGGGTCCTGACGCAGACAAGGAAGTGCCTCCTTACGCAGCAAAATAATGATTCCTCCACCTGACACCGGGGACCCAACGGACGGGCCACCGTATTTCACAAAAAAAACGTTTCCCCCTAACTGCTGGGACCCACCAGCTACATCTTCGCACGCAAGGAAGTGCGTCCGGAAAAAAAAGATTCGCCCCCCTGACTGCTGGGACCCACCAGCTACATCTTCGCATGCAAGGAAGTGCGTGCGGGCAAAAAAACGATTCGCCTCCTGACTGCTGGGACCCACCAGCTACATCTTCGCATGCAAAGGAAGTGCGTTTGGGCAAAGAAAAAACGATTCGCCCCTCTGACTGCTTGGACCCACCAGCTACATTTTTGCACGCAAGGAAGTGCCTGACAGTCGGGACCCACCTGGTCAAAGCGTACGTAGTGTTGTCATTCGGTCGTGAGCAGTGCGTACATCTTTGGTCGTTGTAGAAGCGCCGCGTGTCGTAGTAGAGGCGCGCACGTAGCATGTACTGCGTCGTCTGTTGGCCAGGGTGCAAGAAAGAAAATCTGACCATGTACGTTACATACGGGCGGGTCTCGAGCGCCTACTCGCGCGCACGTCGGCGATGGCTCGTGTACATGGCTGGGTCGAACAGAGAAACAGCGTCGTCGCCGTGTTCATGGGGAGGCAGCGGAATCGTCGTGTTCATGGGGTGGCAGCGGAATGCGTCGTGTTCGCCGGGAGGCAGCAGCGTGGGAGCCAACCGCTTGGGCGGAATAGGCGATGGAAGCGGGCTCGGCATACCGCAGAAGCGGAGAAGCGGCCTTGTGTTCGACCGCCACGTTTGAAATGGGGTCCTGTTGATCGGGAAAGTGCGGCATACCGCAAAACGGCGGAAGCGAACCTCCTACGGTCGAAATGGGGTCTGTTGATCGGGAGGGTGTGGTGTACCGCAAAAGCGGAGGAAGCGGACCTCCTACGGTGAAGCAGGGTCCTGTTGATCGGGAGGGCATGGTGTACCGCAAAAGCGGACGAAACGGACCTACTACGGTCGAAGCGGGGTCTGTTCGCCGGGAGGGGTGGCGCATCGCAAAGCAGGACTCCACGGATCTGTTCATCTCCACCATCGACCTCCTCCAGCCTCCACGGGCTACCGTCGACCTCCTCCAGCCTCCGAGGCTCCTGTTCATCCAGCCTCCACCGCGCTACTCCACCGGCTCTTTGTTCAACCACCCTCCACCATCTCTGTTCATCCAGCCCTCCACACCACGGGGTCCTATTCAACCACCCGTCCACGGGCACCCCTCCACCGTCTACTGTTCATCCAGCCCTCCACACAACGGGGTCCTGTTCATCCAGAGGCAAACGCCACCGCTCACTGTTCATCCAAACCCCCCGCAATGCTCACTGTTCATCCCAGAGGCAGCATCGATCGGCTTCAGTGAGCAGCAGTAGCGAAGGAATCGCTCGATCGGGTTCAGTTAACAGCCATCGATCGGTCGCTCGGGTTTAGTAACGCATAGCCTGCAGTGCAATCGCTCGGGTTCAATTAGAGCCCAACGCCTCGCTCGGGTTCAGTTAGAGCCAACGCCTCGCACACAAATGCGTACGCGTACGAGAGAAACGCGCATCGCTCGGCCCCCGACCTCCCACCATAACCGGCAACTCCCCGAAATTTTCTTCCCCCTTGCTTCTACCATGGTTTTTTCCGTCATGGACGGCCCAAAGAATGTCATGCAGCTGCGTCTCCGACCCGCCCAGGACGAAAAGCCCATTTTCTGTCATGATTTTTTGTCATAGAAGTGAGCCCACCACATCTATGATAATACCGGGTTTTTTCACAATTATCATCATAGAAGTGTCATATGTATGACAGAAAAAAGTTTCGTTCGGCCCAAAATGTCACGAATGTGTCTTTTTTTTGTAGTGCTCCCAACAACACCACGAAGCTTCACCACAATGGAATATGGCTCCACGGTGACCTCAACCGTCTAGGGTGCTCAAACACCCAAGAGTAACAAGATCCGCAAGGGATTAGAGGGGGGAATCAAATTTCTCTTGGTGGAAGTGTAGATCGTGGCCTCCTCAACCAATCCCTAGGAAATCAATAAGTTTGATTGGCTAGGGAGAGAGATCGGGCGAAAATGGAGCTTGGAGCAACAATGGAGCTTGGGGGTGGAAGAGGTGGTCAACTCGGAGAAGAAGACTCCCCTTTTATAGTGAAAGAACAAATCCAACCGTTATCCACCAACTCAGCCTGCGACACGCGGTACTACCGCACCAGACAAGTGGTACTACCACAAGGGCCCGCGGTACTACCGCTGGTACGGCAGGGGCTAAAACCAGTCCTGAGGCGCTAAGCAGGTAGCGGTAGAACCGCTGGCGCGGTACTACCGCGCCCCCCTTGCGGTACTACGCAAGGTAGGAATAGTCTAGGCTAGGAAGGAACGAACAGATAAAAATACATCCGTGACTACTTCCGCTGAGTTTCGATCTATGAAAAAATCCGACACGGTACTACCGCAAGCCTGGAGCGGTACTACCGCATAGGACGCGGATGTAAAAAATTACATCCGCCCCTACTTCCGCTCATGCTGCTGTGCCTGGCCAGTGTTGGGGAACGTAGTAATTTCAAAAAAATTCCTACGCACACGCAAGATCCATCTAGGTGATGCGTAGCAATGGGAGGGGAGAGTGTAGTCCATGTACCCTCGTAGACTGAAAGCGGAAGCGTTAGATCCTAGTACCGAAAGTACGGCACCTCCGCGATCTGCACACGTTCAGCTCGGTGATGTCCCACGAACTCTAGATCCACCTGAGCGTTGGAGAAGAGCTTCGTCAGCACGACGGTGTGATGACGGTGATGATGAAGTTACCGACGTAGGGCTTTACCTAAGCACTACAACGATATGACCGAGGTGGAAATCTGTGGAGGGGGGCACCGCACACGGCTAAACAATCAACTTGTGTGTTCTAGGGTGCCCCTACCCCCGTATATAAAGGAGCAAGGGGGAGGCCGGCCGGCCCTATAGGCGCGCCAAGGAGGGGAGGAATCCTCCTCCTAGTAGGAGTAGGATTCTTCCTTTCCTAGTCATACTAGGAGGGGGGAGGGAGAGGGAAAGAGGGGCCGCGCCCCCTCCCCTAGTCCAATTCGGACTCCCTTAGGGGGGCACCTCCTGGCTGTTGCCCTCTCTCTCCCCTAAAGACCACTAAGGGCCCAATAACCCGGGGGTTCCGATAACCCTCCGGCGCTCCGGTTTTATCCGAAACGTCCCGGAACCCTTCCGGTGTCCGAACATAGCTGTCCAATATATCAATCTTTATGTCACGACCATTTTGAGACTCCTCGTCATGTCTGTGATCACATCCGGGACTCCGAACAACCTTTGGTACATCAAAACACATAAACTCATAATACCGATCGTCATCCAACATTAAGCGTGCGGACCCTACGGGTTCGAGAACTATGTAGACATGACCGAGACTCATCTCCGGTCAATAACCAATAGCGAAACCTGGATGCTCATATTGGTTCCTACATATTTTACGAAGATCTTTATCAGTCAAACCGCATAACAACATACGTTGTTCCCTTTGTCATCGGTATGTTACTTGCCCGAGATTCGACCGTTGGTATCTCAATACCCAGTTCAATCTCGTTACCGGCAAGTCTCTTTACTCGTTCCGTAATGCATCATCCCGTAACTAACTCATCAGTCACATTGCTTGCAAGGCTTATAGTGATGTGGATTACCGAGAGGGCCCAGAGATACCTCTCCGATACTTGGAGTGACAAATGCTAATCTCGATCTATGCCAACTCAGCAAACACCATCGGAGACACCTGTAGATCATCTTTATAATCACCCAGTTATGTTGTGACGTTTGATAGCACACTAAGTGTTCCTCCGGTATTAGGGAGTTGCATAATCTCATAGTCATAGGAACATGTATAAGTCATGAAGAAAGCAGTAGCAACACAATCATCGTGCTAAGCTAACGGATGGGTCAAGTCAATCGGATCATTCTCTAATGATGTGACCCCGTTAATCAAATGACAACTCATGTCTATGGCTAGGAAACTTAACCATCTTTGACTCAACGAGCTAGTCAAGTAGAGGCATACTAGTGACACTCTGTTTGTCTATGTATTCACACATGTACTAAGTTTCTGGTTAATACAATTCTACCATGAATAATAAACATTTATCATGATAGAAGGAAATATAAAAAACTATATTATTGCCTCTAGGGCATATTTCCTTCAACCTTCCACTTGCACTAGAGTCAATAATCTAGATTACACAGTAATGATTCTAACACCCATGGAGTCTTGGTGCTGATCATGTTTTGCTCGTGAGAGAGGCTTAGTCAACGGGTCCGCAACATTTAGATCCGTATGTATCTCGCAAATCTCTATGTATCCCTCCTTGACTTGATCGCTGATGGAATTGAAGCGTCTTTTGATGTGCTTGGTTCTCTTGTGAAATCTGGATTCCTTTGCCAAGGCAATTGCACCAGTATTGTCACAAAAGATTTTCATTGGACCCGATGCACTAGGTATGACACCTAGATCGGATATGAACTCCTTCATATAGACTCCTTCATTTGTTGCTTCCGAAGCAGCTATGTACTCCGCTTCACACGTAGATCCCGCCACGACGGTTTGCTTAGAACTGCACCGACTTACAACTCCACCGTTCAATATAAATACGTATCCAATTTGTGACAGAGTCATTCGGATCAGTGTCAAAGCTTGCATCGATGCAACCATTTACGATGAGCTATTTGTCACCTCCATAAACCAGAAACATATCCTTAGTCCTTTTCAGGTATTTCAGGATGTTCTTGACTGATGTCCAGTGATCCACTCCTAGATTACATTGGTACCTCCCTGCTAAACTAATATCAAGGCACACATCAGGTCTGGTACATAGCATTGCATACATGATAGAACCTATGGCTGAAGCATAGGGAATGACTTTCATTTTCTCTCTATCTTCTGCAGTGGTCGGGCATTGAGTCTGACTCAACTTCACTCCTTGTAACACAGGCAAGAACCCTTTCTTTGCTTGATCCATTTTCAACCTTTTCAAAACTTTATCAAGGTATGTGCTTTGTGAAAGTCCAATTAAGCGTCTTGATCTATCTCTATAGATCTTGATGCCCAATATATAAGCAGCTTCACTGAGGTCTTTCATTGAAAAACTTTTATTCAAGTATCCTTTTATGCTATCCAAAAATTATATATCATTTCCAATCAACAATATGTCATCCACATATAATATTAGAAATGCTACAGAGCTCCCACTCACTTTCTTATAAATACAAGCTTCTCCAAAAATATGTATAACACAATATGCTTTGATCACACTATCCAAACATTTATTCCAACTCCGAGATGCTTGCACCAGTCCACAAATCGACTGCTGGAGCTTGCACACTTTGTTAGCATCCTTTGGATTGATAAAACCTTCGGGTTGCATCATATACAACTCTTCTTCCAGAAATCCATTCAGGAATGCAATCTTTACATCCATTTGCCAAATTTCATAATCATAAAATGCAGCAATTGCTAACATGATTCGGACGGACTTAAGCATCGCTACAGGTGAGAAGGTCTCATCGTAGTCAACTCCTTGAACTTGTCGAAAACCTTCGCAACAAGTCGAGCTTTGTAGATAGTAACATTACCGTCAGCGTCAGTCTTCTTCTTGAAGATCCATTTATTCTTGATGGCTTGCCGATCATCGGGCAAGTCAACCAAAGTCCACACTTTGTTCTCATACATGGATCCCATCTCAGATTTCATGGCCTCAAGACATTTCACGGAATCTGGGCTCATCATCGCTTCCTCATAGTTTGTAGGTTCGTCATGGTCAAGTAACATAACCTCCAGAACTGGATTACCGTACCACTCTGGTGCAGATCTTACTCTGGTTGACCTATGAGGTTCAATAGTAACTTGATCTGAAGTTACATGATCATCATCATTAGCTTCCTCACTAATTGGTGTAGTAGTCACAGGAACTGATTTCTGTGATGAACTACTTTCCAATAAGGGAGTAGGTACAGTTGCCTCATCAAGTTCTATATTCCTCCCACTCACTTATTTCGAGAGAAACTCCTTCTCTAGAAAAGATCCATTCTTAGCAACGAATGTCTTGCCTTCAGATCCGTGATAGAAGGTGTACCCTATAGTCTCCTTTGGGTATCCTATGAAGACACATTTCTCCGATTTGGGTTTGAGCTTATCAGGTTGAAGCTTTTTCACATAAGCATCGCAGCCCCAAACTTTAAGAAACGACAACTTCGGTTTCTTGCCAAACCACAATTCATAAGGTGTCGTCTCAACGGATTTAGATGGTGCCCTATTTAACGTGAATGCAGTCGTCTCTAAAGCATAACCCCAAAACGATAGCGGTAAATCAGTAAGAGACATCATAGATCGCACCATATCTAGTAAAGTACGAGTACGATGTTCGGACACACCATTACACTGTGGTGTTCCGGGTGGCGTGAGTTGCAAAAACTATTCCGCATTGTTTCAAATGAAGACCAAACTCACAACTCAAATATTCTCCTCCACGATCAGATCACAGAAACTTTATTTTCTTGTTATGATGATTTTCCATTTCATTCTGAAATTCTTTGAACTTTTCAAATGTTTCAGACTTATGTTTCATCAAGTAGATATACCCATATCTGCTCAAATCATCTGAGAAGGTCAGAAAATAATGATACCCGCCGCGAGCCTCAATGTTCATTGGACCACATACATCGGTATGTATGATTTCCAATAAATCTGTTGCTCACTCCATTGTTCCGGAGAACGGAGTTTTAGTCATCTTGCCCATGAGGCATGGTTCGTAAGTACCAAGTGATTCATAATCAAGTGATTCCAAAAGTCCATCAGAATGGAGTTTCTTCATGCGCTTTACACCAATATGACCCAAACAACAGTGCCACAAATAAGTTTCACTATCATTATCAACTCTCCATCTTTTGGCTTCAATATTATGAATATGTGTGTCACTACTATCACTACAAAAAAAGACACATCCGTGACATTTTGGGCTAAACGAAAATCTTTTCTGTCATACTTATGACACTTCTATGACAATAATTGTGACAAAACACGGTATCATCATAGATGTGGTGGGGTCCTACTTCTATGACAAAAAATCATGACAGAAATTGGGCTTTTCGTCCTGGGCGGGCCGGAGACGCAGCTGCATGACATTCTTTGGGCCATCCATGACGGAAAAACCATGGTAGAAGCGAGGGCGAGGAAAATATCCGGTGTTCCCTGCACGGTGGGTGGTCGGGCAGAAGCGATGCGCTGCTTTCTCTCGTACCTAACAGCGTGGTGTGTAGGCGTTGGGCTCTAACTAAACCCGAAAGCGAGGCGTTGGGCTCTAATCGAACCCGAAGCGACAGTAATGCATGCTACGCGTTACTGAACCCGAGCGATCGATGGGTGATAACTGAACCCGATCGAGTGATTCCTTCGCTACTGCTGCTAACTGAAGCCGATCGATGCTGCCTCTGGATGAACAGTGAGTGTTGCTGGGGGGTTTGGATGAGCAGTTCCCGGTGGGGGTGGATGAACATGACCCCGTGGTGTTGCCTCTGGATGAACAGTACCACGATCGTTCGAGCCGGTTGGGGCAGGATGAACAGGACCACCCCGTGGAGGGCAGGATGAACAGTAGATGGTGGAGGCGGGATGAGCAGAGCCGTGGAGGGTGGTTGAACAGAGCCCATGGAGAGGGCTGGTTGAACGATGAGCGGTGGAGTAGCCGGTGGAGGTTGGATGAACAGAGCCCATGGATGAACGAATGCGGTGGAGGCTGGAGGAGGTCGACGATGGATGAACAATAGCCCGTGGAGGCTGGAGGGGTCGACGGTGGAGATGAATAAGTATCCGTGGAGTCCTGTTTTGCGGTACACCACACCCTTCCCGGCGAACAGGACCCCGCTTTTCGACCGAAGCGCCCAACACAAGTCCGCTTCTCCGTTTTGCGGTACGCCACACCCTCCCGATCAACATGACCCCCGTTTCGACCGTAGGAGGTCCGTTTCCTCCGTTTTGCGGTACGCCTGACCCCTCCCGATGAATAGGATCCCGTTTCGAATGTGGCCGGTCGAACACAAGGCCGTTTCCTTCGTTCTGTGGTACGCCAGGCCTCGTTTCCATTGGCTGTTCCGTCCAAGCCCTCCCGATGAATAAGACGACGCATTACGTTCTGACCCAGCCGGCTGGCTCCCCATGAACACGACGACGATGCTGTTTCTCCGTTCCGACCCAGCCATGTACACGAGCCCTGGCCGTACGTATGCGCGAGTAGGCATTCGAGACCCTGCCCGTATGTACGTATGTGGCCGTATTTTCTTTCTTGCACACTGGCCGCTATACGTACGTGTACATGCTACGTGTGCGCCTCTACTACGACACGTGCGCGAGTCTACATCGACCTGTATGTACGTACACATTTGCGACCAGAATGACAACGCTACGTATGCTTCGACCAGGTGGGTCCCAACTATCACGCACTTCCTTGCATGCGAAGATATAGCTGGTGGGTCCCAGCAGTCAGGGGGGCGAATCATTTTTTTGGCCCGGATGCACTTCCTTGCATGCGAAGATGTAGCTAGTGGGTCCCAGCAGTCAGGGGGAAATGTTTTTTTTCATGAAATACGGTGGCCCGTCCGGTGGGTCCCCGCTGTCAGGTGAAGGAATAATTATTTTGCGCGTAATAAGGAGGCACCTCCATGCTGCGGCCGTGGACCCAGCTGTCAGCCTCTCCACGTACAGTCCATGTTCGATGGAAGCCGTTCCTTGACCATGTTGACCACGCCGCACCGAGAGCACCAGGGCGGTGGACGACGACGAGGCCTAGGAAGGGGACGACGCGGAGCCGGGGAAGACGTGGTAGTGGATGCCCATGCGTAGAGGAGTACGAGGGTTCACTGGTTCGCTGCGGTGTGAGGCTGCCGTCGCCGCAGAATAACAGGGGGTGTGGGTGAGTAGAGGGATGGCCTGGCCAGCGGTGGGAATAGTAGGGGGTGGTGAGGCCTCCGGCAAAGACAAATGGCCACGGAGGTAGGAGCATCGCACGACCGGCGCCTGCTTTGGGCGGTTGGAGCAACAAGACAAGAGGTTGAAGAAGCACTACGACTGCTGGATGGACATTGTCACGGTCCTTTGGAGCTAGAATCCTTCATATTGACTAAGTTGACAAAGCACTCCGTCCCGTCAACTTAGTAGGCCCTGATCAGCCTCCCACCAAGGTGGGTCCTAACTAGTAGGGGAGTATTCATTTTTTGTGCGTAATAAGGAGGCACCTCCGGTGGGTCCGTGACATGGGGAACATTTTTTCGCGAGATCGTTGGTCTGTCGGTGGGTCCCAACAAATGTGGGGAAACGTTTTTTGCCAACACGGTGGCCCGTCCGGTGGGTCCCTTCATTAGGTGGAGGAATAATTATTTTCCGTAATAAGGAGGCACTTCCTTGCGGCTGCCATGGACCCGCTTGTCGCCTCTCCACGTCAAAGTGCTTTTCGATGGAAGTCGTTCCTTGACCACGTTGACCACTTCGCGCTGAGAGCACCAGGGCGGTGGACGACGGCGAGGCCTTGGAAGGTAACGACATAGAGGCAGGGAAGACTCGGTAGTTGTTTCCCACGCGGAGGGGAGTACGACTGTATGAGGGTTTGCTGGTTCGTCTGCCGTCGCCGGAGAATAACAGCAGGTGTGGGTGAGTAGAAGGATGGCTAGGCCAGCGATGGGAGTACGGTGGGGCGGTGATGCCTGTGCGGCAGCACAGCCGGCCGCGGGGAGGAGGGAGCAGGCAGTCACGCCGGCGCTTGTTTCAGCGGCTGGAGCAGGAAGAGCAGAGATTGAAGAAGCACGACGACCGTTGGATGGACATCCAATAGTCACTGCTTGTGCGTCAACCTTTTTTTAGGAAAGCCTCAAATCTGTGGAAAACAACATACAGCCCATCTGCCATTATTTCTAATAATTTACAGCCCATTTGCTAATTCTTAAGGTTTTTTACGGAGCCCATATTCTTTTTGTTAGCATTACAACCCATATTGTGGCCACAGTTAAAAAATTATAAGAAATTTTGCATATTTCGGTGCGGTCCGAACTGTTTTTAATCCCGAAATTTCGAGTCACATTCAAACTGATTTTAAAAATAAATGTATATCAATATAAAATCCAAAAAATTGTCCATGCATAAAATTAATGCAATTTAAATCTCGAAATGAAAAAGAGAAATTTGAAACTAATTGCCGGTTTGATGTGTTTTAAAAATGTACAACCCATTTCTCATTACTGACACGCCATTTTCTCGGCCAGCCGAATGAAGCTCTCCTCGTCTTGAAAGATTTGCAGCCCAATAGGCCTGACAAAGTGACTTACTTGGCAAATCACAAAAAGACTAGGCTATGGCCGTGGACCCATTTGCGGCCATGGACCCAGCTGTCAGCCTCTCCACGTATAGTACTCTTCCGATAGAAGTCGGTCGTTGACCACATTGACCACACCGCACCGAGAGCACCAAGGCGATGGACGAGGCGAGGCCTAGGAAGGGGACAACGCGGAGCCGGGGAAGACGCGGCAGTGGATGCCTAGGCGGAGAGGAGTATGAGGGTTCACTGGTTCGGCTGCAGTGTGAGGCTGTCGTCACTGCAGAATAACAGGGGGTGTGGGTGAGTAGAGGGATGGCCTGGCGAGTGGTGGGAGTAGTAGGGGGCGGTGAGGCCTCCGCGGCATCACAGACGGCCACGGGAGGCAGGAGCACGCGACAGGACCGACGCTGGTTTGGGCGGCTGGAGCAAGAAGATCAGAGGTTGAAGAAGCACTACTGCTGTTGGATGAACATCGTACGGTAACTGGAGCTAGAATCGTTCATATTGACTAAGTTGACAAAGCCCTCCGTCCCCGTCAACTTGGTAGGCCCACAAGTCAGCCTCCCACGATGTTGGGTTCCAGCTGGCAGGGGGAGTATTCTTTTTATGTGCGTAATAAGGAGGCACTTCCTTGCGTGCGAAGATAGCTGGTGGGTCCGACCTGTCAGCGGGGGGCACGTTTTTTCGTGAAATACAGAGACCCTTCCGGTGGGTCCCAGATGTCAGGTGGAGGAAGCAAATAATTGAGAAGGCGTATAGAACAAGCTAGTGTACCAGTAAAGAGACATTGATGAGTTTTAGAAAAAAGAGAGACGTGCTCCTGTAGCTGGTTCGAATCCAAACCTAGACTATGACTATATATGGTGCTATGCTACTCTGCAAGTAATGAAACTGACATATCCAACATTCGCTTCTCCTCTTCTCTACTTACTCGCTTAGCATCGAAGATCCGCCGCAAAGAACCATGTCCGCCGGCTGCTCGTCCCACCGCTTCTTCAGCAGGCAACAACCAAATATGCTCCAAGTCGCCACCCGTACCATCACCTGTGGGTCTCATCACACCCCCGCCGACACGCGCATCGCAACCCGCTGCCGTTAGTGTGGTACCACTGCTGCAAATCATGCAGAGTCATCCGTCGCGTCTCAACCACAATCCTCAACCCTGGTCGAGTCTTCTACAAATGCCCGAATCATGGGGTAATAATATGTTTAAGTGTCGTTCTGCTGCTTTCAGTTGCTGATTTTTTTAATAGTTTGGTTGATGATCTTCCAATTTGATTCGTGCGTAAAAGGGAAGATTCGTGTGATTTGTATTTCGGGAAGTTCTTGATGTGGGAGTGCAATACGCTGATTATTTGGTTAGCCGAGGAATCCCAATACCAGGAGGTTGGGGTGTTGGACAAGTAATCAAGGAATGGCGTAAGAGGAAGATGCAGAGCGAAGGTTAAAGATGCAGTTCCTCGATCATGGCAAGCAACAATGCTGCTGACGGCCTTGACAAAGAATGAGGAGATGAAAGAGCTTGTGAATATAATGGGCAAAATCGATGTGCTTTCTAGGATGATTGTCTCTTTATTTGCAGTGTATGTAGCACTCGTGTGTATTCAATGGCTATGACATGAGCACTTTGCTGAAACTAGTAATGAATGAAACCTGTGTAGCAGGCTGGGCGTAGTGTTGTGAACATCTAATGATTTCTATTAACGGAAATCAGGGGGTATCCCCTTTTGCTCATAAATAAATAAATAGCAGAGGCCCTTTTGGTAATAAATAAATAAATTAGTAGAGGACCTGTCGGGTCAGCTTTGTTCTCATTAGAAGACGTCGAGCAAATTGTAGTCCAACGGCAAACTATGTCATCAAATTCAAGTTTCACAGCCAAATATGAGTACAACTAAACAACAAGGTCATCATGTTTTAGTCGACATACAATCACCAAACACAAATCAGCATACATAACAAGTGATGTTCTCACGGGAAAATACTAAACAACATGTTCATCAGGTTTCAGTTGTCATAGCAAACACAATTTCACATAGTAGATAAAAAACGTCTTCTGACAGGCAAATACGACAAAAACAATATAATCATCATCCGCAGCAGCAGCGCCAACATCTTCGCCATGTGTATCGCCTGAATCATAATTCCCCATGGTGTCATCTTCTTCTTCGTCCTCAACGCCCTCGAACGCTGGCTTCTTCTTGATCAACTCTTGTATGTCCACAAAGACGACAGATCAATCTTTTCGCCGGCGTCATTGACGTGATGGTTCTCAAAGATATTAGGAACATCTGTGTTATCTTGTACATCGGAGCGATGTAAGCATCATCTTGTTGTGCAACTTCATTAAACGAATTCCTCTACTCAAACCTTTGCACTACTCTCCACCATCGCTACGTGCAAATGTGTCTTCTAAGAAAAATATCTGTGTTGCTTGATTTGCCAAAATAAAAGGCTCGTTGGTCTGGTACGCCGCCTTGACATTGATGGATTTGAAATAATCATCAGCTCTGGGTTTTGCGATCCTGGAAAACAGTTTATACCAACGACAAGACAATGTAACCACACACCGATGATCCTCAAACTCGAGATATATCGCAACCGAACAATGTACATTGTGTTAGCATACATTTCAATTGTCTCTTTGTCATACGTATCCGTGCTCATGATGGCACTGTTTTGTGTCTTCCTGCATTCATCTCGTGCAAGGGTGTTGTAGCGCACATCTCCAACAACGCAAGATTCATAATGTCTTACCCGAGTACCAGGACCCATTGCTTGTGAGTAAAGGGCATCATCAACTGCCTGCCCATCCTCCCGCATCTTCTTTACCTATGGTTAGAAAATAGACAAGCTGATCATATTATGTACTCAATATATTTAAAAAACTGACAGTGCAATTCAAAAGCTTACATGGCTCTTGAACCATTTCGCAAATCCTACCATAACCAGTTTGTCAATGTTTCTTGGATTTTGCGGCAGTAACTCCTTTTTGTAGATGCTGCACAACATAGTGATCGCGTCAAACATCTAAATATATAAGAATGTGCTGCAAGTTTAGTAGATTACGATGTATAAGCTGCAGTACTTAGCACTTACTTGATATAAGGTAGTATCTCAGGACAATTATTCAACACATACCAAACCATTTTGTCCAAATCTTTAGGTTTGTCCTCTTGTCAACTCTTCCATGTAACTCGAACAGAATAATCGAAAACATTGAGCCCGGGATTGTCTTCATCCATGTCTTTGCTAAGCTGATCAGCTGTTTCAATGTATTTTGAGCAGAATGTCAACGCTTCTGTAGCAATGTAGGCCTCTTCAATGGAACCCTCGAGTCTAGCTCTGTTCCTAACATAGCCCTTGAAAGTGCCTAGCCGCCTTTCAATAGGGTACATCCAGCCATATTGTACTGGACCTCTAAGTAGTGCCTCATCAGGTAGATGAATAGCCAAATGCACCATCACATCAAAGAAGGCTGGAGGATATATCTTCTCAAGGTCGCATAGGGTAGTTGGTATCTTGTCTCTAAGATGCTCCAAAGCATCTATCCTAATATTTCTACTGCAGAGTTCCCTGAAGAATTGTCCCAACTCTGCAACTGCTCAGATAAGTCGTATGCCCAATCCTCTAAGGATAACAGTAAAACCCTTTGAAGTAGGACGTGGCAGTCATGAGTTTTCAACCCTTGTACCTTGTCTCCATCTCAGACCGACTCTCCTTTAGGGTTGGAAGCAAATCCATGGGAATCTCACACATGACAGGACCTTGCAGAATTCTTTTCTTTTTACCTTGTCCAAGATGTACACAGCTGGTGCCATATCCCGTGGTTTACCTTCATCTTGCACCTGCAAATCCTTTCGGATACCCAGGTGTGTCAAATCAATCCTAGATTTTAAGGTATCTTTCGTCTTGACTTCAATATTAAGAAGTGTGCCGATAATGCTATCACATATATTTTCCTCGATGTGCATCACATCAAGATTATGCCGCAGATCCAAATCTTTCCAATACTCCAAGTCCCACAAAGTGGACCTGCGGGTAAACAATAATCTCTCTTCTGCCCTGCCACGCTTCCTTTTCCCGCTACCATTAAAAGGATGGTTTCCTGGTGTAATATGTCTGACCTTCTCTAATTCCACTTGCAACTCATCGGCGGTGAGCCTCTTTGGCGCATCACGGTTTTCATGCTTTGCGTTGAACACATGTCTTTGGTATTTTCTAGGATGCGACTTGTCCTTGGCAAGGAAACGACGGTGTCCAATGTAACAGATCTTGCTAAGTATTGCGTATGATAGCGGATTCCTGTCACAGCGAACACATGCATTGTAACCATGTGTCGTTCGCCCTGACATAGTGCCCAGGCCGGATAATCATGGATGCACCAAATTATAACAGCACGCAGAAATAAATCAGCTGGTGGGCTGCTATGTAGGTCTCGAGTGAGAACACCCCTCCATAGCTGTTGAAGTTCCTCCACAAGAGGCTCCATGAACAAATCAAAATCCTTTCCAGGACTTTTTGGACCTGGGATGAGCAAGGCTATCATGTAGTTTGATTCTTTGGTGCGAGACATTTTGAGGCATGTTGTAAGGATAACAAGCATCGCCACATGCTATATGTGGCGCCTAGTGGCCAAATGGGTTAAATCCATCTGAAGCTAAGCCAAGTCTAATGTTTCTGTCAAGAAGAAACGCTTTCGTGCTTCGATTGAAGCTTTTCCACTCACTACCATGAGATGGATGGCTCATTACATTCTCGATCTCTCAAATCCTGGTTCCTAGAATGCCACAAGACATCCTCTCTTGTTTCAAAGATCATGAAACAACCTCTGCAATCTTGGTGTAATTGGAAAATGTCTGAGAACATTATGAGGAATCCTCTTCACAAAGATCGCCATCTTTCCATCTTGATGATTTGCATTTGGGCATTCACTTAAGTTAGCATAATCCTTCCGAATGTAACACAATTATTCTTACAAACATGGATCATATCATATCCAATTCCAACTGCACAAAGGAAATTCTTCATTTTACTGTAGGTGTGTGGCAGCTCAGACGCATTTGGGAAAGCTTTGTGGAAAGCAACCAACATCGCATCGAATGATTTGTAGGTCATCCGCTCAGATGTCTTAACCTGAAGAAAGGTGACCATAGTTGAGAATATGGACATCTTATTTCATGGGGTGACAACCATGTTGCATTGTTCCAACATGGGGGCCCATTGTTTTTATTCTGCAGGTGTAAGTTCACGGAATGCATGAGCATTTCGTAGCATTGTTTCAATGTTGGTCAAACTCACTGGCTCTACCACCACCACCACCTCCTCCTCTTCCACCTAAGCATCAGACAGATCAAGATGGTGATCTGCTGCTTCCACATAGTCAATAACATTGACGTTCACAGCTTCACCATGATGAACCCACCTAGTATATGTGACCGACATCCCATACAAGTGTAGATGATTTTGCACAGTTGACTGGGGTCTTGTAACTGAATTCATACAACTGCTACACGGGCAGAGCACATCTGATTTCGGACCACCGTACTCAGCTCTGATAAAGTTCATGAAGTTTTCAACCCCCTCGACATATGCAGCGGAGAATCTTTGAGCAGAAGTTATCCAAGTCCTATCCATCTGTTAGACATACAAATTAGTTCTTCTACTAGATATTACAGGAAAAACATATATGCTTTTTTATGAAGTCCAGAAGAAAATACCTAGGTCCATGTCTAAAGCTATGGCAAGATATTTGGACGAGCAGATCTAAGTAACGAAATATATGTAAAGCTAATTCAGCAAACAGATTTGAGTGCTAAATTATGGCAGGCTGTTTCAGCAGTCAATGAGGCCGAGCACACAGCCATCGAACTATCGAAGGCCATCGCAACAACAAAGATCAAGTATAAAATGGTGTAGAGCTATTTCACCTAACAGATTGGCTACTAGACCATGGCAATCTACGTCACAATAAATATATGGCAGGATATTTTAGCAACTAATCGGCCTTGGCATGCCATCTCAGCTAAGCAGATTGACTGCAGAACAGGGCAAGGAAGCTTCTTAAGCAGAGCATATTGACTGTAAACTACTTCGACAAACAGTGAGATTAACAACGTCTATCAGCTAACATTCAGCGTTACACCGACATGCACGGGGCCTCAGTCTAGAATGCACGTACCATGGGAGAAGCTGACCGCCGTGCGTCTCCACACGAACGTCGCCAGCGGTGGCGGCACTGACCACCGTGCGCCTCCACAAGAACATCGCCAGCGGTGGCGGCACGGCTAGAGGACGACGCATACCACGAGAGCGCATGTGGGAGCGAGAGGATCGCCGTCGCCCCTCGACGAACCAGAGCCGACGACGACGGCGTGGCGGGAGGGCGGCTTTGGCGGAGCGAATGGAGTGTAGGGGACGGGGAGGGGGTTTGGGGAATATTATTGGCTAGTTGGTCAAGGCGGTTGAATCTAGGATTTGGGGGATTTTTGGGTGGGGGAGGATTTTCATGCGGTGGGCGGGGGGTTGGCGATGGTCGGTTTCTCCAAGTGCAGTCCCACGTGTTAGTGAAGAGGCAAGCCGAAGCACGTTCCGTTTGCGTGAGCCGTGTGCAGGACCGAACGTGTGTGGGGTGCAATGCGACCGCGATAGGGGTGCTGTGAGTGTACCGCCTTTTTTTGTTTTAAACTAGGTGCTTCGCCCCCTAAAAAAACTTGTTGCTTCGCGCAATCCATCGGTACTACTACTAGTAATCTGGTAATCCCGACTAAAACGGTGCGGCCGGGTCTTTTCCCACACGATATGCTGGGAGGTTGGCTTAGTTGAGTTTTTTAGGACGAGTAATGCTACACCTACGTAGTCCCAGTTACGTAATTAACATAATGTGAAACGTGTGAGCTATTGATTGTAGATTGGGGGGAGGGAGGGGGCCACCACCATGAAAATCAGGGGAGGAGAGAGAGAGAGGCAATTTACGTTAACCCTTTCGTAGGTTCCCGTAGATGTAGAAAAATGTGAAATGCGTGAATGTGCATTTGCAGATAAGGCCCTCCCTCGTTCATACTTTTCTCCCACAAGATCTTGATCTTCCGTGCAACGCACTAGCATCTTGCTAGTACTCCTACAATATACTATATTATTGTGAAAGTTCATATACACCGGCCGAGATTAATGCAAACACGGCAGATTTTCGTTACATTTCGAACTTTTATAGGACAGAAAAATAAAAGAAGCCCGACCCTAAACCTATTCTACGGTGGCGACCGACGTCCTCCATCTGTGATCTCCATGTACGGGGGCAGGGTTCAAGACCCATGAAGTGAAGGTGCGGTCTCCGGCGAGGAAAAGTAGAACACGGGAGATGGACCGGCCAGTTGGCACACCATGCCCTGCCACCTCCCATGCCCTACTCATCCTCGGAGGAGTCCCCTACCTCGGCGGTGCCGGACGTTGGACAACAACAAGTAGGACGCGTGGCTGGCGGTGCTCCCGTCGTCGGCTGCCAGCGTGGCCACCGCTTGTGCGGCGACTTGAGCGAGGGCGGCGACCTCGAGCTCCATCCTCGAAGACAAGCTCTCCCACAGAGCGATCGCGCTTGCGGTCATGGCGGATGTGGTGCCAGGTAGGAGGATGATGCGCTATGGTGTGGAGGTTAGCTGGGCATTGCCGCTTTAAGTAGCGCATTCCGGTGAGGCCAAGCATCCTGGTGCGTCATTAAGTCGCCGGAGTTGGTTCCTCGGGCACCGAGCCTCTTAACGAAGGCATATGGACGGACGGCATGAATGCGGGCAGCTGGCGCCGGATGGGAACGCACCGCGTGACAGTGCAAGGGACGAGGGTTCTTGGTGTGCCAGGGTAGTCAGCTGCGGTCGAGGCAACATTGGAGATGCCCTTTGCTCACATGCGATCGACACATGTCATTGAAAAAGCAAGACGACCCGACATGGTCTCACGTCCTGAGGATGCAGTTGGCCGCGCTGCACCACTCCGCGGACGCGTCCCGGCGCCCCGTGCATCGTCAACGAGCCGGGTGTTGGGGTATGTTTGGATTGTGGCCAAAGTGCACCTTACCAAAATTTTGGTCATGACCCAAAGATTGGTCTTTGTTTGGATGGTTGCCATTTTTTTCTGAGGTTTTGGTCATGACCCAAAAATGGACGGTTGCCATTTTTTTGGCATGCCAATGAACTCTAGCCAACTCTAGTTCATTTTTCTTCCCGATGTCGGCCAAATCATGGGCAACCAAAACCTCAACCAAAATTTTGGCTGCCCAATGCTTTGATGGGGCAACCTTGGGCGCAAACCAAACATACTAGCTGTTGGTCGTGGCACAGCACTAACGCCACCCTTGGCACACTGAAACCGACCGTGTCTAGCGACGATGAGCGTGTCGCTCACCGCGGTCGCCGTGTCCAGAGGCGGTGCTGGAGCTGCTCCACGTTGTTGGCCCCCACGACCCACATGAATGGTTGCCGGTGGCGAGGAGGTCGTGGGCCAGCTCCTCCATTGGACTACTTTGCGCTACGTCGTCCCGACAGGTGTGCCCCACATGTCGGGTTCCCTATTTTCCCAGCCATATTCGAGCGTTAGTGCTCTGCGTTGCGCATTAGGCCTTTCACTATGTAGGCCAAGCGAGACAACTTATTGTTTATTTGAGCCGGTCAAGTATAATCATGTGGTGTTTGCTTATTTCTGATTCATCTCCAACCCTCTTCTCCATCGATCATGTCGCCCTCCGGTCGAGTCCATCCTCCCGCATGCCTCATTTGAACATTCTGCCGAGTATCATTCGCATGTGGGCCTAGACCATGCTTGTATTTCCAATGTTTATTTGTAATTTGTCCGACATGCATACAAACAAACGGTTCGTTTGAAGTTTCACTTTGCCTCCACTACGTGTCGCTTCACGTCTTAGTTTTGGCATCCCATTCGGTTCATGCATGCCCCGACACATGTTGACGAGATCGATTGATGTTCAGAGATCAATTGCGTGTCGTGCAAGGAGATAAAGGTTTGGTTTGTTTCTATGATAGAAATGACCCGCGCGGGGGGGGGGGTCTATGTGGATCAGAGGGAGTATATTGTACGTTCATAAGGGAAAAGAACGTATTGTACCCACCCTAGTCCTCTTTCAATCAATCTCCGGACCCCAAGATGAAATCGAGAGAGAACGAGTGGGGGCATGTGTGATACCTAAGGCGGATTCAAAATTTTGAACCGGTGATCATAGCATCAGCAAACATATATAAAGGGTATTCAATGTTCGTTTCGTTTTTGAACGTACAATATACTCCCTCCTATCCTTTCTAGTTTACATATAAGTTCTATGTGCAGTCAAAGTATCTCTACTTTGATAAAAAAAAGTATCAACATTCAACAACGCCCAATCAATATTGTTAGATTCGCACGTACTCCTAGATTTGTACTCGATATGGTTTCCAATTTGTTTTCAACCACGTGAATGTGCTTGTTCTTGCGTATGCTCTTCCTACTAGGATTTCACCACGTATAGCCAGTCCAATAGTAACTTTTTTAAGCTCCCTGTCTAATAGTACTAGTGGAGTACTGACAACATCTGTACTAGAGTATGCAAGTGTTTTATAGTTGTACTCCTCCTTCCATTTATATAGGGCATATGTGGAGGAGAGAGATGTGAAAAAGTAAGGGGAGTGAGCTCTCATGCAAGAGCCTAGCTATATACGCATTCCTAGTTAAATACGTACAATAAATATGAAGAAAGAGATGGAGAGGAGATGGAAAAAAGTACTAATACAATAGCTAACCTTATAATTTTTTTTGCGGGAAATAGCCAACCTTATAGCCCACACTACTGTATGAGTGCATATAATAGATGATGGCTATAGATGACATGCAGTTCCTTATAGCCATCGACTGGCTATATTATTAAACATGCTCTAATGCGTTTTTCAAAACCGCATTTGACTATTGACAAGATTAATAGTACATGAGATGTATAATGTGAAAATTATATCATTGGAAGCTCCTTTCACATACGTATCCCTGCCTTACCCTCCCTTTCGGTCACTTACTGGCGGACCCCATGCTTGCTAGGCCCCGCATGTCAGTTACTCAATGGGTTCGGCCACGTCAGGGGATCCTCATCCGTAGTATACTCCCTCTATTTTTATTTACTCCGCATAAAATGACGCGAGCGGGGGGAGGGGAAGGACGTCGGTTTGCTCTCAACTGCGATCCCACAAGCGAGCAAAAACGCAAGACGAAGCGTGTTCCATTTGGTGAGCGACATGGAGGATCCAGCATGCCGGGCTGCAACGTGAACGCGACAAGAGCGATGTACAGTCAAAACCGATTAACCGGTCGTCACCGGAACCACTATTCACACCAGAACCTTCGCTGCTCGGCCTACGCCAGCCACTGCCCTAAAACCACACCTAATCTCCAGCCCTTCCCCACCTTTCGATCCCTAGCCCGCATCAAGCGCCCCTAGTTCGCCGGAAGCCATGGTGCGCCGCAAGATCACATACTACAAGATGTCGACGCGAGCGCCCGCGATAAATCGCGCGGCGGCGGTCGGTGCGAGACCTCCGTTCCCAAGCTCGCTTTGCGGCGGGCCAATCCCCGAGTTCTCTGGAGCCAAGCTACAAGGAGGAGGAAGCCGATCCAATGTTCATGGCGGAGGTCGCGGCGCAGAAGGCCCCTGATGGGTATGAGACGATGGACGTCGACTTCGTGCCGGCGTCCGAGTCCCCCATGGTGCAGGCGGATCTTAATAACCCACAAGTATAGGGGATCACAACAATTTTTGGTAAGTAAGAGTGTAGAACCCAACGAGGAGCTAAAGGTAGAACGAATATTCCCTCAAGTTATATCGACCACCGATACAACTCTACGCACGCTTGACGTTCGCTTTACCTAGAACAAGTTTAAAACTAGAAGTACTTTGTAGGTGTTTTTGGATAGGCTTGCAAGAAAGTAAAGAGCACAAAAATAAAACTAGGGGCTGCTAAAGTAAATACACAATAAAGTTAGTACAGCGAGTGTGGAAAAGTGGTGGTAGGAGTTGCGAAATTGTCCCTAAGCAATTGACTACTTTACTAGACCGATAGCAAGTTTTATGTGGGAGAGGCCACTGCTAGCATGTCATCCCTTACTTGGAATTCTATGCACTTATGATTGGAACTATTAGCAAGCATCCGCAACTACTAACGTTCATTAAGGTAAACCCAACCATAGCATTAAGATATATTGGTCCCCCTTCAATCCCGTATGCATCAATTTCTATGCTAGGTTGAAGCTTCTGTCACTCTTGCCCTCCAATACATAGTCCTATCAACATACAGCTAACCCTGTGGTGTGATCCACGCGCGCACTCATATGATGGGCACCAAAGGACAACAACATAACCACAAGCAAATTAAATCAATCATAGCAATTCATCAACCACCGATAGGACAAAGAAAATCTACTCAGACATCATAGGATGGCAACACATCATTGGATAATAATATGAAGCATAAAGCACCATGTTCAAGTAGAGGGTATAGCGGGTTGCGGGAGAATGGACTGCTGTAAATAGAGGGGGGAAGGTGATGGTGATGTTGGTGAAGATGGCGGAGGTGTTGGTGAAGATCACGGTGATGATGATGGTGGCCACGGCAGTGTTCCGGCGCCACCGGAAGAGAAGGGGAGAGGGGGCCTGTCATGGAATTGTCAAGGTAGATGTCCTTTTGCAAGGACTTAGTTGTGGAGCCATCGCAACTAGGAAGCTTAAAGGGGTTAATCGGGACAAGGGACACGAGAGAGGTTTTATACTAGTTCGGCCCCTTACGGTGAAGGTAAAACCTACGTCTAGTTGGGTTGGTATTGCTTGATGTTTCGATAACCAGGGAGCGAGATACGCTATGCCCGGCTCTTGATGAGTTGTTTCTTTCCCTAAGCCGCCGGCGGGTCGTCCCCTTATATACACGGGTCGACGCTCATGCGGCTTACAGAGTCCCGGCCGGCTCATAGACAATGTCCGGCTCGGTGACTAGTTAATTCTATCTTACAATACAAGTCATGCCATCATGGCGGTTTATCACTACAGGCCTTAAGTCGCCTGTGGGCCTTTAGACCCTTTATTGAACCGCCATCTTCATACTTGGTCTTGGGCTTCTGATGAGTCACTCTTTACGTAACATGGCCCCTCCTGGGCGGCTTATACAAATAGTTATATCCCCAACATTAGGCCCAGATTGATTTGAACCGGTTCATGTCAATCTTAAAATACCTTGACAACCAGTCCTTCTGTCTTCAGTCCTGCGAAAAGGTCATAACTCGTCGTGATGTCATCTTCTGTATCCGTGTTATCCCGTCGTGACGTCATCTTCAATTAAATTCATATTTTACTTCGTCGTATCTTCCAACGGATCTTTGCCTTTACTGACCCTTCCGAAAACCGAGGCGTCGGGGCCGCTGGATAATGATGTTTGGTCTCCTCGTTTCTCGCGCCGTCCCAGTCGGCCTTTCCTTATAAATAGGCACGACCTAGGTCTTCCATTCTTCCCTCTTTCAGTCGTCTTCTTCCTCTTGCCTCTTCTCGAGCTTCGCCGCTGCCGCCGTCGAACCTCTCGTCTTCACCGACTCAGGCCGCTGCATCAACCTGACTCTGACCAGAAATCAACGGCGAATCTCCGCAGCTCATCCACATCCGTGAGTTCCTCTCTTTCCCTTTCTTAGATCTGCATTGAAACTGTCTTGAGTTCGTCGGCGTTCATCGCCGCCCGATGCCAACCCTTGCTAGTTTTCACCTCCAATGCATTGTTTAGATCATAAAAACAACATAGAACTGCTGCGGTAATTGTTTGTGCCTATTTTGCATAGAAACATATCTCATTTCCCTTGTTTGGAAGCCCTCTTCAAGTGCATGAACTTCTCTGCCCTGTTTTAGGTCTAGAAATTTTTCTTTCCAAAGCTACCGTTTGATCCAAAATAATAACTGCAACTTGTGAAACATGTTTGTTCCACACTTAGCCAAAAATTGCATCTGTTGAATCTGTTTTAGCCATAGTAGTCCATGTGACCGGTTTAAGACAACACCGGCTGTCAGCACCGCTTGCTTCCGGCGACTTAAGAGAATTTTAATTACCTTTAATACCTGCAGCAGTTTAAGCGTTATTGCATAGTCACCTATATGTCATTAGGCCCCTTCTTAAGCCGCCACCTTAAATATATTTAAACCGGACATCTTTACTTTGTCATAGGCTTCCGCTTACACCATGGCACCTAAGGCTCCCAAGGCCCCTGTGACTTGCAACTGGGTCCCGTCTATTGTCACAGAAAGCAAACTGTCTGATTTTGTGAAGTCCGGCCATCTGCCCAAGAAGGAGATTATGTCTTATCGTGCTCCTGACCCGTCCGAGGAGAAACCTCATCCCAAAGAAGGGGAAGTAATAGTTTTTACGGATCATATGAGCCGGGGCTTTGCTCCACCCGGTTCAAAATTCTTCAGGGATGTTTTGCGTTTCTTCGATCTCAGACCTCAAGACATTGGACCCAATTCCGTGTCAAATATTTGCAACTTCCAAGTTTTCTGCGAGGTGTATCTTGGAGAGGAACCCAGCATACTTTTATTCAGAGAACTGTTTTACTTAAACCGGCAGAACGAACGTGCCAACGGGCCCAGTCTGGAACTTGGTGGCATCTCAATTCAGCGGCGGAGAGACTGTCTTTTTCCTTACGCTGAACTTCCGAGTCATCCAAAGGATTGGAATCAGACGTGGTTTTATCATGAGGATACTTCTCGGTGATGAAAATCCTCTACTTCGGCTTTTTGCGCCTTTGAATCCAACCACCATTGCCGGATAAACTGACTGCCATTGAGCGTCTGCCACTTGCTCCCACCATTAGCAAAATCAAAGCTCTTTTGGGAAATGGCTTAGATGGTGTTGACCTTGTCCGAGTGTGGGTTGCTTGGCGAGTGATTCCGTTAAGCCGCCGCCCCGGCTTAATGTGCACTTACTTAGGCGAGAAGAATGACCCACTGCATCATAGTCCCGACGACTTACCAGATGATGTGGTAGATGCTACGACCCAGACGTTGCTGAATGAGGGCATGGTGACCAGTAACGCCTTTGGCTTACTTCCTTTCTGCAAGAAGAACCCGGCTCCTGCAGTAAGTTATCAATCTCAATAATTACTCCTTACTGTGTTATACCTTACTTTTATTCGTAACCCCTTATCATTCTTCACAGGCCGATGATAACTTCTGGAAGGTCAAGTATAATCATGAAGCGGCAAAACAAGCCAGAGCGGCCAAAAGAGCCGAAAGGAAAACCGCCAAGACTGGAACTTCAAGGAAAAGGAAGCCAAGCGCTTCCAATTTACTTAAGTTAGATGACACTTCTGACAACGAAGAAGAGGTAACTTTTAACTCCCTTGACTCTTATCATCACTTTGCTGACCCTTAATCTTTCCAGGAGGATACGGGTTACAACCAAGCCGTCGAGGAAGAGGTAACTATAATATCCTCCGACTCCGAGCCCCTGGCGCATCAGAAAATTCGAAGAGTAACCCGGAAAGTAAGATTTTCACATCCTTTGGCTTACCAAGATCCTCAATTTCTTTTGAAGCAACAGCAATTTGAAAGCCGGAGGCAGACCCGGACCAGCAAGGATATAGAGCTCTCCTCCGGCTTACCTGATGTAACCAGGAAGCGTCGGGCCGAGGTTATCTCTGATTTACGTTCTGCTTACCCTTTAGTGGGTTTAATTCGTCAACCTCTCAATTCATCTGACTCCAATTATCAGGATACCTCTCCTTCATCCGGCGAGTCTATGCAATCTAACATGCCGGCTTTCAAGACTGCCCCTGGGTAATATAATTTTGTTTTCCTTATGCTTTTCCTTACTGATATTTTGTGCCCACCCTTCTGCTTTGTCCACAAGCAGTGTGAAGCCCAAGAAGAGGGCAAAAGAATAAGCCATCCCAAGACCGGTAGTAATCGAACCGAACTCGGGGACCGCCCGACACTTCCACTCATCAACCGCCGCTTTGAACCGCTTATGAAATTCCAGCACCATCCTCTGATCCGCCCGCTGAAGAAACTTTTGGCGGCTATGATAAACCGGAAACCCCTAGCCCGGTCAAGACAATTGATCCGGAGGTTGAAATTACCAAGACTCAGTTCGTAGAGCCAAGTCAGCCCACCGTCCTTGCCAAGTGTTCTGCCAAAGAAGAGCTTTTGGAGCGCCGAAAGGCCAAATTAGACATTGCTGATTATACTAATTTGAGCATTGGATATATAGTCTTTGGCTATATCAATCAAGTACATAGCAGCCGTGACCTGGAAATTAATATGGTGAAACAAATACAGCAAAAATCTGAGGTACAATTTATGCTACTTTTCTTAATCATACTTACTGTATCAGCCCCCAAGTCTATTGCTTATGAATGAATATGTTGTAGACTTAGAACCCTGCTTAGCACTGCCTTGTCCGGTTTATATGAAAATATTTAACCTGGTTGTAACATGATACCTTGAATTTGCAATACACATTAGCCCCCAAGTCTCAAGTATCTTTGCTTGCAAAGTGCTTGGGACTTAATTTCTCATGAACCGGCATTGTACATTAAATTTCTTGAGCATACATTAGCCCCCAAGTGTCAAGTACCTTTGCTTGCAAAGTGCTTGGGACTTAATGACATCTTACCATAATTTTGATTATAACCCGGCATCAATGCAGGCCACCACAAGTCAATTTGAGTCAGAGATTGCTGACCTGAAGAACCGCCTGGCAGCTCAAGAACTTGAAATTCAAAAGGCAAACTCCAAATTTGCATTCAGTGTCTCTGAACAAGAGAAGTTGAAGAAGAATTTTGATGCGGAGAAGAAAATCTGGGCTGACGAAAAGGCCTCACTGGTGACCCGGGCCGAGACAGCAGAAACTTCACTGGCAGAAGCAACAGCCGAGATGTCTGGCTTAAAGCGCCAGATATCTCAAATGGTCTCAGCAATCTTCGGTAAGTTACTATATATAACCTTGAATATCGCAATCCTTCCTTTGATGACTATTTTAATTGTCATCGCCGGCTCACCTTATGTGTATAAACGCAGGCCCCAGGAGCACAAACCTTAAGTAGAACATGCTGATCAAGCTAAAGGCAGTTTACACTCTGGTGGAGCAGCTGTACACCGGGTCACAACGTGCTTTGGCCGTTGTGGCTTTATCAAATGACGTTCCCCATCTCCTGCAAGATGTGCTAAAGCGGCTTGCCTTGCTACCCCAGCGAATTCAAGAGCTAAGGCGGGCATCTGCCAGGACCGGGGCCATAGCTGATTTAAGCCGGGCCAAGGCGTTGCTTCTAGAGTTAGATCTACCAGACGTTGCTCTTGGATATCCCAGCTTGAAGGAAGACGGCTCTGTATTCGACGAAACAGACTTTACCGCCTGTGTGAGAGTCGTACGTCCTGTGGCTACCATCATTGGGAATGATATTGATCTTACCAAGTATCAGCCGGGCTATGATAGCGAGAACCAGAGAATTCCAACACCTCACTATGATGACGCCACCGATCCCTCCAACTCGTAAGCACACCTTTGCCCTGAAGTTGACCCAGCCGGTTTAATAGATGATGAAGCTGAGTTTGAAGCCTTAAGCGGCATTGACTGGACCTCGTCAACCTTCCAGGACAGGGCAGCAGACGGAGAGGCGGAGAAGGATAACCCGGAACCTTCAAGCCCACCAAAGGAGTGAACCCCCAGGCGTTATGACTTTGCAAAAACAATGCTTCATTATTCAGACTCGGAGAGTCTTGTAATAGGGTAGAAAAGACTCTCAACTTTGTCATGCCTTCGCGCATGTTTGTGGCACTTAATACTTTCGTAAGCCGCCATCGCTATATACTTCCAGCTTATGTTGATCTTTCCTTGATGTTAAAAACTTTCTTGCTTTATCCTGCGTATAAAACAAAACAGAATTCCCTTGGCGACTTATCGCATCCGGGGTCACATAAAGTATTGATAACCTGGAATATGAACCAAAACATCAAAGAAAGGCCGGTTTATGACTATGATCACAATAGCATACCTGCGATCTTATTTGGTATTCTCGCCGTCTTAAGTGACCCAAATCAGAGAGTGAGTTTAACTCCTGAAAGTTGGCACATATAATGTTTACCTGGCCCTTAATAACATTTATACTTACAGAGTATAATGAATAGTAAACTTAATTTCAAAGGCCTCTGATTCGAATACGATCAGTGAACCATTCCAAAGGGGTTAAGCTAAGATTCGGATACGATCATATAGCCCCTAGTGGCTTTGGCGATGCCGATCAAGTGGGTATCGACAGCTATGTTCTCTTTGGTTCGAATACAACCTATGTTTGAACAGGAAGCCCCCAAGTGACCATGAGAGTTGTTTAATGAAGCTGATTCGAATACGATCCATGTCAGACCCAAAGGGGTTAAGCTATGATTCAAATATTATCAAGAAGCCCCAAAGTGGGTTTGGCAGTATGTCGATCAATTGGGTATCGACAGCTATGTTCTCTTAGGTTCGAATACGACCTATGTTTGAACAGGAAGCCCCCAAGTGACCATGGCTAGATTCAGATATGATCATAAGCCGGACCAAAGGGAAAGCCGGATTCAAATACGATCCGCTCCCTGTTGGTTGTTTCCACCACCTGGTAAAGAAGACATATAAACCTTTGAGGGTGAAAAGAAAAGAGGTCCTGCTTTATTGCTTTATATAATATATACATTGCCAAAAAAGAGAAAAAAATATATATATCTTGAGAGCCGGTGGCTCAAGTATAGTAAGGCCGAAGATGAGCTATGTTCCACGGCCGACGGGTCTCTTCCTCTGACTTACGTGAGTCTTTGTGCTCTCGAACATCAATAAGGTAGTATGACCCATTGTTCAGATTTTTACTGACCACAAAGGGTCCTTCCCAAGGAGGGGATAGCTTGTGCATATCAGACTGATCCTGGATGAGCCAGAGTACTAAGTCGCCTTCCTGAAAGGCTCTGCTTCTAACCCGGCGGCTGAGATAGCGGCGCAGATCTTGCTGGTAAATCGTCGAGCGGGCTATTGCCAAGTCTCGCTCCTCATCCAACAAGTCAAGTGCATCCTGACGAGCTTTTTCGTTATCAGCCTCAACGTAGGCCGCCACGCGGGGTGAGTCGTGCCGGATGTCACTTGGCAGAACTGCCTCTGCTCCGTACACCATGAAGAAAGGTGTATAACCTGTGGATCTATTAGGCGTTGTGTTGATGCTCCATAGTACAGAGGGTAGCTCCTCCACCCAACAACCTGAAGTTCGCTGTAAGGGGACCAAGACCCGGGGTTTGATACCCTTCAAGATCTCTTGATTAGCTCTCTCTGCTTGTCCATTAGATTGAGGGTGAGCAACAGCCGAAACATCAAGCCGGATATGTTCTCGTTGATAGAACTCTTCCATGGCACCCTTGGAAAGATTAATACCATTATTAGTTATGATGCTATGTGGAAAACCAAAACGAAAGATCACCTTTTTCATGACTGAACCGCCGTGGCTGCATCACACCTACTGACCGGCTCTGCCTCCACCCACTTTGTGAATTTATCCACCGCCACCAAGAGGTGTGTCTTCTTATCTTTAGACCTCTTGAAAGGTCCAACCATGTCAAGCCCCCAAACTGCAAATGGCCAAGTAATTGGAATCATCCTCAACTCTTGAGCTGGCACATGAGCTCGTCGTGAGAAATTTTGACACCCGTCACATCTGCTGACCAGATCCTCCGCATCAGCATGAGCCGTCAGCCAATAGAAACCATGATGGAAAGCCTTGGCCACCAGAGATTTTGAACCGGCATGATGACCACAATCTCCTTCATGGATCTCATGAAGTATCTCCTGACCCTCCGCAGGCGACACACAACGTTGAAACACCCCAGTAACACTGCGATGATGTAACTCGCCATGAACAATTGTCATAGATTTGGACCTCCTGACGATTTGTCTCACCAAGGTCTCATCCTCAGGCAACTCTCCCCGGGTCATATAGGCCAAATATGGGACTGTCCAATCCGGGATAACGTGAAGAGCTGCCACCAGCTGTGCCTCCGGGTCTGGCACTGCTAGTTCCTCCTCTGTAGGCACTTTGACAGAAGGGTTATGCAAAACATCAAGAAAAGTATTAGGCGGCACCGGCTTACGCTGAGATCCCAGCCGGCTTAAAGCATCAGCTGCCTCATTCTTCCTCCGATCAATGTGCTCCACTTGATAACCTTTGAAGTGTCCAGCCACAACATCAACTTCACGACGATAAGCCGCCATAAGGGGATCCTTGGAGTCCCACGTGCCTGATACCTGTTGAGCTACGAGGTCGGAACCGCCCAAGCACCTTACCCGGCTCAAATTCATCTCTTTGGCCACCCGGAGATCATGGAGTAAAGCCTCGTACTAAGCTACGTTGTTAGTACAGGGAAACATAAGCCGGAGCACATAAAAAAATTTGTCACCTCGAGGGGAAGTTAAAACAACTCCAGCCCCTGAGCCTTCGAACTGCATGGATCCATCAAAGTGAATAGTCCAATATGTGTTATCTGGCTTCTCCTCAGGTGCCTGCAACTCTGTCCAATCATTGATAAAATCCACCAGGGCTTGAGACTTGATAGCAGTCCGAGGCATGTATTTCAAGCCATGAGGTCCAAGCTCAATGGCCCACTTGGCGACTCGTCCTGTGGCCTCTCTATTCTGTATGATATCTCCTAAGGGGGCAGAGCTTACCACAGTGATAGGATGACCTTGGAAGTACTGCTTCAGTTTCTGGCTTGCCATAAACACTCCGTAAACAAGCTTCTGCCAATGTGGATACCTTTGCTTGGACTCAATGAGTACCTCACTGATGTAGTAAACCGGCCGCTGAACCGGATGATCCTTGCCAGCCTCCTTGCGCTCCACCACGATGGCTACACTAACGGCTCGGGCGTTAGCAGCCACATATAACAACAATGGCTCTCTATCAATGGGAGCCGCAAGGACCGGCGGCTCAGACAACTGTCTCTTTAAATCCTCAAAGGCAGCATCAGCAGATCACCTGCATAAAAGCATCCGTTTTCTTCATCATCTGATATAGCGGCAGGGCCTTCTCACCTAACCGGCTTAAGAACCGGCTTAAAGCGGCAACACGACCCGCCAGTCGTTGAACATCATTGATGCACGCCGGTTTGGCCAAGGAGGTGATCGCCTTGATCTTCTCCAGGTTAGCTTCAATGCCTCTATTTGAGACCAGGAAACCCGGAAGCTTGCCTGCAGGTACACCAAACACACACTTGTTCGGGTTAAGCATCATCTTATAAACCCAGAGATTATCAAAGGTCTCCTTTAAATCGGATATCAAGGTTTCCTTCTCCCTGGACTTCACCACGATGTCATCCACATAATCGTGAACATTGCGCCCAATTTGATTATGGAGACAGTTTTGTACACATCTCTGATTAGTCGCCTGGGCACTCTTGAGCCCAAATGGCATAGATACATAGCAGAAGGCTCCAAACGGAGTGATGAAAGCCGTCTTCTCCTGGTCCTTAACTGCCATTTTGATCTGATGATAGCCAGAGAAAGCATCCAAAAAGCTCAATCGCTCGCAACCCGCCGTAGCATTGATGATTTGATCAATACGGGGGAGGGCAAAGGGATCAGCCCGACAAGCCTTATTTAAGTCTGTGTAATCCACACACATCCGCCAAGTGCCGTTCTTCTTGAGTACCAGCACCGGGTTAGCCAACCACTCCGGGTGAAAAACTTCCACGATGAACCCAGCCGCTAAGAGCCGGGCGACCTCTTCCCCAATAGCTTTCCATCTTTCCTCATTGAATCGTCGAAGAAATTGCCTGACCGGCTTATACTTTGGATCGATATTAAGAGTGTGCTCAGCGAGTTCTCCCGAGACACCCGGCATGCCAGAAGGTTTCCATGCAAAGATGTCCCGGTTCTCACGGATGAACTCGATGAGCACGCTTTCCTATTTAGGATCCAAGTTGGCACTGATGCTGAACTGCTTGGAAGAGTCGCCTGGAATAAAGTCAACAAGCTTTGTCTCAGCGGCCGATTTAAACTTCAATGCCGGGTCATGCTCTGTAGTTGGCTTCTTTAAAGAGGTCATATCCGCCGGGTCAACATTATTTTGATAAAATTTCAGCTCCTCCGCTGCACAAACAGACTCAGCATAAGCCGCGTCGCCTTCTTCACACTCCAAGGCTACCTTTCGACTCCCATGTACAGTGATGGTGCCCTTGTGACCCGACATCTTGAGCTGCAGATAAAAATAACACGGTCGTGCTATGAACTTGGCATAAGCCGACTAAGGGAGTCCTGGACTAGGGGGTGTCCGGATAGCCGAACTATCATCTTTGGCCGGACTCCTAGACTATGAAGATACAAGATTGAAGACTTCGTCCCGTGTTCGGATGGGACTTTCCTTGGCGTGGAAGGCAAGCTTGGCGATACAGATATGTAGATCTCCTACCATTGTAACCGACTCTGTGTAACCCTAACCCTATCCGTGTCTATATAAACCGGAGGGTTTTAGTCCGAGGATCTAACAACAATCATACCATAGGCTAGCTTCTAGGGTTTAGCCTCTCCGATCTCGTGGTAGATCTACTCTTGTACTACCCATATCATCAATATTAATCAGCAGGAGTAGGGTATTACCTCCATCGAGAGGGCCCGAACCTGGGTAAAAACATCGTGTCCCTTGTCTCCTGTTACCATCCGCCTAGGCGGACAGTTCGGGACCCCCTACCGAGATCCGCCGGTTTTGACACCGACATTGGTGCTTTCATTGAGAGTTCCTCGTGTCGTCACCTATAGGCCGATGGCTCCTTCGATCATCAACAACGACGCAGTCCGTGGTGAGACTTTTCTCCCATGACAGATCTTCGATTCGGGCGGCTTTGCATCGGGCCAATTCACTTGGCCATCCGAGCAGATCGAAGCTTACGCCCTGGCCATCAGGTTAGGTTTGGAAGTTTAAACTACAAGGCCGACATCCACGGAGACTTGATCTTCGACGGATTCGAGCCGCATAAGCGCGCCGACTTGTCTCGATGGGCATGATCTAACTCGCCGCCCGAAAGGTCACGGAGGTCAAGATTAGCGCCCGCCCGAACATTGATTCGAGCCGATCTCGCCGATCGGGATGGTTGGTTGGACACCACCTTGGGGCTGAAATCTCTACGGCGATTGAGCGAACACAATCCCTGTCCTTGCGAAGACCGTGACTCCAAGGTGTTGACTCCTCTCCGACTCCAACCCTCCATACCCCCAATCGAATCCGATTGGGTGCCGGTCATGGAGTTCACCGCGCATGACATCTTTCAAAGACGCCCTTTGGCGACATCTTGAATTCACTAAAGTCTCTCTCTTTATCAGAGAGCCCTGGCCGGACTACGGTCGAAGGTTGGGATGCGGACGACGAAGAAATTCAACGCCCACCCACCGCCCACTTTGTAGCCACTGTCGAAAGCTTAAACGACGTGCTCAATTTCGACTCCGAAGACATCGACGGTATGGACGACGATGTAGGAGACAACCAGGAACCAGCACCTGTAAGATACTGGATAGCCACCTCATCCCACGACGTATACATGGTGGATACACCTAAAGGAAGTGACGACGAGGAACCACGGGACACTACGAAGGATACATCCCTCGAAAAGCAGTCAAAACGGCAACGTAAACGCCGCACCAAGTCCCGCCTCGACAAAGACCCAGCTATAGAGCAAGGCGAACCGGTGGACGACGAACATGCTATAGAGCAACTGTCCGAACAGGACAACTTGGATAAACAACCCGTCCCCGGCGAAGATAACAGTCCGGACGATCTCATGCCGGACAAATTGTTGAAGCAGAAGAACCTCCACAAAAGGCTCGTCGACACTGCGCGCACCTTGAAAAAGCAGAAGCGGTAGCTCAAAACAGCGGAAGATGCACTCAGAATCAGATGGAGCAAAGTACTCAACACCGCAGACAAATACGGCGACAGCCGCCAAACAAAGAGCTACCCAAAGAGAAAACTACTGCCCGAATTTGATAAGGAGGCCGTAGAGCCCCCACAATTAAAAAACAAAAAGGCCACCCGGTCGGATGGACGACCCCACGGCAAACAGAGGGCTGCAAATGGCGCCGCACACAAGCCGATACACAATCCGCATAAGGATTCGCATCAAAATGATGGCCCAGTCAGGTCCATCTATGGGCCGAGAAAGCAAGCTCTTCAAAGCAACGCAACACGCCAAATCTCCGAACATCACGGCACACCCAAATATAGGGGTGCCACACACCCCCTGTGTTTCACCGATGAGGTGCTGGATCACGAATTCCCAGCGGGATTCAAACCCATAAACATAGAGGCATACGGCGGAACAACAGAACCTGGAGTCTGGATTGAGGATTACATCCTCCACATACACATGGCTAGAGGAGACGATCTCCACGCCATAAAATACTTACCCCTCAAGCTCAAAGGGCCAGCTCGGCATTGGCTTAAAAGCCTTCCCTAAAACACCATTGGAAGTTGGGAAGAGCTCGAGGATGCTTTCGGGCAAATTTTCAGGGGACCTATGTCCGCCCTCCGGATGCAGACGATCTAAGTCACATAACTCAACAGTCCGGAGAGTCAGCCCGGAAATTGTGGAACAGGTTCCTTACTAAAAAGAACCAAATAGTCGACTGTCCGGACGCCGAAGCCTTAGCAGCTTTCAAACACAACGTCCGAGATTTAATGGCTCGCTGACACCTCGGCCAGGAGAAGCCGAGAACCATGGCTGCACTAACAAGCCTCATGACCCGCTTTTGCACGGGAGAGGATAGCTGGCTAGCGAGATGCAGTACCAGCGACCCAAGTACATCCGAAGTCAGGATGGAAATGGGAAACCACGACGCAGCAAGGACCAGCGCCGGATTAAGGGGAACGGTCCAAAGAGTGCGACAGTCAACGCCGGATTGAAAAGCTCACGGCAGAACAATAAAAAACTGCCCCTTAAGGACAATAGCGATGAGCTATCCAACTTAAACACAATCTTGGACAAGATATGCCAAATCCACAAGTACTCGGGAAGCCCGCAAACCATACCCACGTAAATTGTTGGGTCTTCAAGCAGTCAAGCGGACTCAATGCGAACACAAGGGCTCGACACACCAAGTGAGGATGATGACGAACCCCACAAGCAGAGCACCGAAAAACAAAAGAATTTCCCACAAGAGGTCAAGACAGTAAACTTACTTCAAGTAACAAAAGGGGAAAACAGAGCGACACCCATTGAATTACGCGCCGCACAATCTACCCCAGCGGAGTACCAACACTGGTTCTCAAAATCAATCACCTTCGACCATCAGGACTACTTCGAAAGTATCCGGAACGCAGGATAGACTGCCTTGATATTGGATCCTATAATCGACGGATTCCAATTTACATAAGTCCTCATGGATGGCGGTAGTGACATAAACCTGATATATCAGGACACAATCCGCAGGATGGGGATAGACCCAACCAAAATTCGCCATAGCAACACCTCCTTTAAAGGGGTAACGCCAGGCCCATATGCCCATTGTACGGGCTCCCTACTACTAGAAGTTGTGTTCGGCTCATCCGACAACTTCCGCCGCGAAAAGTTAACCTTCCACACCGCCCCACTCGAAAGTAGCTATCAAGCACTACTGGGGCGTGAAGCTTTCGCCAGCTTTAACGCAATACCGCATTATGCATCTCTTACACTTAAAATGCCCGGTCCACGCGGCATCATCTCATTAAAAGGGAGTATTATGTTACTCGAGTCCGAAGAACGTGAGACTGCCTTGACAGCCCCACACCAATCCGCCCGCTAATCAAAGCACTGAATAGGTCATTCAAACCCGGACACGGCTAGACGAGTCCGCGCTTACTAGCGCATACCCCATACAAGGGCTGCACGACGCATAACAAGAGACAATAAAGCTCAATTTTATTCACTTTCAACCGTACTCTGTTTATTTAATATAAAGTACATTTTTCTCTCGCACGATATTTTTTATTTTCAAACTAAGTTCCTCTCTTTTACTGAGATGAACGCCGTGCTATACCCGTCCAGGATACGGCACAACGGAGACACAAGCGCAGCGTGCGGTAGGGACCTGCCAGAGGATTCTTTTCGATTAAGACCCTGCGTAAACCTTTTTTACTGTCTCTTGTTGTTACTCATCCCCGGTTTCTTATTATGACCGAGGAGGAGGCGACGCTTTGGCATCGGCGTCGAATTTTGCACGCACGGACACGGGGCTTATTACCAAGGGCATTGTTCGCCCGCTTTATAAAAGACCGAATACCTTAGGGAGTGTTCGCGTCTCGAGTTAGGCCTTATATGCATCAGCTCCGAATCATGTCTTTGGTCAATGTTGGGTTTGCCGGCTCCGTGTTTTGCTGCCTTACGTTCGTTCTATCGGCTAACGCGGCACCGGAGAACTATCGCGATTGTGCCCGGTTCGCGGGCGAGCACCTCAAGAGAGAAAGCGGAAAACCGACCTGTCATGATATAGCGAGAGACTGGTCAACCACTCGATGACTCACCGGAATGTTTAGAATTCCTCCGCATTAACGAAGGACCATTTTTCGGTCAGGCACATACGCACCCCGAATTCGGGAGAGTGCGGTGCCACCAGGGGCTATATAGTAGCCCCACCCTCGAACCCCTATGGCTAAGTGAAAGTGATAAAGCATTATAGTCCGGTTGCCTAGTTTGCTATGCCATCACCTCCTTCACAGACCAAGACGTTGGATCAAGTGTGAAAATGCGCCTTTTTTGCAAACACCCCCGCATTATGTGCGTGGGGGCTGAAGCCAAGGACTGCCATCTTTCAGGTTATATACATATATACATCAACGGCCGCACAGGAGGTAGTTTACTACTTGAAGGCACAAGTATAAAAATCTCTTACATTAAATTGAAACATTGTTTTCACAAATAATACATGCCATTAAAGCATAACATCCTTCGAGCACTGGGTCTCTATTAAACGAGCGCCTGCGCAGACTTCCTCAAAATAGTGCTCGGCGGTACTGCTTCGTCCGAATCTTGGGATGCAATTTCGTGGCCTTCATCTCCGCCAAGATGTCTTGACACGGAAAGAGCCATCCGTGCTCCCTCTATGCACGCCGACCGCTTCATTGCGTCGATACGCGGTACCGCACTAAGGAACTGCTGCACTAAGCTAAAATAACTCTTCGGCTGGGGTCCGCCTGGCCACAAATGAGTCATGACATGCTTCATGGCAAGTCCGGATAATCGATTCAGCTCGGCCCATTCGGCCAACCGATCGGTCAACGGAAGAGGACGCTCCGGACTATGGAATTGCGACCAATATAGCTCTTCCCTTCTGTGCCCCGGAAGTGCTCAATCGCGTCCGCGGCGCTCGCCGCTAAGTCCAGATAAGCATCCTCCGAAATCCACAACTTGTCCAACTGAGCATACTTCGGATCCGTGAACTTCCTCCGCAGCGTAAAAGGCTTTCCAAAGAAGCAACATCCACAGCTGGCGCAGCTCCTCCTTTGCAGCTCTCATTGCGGAGCGGCATCCTTGGCTTCGGTGGCCTTTTTCAGTCCTCTTGCTCAGCTTGACGTTCTTTTTCAAGAACCCCGCAGCGGTCGGTAGCATTCTTCAACTTTATGGCCATATCGGCCATTTCCTCTTCTTGGCGGTGAGCAGCCCGTTCGCTTTTAGCTCTTCGCCGCCCTTAAAGCAGCCGATTACTATTTCTGGCTTGCTCTTTTCGCTCGGCGAGTTTCGCCGCAGCTCCTCCACACAGCAGCGGCACCGTCGCATCAAAAGCATACAAGTAGTAAGGCATGGGCGTCAAGCTCCCTTACCAGGTGACCGCGGAGAAGTCGCATACCTTGTGACTCGTCAAACCATTTATTGACCAGCGCGATGTCCGCATCCGCCTCGTCAAGCTGCCACTTTAGTTCGGCAAATTCATCAGTCCGGCTGGCCACCGGACGCCCCGCCACCTATTTAGGAGCGGTGCAATGTTATAACTGAGATTATGATCCTTGGCACGCTGTCAATTTTGACAACATACCGAGTCTCAGGGGCTACTATCTATACAGGGCGCATTCTATATGCATAACTGTGAGAAGGTACATCATTTTTTGCGTACCTCGAACCCCGTCGAGAAGCTTCGGCGGCTTCATGAAATCCGCTCTCCAAGGATGCAATTCTTTCAATCACCGTACCCACTAGCGCACGGTGATCTTCGAGATAAGCCGCCGCCCGAAAGCAGATCCTTTAGCTCCTCCGACCGCCGCGCCGGTTGGCGCGGACCTTCGCCCCGCCGGACTCGGGGAAACCCTCCGCGACGACACCTCAGGGGCGTCCGCCTCACTTGAAGGTGCGACAGGTGGAGGCATTTCTCTCTCCATCATCTCCGGAAGAAGATCCCCCAAAGACGAGCTCTGCTGAGAAGGGCTGAGATCCGAACTACAAGGTACAATTTCGGTTATCTTCAGAAATAAATGCAGGGATGTTCCTTATTTACAAGACCCCTTCTTTTTACTTACGGCTCACTGGAGGGCTGATCCCCTTGGGGAAATAGTGCGGCTGGGTTACTTCTCAGCGCCGGACTCTATGACGAAGATTTCTTTCCCCTCTTTGAGGCCTTGACCTCCGGATCTTCCGAAGAGGTCCTCTTCTCTCCTTGGAGGGTGGGATTTTTTATCCCTCCTTCCTTGGAAGCCTCCTTCGTGGAGGCAGTTGCTTCCCTGCTCCCCCCTTCGCCTTCTTTAAAAGGCGCGGCCTTCAACATTTTGGTCAGCATGGGATCCGGCGTGGTCTCTGGGAGGGGAGCTGGACAGCTTATCAACTTTGCCTTCGCTATCCACTCCTGTTCAAGAAACAGCTCCTTTAAGGGCAAGTCTATGATAAATGAACAGACAGCCTGTCCGGATACAGGACTACTTACTTGAGTATCTGGGCGATTGCAGCTTAGTCCTGCGTCCTCAGTCAGGTCCGGACACTTCTCTTGTGATCCGAAGAACAATTTATACATCTCCACGGATGTCGTACCCATAAAATGTTGGAGAGCTCGTGGTCCCTCCGGATTGAATTCCCACAGACGGAGGGGCGACGTTTGCAGGGCAGAAGGCGCCGAATCAACATAACCTGCGCCACTGCGACCAGATTGATCTCTTTATTGAGGTCTCGAATACGCCCCTGCAACAGAGGAACGTCCTTGGGACGGCCCCAGTCGAGCCCCTTGTTGACCCATGACGCCAGCCGCTGTGGTGGACTGGCGGTTGGCGGAAGCGCCACCCATTTGGTGCCCCTGGGAGCGGTGATATAAAACCACTCCCGTTGCCACAAACTAAGCTCCTCTTGAAAAGAGCCCTCGGGCCACGGAGCATCAGCACACTTGCTTATGACCGCCCCTCCGCACTCTGCTTGTTGCCCCTCGATCATCCTCGGCTCCACCTTGATGGTCTTGAGCCACAATCCAAAGTGAGGGGTAATATGGAGGAAGGCCTCACATACGACAATGAATGACGAGATATGGAGGATGGACTCGGATTCAAGTCATGGAAATCCAGCCCATAATAAAACATGAGCCCCGCACAAAGGGATCCGTCGGAAGCCTAAACCCGAAGGAAGTGTGACGCTAACACCACGCCTCGCCGGGCTCGGGAGTGGGAATGACCTGCCTGGAGCGAGGACAGCGATGTCGAAATCTCGCCGGTTAGATACCGCGTCTCGCAGCTTTATCACATCTTCTTACGGACGGAAGAAGACATCCATCGGCCGAGCTGGTCGGAGCGACATCATCGAAGGTCGGCGCCTAAATCGGAAGCTTTGGGTGTTAGAACTCGAAGCGCGAGGCGAACTCGATGGAGGGTAGAAAAAAGAAGAGGGCCTTGGTCTCATTATAAAGAGGTTGAATACCAAGAGCCCTCCTCGTGGTCGATTAGGACTCACCTTCGATAGAGGAGGCGTGCCAACGGGCACGGTTGGGTTACCCATGTCCGTATTTGATGAGAATCCCGGAATAAGGGGGCGCGATCTACGCTTTGATAAAGACGTGCCAAGGAAACCGCCTTGCTAAACGCGCTAAGGTGGTGCAGTAAAAAACGATTCGTATAAAGGCTTGGCCGTGGTGTGATGTCACGCTGCGGAATATGTCAGCAGATCTGTGCAAGAATTATTCTCTCTACGGTGGTATGTGGAACTTGTTTTGCAGAGCCGGACACTATCCTTGTGTTCAAAACCTACTATGAAGTATTCGGAGGAGGAACCCGCCTTGCAATGCCGAAGACAATATGCGCGCCGGACTCGTCGTCATTGAAGCCTGGTTGAGAGGCTACCGAGGAGTCCTGGACTAGGGGTGTCCGGATAGCGAACTATCATCTTTGGCGGACTCCTAGACTATGAAGATACAAGATTGAAGACTTCGTCCCTGTCCGGATGGGACTTTCCTTGAGGTGGAAGGAAAGCTTGGCGATACGGATATGTAGATCTCCTACCATTGTAACCGACTCGTGTAACCCTAACCCTATCCGGTGTCTATATAAACCGGAGGGTTTTAGTCCGTGGGGACTAACAACAATCATACCATAGGCTAGCTTCTAGGGTTTAGCCTCTCGATCTCGTGGTAGATCTACTCTTGTACTACCCATATCATCAATATTAATCAAGCAGGAGTAGGGTATTACCTCCATCGAGAGGGCCCGAACTGGGTAAAACATCGTGTCCCTTGTCTCCTGTTACCATCCGCCTAGACGCACAGTTCGGGACCCCCTACCCGAGATCCGCCGGTTTTGACACCGACACGGACCGTCCGAACAAAGCATGATACGGGCTCTTGATTTTGACTACCTCAAACGTCAATTTCTCAGCCCTGGAATCATATTCATCTCCAAAGGCCACTTCCTGTTCAATCTTGCCAACTGGGTACGCCGACTTACCAGGCACCACTCCATGAAATACAGTGTTGGACGTCCTTAAATCCTTGTTAGTCAAACCCATGCGACGAAAGGTCTCGTAATAGAGGATGTTGATACTGCTACCTCCGTCCATGAGTACCTTGGTAAATTTATATCCACCGACCTGAGGCGCCACCACCAAGGCTAACTGACCCGGATTATCAACCCGGGGCGGGTGATCTTCCCTGCTCCATATGATGGGCTGCTCTGACCACCTCAAATAACGGGGAACTGCCGGCTCAACAGAATTCACGGCCCTCTTATGAATCTTCTGGTCACGTTTACACAAATTGGTGGTAAACACATGGTACTGCCCACCATTCAGCCGCTTCGGGTGGCTTTGATAACCTGACTGCTGCTGCTGGTGTCCCCCTTGACCAGGCTGGTGTTGATTATAGCCGCCTTGACTTCCCTGAAAGCCGGAACTTGAACCACCGCCCGGGCCAGGAAAGCCGCCAGCCCCTGAACCGCCGCCTGATCCATGATTGCCATCAAACATGTTGGAATTATTGAAAGCCTTCATGATCGTGCAATCTTTCCATAAGTGGGTGGTGGGTCGTTCCCGAGTGTCGTGTCTCGGGCAAGGCTCATTGAGAAGCTGCTCAAGAGATGGGCCTGACCCGCCAGATCGAGGGGGCGGTTTTCCCTTACGTCTCTGATTGTTACCCTATGCGTTGGCATTAGCCACAAACTCCGGGTTACCCTCCGCCTTATGCTTGTTGCCTCCTTGATTTGCCGGGTTATGCTGCTGACCCTTTCCATTGTCGTTCTTCTTTCCCTTCCCTGTCTTTTCCACATCAGACGCGGGATCCTTGGTACTATCATAATCGGCGATTTGACTAAAGCCGCCATCGCGCACCCATATCATTGCAATCACGCTTAAGGCGCCCAGTTTCGCCTCGGCGGCTCAAAGCGGCAATTCTTCTCCAACATGAGGACTGCAGAGCCGGCATCCATCTTATCAGAGGAATGTATTATTTCCTTGACCCGGCGCACCCAATGAGTTGTGGATTCACCCTCCTCCTTATTACAATTGGTCAAGTCCACAATTGACACAGATTGCTTGCAAGTGTCCTTGAAGTTCTGGATAAACCGGGCCTTTAGCTCCGCCCATGAGCTAATGGAATTGGGCGGCAAACCCTTTAACCAAGACCGGGCCGTTCCGTCTAACATCATGGTGAAGTACTTAGCCATTGTTGCGTCACTGACCTCCAGTAGCTCCATGGCCATCTCGTAACTTTCGATCCATGCTCCGGGCTGTAAGTCGGCCGTGTAATTCGGCACCTTTCGAGGTCCCTTGAAGTCCTTAGGCAGACGTAAATCCCGCAGAGCCGGCACCAAACAAGGAACACCGCCGGTTCTAGTAGCCACTCCTGCTCCAACAGAAGTCGTCGGACACTCTGGGAGATCTTGATGAGCCGCTCACGAGCCGCTAGCTGAGTCAGCCCGCTCGTCCCCGACATATTCGGTCTTGCACTGAGTTATAGCCACGGGCTGGTTACGACGCTGGGCATTGCTTGACAAAGCTTCTGACTCCATGTGTCTGCTGTAACTCGGACTCCGGTTTTGATGAGGCGGTGCTAGCCAAGGCGGAGGAGTTGAATGAATCCTGTCCCGGCTGTAAGAATAGGTCTCCTGCTGCGCCAGGGCCGTCTGAATAAGCTCTCTGACCCTCCGGGCCTCTACCGCTGTCGGATCATCACCGTCCACTGGGAGATCCGCCAAACGCGCTGATGTTGCGATTAAGTTTTCCATGGGGTTGGAAAAGTGACCCGGTGGTATTGGTACATAGCGGGGCGGGGCCATACTCCCATGCGGAGGTTCCATCTCTTGAAGCCGAGCCCCCCGCTCCGGCTGTTGTGAACTGATTTGCTCCAGGCGGGTTGCTAGGGCCGGCACCGGGTGTAGCGAAAAGGTTCCGAGGATCGTAAACCGGAGGTAAACGGGATTGAGTTTTCTGGTGCCTACTTCTCATTACTTCATTAGATGCGTTCAGGCTCATATTAAGCTGGAAAGCCTCCGACTGGAGCCGCTGCGCCCGTGCATCTAAAGCCGCTCGTTCTAAAGGCTAACCTGGTGTCCTCAGCTTCCAAGGCCTCCTTGGCTCGAGGTATCGCTTCACGCACCTGTGCCACCTCCGTGTTATGCTCATCTTGATTTGCAGGAATAACCGTGGCGGTTAACACGGCCGTAAGCTTATCCATGAGATCCATCAAGATGTCGAGCGGCGGGCGCACGTGGCCTCCTGCCCGGCCGCCTCGACCGGATGTTATTGCCGTAGCAACCATAGAGTTTTGGCCGGGTTGAGTCCCAGCCATGAAGACTCCTGCCCAGCTTGGCGGCTCATAGGGGTCCGGAATACTGGAGCCATCGGAACAGCCCCCAAGCATGCCATCTTGTACTTGATATAAAGAATCTGTTGAACCGGCGGATGAATCATCATCCGAGGGGACGGCCGTCTCGCCACCATCTTTAGATCCTTCAGAAAGTTCTTCTTCGTGGACGCATCCCACAAAGGCATGCTTCATGACAGGTTGAGCTCGGGCGGGTCTCGCACGCTGAGCCGCCTCGACGAGGTCGGTGCGCTTGTCCAGCTCGAGGGTCTGCTCACCAATCCGCCGATGAAGACGTGGATTCCGCCGAAGGGGACCCGGTACCCGTACTCAATTGAGCCGGCGTCGGGTCCCCAGCCTTCGTCGTCAATGTAGATCTTGCCGCGACGACTCTTGGTCATCCGGCCAACCACATATCCCTTGAGCCCTTCGAAGCTGCCCTTCAAGAACTCAAATCCACCGTGCGCTGGCCCCACGGTGGGCGCCAACTGTCGTGGAATTGTCAAGGCAGATGTCCTTTTGCAAGGACTTAGTCGTGGAGCCATCGCAACTAGGAAGCTTAAAGGGGTTAATCGGGACAAGGGACACGAGAGAGGTTTTATACTAGTTCGGCCCCTTACGGTGAAGGTAAAGCCTACGTCTAGTTGGGTTGGTATTGCTTGATGTTTCGATAACCAGGGAGCGAGATACGCCATGCCTGGCTCTCGGTGAGTTGTTTCTTTCCCTAAGCCACCGGCGGGTCGTCCCCTTATATACACGGGTCGACGCCCTGCGGCTTACAGAGTCTCGGCCGGCTCATAGACAATGTCCAGCTCGGTGACTAGTTAATTCTACCTTACAATACAAGTCATGCCATCATGGTGGTTTATCACTACGGGCCTTAAGTCACCTGTGGGCCTTTAGACCCTTTATTGAACCGCCATCTTCATACTTGGTCTTGGGCTTCTGATGAGTCACTCTTTACGTAACCGGAAGATTGCGGTGATGATGATGGTGGCCACGGCAGTGTTCCGGTGCCACCGAAAGAGAAGGGGAGAGGGGGCCCCTTCGTCTTCTTCTTCCTTGACCTCCTCCCTAGATGGGAGAAGGGTTTCCCCTCTGGTCCTTGGCCTCCATGGCATGGGAGGGGCGAGAGCCCCTCCGAGATTGGATCTGTCTCTCTGTTTCTCTCTGTTTCTGCGTTGTCTTCTGCTACCCTTTCACCGTTTCTTTTATATCCGGAGATCCATAACTCCGATTGGACTGAAACCTTCGCCGTGATTTTTTACCAAAAATTAGCTTTCTTGCGGCCGAAGAAGGGCATCAACCGCCTTACGGGTGGCCCACGAGGGTGGGGGCGCGCCCTCCTGGGGAGGGCGTGGGCCCGTGCCTCGTGGCCACCTCGGACACCGTTTCGCGTTGATCTTTTTCCCAGATTTTCCAAATATTCAAAAAATAAGCTCTATCCGTTTTTATCCCGTTTGGACTCCGTTTGATATGGATATTCTGCAAAACCAAAACATGCAATGCATGTGAACTGCATTTGGGCAATCGGATCAATATGTTAGTCCCAAAAATAGTATAAAAAGTTGCCAAAAGTATATGAAAGTTGAATAATATTGGCATGGAACAATAAAAAATTATAGGTACGACGGAGACGTATCAGCATCCCCAAGCTTAATTCCTGCTCGTCCTTGAGTAGGTAAATGATAAAAAAGATAATTTTTGATGTGGAATGCTACCTAGCATAATCTTGATCATATGTCTAATCATGGCATGAATATTAAGACATGAGTGATTCAAAGCAATAGTCTATCCTTTGACATCAAAACAATAATACTTCAAGCACACCGACCAAGCAATTATGTCTTATTGAAATAACATAGCCAATGAAAGCTCATCCCTACAAAATCATATAGTCTGGCTATGCTCCATCTTCCCCACACAAAATATTGACATCATGCACAACCCCGATGACAAGCCAAGCAATTATTTCAACTTTTGACGTTTCTCAAACCTTTTCAACTTTCACGCAATACATGAGCGTGAGCCATGGACATAGCACTATAGGTGGAATAGAATATGATGATGGGGGTTATGTGGAGAAGACAAAAAAGGAGAAAGTATCACATCGACTAGGCGTATCAACGGGCTATGGAGATGCCCATCAATAGATATCAATGTGCGTGAGTAGGGATTGCCATGCAACGGATGCACTAGAGCTATAAGTGTATGAAAGCTCAAACTGAAACTAAGTGGGTGTGCATCCAACTTGCTTGCTCATGAAGACCTAGGGCATTTGAGGAAGCCCATCGTTGGAATATACAAGCCAAGTTCTATAATGAAAATTCCCACTAGTATATGAAAGTGATAACTCAAGAGACTCTCTATATGAAGAACATGGTGCTACTTTGAAGCACAAGTGTGGTAAAAGGATAGTAACATTGTCCCTTCTCTCTTTTTTTTCTTTTCTTCTTTTTTTTGTAGGCTTCTTTGGCCTCTCTCTCTCTCTCTCTCTCTCTCTCTCTCTTGATGGGCACCTTTGGCCACTTTTATTTTGATAACCTCACATGGGACAAAGTTCTAATAATGATGATCATCACACTTTTATTTACTTACAACTCAATATTACAACTCGATACTAGAACAAAGATATGACTATATGAATGCCTCCGGTGGTGTACCGGGATGTGTAATGATCTAGCGTAGCAATGACATCAAAAAACGGACAAGCCATGAAAACATCATGCTAGCTATCTTACGATCATGCAAAGCAATATGACAATAAATGCTCAAGTCATGTATATGATGATGATGGAAGTTGCATGGCAATATATCTCAGAATGGCTATGGAAATGCCATAATAGGTAGGTATGGTGGCTGTTTTGAGGAAGATATAAGGAGGTTTATGTGTGATAGAGTGTATCGTATCACGGGTTTGGATGCACCGTGAAGTTTGCACCAACTCTCGAGGTGAGAAATGGCAATGCAGTGCATCAAGAGGCTAGCAATGATGGAAGGGTGAGAGTGCGTATAATCCATGGACTCAACATTAGTCATAAAGAACTCACATACTTATTGCGAAAGTCTATTAGCTAGAAACAAAGTACTACGTGCATACTCCTAGGGGGATAGATTGGTAGGAAAAGACCATCGCTCGTCCCCGACCGCCACTCATAAGGAAGACAATCAATAAACATCTCATGCTCCAACTTCGTTACATAACGGTTCACCATATGTGCATGCTACGAGACTTGCAAACCTCAACTCAAGTATTTCTCAATTTCACAATTACTCAACTAGCACGACTCTAATATCACCATATTTATATCGCAAAACTATTGCAAGGAATCAAACATGTCATATTCAGTGATCTACAAGTTTTATGTAGGATTTTATGACTAACCATGTGAATGACCAATTCCTGTCATCTCTCTAAATAGATATAAGTGAGGAAAGAGAGTTTAATTCTTTCTACAAAAGGTATGCCCACGCTCTAACAAATATAAGTGAAGCAAAAGAGCATTCTACAAATGGCGGTTGTCTAAGTGAAGAGAAACAGGCAATCCAAACCTCAAATGATATAAGTGAAGCACATGAAGCATTCTATAAAGCCATACTCAAAAGATATAAGTGAAGTGCAAAGAGCATTCTATAAATAAAACAAGGACTATCTCATAACAGCATGGTGCACAAAAGAAAAGAGAAAACTAAAGGAAAAGACACTCCAAGATTTGCACATATCACATGAATGAAACGAATCCGAAAACATACCGATGTTTGTTGAAGAAAGAGGGGATGCCTTCCGGGGCATCCCCAAGATTAGATGCTTGAGTCTCCTTGAATATTTACTTGGGGTGCCTCGGGCATCCCCAAGCTTGAGCTCTTGCCTCTCTTCCTTCTTCTCACATCGAGACCTTCTCGATCATCGAACACTTCATCCACGCAAAACTTCAACAGAAAACTCGGTAAGATCCGTTAGTATAATAAAGCAAATCACTACTCTAAGTACTGTTGCAAACCAATTCATATTTTGTTTTAGCATTGTGTCTACTGTAATATAGCTTTTTCATGGCTTAATCCACTGATATAAATTGATAGTTTCATCAAAAGCAAGCAAACTATGCATCAAAAACAGAATCTGTCTAAAACAGAACAGTCTGTAATAATCTGAACATTCACCATACTTCTGATACTTGAAAAATTCTGCCAAAATTAGGAAAAATAAAAATTTGTACAGAAATACAGTGCAAAAAGAATCAGAACCATCTGACGTTTCAGTAAAAACTTAAAATTCGTGCACTACAGCCAAAGTTTCTGTCCTGCGCCGTACAAACCAACTAGCATTGTAAACATCCTAAAGGCGAACCTTGGCACATTATTTTTATAATACAATGGAATTGTACAAGGGGATAATTATTTTTATTGAAAAGTTTCTGTAATTAAGATTTACAAAGTTCCCATGGGCATGAACAAAGTTCAAGGACATCCCCCACTTTCAGAATGCTCGTCTTTCTCACTTTCACCTTTCTTTTTGACAAGTTTTGGGTTCCCCTCTTTATTTTTGTTATTTTAAACTATATGAAAGCACTCAACAGAAATAAATGACTCTCTAAAACTTCCGGGTTGTCTCCCTGGCAGCGCTTTCTTTAAAGCCATTAAGCTAGGCATATAGTGCTCAAGTAGTGAATTCACCCGGATCCCAAGGTATATCAAAGCCAATTTTAATTAGCAATGATTTGTAATTTAGTAGTGAGCACAAAGCAACATATATCATGTAATGAAGAAGTCTAACTCTCTTCCTATGCATCGGCATGTCATAAAAGAACAATTCATGCACACCTAGTAAAGGCCAATGCATAGTATAAACAGTTTCTTGCAATTTTATCGTGTTGGAAACATAGAGAGGTGGAGATATAGTTCCTCTCTCATAATAATTGCAAGTAGGAGCAGAAAGCACGTGCATATTATATCTATCAAAATCATCATGTGCAACAGGTAAAAGGCAACCCATCAATATAATCCTTAATAAGTGCAAACTTCTCCGATATAGTATAATCGGGAGAATTCAAAAATATAATAGGACTATCATGCGTGGGTGCAATAGAACCAATTTCATGTTTAACATAAGGAACTATAGCAAGTTCATCTCCATAAGCATCATTCATATTGGCATCTTGGCCACAAGCATAGCAAGCATCATCAAAAAGGGATATTTCAAGAGAATCAACGGGATCATAACAATCATCATAGCAATCATCCTTCAGTAAGCATGAAGGGAAATTAAACAATGTATGAGTTGGAGGGTTACTCTCATTAGAAGGTGGGCACGGGTAGCTAATCCGCTCTTCCTCCTTTTGTTCTTCGCTCTCCTCATCATCTTTTTCATCCAATGAGCTCACAGTTTCATCAATTTCTTCTTCCATAGATTCCTGCAAAATATTAGTCTCTTCGTGGACAGCGGAGACTTTCTTAATAAGTGCATTAATATAGGAATTATATTCATAATTATCATAGAAATATTTTAGGATAGCTAAATTTTCAGGCCTATAAACATCATCATCAAAAGCTTCATACTTTTCAAACATAGATTCAATTTCATAAGCACCCTTGAAAGCAACAAATTCTTCTATTTGTTCCACATCATAGTAATCATATATACCATTAGCATAAGAAGCTAAGGTTTCATTTAAAACATAAAAGAGGCTAGCCAACTCAGCCAACCAGCGCTCCCCCAGATTGGGCCTTCGATGGCCGTTCGATCTGTCAACTGGCGCATCTGAACCGTGGGATCTTCACCTACACTCAAACCTGATTTTACCTCGCGGTCATTTTCATACGCCAATGACGAGTGGGCTCATCTCAGGCGTTCCTTGGCTGGGTCAGCCGTGCCAACATGCAGAAGGATTTTCCCATCGGCTCCTCGCGCGCGATGCCTGAGATGGTGCGTTTGGCGTGAACCCTAGGCCCCCAAACCACAGCCGCCACACCCTCCCTCCTCCTTGCCTCGTCCGCCACCGCACTCCCTCCCTCCTCCCTCGTCGCCACACCCTCCGCCCTAGGACCGCGTGCTCGTTCTGTCATCTCATGCGCCATCGCTGCCGGCCCCTGCCATGGTGTCACGGAGCTCTTCCCGCGCCCTCGTGTCCGACCTCACCAGGTCCTCGATGCTGGCCTCATCGGCTTGCTGCGGGGGCCGCTCTCGACGCCGTCCTTGCGACCCGACAGGGGCAAACCCGAGCGTGGGCGGCTCATGTGGTGGTGCAGCGGACGGCAGCCTCAGCGTGTGAGCGACGGAGACTGCAGCTGGTGCACGACCTCGCACCCCAATGCATCCCTGCTCGAATAGCTCGCATCTTCACGGCCACCAAGTGCGCAGGTGAGTCCCCAACCATCTCTCTCTCTCTCTCTCTCTCTCTCTCTCTCTGGCCCTTTTCCCCACCTTCCCTCCTCACTTGATGGCATCTTGCTCTTGTTTCTAGGGTGATTCGTAATCTGTACACATAAGACTGCTAATTTCATCTACCCATAGTATGTAATTAGTAATGAGATGCATAAAGTTTACTGGTACATGACATGTTGATTACATTTTGACAGACCAGTAAAATTTCCTGCGGATGTGTCCTTGTCGGATGGATGGTGACTAACGAGATGCACTTCTTTGACACAAGTAATTTTAATAAAGGGATTGTGTACAAGGTAAGATTACCACGCATAGCTGCAATGCAGCTACCAAGTGCTCCAGGATTTCATGTTGCAAGATTTGCCCCAGAGGCAAATGTATGACTTACTTGCTGTTGACTTTCGCAGTGTTCAGATCTTTTCGGTGACAAGGATGCAAAAATCAAGTTTTCATCTGTAGGAGCTTTTTTCGTTGTCCAACTGTTCGGTTCCTTTCGAACAAGGTGTCTCATCGGACTTCTTATTGTCTCCCAACCTGATGTGGATAAAACCAACCAGAGTATTATGGCGAAACCAAGTTGCACTACTTGACAACTGATAGGGCATTTGAAGGAATTGTTCCTCTCAGTAAGTTCTTAGTTTTTGATATTCTTTACGAGACTGTTTTTTAATGTCTGGTCATTAACTTTAATCAGTAATTTGCAGAAAAGGAGGGCCGGTGCATGATGTTCAAATGGTCTTCTTGTGTTCTGAATTTGTTGTGGTCTATGGATATATCCTTACATATTCTGGTGAACCATGCATGAGTCATGCCTCGCCGTTCTGCTGTCCATAGAAATCTTTCTTTCTCTTCATCACCTCTGACTTTTATTAGCTCGAGCCTTCGTAAGAGGAAGTATACGATCTATTCTGCCAGCTTTAGATTCTTATAGATTACCCAGGTGTCGTTTATGGGTCGGAGTCATTAATTCATGCCTATATTTGAAAAAAATGTCCAAAGAACTGCATTATTCATCTTTGGCATTACATTTATCTTTTTTGGACTGGCTCGCTAATGGTAGCCTCACTTCTTTACATAGTCCTTACATGAACCATAACATTTCTGATTTAATGTGTTTGTTCTCTACCATTGTTCCTTGATCAATCTCGGTTAGGCTGGCCGAGCAACAATATTCAGCCAAAAATGCAATCCTTTTCACGACCTTGGTGAAGGCCATTATAATACGATAAGATGGAATCCCGAAGGGCGATGTATCCTTGCAATAATTTGATCACCCAGTCATGCTATGTTCTCTGGTCTGAGTGGGTGTAGATATATATGCACACCCTTCTGTTATAGTTTGGTTATTAGCATACCAATATGCGTCTAACAAATTGTTAATGTTCTATTATTGCTTGCTTTCGTGTAAGAAAAAAAATCATGTTTATCTTGATGATATCCTTGACCCAAAAAAATCACCTTCCCTTTTTTCTTCTTCTCAGGCAATGAGGCATGAGGAGACGATGCGCTATCCACCTTCTTCAACCTCATAATTTTTCTTTGACCTGACCATGTGATTGTTTTGGGATTTTAGCTCTATGCAGCCACTTCTCTTGATTAAGTTCAGAAAATGCCGGCAACGGTTCGTTGAATGGTTAAAGTTGGTTCATATGTGTTGTATTGAACGGTTGAAGTTGGTTCATATGCTTTGTATAAAATTGTTTTCATAGATCATGTTATGCACCTAGGATGCATGTAATCATTATTTTTACTTCAGAAAATGATGTTGCGAGCGTAAATTTAGACCGGACAGAGATAGCAATATACCAAGGGTTCTAAGAATTGGATTCATAATGCAGGGATGTTATTGATTCATCTGAGCTGCTCTATCTGATTGTATTTTATTAAGACGCTGCCATTTTAAACATAGCTTTTACATTCCTATTCGGGAAATAAGTGCTCACGGAAAGACGGGAATGCACTTTTTAAAATGGTTTTTTCTAGGTAAATGATGTTGCACAACAAATACAATTGCCTTTGTGTCTTACATAACTCATTTTGTGTATTCAGGTCATATTGTTCGTACATTCCTAGCGGAATGGAGTGCCCGATTTTGTCCGAAAGTTGAGGCCTTCGGTGGTTCTTTTGCAATGAGGGTTTCAGCATAACCATATTGCATTTCCATTTTCGTGGTGTCCTTTTCCTGGATACCCACCTCCAAAGCATATTTTTGCATGATGATGTAATGTTAGACCAACTTTCTCAGATATAAGACTTTGTAGATAATCAAATAAGAGGATGGCATTATTTGGGCCTCGATTTGGGCCAAATCGGGTAAGCCCTCCTCTTATTTGATTCTCTTGCGGCACTTGGCTGGTTCCAAGACCGTGAGGGAAAGGACTTCCTGTTGTGTGCGTGCTTGCCTCCGAACCAAATCGATCTCGACAGAAACACACGCACACACACACACACGTATGCATTTTTTTCCTTGTCCCTGATGTTGAGTTGGGATTTTTTTAGAGATGTTGGTTAGCCATGATAAATTTGATTTCTAGAGTAGCAGATGATTCATGTTAGGTTTCTTTTAGAGATCGAAATATGTGTTGACTCTGAAATAAGTAGTACGCTGTCCAGTTCTACATAGGTGAAAGCATACTGATCCCATTTACATACTATGCAAAACTGGACGACCTTCTAAATCTCTGAAACTAATATTTGTTGTGTAATCTGTATCACCTCTTCATACTCTCTCAGATTTCTATATACTCCCTCCGTCTCAAGAAACTTGTCCCATAAATACATGTATCTAGCACCAAGTTAGTGCTAGATACATCCATTTGAAAGATAAGCTTGAGACAAGTTTTTCCGGACGGAGGGAGTAGTAGGTAAAAGTGCGTGAGAATGATGGCCTAGAGGATGTGAATTGCACTCGAATATATGCAGGTTTCGTGCCAAACTAGCCAGTATTGTATACCAGATGCTTCTTCTGTAACTTAATATATTTTTCGGCTCTTCTCATTTCCGTGAACTTTTTAGTCATGCAGTTGAATCATTGGAAGTTGTTTTCTACTATCTATAGAGGTTTTATTATCCAAACTATTAGCTGCCTGACTTGCTTTTTTGAAACGAAGTGTTCCTCGGATTGCCTTTTTTACATATGGTTATGCTCCATATGGCTACCTATGTACATATGCAAAGCTTCTGTTGGGACTACTCAAATCGCGTGGAGCTGTTAAATTTCCTATTTGTTGCCTTGCCGTTGTGTGCCATCGCAATGTTTACTCCAAAAAAACTGAATGAGCAAACTTCTTTCTTGATTAGTTACTTGTTTTGCCTTAAAGACGTTCCCCACCTGTCACATGTTTTATTTTTGTATGAATTTATATTCCCTGGAATATGAGAATACACCGTCCTGATAGACCAGTGGACCAACACGTTTCCATTGTATTTTAGAAAAATATATGTGAACTTGCATATATTTTCTAAATTTATGTATTTTATTATCCATGCTCCTCCATAGATAAATAGTAGGCTCAACAAAAATGAATGTTCGCTTGTGTTCAAATTTCTAGGAAGTGTGCTTCACGTTTCTCTTTCTGCAATATGTTTCAGAGTATATACTTTAATTTTCCGAATTTCCCTATTACAGTACTGTGTATGTCATTCTTAGCTTTGCTTTTGGAAACATAAAAGTCTAGAAATGCCAACTTGAAATTGAACGAGCAACAATCCAGTTATTGTGCTTTCTTTCCTCATAAACTTGTTGATTTATATGGGTGAAGACCCATTACAGATTTCTTATGGAATAAAAAGGTAAATATGATGATTTGAGAATTGTTGGTCAAGAGCCATGAATAAGAGAAAGGCATCACACTCAAGTTCAGAGAAGAAAAGGATACAAAGACAAAGATAGATCAAGATTCGCTGCTCAAGCTAAAACTTTTGTGGAATCCATGTTACTTGATTTTGTATTATGGAAGTATGACTTGGTCATATATATTTACATTAATGTTGTCAAGTTGTGGTTCAACAATAGGCATAATGTCCTATCAAGTTACTTGATTTTGTATTATCTAAGTATGACTTAGTCATATATATATTTACATTATTGTTGTCAAGTTGTGGTTTAGCAAGATGCATAATTTCCTAACAAGTTAATTGATTTTGTATTATGGAAGTATACTTAGTCATATAAATTTAAATTAATGTTGTAGTTGTGGTTTAGCAATAGGCATAATTTCCTATCAAGTTATTTCTTTTGAATATATTGTTGTTTTTAAGCTTGAAAAATTGTATGTGCAATGAAAGTGTATCTAACACTTATATGTAAAGGATAAATGTGAAACATGTTAGATAATTCTTGGTCTAAATTGCAACTTTGCGTCATTCGGCATCTAAGGGGGTTTAAAGGGTTTGAATTAGTACTTCTGTGGTTCATGAAACCCAATTTTATCCCCAATTTTATCGACAAAGGCACATTTTCAAAACACTTTGGGTTTGAAATATGACTGTGGCATTTGGCATCCCATGTGGTTGCTAAATGCTAATTTTATCAACAAGTAGAACATTTTTATAGCACTCATGATTTCAAATAGGACTTTGCATCATTTGGTAGAATGAGCGTTAAATTTGTTGTCATATGTGCTTGCCCACGACTAAATCAACTAAACCATGGATTTTTTTCAATGTGTACATGGCTTCAGTGGGACTAAATCAACACATGCAAACCAAATCGATCTCAACAGAAACAAATTTGATATCATGCAATGATCAATGCAGATTAGGGTAGTTATACAGTTCTTCCTCAGTTTTCATTGAGCAAAGATCGAATCTGCATGATTTGTTCTAATACCAAGTAAATCTTGGTCTGCATTGTGTTAGTTTTCCTACTGAGTTTTTTTGGCTATTTTCGTTTAAATTGGTAGTTGATGTGAAAAAGTGTGTGTTGACATGCATGTAACCAAATCATGTATTAATGTGAGGTACTACATATACTTGCCTATCTCTTTCCAGAAGCACAACCCTCTTGATCCAACTAGGAACATCAAAACCAAATGGGATATCATTGACTGGACTTCAGATGGGTCTTGCCAAGGTGATCTCCTCTCACTTTTTCTCTTACTTCCTCCCCTCCCATCGCTAATGTTTAAACTTACTAATATATTAGTTTTTTAAACATTACATGTGCATATCTGAGGATGAAGGGAAGAAGAAGAATTTAACTAAACAGTGAAGAAGATCAAGGTGATTTTTCTTCCATTTGTTCTTTTATTCTGATGTTAAGATTTGTTATGGCTAGATGAGATTTGTGGTGAAAATTTCCCATTCTTTTACATATCTTGAGATTGATCAGCTTCTTTCTTGTTGCTAGGAGAAGGATGGCAGAAGTGAGTTCAAAAGGGAGATCATCTACACCACTGGCAGATTAGCGTGACAAGGGCAATCAGTAGAGAGATAGGGCAAAAGGGAGATCTTTATGCCACATAAACTTGCATATCAACGTGAGGAGTACAATCGGTAGAGAGGATAGGGCACAAGGAGATCAGATGCCGCCTATAGATCAAAGCATGTACCTTGGTCACGTTCTAGCAACAAGGAGGATGATCAAGAAGGATTGGGGAACACCAGCAAAAAAAGTAATGGGGAAGACGGGCGGGACGAAGGCTTGGAGATCGTTGTTTGGCGCAAACGTGCGTTTGGTGTTGATTGCTGGCTGGCCGACTGCGGTGTGCTACCGGCGGTGAGATCCAGGAGGAGGTGGCGGCGGACAGGGAGACGAGGTAGGGATGAACTACCGATTAAGATGCAGAGCTGCTGTTTTTATCATGTTGTTCTTATCCTCCTCACTGTGATATTTGTGGATAATATTTGCACTATGGTTTGGTTAAGATATAGAGCTACTATTTTATTCTGCATTACCTCGTGGGTCTCATTATATGGATTAAGTACAAGGCATCTATGGTTCAAAAGTTTTTAGTAACTTGTGTTTATCTTTACTGTCTGGTGTCAAATTGACCGATTAGTCGGTTGAATTGATTGTAAAGGATTGCCCAATGTGGTTATCCGAAGATTGTAGTTTACCATATATGCTTACTACAAAATGCTTATTTCGCTTCACATGTAAGGTTGTAACAGGATGCATTTCTCTCACCTTATTTCTGCAGGCCCTTTTTGATTGCATTCTCATGTCTTTTGGCAATGAGGAAATTATCATTTGGAGGGGAAAAGACAGATGAAAACATGCAAGATAGTATATGCAATTGACATACCCTTCAGTTCTTGAATCAGAGTTTAGTGGTGAAGAACACTACAATTTTTTGGTTGATGGATTGGTCTGAACATATTGTAAGGGATTTTGCATGAAGTGGTTATTCAAAGGAAAAATATGCATGGCTAGGTTCCTCATCGTGATAACCATGTTTTCAAACTTGCTAAAAAAATACAACCATGCCAACTTTACTCTCTCATCATAGTGCCCATATTTTCAAACTGAACATATTCATATTATGCAAAGTTCCCCTTTTCCCAGACTATTATTTAACAACGTAATAAACATGTTTAAAAAATAGCATGATTTAGTTGAAGGTTCTTGCAGCATGAAACTATTTTCATCGACAACATGTCTTCAGCAGGTCTCTGCGCCATTTGGCGCAACGGGTCAACTAGTTATCATTAAATTTGCATGAAAAGGGAAGGTGTGGAGCATTCATCCTAGAGCAACAATTATAATCATAATTCAAGCATACTTGCCGAGCATACCACTTCAATATATAAATTTGAGCCCATAATAGTTTCCCTTTTTGTGTCAAGCGATAATCCCTAAAGTATTCACGTTGATCCAACGTTACTCCCATTACCAAATTGAATGAGGCTTTCTCGGGATTATCAAAGTGGTACATAATATTTTGCACATATTGAGCATCGAGGGTTTTAGGAGGTTCCTCATCTCCATGAGTAGCAAGTACACCATATTTTTTTGGTATTTTGTGTTCCATATCCATAACTAAATATAGAAAACAACTAAGAACAGCAAATAAAAATTACTTAGTGATAAAGCAAACAAGCACACACGAGAATATTCACCCCACACTATTGCTCCCCGGCAACGGCGCCAGAAAAAGGTCTTGATAACCCACAAGTATAGGGGATCGGAACAGTTTTCGATAAGTAAGAGTGTCGAACCCAACGAGGAGCTAAAGGTAGAACAAATATTCCCTCAAGTTATATCTGTAACACCCCGGATGTAACTTTCCATATTTGTAACTCCAACTCTTGCCATTTTCGGCATTGTGATATGATATTCCCTCCGTGGTTGGGTTTTTGTCTTTCTTTTTGCATTTTGTCCATGTCATGTATTTCATATCATGTCATCATGTGCATCTCATTTGCATACGTGTTCGTCTCATGATTCCGAGCATTTTCCCCGTTGTCCGTTTTGCAATCCGGCACTCCTATGTTCCCCGGCGTCCCCTTTTATGTTTTTCCGTGAGCGGGTACTAAACTTTCTCGGAATGGACCGAGGTTTGCCAAGTGGCCTTGGTACACTACCGGTAGACCACCTGTCAAGTTTCGGGTCATTTGGAGCTCGTTTGGTACTCCAACGATTAACCGCACTCTCGCAAAGGCCTCTTTTAAGTTGCAGCCCAACACCCCTTCAAAACAGCCCAATAACCCATCTAAGTCACTTCCATGTCCATCGCCGTTCGATCACGATCGTGTGGGCGAAAACCGCACCTCATTTGGAGCTTCCTAGCTCCTTCTACCTATAACCCCCCCCATTTCCAAATCCCGGATCACTCCACCCCTAACCCTAGCCCCGCTCCTCTCCCCGCCGCCGGACGTGTCCGATTCGGGCCGGACACGTCCGCCCGCCGCCGCCCGGCCAACTGGGCGCGCCCGGCAAACACGCCCGCCGCCGCCCGCCGGCCAGCGCTGCGCCGCCGCCGCTCGCCGCCTCCCGCCCGCCGGGCCGTGCCCTCCGCCGCCTCGGCGCTTCGCAGCCGTCGCCTCCGCCGGCAGCCCGCCGCCCGCGCCGGCGCCTCCCCCGCCCGCCGCCCGGCCGGCCGCCGCCTCCTCCTCCCCCGAGCCGCCGCCTCGCCCGGCCTCTCCTCCTCCGCCCGGCGCCCTCTCCAACTCCGGCCGGCGAACCCCGGTTTGCGCGCTGAGCACCGAATCTCAGATCCACAGCGGTTGACTTTCTCCCCGAAATCCTCAGTCTTTTATCTGTCAGTATTTTATTGCATCTTCAACGCATCATAACTTTGCACCCGTAGCTCCGTTTCATGCGTATAGCATACCGAAATGTTCGCCTCGAGGAGTAGATCATTTCATTCCATTGCATCATTTACATTTGAGCTCATCTTGATGCCTGAAATGCTGTTAGAAGAGGGCTATGTGATGTTAGTTTCAGATTCTTAACAGAACATGCACTTTTGTCATTTTTGCCATGATTGATGTGTGCATCCTATGATCTTGAGTCCTACATGTGTTCTGTAATATGCCATGCCATCTTTACAGGGTATATGCCATGTATTTTGTGATCTCTGTGGTGACTAGCACAAGCATGCAAACTAGGCTTCATGATGTTGCTGATTTCAGCCCTGTTTTCTTGATATTTTTATGCCATGTTAACTTGATTCTACAGAGAGATCCATGCTTATTTTGAGTTACTTCAGTAAGGATGTTTTGAACATATGGTTATGCTCTATCCATCGATGCCCCTGTTTGCAATTATGGAGTGCCATAGCTTGAGTCAATCGAGCTCTACTTTTGCTATAAAATGTTTCCTGGCAGATTGTTTACATGTTATTCAATTTTGCCAAGGTTGTTGTAGTTGATCCGTGTATGCTATGATGTTTTTCTTGCCATGTATATCTTCTATTCCATGTCTTCTTGATGGATGTATGCTTAGTTTATCATTAAATGCTCTGTAGTGAGTGCATCGAGCTCGCGAACATGCCTACTTGTTATCTGTTTTGTCATGCCTGTTCTTTGAATCAGAATCTAAACTTGCTATGTTTACGTGGGTGCCATCATATCTTCAGATCCTTTTTGGCTCATGGTCAGTAAGTGACTTTTGTTCTATGCTTTGAGTAGATTCATGCCATGCCTTGTTTTGCTATTATAAGTTCCTGTAGCATGATGTTTGCTTGCTCTGAATATTGCTTCCTGATGCTGATTCTGCCATGTTCAGTATTTTCTCTAAGTCTGTGAAGCTGATATGTTTTGCACTTTTGCCATGCTTGTTTGGACCTGATATGATGTGTTTTAGCCGTAGCTCAGTGTTCATATTTTGTCAAGAATCTTGACTAGATCACTGCCATATGCTTTGTTGATACGTTTGGGTGCAGTAGCTTAATTTCTTGTTGCTTGCTAAGTGGCATCATGCTGTTAATGGCAGATTTGTGTCATTCTTGTTTTGCTTGTCATTTGCAAACCGTGCATCCGATTCCGGTGATCTTTATATCGATTTCAACCGAAATCATCTCACCTTTCCAGCGGCATACTTGGTTTTCCAAGTTGATGCCTGGTTCATCATTTTCCTTCCGGAGCACGCATACGCATTGCATATCACATCTCGCATATCATGCCATGTTTTGCATCATGTTGCTTGTGCATTGCACCATGATTTATTATGGTTCCTTTGTTTGTGTTCTTGCTTTGGGTAGAGCCGGGAGACGAGTACGTGAACGAGGAACCTATTGAGAACGCTTTCGAGGATCAAGCTTTCGACAACTCTGAGAACTTTGCACGCAAGATGACCATACCCTCGAAATCACTTCTATCTTTGCTTGCTAGATGCTCGCTCTTTTGCTATGCCTATGCTACGATGCCTACCACTTGCTATATCATGCCACCCATATTGCCATGTCAAACCTCTAACCATCCTTTCCTAGCAAACCGTTGATTGGCTATGTTACCGCTTTGCTCAGCCCCTCTTATAGCGTTGCTAGTTGCAGGTGAAGATGAAGTTTGTTCCTTGTTGGAACATGGAGATGTTGTTACTTGTTGGAACATGTTTACTTGTTGGGATATCACAATATCTATTGTTTAATTAATGCATCTATATACTTGGTAAAGGGTGGAAGACTCGGCCTTATGCCTGGTGTTTTGTTCCACTCTTGCCACCCCTAGTTTCCGTCATAGCGGTGTTATGTTCCTTGATTTCGCGTTCCTTAAACGGTTGGGTGATTTATGGGACCCCCTTGACAGTTCGCTTTGAATAAGACTCCTCCAGCAAGGCCCAACTTTGGTTTTACCATTTGCCACCTAAGCCTTTTTCCCCCGGGTTTTCGCGAGCCCGAGGGTCATCTTTATTTTAACCCCCCCGGACCAGTGCTCCTTCGAGTGCTGGCCCGAATCGAAGCGATCAAGGGCCACCACGGGGCAACTCGAGGGCTGGTTTTACTCGTAGGCTGACCTATCCGGATGTGCCCTGAGAACGAGATATGTGTAGCTCCTATCGGGATTTGTCGGCACAATCGGGCGGCTTTGCTGGTCTTGTTTTATTGCTGTCGAAATGTCTTGTAGTCCGGGATTCCGAGATCGATCGGGTCTTCGGTAGAAGGAATATCCTTCGTTGACCGTGAGAGCTTATAATGGGCTAAGTTGGGACACCCTGCAGGTATTATCTTTCAAAGCCGTGCCCGCGGTTATGAGGCAGATGGGAATTTGTTAATGTCGGTTGTAGAAAACCGAAGTTGACCTTAATTAAAATACACATCAACGCGTGTGTAACCGTGATGGTCTCTTCTCGCGGAGTCCGGAAGTGAACACGGTGTTGGAGTAATGTTTGGCGTAAGTAGTTCAGATCACTTCTTGATCGCTACTAGCTTCACGACCGTGCTTTGCTCCTCTTCTCGCTCTCTTTTGTGAATGTAGCCACCATATATGCTAGTCGCTGCTGCAGCTCCACCTCAAAACTCTGTCCTTCCTATAAGCTTAAATAGTCTTGATCTCGCGGGTGTGAGATTGCTGAGTCCCGTGACTCACAGATTCTACCAAAACAGTTGCGGTGCCGGCGATGCGGTCAGGTGGCGCAACCAAGCTCAAGTGGGAGTTCGACGAGGAACATGGTCGTTACTATGTGTCTTTTCACGATGATCGTAGTGGAGCTCAGTTGGGACGATCGGGGATCTGTGTAGCATTTGGGGTAGTCTTCTTTTATTTTGGTTCCGTAGTCGGACCTTGAGTGTAATCTGGATGATGGATGTTTATTTATGTATTGTGTGAAGTGGCATTGTAAGCCAACTATGTATCTCTTTCCTTATGTATTACATGGGTTGTGTGAAGATTACCTCACTTGCGACATTGCTTTCAATGCGGTTATGCCTCTAAGTCGTGCTTCACACGTGGGAGATATAGCTGCATCGAGGGCGTGACAAGTTGGTAATCGAGCCATCCCGACTTAGGAGCCCCCGCTGATTGTTTCTTTGGCGTTGTTGAGTCTAGAACAAAATGTTTTGAGTCTTAGGATTATATATATCGAGAGTAGGATTCTTTTTACTCCTCGGTCCTTAAATCGCCTCTGGTGAGGTCTCTGACGAGAAGTTTTGACTCTCCTCTCCTCAAATTTTACTAAAAAATTTTTAGGATCACGCGGGTATCTTGGAATCGTTCCGATGGTTTTGTGACGAGAACATTGTTCTTGGTGCCTCGACATTTAGGGGTTGTGGCGGTGTCCCGGGAGTTGAGCTCCGAGGTGTTGTCGTCACAATTTTATCGTTGCAGATTCGGAATACCTGAGTTTTGCCGACATCGAAATCTCTTTTGTACAGTTGTTGGTGAGATAACCCGATAACCCGATCTTCGGGCGAGCTCGAGTATTTCCATGACTCGTATAACGGATGCTTTTGAAGGTCGAGGTACACGATTTCAAGGTTTCTTGGTTATGTGTTGACGGATGGATACAATTGGATCTAGGTATTGTTAGTTTGGGTGATATATTTTGTGTCCCTGTATCCTCAACACCGATTGCATAACCAGAAAGTTTCGGGAGTTTATAGGTGGGATTCAAGTAGCTCTTAGCATTTCTTTCCGCAGATATTTGGTTTGTGATTGGGTAATCCTTACCACTTATTTGTTCCAGTCGTACCTTGTTTTTTTTCCTCATCAACCCTTAATCAAGTGGCTTCTCGCCTTAATGGACGTGTGATGTTAACTTTGGAATTCATTCGTTCATCCTTGTTCGAATGTTTATTGTGAAGACTATATGTTGCAATTTCTATCCGTTGATTCAACTTGTCTATCTCTATCAAGTGCTAACGGATGTCACCCTCTTCAGATGGCTCCGCCAACACGTCGAATCCGGATCGCAATGATGGGAGTCATCGAACCTCCACCTCCACCTCCGCCCCGGAGGCATGGCAAGCTATCATGGCAGCCACCAATGCCAATGCTCGATGATTTTGCAACTCTTGCAAGAGCGTACCCAAGGGCAAGGCAACCAAGGAAATCAAGGCCAAGGCAACAACCAGCCGCACTTTGCTACCCTCAATCAGTTCCTCGCTAATCAGCGAAGTCTTTCGGTTTACATTCGAGGCCACAGAGGCGCCGACGATTGGCTTGTGGACATCTGCAAACATTTTGAATGTAGCAATGTCAAACCCGAGGACTTTGTCAAGTTTGCTTCGTTTCAACTCAAAGACCAAGTTCTTTGAGTGGTTCCAGCAATACAAAGATTCCAGAGGAGGTCGTGTCATTACAGGATGAGTTCCGCGGAGACTTGAGCTCACCACATTCGAAAAGTGTTGTTGAGAGCAAGCGTGAGGAGTTCCGCAATCTCAAGCAAGGCAGCATGTCGTGTATCAATACAATATCTAGTTCGTAAACTTCGCTCGCTTTGCTAAGCAAGGCGTCCACGATGAAAAGAGTATGATCTATCAATTTAGAGGTGGTCTTAGAGAAGATCTGCAATTAGCTCTCGTGCTTTTGAGCGAGAAAAGTATGATGAATTCTACAACATGGCTTTGAAGCAAGAAGCTGCCCAGCTCAAATGTGAGATTTCTAAGAAGAGAATCAGGGATGCGATTCAGTCTTCTTCTTCCTCTCAAGTGGCAGCTAAGCAGCGAAGTTCTACCTTCCACCTCCTCCGTTCCGTTAGCCTTATCGCAGAAGAACTCAGGTGGTCGTGGATCTTCCCACCCGCCCAACCCAAGCTATCGAGAACAAGTCTAATTCTCAAGCTCCAAGGTCAAATGCTCCTTATCACCGTCCACTCTCGAGGTGACTTGCAACAAATGTCGCAGAAAGGTCACTATGCGAACAAATGCTTCAACCAAAGGCGCCTTCCGCCTCCTCCTCTGTGAGATCTTCCAGCAATGCGGTGGTCAAGCATAATCCAAAGCATGCCAAGGTGAATATGATGAATGCAGCTCAAGCGGAGGAATCTCTTGATGTGATAATGGGTAATCTCTCGATTAATGATATTCTGCAAAAGTCTTATTTGATCTTGGTGCATCGCATTGTTTCATGTCAAGACCGTTTTTGCCAAGCATGATTTCACTTGAATTTTGGATAGACCTCTAGCAATTGTTTCCCCGGGCAAGCACATGAGTTCTAGTTTGTTGGTTCCGAATGTCGGTCAAGATGGGCGACTATAGATTTCTGGCTAAACCAATTGTCCTTGGTGACTCGGATATTGATCTTATTCTTGGGATGGACTGGCTTTCTCAGCACAAAGCTCAGCTTGATTGTGCTGCCAGGGAAATTCAATTGACTCACTCTTCTGACGATGTGATCATCTATGCCGCTCGTGATGAAACCATTCGGTTGTTTTCTCTCAATGAGAAGGGCAAATTGGATGCTATCTCTCGATTCGATCGTTTGTGAGTACCAAGATGTCTTTCGGAAGAGCTTCCAGAATGCCTCCTCACCGGCGCTTGAATTCGTTATCGATCTTGAGCCTGGCACTGAACCCGTTTGCAAGTGTCCATACAAGCTTGGACCTAATGAGCTGAAGGAATTGAAGAAGCAGCTCGATGAACAAGAGCGTCTGGGTTTGATCAGACCGAGTTCATCTCCTTGGGGTTGTGGTGTTCTTTTTGTCCAGAAGAAGGATGGCACGGACCGACTTTGCGTCGATTACCGTCCATTGAATAAGAAGACAATCAAGAACAAGTATCCTCTTCCCAACATCAATGAGCTTTTCGAGCAACTCAAAGGTGCTAAAGTGTTCTCCAAGCTTGACCTTCGTATGGGTTATCATCAGATTCGCGTTCGTGAACAAGATATTCCCAAGACAGCATTCAGAACAAGCTTTGGTTCTTATGAATATACTGTCATGTCTTTCGGCCTTGTCAATGCTCCTCCAACATTCTCTCGGATGATGAACTTCATCTTCAACCCCTACACCAATGAATTCGTCTTGGTCTATCTGGATGATATTTTGGTCTTCTCCAAGAATAAGAAGGATCATGCCAAACATTTGCGATTGGTGCTAGACAAGCTCAGAGAGTATCAATTCTATGCGAAGTTTTCCAAATGTGAATTTTGGCTTGATGAAGTGCTTTATCTTGGTCACATCATCTCCGTCAAGGGCATCGCTGTTAACCCAGAGAAGGTGTCTGCAGTTGTGAATTGGGAACCTCCTCAGAATGTCAAGCAGCTTCTCAGTTTTCTTGGTCTTGCAAGCTATTGCCGAAGATTCGTTGAGAACTTCTCTAAGATTGCAAAGCCTCTTTCCAACCTCCTCCAGAAGCATGTGAAGTATGTCTGGTCTCCCGAGTGTGGCGTTGCTTTCAATACTCTCAAAGAGAAACTCGTCACAGCTCTGTCTTAACTCCTCTGATGAATCCAAGCCATTGAAGTGTTCTGTGATGCTTCTCTTCAAGGTCTCGGTCTTTGTGTTAATGCAAGAGAAGAGAGTTGTGGCCTATACCTCTCGTCATTGAAGCCCAACGAAAAGAACTACCCCACTCACGATCTTGAGTTGGCGGCGGTTGTCCATGCATTAATAACTTGGAGACATCTCTTGTTGGGAAGGAAAGTGGACATATTCACCGATCACAAGAGTCTCAAGTATATCTTCACTCAACCCAACCTCAACCTCGTGCAAACTCGATGGGTGAAATGATTCAAGAGTACAACCCAAGTATTGAATATACTCGGGCAAGGCCAATGTGATTGCAGATGCTTTGAGCAGGAAGGCTTATCGCAGCAGTTTAATCCTCAAGCCCTTCCAATCGGATCTCGTGAAGCTTTCCATAGCTGAATCTTCAAGTTGTTCCTCAAGGCTTTCTTGCCAACCTCATAGTCTCTCCTACTTTGGAAGACCAAATTCGTGAGGCTCAACTCCTAGATACCATGGTGAAAAAGGTGAAGCGTGGTATCGACAAGGGCATTCAAGTACAAGTGCTTCCACATTGATGACAAAGATACTCTTTTCTTGAGGACGGATTGTGGTTCCTAAGGGTGATCTACGTAAAGTCATTATGAGCGAGGCACACAATTCGCTTCTATCCATTCATCCTGGAAGTACGAAGATGTACCAGGACCTCAAGCAGTCATATTGGTGGACTCGAATGAAGCGAGAAATTGCTCAATTCGTGAATGAGTGTGATGTCTGCCGAAGAGTGAAAGCAGAACACCAACGACCAGCTAGTCTCCTCCAACCCCTTGCTATTCCAGAATGGAAGTTTGATCATATCGAGATGGACTTCGTGACTGGATTTCCTAAGTCCAAGCGTGGAAATGATGCTATCTTCGTTGTCATTGACAAGCTTACTAAAGTGGCTCATTTTCTTCCTATCAAAGAATCTATCACAGCAGCTCGGTTGGCGAGCTATACACCTCGAGGATTGTCTCCTTGCGGCATTCCACAATTGATCTATTGAGACCGTGGCAGCATCTTTACCTCCAAGTTTTGGGATTCTTTTGAGAAGGCCATGGGCACCAACATTCGTTTCAGCACAGCTTTCCACCCTCAAACAAGTGGCCAACTCGAGCGAGTCAATCAAATCCTTGAAGATATGCTCAGGGCTTGTGTCATTTCCTTCGGTATGAAGTGGGAAGATTGTCTTCCATATGCCAAGTTCTCCTACAACAACAGCTTCCAAGCGAGTTCGGGCAAGGCCCCATTCGAAATTCTCTATGGCAGAAAGTGTCGTACTCCTCCCAATTGGTCCGAGACAGGTGAGCGCCAACTTCTTGGCAACGACTTGATCACGAAGTCAAGAAATGTGCAAAGTCATTCGTGAGAATCTCAAAGCCGCATAATCGCGCAGAAGAGCTATTATGATGACAAGCACCGTGATGTGGCTTTTGAAATCGGAGACCATGTCTACCTCGCGTCTCTCAATGAAAGGCACTCGTAAACCCGGTATCAAAGGGAAGCTTGCCCCTAGATCGTGGGTCCTTTCAAGATCATTGGCAAAAGAGGCGATCTCGCCTATCAACTTGAGCTTCCGTCCAACCGCGAACGTGCACGATGTGTTTCACGTGTCACAACCGCAAGTGCTTCAAGACTCTGGCGCACCATCAACTTCAAGAAATTGATCTCCAAGAAGATCTCTCTTATCATGAGCACCCGTTGCTATTCTTGAAGAAACCGAGCGCAAGACTCGCAACAAGTCAATCAAATTCCTGAAAGTGAAGTGGTCACACCATTCCGACCGAGAAGCCACCTGGGAGCGCGAGGATCACCTCCGTTCCGAATATCCGGAGTTCTTTCAGTCCTAGATCTCGGGACGAGATCCTCTTGTAGTGGTGGAGTGTTGTAACACCCCGGATGTAACTTTCCATATTTGTAACTCCAACTCTTGCCATTTTCGGCATTGTGATATGATATTCCCTCCGTGGTTGGGTTTTTGTCTTTCTTTTTGCATTTTGTCCATGTCATGTATTTCATATCATGTCATCATGTGCATCTCATTTGCATATGTGTTCGTCTCATGATTCCGAGCATTTTCCCCGTTGTCCGTTTTGCAATCCGGCACTCCTATGTTCCCCGGCGTCCCCTTTTACGTTTTTCCGTGAGCGGGTACTAAACTTTCTCAGAATGGACAGAGGTTTGCCAAGTGGCCTTGGTACACCACCGGTAGACCACCTGTCAAGTTTCGGGTCATTTGGAGCTCGTTTGGTACTCCAACGGTTAACCGCACTCTCGCAAAGGCCTCTTTTAAGTTGCAGCCCAACACCCCTTCAAAACAGCCCAATAACCCATCTAAGTCACTTCCATGTCCATCGCCGTTCGATCACGATCGTGTGGGCGAAAACCGCACCTCATTTGGAGCTTCCTAGCTCCTTCTACCTATAACCCCCCCATTTCCAAATCCCGGATCACTCCACCTAACCCTAGCCCGCTCCTCTCCCCCGCGCGGGCGTGTCCGATCGGGCGGACACGTCCGCCCGCCGCCGCCCGACAAACGGCGCGCCACGTACAAGCGCGCGCCCCGCCGCCCGCCCGCCCGGCCAGCCAGCGGGGCCCCGCCAGCCAGCGCCCGCCGCTTCGCCACCTCCCCGCCGCCCAGCCGTGCCCTCCGCCGCCTCGGCCGCTTCGCCCGCCGTCGCCTCGCCGCAGCTCTGCCCCGCCAGCGCGGCTCCCCGCCGCCGCCGCGCCGCCGCCCCTCCTCCCGCCCCGCCCGCCGCCTCGCCCCGGCCTCTCCTCCCTCCGCCGGCGCCCTCTCCAACTCCGGCCGGCGAACCCCGGTTCGCGCGCCGAGCACCGGATCTCAGATCCACAGCGGTTGACTTCTCCCCCGAAATCCTCTAAGTCTTTTATCTGTCCATATTTTATTGCATCGTCAACGCATCATAACTTTGCACCCGTAGCTCCGTTTCGTGCGTATAGCATACCAAAATGTTCGCCTCGAGGAGTACATCATTTCATTCCATTGCATCATTTACATTTGAGCTCATCTTGATGCCCTAAATGCTGTTAGAAGAGGGCTATGTGATGTTAGTTTCAGATTCTTAACAGAACATGCACTTTTGTCATTTTTGCCATGATTGATGTGTGCATCCTATGATCTTGAGTCCTACATGTGTTTTGTAATATGCCATGCCATATTTACAGGGGTGTATGCCATGTATTTTTGTGATCTCTGTGGTGACTAGCACAAGCATGCAAACTAGGCTTCATGATGTTGCTGATTTCAGCCCCTGTTTTGCTGATATTTTTATGCCATGTTAACTTGATGCTACAGAGAGATCAATGCTTATTTTGAGTTACTTCAGTAAGGATGTTTTGAACATATGGTTATGCTCTATCCATCCATGCCTTTGTTTGCAATTATGGAGTGCCATTGCTTGAGTCAATCGAGCTTTACTTTTGCTATAAAATGTTTCCTGGCAGATTGTTTACATGTTATTCAATTTTGCCAAGGTTGTTGTAGTTGATCCGTGTATGCTATGATGTTGTTCTTGCCATGTATATCTTCTATTACATGTCTTCTTGATGGATGTATACTTAGTTTATCATGAAATGCTCTGTAGTGAGTGCATCGAGCTCGCGAACATGCCTACTTATCTGTTTTTCTCATGCCCTGTTGCTGAATCTGTAACGAAACTTGCTATGTTTACGTGGGTGCCATCATATCTTCTGATCCTTTTTGTCTCATGGTCAGTAAGGGACTTTTGTTCTATGCTTTGAGTAGATTCATGCCATGCCTTGTTTTGATATTATAAGTTCCTGTAGCATGCTGTTTGCTTGCTCTGAACATTGCTTCCTGATGCTGATTCTGCCATGTTCAGTATTTTCTCTTAAGTCTGTGAAGCTGATATGTTTTGCACTTTTGCCATGCTTGTTTGGACCTGATATGATGTGTTTTAGCCGTATCTCAGTGTTCATCTTTTGTCAAGCATCTTGAGTAGATCACTGCCATATGCTTTGTTGATACGTTTGGGTGCAGTAGCTTAATTTCTTGTTGCTTGCTAAGTGGCATCATGCTGTTAATGGCAGATTTGTGTTATTCTTGTTTTGCTTGTCATTTGCAAACCATGCATCCGATTCCGGTGATCTTTATATCGATTTCAACCGAAATAATCTCACCTTTCCACCGGCATACTTGGTTTTCCAAGTTGATGCCTGGTTCATCATTTTCCTTCGAACACATACGCATTGCATATCACATCTCGCATATCATGCCATGTTTTGCATCATGTTGCTTGTGCATTGCACCATGATTTATTGTGGTTCCTTTGTTTGTGTTCTTGCTTTGGGTAGAGCCGGAGGCGAGTGCGTGAGCGAGGAACCTGTTGAGAACGCTTCGAGGATCAAGCTTTTGACAACTCGAGAACTTTGCGAGCAAGATGACCATACCCTCGAAATCACTTCTATCTTTGCTTGCTAGATGCTCGCTCTTTTGCTATGCCTATGCTACGATGCCTACCACTTGCTATATCATGCCACCCATATTGCCATGTCAAACCTCTAACCATCCTTTCCTAGCAAACCGTTGATTGGCTATGTTACCGCTTTGCTCGGCCCCTCTTATAGCGTTGCTAGTTGCAGGTGAAGATGAAGTTTGTTCCTTGTTGGAACATGTTTACTTGTTGGGATATCACAATATCTATTGTTTAATTAATGCATCTATATACTTGGTAAAGGGTGGAAGACTCGGCCTTATGCACGGTGTTTTGTTCCACTCTTGCCACCTAGTTTCCGTCATACGGTGTTATGTTCCTTGATTTCGCGTTCCTTACGGTTGGGTGATTTATGGGACCCCTTGACGATTCGCTTTGAATAAGACTCCTCCGGCAAGGCCCAACTTTGGTTTTACCATTTGCCACCTAAGCCTTTTTCCCCGGGTTTCGCGAGCCCAAGGGTCATCTTTATTTTAACCCCCCGACCGGTGCTCCTTGAGTGCTGGCCCGAACCGAGCAGACTGCGAGGCCACCACGGGTAACTCGAGGGCTGGTTTTACTCGTGAGGCTGACCTATCCGGATGTGCCACGAGAGCGAGATATGTGTAGCTCCTATCGGGATTTGTCGGCTGTCGGGTGGCTTTGCTGGTCTTGTTTTATTCTGTCGAAATGTCTTGTAGTCCGGGATTCGAGACTGATCGGGTCTTCGGTAGAAGGAATATCCTTCGTTGACCGTGAGAGCTTATAATGGGCTAAGTTGGGACACCCTGCAGGTATTATCTTTCAAAGCCGTGCCCGCGGTTATGAGGCAGATGGGAATTTGTTAATGTCGGTTGTAGAAAACCGAAGTTGACCTTAATTAAAATACACATCAACCGCGTGTGTAACCGTGATGGTCTCTTCTCGGCGGAGTCCGGGAAGTGAACACAGTGTTGGAGTAATGTTTGACGTAAGTAGTTCAGGATCACTTCTTGATCGCTACTAGCTTCACGACCGTGCTTTGCTCCTCTTCTCCCTCTCTTTTGCGAATGTAGCCACCATATATGCTAGTCGCTTGCTGCAGCTCCACCTCAAAACTCTGTCCTTCCTATAAGCTTAAATAGTCTTGATCTCGTGGGTGTGAGATTGCTGAGTCCCCGTGACTCACAAATTCTACCAAAACAGTTGCAGGTGCCGACGATGCCATTGCAGGTGATGCAACCGAGCTCAAGTGGGAGTTCGACGAGGAACGTGGTCGTTACTATGTGTCTTTACCCGATGATCAGTAATGGAGCCCAGTTGGGACGATCGGGGATCTGTGTAGCATTTGGGGTAGTCTTCTTTTATTTTGGTTCCGTAGTCGGACCTTGAGTGTAATCTGGATGATGGTTGTTTATTTATGTATTGTGTGAAGTGGCGACTGTAAGCCAACTATGTATCTCTTTCCCTTATGTATTACATGGGTTGTGTGAAGATTACCTCACTTGCGACATTGCTTTCAATGCGGTTATGCCTCTAAGTCGTGCTTCGACACGTGGGAGATATAGCCGCATCGAGGGCATGACAATATCGACCACCGATACAACTCTACGCACGCTTGACGTTCGCTTTACCTAGAACAAGTATAAAACTAGAAGTACTTTGTAGGTGTTTTTGGATAGGCTTGCAAGAAAGTAAAGAGCACGAGAATAAAACTAGGGGCTGCTGAAGTAAAGACACAATAAAGTTAGTATAGCGAGTGTGGAAAAGTGGTGGTAGGAGTTGCGAAATTGTCCCTAAGCAATTGACTACTTTACTAGACCGATAACAAGTTTTATGTGGGAGAGGCCACTGCTAGCATGTCATCCCTTACTTGGAATTCTATGCACTTATGATTGGAACTATTAGCAAGCATCTGCAACTACTAACGTTCATTAAGGTAAACCCAACCATAGCATTAAGATATATTGGTCCCCCTTCAATCCCGTATGCATCAATTTCTATGCTAGGTTGAAGCTTCTGTCACTCTTGCCCTCCAATACATAGTCCTATCAACATACAAATAACCCTATGGTGTGATCCACGCGCGCGCTCATATGATGGGCACCAAAGGACAACAACATAACCACAAGCAAATTAAATCAATCATAGCAATTCATCAACCACCGATAGGACAAAGAAAATCTACTCAGACATCATAGGATGGCAACACATCATTGGATAATAATATGAAGCATAAAGCACCATGTTTAAGTAGAGGGTACAACGGGTTGCGGGAGAATGGACCGCTGTAAATAGAGGAGGGAAGGAGATGGAGATGTTGGTGAAGATCGCGGTGATGATGATGGTGGCCACGGCAGTGTTCCGGCGCCACCAGAAGAGAAGGGGAGAGGGGGCCCCTTTGTCTTCTTCTTCCTTGACCTCCTCCCTAGATGGGAGAAGGGTTTCCCCTCTGGTCCTTGGCCTCCATGGCATGGGAGGGGCGAGAGCCCCTCCGAGATTGGATCTGTCTCTCTGTTTCTCTTTGTTTCTCTCTGTTTCTGCGTTGTCTTCTGCTGCCCTTTCACCGTTTCTTTTATATCCGGAGATCCGTAACTCCGATTGGACTGAAACCTTCGCCGTGATTTTTTACCAAAAATTAGCTTTCTCGCGGCCGAAGAAGGGCATCAACCGCCTTACCGGTGGCCCACGAGGGTGGGGGCGCGCCCTCCTGGGGAGGGCATGGGCCCCTGCCTCATGGCCACCTCGAACACCGTTTCACGTTGATCTTTTTCCCAGATTTTCCAAATATTCCAAAAATAAGCTCTGTCAGTTTTTATCCCGTTTGGACTTCGTTTGATATGGATATTCTGCGAAACCAAAAACATGCAACAAACAGGAACTGCCACTGGGCACTGGATCAATATGTTAGTCCCAAAAATAGTATAAAAAGTTGCCAAAAAGTATATGAAAGTTGAATAATATTGGCATGGAACAATAAAAAATTATAGATACAACGGAGACGTATCAGCAGACCAGCGGTTCAACCTGGCGATACTAAAGGAGGACCGGGAGGTAGAGGCTCAACTCGACGCGGAGCGCGCGCATGCTGCAACCATCGAGGCTCTCCTGCAGGCGGAACCGGATGTCGTGGATGTGAACCGGGCGGTGGAGGCAGAACTTGAGGCGGAGCGCGCGGATGACGCTGCCATCGAGACCCTCCTGCAGGGGGAACCGGACGTCCTGGACTTGAACCGGGCGGCAGAGGCTCAACTCGACATGAAGCGCGCGGATGCCGCTCTCATCGAGGCCCTCCTGCAGGCGGAACCGGACGTCCTGGACTTGAACCGGGCGGCACAGGCTCGACTCGACGCGGAGGGCGCGGATGCCGCTGCCATCGAGGCCCTCCTGCAGGCAGAACCGGACGTCCTCGACTTGAACCGGGCAGTGCTCTCTTCCATGCAGAGCGCCCGCACGCTCCGTGTGAACGAGTAGTTGGAGGCCGAGGACAACCACGGTGCGGAGACACACGTCGGCAGCTATGGCTAGTTCGCGCCGGCAGCCAAAGACGATGAGGCCGTCTCGTTCCACGAGCAGTGACAGTTTTTCTTTATGTTGTTGTTTTTATGGATCTTTTGCTGTGTAACAACATATATTGTTATGCAAGTCGCTGACTTGGGTCGATCTACCATTTCGGCGGTTGGATGAATATCCTCGTCTCTAACCCTTCTTCCTCACCTCTTCTTCTTCCCCAACAGACTACCGCGACGGGCCGTACGGATACTCCCCAACATGCGGTTGGACAAACATACTCTATGAACGATAATTATGTGTCAGCGGTAGGATGGCTGAGTTTGGTTTGTTCACATGCGACAGCACGTGTCAGTGAGGGTGCATTCTCTTGGTTGGGTTTGCGGCGTGCAGGAGCGACTGTGCATGTGAGGGCGCAGTGCGACCATGGCGTCAGGAGGCGACCGTGTGAGGTGCGGTGCGACGCGATAGCCCGTCTTATAAGTGTACCTCCTTTTCATTTTGAAAACTTTAGGCAAGCTTGGCAAAAATGAGTGGCGAAGTATGGCTATGCAAGGCCTAAACCCAAACAGGATAAGTACATAGTACTACATACTAGGAGTACTAGTGTTAAAAAAGAAAGGCGGGGTTTTCCTTCGCGGGATTAATCGATACGAATCCTCGTTTCACGTGTCAATTAATGCGTATTTTTTTCTCCAAAGCCCAAAGAGCTAACCATCTCACTCCTCATCGCTTGATTAATGCAGTGCCATGCAAACCAACCTTCTCACTTCCACATGCATGCAGGGGATATTAATGTCCTTGGTTGCTAGTACGAGGCAAACCCCATCAATTTTGCCTCGATTAGTGTTAGTGGCCTTTTGCAAATTGTAATTTTGATATACTGACCTTGTGTACAAAAAAATGGAGGTAGTAACTATATTTGACTTCCTTCCCCATTGCGGTGGCGTCGACGATATCTCGAACATTGTGGTTTTGCGAAGTGCGTCCGACGGAGAACACCATTGAGGGAGACCACGATAAGTCATTCGCAAGTGCCGCCTGCAAGCCGAGACAACCGCCTTATTTGCATCCAGGAAGTCTGTTGAACCAAAGGATGCGTAAATGTACTAGTACTACTCGTACACAATAGCGTCGTCCATCCAGCTTAGTGCGGTGAGATGGTTTCTCGAAGAAGACGATGGAGAAGCGGAGTCAGCGAAGAGTGAAATGATGGTTGCTTCGTCCGTGCTTTGTGATTTGACGCCTCACTGCTTTGTGATTTGTGATAGAAGGGACAGGGGAGTAGACTCTGTCCTCTATACTGTACATGCATCCAAGCACGAGAGAAAGTGGAGAGGCGTTGCATTTTTCTATTCCTTCAATCAATCAATTAGGGAGCTTCGGTTCCATCCTTTTGGCTTTGGCAACACCGTCCACAATGGTTCCCACGATGCCAAAAGCTATTTTCACATTTGGCTACACATTGTGGATGCTTTTAACCGTACCACTTGGTTTTGCTCCTGTGTGCTATCTATACAAATCTCAATTATATTGATCTAAAAAATTACAGAATCAAGATTAGTAAAAAGGAGGTGATTTTGCCGCGCGGATGGCAGGGGAGGTTTCTTATTTTTAGAGGACGTTGTCTGGCGGTTTGCTAACATGCGGTCCCGTGTCGATTGCATTACCAAGCGATCCGCTTCCCACATGAGGCGAGAACAACGGCGGAAGCAACACGTGGTTAACTTGAAGAAGATGAGGAGAAGCGAATTCATCAGCGAGTGAAATGATGTTGCTTCGTCCCTCCAACTTCTTTTTTTAGCATTATTACTTCGTCCCTCCAACTTAACAGCGGGAAAGGTGCAACTTTGTGATTTGACGCCTCATTGCTCATTACTACGCCGGCGCCATGACTGGGTGATTCACCCCGGCTACTCTGCACTGTATTCCGGTATGGCACATGGACCCGGTAGCTTGATGCCCCACATGTCGGCGAAAGGGACTAGAAGATTTATGAAAGCGAGCGCTCCACTCTTACGAGGGAGGAGTACACGACACGACGGCCCAGTGAACTTTCACTTGTACTGTATATAGTACTATAGTTTTGCTGTTTCGCATGATCCATCGATACAAACCCGATTAAACAGGAAAGGGCGGGATTTTTCCCGCGCGGTATATGATACTGGCCATACATTTCAAAGGCAATTTTAATGTATGCAAACTGAATAATTAAGTAACAATATGATATCTAGTAAAACTAAAAACACATACCATTTATTGTGTTAGAGTGTAGTAGTAGTGTTGTATTGCGTAGTTGTTAGATGTAACATGCGAGAACATGTAGATATGTAGTTTTGGAGAGCCTACAGAGAGAAAAGCGTAATATGTTCACCGAACTTCAGAATAAGCTGATTACGGTCACTATATACGTTTTGCGGTGATTATACGGTCACTTGCTCACGGTTCAGCATCGGATTGCACTCTGTTGACCGACCTAATAGTCTGCGTGGCACCATGTTGACTAGTTAAATTGACCATGTTCCTTGTGGGTCCCACCTGTCAGTTCGCATAGGGAAAAGTCAGATAAACACAAATTTACGCTGGCGCGACAAGACTCCACCCGTCTGCTGGAATCACCTGGTTGTGTATGTATGCATCGGGGCTGGCGTGTGCGCATGCACGTGTAGGTTGAGCACTTGAGCATGAGAGTGTGTGTTGGTCGTGTGGTGTACTGGTGTGTGCATGCATGCGTGCATGTGTGCGTGTGAGTGTTGCGTACGTGCGTGGCTGCGTGTATACGTGTGAGTGTTGCGTGCGTGCGTGGGTGCATGTGTTCGTGTGAGTGTTGCATGCATGCAGTTCATGTGCATGCGTGCGTGTGTGTATAATGACCACACCAGCTCCTGTGTGTTAAAACAGACGACTCAGCATACCAATACAAGGCCACCTTGTCCGCTATGCCCGCGGTCATGACTTCGAACCACCGTCCAATATTTTTTTGTCGTTTGTTTTCATTCTTACTAGAAAGATGCCCGTGCGTTGCACGTAACATCAAGATGCATTTGTATGACTAGTTTATCTTGTGAGAGAAAAGGATGAACGAGGGAAGGCATTATTTGCAAATGTGGAGAGGTGTGTGGGTACATCTTAGGCAAAATTGTCATAGTTTCTTTCCTATCCGTCAGATATAAATCGGATGACCTATAATCTGAGGATGGCGGGCACACCATCATCACCAACTCTGTTTTTATAGAGTGTATTTTATCCCTACTCTTATAGAAAGCATAGTCGGTGATGATTGTGTGCCTGCCATCCACATATAAACGTCCACATCTGACGGATAAGGCCTTCCCTTGTTCATCCCACAAGATAAACTACTCATACAAATGCATCTTGATAATCCGTGCAACGATGGGCATCTTGCTAGTATTTTATAAGAGTGTAGATGTAGAGATACAAGCGGCAGGTGGGCCCGATGGTAGTGAGATAATGTGATGCAACACTAGAGGTGCCACGTGGAAGCGTTTAAGCTGGTCAACTAGTCGTGTCTTGAGAAAATCTGAGTTATGCGGTGAGCCCGTGGTGTATAATAACCACAGAAGCGTAAATGGTGACCGTAATGAGTGGATTACGAAGTCCAATGTCGCATCATGCTTTCGCTTCAAATACAATGATTGTCCTTTGTATATATCGCGAGAAAGATGAAACATGTGTGAATGTGCTGGGGCTTACTTTTAGAGGACACGGAGATAGTTGTGTGCGTGCACTGAAAGGTGCGTAGAGGGGGGGTATGCAATGGAGAGAGAGATGCTCTATGTTTCTCTTTATTATGACTACCTTTATATATAGTATAAAAATATACAAATTCACAGTGCGAAATAAATATCATTGTGGGCACCATGCAATGCAAGCGTTCATACTCCTCCATATAACTTTGTAATGTTGTATATATGTAGAAATTCTGAAATATTTTTTGGCCACACTTTATTCAAAAGGAATGTCATTATCTTGAAATAAACGTGAAGAGAGGGCTTATTAGATCAATGGGGTATGTGATGTAACATGTGTGAATGTGTAGTTGATGCATTTGGCAGGGCCTAGAGAGGTATGTGTGTGTATTACGTATTCGAGAGAGGCATGGATAGAGGGGCCGACAGGGGGGTGTCGGTGTCAAAACCGGCGGATCTCGGGTAGGGGGTCCCGAACTGTGCGTCTAGGATCGATGGTAACAGGAGACGGGGGACATGATGTTTACCAGGTCTGGGCCCTCTCTATGGAGGTAATACCCTACTTTCTGCTTGATTGATCTTGATGAATATGAGTATTACAGGAGTTGATCTACCACGAGATCGTAATGGCTAAACCCTAGAAGTCTAGCCTATGAGTATATGGTAATGAATCTGCCCTATCCGGACTATGCTCTCCGGTTAATATAGACACCGGAGAGCTAGGGTTACATGAGGTCGGTTACATAAGAGGGAATCTTCATAATCGGCCGCCTAGCTTGCCTTCCACGCCAAGTAGAGTCCAATCCGGACACGGCTATAGTCTTCGGTCTTCGTGTCTTCACAGCCCATCAGTCCGGCCCATGGATAACAGGCCGGATGCCCGAGGACCCCTTAGTCTAGGACTCCCTCAGTAGCCCCTGAACCTGACTTCAATGACGAGGAGTCCGGCACGCAGATTGTCTTCGAAATTGCAAGGCGGGTTCCCTTTTTCCGAACTCCAAGATGGTCTTCAGATGTAATGATTGCATCCGGACCTGTCACACACCATGCACAACCGTAGAGATAATATATATATTTTACACGAGTTCCATCCGCTGACAACTTTCTGCATTACGTCCGTTCGGTCATAATCGAACCGTTTGTCCCACATTTCAAGACGCGGTTGCCACTGGCACGTCTTGTCGAAGCAGAGATCATGTCCCCTTATTGCGGGATTCTCATCAATGCGGGCATGGGTAACCCAACTGTGCCGCCTGCACAGCTTTCGGGAATAGGCGAATCTTAAGGCGAGCCAGGAGGCGTTTAATGTTTGCTGCCTTTATAAGAGGATAAGGATCCCCTCTTCCTCTTCTCACGCTTTCTCTCCATCTCCGCCTACCCGATCTCGAGCTCCAGCGCCCAAGTTTTCATCCCCTTTCCACTCAAGCAACCATGTCCGGATCCGGTGGTCAGGGCAAGTGGATGGTCTCCTCCGTCAAGGAGGAGGACATTCTTGAGCTCGAGGCGGCGGATATTTGGCGAAGGGAATTGCCCACTGCTTGCCGGCCGAGGGACAAATCGCCCCCACGCCGGAGCCCAACGAGAGGGTTGTATTCCTCCCTCATTTCTTCTGCGGGCTTGGGTTTCCTCTCCATCCTTTCGTCCGCGGGATAATGTATTACTACGGTGTAGATTTCCATGATCTGTCCCCGAATTCCTTCCTGAACATTTCGGTGTTTATCGTCGTGTGTGAGGCCTTCCTCCGCATCCAACCCCACTTTGGGCTGTGGCTCAAAGTCTTCAACGTGAAGCTGAAGGTGGTGGATGGCCGGCCTGTAGTCTGAGGAGAGGGCAATGGTGAGTAAATTGTCCAACGTCTTCTGGCCCAAAGGCACCTTTGTGGATACGGTAAAGGAGTGGCAGAAGCAGTGGTTCTACATCACAGAACCACACGGCACCACCTGGGCCGCAGCTGCCGAATTCCGATCCGACGCTCCTATGTGACTCACCTCTTGGGTCGAGAAGAGTCCGGACTGGTGTTCCCCTAACGAGCTGATAGCGCTGCAGACGTGCGTTCAGAGCATGGTAACCAAGAGCTTCAAGCTCGTTGATGTGATCCAGGTGATGTTATTTCACCGGATCCTTCCGTGCCAGCACCGAAGCCGCCCGTTGTGGGAGTTCAATCCGAAGAAGCACCAGACCCTGGTGAGGCTCTTCGAGACTACGCACGAAGGCACATCGAAATTGCTCTTCAAGGGAAATGAGAAACCACCGGCCGCGGATTCAGACCATGGTCACGATTGTACACACCCTGCCAGCAAGGTATGCTATTCCAAATGAGTCCTCAACCTAATTGTTTTGAGGATGATGTCTGAGCTTTTATTATCGCTCTTTTAGGACTGGATGGAGAGGGCGAAGTGGATCCAGTGTCCGGATCCGTTGCCTGAAGAACTAGTCATCCCGTGCCTAGCGAAGATGCTGGTGTCGGCGCCGTATAAGGTGCCAGAAAAGAAGGCCAAGAAGAAGGCCAAAGGGAAGGCCAAGGGGACCAAGAGTTGCCCCCGTCGTAAGGGCACTTCAGACGCGCCGTCCAAAGACGACGAGACCCATTCCTCCGTCCCTGAGGACGATGACGAGGAAGAAGAGGAGGAGGAAGGAAACGATCCTCCCCCTGAAGAGAGGAAGAAGAAGAGGGCAGCTTCGGCGCACCTGGAGGCGGAAGCGCTCAAGAAGGGGAAGGGCGCTCTGGCGGCCAACACCGCGTGGGATGTGGATAGTAGTCCGGAACGGCGCCCCTGCACAAAGCCGCAGGCCGCATCGTAAGTGACATGGCTTATTTATGCGCACATCCAGCCCTTTCTCTCCGTTATCTTGATATAGTTAGCTGTACTATTGCAGTCCGGCCCGCGACTTAATCCAGCGATCCTCGTCTGGAAGTTCGTTGGCTTCGTTGGAGATGGCGAGCTAGTCGCCACTGCCTGCTTATTCCCCCGGGCCGGGGAGGACACCGAAGTGCTGTCTTGGAGGGCCGATCCGAACCGGGGGGCGGGGCGCTGTCGGGGCGCCATGGTAAGCCTCGCTGCAGAACACATGGAGGCGATCCACATGGGGACTGGTGAAGAGGGCCGTATCCAGATCGGCCCTCAGCAGAATACGATGTCGGAGCGCCTTATGGCTCCGGAGTCGGGCGAGCAGCTCCCTTTAAAGGGGGGTGTGCCGCCTCCACTGGTGGCTCCTGTCCATCCAGGAGCATCAGATGATCTGATGGGGGCGCTGCGAAGGGCCTCCGTCGTGGACGAGCATCGTGTCCTTATGGGTGCGGTGATCGAAAGTTCGATCTACCAGAGCGGTGAATGGGGCCTCTGGCAGCACTGTTAATGGTTTTGAGGTAAGGGACATAGAAAGAGAAAGAATCCCATGTAGTCAGTAGCCCCTGAGACACTGTCCGGTGTTCGGCGATAACAACCCGATAGAGGATCAATCTTTTATTGTAGGAGACTAACATGATACACGTGCATAAGCAGGCGTCGCTGTTGGTCGCAACCTCGCATGCTGCCGAAGTCTTCGAAATGAAGCAGAGGCTGGAGCAGACCGAGAACGAGCTCGGCGAGGTTGCAATGCGGCTTCAGGAGAAGAAAGGTAGGTAACGTCTTGCTGTGTGTTCGGAAAGAACAAGCGGTGCATACTGACCGTAATGTCGAAATATGTGCAGGAGCTACAACCGAGGTGGAGGCCACGAAAAGGCTCGGCGAAGGCGAGGGAAGGCCGTCGAGCAGCAAGCCGCTCGAAAAAGCTCGAGGCCCGAGTCAAGGAGGTCAACGGGAGCTTCGGGCCAGCGGTGAAAAATGTGAGATCTTGGAGAATGATCGTCGGTTCAAAGGCGAACTCTCAAGGCTCGTCGAGGCGGAGACCGCCGCGGAGTGAGGCCGAGCCGCACCCGGGAGATCGGGAGGCTAGGAAGATCACGGTGGGTAAGGCTTTTAAGATGCAAAGCAAGTATGCAGAGAAGCAATACGTTTTACTAACCCGGGTTCGGAGTTCCCCAAGGGCTTTTATGGATTTACCATGCAGCGTATCAGACGCTGCAGAGTTCTACCAAGCCGAAGGAGGAGGTTCGACGAAGAAGTTATTCTTGACGCAGTATTCAACGCTAGAGCATCCCGTGTCCTTCACCGATCAGCTGAAGCAGCTGGTGGAGCTGCACAGGGTGGCCGAACTAGCCATGAAGGATTTAACAATCCGGCTATGGCCAGCCGAAGCTATGCCCGACAGCTATTTCGGGCTTGTGAGGCGGCTAGTGGAAGCCTGTCGGCGGCTGGACGTCATCAAGCACTCTGTATGTACTGAAGGTGCCTGAATGGCCTTCGCTCGCTGTGAGATGTGGTGGGCAAAGATGAACGCTGTTGAAGTTGCCAGCGGGCCGCCAGAGGGCAAGGAGCACCGCACACCCGAGAAATATTTTGCGGATGTCATAGAAGGGTCTCGACTTGTGGCAGCTCAATGTTCGAAGGACATTATTTTCAAATGAATACATTCATGTTGTGCTTTGCCTTGTATTATAAAGACAAAGCTTGTTTTGTAATGTAATTTCGGTATGCTTTAAATTGTTTCCTCCTGTGCGGCTGTTTAATATGCAATCTGAGAGTTGGCTAGTCGTCGGCTTCTGCGCTCACGTAATTAGTACGGAGGTGTTCGGGATGGGATCTAAACAATCTTGATCCAATTATATGATCCTTGAAGGAGTTGCTTAAGCGCAGCGAGCGAGGCAATCAGACTATCTGACCGCGCCTCACTTAGCCATAGGAGTTTTATAATTAAGCAAGTCGTAGCCCTGGTCCAGCGAGGTCTTGTCGACATCGATCGGGAATTGCCGATCCTTGGCGTGTGGAAAAAATCTCAACGATTTTGTAACCCTCGAATAGCTGACCGGCTCTCGCCGTATCATAACGATCAGTTTTCGGCTTTCTCTCTTGAGGTGCTCATCCGGTCAAGGCGAGGGCACAATCGCGATAGTTGTCCCTTTACTTCCCTAGCCGATAGAAGCGGAGCGTGGGGTAGCAAGCACGAGGCGAGACAACCCAACTATTGACCAAAGACATGATTGAACCAATGTATATAATGCTAAATTCGGGGTGCCGAACTTTGATACAAGAGGTGTTCGGACTTTGTTGCCGTGTTATGGGGCGATAAGCAGCCCCCGACGAATATGAAATGTACAAAAGAGTACCGATGCGGCTGATAAGCAGATCGAAATGAAATGAAGTAAAAATGAAAAACCAATGAAACTGGGCCTCAAATCATTTTCATTATAATTGAATGGATACGTCAAGGCGTATCTTATACAAATAGTGCGATAAGCACCCGGACTATTTAACATGTCGGGATCAAGAGGGAGCAGCGTGCGGGTCCTGGGAAATAAGTAAAAATACCATCAAGAAGAACGTATGGAGGTTACCCTGCACACCTATGCTGCATGCCCCTTATTATGCCGATCCTTTGAAGGGGCGTGATCAGGCTCGCGGGAAAAGGAACCTGAAACAGAAAGGAAAAAGTGTGTCCGGGGTCGGTCTAGCCGAACTATAGATCCCGAGTTAGCTTATGCCTCCGTCGATGTCCATGGAATTTCGAGTGCGTAATTATGTACGTGTGGTACAAATGCCACTACTTCCTCGGGACTGGGACGGAGGCCAAATTGCTAGTCGAGCTCTTGATGAGCCTTGTTGTCCTGCTGCAGTGTAGTTCGACACTTCTTGATGGTGTCCAGGGGCTCGGCAGCTGCACTATGGTGCTGCTTGAGAAGGCCGCTCTGTACCTCTGCTGCTAGGGCGGCTGTGTGCTCCTCTATTCAGAGGGAGCGTTCCGTGTTGCCATTGACTGTTATGACGCCGCGTGGGCCGGGCATCTTGAGCTTGAGATAAGCGTAGTGTGGCACTGTGTTGAATCTAGCAAACGTTGTTCGTCCGAGCAGTGTGTAGTAGCCGCTGCGGAATGGGACGATGTCGAAGATTAACTCCTCGCTTCGGAAATTGTCCGGAGAACCGAAGACCACTTCCAGCGTGATTGAGCCCGTGCAGCGGGCCTCCACGCCTGTAATGACTCCTTTAAAGGTGGTCTTTGTTGGTTTTATTCGTGAGGGGTCAATGCCCATCTTTCTCACTGTATCTTGATAGAGCTGGTTGAGGCTGCTACCACCGTCCATCAGGACTCGAGTTATGTGGAACCCGTCAATAATTGGGTCAAGAACTAGTGCGGCTGAACCGCCGTGGCGGATAGTGTTTGGGTGGTCTAGTCGATTGAATGTGATCGGGAACGACGACCACGGATAGAATTTTGGGGCAACTGGCTCTACCGCATAGACGTCCCTAAGCGCTCGCTTGCGCTCCCTTTTGGGGATGTGTGTAGCGTATATCATGTTCACCGTTTTGACTTGAGGGGGAAATTTCTTTTGCCCTCCAGTGTTCGGCTGTCGGGGCTCTTCGTCCTCGTCCTCACTTTGTGATCCCTTTTCTTTGTTTTCGGCATTTAACTTGCCGGCCTGCTTGAAAACCCAACAATCCCTGTTGGTATGATTGGCTTGCTTATCCGGAGTGCGTGTATTTGCACAGACGGTCGATATCTTGGTCTAGGCTAGAAAGGTCCTTCATTGTTTCTTTTGTAGGGCTTCTTCCGTTGGCTGGACTTGGAGCCTCTGAATCCGGCGTTGTTGTGGTGCCATCGGTGTTGTTATCATTGCTTCAGCGTTTGTGCCTATTGCGCGGAGCTTGCCGGTGCTATTCTTGGCCTCGGAGGGACTGTCTCATTGGCTGTGTTGTTACTATGGGCTAATAACTGTCCTCTCCAGCATAGCGGGTCATGATTACCGTGAGGACTGCCATAGACTTGACTTTTCTTGGCGAGGTGGCGTGCTAGCCATTAAATCACGGATCTTTGTGTTTGAAGGCTGCTAAGGCCTCGGCGTCCGGACGATCAACGATCTGGTTCTTTTGGTTGGAACCTAGTCAGAATTTTACGGATGATTCTCGAGTTGTTGAACTATGTGGCTTAAGTCATCGGCGTCGGTGGTGGGACATAGGTTCCTTCGAAGTTGTCGATGAAAGCTTCTTCCAAGTCCTCCCAGCTTTCGATGGAATTTTCAGGCAGACTGTTAAGCCAGTGCCGAGCTGGCCCTTTGAGCTTTAGTGGGAGGTATTTAATGGCGTGGAGATCATCTCCTCTAGCCATGTGGATATGGAGGATAAAGTCCTCGATCCATACTGCTGGATCGGTTGTGCCGTCGTATGATTCCATATTGACGGGCTTGAACCCCTCAGGGAATTCGTGATCCAGTACCTCATCCGTGAAGCAGAGAGGGTGTGCGACGCCTCTATATCGGGCCGCGTCGTGGCGTAGTTCTGATGGAGTCCATCTGCGGTGTTCGGCCCGGGTGTGGTTAGATTTATCATGTCCGAATAGGTAGCCTTCCTCGTGCCTGGAGGCATGCCCTCGTGATCCGTAGATCGATCTTGTGTGTCATGTTCTATCATCCAGGATTTTCCGGAGGTTGTATGTGTGACCTCGAGCTCTTCCGTCTTTATTTTTGCGGGGCAGTTGGGCAGGCTGCTGTTCGGCCTGAGTTGCCGCTTTATCCCGACCGCGTGGTGGCCGGTCGGCCGCCCTGTCTCGACCACGTGGTGGTCGTTCCGCATTACGCAAGGGAGATGTGTGCTCCGGTGCCTTCTCATCGAATTGAGGTAGCATTCTGCGTTTTGGGTAGCTCTTGGTTGGGTGCTTGAGGCCGTATTCTTCCGCTGTCAGGACGTCAGTCCATCTGTCGACGAGCAGATCTTGTTCAGCTTGAAGCTGATGCTGCTTCTTTTTCAGGCTCCTTGCAGTGGCTATGAGTTGACGCTTAAAGAGCTCCTGCTCTAGAGGGTCCTCGGGCACGATGAAATCTTCGTTGCCGAGGCTTGTCTCCTCTTCGGAGGGTGGATGGTAACTATCATCCTCCGAGTTATCTTCTATGGCCTGTTCATCAGGGTTGTCTTGCGTGTTGTCATGTTCCTCCTGTTCGGATGCAGCGCCCGGCAGGTCTTCATTATTTTCGGTGTTGCCGGGTACTATTTTTCGGTGCGGTGTTGCCATCCTTTGAGCGACGAGGCTTAGAACGGTGTTTGGGGTGCCGGCGCTTGGACTGCGTCTCCGGGGGTTTGTTCTTATCCGAATCCTTTAGGTGTATCAACCATGTACACATCGTACGAAGAGGTGGCCGTCCAACGTCCAGTGAATGGCGGGTCTTGGCCTTGCTCCCTATCAGCATCGTCGTCCATACCGTTGATGTCTTCGGAGCCATAGTCAAGCACATCGGTTAAGTCATCGATGGTGGCTATGAAGTGGGTGGCGGGTGGGAAGCAAAATTCCTCGTCATCCGCCTCTAGCTCGAACCGAACATAGTTCGGTTGTGAGTCTTCCTCCAAGGACAAGTTCTTCAAAGAATTTAGTATGTCACCCAAAGGCGAATGCTGGAAGATGTCTGCGACGCTAAATTCGAAAATCGATAACCGATCCAGCTCGGTGTCTGCAGGCGCACTTAATCCGGAACATGTAGCCGGAGACAAGTCCGGAGTTCCGTCGACGCAAGCATTGCAGGATGTCGAGTCCGTGTGTGGCTCAAACGCCATGGGCTTTATGGCCTCAGAGGGGATGATCTGCTTCGGTACTGAGGTCGTTGTAGCAACAGGATCCATCTCCTGGGTGTGCTCCGATGACAGATTTAATTCATGTTCATCGGAGAGAAGGGGAGCGATCGCCGCGGTCTCAAATCCATCGAAGATCAAGTCTCCACGGATATCCGTGACGTAGTTCAAGCTCCCAAATCTGACCTGATGGCCAGGGGCGTAGCTATCGTCCTGCTCCATACGGCCAAGACAATTGGCCCGCAGTATGAAGCCGCCGAACACAAAGATTTGTCCGGGGGGAAAAGTTTCTCCCAGGACGGCGTCATTACTGACGATAGAAGGGGCATTGAATCCTTTCGTCGATGGCACCGTGGAACTCTCAATGAAAGCACCAATGTCGGTGTCAAAACCGGCGGATCTCGGGTAGGGGGTCCCGAACTGTGCGTCTAGGATTGATGGTAACAGGAGGCGGGGACACGATGTTTACCAGAGTTCGGGCCCTCTCTATGGAGGTAATACCCTACTTCTGCTTGATTGATCTTGATGAATATGAGTATTACAAGAGTTGATCTACCACGAGATCGTAATGGCTAAACCTAGAAGTCTAGCCTATGAGTATCTGATTAATGAATCTGTCCTATCCGGACTATGCTCTCCAGTTTATATAGACAGGAGAGATCTAGGGTTACATGAGGTCGGTTACATAAGAGGAATCTTCATAGTCGGCCGCCTAGCTTGCCTTCCGCCAAGTAGAGTCCAATCCGGACTTTGGTATAGTCTTGGTCTTCGTGTCTTCACAGCCCATCGGTCCGGCCCATGGATAATAGGTCGGACCTTTGAGGACTATAGTCGGGACTCCCTCGGGCGTGGGAGAGATATACGAGAAATGAGAGTGCTCTAGAGAGAGAGAGAGAGAGAGAGAGAGAGACGAATATGACGTCATGGCGAGAGATTCCCTTGAGTGTGTATATGCAAGGGGGGAGTGGATAGAGGCACCAGGAGAATATATTTTTTGTGTGTGGTGTCTGTGTTGGTATGTGTGGGTGTGAGAAGATAACGAGACATGGGGGCAGAGGGTGTGTCACGGCGTGAGGTCCGGTGGGTCGAGATGAGGCCCTTCGTTCGGTTCCGTCCTGTGCCACATTGGCCGGCCCGTGATGCATTTAGGGAGACCCATGGATGACTAGTCGTACATGACAAAGATAGCATAATTGTGAAGGACTCTATGTCCACTGACAAAGCTAGCTAGGATTTGTAACCCTGGGTTCTCAGACTAAGGTAACCCCTTTATCTCTGATATTACTATTCATCAACCTAACTTTAGGGGCATCCTACAGAATGCTCTGCTAGAATCATACTCGTCTATTAGGAAGAGAGGTGTGAGACAATGCGTCAGAGACATGCCTAAAGATAATGTGCGTACAGGAGACACGTAGGTAGGTCTATGTATATAGAAAGGGTTGATGGGTATTGTGCGTGTGTATGCTTGCGAGAGGAAGAGTGCTTGTGATAAAGGTTAGTGAAAACAGTCGTAAATGGTTATGAGAGGGAGGGAGGGTTATATCGAGAGCATGTGTGCGAGAAAGACACCTCGGGAGAGAGTGTGTGAGCATGTGTGAGAGACCACCGATGGAGAGTGAAACTACACGTACAAGACTGCTGTACACACTGATTAAAGATATAAATTGTATCCAAATATTAGGATGGGATCATGATACTTGCAATTCGCGTAAGGAACGGTCATTGATCCATCAGACATCTAGATTCTATTGAATTTGAGCATGTCTATGTTATTATGCGACACAATTGATCCACATAGTTAGTATTTTAACTCCAAACAATGCATCGCTTTAGCAATCAAATATAAACGTGATTATAGTTCATGTTGTGTGTGTAAAGCACATTATACATACGAAAGTTACACAATGAACATTATAAATAGCTACCTATGAACTAGCATACATTTGAATTCAACTTAAGGTGGTTTTAAAAAATAGAATTCAACATGAAGTCCATTCAATTATTTGAATTTGATATCATGGCGTTTGTAAATCATACCTAAATTACGGGGGCACCAATCTTTGCTCTGATTTTGTACATAATAGCATATGTAGTCGTGTACAAAATAGATTCTAATTAGCTCCTCCATTCCAAAATAATCGTAGTTATAGGATTTTCAAGTGTCAAAATTTCAAAAAAAGCGGATAATTTAATGAGGTTTTCAAACATACAAGGTCAAATTTAGCGTTGTCTATTTAGGTCAATCCTCAAAGTTCAAGAGTACTCTAGCGTGAATGCTTGTGTTTCAAAATTTGAGCGAAGCGCCAAAAGAGCCTCTACTACTTGAAACGCGTGAGACCAATGTTTGGTAGTACAAAAATTACTTTTCTAATAACTCCGACCCGTGAAACCTACGGACCGACATCCAAAGGTCTAAACCGGGGTAGGTTTGTAGCTTCATCTAGGCGCACCACATAACCGCCTCAGAAAAACATTCATACACAATGCCGCCCTAAGCACACATGCGCATGCGGCGAAATCGCTCCGCCCACTATTTGGGACACATGGGATTACCATCCTACCCGACCCATGATGAGGTCCGAAATTTAAGAGGGGGCAAAGTTTGTACTTTCCCAAATTTCAAACAAGCGCGTCCCATCTTCTGTTCAAAAAAGCCAAAAACAATTGCGTCCCAGACCGAAACATGGTCCCCCCCCACCGTCCGTTTCCCCATTCGTACTCCGTGGGTGCAAAAACTACCTCTCCACCAGCCGCGAAACCCCGGCGTCCTCCGTCCGCCACCCCATTCCACCCATCAACCGCCACCCTCCTCCATCACATCGGACCGATATCCCGACGTCGTCGTCCACCACAACCTCAACCGCAACGCCCTCCACGGCTAGTAGTTGAAGCCGAGTCCGAGCCGTCCATACCCGAGCCAGTTCAACCATGCTGTCCTGCGCCTCACCGCTGCCGCTCCAACTTTGCCACCCTCCATCGCACCGGAGCTGTTCCTGCTACACCGTCCTTCGCCGCCTCGGATCTGCTTCCCCTCCGCCGACATACGGCCACAACAACACAGACAACAATTTGGCCATGGGTTTGTCCAAGAATCCACGGTTCTCGAAAACATCGGTTTCCCTGGGAGAAAAAAGAAGATCACCGTGACATATGGAGGAGACCACACTGGCAACCGATAAGGGTACTCCTCTTCCCTTATTCGTGCAAATCGTACGTGTCTGCTTGCACGATATTCATCCCACAGAAGACACTAGTTAACCGCTTCTTCTTGATACTAGATGTTCCTAGAAACTCGTGATGCACAAGGTTTCTCCTCATATACTATTTCACCTTAGCTATAGGTCCGTCGCCCCCCTGAATTTCAATTCCTGGTCAGTTGATTCCCAATTAACGGAAGCATTCCCTGGCGTAACAGGCGCTAGTCCGCCTATTACACCGGGAAGCAGCGCCTCAGTGTTTATCTTAGGGCGTGTGGGGCCTAGAAACTCTTGGCGCTGATCTAGAGGTCGGCGAGGATTAAAGGATGGCACAGGGGTGCTGCCAAGCAGCAGCGGTGGTGTGGTCGAGGGAGGCGGGCGGCGGAGGCGAGTGCAGGCGGTGGTGTTGGCGGTTCGAGAAAGATCGTCACTTGATGTTGGCGGGAGGTAGGCGAAGTCCATCTGCCCGTTCCTTATAGATCAGGCGGTTCATTAAAAATCGGTGACCTATTTATTTTTGATCATTGTTATCTTGACATGACCACATGTGGTGGTGTCTTTGGAGGAGTACTGCATTTTCTGTGCTCATATATTAGAAAATCATACGGAGTAGAATCTAGTTTTGTTTGCCATGCAATGTTGTAGAGCTGTCATATGTCTCCTGTCATTTATTTTTCAGCCACACTGCTATCTGCTATTTTTACGGTGCACTAGTTACGCACACTTCACCCATACTCTCACTATTGTGTTTTTATGCAAGGGTATTTCAGACCTGCCTTGTGAAGCGAGAAAAGATAGAGAGAAATCGCTCCAGCGTGATGCAGCTAAGCGAGACACGTTTCAAGATTATAAAGGGTGTAGTGTCAGCAGATGGAGACAGGGAACGTAGCTCTGGAGTTGATGATCTCGCTCGCCATGAACCACCATCCCAGGTGCTTGCTTTAACTTCACGGTGTCATATGTGGTTGCATGTTCCATATGGTGTCTAGCTTGTATTCCAAAGGCCGAAGTCGGTCTTTATTAAGATAAGGAAATATATTTTTTACATGAACCACCATCCCGTGAGCACCGGAAGACAAATAGCTAGTCGAGGAGCCTTGGCGAGCCGGTGACAAGCCCAACAAAGAGAGGCATCACACGGAAGCCAACTAAAAAGCGCGATGGTGGCGAAGCAGCCGCCTCCACGAGGCTCTCGGGTCCTAGATGATCATGCTCACCACTCCAGCGGATGTCTAGCTTGTATTGCTTCCAATTTGGTTAAATTGCATCTCCTTAGCTTACACATTATACCTTTGAATATGACATGCCTTTACATTTTTGGTACATACTAGTACATCTATGTATTAACCATGTTCTTACATCAAACTAATGTTCTTGTGTATCCCTCATCAATCACTTATGATGAGGCGATCGAACAAGAAGAATACTCCTCATTTAAAGAATGCATCGTCGGCCTCCGACATGATTCTCAAGAAACAACAAGGCTAGATGAAGATAGTGAGCGTAGCTCGTAGTTGATTACCACATTTCCCCTACACTAGCATCGCAGTGCTTGCTCTAACAGCAGCGTAATATGTGGTTGCATATTGCATATGGTGTCAGTTGTAATTCTTCAATCTGGTTAAACTACATGTGCTATTCTACTTAGCTTATACATTATACCTATTAATGTGACATGCCTTCTGTATTTAGTACATAGTACATCTGTCTATTAAGCATGTCCTCACATAAAACTATTGTTTTTGTATCGCATAAATCAATATGTAGAAACCTTGATATATGCGATGTGATATTAGTTGCATCTTTGATATGATTTATAGCATCGCTGCTTCTAATTTGTTGAAATGCCATTTATGATGGGACACTTTTAACTTGGCAGAGTCATATTGGTTGCATCTTTCACGTGGTGTCTATCTTGCATTGCTTCTTATTTGGTGAAATGGTTTCTGCTTAGTTTACACAAACAGTTATGAATATTCCATGTCGTCCTGTTTTTCATATTATTCCATCCTAGAATCATGTGTTTGCCTTACATCAAAGTAGTGATTGTCGGTATCATGCGAATGAGTTACGAAGAGTGAATTTTATTGCTTTTTCTTGTCGGTTTTACTTGACAATTCAAAATCAATAAAGCGGAAGGAAGTTAGCAAGGCAGCGGATGAAGGTGCTCCTTCCAAATGGAGGGCCTGTACATATTCTACTCCTCCATCCCCCCAAGATGATTTCCAAGACAACACATGCATAGACACTCAAGCGTAGCTGTGTTGGTGATGAGCATGTCTCCCTAGTGCACCATCACGGTGCTCCCTCTAACAACCTTTATTATATGTGGTTGCATGTTATGTATGATGTCTAGCTTGTATTGCTTCTAATTTTGTTGAATTGCATCTGCTTACTTTACACATTATACTTGTGACTAAGACACGTGTTCCTGTTTCTAAAACATACAATATCTGTCTATCACATCATGCTCTTACATTAAAGTACATTTGTTCTGAAGAACTAAATTGTTATTCGTTTTTCTTGTCGACTTGACTTAACATGGCACGGAGAAAGAGGAAGCAAGACAGAACGACAGGGAAAGGGAAGCGGAACAATCCTGCAGATTCTGCTAGTACTGATGGTGCAATAGAAGGTCAAAGTCTAGAGGAAAATTGTACAAGCGGGGTATCCCATGCTATCTGAGCTGCGAGAACAAGCCAAGCGAAACAAATAGCTGCCACCAAACAAGCGAGAGACAACCCTAGTTGTTGCAACACCTTCCACAGTACCACCAATTTGGATGATTTACTCGTTCATCAACTCAGCTAGCAGCACGTTCCCAAGCTCCCTTGCCACCTGACACTACTTCCAAAGCACTCTTGACATAAGATGAGTTGGAAAGATCATATGAACTTTGTGAGCTTCAACAGAAAGAAGGTAGTTCTTTGGAGTCAAATTCTGATTGCATGCTTCTTTATATGTAGTCTCACAACTTGATGTACACTAACACTTCCTATGTTTGTTTTGGACTAGCACCTAGGCGCAGAGAAACAAACATCGGGGATAATGCTTGATAGGTTAACTAAATCTAGAGGAGGAAGAATGGAGATTTGTTTTGAGGCAGGTTTAAAAGGCCACGTGATGCTCTGAGTCGCCAAGTTAGTATCGAGGCAGCGGTTTTTGTTAGGTGTCATGTATGTATCCTCCCAACATGGATTCGATGCAGGAATGACAAAAGCGAAACCAGTTCAACACCTTCCTCGACCATTTATCTGTAAGTATGGTTATGTATGGAAACTAGTAATATCATCTTGCTCTGTCCAATACTTTCTAGGTTGCTGATAATGAGACTCCCATAATTTTGAATAGATGAGGTTCAAGTTGGATAGCCAAGATGATGCAACCAGACAAGCTTGCACCCATGTTTTCAAGTCTGCTCTACGACAGTATCGGTATAACTTGAGGAAAACTCACTTTGAAGGCAAGGTGTCGGTGTCAAAATCGGCGGATCTCGGGTAGGGGGTCCCGAACTGTGCGTCTAGGCGGATGGTAACAGGAGACAAGGGACACGATGTTTTTAACCAGGTTCGGGCCCTCTCTATGGAGGTAAAACCCTACTCCTACTCGATTAATATTGATGATATGTATAGTACAAGAGTAGATCTACCACGAGATCAGAGAGGCTAAACCCTAGAAGCTAGCCTATGGTATGATTGTTGTTCGTCCTACGGACTAAAACCCTCCGGTTTATATAGACACCGAATAGGGTTAGGGTTACAAGAATCGGTTACAATGGTAGGAGATCTACATATCCGTATCGCCAAGCTTGCCTTACACGCCAAGGAAAGTCCCATCCGGACACGGGACGAAGTCTTCAATCTTGTATCTTCACAGTCCGAGTCGGCCAAAGGTCATAGTCCGGCCATCCGGACACCCCTAATCGAGGACTCCTCGGTAGCCCCTGAACCGAGGCTTCAATGACGGCGAGTCCGGTCCGCGCGATTTGTCTTGACATTGCAAAGCGGGTTCCTCCTCGAATACTTCATAGAAGATTTTGAACACAAGGATAGTGTCGGCTCGCAAAATAATTTCCACATACCACCGTAGAGAATAATATTTGCACAAATCAATCTCTTGGCGTATTCGCAATGTGACATCACATCACGGCCAAACCTTTATTTGAATCGTTTTCTTGTCCCACCTCAGCGCACTTAGCGGCGGTTTCCTTAACGTCTTGTTGAAGCAGAGATCGTGTCCCCTTATTCAGGATTCTCATCAATACAGGTGGGTAACCCATTGTGCCATTAATTTACGGCGCTTGGGAGATAGCGAGTTTTACCCGGGCTGGTGGGGCACATAGTTTAAATCCGCCCATATAAGGGATAAGAATCCACCTTTTCCATCTCGCCTTCTTCCTCCTTTGCTTATCCATTTCGCGCACTCAAGCTCCAGCGCCCAAGTCCGCACATCCCACCTCTACCTTCTCCAGCCATGTCGGGGGCGGGAGGCAAGTGGATGGTCTCCTCCGTCACGGAGGGCACATTAAAAAAGGCGAGGAAGGCGGATACTTGTCCAATGACATCAGCGCGCGGCTTACCGACAAGGGACAACTTATCCCCACCCCGGGCCCCATGGTGGGTGGTGTTCCTCACCACTTCCTCCGTGGACTAGGTTTCCACTTCACCCATTTGTCAGGGGACTCATGTTCTACTACGGCCTGGATTTCCATGATCGGCCCCGAACTTCATCCTCAATATCTCGGCGTTCATCGTGGGTATGCGAAACCTTCCTCGCATCCAGCCCCGCCGGTTTATGGCTGAAGACCTTCAATGTCAAACCCGAAGGTTGTGAAGCGACCGCCAAGCAGTCTTGGGCGCCATGGTGGGCAAGATGCCCAATGTTACATGGCTCGAGGGCTCCTTCGTGGAGACCATAAAGGGGTGGCAATCGGGGTGGTTCTACATCACCGAGCAGCGTGACCCTGAATGGGCAGCGGCCCCACAATTCGATCTGGCTTCCTACGGCTCACCTCTTGGAAAGAGGCGGGCTTGTCGTGGGGTAATTCGGAGGAGCTGTCGGACTCCAAACCTGCGTCCAAAACCTGGTGAGCAAGAAGCTCAAACTTCGTCGGCGTAGTCTAGGTCATGCTCATCCGCGGATCCTCCGTGCCAACAACGGGCTTTCAGCTTGTGGGAGTTTGATCCGACCGGCACCAAACCACTGGCGGGCTCTTGACACTAAATGCGAAGATGGTGGAAGGTGCTGTTCAAGGCGTCGAGGCTCCGCATCCGCTCTGAGAGGATCGCGGATTCAGCTTGCGACATCAAGCCAGCGGTAGCTATTTTCCCTTACGGGACACTTGTTTTCATAGTTTGACTCTATCACGGGATCTAAACTCCATTACCTTTGGCAGGATTGGTAGAGGGCGTCCGGACAGATTATTGTCGGCTCCCTTACCGAAGACCCAGCAGATGCCGCAGCCGGGGCTGCTGGTTCCGGCACCTACGTGGTGCGGAGAAAACCAGAAAGAAGGCCACGGGAACTCGAAAGAGTTCCGGCGTGATAGTGCGGATTCATCGTCCGGCGACTCGGCGCCTCCTCCTCGAGCGAGGAGGAGGAAGAAGCCTCTCCCCATCCGGCGGGGAGGAATGAAAAGGAAGGCCGCCCCAAGCTGGGGGGCGGAGAATCAGAAGGAAGGACTCTTCCTCCGGACTACTCCACCAACACCGGCGGCGGCGAAGAGGTGGCCATTCAGGGCCAAGCCCACAGCAAGATCGTAAGTATCCGGATACGAGAACAACTCATGGCGTTCCTTTGTTACACGAGTACCTTCGGCGCGAATATAATCATGCAGTCCGCCCAAGGCGGGCTCGGCAACCGTCGGCGGTTCCCTGAGTTCGTCGGATGTGAACAGAACTTCACTTGACCGCCTCCTCTCCTCGCGCTGCGGATAGCGCGAGTGGCGTCCCAAAAGGGCCAAGCCAGGAGGAGGTGGTCTGGAGGCGCCGCAAAGCGCCTCCGGACTCGAGCGAAAAGGGATAAAACCCGAAGGGCTCAAGTCCGGCCCTAGGCGGACACCGCCGGAACCCGGTGGTTCGGAGTCGTGGCGCCCCCTAGTAGGAAGGGCAAAACTCGGCGCGGTGACCTCCGTCCAACGGGCGCGGATAATCTCTTTGGAGGTGCTTGGCGCCTCCATCGACGAAAGCACCGCACTATTATGAGTGTGGTGATCCGGAAAGATTCGATCTGCCAAGGCGGGTTGACGAAGCCTATGCCAGCCTTCTAACGAGGCTTTGAGGTATGTATTTAAGATATGTAAAAATATTACCGCATAGGCGGTAGCCCCGATGCTCGGTTTGGTGTTGGAAAGAAAAGCGAGGCGAGGATCAAAAGATATCTGAGAGTCTAGCATAAGTATGTCAATATGGGAATGCAGGATGTGCTGCTGACCTCTGCCGTATTGACTACGGAGGTCAATGCATTGAAGCAGAGCCTTGAGCGGTCCGAGAACGAGCTCGGCCTTGCCAAGGAGCAGCTTGAGGACAAGGAAGGTGAGTAATACCTTATGTAAGTATATAAAAAAGATGTGGTTGCAAAAAATGACAGGACCAACGTGAGTATTGCAGGGGCCACAACCAAGGTGGCGACCCTGAAGGAAGCGTTGTCCAAGGCCGAAAACAATGCGGCCGTGGAGCGCATCGAGCGAGAGAAGCAGGAGGCGTGGGTGGCGGCGGTGCAGCAAGAGCTCCAGGCTCTCGTGGAAAAACATGAGAGTTTGGAGCTTGACTCAAAGACTCGAGAGTCCGACCTTGCCTTGGTGCTTGAGAGCGCCAAATCTGCCAAGGCCGAAGCCCAAAAAGCCCTCCAGGAAATTGAGGCAATGAAGAAGATAGCGGCGGGTAAGGCATTCTTTATGCAAAGCAAGCAGCGAAAGTGAATTACTTGTTACTTACCCGGTCGGAGCTCTCCGGGAGCATTGCAGAACTTCCAGTGTGTCCGCGCTGCCGCATTCTACCGAGGCGAAGAGGGAGCTCGGCGGAGAAGGTGTTCGGTCTCGATATCTTTGAGGCGGACACCAGTGCCCTTGGCGACCAGTTGAAGCAGCTGGTCGTGCTCCATAAGGTGGCGAACATGCCATGAAGGGTCTCGTAGTCCGGCTGTGGCACAGGGAAGCCATGCACAGGAGCTACTTGGGCTGGTAAAGGCGGGTGGTGGATGCTGTCCAAGACTTGAAGTCATCAAGCGCTCCGTATGCATCGAAGGTGCCGTAAGGCCCTTGCCGTGCTAAAGTGCCTTTGGGGCAAGATGGATCTTGAAGCTTGTGACAGACGGACCACCGCCGGGCAAGGAGCATCGCAAGCCGAGATGTATTATGAGGCGTCTGAAGGGTGCCGCCGTATAGCGGATGAGTGCTCCAAAGATGTAATTTTGAGTAAACTTCAATTTGTGATCTGTCGCTGAAAACTTGTTCATATCGCTAAGCAACGCTTTTGAATTTAAAATATTACCTTCATGCGGCCGTTTATCAAAATTGAGAGATGGCGAGTCGTAAATAAACCCCCATGCATGATCTTTGGGGTGTTGGGATAAACTTGGCGCTCTTTTCCCCATTTTGGGTCCTTGAGGCGCTCAACACAGCGAACAAGGCAATGGGACTATAATGCTTGAACACTCTCCTTAGCCATAGAATTCTATAATTGTAAATTTAGTGAAGCCCCTAGTATCGGAAGACCGAGTTGAGGCGCTATCACGCCTAGGCGGACAAAGCCGACTCCTCGCTCTAAGCGGCATAAGTCTTTAGGGACTCGAAAACCTCTCGAACAGCGACCAGCTCTCGCCCTATCATGACGGTCAGTTTTAGCTTTCTCCCGAGGTGCTTAGCCCAGCTCAGCGGGGCACAATCGTAGTGGTTCTCCTAGTGCTACCTTAGCCGATATAACGGAGCGTAAGGTACCAAAACATGGGAGTCGGGCAAACCCAACTATTGACCCAAGACATGATTGAACCGATGCATATAATGCTATAAGTTTGGGGTGCCGCACTCATGAGAGTGTTGGGACTTCTCACACCATATTCAGAAGTGCGTAAGCCCCTAGTGTATTAGTCGTACCAAAGTGTATGGTTGCATAATGTCATAACGAACATATTTTTATAAGAAAGGAATGCAATAATAGACAAAAGCTATGTATTGTTTATTGAAAAGTCTGCGGTAAAAGCGAGCGATACAAATAGTGCGATAAGCAAGATATGGGACTATTCCTCGAGGCGAGCTGCGGGATGATATGTGAAACAAGTATACGCTCGTTATAGAGACCACTGGACACTCGGCGTAGCTTTCGCCTCCTGGCTGTTGCATCGTGTGTTGGCGATTGTCTTGCCGGACAGGCCTTCGGAAAGTGGAGTCTGAAAGTAAGAAAAAAATAATGACAAAATCGGGGCCCACAGTGCGGTTGAGCCGCATTTTGGGCATGCCATGGTCGTGCCCTCTCCCTATGCCCATGGTATTTCCGAGCATAGTTATGTGCAGCGTAATCTTGGTTTTATGATTTCGCGAGGTTGGGGTTGGGGTTGCATTGCTACGCGTGCTCGGAGCGTGCAGACGGTCTTGTTGTAGGTTACTCGGTAGCGGCAGCGGTGTCTGGTCGTTTAATGCACGGACTGGAGAATTGCCTTGAGAGGCTGCTTTGTACTTCCGCCGCGAGGGACGGCGTATGCTCCTCCGTTCGGAGAGAGCGTTCGGTGTTTCCATTGACCGTAATGACTCCTCGAGGGCCTGGCATCTTGAGCTTGAGGTATGCGTAGTGCAGCACCGCATTGAACTTTGCAAATGCGGTTCGTCCGAGCAGTGCATGATAGCCATTGCGGAACAGGACTATGTCGAAGATTAACTCCTCGCTACGAAAATTATCCGGGGATCCGAAGACCACCTCAAGTGTGGCGAGCACTGTCAGATTGGCCTCTACACCTGGTATGCGCCTTTAAAGGTCGTCTTCGTGGGTTTAATCCTTGAGGATCTATGCCCATTTTAGCACTATATCACGATAAAGCGAGTTAGGGCTGCTGCCGCCGTCCATAAGGACTCTAGTGAGGTGAAATCCGTCAATGATTGGGTCTAGAACCAATGCGGCGAATCCGCCATGGCGGATGCTAGTGGGGTGGTCCTTGATCGAAAGTGATCGGGCGGGAGGACCATGGGTTGAACTTTGGGCGGCTGGCTCCAGCGCATATCGTCCACGAGTGCGCTTCCGTTCCCTTTTGGGGATGTGGGTTGCGTATATCATGTTCACCGTCCGCATTTGTGGGGAAACCATACATCCCCAATTGTTCGTGGCGGGGCTCCTCCTCGTCATTGCTATGCAGCCCCTTGTCATTGTTTTTGGCGTTTAACTTGCCTGCCTACTTGAACACCCAACAATCCCTGTTGGTGTGGCTGGGTGGTTTTCGAAGTGCCGTGTATCAGCACGGCGATCGAATGTCGGTCCAAATTGGGCGGGCCGGAGTATTTCTTTTGAATGGCTTTTCCGCTGACGGGTTTAGAGCCTCTGAATCCGGCATTAACTGCCGTATCCTCGGCATTGTCACCGTTAATGCGGCGCTTTTGCTTATTGCGCGACGCGACCTGCCAATGCAGTCCTTGGTATATGAATTACCAGGGATCTTGGTCATGTTATTACTACGAGCTAGCCAGCTGTCTTCTCCCGCGCAAAAGCGGGTCATGAGTGTAGTGAGGGCTGCCATGGATTTCGGCTTTTCCTGTCCTAGGTGCCGGGCAAGCCACTCGTCACGGATGTTATGCTTGAAGGCTGCAAGGGCCTCTGCGTCCGGACAGTCGACTATTTGATTTTTCTGCGTTAGGAACCGTGTCCAGAATTTTCTGGCCGATTCCTCTGGCTGCTGAATTATGTGGCTTAGGTCATCGGCGTCTGGTGGTCGCACATAAGTGCCCTCGAAATTGTCGAGGAATGCGGCTTCCAGGTCCTCCCAACAGCCAATTGACTCTGCTGGCAAGCTGTTAAGCCAATGCCGAGCTGGTCCTTTAAGCTTTAGTGGGAGGTATTTGATGGCGTGTAGATCATCACCGCGGGCCATGTGGATATGAAGGAGATAGTCCTTGATCCATACCGCAGGGTCTGTTGTGCCATCGTATGATTCGATGTTTCTGGATTGAAACCACAGGGGATTTGATGATCCATTACTTCATCTGTGAAGCATAGTGGGTGTCTTGGCGCCTCTGTATTGGGCTATATCACGGCGTAGCTCAAATGAGCTTTGTCTCTTGTGTTGGCCCGGCGGTTGCCATATCCGGCATGGCGGTCATAAATCACGTGTCGTGGGCGCCCGCGATCCATAGATCGATCTTGTTTGCCTTGCCTGTCCTCAATATATCTCGCGGTGTGGGGCATTTCCCGTGCCTTGGTATTCTTTGGCGTATTTGGGGTGCGGCTTGAGTGGAGGGCGAGAGGCCTCACATGTGACCACGAGGTGGCCGTCGGCCACATCATGCGCTGGTGATATAGGTCTAGGTGCTTCCTCCTCTAATCGGGGTAGCAGCCTGCGTTTTAGGTAGCTCTTGGAGGCGTTCGAGTTCGTACTCTTGACGCAAGGACATCAGTCCATCTGTCGGCTAGCAAGTCTTAGTCAGCTCTAAGCTGTTGCTGTTTTTCTTGAGGCTGCTCGCCGTGGCCATAAGCTTGTGTTTGAAGCAGCTCTTGTTGACGGGATCCTCACGCACGACAAATTAAATCGTCGTCGAGGCTTGCTTCGTCTTCGGAGGGAGGCATGTGATTATCGTCCTCTACCTCTCTGTCTGCCGTCTCTCATGAGGGCTGGCTTCTCCATCCTCCTGTGTTGAATCCTGCTGGAGGGTTGTCTTGACCTTGTCCGAGGTGTTAATGTCTCGGTCTTTGTAATCGCCGTTTTTGCTGTGGCGGGATTTAGAGCAGCGTCGCTGACATCGGCGCTTAGGATGCTTCTTGGAGGGGTCATCCTCCGTTGTTCCATCGCCACTCCCTTCTTTTGGGATGTCCACCGTGTATATGTCGTATGACGAGGTGGCCTTCCAGTGCCCTGTAGGCGCTGGTTCTTGGTCATCTCCTGCATCGTCGTCCATACCGTCGATGTCTTCGAAGTCGAAATCGAGCATGTCGGTTAAATCATTGATAGTGGCTATGAAGTGGGTGGTGGGTGGGCTTTGAATTTCTTTGTCGTCCGCATCCCAACCTTGCTGACCATAGTTCGGCGGGGCTCTCTGATAAAGAGAGATTTTAGTGAATTCAGAATGTCGCGAAAGGAGAGTCTTTGAAAGATATCCGGCGGTGAACTCCATGATCGGCCAATCGGATTCGATTGGCGGCGCGAAGGTTGGTCGGAGAGAGTCCGACACCTTGGAGTCCGAGCCGCAAAGGACAGGTATGGTGTTGGCTCGATCGCCGTAGAGATTGCAGCCCCGAGGCGGTATCCAGCCACCCATCCTCGATTAGCGCGATCGGCTCGAGCTAAGGGTCGGGCGGACAATCGGTGCGACCTCGAGCCTTTGTTTGGCGGCGAGCTAGATCATGCCCATCGTGGCGGTGTGGCGGCGCTTGGCTGTGGCTCGAACCGTCGAAGATCAAGTCTCCGTGGGCGTCGGTCGTGTAGTTCAAACTTCAAATCTGACACGATGGCGGGCGTAGCTTTGATCTGCTCCAGATGGCCAAGCGAATTGGCCCGCAGTGCAAAGCGGCCGAATACGAAGATCTGTCTGGGGAGAAAAGTCTCACCCTGGACCACATCATTGTTGATGATCGAAGAAGCCATCGGGCCTAAAGGTGACGGCACAGAGGAACTCTCAGTGAAAGCACCAATGTCGGTGTCAAAACCGGCGGATCTCGGGTAGGGGGTCCCGAACTGTGCGTTTAGGCGGATGGTAACAGGAGACAAGGGACATGATGTTTTTACCTAGGTTCGGGCCCTCTCGATGGAGGTAAAACCCTACTCCTGTTCGATTAATATTGATGATATGGGTAGTACAAGAGTAGATCTACCACGAGATCGGAGAGGCTAAACCCTAGAAGCTAGCCTATGGTATGATTGTTGTTAGTCCTATGGACTAAAACCCTCCGGATTATATAGACACGGAGAGGGTTAGGGTTACAGTCGGTTACAATGGAAGGAGATCTACATATCCGTATCGCCAAGCTTGCCTTCCACGCCAAGGAAAGTCCCATCCGGACACGGGACGAAGTCTTCAATCTTGTATCTTCACAGTCCAGGAGTCCGACCAAAGGTCATAGTCCGGCCATCCAGACACCCCCTAATCCAGGACTCCCTCACAAGGCTAACAGTGAACTTGCCCAAACATCTCAAGTGGAAAATATATCTGATGAAGACTGGAGAGGCCTCGTTAAACACTGGTCCGATCTGAAGTATCAGGTACATTATATATATGTGATCTGATCACATGTTGAAGTCCTATTTACGCATGTGCCACACAAATCTATCTTCTTGTAGGTGAACTGTTCAAAGAACAAGGCCAACCGTATGAAAGTGAAATTCCAACAGGCAGCAGGATCTCGTAGCTATATTGCACACTCTGAGGCTCTTGTAATTAGCTGTTGTTTCACTCTTTTGCTGTACCATATTATCAGATCTATATTGACTTGTTCCAAATCAGAGGAAAGCTGCAAGGACCAAAAAGTACTGAACCAAATGTTGTGGAAATCTTCAAGGACTGTCACACCAGCAAGAAGAAGGGCATGACTACACCGATCAAAGCATTTGTTGTAAGTCCTTTATCCTCATGCCTTTTAACTACTACTTACTCTAACTTGTGCCTTGAACTGCATGGTTTGCAGCCAATGTCTATTACTCTTTTCAATTTTATACACAATTTTCTTAGCGTATCATTGCACCTTAGAAGGTTTAAAGAGAGAGTGATGTTCCTTTGGTCTTGACACTGTAATCTAGTTCCGTCTTTGGACTTGCCCACACAACGTTACAATTGCTGTTTATGCATTCTCAGTTGTTTTGTGACATGAATGATGTCATACTATGCTTACCATATTATAAACTTTGTCTCTTTATCCTTAGCCCTCAATACAATGGGAAGAAATAGACAATACATTAGTGATGGTACATGGTCATATGTTTGGAACCTGGTTTTATTATGTACTTTGCAATAAAATACAACTATTGTTTTACATGGGTTCATCAGAATAAGTTCTGTATATAGACCAAAGCTATTTTGTTTGGTTTTGCTGCCTCCTTAATATCTTACATTACGGTACTACTAATGTAAAACCACAAATTTTCAGCGAGCTATGGAAAAATGGTGGAACCGCCACCTTACGAAGGTGGCAAGGCAACTATAACCGCAATGTCGACTCTTCTTCTGCGATGGGTGATACATCCACTAACAATGCCAAAAGCACATTCCTGCATAATACTGGGTTGGTTGTTAAGGCAATCTCGTCCAAACTGCCTCATGATCAAGATATGCAAGCTCAAAACAATGTTGTATCTGCACTCCAGACACAAGTCCATTCCCTAATAGAGACCCTTTGTGAAACAAGGAGAGACATTGTTCGATGTTGTCAAGATATGCATGGTTTTGAAACCAGACTATCAGACATTTGCTATGTTGTTTAGGAGCCTAGGAGAACTGAAGGCAAAGGTTATGGTGCTCCATTGGACAATACAACATGAAAATGTAACAGTCAGGTCAAATGAACTGAGCTTCTGAACTTCTGGTGGTGCATTTATCTGCTGGACTATTAACTTTTATGCCAACCTTCCTTTTGTTTTATAGTTTTAATTTGTTTTGGTGCGATACAAAATTTGTTCTTATCGTGCAGCCACCGGTTGAAGAAAACAGCAAGCCATTTTTGTATAGTGTAGGGTGTTCCCTATATTTGCACTGGTGGCAAAATTTGATGCCCACCGGCTGTAGTTTACATGGGCCTCCTACGGGCCGTAGAAACAATGGGCCTTCTAAGGGCCGTAGAAACAATGGGCCTTCTATGTGGCGTAGAAACAATGGGCCTTATACGGGCCGTAGACACAATGGGCCTTATATGGGCCGTACCATCAATGGGCCTTCTACGGGCTTATGATCGGTTGGCCAAACATGGGACAATAACAGACCACATTATGGCCGTAAATGGGCTAGAGTTGAAATCGTCCGTTCATGGAACGACCATAACGGGTCGTCGTTAATCGGCCGTATTTTGATGATGCTATCAAAGCATTAGCGTATAACGGGCCACAAAGCGGGCATTGTAACCACGGGCTGAATTTGGCCTAGCGAGAAAATAGCGATGTGGGCCATAAGTAAGCGAATGTGAAAATGAGCCCAGAATAAATGGGCCCCAAGAAGGCGAAGATAACATGGGCTGGAAGCGTCCCAGCGGAATAATTGGCCGTTAATGGGTATAAAGTGATACCTTTGTTCATTACGAGCCAATTTCACCACGGCCGTTAATGGGTATAAAGTGATACCTTTGTTCATTACGGGCGATTTACCACGGGCCGTTAATGGGCGAGAGTAATAAGGGCCTCATATGGGCGAAAGGCGTCATGGGCCATACATGGGCGGAAGTTAAAGCAGGCGAGAATTATATTAGACAGCCCGGATGGCGCTCTGGGCCTAATTGGTTAGGCCGTAAGCGGGCCACAGGTTAGCGGGCTGTAAATGGACTATATGCGAACAGGCCGTTAACAGGCTTGCCGTGGGCCGGCCCACCACCTTTTGACCAAGTCAAACAGACCGGCCTTTTCACAGGAATGGGCCTCTGTTGGGCTGTTCCATGTGTCGACGTATCATAGGCGCTTTGTGTCCAATGAGTGGATGACATCTGTCCCAACGGTGAGCTGACACGTGTTTCCTCCAGCCAATGATGATTTTACACGTGGAAAATCCCCATTGGTCGGGGCTATTAACGGGTTATCGGATCCAAAACCGGACCCGATAACTTAATGGCATTCCGTTACGGTGGATGCCACGTGTCGGTCACCCTTGACGAAAGCACTTCTGTGACGCGCAATTTATCGTGATGGAAGTGGACACTTCCGTGATGATAATTTTGGTAATGTCATGGAACACTTCTACAACAGCACAGGTATGACTATCTTGATTCTGTCATAAAATTGTCATGGATGTACATGCATGACAAAAAATGCGACCTACTGTGACAAACAGGTACCATCACAAAAGTGTATTTTTTTTGTAGTGTATCGAGACTCAACAAAAATAGACCACTCTTCAAGGGTGCATGACCATAAAAGATATTACTCATATAAATAGAACAACCATTATTCTCGGATTTAAATGAATAACCGTCTCGCATCAAACAAGATCCAGATATAATGTTCATGCTTAACGCTGGCAGCAAATAACAATTGTTTATGTCTAAAACTAATCCTGAAGGTAGATGTAGAGGTAGCGTGCCGACGGCGATCACATCGACTTTGGAACTATTTCCCACGCGCATCGTCACCTCGTCCTTAGCAAATCTTCGCAATCCGTAGTCACTGTTTACGTGTTGCAAATATTAGCAGAACCGATATCAAATACCAGGCACTCTGCGAGCATTAGTAAGGTACACATCAATAACATGTATATCACATATACCTTTGTTCACATTGCCATCCTTTTATCCGCCAAATACTTGGGGCAATTCCGCTTCGATGACCAGTCCTTTGTAGTAGAAGCAATCGGTCTCGAGCTTAGGTCGGACTTGGGCTTCTTCACTTGAGCAACAACTTGCTTGCCGTTCTTCTTGAAGTTCCCTTCTTCCCTTTACCCTTTTTCTTGGGCGGTGGTCTTGTTGACCATCAACACTTGATGCTCCTTCTTGATTTCTACCTCCGCGGCCTTTAGCATTGCGAAGAGCTCGGGAATTGTCTTATCCATCCCTTGCATATTATAGTTGTGGTACCCAGACATTCTGAGTATATGTTCACTGACAGAACTATTCTCCTCCATTTTACAAATGTAGAACTTATTAGAGACTTCATATCTCTCAGTCCGTGCATTTGCTTGAAATATTAACTTCAACTCCTGGAACATCTCATATGCTCCATGACGTTCAAAACGACGTTGAAGTCACGGTTCTAAGCCGCAAAGCATGGCACACTGAACTATCGAGTAGTCATCAACACGCGACTGCCAAGCATTCACAATGTCTGCAGTTGCCGGCGTGAGTGGTACACCTAGCGGTGCTTCGGGGCGTAATTCTTACGTGCAGCAATGAGGATAATCCGCAAGTTATGGACCCAGTCCGTGTAGTTGCTACCATCATCTTTCAACTTAGCTTTCTCTAGAGCGCATTAAAATTCAAAGGAGCGATGTACGGGCCATTGATATACAATAACATAGACATGCAAAATACTATCGGGTACTAAGTTCATGATAAACTAAAGTTCAATTAATCATATTACTTAAGAACTCCCACTTAGATAGACATCCCTCTAATCATCTAAGTGATCACGTGATCCAAATCAACTAAACCATGTCCGATCATCACGTGAGATGGAGTAGTTTTTAATGGTGAACATCACTATGTTGATCATATCTACTATATGATTCATGCTCGACCTTTCGGTCTCAGTGTTCCGAGGCCATATCTGCATATGCTAGGCTCGTCAAGTTTAACCCAAGTATTATGCGTGTGCAAAACTGACTTGCACCCGTTGTATGTGAACGTAGAGCTTATCACACCCGATCATCACGTGGTGTCTCGACACGACGAACTTTCGCAACAGTGCATACTCAGGGAGAACACTTGTACCTTGAAATTTAGTGAGAGATCATCTTATAATGCTACCATCATACTAAGAAAAATAAGATGCATAAAGGATAAACATCACATGCAATCAATATAAGTGATATGATATGGTCATCATCATCTTGTGCCTTTGATCTCCATCTCCAAAGCACTGTCATGATCACCATCATCACCGGCGCGACACCTTGATCTCCATCGTAGCATCATTGTCGACTCGCCAACTATTGCTTCTACGACTATTGCTACCGCTTAGTGATAAAGTAAAAAACAATTACAGGGCGATTGCATTGCATACAATAAAGAGACAACCATATGGCTCCTGCCAGTTGCCGATAACTCTGTTACAAAACATGATCATCTCATACAATAAAATTTATCATCATGTCTTGACCATATCACATCACAACATGCCCTGCAAAAACAAGTTAGATGTCCTCTACTTTGTTGTTGCAAGTTTTACGTTGCTGCTACGGGATGAGCAAGAACCGTTCTTACCTATGCATCAAAACCACAATGATTTTTCGTCAAGTGTGTTGTTTTAACCTTCAACAAGGACCGGGCGTAGTCACACTCGATTCAACTAAAGTTGGAGAAACTGACACCCGCCAGACACCAGTCGGCGTAATGTTGGTCCGGGCCGCTTCATCCAACAATACCGCCGAATCAAAGTATGACATACTGGTAAGCAGTATGACTATTATCGCCCACAACTCTTTGTGTTCTACTCGTGCATATAACATCTACGCATAGACCTGGCTCGGATGCTGCTGTTGGGGAATGTAGTAATTTCAAAAAAAATCCTACGCACACCCAAGATCCATCTAGGTGATGCGTAGCAACGAGAGGGGAGAGTGTAGTCCATGTACCCTCGTAGACCGAAAGCGGAAGCGTTATGACAATGCGGTTGAGGTAGTCGTACGTCTTCACGATCCGACCGATCCTAGTACCAAAAGTACGACACCTCTGTGATCTACACACGTTTAGCTCGGTGACGTCCCACGAACTCTAGATCTAGCTGAGTGTCGGGGAAGAGCTTCGTCAGCATGACGGCGTGATGGCGGTGATGATGAATTTACCGACTGAAAGATCGTGGATGTCGCCTAGAGGGGGGGCGGTGAATAGGCGCTTTAAAAAATTATGGTTTAGGCTTGAACAAATGCGGAATAAACCTAGCAGTTAATTTGTCAAGCACAAAACCTACAACAACTAGGCTCACCTATGTGCACCAGCAACTTATGCTAAGCAAGATAAACAACTAAGTGATAGCAAGATATATGACAAGAAACAATATGGCAATCACAAAGTAAAGTACATAAGTAAAGCGCTCGGGTAAGAGATAACCGAGGCACGTGGAGACGATGATGTATCCCGAAGTTCACACCCTTGCGGATGCTAATCTCCGTTTGAAGCGGTGTGGAGGCACAATACTCCCCAAGAAGCCACTAGGGCCACCGTAATCTCCTCAGGCCCTCGCACAATGCAAGATGTCGTGATTCCACTAAGGGACCCTAGAGGGGGTCACCGAACCCGTACAAATGGGAACCCTTGGGGGCGGTCACCGAACCCGTACACTTTGGCAACCCTTGGGGCGGTCACGGAAACTCGTCAAATTGCTCGGGGTGATCTCCACAACCTAATTGGAGACCCCGGCGCTTGCCCGGAGCTTTACACCACAATGATTGAGCCCCGAACACCACCAACCGTCTAGGGCGCCCAAGCACCCAAGGGGAACAAGCTCAAGGGTACCAAGCACCCAAGAGTAATAAGCTTCTCAACTTGTAGCTTCCACGTATCACCGTGGAGAACTCAAACCTATGCACCAAATGCAATGGCAAGGGCACACGGAGTGCCCAAGTCCTTCTCTCCCAAATCCCACCAAAGCAACTAATGCTAGGGAGGAAAATGAGAGGAAGAACAAGAAGGAGAACACCAAGAACCCCAAGATCCAGATCCAAGGGGTTCCCCTCACATAGAGGAGAAAGTGATTGGTGGAAATGTGGATCTAGATCTCCTCTCTCTTTTCCTCAAAAACTAGCAAGAATCCATGGAGGGATTGAGAGTTAGCAAGCTCGAAGAAGGTCAACAATGGGGGAAGAACATGAGCTCAAAGGATACGGTTCAATGGGGAAGAAGACTCCCTTTTATAGGTCCCCACGAATCTGCCCATTATGTGCGGAAAACTGTAGGACCGGTACAACCGGTGCACGAACCAGTACAACCGGTCAAAGCAGAGGAAAAACCAACCTGTAGGAAAAGCCCTAAGCGGTACAACAACCCGGGGAACTGGTAGTACCGGTTAAATCGGTACAACCGGTCAACAACCGCCCAAGAACCGCTCTAAAACAGAAACTAGTCCGGTGGTAGAGAGGTACATGGCCAGCACAATCTATGGATCAATTTTGGAGCAGTACAACCGCTCCAAACACCGGTTGTACCGGTCAACCGGTACAACCTCTCTATGAAAAACAGGTAAGATCAAAACAGCCACAACTCTCGCATACGAGCTCCGAATTCGATGAAATCAAGTTTGTTGGAAAGCTAAGTACAAGATTGAGGGAGTCCTGGACTAAGGGGTCCTCGGGCGTCCAGCCTATTAGCCATGGGTCGGACTGATGGATGTGAAGATACGAAGACCGAAGACCGCACTCATGTCCGGATGGGACTCTCCTTGGCATGGAAGGCAAGCTTGGCGACTGAATATGTAGATTCCTTTCTTTGTAACCGACCTTGTATAACCCTAGATCCTCCCGGTATCTATATAAACCGGAGGACTTAGTCTGGAGGGAGAGATACTCATTACCATAGTCATAAAGGCTAGACTTCTAGGGTTTAGCCATTACGATCTCGTGGTAGATCAACTCTTGTAATACTCATATTCATCAAGATCAATCAAGCAGGAAGTAGGGTATTACCTCCATAGAGAGGGCCCGAACCTGGGTAAACATCGTGTCCCATGTCTCCTGTTACCATCGACCTTAGACGCACAGTTCGGGACCCCCTACCCGAGATCCGCCGGTTTTTACACCGACATTGGTGCTTTCACTGAGAGTTCCACTATGCCGTCCCCAAAAGGTTTTCGATGGCCCCTTCAATCGTCTACAATGACGCTGTCCAAGGAGAAATCTTTCTCCCCAGACAGATCTTCGTGTTCGGCGGCTTCGCGCTGCGGGCCAACTCATTTGGCCATCTGGAGCAGATCGATAGCTACGCCCCTAGCCATCAGGTCAGATTTGGGAGCTTGAACTACGTCGTGAACGTCCGCGGAGATTTGATCTTCGCCGGATTGGAGACCGCGCCAACTGCTCCTGGTCACCTTGATGAACATGACCTAAATCTGTCGTCAAACTGCATCCAGGAGATAGCTCCTATAATAGCTCTGGCCTTAGATCCGGAGCATACAGTGTCGTCCAAGGAGTGGAGGCTCAACCCCACCACGGAGGCCGCATATTCCCCGACGTTGGAGCCGCACATGGACTTAACCTCCCACAATATTTGTGTCACCGGAACTCCGGACTCGTCTCTGGGTGTAAGTTTCGAACCATGTGAGTCCGCGAATGCCGAACTTGGTCGTTTGTCGATCTTTGAGTTCAGCGCCGCAGACATCTTCCAACACTCGCCCTTGGGCGATGTATTAAGCTCATTAAAGAACCTGTCCTTGGCGGGGGACTCACAGCCGACCTATGTTCGGTTCGAACTAGGGGCTGATGATGGAGAATCTTGCTTCCCACCCGCCACCCATTTCATAGCCACAGTCGAGGATTTAACCGACACGCTTGATTACGACTCCGAAGACATCGACCGTCTGGACGACGATGCCGATGAGGAGCAAAATCAAAGTCCGCCATTTACCGGACGTTGGACGGCCACTTCTTCATATGATGTATACATGGTGGACACACACAAAACAACCAACGACGATGACAAAGAAAATCCAGTCGAGAATAAACCTCCTGAGACACAGCAAAAACGCCGGCATCCTCGGCGCCGCTCTAAGTCACATCATTCAAAAGACAGCAATGCTAGCACTGGTGAAAATAATACTCTGGACGATGCCGAAAACAATGAAGACCTTGCTGAGGTAACATCCGAATAGGAGGAGCAAGAAAACCGGCAAGCTAGCCCCGATGAACAGGCCAGGCCCAATGACTCGGAGGACGGTAGTTACCGTCCGCTCTCCGAGGATGAGGAAAGCCTCGGCAACGAAGACTTCATCATGCGTGAGGAACCTCTCGAGAAGGAGCGCTTCAAGCGCCAGCTAATAGCCACCGCAAGGAGCCTGAAAAAGAAGCAGCAGCAGCTTCAAGTTGACCAAGATCTGCTCGTCGACAGATGGACTGATATCCTGGCAGCTGAAGAACACGGCCTCAGACGCCCAGCTAAAAGTTACCCGAAGCGTAGATTGCTACCCCAGATCGATGACGAGGCGCTGGAGCCCGTACCATCATCACACAAGGCGGTAGGCCGACCACAACTTGGTCAGGATAAAGTGGCAACTCAAGCCGAACACCAAACCGCCCAACCTCGCCGTAAAGGCAAGAATAAAACAGCTCGGGATTGTACATACGACCTTCGACAGGACTTGGATAGTAGAGCAGGACACTCAAGAACAATCTACGGATTGCAAGGACGTGCCTCGACACGCGACAACGGCTACCTATTCAGACGTGACAAACCTAGCCACGCCCGGGCCAAAAATTGCAAATGGACTCCATCGGAGGTACGTCGTAGTGTGGCCCAATATAGAGGCGCCGCACACCCTCTTTGCTTCACACGCGAAGTAATGGAGCATGAATTCCCAGACGGGTTCAAACCCATGAATATCGAATCATACGACGGAACAACGGATCCCACGGTATGGATCGAGGACTTCCTCCTCCATATCCACATGGCCCATGGAGACGACCTTCACGCCATTAAATACCTACCACTAAAACTCAAAGGACCAGCTCGGTACTGGTTAAACAGTCTGCCGGAAAATTTTATTGGCAGCTGGGAAGATTTGGAAGACACCTTTCGCGACAACTTCCAAGGAACATATGTCCGGCCGCCGGATGCCGATGACTTAAGTCACATTGTCCAGTGCTACCTCTTGAGCACTGCGTTGGATTTCCTTGAAGAGAAAAGGTGATGCAGCACAGTAGCGTAAGTATTTCCCTCAGCTTTTGAGAACCAGGGTATCAATCTAGTAGGAGGCTACGCGCGAGTCCCTCGCACCTGCACAAAACAAATAACTCCTCGCAACCAACGCGATAAGGGGTTGTCAATCCCTTCACGGTCACTTACGAGTGAGATCGATAGATATAATAGGATAATATTTTGGTATTTTGTGATAAAGATGCAAAGTAAAATAAAAGCAAAGTAAAAAGCAAAGGAAATAACTAAGTGATGGAAGATTAATATGATGAAGATAGACCCGGGGCCATAGATTTCACTAGTGGCTTCTCTCAAGAGCATAAGTATTTTACGGTGGGTGAGCAATTCTTGTTGAGCAATTGGCAGAATTGCGCATAGTTATGAGAATATCTAGGTATGATCATGTATATAGGCATCACGTCCGAGACAAGTAGACCGACTCCTACCTGCATCTACTACTATTACTCCACTCATCGACCGCTATCCGGCATGCATCTAGAGTATTAAGTTCAAGAAAACAGAGTAACGCCTTAAGCAAGATGACATGATGTAGAGGATAAATTCATGCAATATGATAAAACCCCATCTTGTTATCCTCGATGGCAACAATACAATCGTGCCCTGCTGCCCCTCATCCTTTGGGAAAGGACACCGCAAGATTGAACCCAAAGCTAAGCACTTCTCCCATTGCAAGAAAAACCAATCTAGTAGGCCAAACCAAACTAATAATTCGAAGAGACTTGCAAAGGTAACCAATCATACATAAAAGAATTCAGAGAAGATTCAAATATTGTTCATAGATAATCTTGATCATATACCCACAATTCATCGGTCTCAACAAACACACCGCAAAAAGATGATTACATCGAATAGATCTCCACGAGAGAGGGGGAGAACATTGTATTGAGATCCAAAAAGAGAGAAGAAGCCATCTAGCTACTAACTATGGACCCGAAGGTCTGAAGTAAACTACTCACACTTCATCGGAGAGGCTATGGTGATGATGTAGAAGCCCTCCGTGATGGATGCCCCCTCCGGCGGAGCTCTGGAACAGGCCCCAAGATGGGATCTCGTGGGTACAGAAGGTTGCGGCGGTGGAATTAGGTTTTTGGCTCCGTATCTAATCGTTTGGGAGTACGTAGGTATATATAGGAGGAAGGAGTACGTCGGTGGAGCAACAGGGGGGCCACGAGGGTGGAGGGCGCGCCCTGGGGGGTGATAACCCACAAGTATAGGGGATCGCAACAACTTTCGAGGGTAGAGTATTGAACCCAAATTTATTGATTCGACACAAGGGGATCCAAAGAATATTCTTGAGTATTAGCAGTTGAGTTGTCAATTCAACCACACCTGGATAACTTAGTATCTGCAGCAAAGTGTTTAGTAGCAAAAGCGGTATGATAATAAAGGGAACGTAGCAAAAGTAAAGATAAATGTTTTGGGTTTTTGTAGTAGTTGTAACAGTAGCAACGGAAAAGTAAATAAGCGAAGAACAATATATGAAAAGCTCGTAGACAATGGATCAGTGATGGATAATTATGCCGGATGCGATTCCTCATGCAATAGTTATCACATAGGGTGATATAGAACTAGCTCCAATTCATCAATGTAATGTAGGCATGTATTCCGTAAATAGTCATACGTGCTTATGGAAAAGAACTTGTATGACATCTTTTGTCCTACCCTCCCGTTGCAGCGGGGTCCTTACGGAAACTAAGGGATATTAAGGCCTCAGTTTAATAGAGAGCCGGACCAAAGCATTAGCACATAGTGAATACATGAACTCCTCAAACTACGGTTATCATCGAGAAGTATCTCGATTATTGTCACTTCGGGGTTGTCGGATCATAACACATAATAGGTGACTATAGACTTGCAAGATAGGATCAAGAACACACATATATTCATGAAAACATAATAGTTTCAGATCTGAAATCATGGCACTCGGGCCCTAGTGACAAGCATTAAGCATAGCAAAGTCATAGCAACATCAATCTCAGAACATAGTGGATACTAGGGATCAAACCCTAACCAAATTAACTTGATTACATGGTAAATCTCATCCAACCCATCACCGTCCAGCAAGCCTACGATGGAATTACTCAGGCACGGCGGTCAGCATCATGAAATTGGTTATGGAGGATGGTTGATGATGACGACGGCGACGAATCCCCCTCTCCGGAGCCCCGAACGGACTCCAGATCAACCCTCCCGAGAGAGATTAGGGCTTGGCGGCGGCTCCGTGTCGTAAAACGTGATGAAACTTTCTCTCTGATTTTTTTCTCCCCGAGACGGAATATATGGAGTTGGAGTTGAGGTCGGAGGAGGTCCAGGGGGCCCATGAGATAGGGGGCGTGCCCTAGGGGGGGGGCCCTGTCTCGTGGACAGGTGTGGGGCCCCTGGTGTATTTATTTCGCCCAATAATTCTTATAAATTCCAAAGAGTGCCTCCGTGGATTTCCAGGACATTCCGAGAACTTTTATTTTCTACACATAAAACAACTTCATGGTAGTTCTGCTGAAAACAGCGTCAGTTCGGGTTAGTTTCATTCAAATCATGCAAGTTAGAGTCCAAAATAAGGGCAAAAGTGTTTGAAAAAGTAGATACGTTGGAGACGTATCAACTCCCCCAAGCTTAAACCTTTGCTTGTCCTCAAGCAATTCAGTTGATAAACTGAAAGTGATAAAGAAAAACTTTTACAAACTCTGTTTGCTCTTGTTGTTGTAAACATGAAAAGCTAGCATTCAAGTTTCAGCAAATATTATGAACTAACCATACTCACAATAACACATAGGTCTCACAATTACTCATATCAATAACATAATCAGCTGGCGAGCCATAATAATAAAACTCGGATGGCAACACTTTCTCAAAATAATTATAACATGATATAACAAAATGGTATCTCGCTAGCCCTTTCTGAGACCGCAAAACATAAATGCAGACACCTTTAAAGATCAAGGACTGACTAAACATTGTAATTCATAGTAAAAGAGATCCAGTCAAGTCATACCCAATATAAACCAATAATAATGAATGCAAATGACAGTGTGCTCTCCAGCGGGTGCTTTTAATAAGAAGGGTGATGACTCAACATAAAAGTAAATAGATAGGCCCTTCGCAGAGGGAAGCAGGATTTTAGAGGTGCGAGCTCGATTTTAAAATATAGATTGAATAACATTTTGAGCGGCATACTTTCCTGTCAGCGCAACAACTATGAGATGGCTGTATCTTCCATACTACATGCATTATAGGCAGTTCCCAAACAGAATGGTAAAGGTTTATACTCCCCCAACCACCAACAAGCATCAATCCATGGCTTGCTCGAAACAATGAGTGCCTCCAACATACAACAGCCCTGGGGGAGTTTTGTTTAATTATTTTGATTTGCTTTGATCTTTTTGGATCATGGGACTGGGCATCCCGGTTACCGGCCCTTTCTCGTGAATGAGGAGCGGAGTCCACTCCTCTTGAGAATAACCCACCTAGCATGGAAGATATAGGCAGCCCTAGTTGAAACATGAGCTGCTCGAGCATACAAAACAGAATTTCATTTGAAGGTTTGGAGTTTAGCACATACAAATTTACTTGGAGCAGCAGGTAGATACCGCATATAGGAAGGTATAGTGGACTCATATGGAACAACTTTGGGGTTTAAGGAGTTTGGATGCACAAGCAGTATTCCGCTTAGTACAAGTGAAGGCTAGCAAAAGAGGCTGGAAGCGACCAAGCGAGAGAGCGATAACAGTCATAAACATGCATTACAATTAATTCACACCGAGAACAAGCATGAGTAGGATATAATCTACCATGAACATAAATATCATGAAGGCTATGTTGATTTGATTCAACTACATGTGTGAACATGTGCCAAGTCGAGTCACTCAATTTATTCAAAGGAGGATACCATCCCATCATACCACATCATAATCATTCTAATAGCATGTTGGCACGCAAGGTAAACCATTATAACTCATAGCTAATCAAGCATGGCACAAGCAACTATAATCTCTAAATGTCATTGCAAATATGTTTACTTCATAATAGCTGACTCAGGAACGATGAACTCATCATATTTACAAAAACAAAAGAGGTCGAGTTCATACCAGCTTTTCTCATCCCAATAAGTTCATCATATATTGTCATTATTGCCTTTCACTCGCACGACCGAACGATGTGTATAATAATAAGAGTGCACATGCATCGGACTAAGCTGGAATCTGCAAGCATTCAACTCAAGAGAGAAGACAAGTAATATAGGCTCTAAATTAAATAAGCAATCATGCATATAAGAGCCACTAAGCATTTTCAATATGGTCTTCTCGACCCCCAAAAGAAAGAAAATAAAATAAAACTATTTACACGGGAAAGCTCCCAACAAGTAAAAAGAAGAACTAGAAATATTTTTGGGTTTTCATTTTAATTTCTACTACAAGCATGGAAATTAAACTAACTAATTTTTTTGGTTTTTCTTAAGGTTCATCAAACACACAAGAAGAAAACTAGAAAAAGAAAATTAAACTAGCATGGATAATACAATGAAAGAGTATGAGCACCGACGACTAGTGTGTGAACATGAATGTAAAGTCGGTGAGAAATACGTACTCCCCCAAGCTTAGGCTTTTGGCCTAAGTTGGTCTAGTACCAAGGACCGCCTGGCTGATATCCATAAGTGAAACTTGGGTTGTACAGAGATGCAGAGCCAACAGCCTCCTGAGCAGCAGCGTGTTGGCGAGCTGCCTCCATTCCCCTCTCATATTCAGTTGCTTCTTCCCTGGTGACAACATATCTTCCTTTTGCCTGATAATCAAAAAGGTAGCGAGCAGGAAGAGTAACAGGGACGACGTTGCGTCTGTCATAGATTAGTCGATAATGGAGGAATTTTTCATTCCTCTCAAGAAAATGATGATTGAGCATAGCTTCTTTATCCATATAAACAGGAGGTAAAATCATATCCCCGTCTCGTGGGGCTATATTAAGATAATTAGCCACACGGGTTGCATAAATTCCTCCAAATAAATCTCCCTTTCTATTATAATTCTGCAATCTACGTGCAACTATTGCCCCCAAGTTATAACCTTTATAACCTGACACAACACTCTTGAGGACACAAAGATCAGGAGCACACATGTGACATACTTCGTCCTTACCGTTAATGCATCTACCAATAAAGAGAGCAAAGTAATGTATAGCAGGAAAATGAATGCTCCCTATGGTAGCTTGTGCTACGTCCCTAGATTCTCCCACGATAATACTAGCAAGAAAATCTCTAAATTCAGATTTGGGAGGATCATTAATATTACCCCACTGCGTGAGTTTGCAAGCAGTTGTAAAATCCTCTAAATCCATGGTATAAGATGTATCATAAATATCAAACATAAACACTAGGAGAATTACGCGCACAGTTATATTTAAACCTCCGCACAAAAGAATCAGTCAACTGATAGTACTGCGGACACTTATCTTGTAAGAAGTCCTCCAGCTCGGCATTACGCACATACGCGTCAAATTCCTCCTTGAAGCCTGCTTCGACCATAAAATCATCGGATGGCCACTCACAAGCCCGTACGTTTGCGTCCCTCGGCAATTCAACATCTTGCTCACGTATAGCAATCCTTGGCCCTTTCTTTGCCGAGGAACCTCCTTGGTACATTCTTCTAAGCATATTTCTTTTTCTGAAAATTTCTGAAATTTTAGTAACTTCAAAATAAAAGTGAATAAAACTAAACAAGATTGATAGCAACTAGTCCTACAAGTGCCTAGAGCCTATATCACGCATTGGAATTGCTTGGGACCTCAAAAATTTATCATGCAAGCTCAAGAACATGGTCACCTATGCAGCAAAAAATTGCAATGAATAAAGCACTAGAACAAAAACTAATTGGACCAATGGAGGAGTCGCATACCAAGCAACAATCTCCCAAAGCAGTTTTGTGAATGGAGCTTTGAGCAAGGAGATCGAAAATCGCAGCAAAATGAGCTAGAACTCGTGCTTGAGCTGGATGGGGATTTTTTTGGGTGGAAGATGAAGTGTGTGGGTGCTGGCATAAGTGGAGGGGAGCCACCGGGGGCCCACGAGACAAGGGGCGCGCCCTACAGGGGGGCGCGCCCTCCTCTCACGTGGCCTGGTGCTTGGCCCTCCTGCAGTGTTTTCAGTGCCTAAAATCCTCAAATATTCCAGAAAAAATCATACTAGATTTGCAGGGCATTTGGAGCATTTTTATTTTCGGACTATTTTTTTTAATGCACGGATAATTCAGAAAACAGACGGATAATACTATTTTTGCTTTATTTATTCTAAATAACAGAAAAAAAGAGGGTACAGAAGGTTGTGCCTTCTAGTTTCATCCATCTCGCGATCATCAAAATGAACCCACTAACAAGGTTGATCAAGTCTTGTTAACGAACTCATTCCGAATAACACGGAACCGGAGAAATTTTGAATAACACTAAGTTACCTCAGTGGGGATATGAAAATCCCCAGCAATAAGAATATCATACTTTTTCTTGACAGTAGGGAGAGGAAATTCAAAACCTCCAAAAATAATAGTTGGAACTTTTTCAATAGAATTGATGCTATGGACTTGAGATTGTTTCCTCAGAAAATGTACCGTATGCTCATTACCATTAACATGAAAAGTGGCATTGCCTTTGTTACAATCAATAACAGCCCTGCAGTATTAAGGAAAGGTCTACCAAGTATAATAGACATACTATCGTCCTCAGGAATATCAAGAATAACAAAGTCCGTTAAGATAGTGACATTTGCAACCACAACAGGCACATCCTCACAAATACCGACAGGTATAGCAGTTGATTTATCAGCCATTTGCAAAGATATTTTAGTAGGTGTCAACTTATTCAATTCAAGTCTACGATATAAAGAGAGAGGCATAACACTAACACCGGCTCCAAGATCACATAAAGCAGTTCTAACATAATTTCTTTTAATAGAGCATGGTATAGTTGGTACACCAGGATCTCCAAGTTTCTTTGGTATTCCACCCTTAAAAGTGTAATTAGCAAGCATGGTGGAAATTTCAGCTTCCGGTATCTTTCTTTTATTTGTGATGATATCCTTCATATACTTAGCATAAGGATTTACTTTAAGCATATCAGTTAAGCGCATACGTAAGAAAATAGGTCTAATCATTTCAGCAAAGCGCTCAAAATCCTCATCATCCTTTAACTTGGATGGTTTAGGAGGAAAGGGCATGGGTTTCTGAACCCATGGTTATCTTTCTTTACCGTGCTTCCTAGCAACAAAATCTCTTTTATCATAACGTTGATTCTTTGATTGTGGGTTATCAAGATCAACAGCTGGTTCAATCTCTAAATCATTGTCTTTGCTAGGTTGAGCATCAACATAAACATTATCATTAACATTATCACTAGGTTCATGTTCATCACCTGATTGTGTTTCAACATCAGAGGTAGAAATATCATTGGGATTCTCAGGTGTGTCTATAGCACTAGAAGCATGCAAAGTTCTATCGTTTTTCTTCTTCTTCTTTTTAGAAGAACTAGGTGCCTCTAAATTATTTCGCTGAGAATCTTGCTCGACTCTCTTAGGGTGGCCTTCAGGATACAAAGGTTCCTGAGTCATTCTACCAGTTCTAGTAGCCACTCTAACAGCAAAGTCATTTTTATTATTCAATTCATCAAGCAAATCATTTTGAGCCTTGAGTACTTTCTCAGCTTGAGTAGCAACCATAGAAGCATATTTGCTAACGCGGTGAAGTTCATCTTTAACTCTAGCCAGATTATCACCTACGCGTCCTATCTTGAAAGCATTATTCTTTAACTCTCTACCAACATAAGAATTAAAACTTTCTTGCCTAGCCATAAAGTCATCAAATTCATATAAGCATGGGCTATGAAATTTAGTAGAGGGTATTTCAACTTTATCATATCTATAAGGAGAATTTTCCTTTACTACCTGTGTCGGGTTATCAAGACAATGTGGTTCATCAGGAGGTAAATTAAGATCATGTATTTCTTCAATGGGTGGTAAATTCTTAACACCTTCAGCTTTAATACCTTTTTCTTTCATTGATTTCTTTGCCTCTTGCATATTTTCAGGACTGAGAAATAAAACACCTCTCTTCTTCGGAGTGGGTTATGGAATAGGCTCAACAGTTGGCTCAATTGGTTCAGGAATTACTTCAGGAACTGGCTCGGGAAGAGTCTAATTATTGTCATTAGTCAACATATTATTCAATAGTATTTCAGCTTCGTCGACTGTTCTTTCCCTGAAAACACAACCAGCACAACTATCCAAGTAGTCCTTGGAAGCATCGGTTAGTCCATTATAAAAGATATTAAGTATTTCATTTTTCTTAAGAGGATGATCAGGCAAAGCATTAAGTAACCGGAGAAGCCTCCCCCAAGCTTGTGGGAGACTCTCTTCTTTGATTTGCACAAAATTATATATTTCCTGAAAGGCAGCTTGTTTCTTATGAGCAGGGAAATATTTAGCGAGAAGTAATAAATCATATCACGGGAGTACGACACAACCAGGAGCAAGAGAATTATACCAAGTCTTAGCATCACCCTTTAATGAGAACGGAAATATCTTAAGGATATATAAATAGCTAGACTTCTCATCATTAGTAAACAAGGTGGCTATATCATTCAACTTGGTAAGATGTGCCACAACAGTTTCAGATTCAAGGCCATAAAAAGGATCAGATTCAACTAAAGTAATAATATCAGGATCAACAGAGAATTCATAATCCTTATCAGTAGCACAGATAGGTGAAGTAGCAAAAGCAGGATCAGGTTTCATTCTAGCATTAAGAGACTGCTGCTTCCATTTAGCTAATAATTTCTTAAGATCATTTCTATCATTGCAAGCAAGAATTTCCATAACAGCTTTTTCATTCATAACATAACCCTTAGGAACAACAGGTAATACATAATCATTGGGGGAACCTTCATCATCACTATCATCAGTAATAGGATCTTCAGTAATTTCATTCCCACTAACTCTAGCAAGTTGTTCATCTAGAAATTCACCTAATGGCAAAGTAGTATCACGCACAGAAGTGGTTTCATCATGCATAGCAGAAGTGGCATCATCAATAACATGCGACATATCAGAACTCAAAGCAGTAGAAGGTTTAGGTGTCGCAAGCCTACTAATAACGGAAGGAGAATCTAGTGCAGAGCTAGATGGCACTTCCTTACCTCCCCTCGTAGTTGAGGGCAAACTCTTGGTTTTAGCGTCTTTCAAGTTCTTCATAGTGATCAACAGGTATAAATCCCAAGTGACTCAGAGAATAGAGCTATGCTCCCCTGCAACGGCGCCAGAAATTAGCCTTGATAACCCACAAGTATAGGGGATCGCAACAGCTTTAGAGGGTAGAGTATTCAACCCAAATTTATTGATTCGACACAAGGGGAGCCAAATAATATTCTTGAGTATTAGCAGTTGAGTTGTCAATTCAACCACACCTGGATAACTTAGTATCTGCGGCAAAGTGTTTAGTAGCAAAAGCGGTATGATAATAAAGGTAACGGTAGCAAAAGTAAAGATAAATGTTTTGGGGTTTTTGTAGTAGTTGTAACAGTAGCAACGGAAAAGTAAATAAGCGAAGAACAATATATGAAAAGCTCGAGGCAATGGATCGTGATGGATAATTATGCCGGATGCGATTCCTCATGCAATAGTTATAACATAGGGTGATATAGAACTAGCTCCAATTCATCAATGTAATGTAGGCATGTATTCCGTAAATAGTCATACGTGCTTATGGAAAAGAACTTGTATGACATCTTTTGTCCTACCCTCCCGTTGCAGCGGGGTCCTTACGGAAACTAAGGGATATTAAGGTTTCCTTTTAATAGAGAGCCGGACCAAAGCATTAGCACATAGTGAATACATGAACTCCTCAAACTACAGTCATCACCGAGAAGTATCCCGATTATTGTCACTTCGGGGTTGTCGGATCATAACACATAATAGGTGACTATAGACTTGCAAGATAGGATCAAGAACACACATATATTCATGAAAACATAATAGGTTCAGATCTGAAATCATGGCACTCGGGCCCTAGTGACAAGCATTAAGCATAGCAAAGTCATAGCAACATCAATCTCGAACATAGTGGATACTAGGATCAAACCCTAACAAAACTAACTTGATTACATGGTAAATCTCATCCAACCCATCACCGTCCAGCAAGCCTACGATGGAATTACTCGCACGGCGGTCAGCATCATGAAATTGGTGATGGAGGATGGTTGATGATGATGACGGCGACGAATCCTCTCTCCGGAGCCCCGAACGGACTCGGATTAGCCTCCCGAGAGAGATTAGGGCTTGGCGGCGGCTCTGTCGTCGTAAAACGCGATGAAACTTTCTCTCTAATTTTTTTCTCCCCGAGACAGAATATATGGAGTTGGAGTTGAGGTCGGAGGAGGTCCAGGGGGCCCACGAGATAGGGGGCGCGCCCTAGGGGGGTGCCCCCTGTCTCGTGGACAGGGTGTGGGCCTCCTGGTGTATTTCTTTCGCCAAATAATTCTTATAAATTCCAAAAAGTGCCTCCATGGATTTCCAGGCAATTCCGAGAACTTCTCTTTTCTACACATAAAACAACATCATGGTAGTTCTGCTGAAAACAGCGTCAGTCCGGGTTAGTTTCATTCAAATCATGCAAGTTAGAGTCCATTCCTGTTGCCTTCCTCGCGCCCCCTACCTCGTGCCTTCCTCTTTCGTTTCTTGACATAGGGTCCAAGTCTCCTGGATCATGTTCGGTGAGAAAATCACGTTCCCGAAGGTTTCGTTCCGTTTGGACTCCGTTTGATATTCCTTTTCTTCGAAACTCTGAAATAGGCAAAAAACAGCAATTCTGGGTTGGGCCTCCGGTTAATACGTTAGTCCCACAAATAATATAAAAGTGAATAATAAAGCCCAATAGTGCCCAAAACAATAGATAATATAGCATGGAGCAATCAAAAATTATAGATACGTTGGAGACATATCAAGCATCCCCAAGCTTAATTCCTGCTCGTCCTCGAGTAGGTAAATGATAAAAAAGATAATTTTTGATGCGGAGTGCTACTTGGCATAATTTCAATGTAATTATTCTTAATTGTGGTATGAATATTCAGATCCGAAAGACTCAAGATAAAAGTTCATATTGGCATAAAAATGATAATACTTCAAGCATACTAACTAAGCAATTATGTCTTCTCAAAATAACATGGCCAAAGAAAGTTCATCCCTACAAAATCATATAGTTTAGTCATGCTCCATTTTCGTCACACAAGAATGATCTCTTAATGCACAACCCCGATGACAAGCCAAGCAATTGTTTCATACTTTAGAAATCTCAAACCTATAAACTTTCATGTAGTATATGAGCGCGAGCCATGGACATAGCACTATGGTTGGAATAGAATATGATGATGGGGGTTATGTGGAGAAGACAAAAAAGGAGAAACTCTCACATCAACGAGGCTAATCAATGAGCTATGGAGATTCCCATCTATTGATGTTAATGTAAGGAGTAGGGATTGCCATACAACGGATGCACTAGAGCTATAAATGTATGAAAGCTCAACAAAAGAAACTAAGTGGGTGTGCATCCAACTTGCTTGGTCACGAAGACCTAGGGCACTTGAGGAGGCCCATTGTTGGAATATACAAGCCAAGTTCTATAATGAAAAATTCCCACTAGTATATGAAAGTGACAAAACAAGAGACTCTCTATCATGAAGATTATGGTGCTACTTTGAAGCACAAGTGTGGCAAAGGATAGTAGCATTGTCCCTTCTCTCTTTTTCTCTTTTTTTGGGCCTTCTCTTTTTTATGGCCTTTCTCTCTCTCTCTCTTTTTTATTCCTCACTTGGGACAATGCTCTAGAAAATGATGATTTATTTACAACTCAATGATTACAACTCGATACTAGAACAAAGTATGACTCTATATGAATGCCTCCGGCGGTGTACCGGATATGCAATGAACCAAGAGTGACATGTATGAAAGAATTATGAACGGTGGCTTTGCCACAAATACTATGTCAACTACATGATCATGATAAGCAATATGACAATAATGAGTATGTCATGATAAACGGAATGGTGGAAAGTTGCATGGCAATATATCTCGGGATGGCTATGGAAATGCCATAATAGGTAGGTATGGTGGCTGTTTTGAGGAAGATATAAGGACGTTTATGTGTGAAAGAGCGATCATACCACGGGTTTGATGCACCGCCAAGTTTGCACCAACTCTCAATGTGAGAAAGGGCAATGCACGGTACCGAAGAGGCTAGCAATGATGGAAGGGTGAGAGTGCATATAATCCATGGACTCAACATTAGTCATAAATAACTCACATACTTATTGCAAAAATCTAGAAGTCATCAAAAACCAAAGCACTACGCGCATGCTCCTAGGGGATAGATTGGTAGGACAATCAAAGAACACCTTGTCGGCATTCTGGGAACGGGGGTCCCCAGACTTGCCTGCCTACGGCCTGCGGCGTGGCTCAAAGGGGGGCCCATCACGGCCCATCTTCACCAACACAAGCTCAAGACCCTCGCGAGGGGCCAAGCCTCACGCGGCGGACGACAGGGAGCTTCCTCAAGCACGTCCTCATCAGGCTGGCTCGCGAGGAGGCGGAGAGATCAAGGCGGGGTACCTCACGAGGTGCCCATGACGCAAGCCATGACGACCAAGGGCGCCAGGCGGGCACCAGCCCGCGCAGTGTCCTCCTTTCCTCTTTGGTGCAAAGGGAGCAAGCGCAGGCGAGAGCATCAAGCAAAGGCGTCCATTTCGGTGCAACAAGACCAAGACCAGCCCAACGGCAGGAAGGAAGTCATTGTGGAGCCCAAGCCGGGGCCACCACTAGAGCCTTTGACAGGCGAGGACCAACTTTAGTCAGGATAAGTGTACCAGATGTTCCCCTTCAAAATGGCCAATTGTTGGCGCCCTCCCCGCTCAATATTTGGGAAGAGGCCCAGGGCCTCCGCCTATATAAGTAGAGCTAGCCACCATAGTAGGGGGGGATCGAGCATCTTGATCTGATCCGGAATAGCCTGAGCTGGATCCCAGAGAGAGAGAGAGAGAGAGAGAGAGAGAGAGAGAGAGAGCGACTGAACTCCTCCAAGAAGTTCATCGCCCCGGCCAAGAACAGACCCTCGCGAGGCTATTCTTCCTTGTATTGTTCATCACCATCAGCCCAAGAGGCAATCCACCACACCACAAACTAGAGTAGGGTATTACACCACAACGGTGGCCCGAACTAGTATAAACCTTGTGTCTCTTGTGTTGTTCCTTTCGTAGTTTAGATCCTAGCGAGGCGACGGGGTACAGGTAGGTAGAGGGCGAATCTCCGCGCGCACCCCGGTGTTCGAACCTCAAGGGTCTGCCGGAACCCGAAATCCGACATTTGGCGCGCCAGGTAGGGGTGCGCCGGGATCCGCCTTCTGCCACTTCGTGTCCCGTCGCGTCATCATCATCATGTCCGGCGACTAGGCGGGCAACCCCGGTCCCTGGGCGGCTTGGCCCGCCCACGCAGAGCCGCTCGCCTCGGGCGACCCCATGCCCCAGGCAGCTCGCGGTCCGCAGGGAGCTGCGGGCCGCGGGCGACGTGGACAGGCTTTGACACCTCTCACGCCGCGGCAGGCGCGGTCGGCAGCGAGGGCCTCCAACCACGCCGCGGCCGCGACGCCGTACACCCGCCGGGAGCAGGCGAACTCGAGGGCCGTGCTCACGGTGGCCCGGGAGTTACTGTAGTGTAGGCTGCTGGAAGGCGGCCGCGACGTGCTGCTGGAGCGGGTGGCAGAGCTACTAGGCTTTGCCGCCTCGGGGGCTCACCCCTTTTGCACCCAACTCCCACCTCAGGTCCAGGGTGGCCCGTGCGGGGGCTCCACCCGAGGCCGCGGGCTCCAAGGCTACTCCAACACCGCGGTTGTCAAGATTGGGCCAGCGGCAGCAGCTGCCTCCGCTTCCGGCCAGCAAAGAAGGACTCGCCGCGACCCACGGCCCCGGCGGGCCGCCGCGCTACCACCCCCAGATGGGCGCCCCAAGCAGAGCTGCATGGCACGCGGAGCACTATGGCGCGGCCTTCGGGATGGCGGCCCCAGAAGAATACGTGCCCCATATGATGGACCAAGGGCACCAGCATGAGGGCGAACAAGGCTCGCTCCTCTGCCCAAGCTGGGGGGACGAGGCGACAGAAGCTGAGCTCTTCCAGGAGCCCCGTGAAGGCCCCACCGGCCACACTGGAAGCAACGATTATCGGGTACCACTAATTCCTCAGGAGCAGGCATACGCTAATCATGAATCGCAGGAGGTGCAGGTCGCCACAGCGAAGCGGTTGCCCGCCCCTCAGCCTCCTACCCTCGGGAGGAGGGCGCTGGGCTGCAGGAGAGGGTCCGAGATCCGCATCACCACCGCGGCGTTCGGAGCAAGGCGTTTCGGAGGTAGGCCCTCTGCTGGGAGGTGCCTCGTGGCCTGCCTGGCGGAGGACCCGTGGTCGTCGGGGAACTGGCTGGCGATCGCTCTACCCCATCGGCGGCGCCCTGGTTTCCGGTCGTCGTTGATGGCACTAGAGTGCGTGCAAGGCGGGGCCCTCGTCAGCAATATGAAGCAAGGCGGTACTGTGAAGAAGGCCCAGGCTCGTGAAGCTCGCCGCCCCGTGACACTCTCACGTAATAATGAGTGGGGCTGTACACGCCCCGGAGTCTCAGGGGTGTCGGCCTCAGGCCCTGGGGCTCCCTCCCACGCCCAGTGGCAGCACTTAGCTCCGCGCTGGTGAGAAGACGTCCAAGACTAGACTAGGTGTCGGACGCGGCCTTTTTTTTGTTTGCTTTCACTGCTTTTCCCTTTGGTTGTCACTTTCCCCCGCTGGATTTAATTTGGATTCGAATTTGAGATTTGCGTGTGTTTGGGAAGGGGTGCTTAGTCTCGCTCGAGAAATCTCTCGCTCGGTTATCGCTTTGCCTCAGCTGCCTCCCTCGTGAGCCCCTCATGAGCCGAGTTGGACCTAGCTTGCATGCAGCCCAGATCGCCGCCGCCAGATCCTCTCGGGAGGCTTTTACCGCAGATCCTACGGGTTCGATCGGGAGACACTGAGACGCCACAGCCCTCCACAAAGCTATCCGAGGCCCAGCGGGACAATGGTAAACTAGCCAGCCACTTGGCACAGGCGTACGGGTGATATAGCATATACTAATAAGCATAGCACAAGTTTTACATGAGGGGCTCCCCCTCCCAAAATTCTCTCACAACCGTCAGGGAAAAACCTGAGCTCTACTCGTGCAGGAAACAGGAACGATGCGCAGTCAGTCGGATAAATCCCCTAATGCATCCTTAGAGGCACCTCCTGAATTGTCGCTGGCGTCGCTGGCCTCGTCGTCGCTCTCCGCGTCATCACGAGCGGCGTCAGGGCCGTTCACCATGCCGCCTTCATCAGCGGCCACGATCACGCCATCATTGTCTGAAGCGAAGGCCCTAACAAGGGCATCCACGTTGTCCTCCACCCAGTGCGCCAGGTCGTCCCGGACGGCCTGGGGTACTGGGGCGATGGCGGCGTCGAAGTCGAAGTGGGGATCCATATCCCGGAGATGGCTGAAGACGTGGGAAAAGGCGCGACCGAGCAGGGCGCAGCTCCTCTCCTCCACCAACCTGTTGGCTCGACCGATCAAGCGCCCCGGCAAGCGCCACCACGCCGGTGAAGAACTCAAGGTTGCCGCATAGTTAACCGCGTGCGGTTCGCCAACAGCCGCCTCGCAGATGTTACCCAAGGCTGCGTTGGCTCTCTCCTGGAGCGTGGTGAGCATGGGGCCGTGCTCATGCTCCAGGATCCGCCGCTGGCGTATCTCGTCCGCGTTCTGTCATGCGACGGCCTCAGCCTCGTCCACCCGTTGGCGAAGAAGAAGTACCTCGGCATGGGAGGTAATTAACTCCTCCTGCGCCACCTCAAGGGCGGCCCGAAAAGCATCGACCTGCCGCGTTGCTTCCTCCTGCTTGGCCCTCAAGGCAGCGGTCCTGCCTTCGGCCTCAGCCTGGATCAACCCCAGCCTCTTCTCAAACTCGCGCTCAAGGTTCAAGCGCGCCGTTGCCACTTGACGCCCGACCTCCTCCAGGACACGAGCCTCCCGCGCAGCGACATCATCCTCCGCCCTCGTCACCAAGCGCTCCCTTGTCTCCAGCGTTCAGACTCGCAGGCGCTGTCGGGCGGCTTCAGCGTCACAACGCCTCGCGCTTCTGGAGCTCTGCTGGGTCGCCTGAGGCCACCTTCATCGACGCAAGGGCCATCTCGCGCAGCTCCACCTGCTCCTCCAGTGAACGGCATCGGGCCAGGAGTTCCCACGCCCGCTCCTCCGCCGCCTCTCGCCGCCGGTCAGCTTCCCGAGCCTCCTCAACGGCCCGAGAACGGACCTCCCGAGAGGCCGCCAGTGACGCCTTGGCCTCCCCATCGTCAATATCACACTGATGACGCGCAAGGGCCATAGCCGCCTTCAGCTCGCGCCTCTCCGCAGCCAGGCGCAGGCCCTCGGCCTCAAGGCGCGCGTCTTCATCAGCGAGCTCTTCACCAAGCAGGCTCACCGCGTCAGCCGCCCTCCGAAGAAACCCTTGGCGGAGAGTGCAACGCTCCCAGGGCACGCTCAAGTATGTCTTCCGCACCATCATCCGCCCCAAGCGAGCGTCGGGGGCCACGAATCAGCACTCCCCCTCCGGGCGAGGCTGGGGCTGGCGCCCCGCCGCCAGCACGCCGCTGAAGCCCGGCTAGGAGCCAGCCCATCCCCTAAGAAAGAGCACAGGGAATACCTCAGCCAATCACGGTCGACGACCAGACGAGAAGCCCACGGCAGGCTGGCTACGCCACGAGAAGGCTCGCGAAGGAGGGTCGCGAGGCGCGCGGGGCCGCGATGCGCCTCAGGATGGTTCGTCTCTCCGACTGGCCTCACCACGAGGGCCCTGCTGCTCGGGGTGCTCGACGACGATGGAGAGGGCAGAGCCAAGGGGGATGGCTCCTCAGCCATCTCCGTAAGCTCGGCAGGAAGGACCCTGCAGAGCAAGGATCAGTAAAAGCAACAGAAGGATCAGGAGCTAACGAAGGGGAAGGCTTACTCATCGGTGGCGAAGTACTTCCTACGCTTCAGCAGGCGGCAGGGGTAATCGTCACCCAAGGCCTCCCTTCTCTTCCGGAGAGCCTCAAAGTCCATGCAGAAGCGACCCAAGAGTCGAGCGCAGGGGTCAGCCTGCGATAAGGAAGGAGCGTCAAGACGACCCGCTTCGGGGGCATCTACCTGATGCAAGCCGCCGGTCGCCTCACCAAGAAGGGTAGCTGGGGCCTCAGGGGCCTCGACCGCGGGAGCCGAGGGCTGCGGCTCAACGCCTTCAGCCGCAGCGGTGCGGGCCTCAGGAGCTGCCACCTCAAGACTGCTGCCTGGCATCGTCATCCCGACGGAGGCCCCCTCAGCCTCCGGTGGCCCATGCCTCCCTGCTCCACCACTCGAGGAAGGACCGCCGTGGGCGACTGGAAGGGCAGCCACCACCACTGGGTTTTCGCGAGGCCCCCGGAGGCCAGCGGGGCGCAACCCCCATTCGTCGAAGACGGGCATCTGATTTACAAAGTCGCCCCTGCTCGAGCAAAAGTACAGCAAGGTCCCCCCTTGCCGGATGCTGCCAAGGTTGGGATCCCCAGTCAAGACCAAGAGCACCTTCCTCGGCCGCTTCAGCGCCAGTCCTCTTCCCGAGCCTCATACGGTCTACACGCCCGCTGAAGGCCCACATCCGGCGAGAGTGGCGTTGGAGAGGGGCAACACGGCATAGCAGGAACTCCTTCACCACCTTGGGCGCCGTCACGCCGAGCTTCCTCAAGAACGCAAAGCGACGCCAGACGAAGGCAAGCGGGAACTCATGAGCATCTCCTGGCCCCAGCCTGAATTGGGGACAGCAGGCGAAGATGGCTCCGACAGCATGGGGCTGGGCACCCCCACGTCCACGTACAGCCACCGCTCGCGGAACCCAGGCGCGAGCGGAGGAAGGCTAAAGTCAATCCCTGAAGCCGTCGTTTCATATGCAACAATGAAGCTCACACACCCTGAACATTGGGTGGGGTCAACAAGGCGCAGAGAGAAGAAGTGGCGCAGCAAGGCAACTGAGGGAAGGATGCCCATCATCGCCTCGCAAACAAAGGCGAAGACCGCAAGAAGAGTGATGGATTCTGGACCCAAGTGCATCATATGGATCTGATAGTGGGAGAGCACAGCATTGAAGAAATCGGAGAAGGGGGGAACCAGCCCCGCCCACAGGGCGTCGGCAAAATACCGGACCTCAGTGATTATCCTGTCGATGGAGAAGTGGGACGCGGGCCAGGCCGTCGTCCGTCCGCATTCGTTGAAGATGGTGGCCCAAGCCGAGCTGACCTTGCCCAGGCCCTCTCGATTGAGTATGATCGACCGATTGACGGCAGGGGCCGCCGAAGACGGTGAGCGAGGCGGAGGCACGGGCTTCTTCCCTCTTCCCTTCTTTGTCGGAGCCATGGCAACGGAAGGGGGGGGGGGAGGTGTGAGATTGGGTTGGGAGCAGAAGCTGGAGTTCGAGAGGAGGAAGAGTGGGGGACGGTCGAGCAGCGAAAAGGGGAGCGGCTGTGTGCGGCTACGAGTCCGCCTAGCATGGCACAAAATAAGGAGGCGTGGGGGAACAATGCCGCCCACGTCCAATCAACCGCCACGCGGCGCCCAAGGACGCAGGCTGTTAGGGCTCAGGGCGCTCAGACTTGCCCTTCGCCTCTGCTCGGCCAAGCCCGGCGCGCTTTGGGCCGGGGGCTATTGTCGGCGTTCTGGGAACGGGGTCCCCAGACTTGTCTGCCTGCGGCCTGCGGTGTGGCTCAAAGGGGGGCCCATCATGGCCCATCTTCACCAATACGAGCTCAAGACCCTCGCGAGGGGCCAAGCCTCATGGGCGGACGATAGGGAGCTTCCTCGTGCACGGCCTCATCAGTGGCTCGCGAGGAGGCGGAGAGATCAAGGCGGGTACCTCACGAGGTGCCCATGACGCAAGCCATGACGACCAAGGGCGCCAAAGGGCACCAGCCAGCCAGCAGTGTCCTCCTTTCCTCTTTGGTGCAAAGGGAGCAAGCGCAAAGTAGAGCATCAAGCAAAGGCGCCCATTTTGGTGCAACAAGACCAAGACCAGCCCAACGGCAGGAAGGAAGTCATTATGGATCCCAAGCCGGTGTCACCACCAGAGCCTTTGACAAAGCGAGGACCAACTTTAGTCAGATAAGTGTACCAGATGTCCCCTTCAAATGGCCAATTGTTGGCGCCCTCCCCGCTCAATATTTGGGAAGAGGCCCAGGGCCTCCGCCTATATAAGTAGAGCTAGCCACCATAGTAGGGGGGGATCGAGCATCTTGATCCGATCCGGAATAGCCTGAGCTGGATCCCAGAGAGAGAGAGAGAGAGAGAGAGAGAGAGAGAGAGAGAGAGAGAGAGAGAGAGATAGAGATAGAGAGAGAGAGAGCGACTGAACTCCTCCAAGCAGTTCATCGCCCTGGCCAAGAACAGACCCTCGCGAGGTTGTTCTTCCTTGTATTGTTCATCACCATCAGCCCAAGAGGCAATCCACCACACCACAAACTAGAGTAGGGTATTGCACCACAACGGTGGCCCGAACTAGTATAAACCTTGTGTCTTTGTGTTGTTCCTTTCGTAGTTTAGATCCTAGCGAGGCGACGAGGTACAGGTAGGTAGAGGGCGAATCTCCGCGCACACCCCAGTGTTCGAACCTCAAGGGTCTGCCGGAACCCGAAATCCGACACACCTCATGTTTCAAATTTGTTACATAACGTTTACCATACGTGAATGCTACAGGACTTGCAAACTTCAACACAAGCATTTCTCAAATTCACAACTACTCAACTAGCACGACTTTGATATTATTACCTCCACATCTCAAAACATTCATCAATCATCAAACTTTTCTTAGTATTCAACACTCTCATAAGAAAGTTTTTACTATTCTTGAATACCTAGCATATTAGGATTATTTAAGCAAATTACTATGCCATTTAAGACTCTAAAAATAATCTAAGTGAAGCATGAGAGATCAATAGTTTCTATAAAACAAATCCACCACCGTGCTCTAAAAGATCTAAGTGAAGCACTAGAGCAAAACTATATAGCTCAAAAGATATAAGTGAAGCACATAGAGTATTCTAACAAATTCCAAATCATGTATGGCTCTCTCAAAAGGTGTGTACAGCAAGGATGATTGTGGCAAACTAAATATCAAAGACTCAAATCATACAAGACGCTCCAAGCAAAACACATATCATGTGGTGAATAAAAATATAGCTCCAAGTAAAGTTACCGATGGAAGTAGACGAAAGAGGGGATGCCTTCTGGGGCATCCCCAAGCTTTGACTTTTTGGTGTCCTTAGATTATCTTGGGGGTGCCATGGGAATCCCCAAGCTTAGGCTCTTGCTACTCCTTGTTCCATAATCCATCAAAAATCTTTCACCCAAAACTTGAAAACTTCACAACACAAAACTCAACAGAAATCTCGTGAGCTCCGTTAGCGAAAGAAAACAAAAGACCACTTTAAGGTACTGTAATGAACTCATTATTTATTTATATTGGTGTTAAACCTACTGTATTCCAACTTCTCTATGGTTTATAAACTATTTTACTAGCCATAGATTCATCAAAATAAGCAAACAACAAACGAAAAACAGAATCTGTCAAAAACAGAACAGTCTGTAGTAATCTGTAAATAACGCAAACTTCTGGAATTCCAAAATATCAGAAAAAATAGGAAGGCCTAGGCAATTTGTTTATTGATCAGAAGCAATTGGAATCACTATTTTATCACGTTCTGGTGATTTTTAACAATTGTTTTTGTGAACAGAAAGTTTCTGGAAATTACAGCAAGATCAAATAACTATCATCAAAGAAGATCCTATAGGTTTAACTTGGCACAAACACTAACTAAAAAATAAAAACAAATCTAACCAGAGGCTAGAACCAATATTTATTCCTAAACAGAAGAAAAATAAAAAAAAAACTAAAAAAAAATTGGGTTGCCTCCCAACAAGCGCTATCGTTTAGCACCCCTAGCTAGGCATAAAAGCAAGGATAGATCTAGGTATTGCCAGCTTTGGTAGGCAATCCATAAGTGGCTCTCATGATAGATTCATATGGTAATTTTATTTTCTTCCTAGGGAATTGTTCCATGCCCTTCTTTAATGGAAATTGGAATCTAATATTCCCTTCCTTCATATCAATAATTGCACCAATCGTTCTAAGGAAAGGTCTACCAAGAATAATAGGACATGAATGATTGCAATCTATGTCAAGAATGATAAAATCTACGTGCACATAATTCCTATTTGCAACAATAAGAACATCATTAATTCTTCCCATAGGTTTCTTAATAGTGGAACTGCAAGGTGCAAGTTTAGAGAGCAATCATCAAATCATGGAAATCTAGCAAATCGCACAAAGTTTTGGGAATAGTGGAGACACTAGCACCCAAATCACATAAAGCATAGAACTCATGATCCTTAATCTTAATTTTAATAGTAGGTTCCCACTCATCATAAAGTTTTCTAGGGATAGAAACTTCCAACTCAAGCTTTTCTTCATAAGATTGCATCAAGGCATCAACGATATGTTTAGTAAACGCTTTATTTTGACTATAAGCATGAGGAGAATTTAGCATGGATTGCAACAAGGAAATACAATCAATCAAAGAGCAATTTTCATAATTAAATTCCTTGAAATAAAAAATAGTGGGTTTATTAGTATCTAAGGTTTTGATTTCTTCAATCCCACTTTCATCAAATTTGGCATCAAGATCTAAAGACTCCAAATTTTTGGAACGCCTTCTAGGTAAAGGTGGATCATATTCAGTCCCATCATTATCAAGATTCATATTGAAAAACAAAGATTTAATAGGGGACACATCAATAACTTTTAGATCTTCATCTTTATTTTCATAGAAATTGGAAGAACATGCTTTAATAAAGGCATCTTTCATAGCACGCATCCTAGCGGTTCTTTCTTTGCACTCATCAATGGAAATTCTCATGGCTTTAAGAGACTCATTGATATCATGCTTAGGAGGAATAGATCTAAGCTTTAAAGAATCAACATCAAGAGAAATTCTATCAACGTTCCTAGCCATTTCATCAACTTTAAGCAATTTCTCTTCAAGCAAAGCATTGAAATTCTTTTGCGAATTCATAAACTCTTTAACACTAGTCTCAAATTCAGAGGGCATCTTATTAAAATTTCCATAAGAGTTGTTGTAGGAATTTCCAAAATTATTAGAAGGATTACTAGGATAAGGCCTAGGATTAAAGTTCCCTCTATACGCGTTGTTACCAAAATTATTCCTACCAACAAAATTCACATCCATAGATTCATTATTATTCTCAATCAAAGTAGACAAAGGCATATCATTAGGATCAGAAGAAACACTCTTACTAGCAAATAATTTCATAAGTCCATCCATATTTCCACTCAAAACATTCTATATACAAACATGTATATAGGCATCACGTCCGAGACAAGTAGAACGACTCCTGCCTACATCTACTACTATTACTCCACTCATCGACCGCTATCCAACATGCATCTAGAGTATTAAGTTCAAGAAAACAGAGTAACGCCTTAAGCAAGATGACATGATGTAGAGGGATAAATTCATGCAATATGATAAAAACCCCATCTTGTTATCCTCGATGGCAACAATACAACACGTGCCTCGCTGCCCCCATCACACTGGGAAAGGACACCGCAAGATTGAACCCAAAGCTAAGCACTTCTCCCATTGCAAGAAAAACCAATCTAGTAGGCCAAACCAAACTGATAATTCAAGAGACTTGCAAAGATAACCAATCATACATAAAAGAATTCAGAGAAGATTCAAATATTGTTCATAGATAATCTTGATCATAAACCCACGATTCATCGGTCTCAACAAACACACCGCAAAAATAAGATTACATTGAATAGATCCCCACGAGAGAGGGGGGAACATTGTATTGAGATCCAAAAAGAGAGAAGAAGCCATCTAGCTACTAACTATGGACCCGAAGGTCTGAAGTAAACTACTCACACTTCATCGGAGAGGCTATGGTGATGATGTAGAAGCCCTCCGTGATGGATGCCCCTCTGGTGGAGCTCCGGAACAGGCCCCAAGATGGGATCTCGTGGGCATGAAGGTTGCGGTGGTGGAATTAGGTTTTGGCTCCAGATCTAATCGCTTGGGGGTACGAGGTATATATAGGAGGAAGGAGTACGCCGATGGAGCAACAGGGGCCCACGAGGGTGGAGGGCGCCACCGGGGTGGGCGCGCCTCTACCTCGTGCCTTCCTCTTCGTTTCTTGACGAGGGTCCAAGTCTCTGGATCATGTTCGTGAGAAAATCACGTTCCCCAAGGTTTCATTCCGTTTGGACTCCGTTTGATATTCCTTTTCTTCGAAACTCTGAAATAGGCAAAAAACAGCAATTCTGGGTTGGGCCTCCGGTTAATAGGTTAGTCCCAAAAATAATATAAAAGTGAATAATAAAGCCCAATAGTGTCCAAAACAGTAGATAATATAGCATGCAGCAATAAAAAATTATAGATACATTGGAGACGTATCATCCAGCAGCCCGGAGAGTCAACCAGGAAGCTCTCGACTAGGTTCTTAGTTAAAAACAACCAAATCGTCGACTGTCCGAACGCAGAAGCTCTTGCGGCCTTCAAACACAGCGTCCGGGATGAATGGCTTGCACGCCGCCTCGGTCAAGAAGGACATAAATCCATGACAGCCCTTACTGCTCTAATGACCCGCTTTTGCGCGGGAGAAGACAGCTGGCTCACTCGTAGAAGCAACAGCGCCAGCGACTCGGGCACTTCCGAAATCCGAGACGGCAATGGCAAGCCACGACGAAGCAAACACAACAGTCGCAATGATAATGAAAGATCACGCGATACGGCGGTCAACGCCGGATTCAGCAATCCCAAACCCGGTCAACGGTAAAAGCCATTCAAGGCGAACACAGACGGACCATCCAACTTAGACGGGATATTGGACCGACCCTGCCATATTCACGCCCACCCTGATAAACCAGCTAACCATACCAACAGAAGTTGTTGGGTCTTCAAGCAGGCTGGAAAGCTCAACGCCGAACACAAGGGGAGGAGGCCACCAGGCAATAGGGACAACAAAGAAATTCACCAGCCAAATACCGGGGGTCAGAAGCAATTTCCCCCCGAGGATCGACCAATCCCGGAGCGGAAATAGCAGTTCGGCTTCCGCCACCCACCTCATATACCCGCGAAATTTGTATCACGCATACACCACTACGCGCTTAAGATACCATGGGCATCAGCAGAAGCACAATACGGACAAGCCGCAAGCACTCCTGTAACATTTTTTTCTCTACTTTACTCTTTCTTTCTTTATTATCTCTTAAAAATAGGTGACACAAAGGACAAACTCTAAACTGACTCTATCGGAGTTCGGATCCGTACACTCACCCAAGGGGCTACTTTCATCAAGGATTCCCCTCGCCGAGGACAGGCGGCGCAGACGTGCGACAGGAGGTCCAAAGTAACTTTTTGTAGACCGCACTCTTTGTTTTGAGCCTATAATATGCCTTTTTCCTCCGCCTTCGACCCCGGGCATGTCAAATAGCCGGGGTTGTGGTCTTTTTATATATAAAGTAATCATTGGCATATCGCTCAGGTCCCAATAAACATTATCCGAATTAACCATTTGTTTCTTTTCACAAATGAATATGGCTGCTATGGTTGTTTCACAGATATACCTCGGCATAACCTGCCAGGGGCTCGGTATGGGAACAAATGAGTTGCCGACAAAGTCTGAACAGCTTTATAGCGTACTTCATCGTCACGAGTTTGGCCTTATATGCATCAGCTCCAAATCATGTCTTGGGTCAATGGTTCGGTCGCCCGGATCCTGTGCTTGCTACCTTATGTTTTGCTTTATCGGCTAGGGTAGTAAAGGTAGAACTACTGCGATTGTGCTTCCGGTTCATCTGGTCAAGCACCTCAGTAGAGAAAGCCGAAAACCGACTGTCATGATGCTGCGAGAGCTGGTCAACCACTCGACAACTTATCGGAATTTGTCGCGATTCCCTCCATATCACACAAAGTACCTTTTTTCAGGTCATATATGTAACGCACCATATTGGAGTAAGCCGTACACATAGCAGGGGCTATATCGTAGTCCCCCCTATAAAACTCCTATGGCTAAGTGAAAGTGTTAACACCCTATAGTCTGATTTCCTAGTTCGCCGCATTATCACCTCCTTCATGGACCAAGACGTTGGGTCAAGAGTGATCAAATGCTTTTCCGAACACCCCCGTACTTCCTACGAGGGGGCTGAAGCCGACGACTGGAAAACTTTCAGATTATATAAAAATGGCCGCACACGAGGAACACAAGCTTTCAAGCAAAACATAAAAATAGATTAACTATAAAATTGTCTTTTACAATTCCCATACACCTCACTCGAATATTATGTCTTTCGAGCATTGACCCTCTATCAAGCTGGTGGCCTCTAAGACGTCTTCGAAATAATACTCCAGTGCGTAACGTCCTTGCCCTTGGGTGGACTCTTCACTGCAACATCGATGTCCTTCATCTTCCCCCAAAATGTCTTGACACGGGCAAAGGCCATCCGTGCACCCTCAATGCACGCCGACCGCTTCACAGCGTTGATACGTGGCACCGCATCAACAAGCCGCTGCACCAAGCTGTCGAATTTCGGGTTCCGGCAGACCCTTGAGGTTCGAACACTGGGGTGCGCGCGGAGATCCAATCCTCCGCCGTCTCGCACCTCACCGAGCCGCTGGGACCTAAACTACTAAACGGAACAACACAAGATACACGAGATTTATACTGGTTCAGGCCATCATTGTGGTGTAATACCCTACTCCAGTGTGTGGTGTGGTGGATTGCCTCTTGGGCTGATGAGGAACAATACAAGGAAGAACAGCCTCGCGAGGATCTGTTCTTGGCGGGTGTGATGAACTGCTAGGTGGTGTTCAGTTGCTCTAGCTACTGGTTTCTTGATGAGGATTCCGGATCTCTCCCCCTGCCCTGGGGGTGGCTTCTCCTATTTATAGGCGAAGGCCCTGGGCCTCTTCCCAAGTATTGAGCGGGAAGGGCGCCAACAATTGGCCATTTTGAAGGGGAACATCGGGTACACTTATCCCGACTAAAGTTGGTCCTCGCCGCCAAAGGCTCGTGATGACGCTCGCTGGGCTCCACGATGATTCTTCCACTGCTGGGCTGGTCTTGGTCTTGTTGCATCAAACGGATGCCTTTGCTTGATGCTCTCGCCGCGCTTGCTCCCTTTGCACCAAAGAGGAAAGGAGGACACCAAGACGGGCTGGCGCCGACCGGGCGCCCTTGGTCGTCATGGCTTGGCGCCATGGGCACCTCGCGAGGCACCCCGCCTTGAACTCTCCGCTTCTCATGAGCCAGCCCCGACGAGGCCGTGCTCGAGGAAGCTCCTTGTCGCCCGCCTCATGAGGCTTGCCCTCGCGAGGGTCTTGAGCTTGCGCTGATGAAGATGGGCCGTGCTGGGCCTCCTTCGAGCCACGCCGCAGGCCGCAGTGTGCAAGTCTGGGACCCCTGCTCCTGAACGCCGACAAGAGCCCCGGCCCATGGCGCGCCCGAACTTGGCCGAGCGAGAGGCGAAAGGGCAAGTGCGAAGCATCGCGGGCCCTAACAGCCTGCGGCCTTGGGCGACGCGTGGCGGTTGATTGGACGCGTGCGCACTGCTTCCCCATGATGCCTTGGTAACCACCCGGATTCGACAAGTCCCTGCATGCAGAGTTGGTCATGATTACCGGTGATCGTTGAGGCCGACGGTTGGCCTTTGCAGGCTATAAGTACGGAACGGCACGTGCCCTTCCAGTCTATCCTTTCTTGTCTCTCCTTCTTCTCCATGGCTCCACCAAGGAAGTTCTCGACCGCAGAGAAGGGGAAGGGCCGTCAGGTCGAGTCTTCCGCTCCTCCGCCTAAGCGTGGTCGAGGTTGCCCTCGCAAGCATCCCGTGGCCTCCACGGCGGTCCCCCGCGGTCGTGGGGGAGGCTCTCAGCATGGCGACGAGCGGCTGGCCATGGTCGGAGGGCGTGCCTGCCGCTGGCCCCTCGAGGCCGCGCCCATGCCGCCAAGCGCTGCCGGAGTTCATGGTGAGGGCGGAGGAGCCGCCCGTGTCCGGCTCAGCCCCGCTTCCTCCCGAGTGAGCTCCCAGATGGCGCCTGGTGGCCTCTGCCTGTGCAGATGGCTGCTGCAGCCGGGCTTCGTGGGCTTCTCCGAGGTCTCGCCGCAGGAACCTGTTCTCGACCCTGGCCGGCAGACGTTCGCTGCTGCGTGGTCTTCGCCACCGTGCTCCCTGCACTTCAAGCACGACGGCGACGCCACCTCTACGTGAGGGTGTTCGGGAAGACGGTCGCCGATGGGTGCTGCCTCAAGACGACGATCATGGCCGAGGACTCAGCCCCGGCGTGGATGGAGAGGGCATGCTGGGCGGCCGACGATGCCCGTGACTCCTCACGCTCACCAGCTCTTCTTCGGTGGTGATTCTCCTAGCAGCGTCGCGGCCAGCCCCCCGCTGCGCAAGGCCAGGCCGCTTGGGGGTGGCAGCAGGTCCGCTTGCCGCCGCGCCCCGGTGAAGCGCGAGAGGGAGTCCGCCTGAGCTCCGGAGGCGGCTCGAGCCTTCCAAGAGAGCCGGCACGGGGCGTGCTTCACCTGCTTTTGTCCTTTTCCTTTCTTTTCTCCTGCGCAAAAAGGCAACAATGTGTGGCCCCGTGGGGGCGCGTTTAGGTTAACGCCGTTAATTATTGTACTGCTTTTGTTATCCCGATATTGTTCCCTTCTGCCGTACGCCCATTCGCAAGTGAACCCAGCCTGTGGTCGCTGGGCGACCGATCCAGCCCCGTGTCTCAAGTATGCTGCCCGTGAGGCATGGTCAGGAGGGGTGCTCTAGCTGTGGACCAGGGCCATGAAAACTTGAGCGATAGGGGCAGGAACGCTCGCGGGGGCTCCCGAGGTTCTGCCTCACGAGTCCCCACGCAAGAGAAATCGAGGCAGGAGAGCGAAAAAGATCGAAGAACCACAGCACTCAAAAAGGCGATAGTTTCGATAAAAACTCCAAATGGGAATAACTAGTCAATTGCGTAAAGCAATGAAAAAGCCCGTCCGCACCTAGTCTAGTCTTCGACGCCTTCTCACCAGCCCGAGCTAAGTGCTGCCACTGGCGTGGAGGGAGCCCCAGGCCCGAGGCCGCACTCCGAGACTCGAGGCGGTACAACCCCAACTCATTATTACGTGAGAGTGTCACGGGCGGCGAGCTTCAAAGTGCTGGCCTTCTTCATGTGCTCCGGCCTTTCTTCCGGGAAGCAAGCTTCACGGGCGCTGGCCCTCTTCACGGCTCCGGCCCTTTCCAGAGCGCGACAGCTTCACACAGTGCTCGCTTTCTTCATGTGCTCTGGGCCTTCCTCAAAAAGATGAACTTCACAGCATTCGCTTTCTTCACGTGCACTGGCCTTTCCAAAAGGATGAGCTTCACAGCATTCGCCTTCTTCACGTGCACCGGGCCTTTTCCAAAAGAATGAGCTTCACAGCATTCGCTTTCTTCATGTGCACCGGGCCTTTTCCAAAAAGAATGAGCTTCATGTGCATTCGCCTTCTTCATGCACACACGGGCCTTTTCCAAAAGAATGAGCTTCACAGCATTCGCCTTCTTCACGTGCACGGGCCTTTTCCAAAAGGACGAGCTTCACAGCATTCGCCTTCTTCACAGCACGGGCCTTTTCCAAAAGGATGAGCTTCACAGCATTCGCTTTCTTCACGTGCACCGGCCTTTTCAGGGTAAAACCTCCGAGGTGCCGGATGTTCCACGCGTTCTGCATAGGTACTCCCTCTTGAGTCTCCAAGCGCACGGAGCCGGGCCTAGAAACATGAACAACCTTGAACGGGCCCTCCCACATGGGAGAGAGCTTATGCAGTCCTCACCGAGAGGACCCGCTTGAGCACGAGGTCCCCTACCTTGAGAGTCCTGGGCGGATGGTGCGGCGGTGGTATCGCCGAGTGCTCGCTGGTACCTTGCCGCCGCAGCGCATCTTTCGACGGGCGCCTCCCCAAAGACGAGGGCCGACTTCGCATGGCGCCCCGCATCGCTTCATCGAACGCCAGACCCGCGGATCGACGCTGACCTCGTGAGGGAGGACCGTCGCCCAGAGACCAAGAAGAAGGGGTCTTCGGTTGGCTTGGTTTGGTTGTGCGGATGGACCATAACACGGACGGAAGCTCGTCAGACCAGCCTCCGCCGCAGCCTCCGCTTTTCTTGAACGCCCCGGTCTTGAGGCCTCTCAGACCTCTGCGCTGGCCCGCCGCCTGTCCATTGCTGCGGGTGCGCCATCAAGCATAGCATATTCAAGGCCCCAAGGTTAGCGCAGACGCTTTAAAAGGTTACCGTGAATCGCGAACCTTTGTCGGTGATGATGCAGTTCGCACCAACCGCTCACGATGCCCTTGATGAACTTGACCGCAGAACCAGCGCGATGGTGCGGACGGCCTCGACTTCGCCCACTTGGTGAATTTGTCCACGGCGACATAGAGGTAGCGATAGCCTCGCGCCCGAGGAAAGGGCCCTGTGATGTCCAAATTTCTGCACCGCGAATGGCCAAGTGAGGGGAATGGTTTTGCACTCTCGCTGGCTGGTGGATCTGCTTGGCATGGAATTGGCAAGCCTCGCAAGCCTTCACGAAGTTCAACAGGTCATTGAGCGCCGTGGGCCAATAGAAACCGCTGCGTAACGCCTTGCCGACGAGGGCCCGTGACGGATTTAATGGTGCCTACAATCCCCACCATGTATATCTGCCAGCCAGTTCCTTCCCTTGTTCCTCGGTGATGCAGCAGGATACGCTGCTCGTCGCTTCCAGAGAGCTTCCATCCATGATGTCAGATGCGGGCTTGTCAAGGCCACACGCCTCGCCTCCTCCTCCTTCTCCGCAAAGTTCCATGCGTTATAACTCTTGAGTCCGTGATCCAGCACCCTCTTGCGGTTCCATCGTCAGGAGCAGGCGTGTTCTCGAGGTCGCCCACAGCCGGGCTCCCAAGGCAGGTGGCCGAGGGAGCTCCACCCGAGGCTGTGCTGTGCTTGATAACGGCGGCAGGGCTGAGGCTTGAAGAGCCGCCTCAAAGACGCCTGCCCTAGGGTAACCTCCGGAGGCTCGCTCGGCGATGTCGCCGGCCTCTTGATTGGTGCCGCTGGGCACGGCTGCAGCTCCAACCCCGTAACTGTTTCTCCATCCTGCGGACCTCCGCAAGGTAGGCCTCCATGTGTTCATCTCTTGGCTCAGACACCTTGTTGGAGAAATTGACGAGGAGCTGCGAATCGCCCTTGATGGTAAGGCGCTTCACCCCTGTGGCAGCGGCAACGCTGCACCCGCTATCAGCCCTCAGATTCTGCTATATTGTTGAGACCTTCTCGCCTCGGCTGAAACAGAGCTGCACGGCATAGTAGAGCTTGTCCCGAGCGGGAGATATGAGCACCGCCCCAGCCCCAGCCGCCTGTCTCGAGAACGCCCGTCAAGTACATGACCTAACCTTTGGCGCTTCGCCTCGGGAGAGGGATCGATCTCGCCGCCCCGAGGCCCGGTGCTTCTTTCCATTCGCCACGAATCTGCCCAAGGCCCCTTGATGACTCGGTTGTGCTGAACTCGAGCTGAATGCTTGCAGCTCAATGTTCCACTCGGCGACTCCTTCCGCCGAAGTTGGGGCTCCTGAGCACCCTCTGTGGGGTATGCCGAGACAACCTTGATTGATGACCCGAAGTAGTGCCGCAGCTTGCTGAAGCCACCAACAGCGAGGAGGAGCTTCATGCATGGGGTACCGCTACCGCATCCCGTAACACTGCGGCCGACAAATTACACCGGGTGCTCGACGAGGCTAGGGGCGTTGGTGCTGGTGGCGTCTTCCGGAAGCTGTGGTGCCTCCCGAGGTGGCGGCGCCTCCAGAGGCTGGGTGCCTGGACGGAGGGCCTCTCCCGCCCTTGGTGTGCTCTGCTGCGACGGCTGGTCCTCTTCTGTTGCAGTGATGGCTTCTGCGAGTTCCTTCTGATTCGGCCTTGCCTTAGCTCGGGTTGCCGACGTGGTCTTGGCCTGACGCTCCTCCCTAACTGCCACCAGGGCTGCGCTAGCGGAGTAGGGAGTGGCGGCGAGATAGAGTACCAAGGGCTCCTGAGGGCGCTGGGCCACCATCACCGGAGGGCTGGTCAGTACCTCTTGAGGTCTTGAACGCTTTGTCGGCCTCTTCACCCATTCAAGGGCCCTTTTTCTTCATCACCGAAAGAAAGGCAGCGCCTGCTCCCCCAATCGGGAGATGAAACGGCCCAGCCAAGCTACGCCCCCATGAGCTTCTGATTTCGAGGGTCTTTGGTGGGCTCATGTCCTCAACTGCCTTGACCTTTTTCGGTTGGCCTCGATGCCTCGGTGGGACACGAGGAAACCTAGGAGCTTGCCCGAGGGAACCCAAACACACACTTCTCCGGGTTGAGCCGCAGCTCATCGCGCTGAGGCTCGCAAGGTTTCTTCTAGGTCTTGTATCAAGGTCTTGGCCTCATGAGACTTCACCATGATCTCGCCGACGTAAGCCTCCACATTCTTCCCGAGCTATGGGCCCAAGGTGATGTGCATGAGCCATCGAAGGTTGCCCTCGCTATGTGAGTCTTAATGGCATGCATGTATAGCAGTACACTCCACACGGGTTAAGAAGGCCGTTTTTTCCACGCCTTCCACCGCCATCTTGATCCGTGATACCCGAAAAGGCGCCCAAGAAGCATAACAGGTCACACTCGGCGGTGGAATCGACGATCCGGTCGATGCGAGGGAGCGGAACGGATCTCGCGGCATGCTTTGTTGAGGTTGGTGAAGTCGACACACATGCGCCCTTTCCTCCCTTCTTCGCACCATCACGGGTTGGCCAGCCAACTGGGTATCGGACTCGCGAATAACCCCGCGCTTCTAGCTTGCGGGTCTCTTGGACGATGAAGGCCTCGCTTTTGGTGGACTGCCTTCGCCTCGCTTCACAGACGCACGCTAGCACACGCTGAGATGGTGCACGACACGCCTCGGGATTCCTCGCCACCGATCGGCTCCCTGTGCTAACACCTCCTTGTTCGCACGCAAGAACTTGACCAGGCTTCCTCCTGCTCGGCTCGAGGTTGGCGCCTATGGTGAAGGTGGCGCTAGGACCCGCCCTCGCCGACAGTATCTGCTGGTCTCCGCTTTGTCTTGAGGAACAATCGCTTTTCTGGTCGGCGCAGCCCTTTGGGCTTGAGGGCTTCCAGATCGGTGGGCTGCGCCTGCACCACTGCCTTGAGGGCGAGCCCGAAGGCCGCAGCAAGCACCTTCGTATCCCCGGCACGTGAGGACGCCGCTGCTCCCGGCATCTTCATGAGGTTGTACTGGTGGGTTGCGCCATGAATTTGGCCAATGCTGGATAGCCAAGGATGGCATTGTAGGGGAGGCCGATGGGGGCGATGTCGGTCGCACCAGTTCCGCGCGGAAGTTGTCGAAGTTGCCAAGGTCACCGGAAGCCGGATTTGCCCTAAAGAGCTGGATGACCTCCTCCCACGCCTCAAAAAGGCCGGGCTGGGCTGCAGCCGCCCTCGGTATACAGAGGAGGTTGAAGGCCTCGACTAAGAGTACGTTGAGGCCGGGCCGCCGCCGATGAGGGTCCCGTGACGGCAACCTGGCATATGGTGGGTGTGCGAGCATGGGGAGCGCACCTGAGCCGCCGAGTTGGCGGGTGGTCCCGAGAGTCGAAGGTCAGCCCGCCGGGCGGCTCTGTCTGCCCGAGGGAGCCTCGCCGCGGAGGCGGCGCCACCCGGGCGGACGTAATGCCTTGACATGGCGGCCGGAAGGCGGCGCCGCGAGCCGCCAGAGGGCCGCGCGATCAAGGAACCGCGCGACGGGCGGGTGATTGAGGAAGCTCGCGGCCTCCCCGGGTCGCCGAGAGTGCAGGGACGATGCTTGCTGCTCGTTTCGCCGGGCCGGTGGCGGTGTTGACAGCGGGCGGTGAGGAACGACGAGGGCGCCCGCCTGTCGGAAGCCGCTCGGGCGACACGGAAGGCGAGGGTGGCTCGGCGCCGGCGCGAGCCCGACGAGCGCCGCATATGGTTGCGTGGTCGGGAAGAACGAGGCGACGGGAGGCAGATTCCGCGCACTTTACCGGGCGCGGTAAATGTCGGATTTCGGGTTCCGCAGACTTTGAGGTTCGAACACCGGGCGCACGGAGATCCAACCTCCACCGCCTCGCACTCGCCGAGCTGCTGGGACCTAAACTACTAAACGGAACAGCACAAGAGACACGTAGATTTATATCGTTCAAAGCCACCATTATGGTGTAATACCCTACCCAAAGGTGTGGTGTGGTGGATTGCCTCTTGGGCTGATGAGGAACAATACAAGGAAGAACAACCTCGCGAGGATCTGTTCTTGGCGGGTGTGATGAACTGCTAGGTAGTGTTCAGTTGCTCTATCTACTGGTTTCTTGATGAGGATTCCGGATCTCTCCCCCTGCCCTGGGGGTGGCTACTCCTATTTATAGGCGAAGGCCCTGGGCCTCTTCCCAAGTATTGAGCGGGAAGGGCACCAAGAATTGGCCATTTTGAAGGGGAATATCGGGTACACTTATCCTGACTAAAGTTGGCCCTCACCTACCAAAGGCTCTGGTGATGACGCCTGCTTGGGCTCCACGATGACTTCTTCCACTGCTGGGCTGGTCTTGGTCTTGTTGCACCAAACAGATGCCTTTGCTTGATGCTCTCGTCGCGCTTGCTCCCTTTGCACCAAAGAGGAAAGGAGGACACTGCTGGCTGGCGCCTGACCGGGCGCCTTGGTCGCCATGGCTTGCTTCATGGGCACTCGCGAGGCACCCCGCCTTGAACTCTCCGCCTCCTCATGAGCCAGCCTCGACGAGGCCGTGCCTCGAGGAAGCTCCTTGTCGCCCGCCTCATGAGGCTTGGCCTCGCGAGGGTCTTGAGCTTGCTGATGAAGACGGGCCGCGGCTGGCCTCCTTCGAGCCACGCCCAGCCGCAGCAGTGCAAGTCTGGGACCCCTGCTCCTGTAATCGATTTACACTAGCCAAGTAGCTATTCGGAACAGGCTCAGTTGGCCACAACCGGATTATGAAGCTCGGCCCATTGGGAAATATGTTCATTCAGCATCAGAAGGCGCTTTGACGTGCCAAATTGTGACCAGAAAAGCTTCTCCGTTGCATACCCCTCTCGTGCTTGGTAAAACTGCACCGCATCGGAAGAACTCTTCGGCAAGTCTAAAAACTCGTCCGGAGAACTCCACACTTGGTTAAGCTGAGGATAATTCGGACGCCGAACTTAGTCTATAGCAAAAAGGGCTTACCGCCGCATTTCCCATTTTGCCGATCTCCACACAGCTGCTCGATTCAGATCAGGCTTCTCTCGCCTCGTAAGGCCTTGTCAAGATCAGCCATTTTGGCTTCATTTTCCTTCTCAGGAAATTCACAGCGGTCAATAGCATTTTTTAGTTCGAGCGCCATCATGGATATCTTCTCCTCGTCTTGGCGCCAAGCAGCTTGTTCGCCTTTAACTCACCGATGCCTTTTCGGCAGTCAAGATTACTAAACCGGCCTGTTCCTTGGCCCGGCCAGCTCCTACCAAGAATCTCAACGCGGCAGCACCATCTGCAGCCATGCATATCCCAAAGATATAACTTTCAGCGCCATGCTTATATTACAAAAATGTATGTGAAAGGACTGCTCCGAATACATACCTTGCGACTCGTCAAGACGCATATTGATTAATCCAATGTCATCCCCTGCCACATCAAGCTTCCGCTGTAGCTTGGCAATATCCGAAGTCTGGGAAGTAGCCAGGGGGAAGCAGCCTGTGTTCAAATTAATCAGATTAGTCCTTGAGTATTTCTTCTTGATCCTCCGTTCGCCTCCCATGGGAAGCCAACCCGAGTCTCAGGGGCTACTACCTATACACAGGTGCATCTTTGCAAATAAAATATAGTTGAAAACATTACATCACAAACCTCGAAGCCTCTTAGCAGGCTTATGAAGGCTTCATTCAATCCACTCTTCACGGACAGAATCTTCTCAACCACTGCACCCATCAAGGTACGATGTTCCCCCGAGACAGATGCTTTTCGCAGCATATCCCTCAACATATCCGGCGCCGCCGGGTCTCCGGAAGCCGTTGTAGGAGCACGGCCATCCTTTGAAGGAACCCGTTCACCCGTCTCCAGAATCATCATTGGCTGAAAACCAGATAGTCCGGGTCCTTCATTATTGGCCCCTGAATCCCGGACGATCGGAGGTCCACCTTCGGGTACTGCCTCTTTCATCCCCCTCACTGCTTGTTGATCAAGAAAAACCCTCCGAGATGACACTTCGGAGTCGTCCGCCTTATTGGGCGAGGAGGTCGAGGGAGGCGTCTCGCTTTCCATCATCTCTGGGAGGAGATCTCTCTCGAAGAGGATTGCCCAGAAAAACTCGGTGCCGAACTATAAAAATACACAAGCACGTTACATGTCTCTTCGGTAACAGGAAAGGAACGGGATGCTATCAAAGCACCCTAGATTCACTTACGATTTGGTTGAGGGCTTGTCCTCACAACAGAGCTGTTCAACGGCATCGCCTTCCAATCCCGAGCCGCACGACGGTGGCATCTTACCCCTCTTAGGGGACCGCCCCTCCCAACCTTCGGGGGCGGCCCTTTTCTTCCTGAATGGAGAAGGGATACTTGCTTCTCTTTCGCCTTTGTCTTTGGGCGAGGAAATGTCGATTTCTCCGGACTCAGTATCTAATCTACCTCCGGAATGGTCACCCCGGGTCTTCTCACTCTCCACCTTGCCCTCCCCTACCGATGCCTGGTACGGTGCCGGTGCCAGCATCCTTGTTAACACGGGGGCCACTGAGTCTTCGGGAAGAGGGGCCGGACACCTAATCCGTTCCGCTTTCTTTATATAGCCCTGGAAAAAGATGGTTTGCTCAGTGTCTTACCACAGGATATCTGATTATGAGGTGTTCGGTGGATGAGTACTTACCAGGGTATCCGGATGGTTACAGTCTAGGCCGGTATCTTCGGTGGTGTGCGGCCATTGTTTTCGTTTCCTGAAAAATAATTTCCACATTCCTTCGTGCGTAGTGCCGAAGAAGTGCTGAAGAGTCCGTGGCCCTTCTGGGTTAAACTCCCACCTGCGGAGAGTCCATCGCTGGCACGGCAGGGTTCGGTGGACTAGCATCACCTGAATAACGTTGACAAGATCGATATCCTTCTCAACGAGGCTTCGGATGCGACTTTGCAGAGTCCGCACCTCATCAACTGATCCCTAGTCCAACCCCTTATTAATCCATGATGCAAGCTAAATTGGGGGGCTGGATCGAAACGCAGGCACAGCTGCCCACTTGGAACCACAGGGCTCGGTGATATAGAACCACTCTTGCTGCCATAAGTCGTAAGATTCTTTGAAAGATCCTTTTAGCCAAATAGCGCTGGTAAGCTTGCTCACTGAGGCACCACCGCACTCCGCCTGCTCCCCCTCTATCATTTGTGGTTTCAAATTGAAGGTCTTGAGCCACAAGACGAAGTGTGGAGGAGTTCGTAGGAAGGCTTCGCACGCGATGATAAACGCCGATATGAGAAGAACAGAGTTTGGGGCGAGATCATGAAAATCTAGTCCATAATAGAACATGAGCCCCCGGACGAAGGGATTAAGGGCGAACCATAATCCTCGGAGGAAGTGGGAAACGAACACGACCCTCTCGTGGGATCTGGGGGTAGGGATAACCTGCCCCTCCGCGGGAAGCCAATGGAGGATTTCTGCGGTCAGATATCTTGCCGCCCGAAGCTTCGCGATATCCTCCTCTGTGACAGAAGAAGCCACCCACTGGCCTTGACGGTTGGATCCGGACATGACTGGGGTTTGCGGAGGGTGAAACCTGGGTGTTGGAACTCGAGGTAGTAAGAGTCGAGGAAGAAGCAAGCGTGAAGAGAAAGGCGGGTCTGTGCCCCTTTATAAAGGCCAAGGATATCGAACGCCTCCTCCCGGGCCTTAAAATTTGCCTATTCCCAAGGAGTTGTACCCTACGGACGGTTGGGTTACCCACGTCTGTGTCGATAAAAGAATCCCTTAATAAGGGGACACGATCTCTGCTTGGATAAGACGTGCCAATGACAACCGCGTCTTGGAACGTGGGGCCGCAGGCGAAACAACGGTTTGAAATAATGACCGGACAGACATGATGTCATGTTGTAACAAGTCGCCAGAGGTTTGGACTTATAAGTTATTATGCCCTCTGTGGAAGTATATGCTGCTCGTGCTGCCGAGCCTAACTCGATCGTCTGAAGACCATTGTGAAGTATCCGAAAAGAAGGGAACCCGCCTTGCAATGCGGAAGACAAATCTGCGCGCCGGACTCCTCGTCATTGAAGCCAGGTTCAAGGGCTACTGAGGGAGTCCTGGACTAAGGGGTCCTCGGGCATCCGACCTGTTAGCCATGGGCCGGACTGATGGGCTGTGAAGATACGAAGACCGAAGACAGCACTCGTGTCCGTATGGAACTCTCCTTGGCGTGGAAGGCAAGCTTGGTGACCGAATATGTACATTCCTTTCTTTGTAACCGACCTTGTATAACCCTAGATCCTCCCAGTATCTATATAAACCAGAGGACTTAGTACGGAGGGAGAGATACTCATTACCATAGTCATAAAGGCTAGACTTCTAGGGTTTAGCCATTACGATCTCGTGGTAGATCAACTCTTGTAATACTGATATTCATCAAGATCAATCAAGCAGGAAGTAGGGTATTACCTCCATAGAGAGGGCCCGAACCTGGGTAAACATCGTGTCCCCTGTCTCCTGTTACCATCGACCTTAGACGCACAGTTTGGGACCCCCTACCCGAGATCCGCCGGTTTTGACACCGACAAAGAGCAAACACAATCTTGATAGAAATATCAAGAAATAGCAATTGAGAAAATACCCAAAATAAAATGGTGAGTACCCTTTCTCAATTAAGACCGGTAAAAACTCCAACACCGAAAACATAAAAGAAGATGCATAAGAAATTGGTTTTCAAAGAACTCGAGCTTGTCATCAAGATGACCATAAGCTCTAAGACTCACAAAGATAACCAACCAATAACCAAGAAAGATGATGCAAGGATGAAATGGTTTGAGATCTCGACAAACGATACGATCAAGCTACTCACTAGAGAGCCCCCCTTGATAGTACGGCAATTGATCCTACAACCTGTCAACTACCACTATGAGACGGTAAAATAGAAAACCTATTAAGGGCAAACCTTTGCCTTGCACATAGTCCACTTGAGCTATATGATGACGATCTTGACTACCTCAAGTTGGAACACCTTTCTTGATTGTGTTGGCTCGATGAAGACTGATGACCCACTAGTATAGGGTATCTATCGTAGTCCTTTCGATAAGTAAGAGTGTCGAACCCAACGAGGAGCAGAAGGAAATGATAAGCGGTTTTCAGCAAGGTATTCTCTGCAAGCATGAAATTATCGGTAATGATAGTTTTGTGATAAGGTAATTGGTAACGGGTAGCAAGTAACAAGTGTAAATAAAGTGCAGCAAGATGGCCCAATCCTTTTTGTAGCAAAGGACAAGCCTGGACAAACTCTTATATAGAGAAAAGCGCTCCCGAGGACACATGGGAATTATCGTCAAGCTAGTTTTCATCACGTTCATATGATTCGCGTTCGGTACTTTGATAATTTGATATGTGGGTGGACCGGTGCTTGGGTGCTATCCTTACTTGGACAGGCATCCCACTTATGATTAACCCCTATTGCGAGCATCCGCAACTACAAAAGAAGTATTAAGGTAAACCTAACCATAGCATGAAACATATGGATCCAAATCAGCCCCTTACGAAGCAACTCATAAACTAGGGTTTAAGCTTCTGTCACTCTAGCAACCCATCATCTACTTATTACTTCCCAATGCTTTCCTCTGGGACCAAATAATGGTGAAGTGTCATGTAGTCGACGTTCACATAACACCACTAGAGGAGAGACAACATACATCTCATCAAAATATCGAACGAATACCAAATTCACATGGCTACTAATAGCAAGACTTCTCCCATGTCCTCAGGAACAAACATAACTACTCACAAAGCATATTCATGTTCATAATCAGAGGAGTATTAATATGCATATAGGATCTGAACATATGATCTTCCACCAAATAAACCAACTAGCATCAACTACAAGGAGTAATCAACACTACTAGCAACCTACAGGTACCAATCTGAGGCTTTGGGACAAAGATTGGATACCAGAGATGAACTAGGGTTTGAGAGGAGATGGTGCTGGTGAAGAATTTGATGGAGATTGGCCCCCTCCCGGTGAGAGGAGCGTTGGTGATGACGATGGCGATGATTTCCCCCTCCCGAAGGGAAGTTTCCCCGGCAGAACAGCTCTACTGGAGCCCTAGATTGGTTCCGCCTCGTGGCGGCGGAGTTTCTTCCTGAAAGCTTGCTTATTATTTTTTTGTCGGATGAAAGACTTCATATAGCAGAAGATGGGCACTGGAGGGCCACTAGGGGGCCCACGAGGCAGGGGGCGTGCCCAGGGAGTGGGCGCGCCCCACCTCGTGGCTGTGGTGTGGCCCCCTCCGTATTTTCTTCGCCTAGTATTTTTATTAATTCCAAAATGGCTTCCGTGAAGTTTGGGACTTTTGAGCTGTGCGAGAATAGGTCTCTAATATTTGCTCCTTTTCCAGCCCGAATTCCAGCTGCGGCATTCTCCTCTTTATGTAAACCTTGTAAAATAAGAGAGAATAGGCATACGTATTGTGACATAACATGTAATAACAGCCCATAATGCAATAAATATCGATATAAAAGCATGATGCAAAATGGACGTATCAACTCCCCCAAGCTTAGACTTCGCTTGTCCTCAAGCGGAAGCCGATAACTATAAATATGTCCACATGTTTAGAGGTAGAGGTGTCGATAAAATAAAATACAAACATGAGGGCATCATGATCAATCTTATAACAGCAACATATATATGTTTTGTCATATGATTTATTATGCTCAAGTAATAATCTATTCACAATGTCAAGTATGAATCAGAAACTTCATTGAGAACCAGCAAACTATAATCTCAGTCATTGAAGCAATTGCAATTTATCATAACATAGGAAAGAGTCTATGTAAGAGCTTTTCAGCAAGTCCACATACTCAACTATCATTTAGTCTTTCACAATTGCTAACACTCATGCAATACTTGTGGTTACGGAGTTTTAATCGGACACAGAGAAAGATAGGGGATTATAGTTTCGCCTCCCAACCTTTTACCTCAAGGGTAATGTCAACAATAATAGCTCATGCTAACTTACATCCAATTGGATATATATATATATATATATATATATATATATATATATCAGGATCTTTCCAACATGAGGTGCTTGCCAAAGGATAAAATGTAAAAGGGAATGGTGAAGATCACCATGACTCTTGCATAAGGGTAAGAGATAAAAGTAAAAGATAGGCCCTTCGCAGAGGGAAGCAGAGGTTGTCATGCGCTTTCTTGGTTGGATGCACGAAATCTTAATGCAAAATAACGTCACTTTATATTGCCACTTGTGACATGGACCTTTATTATGCAGTCCGTCGCTTTTATTTCTTCCACATCACAAGATCGTATAAAGCTTATTTCCTCCACACTAATAAGTCATACATATTTATAAAGCAATTTTTATTGCTTGCACCGATGACAACTTACTTGAAGGATCTCACTCAATCCATAGGTAGATATGGTGGACTCTCATGGCAAAACTGGGTTTAAGGGAATTCAGAAGCACAAGTAGTATCTTTACTTGGTGCAAAGAATTGACTAGCATTTGGGAGAAAGGCAAGCTCAACATGTTGGATGATCCATGACAATATACTTTATTTCGGATATAAGAAAACATAACCCATTACGTTGTCTTCCTTGTCCAACATCAACTCTTTAGCATGTCATACTTTAATGAGTGCTCACAATCATAAAAGATGTCCAAGATAGTATATTTATATGTGAAACCTCTCTTTCTTTATTACTTCCTATTAATTGCAACGATGACCAAAACTATGTTTGTCAACTTCTCAACAAATTTTAATCATCATACTCTTTCTATGTGAAGTCATTACTCTCCATAAGATCAATATGATCTCTTTTATTTCTTTTTATTCTTTTATTCCCTCAAGATCATGGCAAAATAATCAAGCCCTTGACTCAACACTAATCTTTATTATATATAGCTCATGGACTCGATTACATAGAGGGATCATAAAGCAAAACTCAAAGCTAGATCATACTAAAATTTATTCTACTAGATCAAAATATTACCAAAAGGATCGAACTAAGAAAAACGGTAAAGATAGGAGTGTGATGGTGATACGATACCGGGCCACCTCCCCCAAGCTTGGCAGTTGCCAAGGGGAGTGCCCATACCCGATACTCAGTTCTCCTTTTTTGGAGGAGGTGATGATGGAGTTGTTGATGATGACAGTTGTGTCTTTAGCTTCTTCATACTGTAATTGAGAAGAGCAATTTCCTCTTTTAAACCATCAACCTCCAATTCCAGCTTCAAGATCTCGTCACATAAATCTCCCTTGCTTTTATGCCGAAAACGAGAAGGAATAGATCGGTTGTTAGATAGTTTAGCCCTCTTAGGGAGACTAGATTTCTTGAACTTCACGTGCATATCCCCAGGTTGAGGTAGAGGGACATCCTCCTCCTCCAAACTTGAATCATTGATCCTCATCAAATGAGCATCCTCCTCCTCATCCGTAGTTCGACCACAAGGAGATAGATTACCATAAGTCTTTGGGTCAGCAATGAGGTGTGAGACATAGCTCTCTCCGTCGGAATCCTGAGATGACATCTTGCTCCAAATCTGCTACAGAAATAGCTTGAAACAAAAACAGAGGATATCTGTGTGATAAGGGTGTCAAAACCTTCGGGAGATTAAATAATGAATTTTTACCGACCAAAAGAAGTATCGTGCCAGAAAACGGAGTCCGGAGAGCGCAAGAGGTGCCCACGAGGTAGGGGCGCGCCCAGGGGGTAGGGTGCGCCTCCCACCCTCATGGAAGCCTCGTGTCCTTCCCGGACTGCTTCTTATTTTCCTATTTTCCTAAATATTCCAAAACGGAGAAAAATTGCCATCAGAACTGTTTTGGAGTCAGTTTACTTACCGTACCACATACCTATTCCTTTTTTTAGTTTGAAACATTCTGGAAAGTGTCTCTTATGTATTCCTCCGGGTTACGGTTTCAATAATATTAGTTTCAACATTTATAGGATTACATGAGATATAATGTTTGATTCTTTGACCGTTCACCACCTTCGGATTTGTGCCTTCGAAGTTGTTGATTTTTATATCACTGGAACGATAGACCTCCTCGATAACGTAAGGACCTTCCCATTTAGAGAGAAGATTTCCTGCAAAAAATCTCAAACGAGAGTTGTACAGCAACACATAATCACCTACATTAAACTCACGCTTTTGTATTCTTTTGTCATGCCATCTTTTAACTTTTTCTTTAAACAGTTTGGCATTCTCATAGGCCTGGGTTCTCCATTCATCAAGAGAGCTAATGTCAAATAACCTCTTCTCACCGGCAAGTTTGAAATCATAATTGAGCTCTTTAATGGCCCAATATGCCTTATGTTCTAGTTCGAGAGGTAAGTGACATGCTTTTCCATAAACCATTTTATAAGGAGACATACCCATAGGATTTTTATATGCAGTTCTATAGGCCCATAATGCATCATCAAGTTTCTTGGACCAATTCTTTCTAGATCTATTAATAGTCTTTTGCAAAATTAATTTGAGCTCTCTGTTACTCAATTCTACTTGACTGCTAGACTGTGGGTGATAAGGAGATGCAATTCTATGATTAACATCATACTTAGCAAGCATTTTACGAAAAGCACCATGAATAAAATGTGAACCACCATCAGTCATTCGATATCTAGGGACTCCAAACCTCAGAAAAATAACTTCTTTAAGCATCTTAATAGAAGTGTTATGATCAGCACTACTAGTTGGAATAGCTTCTACCCACTTAGTAACGTAATCAACAGCAACTAAAATATGTGTATACCCATTAGAGGAAGGAAAAGGTCCCATATAATCAAAGCCCCAAACATTGAATGGTTCAATAACAAGTGAATAATTCATAGGCATTTCCTGACGTCTACTAATATTACCAATTCTTTGACATTCATCACAAGATAAGACAAACTTACGAGCATCCTTGAAGAGAGTAGGCCAATAAAAACGGATTGCAATACCTTATGTGCAGTTCTATCTCCAGCGTGGTGTCCTCCATAAGCCTCGGAGTGACACTTGCGTAGGATCTGTTCCTATTCATGCTCACGTACACAACGTCTAATGACACAATCTACTCTTTCTTTATAAAGATGTGGGTCATCCCAAAAGTAATGCCTCAAATCATAGAAAAACTTTTTCTTTTGCTGGTATGTGAAACTAGGTGGTATAAATTTAGCAACAATGTAATTAGCATAATCAGCATACCATGGAGCAGTACGAGAAGCATTTATGACATTTAATTGTTCATCAGGAAAGCTATCATCAATAGGTAGTGGGTCATCGAGAACATTCTCTAACCTAGACTAGTTGTCTGCGACGGGGTTCTCAGCTCCCTTTCTATCAATAATATGCAAGTCAAATTCTTGTAGCAAGAGAACTCATCTAATAAGCCTAGGTTTAGCATCTTTCTTTTCCATAAGGTATTTAATAGCAGCATGATCTGTGTGAATAGTTACTTTAGAATAAAAAATATAGGGTCTGAACTTATCACAAGCAAATACAACTGCTAAGAATTCTTTTTCAGTAGTAGCATAATTTCTCTGGGCATTGTCTAGAGTTTTACTAGCATATTGAATAACATTTAATTTCTTATCAACTCTTTGCCCTAGAACAGCACCTGCAACATAATCACTAGTGTCACACATAATTTCAAAGGGTAAATTCCAATTAGGTGGCTGAACAATAGGTGCGGAAATCAAGGCTTTCTTAAGTATTTCAAATGCTTCTACACAATCATCATCAAAGACAAAACGTATATCTTTTTGTAATAGATTAGTCAAAGGCAGAGAGATTTTTGAGAAGTCCTTAATGAACCTCCTGTAAAAACCGGCATGACCAAGGAAACTTCTTATACCTTTGATGTCCTTGGGACACGGCATCTTTTCAATAGCATCAACTTTAGCTTTATCAACTTCAATACCTCTTTCATAAATTTTATGCCCCAGGACAATACCTTCATTAACCATAAAGTGGCATTTCTCGCAGTTCAAGACAAGGTTAGTTTCTTCACATCTCTGCAAAACTCGATCAAGGTTACTCAAGCAATCATCAAAAGAGGATCCGTAAACGGAGAAATCGTCCATGAAAACCTCATAAATCTTTTCACAAAAATCAGAGAATATAGCCATCATGCATCTTTGAAAGGTAGCAGGTGCATTACATAAACCAAAAGGCATACGTCTATAAGCAAAAGTACTGAAAGGGCAAGTAAAAGTGGTCTTTGCTTGATCATCAGCTGACACAGGTATTTGAGAGAAACCAGAATAACCATCTAGAAAGCAAAAATGTGTATGTTTGGATAATATTTCTAGCATTTGATCAATGGATGGCAAGGGGTAATGATCTTTTTTAGTAGCTTTATTTAATTTACGGAAATCAATTACCATCCTATAACCTGTAATAATTCTTTGCGGAATCAATTCATCTTTATCATTAGGAACGACAGTAATACCTCCTTTCTTAGGGACACAATGGACAGGACTTACCCACTGACTATCAGCAACGGGATAAATTATACCTGCCTCAAGGAGCTTTAATATTTCCTTTCTTACCACTTGTTGAGGATATAGCTACTAAGTATAAACTGGCCAGGAGGGCCCGGTTCACCTTAGACTGTGCTGAAGCCCATGAAGGTCTTGAAGATGGCGTTCAACTAGTAAAGCTTGGAAGCCCACGGCCCAAAGGCGGATTAGGGCCCGTAGTGGTAAACCGCCATGATTATGTAAACTTGTAATATAAGTTAGAAAGGAGAGAGACCGAGCGGACACTTTGTATAGGTCGGCTCGGGACTCAGAGACCGGCCAAGGCCAACCTATGTATATAAAGGACGACCGGCGGCGGTTCAAGGCGAACAACAACAACTCGAGGCCTAGGCGGCTTATTCGCCCCTAGTCATCGAAACCACATCAATCCCATCACAACTAGACGTAGGCTTTTACCTTCATCGAAGGGGCCGAACTAGTATAAACTCTTGTGTCTTTGCGTCCGCTTTAACTCCTTCAAGTTAACCCGTAGTGATGGCTCCACGACTAAGTCCTTTCACGAGGACATCTGCCGTGACAAAACCACGACAGTTGGCGCCCACCGTGGGGATATCGCACGATGGTTTGATGATCTTGGAGGGCAAGTTCGAAGGACTCGAAGGCTATGCTGTGGGCCGGATGACCAAGGGTCGTTGCGGCAAGCTCTACATCGACGATGCAGGCTGGGGCCCCGAGGCCGGCTCGATTGAGTACGGGTACCGGGTCCCCTTTGGTGGCATACACGTCTTCATTGGCAAGATCGGTGAACCGGGCCCTGAGTTGAACACCTGCACCGACCTCGTCGAGACAGCTCAGTGTGCGCGATCTGCCCAGGTTAAACCGGCCGTGAAGCGTGCCTTTGTGGGAGTCATCCACGGAGGAAGTTATGAGGACGGATCAGAATCTGGTAGCGAGACCTTCGTCTACTCTGGCGATGAGTCGCCAACCGAGCGAATCTCTATATCGTTACAAGATGGCCGGATTGGGGCTGTTCGATGGTGACGAGATTCGGACCCTCCGATCTGCCCAACCGGGTTGGAATATTCATGGCCGGTACACAAGCAACGCTTCACTCTTCGACTGCTGCGGCAAGGATCTCCGGGTCAACAGCGGCGACGGCTGTCGGGGCAGGAGGCCCTGTGCGCCCGCCGGCTCAAGTTTTATCAGATCTGTTCGATGCGTTGGCTGCGCTCATGGCAGAGGCTAACCCGGCGGATCAGGACGCTCATAACGTTGAGATTGCGAGTGTGAAGGAACAAATCACTCAGGCTAAAGCGGGTCTAGCAGCTGCAGACGCCAGGATGACGGCAGAGCGGGCCGCTTTAGATGCGCAGGCTTATAGGCTCATGTTGGATCAGAACGCGTCACATGAAGTCATGAAGAGGAAATACAGATCCCGTTTGCCTTCAGTTTTCGAAGCCAGAGACCTCTTCAACACCCCCGGAGCGGGAACCAGTAATCCGTCGGTGGTAAACCGGGCGAAAGCACCTGGGACGGGCACGCCGGTCCAGCCCCACTTAATAGATCTACCTCGCCATAATGCCAGTGTGCCTCAGGCCGTGCAAACACCTCCGGGTCACTACTCCAACCTGATGGATAACCTTGTTGCAGCTGCGACACGGCTGGAGGCTATTCCAATTGAAGGTGACTCACCACAAGCGATAGAGACGCGCCGGGTCAAGGAGCTCCTTAGGACAGCTTTGGTCCAACAGGAAGCGTATTCGTACAGCCGCGACCGGATCCACTCTACCCCCCGCCCAAGCCGGAGCTATAGCAGGCACATGGATGAACCGGCTGTATCAAGTAATGCACGGCGTGGTGCGCCCCGTGGCAACAACCCGGCAGGTGGTGTCGATAACGCCCAGGAGGTGGTGGACCGAACCCGAGCGCGCAGGGAGGCCGAGTTAGCAACACAGAACGAGGCGCGTCAGCTTACGCCGATTCGCCCCACCACCTCGGCCGAGCTGTGGGTCGCTTTAGCTTGGGGGTGCCTGTTTGATCCCGCTTTACGCAAGCGGCGCTTGCCCAAAGACTTCAAGGGTCCGTGCAAGGTGCCCGATTACCGCTGATTTACCTCGAAGCATGGATAGAGAGCTATGAGATGGCCATGGAGATGCTAGATGTGGATGAGGCCGCGTGTGCAAAGTATTTTACCATGATGCTTGAAGGGACAGCCCGTACTTGGTTAAAGAGCTTGCCGCCCAATTCTATCAGTTCATGGGCCTAGTTGCGAACCCGGTTTATCCAGAATTTCAAAGATACCTGTAAGCAGCCCATGTCCGTAGTGGACTTGGCGGCTTGTGTCCAGGGGGAAGGGGAGTCAACAACCCATTGGGTACGCCGCGTCTCGGAAATCTTACACTCGTCAGACCGGATCAACGCTGACTCTGCGATCTTAACCCTGGAGGGCAACTGCCGGTTTAAGCCTTTAAAGTCCTGTCCAAAGCATGGACTTTGTGGCTAATACTAATGCGCAGGACAAGGGTCAGCGACGCAGAGGTAAAGCGGCGAATCATGGTGGGGCTCCGAATCCTAACCCGGATCGCTTAAATTATTTATTGAATCAGCCCTGTCCAAAGCACGGGACGAAGGAGATGCCGGCCAACCACCTTTGGAAGGACTGTTACATTATGCAGGAGTTCAAAAACTCTAATGCTTTCCGTTATGATCATGGGTCCGGTGGTGGCTCGGGATCCGGTTTCCATGGGCGGGTCACGATGGAGGAGCTTCGGTTCGAGCTTGATGGAAATCGGCGGACATAACAATCGAATAGTCGAATAACCAAGGTGGTTACAACCAGAAGAGCAGCAGCAGCAATCGGGTTATCGAGCCATCCAAACAGTTGAGCGAAAGGCGTATCACGTTTTCACAACTAGCTTGGATAAGCGGGACCGGAAACTTCACAAGCGAGCGGTGAATTCTGTTGAACCGGCCGTACCACGTTATTTACGCTGGTCGGAACAGCCAATCGTGTGGAGCAGGGAGGATCACCCTCTTCGGGTTGACAATCCGGGCCAGCTGGCATTGGTGGTGGCCCCTCAGGTGGGAGGTTATAAGTTCACCAAAGTGCTCATGGACGGAGGGAGCAGTATTAACATCCTGTACTATGAGACATTACGCCGCATGGGGTTAACAGATAAAAATCTCAAACCATCTAATACGGTGTTCCATGGTGTGGTGCCTGGCAAGTCAGCATACCCTGTCGGCAAGATAGCTCTGGAAGTGGCTTTTGGGGACGATCACGATTCCCGATCAGAGACACTAACATTTGAGGTGGTGAAAATCCGGAGCCCATATCACGCCCTATTTGGGCGGCCGGCTTATGCCAAGTTCATGGCACGGCCTTGTTATATCTATTTGCAGCTCAAGATGCCAGGTCACAAGGGGACAATAACGGTTCATGGGAGCCGCAAGATCGCTTTGGAATGTGAGGAAGGTGATGCGGCCTATGTAGAGTCGGTTTGCGCTACGGAGGAGTTGAAATATTACAAGGACAACGTTGATCCGCGGACATGACCCTTTGAAGAAGCCGACTACGTAACATGATCCGACCTGAAATTCAAATCGGCAGGTGAGACTAAGCTTGTTGACTTCGTGCTGGCGATTCGTCCAAGCAGTTCAAAGATCGTGCCAACTTGATCCGAAATAGGAAAGCGCGCCATCGAAGTTCATCCTTGAGAATCGGGACATTTTGCATGGAAGCCTTCCGACATGCCGGTGTACCGAGGCAACTCGCTGAGCACACTCTTAAAGTTGATCCCAAGTACAAACCGGTGAAGCGGTTTCCCGCGGTTTAACGAAGAAAGGCGCAAGGCCATTGAGAGGAGGCGGCCAGTGCTCTTAGCAGCTGGTTTTATCGTTGAAGTCTTCCATCCGAGTGGCTTGCTAATCCGGTGCTAGTTCTTAAGAAAACGGCACTTGGCGATGTGTGTGGATTACGAGATCTTAACAAGGCTTGTCCGGCAGATCCTTTTGACCTCCCCGCATTGACCAGATTATTGATGCCACCGCGGTTTGTGAGCGTTGAGCTTTTTGGATGCATATTCGGGTATCATCGATCAAGATGGCAGTTAAGGACCAGGAGAAAACAAAATTTATCACTCCCTTTGGAGCCTTCTGCTATGTATCTATGCCTTTTGGGCTCAAGAGCGTAAGCAACTTATCAACGCTGTGTACGTAATTGCTCGCATAAACAGATCGGTCGTAATGTGCACGCCTATGTTGATGATATTGTGGTCAAGTCAAGGGAGAAGGAGACACTGATTGACGATTTGAAGGAAACCTTTGATAACCTGCGGGTTTACAAGATGATGCTCAACCCGGCCAAATGTGTCTTTGGTGTTCCAGCAGGCAAGTTATTGGGTTTTCGTGTCCAACAGGGAATTGAAGCTAATCCGAGAAGATTACGGCTATTACCTCCTGGCTAAACCGAAGTGTATTAACGATGTCCAGCGTTTGGCAGGCCGGATTGCCGTGTTGAGCCGGTTTATCAGCCGCCTTGGTGAGAAGGCGATTCCTTTATATCGATGTTGAAGAAGACGGATCGGTTAAATGCGAGTCCTGCGGTGATAAGGCATTTGAGGACTTAAAGCGCAATTGGCCAACCGCTTTGTGCTCGCCGCTCCCATTGACAAGGAGCCGCTTCGCTATATGTTGTCGCTAACGCCGAGGCGGTCAGCGTGGCCATTGTGGTGGAGCGGAAGGAGGCGGGGAAGGAGCATCGGTTCAACGTCCGGTTTACTATATCAGCGAGGTACTTATTGAATCTAAGCAAAGGTATCCGCATTGGCAGAAGCTAGTATATGGAGTTTTCATGGCAAGTCGGAAGCTGAAGTAGTATTTCAAGGGCACCCCATCACGGTGGTCGGTTTCGCTCCCTTAGGCGATATCATACGTAACCGGAAGCGATCGGCGGATTGCCAAGTGGGCTATAGAGCTTGGGCCGACGGTTCAAGTACGTGCCGGACGGCGGTGAAGTCTCAAGCACTTGTGGATTTCATTAATGATTGGACAGAGTTGCAAGCACTGAAGAAAAGCCGGATCACACATATTGGACCATCCATTTTGACGGATCCGGGCAATTGAGGGCTCGGGTCGGAGTCGATTAACTTCCCCACGAGGTGACAAGTTCTATACGTTCTCCGCTTAATGTTCCCTTGTACTAGCAATGCATCTGAGTATGAAGCCTTGCTCCATGGTCTCCGGATGGCTAAGGAGATGAATCTAAGCCAGGTTAAGTGCTTCGGTGACTCGGATCTAGTGGCTCAACAGGTGTCTGGCACTTGGGATTCAAGGACCCACTCATGGCTGCATATCGTCGTGAGGTGGATATTGTTGCAGGTCATTTCAAGGGCTATCGGGTGGACCACGTGGACCGTCGGAAGAATGAAGCGGCGGACGCTTTAAGCGGTTGGGCTCTCAACGTAAACCGTCCCGCCTAATGTTTTTCTGGACGTCTGCACAACCCGCTCGGTCAAGCTCCCTGGTGAAGCGGATTTGGCTATTCCTGATCCGGAGGCTCAATTGGTGGCAGCTCTTCACGTCACTCCGGATTGGGCCTTCCTTATCTTGCGTACATGAACCGGGCGAGTTACTGAAGATGAGGCGTTGGCGGCAGATAATCCGCGATCCAAGTCTATGACCATTGTTAATGGCGAATTGCATCATTGCAGCGTGTCGAGGCGTTTCAATGCTGTGTGTCCCCGAGGAAGGCTGTGAAATATTGCGTGAGATCCACGAAGGAGATTGTGGTCACCACGCGGTTCAAAATCCTTGGTGGCTAAAGCGCCCGCCACGGTTTCTATTGGTTGACTGCTCATGCTGATGCGGAAGATCTGGTCAGACGATGTGATGGCTGCCAAAAGTTTTCCAGACGTGCTCATGTAACGGCCCAAGAATTGAGGATGATTCCAATTACTTGGCCGTTTGCAACCTGGGGGCTGGATATGGTTGGACCTTTCAAAAGGTCCAAGGACAAGAAGACCCACCTCCTGGTGGCGGTTGACAAGTTTACAAAGTGGGTAGAGGCAGAACCTGTTAGCAAGTTTGACGCGGCCACGGCGGTTCAGTTCATCAAAAAAGTGATTTTCCGGTTTGGCTTTCCACATAGTATCATCACAGATAATGGTACCAATTTGTCCAAAGGTGCCATGAAAGAGTTCTGCGAACGTGAACACATCCGGCTTGACGTTACTTCAGTAGCCCACCCACAGTCCAATGGTCAAGCGGAAAGGGCTAATCAAGAGATCTTGAGAGGCATCAACCCCGACTTATGGTCCCTTTGCAGAGGGCACCGGGTTGTTGGGTAGAAGAGCTACCACCTGTGTTATGGAGTATCAACACTACGCCCAACAGATCCACAGGATACACACCGTTTTTTATGGTCTATGGAGCGGAGGCGGTTCTCCCCAGTGACATCCGTCATGACTCACCTCGTGTGGCAGCCTATGTTGAAGCGGACAACAAGACGGCACGACAAGATGCTTTGGACCTATTGGATGAAGAACGTGACATAGCAGCTGCCTGCTCGGCGATTTACCAACAGGATCTTAAATCGTTATCACGATCGCCGAGTCGTAACCGTAACTTTTCAAGAAGGAGATTTGGTGCTTTGGCTCATCCAAGACCAGACTGACATGCACAAGTTATCCCCACCTTGGGAAGGACCTTTTGTGGTCAGCAAGAATCTGCACAATGGGTCGTACTATCTGATCGATATTCGAGAGCATAAAGACTCACGCACGTCGGAGGAGGAGACCAACAGGCCGTGGAACATAGCTCATCTTCGGCCTTATTATACCTGAGCCATCGGCTCTACTCATGTACATATTATGACAGTGTATATATTATGAATAAAGTAATAAACCGGAGCTTCAGCTAAAGCGGGGTATCTGTTCTGTTACATCATGCGTGGTTACATGGAGTTGTTCTGTCTTAAAGCGGCCTCCGGTTTACCCCCTGAGTTTGCTTTTCAAAAGCTTTATGATATCACGTGGGGGCTTGGTCGTGTCCGAACCAATGCAACACCTTCTGATAGGCGAAAGCCACCAGATCACTTGGGGACATGGTCAAGTCTGAACCAGTCACGCCTCTTGATCGGCCTAAGGCCATAGAGTCACTTGGGGGCTTGGTCGAACCCGAACCATTGCCACGCCACTTGATCGGCATAATGCCACGGTTTCAGTTGGGGACCTGGCTGACTTGAACCATGGCTACACCATATTGGGAGCTTGGTCGTGTCCGACCATGGTAACACCATCTGATCGGCTCAGTAAAGCCTCTTTTTGCAAACGGTTTTATCATTGCCTTTGCTTCCATATTCTTTCGTCACTGTTATTTGATTTTTGTTGAGTTTTTTTAAACCGATAGCATTTTTAAACCGGTTCAAACTGTCAATTGACGGAATTCGGTCCATTTTTAATCCGGACATAATTTTTCCGATTTGACTTTTTCTGTTAACATCCCATTATGGAGTAACAGGGGGCTTGTCATGACCCGGCACGGTTTACATGGTAAACCGGCATTATAAACACAGGAGCTGTTTTCTCCTTTGACGGTAATGGTTCATACAACCTCCGCTTCAAGATTGGCTAAGCTAACTTCATGCCCAGTGATGGCAGGTATTTTGTATCACAAATTTTGATCATATACCTCAATATTTCATTGCATATATATATGAACGTCACAAGCCAGCTGGCGGCACAAACCGCCGTGGCAGTTTACAATTTTCACTGCAGGTCATAGTTTATCATTGGCAAATCAAAAGGAGGCATAAGTTGCAAAACGTATGCACGAAGGCATATACACACCAAAGGTGGCAGCTAGTTTTGTTACAAGGCATTAAGAGGCCCAAAATTTGTAGTTGCTTCATAACGGGCAGTTTCTGATGTATCAACTGACTTGACGGATTAAGCTTCATTGCCGGGTTGACGTGAAGTAGATAGGTCGTCTGGCGTCGGTTCAGCTTCTTCCTCCTCACCATCCAATGGCCGGAAGTCATTGGTGGTCGATCAATCCGGTTAAAGCACGAAAGACAGCCTCTTCACTTATAAGCTCAGCGGATCAACGCGTCGAGGCGTAAGTGTGCTTACGGGTTGGTGGAACAAGGCTCTGCACTTCCGGAATAACAGCTTCAACCCGTCTGTTGTCCGTGTCATAGAAGGAGCGGTGAACCGTCAGGTTGGCCTCTTCTGCCAGTTGACTCGCCAGAGGACGCATCTCCCTTGTAACCCGTTTGAGAGCATCATTATCAAATACTTCGCCATTTTCTTGAGCACTGGGGAAGCCTTTGGCTATGTCAGCCGGATCAAGGTCAGCTATCCATGCTTTGGCGCGAGTTAGTGCCAATAAGGTGCCAGCCCGGCAGCGGATCATTTCAATTCTTCTATCTGTCTTTGGTATCATAGATAGCGGTCGATGTGTCCTTGATCGTGTCGGAGCTGCATTATCATAAGAAGTGGCACAAATAACTCGCTGGGTGCCGGTATACAGCTGTTCAATTAGCGTATACGCGGCCTTGAGTTTCTTCCGCATATCAGAGCCTAGATGAGCAATGCGCCTACCTATACCGGTTTAAGAAAGTTCAGGTTAAACCGGAGGAAATTTCAAAATGAAATATTCATCACAACCTTGGTGAAACGTTGCTTACCAAATATTGCAGAGGTCATGGCATTGATTTGGCGCTTTAATCCAGTGAGCTCTTCCGTCGCCGGTTTAAGAGCTGCTTCAGCATCTTCCGCCCGTTTTAGCAAGCCCACCTTTTCAGTATCCCAGTTGCCCGCTCAGACTTAAACCACTCCTTGAGCTGCTCCATGGTAGTCAAGGCGGTTTTCAACTCATCCTTGGCCTTGGAGGTTTCTGCTTGTTGAGATTTCAGATTTTCTTGAAGATCATTGATTTGTGAGACTTGTTGGCGTATCTCACTCTGCAACAAAAAGGGAGCATGTTAATATCTTCATTAGAAGTCCCAAACGCATAACCAGTCATACACTTGGCACTTGGGGGCTAATGTGGATCATTTTTTATACTGATTATTGAAGTCCCATGGATTAATACAAGTGTTAATCATGGCACTTGGGGGCTAATGCGTGTTTGATCAGAAATATATATGACAAGGTACTATGGACTATGCAAAGTCCCGGTTTGACTTTCTAGGGACAAACCGGCCCTTGGGGGCTACTATGCAACGAAGGTACAAGAGAAGGGCACAACTATTTACCTCATAGCGCTCCTTCATAAGATTTACTAAACCGGCTTCATAATCACGGCTTGTGTAGAGCCGGTTCAGGAAGCCAGAGTGAAGGTCTTGGGCAGAGAGATTGTTATAAGCTGACAGATCAGTTTTCTCCTTCCCTTTGCTCATGGTAGTAAATTCTTCCTTGGCAGTGTGCTTTGATAGAGCAACCGGGTTGCCAGGGGCGGTATATGCGGTGCCCGTAACTACGACATCATCATCTTTGGTCGGACTGGCCGGATTAGCATTTTCAACAGGGCTTGGCGCTTTCATACCCGGGCTTGGCGGATCAGCAGTTGAGTCCCGTTGTTCTACTGCAGGACTCGGAGGAGCAGGAGGATGTGAAGTCTCAACTTGGACATCCGGTTCAACCTTTGGCGGATTAGCATTGGCATCTGTCACGTCCCTAGTTCTGGTATGCTCGAGGCTAGCTAGTCATGTGTGCATCATGTTTAAATTCCATTTAAATTTTGAAATGGGGATTTGTGAAACCCTCAGAATCATTTTTAGAAATGACCTAAATAAAAAGTGCTCCAAAAGGGTCCAAGAAAATGCTCATGTTGCTCTGTGAAAATATTGGACAGAGATAAAAATCAAACCAATATTATTAGGAGCTCATAGGTATTTATTTTGGGCATTTGGAATTAATGCATAATTATTTGCATTGGATATATATATGTTATATATATTATATATGTCCAATAATTATGCTAGTTGCTTAGGAGCTCTGGAATAATATAGTTAGCTCCTGCAAAAATTGACATAAGGAAATAAAATGATTTAGTATTTTAATTAAATCAAAACAAATGTCGAAAAATAGAAAAGAAATAAAAGGAAAAACCTTACGGACCTACCTGCGGCCCAGCTCTGTCTTTGGCAAGACTGCAGCCCAGCAGCTAGCCCAGCCCACACGCCCCCCCTCCTCTGTCGTCTTCATCCTCGGCAGGGAGGATGGTAGCGTGCCCGACAGCTGCTGCCGCCGCCGCCGCCACCTCCTCCCTCCCTGCCTGCCTGTCCTCCCCCTCGTCGCTCTGGATGGCCCGGACGACGCCACGCGATGCCCCGCCTCTCTCCCTCTCTCTCATTCCTCCCCTCCCTGGTTTCTCTCCCACGCGCACGGCCGAGCGCCACCGCCGCCACCAGCCACTGTTGCCGCGCCCACAGCCACGGCTTCGCCTCCCCGACGCGCTCCATAGATCCGCCGCGTACCCCTCTCCCTCCTCACCAAGCCACGCACCTCCAGACGGCCTCCATCATCGCCACCGTCGTCTTCTTCATCGCCGGCCGCAGTGGATCTCCGTCGCCGCTCGCCGTCGTCTCTTCCGGTCCCCCAGCCCCCCCCCGCGTCGGTTCCCCCTCCTCTCCTGCCTCCCCGTGCTCTGTAGCCCGCAGCTGCTCGAGCCCGAGCTCCGCCGCCCGCGAGCCCCGCTCCGCGAGCTCCGGCGCCCGCTGCTTCCGTCTGCTCCCACGATGCGGGCGAGCGAGCTACGCCCAGTTCCCTTAGCCGCCGCCCGTGGCACATGAACGCGGACGCCGCCACGCCCCGAGGTCGCCGCCGACGACCTCGCCGGCTGACAGGTGGGCCCTATCGGCGGTGATTAGCTTAGTGCTAATCACCGCCTAGTTAACCATCGACATCACGACGGTGGGCCCCAGCCCCTAATCTTTTAATTAGGCTTAAACTAACCCCCTGTTCAACCCGTGTCAGCGACGTGTGGACCCCACGTCGAGGTTTGACCGATCAGCGCTGTTGACTTGTGCGACGCAAGCATGACGTGATCTTGACGCAATTATTTATTTTACGGATTTAAATTAATCAGGAAATTCCAGAAAATGATTCAAACTTCAAAAAAACATTGAAATTCAACCGTAATTCAGATTGAAATAATTTATATATGAAAAATTATCAGAAAAATGCTATCTTTCCATCTGTACTAGTTTCATGCATGACAAACCAACTTATACATGCTGTATAAGTGAAAACATGTAAATGGCATTTATAAGAGCTTAAGTTGGAGTTGCATTTGAATCTTTGGTTCAAATGGACTTCAACCAAATGTACTCTAGCTGCATTAGCTCAAACAGCATCACATCTACATGCCATGTTCATGCATCAATTTGTTGCATATGCTTGTGTATTGATTGTTGGAACCGTTCCTTCTTGATAGGTCCAGCTCTGGAGAGTGCTCGAGAGTACCTGTCTGTGAAGCAGTGCCTCCCTTGTTGATTTACCAGGCAAGCAAACCCCCTTGTTCATTCTGATACAACCCTACTCTCTCGCTCCTGCTCTCGTTATTGGCATTAGGACAACAACGATTCATCTGCTACTTTGTGCTGCGGTAATTGAACCCATTCCTCTGCATGACTGTCATTGCCACGATAAATAGTTGAAACCCACTAGCATGTGTAGGAGTTGATTGAGCCATGTTGTGTTCCTACCATGCTATGCCTGCTATTGCTTAGAGTTGTGTCGGTCTGATTCATTGGGAATGAATTGGAGTGTTACGATATGTTACGATCTTTGAGAGTGAAGTGTGTGAACACGATTTGGTAAAGGTAGCGGTGAGAGGCCATGTAGGAGTACATGGTGGGTTGTCTCACCGAACCGTCCTTAAGCATCGAGTTCTATGTATGTTGTCCAATGACTCGATACTACCACACATTGGGTTCCGTAACTCGGCCCTCTCGACTTATTAATCAACTTGATCTCTGTCCGAGAGTCGCAACTAGTTTCGGTGTTTGTAGGTAGTGCTATTTTTCTACCAAGTGGCACCCGGCAGGTGGGCTTGGGACAGACTAGGCACACGTGGCCTGGTGTACCGAGTGGCACCGGATGGTGGGCTCGGGAACCCTGCACACATCGTTTGGGGCCGTGGCGACACCTGGCGGATCTCCTTGCGGATGGAACCCGAATAGGCGATAAACCTGGGCTAGAGTCTTGTGTGGTTAGTCAGGTCGTGGCCGACACCCTCGCTAGGCTTCCGCTTGAAGGTTTCCGAGATACATGACGTGTATATGGCGGTAAGTGGCGAGGCGTGTGTGAAGAAGTACACCCTGCGGGGTTATCATGATCTATTGAATAGCCGTGTCCTCGGTTATGGACTTCTTGGATGCTTACGTGGTACATAGACAACTTGAAGTGGATACTCTAAAATGCTCAAGACAAGTGTGAGTGCTATGGATGGCCTTCTCGTATGGAGGCGGGAATGAATCCATAGTAGTGTATTGTGTGGTGACTAGTGGACTCGTGCGCCTATATCACCTCAAAGAAGTTCGGTAGTCGAGAACAGGATAGCCACAGAGTCAAAGCTGGCTTGCTGCAACTAAACTCCACATTACCTTCTTGATACTAATGCATGTATAATAGGATCTGATGTAAGTCTTGCTGAGTACCTTTGTACTCACGTTGTTTTATTTATGTTTTGCAGCGGAGACTTGGTCTTACTAGTAGTTCAGCTTGGACTTGAGCGTAGCTTGTTACCTCAGCTACGATCTTGTACCCTTGGGAGGGTCTTGTAGATAGTCAGGCTTCTCAGCCTTTTTCTTTTGTAGTTATGCGTACTCGGACATGTAATGCTTCCGCTTGTTGCTTGTATGCTCTGAATGATGGGTCATGTGACCCCTGTTTGTATTTAATGCTATGTGGCTCTTCTGGGCCTTTACCTATATGAGTTTGCGTTATGTTGTGATGCCATGTTGTACAGCACATACTTGCATGTTATGCGTACGTGTAACTTGTATCGCTATGTGTGGGATCCGACAACCAAGTTGTTTATCCTTGGTAGCCTCTCTTATGGGGAAATGTAGTCTAGTGCTTCCACTGAGCCATGGTAGTCTGCTACAGCCGGTTCACGGGTCCTGCTGCCAAAGACTCTGCTCCGGAACACTTGACTGGCGGCATGTGATTCACCGCCTCTGTGTTCATCCCGGGAAATGTCACGCGGTGACATCCGGAGTCTGCCTAGCCTGCTACAGCCGGGTTACGGAGTCTGTTAGCCAGTGCTACAACCCGGATTCACACGCTGGCGACCGACATGCTCGATGTTGATTCATGTATGCCTGTCCCCATAGGTTAGTGCCACTTTGGGTTCATGACTAGTCATGTCGGCCGGGTTCTCTGTCATATGGATGCTAGCGACACTATCATATCGTGAGCCAAAAGCGCTAAACGGTCCCGGGCCATGGTAAGGCGACACCCGTGGGAATACCGTGCGTGAGGCCGCAAAGTGATATGATGTGTTACATGCTAGATCGGTGTGACTTAGGATCGGGGTCCCGACAGCATCTTGATTTTTCCCAGCAGAGTTGTCTTTAGCAACTTCGGGATTTTCACCATGATGCTCTGGAGTATTCTCCGGATCAACATCCACAGTGGGGTCGAGGGTCTTGGCCTTTTTACTAAGTCGAGCCTTGGTGCTACAACATCAAGGGTTAGAATATGATAAACCGACAAATACAAGGAACAAATTAAGGAGTAATATACTTACCCAGCAGCAACTTTGAGAGGAGGCAGCTGAGTGGTTGATGAACCGCCAGACGAGTTGGAAGAAGCCTGATAATTCGGGTCAGACGGATTGAGAGGGCATCGGAAGAAACCTTTCAAAGGATAACGCTTTTCAGGAGAACAAGTCACCTCTGGACGACGTTTCCGGGTTGGTGTGTCAGCTAAACGGACGACGTAATTTGTTGACCGCTATGCCGGGTTAAATGGCGTTCTTCGCTTTGTCGTGTCTTCAGAGAAAATTTTGGATCCAAATGAGCATAGGAGTGAGATTGTTTCACTTTCCGGGCTGTGCGGCGAATTCTTTTAACCGGTACAAGATCAGAATCAGAAGAAAGAAGGATTACCTCAACAGGTTCTGCATGGCTGGCCTTAGCGTCATCCTAGGAATTGTAACTGTCAATAAAATGAATGAAAAAGGAACCAAGTGAGTCAAGCTCTACCTCAGCATCTGATTCTTCATCTTCTGGCGGTTTAGAAGACTCGGCGGTTTTCCTCTTGCCAGTTTTCTTGGTGGTCTTGGTCTTTGCACGAGGAACCCGGGCCGGTTTAGTTCGTTTCCAAAAGGAGTTGTTAGCCTGAAAATTAATACTGAGAGGATTAATACAATCAATATGGAATCAAAGTCGGTAGAGTAATGAGAGGAACCTTACATGGGCGGTTTGTTGGAGAGGCAGAACAGAGCCAACCCGGTTTGGCTGCATGCGGAGATCGGTTTATCGAGCATTTTCTTCACTGTTTCGGTAACTTCAAGCTCAGTTATTGATAGTTCGTGATGTCGTTGAGGATCTTTAGCGTCACCGGTATATTCGTGCATCAATCCGGGCGGCGGCTTAATGGCAAGATGCCCCAAGAAACCCACAGCGGACAAGGTCAATACCGGTTAAGCGGTTGGCCATCGAGCTCGGAGCTTGGTAATTTGAGGTGCAAAATGCTTCCATTCTGCGGCGGTCAAGCTTGAAGGCAATGGGTGGCTGTTGCTAAGCTGGTGAGGCGATAACCCGGCAAAGGATTTTCTCCGTTAGGAGCAGTGTTCGACAATAGAACCAGGTTTGATTCCAATCTTTAGGATGGCTATGATGTTTGGCGTGAGGAAGTCCACTTCCTTCCTTTTACGGATTAAACGCCGCCAAGTTCTGTGTTAGGACCGTCCGAGGATTCAGTCGGCGGTTCAAATGAAAGAAATCTCGAAATAACTCCACGGTTGGTTCTTCTTGAAGATAGACTTCGAGAATACTTGAAAGTTGCATATATTGGACACGAGTTCGGACCAATATCTTGTGGATGGAGTTGGAAGCTTGCGAGGACATCCGGAAATTTTTGATCCGGCGGGCTGAATCCCGGTCTAGGTGTTGCATAAAACAATCACCTCTCCTTCTTGAGGTTGGTGGAAATTCGATTCGGAACTCTTGATGGAGAACATTTTTGAGGCTAAAGCGCCCGGTGGTGACGTAGCCGTTGAGTTGTGTTTCCGTGATCCGGGACGGAACCCAATTGCAAGCAGAAAATTGTTTCGCCATTCCGGAAGAGGGCAGCTGAAAGAAAATCAAACAGGTGCCGGTTTACTGTCTATGGTTTGTAAGTGAAAAACTCAGTGTTAAACCGGTAAAAATACAATGCAAGGTCCAGGTGGCGGTTTAAGAGAGGGCTAATGACATATGGTGGATTGGCCATCAAGGATTAAACCGCCCATAGGCAGAAAGGCCAAGATTCAAAATTTCTGCTAAGTGTTGACAGAAATAGGTTTTACACAATGTTCAAATCTATTTGGATCTACCGCACATCTATAAAGCAGTTTTTACTGCGTTCTTTAAAAGGCGTTCAAGTAGAACAGAGAAGGATGCATACTTTACAAGAAGAGAAGGAAGGGCTGCTAGTATTAAAAACAGATGCGGAATGACTACCGCAGGAGATCTATACCATTTTTGGATCAAAACTACCGCGGCAGAAGGTAGGATGAAGAGGAAAAATGGAGGACTGTGCGGATGAGCTTGCAAAAACTTAATGCAGATATAAGGACGAAGAGCAGAAGAAGTTTACCGCTGCAGATTACGGCGGAGGGGGGCGATGAGCCTCGATCTAAATCAGGTTGATGCAGCGGCCTTGGTTGGTGCAGTTCTCGAAGGTCGCGAACGGCGGAGCTTGAGCTGAGGCGTCACGAGGAAGAATAAGATGCGAAGAGGAAGAGAAAAAGAGCCCTCGGGCTTTATTTATAAGGGAAAGAGTAAAAAGGGTAGCGAGAATCAAAGGCGTCAGGCGGCCGAGTGGGCGCGCCTGTCGCCTCGATTTTCGAGATAATCATTAATGAGAAGGGAATCTTTTTAATCATTTTATGCAGAGATGATTTCATGACGGAACGTTGCGGTGCTCCGAAGATGACGTAACGGCGGTTTACAAAAATTCACAGGAGAAGTCAATATGGCGGTTTACGAAAATACAAGATATTTTTAGTGTTGAAGATTGACATGAATAAATTCAAATCAATCTGGGGCCTAATGTTGAGGATATAGCTACTAAGTATAAACCGGCCAGGAGGGCCAGTTCACCTTAGATCTTTGAAGCCCATGAAGGTCTTGAAGATGGCGTTCAACTAGTAAAGCTTGAAGCCCACGGCCCAAAGGCGGATTAGGGCCCGTAGTGGTAAACCGCCATGATTATGTAAACTTGTAATATAAGTTAGAAAGGAGAGAGACCGAGCGGACACTTTGTATAGGTCGGCTCGGGACTCAGAGACCCGGCAAGCGTCAACTTTGTGTATATAAAGGGCGACCGGTGGCGGTTCAAGCGGAACAACAACAACTCGAGGCCTAAGCGAAGCTTATTCTCTCCTAGTCATGAAACCACATCAATCCCATCACAAATAGGCGAGGCTTTTACCTTCATCGAAGGGCGAACTAGTATAAACTCTTGTGTCTTTGCGTCCGCTTTAACCCCTTCAAGTTAACCCGTAGCGATGGCTCCACGACTAAGTCCTTTCACGAGGACATCTGCCGTGACAAAACCACGACACCACTTCTTTCATCTTAGGATTTAGCCGTCGTTGGTGATCAATAACTGGTTTGGCGTCTTTCTCCAAGTAATGATCTTTTTTAGTCTCCTATGATATCACTTTCATATACTAGTGGGAATTTTTCATTATAGAACTTGGCTTGTATATTCCAATGATCGGCTTCCTCAAAATGCCCTAGGTCTTCGTGAGCAAGCGAGTTGGATGCACACCCACTTAGTTTCTTTTGTTGAGCTTTCATATACTTATAGCTCTAGTGCATCCGTTGCATGGCAATCCCTACTCACTCACATTGATATCTATTGATGGGCATCTCCATAGCCCGTTGATACGCCTAGTTGATGTGAGAGTATCTTCTCCCTTTTTTGTCTTCTCCAAAACCACCATTCTATTCCACATATAGTGCTATGTCCATGGCTCACGCTCATGTATTTCGTGAAGTTTGAAAAAGTTTGAGAACATCAAAAGTATGAAACAATTGCTTGGCTTGTCATCGGGGTTGTGCATGATTTAAATACTTTGTGTGGTGAATATAGAGCATAGCCAGACTATATGATTTTGTAGGGATAACTTTATTTGCCCATGTTATTTTGAGAAGACATAATTGCTTAGTTAGTATGCTTGAAGTATTATTATTTTTATGTCAATATTAAACTTTTGTCTTGAATCTTTCAGATCTAAATATTCATACCACAATTAAGAAGAATTATATTGAAATTATTCCTAGTAGCATTCCACATCAAAAATTCTATTTTTATCATTTACCTACTCGAGGACGAGCAGGAATTAAGCTTGGGGATGCTTGATACGTCTCCAACGTATCTATAATTTTTTATTGCTCCATGCTATATTATCTTCTGTTTTGACCATTATTGGGCTTTATTATTCACTTTTATATTATTTTTGGGACTAACCTATTAACCGGAGGCTGAGCCCAGAATTGCTGTTTTTTGCCTATTTCAAAGTTTCGCAGAAAAAGAATATCAAACAGAGTCCAAGCAGAATGAAACCTTCGGGAACGTTATTTTCAGAACGAACATGATCCAGGAGACTTGGACCCTACGTCAAGGAAGCTTCCAGGAGGCCACGAGGTAGGGGGCGCGCCTACCCCCCCCCCCCCCAGGCATGCCCTCCACCCTCGTGGGCCCCATGTTGCTCCACCGACGTACTCCTTCCACCTATATCACTATGGAAAAAATACACTTCTGTGTGATGATACGTGTTTGTCATAGTAGGTCGCGTTTTTGTCATGCATGTACAACCATGAAAAATTTATGAGAGAATCAAGATAGTCATACCTGTGCTGTCGTAGAAGTGTTCCATGACATTACGAAAATTATCATCACGGAAGTGTCCACTTCCATGGCGATAAATCACGCGTCACAGAAGTGCTTTCGTCAAGGGTGACCGACATGTGGCATCCACCGTAACAGAACACCGTTAAGCTATCGGGTCGGGTTTTGGATCCGATAACCCGTTAATGCCCGACCAATGGGGATTTTCCGTGTAAAATTATCATTGGTGGAGGAAACACGTGTAGGCTCACCGCTGGGACAGATGTCATCCACTCATTGGATGAAGAAGCGCCTATGATCGCCGACACATGGCACGCCCAACAGAGGCCCATTCTTTGTGAAAAGGCCAGCCCGTTTGACTTGGTCAAAGGTGGCGGGCTGGCCCATGAAAGCTCGTTAGCGGCCTGTTCGCATATAGCCCATTTACAGCCCGTTACGCCTATTCGAATTAGGCCTAGTAGCGTCATTTGGGCCATCTTCCAGCCTGTTTTCACTGCTGGCCCATGTATGGCCCACGACGTCTTTCGGCCCATATGAGGCCCTATGTAACTCTTGGCCTATTAACGGCCCATGGTGAAAGCGGCCCATAATGAGCGAGTGTATCACTTTACACCCATTAACGGCCCGTGGTGGCCGGCCCATATAGAACAAAGTGTGTCACTTTATACCCATTAACGGCCCGTTATTCCGTTGGGCGTTTCAGCCCATGTTATCTTCGGCCTTCTCGAGCCCATTTATTATTGGGCTCATTTCGGCATTCATTTACTTACGCCCATTATCGCCATTTTACGCTTGTGGGCCAAATTCAGCCCGTAATTCTGATCGGCCCGTTTGTGGTCCGTTAATCGTTGGGTCGTTGAGGGAGTCCTGGATTAGGGGGTATCCGGACAGCTGGACTGTGTACAACATCCGGACTATTGAAGCGTGAAGATATAAGACTCAAGACTTCGGCCCGTGTCCGGATAGGACTTTCCTTGGCGTGGAAGGCAAGCTTGGCGATCCGGATATTATGTTTCCTTCCTTGTAACCGACTCCATGTAAACCCTAGCCCTCTCTGGTGCCGATATAAACCGGAGGGGTTGGTCCTTAGTAGGCCGATCACAATTACAATCATACCATCATAGGCTAGCTCTTAGGGTTTAGCCTCTATGATCTCGTGGTAGATCTACTCTTGTACTACCCATATCATCAATATTAATCAAGCAGGAAGTAGGGTTTTACCTCCATCGAGAGGGCCCGAACACAGGTAAACATCTGTGTCCTTGCTTCCATTTACCATCATCCTTGGCGCACGATCGGGACCCCCTACCGAGATCCGCCGGTTTGACAACGACATTGGTGCTTTCATTGAGAGTTCCTACGTATCGTCGCCGTCGAGCTCGATGGCTCCTTCGATCATCATCAACGGCGCTGTCGTATGAGACTTCCACCCCCCAGACAGATCTTCGTGTTCGGCCGCCGCGATCAAGGGCCAACTTCGCAGCCATCTGGAAGCGGATCGATAGCTATGCCCCAGCCACGTGTCAGGTTCGAAACCTGAACTACGGCGGACATCTGCGGAGACTTGATCTTGATGGATTTGGGCCTATGCCGGGGAGCACGGACGGTCGCGGCGAGCACGTCTTAGACCTGCCGTCGGACGAAGCTCGGTATCGCCCCGTACTATCCGGACCTAGATCCGAAGCGGGCTGCGCTGCCTAAGGGCGGAGGATGGACCCGCCCCAGGTCCCGCACTCATCGGCGGTGGAGCGAACAGGTTTTACCTCTGCGGTGGCTGTGACTCGAACCCGGATTCGTATCCGGACGTTAGTTCCATCCGCACACTCCCGAGCTCGTCGGGTCGGGATGGGCTCCGATAATGGAGTTCACCGCTGCGGATATCTTCCAGCACTCGCCTTTCGGCGACATGCTAGACTCATTGAAGTCTCTCTCTTTGTCAGGAGGCTCTTCTCCGAACTATGTCCGGCTCGAGTGGGGGGGGGGGCAGACGACGAAGGAATTCGTTGCTCACCCACCACCCACTTCATTGCCACGGTCGATGACTTAACCAAGGTACTGAACTTCGACTCCGAAGACATCGACGGTATGGACGACGATGCAGGAGAAGAACATGAACCACCGCTCACTGGGCGGTGGACAGCCACCTCTTCTTATGAATATATATGGTGGACACTCCGAAGGAAACAAATGGCGATGAGGGAACGGAGGACAAAACCTCAGGGAAAAAAGCAAAGAATGGGCGTCGTCGGTGCCACTCCAAGCCCCGCCATACCAATACCGGCCCAGGAGACGTAAACAATCCGAATGGTGCCGAAGAAGAATACAACCCTGAACAGCCCGCCTTCGAGCAGACCGAACAGGAGGATGACCAGGTTAGCCCAGAAGAACAGGCGACGGACGAATACCCGAAGGAGGACAGCTACATGCCCCCCTCTGAAGACGAGATTAGCCTCGGCGACGATGAGTTCGGCGTTCCTGAGGATCCCGTAGAGCAAGAGCGCTTCAAGCGTCGGCTTATAGCCACTGCGAGGAGCCTGAAAAAGAAACAACAGCAACTCCAAGCTGATCAAGATTTGCTCACAGATAGATGGACGGAAGTCCTGGCAGCCGAGGAATACAGACTCGAGCACCATACGGCTGACCGGCCACCTCGTGGACGGGATAAAATGGCATACCAGTCCGCATACCAGCCAACACTCCCACGCCAACATACTACGGCCCGGGGCAACAAAACGGGACAGCCAAGATCGATCTACGGATCGCGGGGGCGCGCCTCCGATGCGCGGCGAGGACCGTCACGCCGGACACATCTTCAACAAGTCCGGTCGGGCCGAATGTAGCCACCCAGAGCAATTCGACCTGCGTAGCCACATAGCCGGGCACAGAGGCACCGTGCACCCCCTCTGCATCACTGATGAAGTAATGGATCATGAATTCCCAGAAGGGTTTAAACCCGTAAACACCGAATCATATGATGGCACAACAGACCCTGCAGTATGGATCGAAGATTTCCTTCTCCACATTCACATGGCCCGCGGAGACGATCTACACGCCATCAAGTATCCCCCCCTTAAGCTCAAAGGGCCAACCCGACACTGGCTAAACAGCCTGCCAGCAAATTCCATTGGAAGTTGGGAAAACCTGGAAGACGCATTCCTCGACAACTTCCAGGGCACATATGTGCGACCACCTGACGCCGACGACTTGAGCCACATCACTCAACAGCCCGGAGAGTCAGCCAGGAAATTCTGGACTCGGTTCCTAACTAAAAAGAACCAAATAGTTGATTGTCCGGACACCGAAGCCCTAGCGGCTTCCAAGCACAATATTCGCGACGAGTGGCTCGCTCGACACCTCGGCCAGGAAAAACCCAAGTCCATGGCAGCTCTTACAACACTAATGACCGCTTTTGCGGCGAGAACAGTTAGTTGGCTCGCGGCACCACTACATACGATCGGCAATTCGGATGGCGCGACAATAGCGGCAAGCCACGGCGTATGCAGACATAAGCGGCGGAACAACGGCGGCGGCAACCGAAGACACATCGGTCAATGCGGATTCGGTGGATCCAAGCCGGTCGCGGAAGAAGCCGTTCAAAAGAAATAATCAAGGACCGTCGATCTGGACCGCATCTTTGGAGTGCTCGTGCCAAATTCATGGCACCGGACAAACCAGCCAACCACACCAATAGAGATTGCTGGGTATTCAAACAGGCCGGCAAGATAAACACCGAAGACAAGGACAAGGGGCTGCACAGCGACAATGACGAGGAGCCCTGACATCCGAACACGGGGGGACAGAAGAAATCCCCCCCCCCCCAGGTAAAAACGGTCAACATGATCTACGCCACGCACATCCCCAAGCAGGAAAGGAAGCAGGCACTAAGGGACGTCTATGCGATGGAGTCAGTCGCCCCCAAATTCAACTCATGGTCAGCTTGTCCGATCACCTTCGATCGTAGGGATCACCCTACTAGCATCCGTCACGGCGGCTCAGCCGCATTAGTCCTAGACCCAATCATCGACGGATTCCACCTCACGCGCGTCCTTATGGATGGTGGCAGCAGCCTGAACCTGCTTTACCAGGACACAGTGCGCAAAATGGGCATCGACCCTTCAAGGATCAAGCCCACTAAAACCACCATTAAAGGTGTAATTCCTGGAGTAGAGGCCCGCTGTACAGGCTCTATAACATTGGAAGTGGTCTTCGGATCTCCGGATAACTTCCGAAGCGAAGAGTTAATCTTCGATATCGTCCCCTTCCGCAGTGGTTACCATGCACTGCTCGGACGAACCGCATACGCCAGATTCAATGCGGTACCACACTACGCATATCTCAAGCTCAAGATGCGGGACCACGCGGGTCATAGCAGTGAAGCGGAAATATGGACCGCTCCCTACGAGAGAAGAACATCCGCAGCCCTTGCGGCGGAAGTACAATCTGACCTTCTCGAGACAAACCAATCTGGCGACAACAACCCGAGCACGATCAAGCGAGTTGGAGCACCCATAGCAGGATCATTAGGCACGACAAAAGCGCGACTAGCAGTCTGGCTTCCGCTCAAGCCCCATCAAAGCAGCGTTCGTGCCACGTGCACACAATTACGCACTTAAAATACCATGGGCATTAGCGGAGGCGCATCAATGACTCACTCAATAGTGCGGGTAACCGACAAATACTTTCATACTCCTTCCCTCTTACCTTTCAGGACACCGCGTTGGCACAGCATCCTCAAAAGAGCGGTGCGGACTTATAGGGAAGAGATATCCAAGGAGGCAATAGGCGTTGTGCCGCGAAGAAAATACCCAGGTGGAATCTATTTACGATCATTATACCTGCTTTATATATCTGAACACAGCCTGCCCTGGATAGGACATGTCAAATAGTCCTATTTTACCTCTTACGCACCCATTGTACATATGCGCTTAAGCGTATTTTTCGTTAATGGGAGATTATATATAAGCGTCATCTTATTATTCTTATTTGAGCATTTTCTCTTATAAATGTTTATTTGATATCGCATCCGTACACTTTAGTGCGGCGGTTTACCGAGGGGCTTCTCATGGCGCCCGTAATATGGCAAATAAAGTCCGAACACTTTCAATAGTGTGGCACCCGAACTTATAGCACTATATGCATCAGCTCGAATCATGTCTTGGGTCTCAGATTGGGATAGCCCGGCTCCCTTGTTACGGTGGCTTACGTTCCGTTATATCGGCTAAGGTAGCGAGGAGAACTCTGCGATTGTGTCGGTTCGTCCGGACGAGCACCTCGATGAAAGCGAAATTGACCGGCATGATGTGGTGAGAGCTGGTCGCTGTTCGAGAGGTTTTATAATCCTTAAAGATTTTCTCAAAATAATCATAACATGATATAACGAAATGGTATCTGGCTAGCCCTTTACGAGACCATAAAACATAAATCAGAGCACCTTTAAAGATCAAGGACTGACTAAACATTGTAATTCATGGTAAAGAGATCTAGTCAAGTCATACCCAATATAAACCAATTATAATGAATGCAAGCGATAGTGTGCTCTCCAGTAGTGCTTTTTAATAAGAAGGGTGATGACTCAACATAAAAGTAAATAGATAGGCCCTTGCAGAGGGAAGCGAGGATTTGTAGAGGTGCAGAGCTCGATTTTGAAATAGAGATAAATTATATTTTGAGTGGCATACTTTCACCGTCAGCATAACAACTATGAGATGGCTGTATCTTCCATACTACATGTATTATAGGCGGTTCCCAAACAGAATGGTAAAGGTTTATACTCCCCTCCTCCACAAGCATCAATCCATGGCTTGCTCGAAACAACGAGTGCCTCCAACATTCAACGGGTCCCAAGGGAGTTTTGTTTAATTATTTTGATTTGCTTTGATCTTTCGGATCATGGGATGGGCATCGCGATTACCGCCCTTTCTCATGAATGAGGAGCGAGTCCACTCCTCTTGAGAATAACCCACCTAGCATGGAAGATATAGGCATCCCTAGTTGCACATGAGCTTCTCGAGCATACAAAACAGAATTTTTATTTGAAGGTTTGGAGTTTGGCACATACAAATTTACTTGGAGCAGCGGTAGATACCGCATATAGGAAGGTATAGTGGACTCATATGGAACAACTTTGGGGTTTAAGGAGTTTGGATGCACAAGCAGTATTCCGCTTAGTGCAGGTGAAGGCTAGCAAAAGACTGGGAAGCGACCAAGCGAGAGAGCGACAACAGTTGTAAACATGCATTAAAATTAATTTACACGAATATAAGCATGAGTAGGATATAATCCACCATGAACATAAATATCATGAAGGCTATGTTGATTTGATTCAACTACATGTGTGAACATGTGCCAGGTCGAGTCACTCAATTCATTTAAAGGAGGATACCATCCATCATACCACATCATAATCATTATAATAGCATGTTGGCACGCAAGGTAAACCATTATAACTCATAGCTAATCAAGCATGGCACAAGCAACTATAATCTCTAAATGTCATTGCAAATATGTTTACTTCATAATAGCTGAATCAGGAACGATGAATCATCATATTTATAAAAATAAGAGAGGTCGAGTTCATACCAGCTTTTCTCATCCCAATAAGTACATCATATATCACCATTATGGCCTTTCACTTGCACGACCGAATGGTGTGAATAATAATAAGAGTGCACGTGCATTGGACTAAGCTGGAATCTGCAAGCATTCAACTCAAGAGAGAAGACAAGTAATATAGGCTCTAAGTTAGATAAACAATAATGCATATGAGAGCCACTAAGCATTTTCAATATAGTCTTCTCGACCCCCAAAGAAAGGAAAAGAAATAAAAAACTATTTACATGGGAAAGCTCCCAACAAGTAAAAAGAAGAACGGGAAATATTTTTGGGTTTTCTTTTTAATCCTACTACAAGCATGGAGAGTAGACTAACTAGTTTTTTTTTGTTTTTTTTCCTTAAGGTTTATCAAACACACAAGAAGAAAGCTAGAAAAAGGAAAATAAACTAGCATGGATATTACAGTGAAAGAGTATGAGCACCGACATCTAGCAATGAGTGTGTGTGAACATAAATGTAATGTCGGTGAGAAATACGTACTCCCCCAAGCTTAGGCTTTTGGCCTAAGTTGGTCTATTGCCAGGGATAGCCTGGCGGATACCCATAGGTGTAGTTGGGGTCATACTGTGACGCAGAATAGTTGGGATCATAATGTGATGAAGAGGACTCTGACTGCCACTGGCTGGCAACCTCCTCTGGATCCCAGGAATAAACAGATAGTCGTGGAGGCTCATCTCGTGGTTCTGGTTCCGTGGCTGGTGCAGGATTCCGATAGGCTTGAACAGCCGCCCACGGAACAATGTAAGGACCTGTAGAAAAGTTAAACAAAGAGGGAGCAGACAAAGTAATGGTCTCAGGGTGATGTTTATCAAAGTACAATTTATATTTGAGCTCCCCTTCGCGACTCTTAACAAGAAAATCAAGCGCTAGCATACTCTTATAGTCTAAATAAGCACGGGGCAGTGTTGTTTCTTCTTTCTCCTCATGCCTAATAGGTATCTCAAAATATTCAGCTAGGCGTGAAGCATAAATGCCTCCAAAGATGGGGCCTTTAGTACGGTTCAGACTTAACCGTCTAGCAACAATTCCACCCATACTAACAGAGTTATTGCAGTATAAACCATGGAACAAAATGATAATATCAGGAATGCTAAGGTTTCCACAGTTCCCGCGACCAATAAAAAACGACTAGCAAATAAGGCAAAGTAGCTCAAAACAGGAAAATGTATGCTAGTAATTCTTGCATCAGAAACCTTCCTGGTTTCTCCCACAGTGATAGTGTTAATAAAAGCTTCCACTTCATTACGGTGTGGTTCATCTAAGGTGCCCTCAAAGGGTATTTTGCAAACCTCGCAAAATTCAGCTAATTTCATCTCCTTAACAACATCATATAAATGGAACTCTACTGTTGGAGGTGATTTATTAGGGAAAAAGTAGAAGTTCTGCACAAAAGTATTTGTGAGTAAGAATCTTGATGGCGTTGGTCGCGGAGGAAGTTGGTGAGGCCAGCGTTCTCAATTAATAGATAGAAATCCTCATAAATCGGCTCTCCTCAAGAAGTCATCGGAAGGCCATTCACACGGCCGAACCTCCATGATCGAGGCAAATTAAATTTGGGCTTCGTTCTTCTTCCTTTTGTTTCTCCTTAGTGCTTGGCTCGACAGAGCCCTCAAAAGCCTCTTCATTATTTCTGAAACAATCTGAAATTTTTAGTAACTTCAAATAAAAGTGAACCAACTTCAATAAAACTGATAGCAACAACTCCCACAAGTGCCTAGGGCCTATATCAAGCATTAGAACTACTTAGAACCATATAAATTTGACATGCAAGCTCAAGAACATGGTCACCTATGCAGCACAAATTTGCAATGAATAAAGAACTAGAACCAAAACTAATTGGACCAATGGAGGAGTCACATACCAAGGAACAATCTCCCCAAGCAGTTTTGTGAGAGGTGCTTTGAGCAAGGAGATCAAAAATCACAGCAACGGGGGGTGGAACTCGTGCTTGAGTTGGTTTTTCGGGTTTGTGTGAGGCAGAGGAAGAAGATGGGTGCAGGGATAAGTGGAGGAGGGCCACCATGGGCCCACGAGGCGGGCGCACCTGTGGGTGCGCCCTCCACCTCGTGGCAGTGGCAACTCCCCCATGTAATTTTGCACTAAAAATCCTCAAATATTCCCGAAAAAATCATACTAAATTGGCATGGCATTCTGAGGACTTTTATTTTCGGGATATTTTTATATTGCACGGATAAATCAGGAAACAGACAGAAAAATACTATTTTTACTTTATTTCTACTAAGTAACAGAGAATATAAAGAGGGTATAGAAGGTTGTGCTTCTAGTTTCATCCATCTCATGCTCATCAAAAAGAATCCACTAACAAGGTTGATCAAGTCTTGTTAACAAACTCATTCGATTAACATGAAACAGGAGAAATTTGAATAACACTATGTTACCTCAACGGGGATATGGACATCCCCAATAATAAGTATATCATATTTCTTCTTGACAGTAGGAAGAGGAAATTCAAAACCTCCAAATATAATCGATGGAATTTTTCCAATAGAGTTGATACTATGAACTTGAGTTGTTTCCTCAGAAAGTGTATCGTATGCTCATTAACATTAACATGAAAAGTAACATTGCCTTTGTTGCAATCTATAACAGCCCCTGCAGTATTAAGGAAAGGTCTTCCAAGAATAATAGACATACTATCATCCTCGGGAATATCAAGCATAACAAAGTCCGTTAAAATAGTAACGTTTGCAACCACAACAGGCACATCCTCACAAATACCGACAGGTATAGCAGTTGATTTATCAACCATTTGCAAAGATATTTCAGTAGGTGTCAACTTATTCAAGTCAAGTCTACGATATAAAGAGAGGCATAACACTAACACGGCTCCAAGATCACATAAAGCAGTTTTAACATAATTTCTTTTAATGGAGCATGGTATAGTAGGTACTCTGGATCTCCAAGTTTCTTTGGTATTCCACCCTTAAAAGTATAATTAGCAAGCATGGTGGAAATTTCAGCTTCGGTATCTTTCTCTTATTTGTAACAATATCTTTCATATATTTAGCATAAGGATTCATTTTGAGCATATCGGTCAATCGCATACATAAAAGATAGGTCTAATCATTTCACAAAGCGCTCAAAATCCTCATCATCCTTTTTCTTGGATGGTTTCGGAGGAAAAGGCATGGGTTTCTGAACTCATGGTTCTCTTTCTTTACGATGTTTCCTAGAAACAAAGTCTCTTTTATCATAACATTGATTCTTTGATTGTGGGTTATCAAGATCAACAGCAGGTTCAACCTCTACTTCATTATCATTACTAGGTTGAGCATCATCATGAACATTATCATTAACATTTTCACTAGGTTCATGTTCATTACCAGATTGTGTTTCAGCATCAGACATAGAGATATCATTTGGATTATCAGGTGGTTCAGCAATAGGTTCACTAGAAGTTTGCACAGTTCTATCATTTTTTTTCTTCCTTTTAGAAGAACTAGGCATATCAATATTATTTCTCTGAGAATCTTGCTCGATTCTCTTAGGGTGGCCTTCAGGATACAAAGGTTTCTGAGTCATTCTACCAGTTCTAGTAGCCACTCTAATAGCATAATCATTTTTCTTACTATTCATTTCATTAAGCACTTCTTTTTGAGCTTTAAGTACTTGTTCTACTTGAGTGGTAACCATAGAAGCGTGTTTGCTAACAAGTTTAAGTTCACCTCTAATATTAGCCATATAATCACTCAAGCGTTTAATCATAAAGGTATTCTGTTTAATTGTCTGCCAAAATAAGCATTAAAGTCATCTTTCTTAAACATAAAGTTATCAAACTCATCCAAGCACTGACTAGCAATTTTAGTAGGAGGGACTTCAGCTTTATCATATCTATAGAGAGAATTTACCTTTACTACCTGTGTCGGGATATCGGGAGGTTCTTGATAAATAAGTAATTGAGATCATATACTTCTTCAACAGGCGGTAAATTAAGACCATGTATTTCTTCAATAATAGGTAAATTCTTAACATCTTCAGCTTTAATACCTTTTTCTTTCATAGATTTCTTTGCTTCTTGCATATCTTCGGGACTGAGAAATAGAACAGCTCTCTTCTTCGGAGTTGGTTTAGGAATAGGCTCAGTAATTGGCTCTGGAGCTGGCTTGGGAGTTGGCTCAGGAGGTGCCCAATTATTTTCATTTTTCAACATATTATTTAATAAAATTTCAGCGTCATCCGGTGTTCTTTCCCTGAAAAGAGAACCAGCACAACTATCCAGGTAATCTCTGGAAGCATCAGTTAGTCCATTATAAAAGATATCAAATATTTCAGGTTTCTTAAGAGGATGATCAGGCAAAGCATTAAGTAACTTGAGAAGCCTCCCCCAAGCTTGTGGGAGACTCTCTTCTTCAATTTGCACAAAGTTGTATATTTCCCTCAAAGCAGCTTGTTTCTTATGAGCAGGGAAATATTTTGTAGAGAAGTAATAAATCATATCCTGGGGACTTTGCACACAACCAGGATCAAGAGAATTAAACCATTTCTTAGCATCACCCTTTAATGAGAACGGAAATATTTTGAGTAAATAAAGGTAGCACGATCTCTCATTATTAGTAAATAGGGCAGCTATATCATTTAACTTACGAAGATGTGCCACAACAGTTTCAGATTCATAGCCATAAAAAGGATCAGATTCAACCAAAGTTATTATATCGGATCAACAGAAAATCATAATAATCCTGATCAGGAACACGAGATAGGTGAAGTAGCAAAAGCAGGGTCGGGTCTCATCCTATCTCTAAAAGATTCTTTACTCCATTTAACTAGCAACCTCTTAAGTTCAAGTCTATCACGGCAAGCAAGAACAGCTGCAGTAGATTCAGCATTAAAAAGATAACCCTCAGGAATAGCAAGCATATTATCATCATTACTAACATCATCGTGTTCGGTTTCAATAATTTCTCTTTCTCTAGACCTAGAAATTTGTTCATCTAGAAATTCACCAAGAGGCACATGAGTATCAAGCATAGAAGTAGATTCATCATAAGTATCATGCATAGCGTAGTGGCATCATCAATAACATGCGACATATCGGAATTCATAGCGATAGCAGGTTTAGGTGTCGCTAGCTTACTCATAATGAAGGTGAATCAAGTGCGAGCTAGATGGCAGTTCCTTACCTCCCTCGTAGTTGAGGGATAAATAGTTGTCTTAGCGTCTTTCAAGTTCTTCATAATGTCCAGCAGATATAAATCCCAAGTGACTCAAAGAATAGAGCTATGCTCCCGACAACGGCGCCGAGAAAAAGGTCTTGATAACCCACAAGTATAGGGGATCGCAACAGTTTTCGAGGGTAGAGTATTCAACCCAAATTTGTTGATTCGACACAAGGGGAGCCAAAGAATATTCTCAAGTATTAGCAGCTGAGTTGTCAATTCAACCACACGGAAACTTAATATCTGCAGCAAAGTGTTTAGTAGCAAAGTAATATGATAGTGATGGTAATGGTAACAAAAGTAAAGACAAGCAAAAGTAATGTTTTTGGTATTTTGTAATGATTGTAACAAGAGCAACGAAAAAGTAAATAAGCGAGAACCATTATATGGAAAACTCGTGAGGCACCGGATCGATGATGGATAATTATGCGGATGTGGTTCGTCATGTAATGATTATAACATAGGGTGACACAGAACTAGCTCCAGTTCATCAATGTAATGTAGGCATGTATTCGTAAATAGTCATACGTGCTTATGGAAAAGAACTTGCATGACATCTTTTGTCCTACCCTCCGTGGCAGCGGGTCCTATTGGAAACTAAGGGATATTAAGGCCTCCTTTTAATAGAGAACGGAACAAAGCATTAGCACATAGTGAATACATGAACTCCTCAAACTATGGTCATCACCGGGAGTGGTCCGATTATTGTCACTTGGGTTTGCGGATCATAACACATAGTAGGTGACTATAGACTTGCAAGATAGGATCAAGAACACACATATATTCATGAAAAATAATAGGTTCAGATCTGAAATCATGGCACTCGGGCCCTAGTGACAAGCATTAAGCATAGCAAAGTCATAGCAACATCAATCTCGAACATAGTGGATACTAGGGATCAAACACTAACAAAACTAACTCGATTACATGATAAATCTCATCCAACCCATCACCGTCCAGCAAGCCTACGATGCAATTACTCACGCATCGGCGGTGAGCATCATGAAATTGGTGATGGAGGATGGTTGATGATGACGACGGCGACGAATCCCCTCTCCGGAGCCCGAGCGGACTCGAGATCAGCCCTCCGGAGAGATTAGGGCTTGGCGGAGGCTCCGTGTCGAAAACGCGATGAAACTTTCTCTCTGATTTTTTCTCCCGAAAGCCAATATATGGAGTTGGAGTTGGCGTCGGAGGGCCACCAGGGGGCCCACGAGGTAGGGGGCGCGCCCAAGGGGGAGGGGCGCGCCCCCCACCCTCGTGGACAGCGTGTGGGCCCCCTGGTCTTCATCTTTGGCGAGGATTTTTTATTATTTATTCTAAGATATTCCGTGGAGTTTCAGGTCATTCCGAGAACTTTTGTTTTCTGCACATAAAACAACATCATGGCAATTCTGCTGAAAACAGCGTCAGTCCGGGTTAGTTCCATTCAAACCATACAAGTTAGAGTCCAAAACAAGGGCAAAAGTGTTTGGAAAAGTAGATACAACAGAGACGTATCACACATTCACGACGCTTCGGCGTTAGATTGACAAATTTGGCCTATCTTTAAATACACAAGAGCGGGAATCACTTACCCTTGTTCCCTTCGAGCTGCCTCTTCGTGAGGACGAGCTCTCCCTGCGCCTGCTCCAGGTCCCGCTTAGTTCGGCAACCTCGGCAGTACGGGCAGCAGCGGCAAGCAGCACAGCCTGCTTATTCACAACAATGCTTATTGTTAGACTCCTGCGGATTACAATTGACCCTCCGTTTGGCTTTTCTTTCCAAACACCAAACAGAATATCAGGGGCTACTACCTATCGAGTGGTAATTTCATACATTTTTACTCACCTCAAAGCCCGTTAGGAGGCTTGTGCAGGCTTCGGTTAGTCCGCTTTTGGCGGACAGAACCTTCTGAATCACCGCACTCATAAGAGTACGGTGCTCTTCTTCTATGGGAGCACCTCGAAGCGCTTCCACCAGACAATCCGGCGCCATTGACGCGATGGAAGTCCTTGGCACGGGCGGCTCGCCCTCCCTAACGAGGGGCTGCCGCCCAGTCCGGAACCGTTGGAGGTTCCGGAGCAGTGTTCGATCGGGGGCCCGCCTTGTTGCGGCTCTCCTCGACGCGATCCGCAGGGATCTTGAACCCCACGTGCCCAACATCTGGAATCTCGCTGTGGGGCGTCTCCAGAGTCACCTCCCCCTACTCTGAGAGCCTTCGGGACAACACCTCCGTGTCATCCGCGTGTGGAGGGGTAGTGGCCGTCGGGGCTAAATTATCGCCCGAATCGCTCGGGGACCGGAGGAGGATTCCTCGGGGTGAACCTGGCCGGACTGCATATATGTTGGCACTATAAGTATAAAAACTATGAAGTGAAACCATGATAGGATCACGGACACTTACGATCGCACGGGGGCCTCCCCGGGGCAGCCACCCTCCTCGTTATGGCGGCCGTGGCGGAATAGTCGAAAGGGTTACCTTCCCTTCTTGGGCGCTGACCTCCCCTCCGGGTGGCTTTCTCTTCTTCTCCCCTAGTGCGGGAGGTGGAATTTCTTTTGATTCCCCCGCCTCGGCGAGGAATGTGTCTCGTCGTCATCGGACGACAGAGGAATAACGGCCTTGCGCCAGGGCCTTTTCCGGCCCCCTGGCCCGCTTCGCCGGGCCCCTCATCCTTCCGGGATAGGGCGTCTTCTTCTTCTTCCTCCTCCCCTTTGTGGGAGGAGTCTGCATCGTCGTCTTCGGACGAGGCTTCAGACGCAAACTTACGCCGGAGACCCTTTCTGGTCCCGGGGCCTTCTTTTTGGCCTTCTTCTCCGGCACCTTGTACGGCGCCGGGACTAGCATCTCCGTCAGGAGAGCATCCGCCGGATCTTCTGGCAACGGAGCCGGACAGTCAATCCGCTCCGGTGTCTTCACATAATCCTGAAGCAAATATATATGTATACTTAAAACTACCCCACGAATGTATTGGGAAAAAACTAAACCCGGCGGTGGTCCCAAAACTCATCGAACTCGGGGGCCGCGCTGCATGAAGTCCGCGGTCCTCGGATGTGGGAGGAGGTACTTCGGAGGCCTTGAACAATACTTTCCATGCGCCTTTGTGCGTCATGCCGTAGAGCTTCCGGGCGTCGGGTGTTGGCGGGGCGAACTCCCACGGATGTCGCCCGCCTTTGGCGAGGGCAGGATCCAGCGAACCAGCATGACACGGATCACGTTGACAAGCTTGATGTTCTTGTCCTTCATGCTTTTGATGCATGTCTGGAGTCCGGCCAGCTCCGTGGAATCGCCCCAGGACAGGCCCTTCTCTTCCCAGGAGGTGAGCCGCATAGGGGTTCCGGATCGGAACTCGGGGGCCGCCGCCCAGTTGACGCTGCGCGGCTTGGTGATGTAGAACCACCCCGATTGCCATCCTTTTACGGTCTCCGCAAAGGAGTCGTCCAGCCAGGTGACGTTAGGCATCTTGCCCACCATGGCCCCTCCACACTCCGCTTGTTGGCCGCGTACAACCTTCGTCTTCACGCAGAAGATTTGCAACCACAGGCCGAAGTGAGGCCGGATGCGGAGGAAAGCCTCACAAACGACGATGAACGCGGAGATGTTGAGGATGAAATTCGGGGCTAGATCATGGAAATCTAGCCCATAGTAGAACATGAGCCCGCAGACGAAGGGATGGGTAAATCCCAGTCCAAGGGCGAAGTGGGCATTTAACACGACTCTCTCATGGGGTCCGGGGTCGGAATGACCTGCCCAGCGTCCGGTAGCGGTGCGCTATGTCTGCTGACCAAGTGTCAGCCGCCGAAGATCTGTGATGTGCTTCTCCTCAACGGTGGAAGCCACCCACTTGCCTCCTGCTCCGGACATGTCTAGCTGTGCGGAGGAGACTTGGGCTTGAGCGCTGGAGCTCGAGGGGGCAAGAATGGGCAGACAGGGAAGAAGGCGTGGGTGAAAATGGGGAAATCTTATCCCTTTATAGAGGCGACGAAAGCGGTGCGCCTCCCCACTTGCCCGTTGGGAATCACTTGCTTCCCAAGCGCCACGATTAATGATGTGGTGGGATTACCCGTACCCGTATTGATGAGAATCCCGTGATAAGGGGGCACGATCTCTTCTTCGACAAGACGTGTCAAGGAAACCGCCTCGCAATATGTGTTGTGGCTGGTTATGGAAAGATGGTTCGAATAATGACCTGGCCATAGTAACACGTCGCGTTGCCTAAAAGGTCGTCAGCAGACTGCATTTGTGAAGCATCATTCTCTCTACGGTGGCATGCGAAGATCATCTTGTGGATCCGGACACGGTTCAAGTGTTCGATAATTACCTTGGAGTATTCGGAGGAGGAACCTGCCCTACAATGCCGAAGACAAGAATGCGCGCCGGACTCATCGTCATTGAAGCTTGGTTCATGGGCTACTGAGGGAGTCCTGGATTAGGGGGTATCCGGACAGCCGGACTGTGTACAATGTCCGGACTATTGAAGCGTGAAGATACAAGACTCAAGACTTCGGTCCGTGTCCGGGTAGGACTTTCCTTGGCGTGGAAGGCAAGCCTGGTGATCTGGATATTATATTTCCTTCCTTGTAACCGACTCCATGTAAACCCTAGCCCTCTCCGGTGCCTATATAAACCGGAGGGGTTGGTCCTTAGTAGGCCGATCACAATTACAATCATACCATCATAGGCTAGCTCTTAGGGTTTAGCCTCTACGATCTCGTGGTAGATCTACTCTTGTACTACCCATATCATCAATATTAATCAAGCGAGGAAGTAGGGTTTTACCTCCATCGAGAGGGCCGAACCTAGGTAAACATCTGTGTCCCTTGCTTCTGTTACCATCACCTTGGCCTTACGGATCGGGACCCCCTACCGAGATCCGTCGGTTTTGACACCGACAGCCGTTTTCATAAGCGTCATCAAATCGTCCTATTAACGATGGCCCGTTATGGTCGGCCCATGAGCAGACGATTCCAACTCTAGCCCGTTTACGGCGAATCGATCTGTTTGGCCCATGTTTGTGCCAATCGATCATCTGACCCGTATAAGGCCCATTGATGATATGGCCCGTAGAGGGCCCATTGATGATCGACCCATAGAAGGCCCATTGTTTCTCTGACCCGTAGAAGGCCCATTGTTTCTCTGACCCGTAGAAGGCCCATTGTTTCTGACCCGTGGGCCGGTGTCACTCTTGTGGCGTTTATTGTGGCCTAGTTTAAAAAATAGGTTATTGCAGCCACTAGCAAACGCAGAAAAAGAACTACACTAACTACAAGCAAACAAATAAACAAGACAACAAGGAAATAAATAAGCAAGCAACTTACACTAGGCTATCACGGCTATTACACATATTACATCCTTTGGGCATCAAAATTAGCCACCGGTGCAAATATAGGGAACACAATGACATATAAACGCATGACAAAACAAGTCCGAACTGAAACCACTTGGAAGAGCTCAAGAAACAATATCCTGGGTACCCATAATGCTGGCAAGATGCTTAGCAAGCTTATTAACTTTCTCTTGTTTGGCGCTTAAGTCCTCCGGCGCTTGTTGTTGCACCAGAAAGTATGCATCTGAATTCTGCAGGGACTTCCTCAGTCCTTTGGCTTCCTGTCGCATAACATCTGATCGATGTCTTTCAACTTGAATTTGAGACTCAAGAAGCTGAACTGATTCAGGCAACGAGTTCGAAGAGCTGGTGCCAGCAGTGGTAGCCAGTAACTCGAACACTACATCAAGACAGGACTTTGGGGTTGTCTCGGTGTCTTCAATATAGTTTTATCAGCTTTCTTGGAGACCAACAGGATGTCTCACTATCTTGAACCTTATCGCATTACTTCCTTTACCATTGCATAACAGGTACTCTTCTCCAATATATTATCCGCATTCTAAAAGAGAAACAAACAAACACATCTCAAAGTTTACAATGTAGTATATGAAACTCATTTTGGTAAACCAGTTCAATAGTATGGTGGGCGGGATAATGAAGCATGAAACAAACATATATCTATGTAGTATGGTCCTTGTATGGTCTATATCATTCTAGTTTATGTTGCCAAATCAAGATAGATACAGTTGAATCATATCTATTTAAGACAAAGCAGCATAGACAGAATATAAGTGTGGGAAACTACACAGCAATAACAACACTTGTAATGTGCATGGCATGAGAACATAACTGTTTATTCAATTGAAACTGAAATCAACATAGAGCAAGTTACAATAGCAAACAGCCAAACACGTTGAAGAAACAGGTTTAAAACATACACATGCGCCATTGGAGTTTCAATTGCATCCTTGAAATTTGAAATTGGTTGGTATCGATAAATCTGATGATGCAAGATCAAAGTAGTATGAACCATAGCTACGGAACCTGACACGAGAACAATTCTTCTTACTGCTTTAAGCGTTGACTTGGGTTGGAGTGGTGGTCCTCGTGATTTGGGCTTTGCTTGCCTTACTAACTGCTCGTGTTTGGGTGCTCTGTGGTGGAGGCGGTCTTTGTGTCAACGGGGCTGGGTGTCTAAACTAAGCGGATGACATCTTTAATGTATCTGATAAGCAATGCAAGGCACCATATGCATGATATTACCAACATCAAGCATGCCAAGTTAGAGCGAAGACCTCATGGGGTAAATAGGAGTGGTCTTCTCCTTCCGAATCCCCTCGAACAGTTATCTTCCTCTTGATTACGATCCGAAATGGGTGGAGGGGGCTGCCTTTGCGCCCACCATGGAGCAGCGTCTGCATGAAATTTTATTGCCACGCAAGGCTCGTCTCTTTTGCTCTATATGATCAGTTCCATTGTGTACAATAACTGGCATGCATAGGAATAAAACATAGTGAGATTATGTAAGGAGTGCATGCACAAATCCAGAGTGATGGTAGCAAACTATGGATAGACCCAAAACCAATGATAGCGGGCAGATAATAGCTTTAGTTAAAAAATACAGATAATGGCTCCTTTAATGTTTGTTTGCACCCAACATGAAACTCATAGTAGACACGGAGATTAACCGGATAGTAGGCAGATAGTGCTGATTGCTGCCCCAATGTGTACCCCAAAACCATTTAAAAACTCAAGTTTCAACATTAGTTTGGACTGACTCGAGTCTAATAGGTGAACACGACAATAATGTAGCATGTCATCATATTAAGTGGCGCATAACGTAAGCGGACACGGAAGAGTGCGACCTCTCTTGCGGACGTGTAGTCCTCAAGGTCATCTGCTCGATTGATGATGGTAATGCGGTTTGTCGTGGCTGCGGCGTGGGGAAGAAGATCGAGGCGGCGAAGACGATCTGGAGAGCGGATCCTGCTGTGGTGAACCCTTCCATCGTTGGAGCAGCTGAGCTGGGGTGGAACACAGCGCCGCAGAGCAGGACAAACCACACAAGGTTTTCTTTGACACATATCCGTAATGAAGTAATTGAGTAAGGGCTTGTTTAAATTTGAGGATTCTAACAATGCAGGGATAGGAAATAGACAGGGGAATAGGATAGGAATGCACGTGCAAAACAGAGAATTTAAAAACACAGGATTTCTGCCAATCTGGGTGTTTGATTCACAACAATTGGAAGATCACAGGATGCAAAAAAGCATGGAGAGATTAAGTCAAACTGGAAGAAAATGTACGGTTATAATGCTATTATGCTACTATCTCTTAGTCTTGTGCTTGATGAATAGGAATATGAAAAGGAGGAGAAGTGGAAATTAGAATTCCTACGGTTTTTCTTTCAAGGAGACACTAAAGGAACAAATCCTACAGTTTTCCTTTGCTCCATTCCTTTGCACCAAACTCATGAAAAGTAGTGTCATAGGAAACTTTCCAATTCCTATGTTTTTCATTCACTTTTCCTTTCAAGCACTGGCGATTCTAGTAGGCAGGCTTGAGCAAGGAAAATCCTACACTAAAAAAATGTTTTTGTGCTACTTCTATTACTTTGGACCCAGGCCACTGCCATACTAGCTCAACTCCCAGGCCCATCAACAAATGCACAGCTCAAACACGCAGAGATAAATAATGATGGCGTTCAAGAGAGTCCATCACGGATAGCTAAGTTGCCTGGTACCTCACTGCTTGTCATATAGTAGGATAAAATAATCGTATTTCCTGTTACTATGAGTGCTCAGTGGACAATATATATAACATGTAGAGTAAAAAAGAGATGCAACAAGTGTACAACCTCTTTGGCAAAGCCATGTCGATCTCAGCGTGATTGGGTTGGCCGGTGAGGATGCTCCGGCTGACTTTGCTGTCGGAGGAGGGGAAGAAGATCTTAGGCGTCTAGAGATGGAGCCCGAGGTACTGCTCCGCTGTGATGGAGGGTTTCGTTGTTGTTGCAGCTCCAGTGAGTTGGACGACGCTGAGGCTGAAGCAGAACAAGGGAGACAATGAACAACGTTAACCTGAGTGGAATTCTAATAGCATCTCCAATACATGACGTAAAATACATAACCACAAAGTGCTAGATGTAAAATACATCAGCCGCTCATCTCTGAACTTAATCATCAAAACTGAACTTAAGCTGTCGAAACTGAATTTTCTTTGTTAAGCTGAACGCACTAGCAAGGTGAGGCTACACGTCGGTCGTGACTTTTTCATCTCCGGTCGGTCGATTTTGCAGCCGTTGGATCTGAAATCAAGGGCATGCGGTTCATCTTCAACCTCCACCCCGAGCCGCCACCACCACCGGCAAACAGCAGCCCCGCCGCTCGCGGCGTGATCAGTGCGCCGCCCGCCCGCCCAAAACACTCCCCACCGCCGGTCCGCCGCCCGGCCATCCCTCTAGGTCCCCATGCCGAGCTTTTTCTCGCGATCCCCACACACCGCCCGCCAACGCCCGCCACCACCGGCGACCACCGCCCCATCCACGAACCCTAAGATAGATAGTGGGGTACCTCTCCGTGAAGCCCCCCCCTCCTGCTGCGGTTGGTTCTTCCTTCACCCGTGAGCCCCCCCACCCCTGAAAATCGAGTGACCCAAAAGTTGATTGATCGTGAAGTGTAGCTTCATCGAGCGGCATCGCCATAAGCAAGAGCAAGAGCGAGAGCAGCAGCAAAGCAATAGCAAGAGCGCAGACCGAGCAAGGGACCGAGAGCAAGAGCGGAGCGATAAGCGCGAGCGAGAGCTAAAGCAGCAGCAACTCCTCTGATGTGGACGTCGCCCCGAGGAAGCGACGCCATGGAGGAAGTGGCGGCGGCGCCGCCGTGGATGGAGCAGCGCCGTGTCGGCTCGGGACCGAGCCCGGCAGCACCGTGAGATCAAATCAAGAACAAAATGCGCGATTAGTGTACAACCTCTGTCGGGAAGCTGATCGTGACCCACGGACACCTATGGGACTGGCGGACCGGGTCCCTTGTGGTTCGGAGGGGGGGCGGAGATTGCGAAGAAGCAGATCGGCGATGCACACGAGCAGTTTACCCGACACGAGCTCTGGAGAGATAATACTCCCTCCGCTGCTTGGTTAATTGTATTGTGTTCTTGCTAGGGAGCAATGGGAGCTACAAAACCTAGCTTGGGTGAGTGTGGTCTCGAATGAGTCGAATAGGCGAACCAGCGAACCCTTTCTACGTTACACGGGCCTCCTTTTATAAGCTCAAGGGGTCACCACGGTGGCAAGCGTGAAGCGAGTATAAATGGAAAAACAGTGGTTGGTACACCGTCTTATACGTGTATAGTGCATATACCTAACTCGACGGACAAGGGACAAGATCAATAAATGCCGTCCACTGCCGCCTAAAGCGAAGGCAACGAGGACGTCAAGTGCACCACCGTTTGCCACGATGGTAAGCTTGTCGGCGCCGCTTATCGCTGCTCCCCGCTGGCTGCACAGCCCTTCGACACGCGTGCCTGGAGTAGCCCCACGGTGACACGTTGGCGGATGACCTGGAGCGGAGATGAAGAGAGGTTGCCTGCCGCGGCTGAATCCTTGTCGCGCTTGGGAGCTTGTCGCTCACCAAGCCTTCCCGGCAAGCTCCTCTTGCCGGGGTCTTGTTTCCTTCGTGCCTTGAATGGTCTTCCGGCAAGCTCCTCTTGCGGGATCTTGAATCTTTGTTCTTGAATGGCTCCAAAGGAGCCGCGGAGGACCTTGGCGGTCACTAGGCAAGCCCTGCTTGGGTGCTTAACTGTCCGTGCACGAGTTCGGGATACTAGGGTACCCTACTCTAGTACACCGACAGAGCCCGCCCTGGGCCACACAGGCGCCGAGCTCTGTTGGGCCAGGCCCAAAGCAGTGCAGGCACGCAGCAGCCTAGATCTTGATTACTCGCCTTGGACCACCACGTCCCCCACGGCAGCACGCGCCCGGACGTGGCATCGTGGGAGAGATCGTGGGGGCTTTCTTTAATTGGAAAAGCGGAACGTCCGCCCCCTCTCCCTCCTTATAAACAGAGGAATCGGGGGCAGGACGCCCCACCTCGCCATTGCTGTCACATCAGAAACCACCGCCGCTCCCCCCCTTCTTCTCAAGTCCAAAGAGAGCGACGCCCCGCCCCCCATCGCCACCAACGCCATCAACGCCGTCGGCCTCCTCCACCACCTCCACCATGGCTCCGAAAGCCAATAAGGGTAAAGGCGTGAAGTCGGCCGAGGCGCAGCGGCTCGTGGCACTGCGCAAGGCGGGCTCTCTTGACCCCAGCTCGGCGCAAAGGAGCTGCGGGGGCGTACTACCTCTTCGGTCGGTCGGAGGCGGCGCACCAGCGCACGCGGTGATCTCGCCGCCGCATCGAAAAAGGTCTCTGTCGGGTATCCCTTCTTGGCGCTCTTTTTTCTCTGCGGGCTCGCCGCGCTTTTCAATTCTTACGTGATGTCATGAATACCTCACGGTTTCGCCTCCTGATTTCACCCCTAGCGTCGTTCCGACAATGGCGGTTTCGCACACCTCTGCGAGAACTTTGTCGGAGTCCACCCAAATGTAGCCCTTTTCCGCCACTTCTTCATGCCCCGCGTCGAGAGAGGAGAGCCACTTGCCGGAGGAATTGCATGGATCTCCAGGATCGGCAAGAAAGACTCCTATCTTGAAGGAGAGCTCCGCAGCAAGTGGGAAGAGTGGAGAGCCGATTGGTGTTGGATTATAGAGGAGGACCCACAGCCTTTCACGCTTGGCGCCAAACCCACATAGTGCGGCAGCGATTGGAGCAACTTGGCGCGGAGGATCTGGTTGAAGATAGCTGTGACCGGATCTTGCGCCTCGGGCTTGCGGACTCACCGTAAAGCGCTAGATTGGCGCAGATTTTCTTCGCCGCGCCGCTTCCCTTGCAAGAGAGGAGGAGGCTGCTTGGGAGTTCAAAACCCGGCAGATATTATGAGGTTGCGCCGGGCCTCAATTGGAACTTCAACGTCTTTAGAGTTGGGCGCCATCTCTTGGAGTTGTTCAAGCATGACCCGACCACCCCGAATGGTTCATGTTGCGAGGGGGTTGATTCCTTTGTGCAACAATTCTTCTCTTGACCGCATCCGCGCCATGATGCCCTTGTGCGATTCCCATGGGATCGTTCCAACCTGGCAAGAGCCTTCCGGCGACATCGTCTGGCGGTTCTTCGACAACTTGGAAGAGGTGCCGATCCGGCGACGAAAGCGTGAGGTTGCTCACCCGCGACACCACCGAGCAAGAGATGGCGCGCATTGCCACAAGGTTGGAGGCGGCAGCATTGCTACCGCTGGCGTGTTTGGGTTCACTTGTGGAGGAGGCAGAGGCAGCCGAGGCAGCAAGCCTTGCCGGTCGAGAGGAGCTTGCGGCGAGGAGCAGGGAGCGAGCCGACGGCCGAGCCGAACGAGCCTGCGGGGCGCCCCCTCCACCTTCAGATAACTTGTCGCGCGAGGAGCCCGCAGCTGCACCAAGGAGGCGCCCATAAGACCTGGGGAAGTGGTAGAGGCGGCAAGCGGGCCAACAGCCGCCTCGCCAAGCAGCGCTTCCACCGCGACAAGCTCATTGCTGCAGGAGCGCCTCACGCTGCTACATCAACCGGAGCGGGCCTTACTGGGACCACGGCCCCGCACTCGCCAAGCGCCCGAGGGAGCCCACTCTTCCGGCCTCGTCCGCACCGGAGGTGGGGCGGGTCGACTTCTCCGCTCTCGGCTCGAGGAGGAGGAAGAAGAGTAAGATCTTGTCGCTGTACTTGTAATTCTTCAATTTGCTGCTTTGTCTTGTATCTGATTTGCTTCATTCTGAACCCTTTCCTTCTTCAGACGCTGGCTCAGAGGCGTTGAAGAGCCAAGACCCGGTGGTTGTCATCAAGGCGATCCTCCGTGGCGGCGGGAGGCGCGTCTGAGACTCCCTTGCCGGATCCCGGCAACCCTTCTCGAGCAGCCCCAGCCAGCCCAGCGTAAGTATTTGGTTTATTTCTTACGGTTAGGTGTGCATGGGTGCTCCTTCTTCACTTGACGCTCGACTTGTTGATTGTGTGGAGCGAGCAGCCTCATCAGAGGCCGGAAGTCCTCCAAGTTCATGCTCGCTTAACTCGCGCCAAGGGAGAATTCTCCGGCAAGGAGCGTTCTCGGCAAGGGGAGGCCTCTCCGACAAGGGAAGTTTCTCCGACAAGGGGCAGCGCCGGCGACCCTCCGGTGGTGGAGACCGCGACCACAGACCCCATCGCAGGTAACCTCCTTGCCTGAAAATTTCCCTTGGGTTCCTTTCTTCTGTTCTTCTTTTCGAACATTTGCTTTACTGTTCTTTCTTTTTCGGATCATCAGATCCATCTGCCGGAGAGCCGATGGAGACGAGGTTGCCGGGCGAGGAGGACGCGGCAACAATGACGACGCCGCCAACATGGAGGAGGAGGTGGCGCCGATGGGTCCGCCCGGCGAGAGGCCGCCAAGGCTCTTTGGCGCAAAGGCTGGGGAGGGTCAGTGATCGTGACCGACAACCCCTGAGGGCAGCAGGGCGCCAGCGCCACGCCGACCGCCGATCCCTCCGCCACCGATGCAGCACCGGGCTCGAAGAGCCCCAGCCCGCGCTTATGTCAAGAAGGCGGCGACGGTGTCTTCATCAAGCTTCCATGGGCGTCGAGCTCTGTGGCGCCGGTCGAGGGAGAGACCTTGACGAGGAGCTGCTGCGCCTCCGCTGGGCTGTCGCTAGTTGACGCGCCAAGCAGCAGCGATGGCGAAGTTCGAGGAGGAGCAGGCTCCGAAAGAAGCTGCTACCGCTCTGGCGACAAGCTAAGTTGGAATCCAGGAAAGCACTTGTCGCGAGGGCGGAGCGACATGGAGAAGCTTGCCAGAAGAGCTCAAGCGCCAACAAAAAACTCTTGGGACATAGCGAAGCGGGAGCAACTTGTCGAGAGCGCCACGGCCTTCATCTTGGAGAAGGCCGAGGTCGAGGAGCAGCAAAAGGCTTGCGGCGAAGCTATCTGCGCAAGAAAAGCGAGTGGCGCGATGGAAGATCAACCTCGACAGCTATGAGGAAGATCTTACAGCGAGCAATCAATTGGCGGAGCACTCAAGGAGGCAAAGGACGCTGCAGCGGCTGAGGCCGCCAAGAAGGAGTTAGAGACGAGGTGGCGCGGCTGGAGGCCACCCTCGGAAGAGTGGCGAGGAGGTTACCACGCTGAAGCACGAGCGTGAGAAGGACGCCTACACTCTTGGCAAGCTGCAGGGCCGTCTCGTGAGAAGATCAAAAAGCTCGGCGCCGCCAAGGACTCCAAGGCGGATCTTGAGCTGAAGCTGTCCACCGAGCGGAGGCGCTGGGCCGGCGCCAAGGAGCGGGAAGTGGGTTTGTTGAGAAGATCAAGGCCAACGAGGAACTGGCTGGCGAATGCCACGAATGCCCATAACACCTTCAAGGAGAGCGTGATGCCTTTGGGCGGAGGGTCTTGTGGATCTCGCCGCCGCCATTGACAAGGAGGCTGATGGAGATGGGGATGGTGGATCTCGGGTACTCCACCGACGAGCATCTCGGCCAGTAGCCAAGCTCACCTGTTCTTCAAGAGCGTGTTGATGGCTCTCCATGACTCCGGAGGAGATCCCAAAGCAGCTGGCCGACGAGTCGCGCCAAATCTGTGCAGGGGCTCTTCAGAAGGTGCTGATGAAGGTGGCCTTCCGCAATCCAGGTGTCAGCTTCGCCAACGTCCTCAAGTCCCTGCCGCCAACTGCCGATGTTGAAGCGCTCAAGGCCCTTGTCGCACCCATTGTGGACAGGGTGAGCGGAGTCAAGAGGGTTGATGGCGACCGCGTGGACTAGGCCGCCAAAGTTATCTTTCCTTTGTCGCTGCAGACCATGTTCAAGAGAACAATTTATTAGATCTGCGACAAGTTATTTTTGTAATATACTCTATCTTAGGCAACGATTGCAATGTTATTTCCTCTACTTGATTCCTTCCTTTGTATGTTTGTGCCCTACGCTTTTTAGGGAAACTTGTCGGTGCGGGCACCTTTGCATGGGGCCGAGTGCGGGGCGTCGGCAGCCTCTTTGGCAATGCCGCCTCCGACAAGCAACCTTGTCATGGCTGGTTGCAGCTCACTTAAGTTGTTGAGCGGACTCGAAACAAAGTAAGGGCGCAAACCAGCTGCGAAGTTGGTTCCTTCAGCGCACTGAGTTTTCCATACAAAGTACTATCGCTCGAGGAAGATAACTTAAAAATTTAAAACTGATTGCTCAAACTTTGGCAACTTAGCTTTTACATTGTTTGCTTTCCGGCAAGCGATACTTCCTCGGCGACACTTGGTGGCCCACACCATTATCTTCTCCTTCCCCGGCTAACTTGTGGGCGAAGGGCCTTCCTTTCTTATGAGAAGAAAGAAGAAAATAAAGTTATGGAGCCTAGTGGCTCGTTATTGCTTACCGGGTGTGGATGCTGCACAAAATGTTAGATAATACGTGCATAAAGGATTATGAAAGCATGTATTTGACAAGTTGCGCGCAACACATGAGCTTCTTGATGCACGGGTGCATGCCCGGCTTTGTACAAAGGATTACATGCAACATCGGCAAGACTTGTACAAAAGGGTGGTTGTCGGAACAGGTTCTGGCAACCGCGCCCTATGGGTAAAACTTACGAAGATGCTCTATATTCAGGAGTTGCTCACGGAGCGCCATCTTGGTCTCAAAGCGGACAGCGCCGAGCCTAGTGACTCGTTTCACCCGATAAGGGCCTTCCCACTTCGGCGTCAACTTGTTGGAATTCTTGGCGGACTGAACACGCCGAAGAACAAGGTCGCCTTCCTCGAAGCTTCTGGCACTAACTTTGCGGCTATGGTAGCGGCGCAAAGCTTGCTGGTAACGAGCAGCTCGTACAGCGGCCTGAAGACGATCCTCCTCAAGGAGCAAGTCGTCATCTTGTCGCGGCTGCTCTTGCTCAAGCTCATCATAGCGAGCACTCGAGGTGACCCGTATCTGAGTTCCGTGGGGAGAACTGCCTCGCTCCATAGACTAGGCGAAAGGTGTACGGCGATGGCTCGATTTGGCGTCGTCTGATCGACCAAAGAACCACCGGCAGCTCCTCAATCCAGTTTCTTCCGCACTTGTGCAGCCTGTCGAAAGTTCTGGTCTTGAGTCCTCGCAGCACTTCAGCGTTTGCCCTTTCTGCTTGACCGTTGCTCCTTGGATGAGCAACGGAAGCAAAGCAGACCTTGGCGCCAAGATCTTGGACGTATTGCATGAAGGTGCGACTCGTGAATTGTGTGCCGTTGTCGGTGATGATCCTATTAGGTATCCCAAAGCGGCAAACAATTGACTGAAGAACATATTGCTTGTTGTCTTGTCACCTTCCTCATCGCTTCCACTTCCGGCCACTTTGTGAACTTGTCGATTCACGGCGTACAAGTACTCAAAGCCCCGACAGCTTCGGGAAAGGGGCCGAGGATGTCGAGCCCAGGACGAAAATGGCCAGGATAAAGGTATTGTCTGGAGAGCTTGAGCTGGTGGTGTATCTGCTTTGAATGGGCCTTGCACGCTTCACACTTGGTTACTTGTGCGGTTGCATCTGGAGGCTTCGGCGGAAGAAACCTTGTCGGAAAGCTTTGCGGCAAGTGCTCTGCGCCTATGTGGTGACCACATATGCCTCCGTGAATCTCTCGCCAACAGCTTACATCCATCTTCCGGCAAATACACTTCAATTTCACTCCGTTGAGTCTTCTTACATGCGAGGATGTTGTCGACAAACTGGTACATACTTGACTGCCGGGCTACTCTTTCCGCTTCTTCTTGCTCTTGGGAAGTTCTCTGTCTGAAGGAAATGGACGATCTGCTGTGCCCATGTTGGAGCTTGCGGTTCGACAACAAGAACTAAAGGCACATCTGCCTGCAAGGAACATCAGCTTCTCTGGCAAACGTGCGGCTCAGCGGAGCTTGATGATCCCGGCAAGCTTGGGAGCAAAACTTGTCGGAGGCGTCGCTTCAATGAAACAAACCCTAGGGCTTGTCGGGGCAGACTGCTCCTCGGCGATATCTGCGTTGATTTTGGGGACCCTCTTGGCGGCTTTGAGGGGAGCTCTGCGGAAAGTAGTCACCGAAACCAACTTCCTCTTCTTGTTACATCCGGTTGATGGTGTTACAGTTGGTTGAGTCAGCTTGAGCACAAAAATCCTGGTTCCACGGTAACTTGAGTCTGGCGCACTTTGTGAGCCATCGGCAATATCATTACGAGCTCTTGGAACATGTTCCATTTGCGAGACCTTCAAAGTGCTCTTCTAGCTTTCTCACTTCATCAACGTAGGCTTCCATCAATGGACTCGATAATCTTTGTTTACTTGGCGGACGACAAGCTGCGAGTCTCCCACGACAATAAGCTTCCTGATCCCAAGGTCCACTTTGCAATCTCGAGACCGCAAGCAAACCTTCATACTCTGCGGTATTATTTGTTGCTTGCTCCTTGGGAAAGTGCATCCGGACTATGTACTTGAGGTGCTCTCCGGTGGGTGCGATAAGCAGACGCCGACACCGGCGCTTTGCGGAGAAGGCACCATCAAAGTACATCAGCCACTCTTTACTTGCTTCCTTGGACGGGATGCTCGTCTCTGGAATTTCTTCATCTTGCGCAAGGCGTCCATTCTGCTATAAACTCTGCCAATGCTCGCTCGGATAGTTGAAGTGCTTTCAAACTTGAGGCCAAAGCTTGGCAGTTCAAAGTGCCCACTCGACAATCCTGCCTGTTGCTTACGGATTTTGCAATATCCTCTTGGCGGAAAGCGGGTGACGATTGTTATCTCATGTGCTTGGAAGTAATGGCACAGCTTTCTCGAGGCCATGAGGAGGCCGAAAAGCAACTTCTGCACACCAGAATACCTTGATCTAGCCCCCTGCAGAAGGGAGCTGACAAAGTAGACTGGGCGCTGCACCATCCTTTTCTGAATCTTCTCGCAATCCTGCGCAGATCCGCTCTTGTCGGGACCAGAGCTTGACGGTGAAGCCCCCTGCTTGTCGCTGGATGCATCTGCCTCGGTTGCCGGCTCATCATCCGCCTCCCTTTCCGCTACTAACGCAGCACTAACCACTTGATTGGTTGCCGCTATGTATAGCAGCAACTTCCCTTGTGGCCTAGGTGCGACAAGTATTGGAGTGGAGGACAGGTACCTCTTCAAGTCTGCAGCGCAGCCTCCGCCGAGTCCATTTCATTGGACCTGCCTTTTTCAAAATCTTGAAAAATGGCAGGGCGCGCTCAGCAGACCTAGAGATAAACCTCTTGAGAGCAGCCATGCAACCGGCAAGTCTTCGAACATCCTTGACGCGCTTTGGTGCTTCAATCTGCTCAATTGCCTTAATCTTGTCGGGATTAGCTTCAATTCCCCGCTGAGACACAAAGAACCCGAGAAGCTTGCCGGAAGGAACTCCAAACACGCACTTCTCGGGGTTGAGCTTGAGGTTGATCTTGCGCAGATTCGCAAAGGTCTCATCCAAATCTTGAACTAGAGTTGCTCTGTCCTTGCTCTTGACCACTATGTCATCCATGTAAGCTTCTACATTTCTGTGCATTTGCGGCTCAAAAGCGTTATGGACTACTCTTGCAAACGTTGAACCAGCATTCTTCAAACCAAAAGGCATCCGTATGAAACAGTATGTGCCACATGGTGTAATGAATGCGGTTTTCTCTTCATCTTCTTCTGCCATGAATATCCGATGATATCTGAATATGCATCAAGAAATGAAAGCAAATCACATCCAGTAGTGGAGTCAACAATCTGGTCGATGCGTGGCAAGGAAATGGGTCTTTGGGACAAGCTTTATTAACATCTGTGAAGTCAATACAAAGTCTCCATTTCCCATTTGCCTTGCGTACAACAACGGATTGGCCAACCCGTGGGATGGAGCACTCCTCTAACAAGGCTGCTGCTTCCAACTTCTTGATCTCTTCGCAATGAACTCTTGGCGCTCCTTTGCGCTTTCGACTTTTTGCTTGACGGGCGCGCGATGAGGACAGACAGCTAGGTGGTGCTCAATTACTTTCACAGGAACACCGGCGATGTCGGATGGTTGCCATGCAAACACATCGACATTCGCCGCGGGAAAGCAACGAGCTCGCCTTCCTATTTAGGGTCGAGTGGCACCGATGGTGAAGGTACCACCGGTGCCGTCCTCCTGGCGGGCACCTTTTTGGTCTTAGGTGGAGCAGCCATCATCTTCTTGCACTTGCCGGTGGAGCTCGATGGTGCGCCCTCGGCGATAGCGCAGCACTCGAAGAGTGCGCTTGCGGAGTGGGCATCGAGCTCTTGCGGACAAAGTGGTCTTCTTCTTCCCCGGGAGCTTCGGTGACAAGTGATTTGCTATCTGTTGCAGCTCGCATCCGTAAATCTTGTCGGCGCAGATAAGAGCATCTTTCTTGTCGCCGTGAATGAAATGACACTTATCGGGCCGGGCATCTTGAGCAAGTTATATGCATAATGAGAGGCTGCCATGAACTTGGCAAGTGCTGGACGGCCAAGTATTCCATTGTAGGGCAATGGGAAATCAGCAACGTCAAATGTAACCCTCTCAGTCCTGAAATTCAGTTCGCTGCCAAATGTTACCGGCAACGTGATCTTCCCTTTCGGCTTGCTCCTTCCTGGGTTGATTCCTTGGAAAGTGCCAGTCTCTTGAGCTTCATTGTCGAGGATTTGAAGCTTCGGAGCACTGCGGAGGAGATCAGGTTTAAGCCGGACCCGCCGTCAACTAACATCTTGGTGACCTTGAGGTTGCGGATAGTTGGTGAGACCAACATCGGCAAACACCCGACCGCAGTTACGAGATCAGGGTGGTTCTCAATATCAAAAATGATAGGCGTGCTGGACCATTTCATAGGTCTACGTGACTCTACGGATGGTTCTGCTGCATTAACCTCCCGCATCCACTGTTTGAGTTGGCGGTGCGAGGTATGCAGAGAAGCACCACCGTCAACGCAGAGAACCTCTGTTGCCTTCTGAAACTCCTGCTCATCAGCTTCATCGTCCTCCATATCCTCATCGTCATCTTCGTCTTCATCCTTGTCGCGGCCGCGGGGAGGTCTGTCTCCTTGCCGCTGCTTGGCTTGCCTTGTGGCGTCCTCCCGGCGGGTCGCTTCTTGCTAGCTCCCCGGCACCCTCCACGGGCCTTCTCCTTGTCTCGCGCTCGTACTCCGCCTTTCGCAGTTCAACAAGCTGCTCGACTTTCTTGCAGCTCTGGAGGTCATGGCCCTTAGTGCGGTGAATCTTGCAATCTTGCTTGTTGGAGTTGTCCTTGCTTGTCGGCCGCCACGGCTTGGCGGTCGGTGTCGTGCAACCTCCTTGCCGAGCCACCAGCCTTAGCCTTGTTGGCGCCACCTCCGTTGCCGGACTGCTCGACAACTAGTACCTCTTTACTCTTCTTCTTTCTATTGTTCCGCCGCCGGCTCTTCCTTGCCGGGGCGGTCTCCTCACTGTCAGATCCTGCTCCCACATTCTCTCCTGGGAGTCTTCTTCCTTCCTCGTAGCGTGCACACTTGTCGGCCGGGGCATAGAGCTCATCGGCGTCCTTGACTTTACACATCGCCATCTCCTCCCTCATCCTGCGGTTCGCGTGTTACGATGAAACGCGCTGATCACCATGGCGTGGTGGACATCCGGGATGTTGTAGTACTGGCTGAATCTCTGGATGAACTTGCGCAGGACTCTCCTTCCTTCAGGCGGCGGTGAAGGTCACTCTCTTGTCCATGAGGTTTGTGGCCTTTGTGAAGGCACCAACAAACCGATGGCATAGATCTGCCCAAGAAGAAATGGAACTGTCCGGCAAGTGCATGAGCCAAGATCGACATTGGGCTTGAGTACCCGATGGGAAGTAGTTGGCGAGGATCTTGTCGTCTCGTCCCCGCAGCCTGCACCGCAATGGTGTAGATCTTGAGGAACTCCGATGGTGTGTCCTGCCATCATACCTCTCGCACATCCGCTTGAAGTTTTTCTTGTCGGGCCTTTGGACTTGCCGCAGCTCACGAGTGAACGCAGGGCAACCTACCGCGTCTGACAAGTCACTGGTTCCCCAGGCGCTTGCATGTCGACGGCGGGCCCAGTAGCGCTGGTCGGATTGCCGCGCTTCTCTTGGCCTTCGATCGCGAGTTCGGCGTCTTCTTGTTGCCGTTCTTGAAGAACTTGGCGCTGATCTCGGCGAGCTCGCGGATCGATGACGCAGTGGAGTCATTGTCGAGGTGGATCCAGAAGTGGTGATCTTGGCCGGGATGGAGAGTGCATGGTGGTTGCACCCCCATAGGTTTAAATCGCCACCGGCTCGTGCCTTGTCGTCTCGCCGCGGCAAGGATGCGATTGGTTGCCGCGAGTGTCGCCATTGGCAAAGCCGATGAGACTACGGATGGTGGCCCTCCATTAAATCGACCTTGTCGGCCGTTGGAGGGTAGTCTAAGCGATTGAGCTCGCCAAGGCTTCCGCTGGAGTGGTGGGTGGCAATGGCGTGCGGCGCGAGCGGGATATGCTCGGACTTCTAACCAAGTTAGAAGGAGCAGCATCCCGTCGAGCGATCGTACTCGCTTCGTACCAACATCTTTGGCGTGCATGCTGGTCTCGAGGCCTCGGGATCCTCTAAGCTTGGCCTTGATCCAGCGCGTATGGCGCTGCGAGCACCATGACGCTATGTCGGTCCCGCGCCTCTGAGATGGGCCGCGGTGTGTATCCGGACGCCGAGGTCTGCGCCGCCTTGTCCTTGGACTTGGCAGCGTCGTGGGCTCCCTCGACGACACCGGTTCCTCCGCCAGCGTCCTCCCCACCACTCGTCGTCTCCGGTGGTGGTGGGTTTGACGCAGACGGCTCTGCTGCTGCCGAAGCCTTCTTCTTCGGTGGCATGTTGATGAAGATGATGAAGAAGTTGCTCGTGTGACCGCTAGATCAGGTTCACACAGCCTCGACGCCCCCTACCTGGCGCGCCAAAGATGTCGGGGAAGCTGATCGTGACCCACGGACACCTATGGGACCTGGCGAACCGGGTCCCTTGTGGTTCGGAGGGGGGCGGAGATTGCGCAAAGAGCAGATCAAGGCGATGCACACGAGCAGTTTACCCAGCTTCGGAGCTCTCCGGAGAGATAATACTCCTACTGCTGCTTGGTTAATTGTATTGTGTTCTTGCTAGGGAGCAATGGGAGCTACAAAACCTAGCTTGGGTGAGGGTGGTCTCGAATGAGTCGAATGAGTCGAATGAGCCGAACCAGCCGAACCCTTTCTACGTTGCACACGGGGCTCCTTTTATAGGCTCAAGGGGTCACCACAGGTGGCAACGTAGACGAGGGTATAAATGGAAAAACAGTAGTTGGTACACCGTCTTGTACGATTGTACAAAGTGCATATACCTAACTCGACGGCAAGGGACAAGATCAATAAATGCCCGTCCACATCGCGCCTAAGCGAAGGCGAGGACCGTCAAGTGCACCACCGTTTGCCACGATGGTAAGCTTGTCGGCGCCGCTTATCGCTGCTCCCGCTGGCTGCACAGCCCTTCGACACGCTGCTGGGTAGCCCCACGGTGACACGTTGGCGGATGACCTGGAGCGGAGATGAAGAGGTTGCTGCCGCGGCAAGCACCTTGCAGCGGCTGAATCCTGTGGCGCTTTGGGAGCTTGTCGCTCACCAAGCCTTCGGCAAGCTCCTCTTGCGGGGTCTTGTTTCGCCGTGCCTTGAATGGTCTTCCGGCAAGCTCCTCTTGCAGGGATCTTGAATCTTTGTTCTTGAATGGCTCCAAAGGAGCCGCGGAGGACCTTGGCGGTCACTAGGCAAGCCCTGCCGCGGGGTGCTGCAACTGCCCGTGCACGAGTTCGGGATACTAGGGTACCCCTACTCTAGTACACCGACAACCTCTTTGGTGGCGCCGATTAGGCCGCAGCTTCATCCGAGGAAACGGTGATTATGATGCTCTTTCGGTGGTGCGGGTGAAGACGACGGTGTGGGAATGGAGGTGGCGTGAAAGACGAGGGGAACGTCGGGGCAGCTCCTTGGAGGTGGAGGACGGGGTGGCTGAACCGGCGGGACGATGAGATCGACGACGGATCCTCATCCGTTATGGTGGATGAGGGACGATGAGGTGTTGCTGTGGACGACGTCGTCGGGGAAGAGGCTCCGGCTGGGTGGCGGACGGAGCAGGGTGTGGGGTTTCATCGCGGGTTTTCGCGGCCTCGGTGTACGAATGGGTGGGCGGATGGGATGGCAGTGGAGAACCATGGCTTAGAGACGCGCATGTCCGATATGTGGGGTAAGTTACGAAAGTACCCCCCACCGATTTGAGGCGGTTCTTTCGGTTTAGGGGTACCACGGGCATTTCGCGTGTCGAGGATTTCGGGGAGGTGAGAGTTTTCGCAGCGTTGTAATTTTGGAATAGCAAGGTGCGGGTTGAGATGGAGGAGTTGCCGAACTGTGAGACAAAGATATATCTTAAATATTTCGGGCTAACAAGGTGCGGGTTGAAGAGGCGGGAGTTTAGACATGATAGATAGAGACACTAGCTTGAATTTTCGGCATAACAAAGTAGCGGCTTGAAATTTCGGAAGAACAAGCTTAACGTGTACCAAAAAAGACAATTTGCACCTCAACACGCACAACACACACACAAACACCATTTAGACTAGAGTAAGGTACCGTGCATTGCACGCATGAGATTTGGCAACAAATTATGAATAAATACCACATTATAGCATGCAAGTTTTGAGTCATATATGCATGATGTAGATATTCGTTTAATTCTTATAGTTCATTTCATTCAAAATCATCTAGTTTTTATAAGAAAGCTAATCTATTTTAAGATTGATGGAATTGTCGTTGTAAGACATAAAGTAAAAACAAATAATGGCAAATCATGTAGAAAAACATTTGGGCAATTATGATACGGAAGATTCTAGAACAAATAAGAAGTGCTTGTGTTTTGATGTTTGTGCATTATGCTTAAGTTCAACCATGGAGTCTTCTAGATTATACATGTGGCGAAATCTGGTGGAATCTAGATGATATCCAACGGCCAATAGTGCTCAGATTTGCCATCTTTGGACCATCGGATTCGCCTCATCCAACGACCATCTTTCAAAGTTAAAGTTACCCGCACACAATATAAAAAAATATGAAATATAAAATATATATATGGGTATAGATATAGATATGTGATGCGAAAGCCGCCCATCATCTCCAATTAGAATAGTGTGTCCATGCACGGATGCGATGTGGCCAAATGATGTCGCCATCGGTATCTCAAATTCAAATCAGTCGACCTTGTTCAATGTGTATACATTACAACATGCTCGTTCCAAACCACACACGCGCAGATCTCCGTTATATTCATGCATGCATGGGTTTCAAACATCAGGATCTCTTATTTATTTGAATTCAACTTTACATTGATTATGACCTCACCTATTCTTTTACACCCACAGTAGTCTTCTCTTTATAATTGTACCACTAACTTTCTCTCGTGCATGCATGCACACACACTACCGATCGGCATTATCCATCGCATGCATGCAATCTTTTCTTCAGGTCGGTCTTCCATGAAGGCACACACCCACACATCCCCTCTCCATCATATTGGGCATTCTTTATCTCTCACGCATGCATGCGCAGCGATCGATGTTCCTCTATGTATGTGTGTATATAGCTAGGTCTTTCATAGTTTTCCACACAAACCGATCAATCGATATATCCGGTGAGGTCTCACCCTCTTCCCACGTCCACATCGATCAATCTATACCTCTCTATATAGGATTAACATATATAGCTAATACACCCACATTAATTATATATCCAACGTCCCCTCTCATCATCCATGCCTTCGCTTCATCTCTCGGATCGTGCACAATGGCGAAGGACAGGCGATAAGGGCCCCCTAACATCACTATATATCGAGGCTAATATGAATGTGATCATTAGACAATTGCTGCTAAAAAGGTTTAATTTCATGAATTGACCCTCCTTGTAAAGGATTAGCAATGCTTGGCCCCTAGCTCATTTATTTTCATGGCTCCGCCCTTTGCTTGCAACAGCATGCGTGTTCTCCCCTCTCTCTAAATATCGATCTCGCACTTGTGCATTCCTTCATAGTCTCCTCCACTCGGCCCCTCGCACCATCTTCTAGCCCCCACGGATTTTGCCACATGTACAATCTAGAGACTCCATGGTTGAACTTAAGCATAATGCACAAACCTCAAAACAACAATGGTTCTCTTTTGTTCTAGAATCTTCCGTATCATAAGCGCCAAACTTTTTCTAGTTGAATTGCCATTATTAGTTTTTACTTTATGCTTTACAACGCACAATTCCATGAATCATAAAATAGATTAAGGGCTTCTTTGATTCAAAGGATTCTCAAAGGAATTTTGGAGGATTCTAATCATTAGGAATTTTTCCTATCTTGGTTGTTTGATTCAGTAGGATTGTAAACCATAGGAATTTTTCCATATGATTCATTTGCACTAGATTTCATAGGAAACATCCCATCCACTCAAACCTCTTTGAAAGAATTCTGCGTTTTTTCCATGCACAATCAAACACTCGTAAAATCCTGTAGGATTCAAGATGACATTCCACTATAATCCCATGTTTTTCCTATTCCGCATTCTTAGCTTTTTATAAAAACTAAGAGGGTGCTTGGATCAAGGGACTTATTTTAGTCGACTAAAATAGTCTCTTTAAGAGACTAAAGTTCCAAGCACCCACGACTAAAGAGGGCTAAAACTAGTCTTGAGACTAAAATTTTTAGTCGTGGGTACCCCTACTAAAATGTGGATTAGTCCTATCTCTCCTCATTTAACTCCTCTCCTTTAACAGGCAGGCGAGTTCGGATTGGAGGTTTGGAGGATAATAAATGCTCATTAACTTGATTTTAGTATCCTTAGTATTTGGATCCAAGAATGGATGAGGCTAGCATGTTTTAGTCTCACTACTTTTAGTCATGGGACTAAAACGTATCCAAGCACCCTCTAATTGATTTTGAATGAGATGAACTAAAATAATTAAACGAAGGGCTACATCAGGCATATATCACTCAGAGCTTACATGCTATAGTGTGGTATTTATTCATAATTTGGTTGCAAAATCTAATGTGTGCAATGCACATGTACCTTACTAGTACTTCGAGTATGTGCAAAACACGTAAATTAGAATACCAATGGCACGCTACACAGTGTCTCTCTTACAGTTCATGAAGCCACGTGGCACATGTGGAGGCGTTGTCGCGACCTCCTTGCTTGGATTGATCACGGTGGCGTGCTGCTGGTTCGAAGAATGTACTCGTCCTCCACGAGCCATCTTGGCGGTACATGCCTGAAGTGAAGATGTGCACGCACGCCACGCATGCACTCATTCCCTCGCCTTGCTGCGTGGGTACACGGGCGGACGCAATTTTGTACCAAGATCCACCCCATGTGATAATTTGACGCGTGTAAAGTCGTTCACTTCATTGATGGTCAATTAATACAGCGCATGCAAATTGAGTGGATGTGAGGGCGGAAGAAAGACATTATTACTCCACTGCGCGCATGCGAGTAGTTAAATAGTGGGTTGCTAAGTAGTACTTCCATTGGTCTCCTTCGTATTTTGTGCCAATTTTTGACAGTAACATAATATTTACGCATTTGAGCAGTGTAGTACTTGAAATTTATGTTCCGCTAAACTCATCGGGAGCCGTTTCGGGCCTCAAAGCCAAAACCATCAATTAATCTTTACCTTGTTCCCATCACATTCGAAAGCCTGCTCACACCTACTAGTACGTACCAAACCTGAGCGTGTTCCCACTATGCAGGTATTAGTACTAGTGCTAGTACTTAGGTAATAAAAAGGGAACTACCTAACGAAAATTACTCTACCTTTCCTCCTCATAGGTGCTTCTTCTTAAATGCGTCGTTGCCATGGCGGTGAGCGAGCTCTAGGTCGAGAACTACTCGTAACAAGGGAGCGGCAACCAAGGCTGCGAAAAAAGAGGGCTCGCCGCCACGCAGAGACCTCGAAAGATCTCTCACGGGTGGCGATGGCTCCCGGGGCGCCCTAGCCGTGGAGGCGAACATGCCGAGCCGGGCGGAGCTGGAGTCGTTATCCCTCGGCGGCATGCCCGATTAGCTCAATAAGCGAAGGAGTTCATCTAAGGCTTGATGGAGTTCTTGAAGGAGAGCCTCGACAACATGCCCGCTGAGCTCAATCGGCGAGGGGAGTTGACCGCCCGGCTTGGTGATCTTCTTGAAGAAGAGCATTGCCTCGGAGAAGAAGGCGACCGGCGAAATCCTGCGACTTCAGGAGGACAAAGCGAAGCTCGCCATGAGATCGACCTGTTGAAGGAGAAGAACGCCGGTGGAAGAAGCTCCATGAGAATAGTAGTTCCTCGATGAAGATCTGCGGGCCCTCGTCATGGAGCGAAGGAGGAGTTGGCGAAGCTCGCGCCGAGCACCCGGCTCTTTGTCAAGGTGCGTAATGCGGCCGTGGAACATATGATGAAGGCTCGCGTCGAGAAATCCCGCGTCATGGACAGAATGAAGAAGATGGCGGAGGAGGCGCGCAAGGAGATGGAGGTCGTGGAGGCGATGAAGAAGCGATTCACGACTCTGCGGCGAATTAGATCCTTTGGGGTGATAATCTTCCTTCTTCTTTTGCTGCTGTGTTTCATCTTTTGCTTGGTGTTTACGCAGACGTGTCACGTTCTCTGCGAGGCATGAATAGTACAATGGTTTTTAGGGAATGAATAGAACAATGCTAACAATGAGATGACTAGCAAATTAGATCATTTTATCGCCATATGGCCTTTGGGCTGCCATGTTTAGTGCTCCTCCATCGCGGTACTACTCCGGTGGAAAACTTGAGTATACCGCGCAGTTCTTCTCCTCCTCGATCGGTCGTGGTAGCATTTATCTGACGGTTAAATCACAAGGCCCCGCCTTCCAGCGATAATGAGCCGTCAAATCACAAAGGCCCTCGCCTCTCGTGAAACCGACCAAGCTAGACTGCCCCGCGCTCTAGCCTTTCAAAAAATGTATACTTTTGTACACCAGTAGTATCGATGGATTGCGCCATGGAGCAAAACTTGAAGTTAAAAAAAGGTGGTACATATAGAGAGCGTTGGTCGCCAAATTATGCATATAGTACTATTAAAAGGCTAGTCACAATAATGGTGTCCAAAGACAACCCACCCTCAAATAAAACTAAGCACCACGAATTCTTTGACAAAACTAAGCACCCTAGAATTCTTTGACAACTAAACTGCTGGCTATATGATGTTGGCCATATATATTATGCGTATATAATGTGAAGAAAGCGAGTGGTAGTACTATACCAACTAAAAGATGAAATGTAAGAAATACTAGTATATACGTCTTGAAGAGTTAAAGTAACAAGAAGAAACATAACATAGTTCTGCTGGGGCTCAGCACAACACACCCCTCAAATTAAATTAAGCACACCTAAAATTAAACTTTGCAACTATGCCGTAGACACCTTGCATTAGAACCACCATGAGCAACGACACGCCACCTTACTCGGGTCCTCGTCCACGTCCTCGACTTCGTCCTTGTCCCTCTTCCTCTTGGCGATACTTCTTTGCTTGAACCGCCAACTTGGCTGTTGCTCTTCATCAACCCTTGTAGATATTGAAACAAAGGTAGCCATCCATTGCAGCATAGTGGATGTGGTCTATATCTAGTACATTCCGCTGCCATGCATGACGATGAAAGCGTGTATGGAGGTTTCTCCGGTTTACGTCTGAAGGATGAACCATGGCTCTGCCGGTCGGCGATTGAAGGTGACGAGAGGACACCACCGATTCTTTTGGAGGTCGAAGGTGTTGCCTACAACGAGGCCTATCCGGACGCAGGACTTCTTTATCGTTACCAAAGTCTCTGATAAAGAATTTGACTAGGTTGCTCTCGAGGAAGTCCTTAAAATCCTGGCACTCAACGTCGACATGGCATATGTGGTAGACCAAGCATAAGTCATGCACACAAACCTGGATATCGGCGGGCTTCTTCCTCTCTTCGTCCTTTAGATCCTTCTCTCGTCCCAGGACTGTGGTGTACTCAGCATCTAGCCTAGTGACCCACTCATCTCTGAGTCTTCGAGCATGCGTCTAAAGCGAGAAAGGCATCCTTTCACCGTCGCATAAGAACGAGTGTAGATGACGTCGAACTCATCGCCGGTGATGGTTCTGACCTTGTACTCACCGCCGATCGGGGAGATTTGGGACACCATGGATTTGGGAGGAGGGTTAGGATTAGTGGAACTGCCATAATGTGAATGGACGGGACGACTAGGAGCGAACCGCCATAGTATTAAAGGACATGCGGGGACGAGTAGGAGCGAACTGCCGTCGCGAGCGGCAGGGTAGTGGCTTTCCATTCTCCCATGATCACGGGCTTCGAGAGCCCTTGGATCTGAGATCGAGCAGTTGCATGGCGTGATTCTAGACCTATGGGTGAATATCCTATCACGGAGGGTTATTCTAGAAATTTTCAGCAACTTAGCATCGACCGTTTGATCTCGAGATCAAGGGCTGCCAACACCTCGTATCATGGTCGCACCTACCATGACCGTCGCGTCGCACGCGCGGTCGCACCCTTGGAGATTTAACATGGTGCGTTAGGCTATCTGATGTTGGCATGTCATACATAGTTATCACTTAGTCACTCATACTACAACAAGGTTAGCTATAAGGTTGGCTATAAGTGTATATTTTTTTACTCCTCTCTATCTATTTCTTCGTACTCCCTCCGTCCCATTATATAAGAACGTTTTTTACACTAGTGTAGTGCCAAAAAACATTCTTATATTATGGGACACATGGAGTACTAGTATTTATTGCATTTGCCAAGGAGTGACCTCTTCCAATGAAATGGTGTTGCTAAGTTTGCTTCATTTAATTAGCTATAGACTCAAAATTGTCTTTTCACCTAGATATACGCGCTTAGCACCATTTCTTCCTTGGGTCACCAAACTAGTCTCTCTCTTCTTGATTAACTTGCCACATCAGACTTTATGCCTATGGCAAGCTTAAGCACCTGTAGGAGCAAGTAAGTAAAATAGTGCGCTTTACATGGAATTTTTGCATATGTGGTGGAAAGAGAGGCAAGGAAAAAGTGGAGAAGTGGGCTCTCATGCAAGAGCCAGCCTCTACTACATGGTGGAGCATTGGGAGAGGCACTTGTATGGAGGTGGTCAGGAATCGGGAGACTCACGCCGGTCGTGGCGTCATGATTAAAATGATATTGGCAAGTCAAATCACGGGGCCCCACCTGTCCAAGAATAACTCATTGTCAAATCACACAGCCCCACGTTTGCAGCAGCCTACTCCCTCGTCTTCTCGCATCTCTATCGAACCAACTAGGGGAACTGCCCGCCGCCTACAGCAGCAGAAAAGCCCGCCCTCGACTTTTAAATAGTATACTGTATACTAATTTTGTATCCATGGATTGCGCCGCGCCATGGGGCAAAGCGTCTAGAAAACAGCGGTACACATGTACGGAGTATACAGCACGCCCCTCGCGTTCGCGTCGCACCCAGACGGTCGGTCGATTCAGCACGCTGCTCTCCGAATGGAACACGCGTCATATTGCGTTCGCACACACATGTGGGGACGGAAAGTGAGAACCGACCATAGGCACACTCCCGGCCCGCAAGTCGGGTGACTTAATAGAAGAGGGAGGCGGCGATAGTACTAGAGAAGTGTTGTAGTACTACGTTGGTGCACGGGCGATCCCCGCAAGACACGGAAGATCAGTTCGTCCATGCATGTGACCAGACTCAGCGACACGCGCTGGATTGGCTATCGTCTACATATCGTGCGAGCTGTGTTGTACATGGCTGTAGTTGTGGTGAGAAATCTAAAAAAAGGTGTCTTGTCATCTCGCAAAATTGGGTGTCATGTGCTTTGGATCACTGCAAGGGTTAAACAGCGACAACTGAGTTGGGCTAGTCATTGGGGGCACATGCACGAACAGTGACTACTCGGCTGCCATCTAGGTCAAGCCGGCTATGTTAATGGGACATCTGTCGACGGACCCCTTTTCTACGAGATTATCTTTAATTTGAGCTTTGTTCCTCGTCTAGTTTGTCCGTCGGGATTCATGTTGTCTCCTTTGGGCAGTGAGGTTATGATTTCTTGCCATGTGGCATTTTTTCGTGTTATATGTTATAATCTGGCGCTTCAGATCAAAATGACGACAACTACGCTTCCAGGCCACGTGCATGAAGACTTCTCGACAGTCATTGACGAGGTCAAGCCGGCTCCGGTAGACAAAAGAAAACTAGTACTACTCCACTATATAGGCAGGAGCCTTCGTGCTTGCTTGCTAGTGTTGCTCTCTTCACACTATCTCGGCCTCTCCAGATCTAAACACGACAGCGGTGGCCACACTCTCTCTCTCTCTGCTCACCGCTGGTCACAGATCCAGCCGGATCCTCTCCGCCGGGGAAGGTGAGAAGTTGCAATGTTCACGCGGTCGTCCTCGGCGACGGCTCTTACCCACTGCTGGGCGCATCCCGATCAGCCTGCCTTGCCGTTCTCTCCCAAGCACCGCTGGCGAGGGAGGGCCTCCGTCCATTCAGGAAAAATGTAGCAGAGACTGGCTATCCAACTGGTCTCTAGGTCTAATAGGGAAATAAAGGGAAACGCAGTACAAACTCAATATAAACCCGATCTATTGGTTGAAAAAGGAAAGAAAGTGGGGACTGGGGGACAAGTCAACAGAGTAAGTCCGGCACTAGATTTGCTAGCCTCACACGTATAAGGTGGCTATCTTGAACAAAAATGGGACCAACCCGGATATCCTGTTACGATGTTTGTTGCCCGAGCCACTCTTATGTAATGCCACTTTGGTAAAATGTAGCGATCGCCTTTGTTAAAAGTAAGGACACGTTAAACCAATGTTGTTTTCAATGTAATGCCTCGATAATATGAATCAATGGCACTTCTTTACATGTCTGCTAAAATTTTGCATTAAGATAAGTTGGTTCTTTTCGTTATAAATGCAACTGTCTGGTCCGCCTACTCTCCCGTGCCCAAAGTAATGTAAGTATTTAACGGTTGTCATAGTTAATCCTAATGCCCACACTAATATCTAGCAATGCCTTTGCTTTAGAAATTGCTACTTGTCCTTGTAGGATTGCCCTTGGATAAGGAACATGCTTCTTTTCATTTGATGCATGTTTCATCACTTGTTAGTCACCCTCCTTTCCACCTTTTTTGTGCAAACAGAGATATACATTTCACACTCGATCTTAGTTGAACTGCACAAATGATATCCAAATTATAGTTGAGCATTCCTGGAGCTTCACAACCAACCTTGATGTTGCTCAATTTTATTGCAACTAATGATGAAGAAGCGCTGTGGGTTTCGTTTTCTGATGGAAATGGAACCGGTGCTGGAGCCCTCTTCTTAAAAAGAAATTGAAGAAGAAGCTGCTAGCTCATGGGACATTGCTTCATTTTAGGTGAACTACACCAAAAGGTCCCATGAATTGAATCACCCATGTTGGTGTTGAAAGAGCCAACTTGACATCGATCTAAGCACCCCGGCCTCCATCCTTGCGGACATACGGTACACCTCATTTGCCACTGCTCGACCCTAGTGCCACTGATAAAATGAAGTAATAATACAGTTAAAATAGAGCGAGTGTCATCTCTATCATTTCATTTCCAATGTAGATAAAGAAAGTGCTTCTCTTTGTTAAAGTATGTTTCATCAACTAGTCTCATTGTTAAAGTTTAAGCGTTTCTGCAAACTGGGGTGCTTAATTTTAGTTGATATGTACAAAAATAGAGATTTGAATGTCTCAAGGCGCCTCCTTGTACTACCGCTGTACTGCGATGTTCATCCTTTGGCGGAAGGTGTATCTGGGAGACTTGGGACGATGTCCCGTATGAGGCGTGCCGTATGAGGCGTCCGAGGCCCATCTCGCCTCATGACATGGCATACTATGATACAATCGCAATATTTTCTTCTATTTATTTTGTGTGTTTAATCAACTAGTGCCACTATAATGTAATCACGCTTTTTCATTATCTGTGCAAACAGGGTTATTCAGCTGCATTTTGGTGGAACTGCACAAATGTACGTATGGAACCGGCATATATGCAGAGTGCGAGGTGTGCCAAGTAAAATTTACCGACACCAACCATGCTGCATGCACACATTTGCATCCACCACCACCAGTGGGATGTGTGGCGCTCTCTGTGGACGGATCTTTCTCGGCAGCAAATCCTCTAACCAAATACTAGTAGCTTATATTGGCAGTTTTCTAGGGAGTACTCTTTTCTGAAAGAAACACCAACCTATTTTTCTTTATTTGTACTTTGTGTCACAACTTTGACCCAAAGGTCGAGCTATTTTAGGGTGATTGGCGTAGTACTGGAGACTAATTGTAAGCATGATTTTTATTAGTTGTCACACTGATTGTAAGCATGAGCAGATGGAAGATTAGGTTAGTCTGAAGCTTACCTTAAACCCTACCGCGCCCGTTGAAGCGAGGCGGCGTCGAGGAACCGTGGAGAATGGCGGGAAGCGACGTCGCGCCATCCGACCTCCTCTTGCGGTGGGAGAGCGAATACTACTCTCCTTTTATTCTCCCTTTTATTACGGGTCATAATTGACCATGATTTTCGTTACATAAATTATATGTTATCGTTGCAAAATAATATAATTTGAAAGTACATTCGAATCTGAACCAAAGCGATACAATTTTTGGTGACATGCATTCACATTTGCTTGTCAAATACGATGCGTGGTCAAACTTTGACCCAAAATCATAAAACAACAACAAAATACTTCCAAGACCAGCGCCGCTCTTCCGCTCTTCTCCTCTTAAACCACGCCGCTCTTCTCCTCTTAAACCACCGCCGCTCCTCTCATGTTCCAATCTAAATCCAGCGCCGCTCCTCTCCTCGTCCATTTCAAAACCACGCCCCTCCTCTCTGTTCCGGTCCAAAACCAGCGTCGCTCCTCTCCCGTTCTAATCCAAAACCAGCGCTGCTCCTCTCCTCTTCCATTCAAAAACCACCGCCGGCGAGTGAAGGTGCTGTGGAGAAGTAGATCAATGGAGGAGTACAACTGATACATGAGGATCGCAGACGGCGACCACTGTGAAGCTAGCTAGGATGTTGGAGATACAGTCTTGGTTTGACAACAAGGACCAACTAGCGGCGGCAATGACATCATGGCCAAATATCTGCAACAGAGCGAAAAGGCGGCGATACTCCCGGAGGAGTCGCGCGGAGTACATAGAGTTGCTCCTCGGGCCATGGAGCAAACAGATTCACGAATCCGATCATGAGGGAGCGGTGGTGGGAGTATCGATCCCGGATGGAGCATCCACCAAAGATTGAAGGATCGAGCATCTACGGTGCCGTTTGTGAGGTGTCTGCGAGCGAGCGGTGGAGTCTTCGTCGACCGAACCCAACTGCAAGAGGAGAAAAGCATTTGGCCCGACGACGCTTCCCCGCCATCGTCTCACGGGGCGGCTGTCTACCGCCGAGGAATAGGAGGGCTGCCCCCCAGCCCAAAAGTCGGGCAGGTTGTGAATTGTCAGGAGGAGCTTAGCGTTTTCAGTATTTGCAGGTTGTGAATTGTGCTTTGTGTTGTGTATTTTGAGAGTACTTTCAGATATGAATGTCTTTTGAATTTCAGATTTGCAGTATTGAGCATATGAAGTATTTTATGAATTCTAGAGATCTATTTTTAGCACTTAAAAAAATGTAATTTCATAGGAGTATAAAAGTGCAGAAAATGTGATTCTCAGAGAAGAAACTGCAAGTTCAGTTTCAGATAAGAAACTGCAACTTTCAGAGGCAGAGCATTTATATTTACACGGCCTTTTTCAAATAGGGTTAACATCATGTTGGAAGTTTTATTCATGGTCAAAAATGGAACTACAAGCCAGTTAACATCATGCTGATCAACATTCATGCATAGCACATCTTCATATGATGCACAGTCAAAATGCACACACAATGTCGAGTGTGCGAAACACAGAGAAAACGAGGGACGAAGTTTTGGAAGTGTTGGACGTGGTTTTGGCTGCCCCGTCTAGGCTTTTATTTTTAACATGCGCAGCCCACGACCTCGGATGGGAGGTCCATAGGCCTGTTTGTATTTTCTTAGGGCCGTCATGTATTGACCAGCATATGGACCTCCCATCCGAGGTTTTATTTTTGGCAGCCCAATTTATGTATTTTTTTGAAGAAAACGCAGAGGTCTGTTCTATTTTTCTATATAAGAATAGGAACGCCAGGTCCAACTTATGTTTCCCTTCTAACTATATTATATATATTTAAATTATTTTATATGTTATTATATACTATTTTTATTGTCATCATATATTTAACAGATACTTACATATGTAAGAGAACAATATCCCACATCTTATTAACTTATAAAATAATTTCTTAACAAATAAAATCCTAGATTGTTTTGGCACAAAAATCCTAGTGATTGTGTACAAAAGCTTGGTAAGATTTAAGGACGAATGTAATAATATCACTTATTATTTAAATATATTTATAACAAAATGCTCAGCCCATTTTTATTTTTTGATAACATTGCTGGCCCAACCCAACATTATAATTAGAATCAGCCCAGCAAAATCGTGTATTCGAGAAAGTGCAAATGGCCTGTAATTTTTAGGAAATAAAATAAATGGGCGCATGGGCGCTACATTATTTGTTCACCCAGCCCAGCTAATGGTTGTAATTCAAAAAAGATCAAATTGATTTGTAAATTCTACCGCAAAAAAAAACTGTAAATTCTGGAAAAAAATGGGTTGAATCGTGCCACATTTTGGAGGCTGAAATGTGGGCCAATAGGTCGAAGCCAACGCAATTCGTTGTCAATTTAGTCAACAAATGATTCTGACATGTTAGCCGTTGGATTTACATCCAACAACCGGCATCCATCTTCAATCTCTTGTCGTCTTCCTCCAGCGCTGCAGGGACCACCTCCGCCTCCTGCTGCTAGCAGCTGCTTAGCACGCCGCTATGAAGCGCTACTCCACCGTTGGCCAGGCCATCCCTCCACCCCTCCACACCTCCTGTTCTTCTCCACCATTGCCGAACCACACGCACTAGAACGATTAACCTCGTACACCTCTCCATCTGCGACTCTACTCCCGCGTCTTCCCATCTCCGGCTCGTTGCTGTCGGGGCCTCGCCGTCGTCCACCACCTTGGATGCGCTTTCGCGGCAGTGTAGTCAACATGGTCAACAAACAACACCATCGGAAGTAGACTGTGCGTCGAGAGGCTGACAGCTGGGTCCACGGTCGCACACAAGGAAATGCCTCCTTATTACGCTCAAAATAATGATTCCTCCACGACATCCGGGACCCACGGAAGGGCCTCTCAGATTTCATGAAAAACGTGCCCCCATCGACATGTCGGACCCACCAGCTATCTTCGCACGCAAGGAAGTGCCTCCTTATTACGCACAAAAAATGAATACTCCCCCTGCCAGCTCGAACCCAACATAGTGGGAGGCTGACTTGTGGGCCTACCAAGTTGACGGGAACGGAGGGCTTTTCAACTTAGTCAATATGAACGATTCTAGCTCCCGTTACCGTACGATGTTCATCCAACGGCCGTAGTGCTTCTTCAACCTCTGGTCTTCTTGCTCCAGCCGCTCAAACCAGCGCCGGTCGTGCCGCGTGCTCCTGCCTCCCATGGCCGGCTGTGATGCCGCGGAGGCCTCACCGCCCCCTACTACTCCCACCGGTGGCCAGGCCATCCCTCTACTCATCCACACCCCCTGTTATTCTGCGGCGACAGTAGCCTCACACCGCAGCCGAACCAGTGAACCCTTGTACTCCTCTTTGCGTGGGCATCCACTGCTGCGGCTTCCCCGGCTCCGAGTCGTCCCCTTCCTAGGCCTCGCCGTCGTCCACCACCGTGGTGCTCTCGGCGTGGCGTGGTCAACGTGGTCAAGGAACGACTTCCATCGGACGTGGATATGACGTGGAGAGGGTGATAGGTGGGTCCACGGCGCTGACAAGGAAGTGCCTCCTTATTACGCGCAAAATAATGATTCCTCCACGACAATGGGACCCACGGACGGGCCACCGTATTTCATGAAAAACGTTTCCCCACTGCTAGGACCCACCAGCTGCATCTTCGCAAGCAAGGAAGTGCGTCCGAAAAAAAAACGATTCGCCCCCTGACTGCTGGGACCCACCAGCTACATCTTCGCACGCAAGGAAGTGCGTCCGGGCAAAAAAAAGATTCTCCCCCCTGAATGCTGGGACCCACCAGCTACTTCTTCGCACGCAAAGGAAGTGCGTCCGGGAAAAAAAATTATGATTCGCCCCTCTGACTGCTGGGACCCACCAGCTACAATTTCGCACGCAAGGAAGTGGCTGACAGTCGGGACCCACCTGGTCGAAGCGTACGTAGCATTGTCATTCTGGTCGCGAACTTGTACGTACATACTGGTCGTTGTAGAGGCGCGCATGTGTCGTAGTAGAGGTGCACACGTAGCATGTACACGTACGTACAACGGCCAGGGTGCAAGAAAGAAAATACGGCCACGTACGTACATACGGGCAGGGTATCGAACGCCTACTCGCGCATACGTACGGCGAGGGCTCGTGTACATGGCTGGGTCGGAATGGAGAAACAGCGTTGTCATCGTGTTCATGGGGAGGCAACGGAATGCGTCATGTTCATGGGGAGGCAACGGAATGCGTCGTGTTCATCGGGAGGCAACGGAATGCGTGGGAGCCAACCGGCTTGGACGGAACAGGCGATGGAAACGAGGCCTGGCGTACCGCAGAATGGAGGAAGCGGCCTTGTGTTCGACCGCCACGTTCCAAGCGGGTCTTGTTGATCGGGAGGGTGCGGCGCATCGCAAAAGGAGGAAGCGGACCTCCACGGTCGAAACAGGGTCCTGTTGATCGGGAGGGGTGGGCGTACCGCAAAGCGGACGAAAGCGGACCTCCTACGGTCAAAGCGGGGTCTGTTGATCGGGAGGGTGTGGCGTACCGCAAAAGCGGATGAAACGGACCTCCTACGGTCAAAACGGGGTCTGTTCGCCGGGAGGGTGTGGCGTACCGCAAAGCAGGACTCCACGGATCTGTTCATCTCCACCGTCGACCTCCTCCGGCCTCCACGGGCTACCGTCGACCTCCTCCAGCCTCCACGGGCTCTTGCTCATCCAGCCTCCACGCGCGCTTACTCCACCGGCTCTGTTCAACCACCCTCCACGGGCACCCCTCCACCGTCTCATGTTCATCCAGCCCTCCACACCACGGGTCTGTTCAACCACCCTCCACGGCCACCCTCCACCGTCTACTGTTCATCCAGCCCTCCACACCACGGGGTCCTGTTCATCCAGAGGCAACGCCACCGCTCCTATTCATCCAACCCCCCCAACGCTCACTCGTTCATCCAATCGATCGGCTTGATTAGCAGCAGTAGCAAAGGAATCGCTCGATCGGGTTCAGTTAACAGCCATCGATCGATGGCTCGGGTTCAGTAACGCGTAGCCTGCACTACAATCGCTCGGGTTCAGTTATAGCCCAACGCCTCGCTCGGGTTCGGTTAGAGCCAACGCCTTGCACACACACGCGTACGTGTACGAGAGAAACGTGCATCGCTCGGCCCCCGACCTCCCACCGTAATCGGCAACTCCCCGAAATTCCCCCCCCCCCCCTCGCTTCTACCACAGTTTTTTCCGTCATGGACGGCCCAAAGAATGTCATGCAGCTGCGTCTCCGACCCGCCCAGGACCAAAAGCCTATTTTCTGTCATGATTTTTTGTCATAGAAGTAGGATCCCACCACATCTATGATGATACCGGGTTCTGTCACAACTATAGTCATGGAAGTGTCATATGTATGACAGAAAAAAATTAGTTCGGCCTAAAATGTCACGGATGTGTCTTTTTTTGGTAGTGTATATACCTACGTACCCCAAGCGATCGAATCGGAGCCAAAACCTAATTCCTTTGCCGCAACCTTACACTCCACGAGATCCCATCTTGGGGCCTGTTTGAGCTCCACGGGGGGGCATCGATCACGGAGGGCTTCTACATCAACACCATAGCCTCTCCGATGAAGTGTGAGTAGTTTACCTCAGACCTTCGGGTCCATAGTTATAAGCTAGATGGCTTCTTCTCTCTTTTTGGATCTTAATATAATGTTCTCCCCCTCTCTCGTGGAGATCTATTCGATGTAATCTTCTTTTGCGGTGTGTTTGTTGAGACCGATGAATTGTGGGTTTATGATCAAGTTTATCTATGAACAATATGTGAATCTTCTGAATTCTTTTATGTATGATTGGTTATCTTTGCAAGTCTCTTTGAATTATCAATTTGGTTTGGCCTACTAGATTGATCTTTCTTGCAATGGGAGCAGTACTTAGCTTTGGGTTCAATCTTGCGGTGTCCTTTCCCGGTGTGATGAGGGGCAGCAAGGCACGATTGTATTGTTGCCATCGAGGATAACAAGATGGTTTTTTTTATCATATTGCATGAATTTATCCCTCTACATCATGTCATCTTGCTTACATGCGTTACTCTGTTCTTATGAACTTAATACTCTAGATGCATGTTGGATAGCGGTCGATGTGTGGAGTAATAGTAGTAGATGCGGCAGAGTCGGTCTACTTGTCTCGACGTGATGCCTATATACATGATCATACCTAGATATTCTCATAACTATGCTCAATTCTGTCAATTGCTCAACAGTAATTTGTTTCCCCCACCGTAAAATACTTATGATCTTGAGAGAAGCCACTAGTGAAACCTATGGCCCCCGGGTCTATTTTCCATCATATTAATCTTCCAACACTTCATTATTTTTCGTTGCTTTTATTTTACTTTGCATCTTTATCATAAAAATACCAAAAATATTATCTTATCTTATCTATCGATCTCACTCGTAAGTGACCGTGTAGGGATTGACAACCCTTATCGCGTTGGTTGCGAGGATTTATTTGTTTTGTGTAGGTGCGAGGGACTCGCGCGTAGCCTCCTACTGGATTGATACCTTGGTTCTCAAAAACTGAGGGAAATACTTACGCTACTTTGCTGCATCACCCTTTCCTCTTTAAGGGAAAACCAACGCAGTGCTCAAGAGGTAGCAGGCCACAGTACTACCGCTCCCAAGGAGCGGTACTACCGTGAGCACCTGCGGTACTACCGCTCTGAAGAGCAGTACTACCGCATTCCCAAGTTCAGCAACACTAGGAGTCCTTCATTTTGCAGAGACACGGAGAGACGGAGGATGCTCCAAAGAGCCAAAGGAAAGGTGGTGCAAAAACGAACAAACGTGTACATGTTGATTCCACCCAAACCTTTCCAACGCGGACCCCCTCTTAATAGTACGGCTTTCCTACGACTCAAATCCACCGAAAAGAAACATAGAGAAACATCGTCTTCAATAGTATTCGAGGGGCAACAAATCGTCTTGTGCCTATACATGATATATCTGAAATGCTCAATGCACACGATTAGTCCGCAAAAGCATTGTCATCAATCACCAAAACTACTAAGGGATAAGAATGCCCTTACAACCGGTATTGCAGTGGAGATTGTTAAGTTAAACTTCCACCTAGAACTCTATGCTACACTAGTAAGCAACTTGAATAGTGGACTGGGCCTTGAACTGCAAGTTTTCTCAACAAGATAGTGGAATGCAATACACATATCCAACGGTAAATACTTGGAGGAAGACAAACTATATTGAGGCTCAAAGATTGCAAAAGAAAGATATGCCACAAAGACATAACAAAGAGAGAAACAAGCAATCAAGCAATCAAAAGATGCCAATTGAAGCAAGCTATCAAAAGAAACCAATTGACCAACTAGACCAAAGATCCTACAAGCCACATGAATAAAGGATATTATGATATGAGCAAAGGAGTGATCTAAAGAAACTAGAGAATCTCCCCATGATTTGTGCACACATAAGAATTTTTGAATTAGGATACAAAGTGCACAAAATAGGATCATAGCTCCCCCAAAATCGGTAGAAACTCACAACAAGTGTAAGTGAGCATATAGGAAACAAAGCCTAGCACTTGCAACAAACACATGGTTGAGCAACATGTAAAAGAGGCAACTTAAGAATAGGCTCAACCAAAATGATGTGTGTGAGTCATGGAAAAGCACTTGAGAAGACTAAAATAAGCATGAGCATTAAGCATCAACATAGTCTTGGATAAATGAGATACACAGTGCATGACATTCATCCCCACACACACCCAACTAGCAAATGGGTTCACAAGCTCACTAAAAAGAAAACAACAAAGCATGCGACAACCCATGGTGAAGATAGAAGAAGAAAGACTCATCAAGACGAGGGATACCAATTAAGATGGCAAAAGCCTCATGAAAGTGCAACTATCCCTAGGTGGTTTTGGTAATTCATAACAACATATAGCTCATTGAGCTAATGCTATTCCAAGACAAATATTTCAGGAAAGCTCAATGAATGGCATGGCATGGATGATGAAAGTGGATCCCTCAAAATATCAAGGACAAAGGATTGGCTCAAGCTCAAAAGCTCAAGACTCTACATTTTACATTTTAGTGACCCAAGATCACATTGAGTCTATAGGAAAAGCCAATACTATCAAGGAGGGGTGAGGTGTTGTTTAATGAGCCTTTTGCTTCATGTGCTTAGTGTTGGAAATATGCCCTAGAGGCAATAATAAAAGGATTATTATTATATTTCCTTGTTCATGATAATTGTCTTTTATTCATGCTATAATTGTATTATCCGGAAATTGTAATACACGTGTGAATAAATAGACCACAATATGTCCCTAGTGAGCCTCTAGTTGACTAGCTCGTTGATCAATAGATAGTCATGGTTTCCTGACTATGGACATTGAATGTCAATGATAATGGGATCACTTCATTAGGAGAATGATGTGATGGACAAGACCCAATCCTAAGCATAGCACAAGATCGTGTAGTTCGTTTTGCTAGAGTTTTTCCAATGTCAAGTATCTCTTCCTTATACCATGAGATCGTGTAACTCCAAGGTACCGTAGGAGTGCTTTGGGTGTACCAAATGTCACAACGTAACTGGGTGACTATAAAGGTGCACTATAGGTATCTCCGAAAGTGTTTGTTGGGTTGACACGGATCGAGACTGGGATTTGTCACTCCGTGTTACGGAGAGGTATCACTGGGCCCACTCGGTAGTGCATCATCATAATGAGCTCAAAGTGACCAAGTGTCGGTCACGGGATCATGCATTACTGATGCAGTAAAGTGACTTGCGATGTAACGAGATTGAGCGAGGTATTGGGATACCGACGATCGAATCTCGGGCAAGTAACATACCGATTGACAAAGGGAATTGTATACGGGTTGTTTGAATCCTCGACATCGTGGTTCATCCGATGAGATCATCGAGGAGCATGTAGGAGCCAACATGGGTATCCAGATCTCGCTGTTGGTTATTGCCCGAGAGCCGTCTCGGTCATGTCACGTGTCTCCGAACCCGTAGGGTCTACACACTTAAGGTTCGGTGGCGCTAGGGTTGTATGAATATGAGTATGCAGTAAACCGAATGTTGTTGAGTCCGGATGAGATCCCGGACGTCACGAGGAGTTTCGGAATGGTCCGGAGGTAAAGAATTATATATAGGAATTGGTATTTCGGCCATCGGGAAAGTTTCGGGGTCACCCGGTATTGTACCGGGACCACCGGAAGGGTCCCGGGGGTCCACCGGGTGGGGCCACCCATCCCGGAGGTCCCCATGGGCTGAAGTGGGGAGGGGAACCAGCCCATAGTGGGCTGGTGCACCCCCCTTGGCCCACCCCCTGCGCCTAGGGTTGAAACCCAAGGGTGGGGGGGCGCCCCACTTGCCTTGGGGGGCACTCCACCCCCCCTTGGCCGCCACCCCCCTTGGGAGATGGGATCCCCAGGGCGGCGCCCCTTGGGGCCTATATAAAGGGAGGGGAGGGGCAGCCGCACACAAACTCTGGCGCCCCTTCCCTGCTACACCTCTTCCTCCTCCGTCACGTGCTTGGCGAAGCCCTGCCGAGAATCTGCTTTGCTCCACCACCACCACGCCCGTTGTCTGCTGCTGGAGCCATCATCATCAACCTCTCCTTTCCCTTGCTGGATCAAGAAGGAGGAGGCGTCTCCCGTCCCGTCACGTGTGTTGAACGCGGAGGTGCCGTCTCCGTTCGGCACTCGGTCATCGGTGATTTGGATCACGGCGAGTACGACTTCGTCATCCACGTTCTAGTGAACGCTTCCGCACGCGATCTACAAGTGGTATGTAGATGCTGTTGGAAATATGCCCTAGAGGCAATAATAAAAGCATTATTATTATATTTCCTTGTTCATGATAATTGTCTTTATTCATGCTATAAGCTGTATTATCCGGAAATCGTAATACGTGTGAATACATAGACTACAATCGTCCTAGTAAGCCTCTAGTAGACTAGCTCGTTGGTCAAAAGATAGTCATGGTTTCGACTATGGACATCGATGTCATTGACAAGCGGGATCACGTCATTAGGAGAATGGCGTGATGGACAAGACAATCCTAAGCATAGCACAAAGATCGTGTAGTTCGTTTTGCTAGAGCTTTTCCAATGTCAAGTATCTCTTCCTTAGACCGTGAGATCGTGTAACTCCGGATACCGTAGGAATGCTTTGGGTGTACCAAACATCCTGGCGAATCGGGTGACTATAAAGGTGCATTACAGGTATCTCCGAAAGTGTCATTGGGTTGACACGGATCGAGGCAGGATTTGTCACTCCGTATGACGGAGAGGTATCACTGGGCCCACTCGGTAGTGCATCATCATAATGAGCTCAAAGTGACCAAGTGTCCGTCACGGGATCATGCATTACGGTACAAGTAAAGTGACTTGCCGAACGAGACTAAGCGAGGTATTGGGATACCGACGATCGAGTCTCGGGCAAGTAACATACCGTCGACAAAGGGAATAGAATACGGGTTGCTTGAACCCTAGACATCGTGGTTCATCCGATGACATCATCGAGGAGCATGTGGGAGCCAACATGGGTATCCAGATCCGCTGTTGGTTATTGACCGAGGCGCCCGGTCATATCGCATGTCTCCGAACCCGTAGGGTCTACACATAAGGTTCGGTGGCGCTAGGGTTAATAGGAAGACTTGTATGTGATTACGAATGTTGTTGAGTCCGGATGAGATCCCGGACGTCACGAGGAGTTCGGAATGGTCCGGAGGTAAAGATTTATATATGGGAAGTCATCAAGCGGACAGGAAAAGTTTTGGTCATATCGGTTTATGGAGGGTCCAGGAAGGGTTAGGAGGACCACGGGAGGGCCACCCTTTGGGGGCCACTTGGGCTGCGTGGGGGCAGCCAGCCCCTCATGGGCTGGGCGCACCCCCTCCCCTTGGCCCATGCGCCTAGGGTTGAGGGGGGAAACCCTAAGGGGGGCGCCCCCCTTGCTTGGGGGGCAAGCCCCCCTCCCCTTGGCCGCCCCCCCCTCTAGATGGATCTAGAGGGGCCGGCCCCCTCCTCCTTTCCCCTATAAATAGAGGGGTAGAGGGGAGGGCTGCACACACCATTGAAGGCGCAGCCCCTCCCCTCCCCAACACCTCTCCTCCTCCGCATACGCTTGGCGAAGCCTGCCGAGTATCAGTCCCTCCATCTCGCATCACGCCGTCGTGCTGCCATTGGAGTGATCTTCCTCAACCTCTCCTTCCTCCTTGCTGGATCAAGGCGAAGGAGGCGCGTAAATCCGTCGTGTGTTGAACACGGAGGTGCTGTCCGTTCAGCACTTGGTCATCGGTGATCGGAATCACGTTGGGAGCGTCTTCATCATCACCACTCCCTCGAGCGCTTCCGTACTCGATCTACAAGTGGTATGTAGATGCAAACTCTCTCCTTGACTCGTTGCTTAGTAGAACTCATAGATGGATCTTGGTGAAACCGTAGGAAAATTTTAATTTTCTGCAGCGTTCTCCAACAAAGTGGCATCATGAGCTAGGTCTATCGTAGTTCTCTTTGCACGAGTAGAACACAATTTGGTTGTGGGCGTGGATCTTGTCAATTTACTTGCCGCTACTAGTCTTATCTTGCTTCCGCGGTATTGTGGGATGAAGCGGCCGGACCAACCTTACACGTACGCTTACGTGAGACCGGTTCCACCGACTAACATGCACTAGTTGCATAAGGTGGCTGGCGGGTGTCTGTCTCTCCTACTTTAGTTGGAGCGGATTCGATGAAAAGGGTCCTTATGAAGGGTAAATAGAAGTTGACAAGATCACGTTGTGGTTATTCGTAGGTAAGAAAACGTTCTTGCTAGAACCCAATTGCAGCCACGTAAAAGATGCAACAACAATTAGAGGGCGTCTAACTTGTTTTTGCAGCAATTGACATGTGATGTGATATGGCCAAGTTGTGATGAATGATGAATGACATATTGTGATGTATGAGATCATGTTCTTGTAATAGGAATCACGACTTGCATGTCGATGAGTATGACAACGGCAGGAGCCATAGGAGTTGTCTTTATTTTGTATGACCTGCGTGTCATTGAAGAACGCCATGTAACTTACTTTACTTTATTGCTAAACGCGTTAGCCATAGAAGTAGAAGTAGTCGTTGGCGTGACAACTTCATGGAGGCACAATGATGGAGATCATGATGATGGAGATCATGGTGTCATGCGGTGACAAGATGATCATGGAGCCCGAAGATGGAGATCAATGGAGCTTTATGATATTGGCCATATCATGTCACTACTATATAATTGCATGTGATGTTTATTATGTTTATACATCTTGTTTACTTAGAACGACGGTAGTAAATAAGATGATCCTTACAACAATTTCAAGAAGTGTTTCCCTAAGCGTGCACCGTTGCTAAAGTTAAATCGTTTCTAAGCACCACGTGATGATCGGGTGTGATGGATTCTTACGTTCACATACAGCGGGTGTAAGACAGATTTACACGCGAAAACACTTAGGGTTTACTTGACGAGCCTAGCATGTACAGACATGGCCTCGGAACACGGAGACCGAAAGGTCGAACACGAGTCGTATGGAAGATACGATCAACATGAGAATGTTCACCGACGAGACTAGTCCGTCTCACGTGATGATCGGACACGGCTTAGTCGACTCGGATCGTGTAACACTTAGATGACTAGAGGGATGTCTAATCTAAGTGGGAGTTCATTGTAATAATTTGATTAGATGAACTTAATTATCATGAACTTAGTATAAAACTTTTGAATGATATGTCTTGTAGATCAAATGGCCAACGCTCATGTCAACTTGAACTTCAACGTTCCTAGAAAACCAAGCTGAAAGATGGCGGCAGCAACTATACGGACTGGGTCAGGAACTTGAGATCATCCTCATAGCTGCCAGAAACAATATGTCCTAGAAGGACCGCTAGGTGACGCTCCGTCGAGAGAACCAAGACATTATGAATGCTTGGCAGTCTCGTCGATGATTACTCCCTCGTTCGGTGCGGCATGCTTTACACTTAGAACCGGGGCTCCAAAAGCGTTTTGAGCATCACGGAGCATATGAGATGTTCGAGGAGCTGAAACTTGTTTTCCAAGCTCACGCCCGGTCGAGAGATATGACATCTCCGACAAGTTCTATAGTTGTAAGATGGAGGAAAATAGTTACGTCGGTGAGCATATTCGAAGATGTGCAGGTTGCACAACCGTATGACCCAACTGAATATTAACCTCCACGATGAGGCGGTCATTGACAGAATCCTCGATCGCTCCCACCAAGCTACAAGAGCTTTGTGATGAACTACAACATGCAGGGGATGGTAAAGACCATTCTGAAGTGTTCTCTATTTGAAGTCAGCCGAGGTTGAGATCAAGAAAGAACATCAAGTGTTGATGGTCAATAAGACCACTAAGTTCAAGAAGGGCAAGGGTAAGAAGAACTTCAAGAAGGACGGCAAGGAGGTTGCAGCGCTACCGTAAGCAAGTTGCGGGAAGAAGTCAAAGAATGGACCCAAACCGAGACCGAGTGCTTTTATTGCAAGGGAGGGGTTCGAAGCGGAACTGCCCCAAATACTTAGCGGACAAGAAGGCCGGCAACACCAAAGGTATATTTGATATACATGTAATTGATGTGTATTTTGCCGATTACTCGTAGTAACTCTGGGTATTTGATACGGTGTCGTTGCTCATATTTGTAACTCACAGCAGGAGCTGCGGAATAAGCGAAGCGGCAAAGGGCGAGGTGACGATGCTTGGCGTCGGGAATGGTTCAGTCGATGTGATCGCCGTCGCACGCTACCTCTTCATTTACCTACGGGATTAGTTATGAACCTTAATAATTGTTATTTGGTGCCAAGTTTGAGCATGAATATTGTATCCGGATCTTGTTTAATGCAAGATGGCTACTCATTTAAATCCGAGAATAATGGTTGTTCTATTTATATGAGAGATATGTATTATGGTCATGCTCCGATGGTCAATGGTTTATTCTTAATGAATCTCGGCGTAGTATTACACATGTTTATAGTGTGAATACCAAAAGATGTAAAGTTGATAACGATAGTCCCACATACTTGTGGCACTTTGCGCTTGGTCACATTGGTGTCAAGCGCATGAAAAGCTCCATCTTGATGGACTTTTGGAGTCTTTAGATTATGAATCATTTGACACATGCGAACCATGCCTCATGGGCAAGATGACCAAGACTCCGTTCTCCGGAACAATGGGCGAGCAACCAACTTGTTGGAAATCATACATACCGATGTGTGCGGTCCAATGGCGTTGAGGCTCATGGAGGATATCGTTATGTTCTCACTCTCACAGATGACTTGAGTAGATATGGGTATGTCTACTTGATGAAACACAAGTCGAGACCTTTGAAAAGTTCAAGGAATTTCAGAATGAAGTAGAGAATCAACGTGACCGAAAGATAAAATTCTTACGATCGGATCGTGGAGGAGAATATTTAAGTCACGAATTTGGTACACACTTAAGAAAATGTGGAATCGTTTCACAACTAACGCCGCTGGAACACCTCAACGTAATGGTGTGTCCGAGCGTCGAATCGCACTCTATTGGATATGGTGCGGTCTATGATGTCTCTTACTGATTTACCGCTATCATTTTGGGGATCGCTCTAGAGACAGCTACATTCACTTTAAATAGGGCACCGTCTAAGTCCGTTGAGGCGACACCATATGAATTATGGTTTGGGAAGAAACCTAAGTATCGTTTCTAAAAGTTTGGGGATGCGATGCTTATGTCAAGAAACTTCAACTGAAAAGCTCGAACCCAAGTCGGAAAATCGTCTTCATAGGATACCCTAAAGAAACCATTGGGTATACCTTCTACTTAAGATCCGAGGGCAAGATCTTTGTTGCCAAGAACGGAACCTTTACGGAAAAGAGTTTCTCTCGAAAGAAGTAAGTGGGAGGAAAGTAGAACTCGATGAAGTACTACCTCTTGAGCAGGAGTAGTGCAGCTCGGAAAATGTTCTGTGATGCCTACACCAATGCAAGAGGAAAATCATGATGATCAAGGTACTTGGATCAAGTTGCTCTTGAACTTCAGAGGTCCACTAGGACACGTTCCGCACTGCAGTGGTACGGCAACCCTGTCACGGAAATCATGTTGTTAGACAACAATGAACCTTGAACTATGAAGAAGCGATGGCGGGCCCAGATTCCAACAAATGGCTAGAAGCCATGAAGTCCGAGATAGAATCCATGTATGAAAACAAAGTGTGGACTTTGGTGACTTGCCGATGATCGGCGGCGATAGAAAACAAATGGATCTTTAAGAGGAAGGCGGACGCGGATGGTAATGTCACCATTTATAAAGCTCGACTTGTCGCTAAAGGTTATCGGCAAGTTCAAGGGATTGACTACGATGAGACTTTCTCTCCCGTAGCGAAGCTTAAGTCCGTCCGAATCATGTTAGCAATTGCCGCATACTATGATTATGAGATATGGCAGATGGACGTCAAAACAGCGTTCCTTAACGGCTATCTTAAGGAAGAGCTGTATATGATGCAGCCGGAAGGTTTTGTCGATCCTAAGAATCTTGACAAAGTATGCAAGCTCCAATGATCCATTTATGGGCTGGTGCAAGCATCTCGAGTTGGAACATTAAGCTTTGATGAGATGATCAAAGCGTTTGGGTTTATGAGACTTATGGAGAAGCTGCGTTTACAAGAAAGTGAGTGGGAGCTCTGTAGCATTTCTCATATTATATGTAGATGACATACTTTTGATGGGAAATGATATAGAATTCTTGGACAGCATTAAGGCCTACTTGAATAAGTGTTTTTCAATGAAGGACCTTGGAGAAGCTGCTTATATATTAGGCATCAAGATCTATAGAGATAGATCGAGGCGCCTCATAGGTCTTTCACAAAGCACATACCTTGATAAGATTTTGAAGAAGTTCAAAATGGATCAGTCCAAGAAGGGGTTCTTGCCTGTTTTGCAAGGTGTGAGATTGAGCTCAGCTCAATGCCCGACCACGGCAAAAGATAAAGAAGAGATGAGTGTCATCCCTATGCCTCAGCCATAGGATCTATTATGTATGCCATTGTGTACCGGACTGATGTAAACCTTGCCGTAAGTTTGGTAGGAAGGTACCAAAGTAATCCCGCAAGGAACCTTTGGACAGCGGTCAAGAATATCCTGAAGTACACGAAAAGGACAAAGGACATGTTTCTCGTTTATGGAGGTGACGAAGAGCTCGTCATAAAGGGTTACGTCGGCGCTAAGCCGACACAGATCTGGATGACTCTAAGTCACAAACAGGATACGTGTATATGTTGAATGGTGGAGCGATGGCTGGTGCGGTTTGCAAGCAGAGCGTCGTGGCGGGATCTACATGTGAAGCGGAGTACATGGCAGCCTCGGAGGCAGCGCATGAAGCAATTTGGGTGAAGGAGTTCATCACCGACCTAGGAGTCATACCCAATGCGTCGGGGCCGATCAAACTCTTACGTGACAACACTGGAGCTATTGCACTTGCCAAGGAGCCCAGGTTTCACAAGAAGACCAGAGCACATCAAGCGTCGCTTCAACTCCATCCGTGAAAATGTTCAAGATGGAGACATAGAAATTTTAAAGTGCATACGGATCTGAATGTCGCAGATCCGTTGACTAAACCTCTTCATGGGCAAAACATGATCAACACGAACTCTATGGGTGTTCGATTCATCACAATGTAAACTAGATTATTGACTCTAGTGCAAGTGGGAGACTGTTGGAAATATGCCCTAGAGGCAATAATAAAAGCATTATTATTATATTTCCTTGTTCATGATAATTGTCTTTATTCATGCTATAAGCTGTATTATCCGGAAATCGTAATACACGTGTGAATACATAGACTACAATATCGTCCCTAGTAAGCCTCTAGTAGACTAGCTCGTTGGTCAACAGATAGTCATGGTTTCTGACTATGGACATCGGATGTCATTGATAAGCGGGATCACGTCATTAGGAGAATGACGTGATGGACAAGACAATCCTAAGCATAGCACAAAGATCGTGTAGTTCGTTTTGCTAGAGCTTTTCCAATGTCAAGTATCTCTTCCTTAGACCGTGAGATCGTGTAACTCCGGATACCGTAGGAATGCTTTGGGTGTACCAAAGCGCCACAACGAATCGGGTGACTATAAAGGTGCATTACGGTATCTCCGAAAGTGTCATTGGGTTGACACGGATCGAGGCGAGATTTGTCACTCCGTATGACGGAGAGGTATCATTGGGCCCACTCGGTAGTGCATCATCATAATGAGCTCAAAGTGACCAAGTGTCCGGTCACGGGATCATGCATTATGCACGAGTAAAGTGACTTGCGTAACGAGACTAAACGAGGTATTGGGATACCGACGATCGAGTCTCGGACAAGTAACATACCGTCGACAAAGGGAATAGAATACGGGTTGCTTGAACCCTAGACATCGTGGTTCATCCGATGACATCATCGAGGAGCATGTGGGAGCCAACATGGGTATCCAGATCCGCTGTTGGTTATTGACCGAGAGCGTCGGTCATGTTCGCATGTCTCCGAACCCGTAGGGTCTACACATAAGGTTCGGTGGCGCTAGGGTTAATAGGAAGACTTGTATGTGATTACGAATGTTGTTGAGTCCGGATGAGATCCCGGACGTCACGAGGAGTTCGGAATGGTCGGAGGTAAAGATTTATATATGGAAGTCATCAAGCGGACACCGGAAAAGTTTGGGTCATATCGGTTTATGGAGGGTCCACCGGAAGGGTTCCGGAGGACCACGGGAGGGCCACCCCTTTGGGGGGCCACTTGGGCTGCGTGGGGCAGCCAGCCCCTCATGGGCTGGGCGCACCCTCCCTTGGCCCATGCGCCTAGGGTTGAGGGGAAACCCTAAGGGGCGCCCCTTGCTTGGGGGCAAGCCCCCTCCCTTGGCCGCCGCCCCCCTCTAGATGGATCTAGAGGGGCCGCCCTCCTCCTTTCCCCTATAAATAGAGGGGTAGAGGGAGGCTGCACACACCATTGAAGGCGCAGCCCTCCCTCCCAAACACCTCTCCTCCTCCGCACACGCTTGGCGAAGCCTGCCGAGATCTGTCCCTCCATCGCATCACGCCGTCGTGCTGCCATTGGAGTGATCTTCCTCAACCTCTCCTTCCTCCTTGCTGGATCAAGGCAGAGGAGACGCCCGTAAATCCGCACACGTGTGTTGAACGCGGAGGTGCTGTCCGTTCAGCACTTGGTCATCGGTGATCGGAATCACGTTGGGAACGTCTTCATCATCACCACTCCCTCGAACGCTTCCGTACTCGATCTACAAGTGGTATGTAGATGCAAACTCTCTCCCTTGACTCGTTGCTTAGTAGAACTCATAGATGGATCTTGGTGAAACCGTAGGAAAAATTTTAATTTTCTGCAACGTTCTCCAACAGATGCAATCTCTCTCCCATGACTCGTTGCTTAGATGAACTCATAGATGGATCTTGGTGAAACCGTAAGAAAAATTTTAATTTTCTGCAACGTTCCCCAACAGTGGCATCATGAGCTAGGTCTATGCGTAGTTCTCTTTTGCACGAGTAGAACACAATTTTGTTGTGGGCGTAGATCTTGTCAACTTGCTTGCCGCTACTAGTCTTATCTTGCTTCAGCGGTATTGTGGGATGAAGCGGCCCGGACCAACCTTACACGTACGCTTACGTGAGACCGGTTCCACCGACTGACATGCACTAGTTGCATAAGGTGGCTGGCGGGTGTCTGTCTCTCCCACTTTAGTTGGAGCGGATTCGATGAAAAGGGTCCTTATGAAGGGTAAATAGAAGTTGACAAAATCACGTTGTGGTTATTCGTAGGTAAGAAAACGTTCTTGCTAGAACCCAATTGCAGCCACGTAAAAGATGCAACAACAATTAGAGGACGTCTAACTTGTTTTTGCAGCAATTGTCATGTGATGTGATATGGCCAGAAGTTGTGATGAATGATGAATGACATATTGTGATGTATGAGATCATGTTCTTGTAATAGGAATCACGACTTGCATGTCGATGAGTATGACAACCGGCAGGAGCCATAGGAGTTGTCTTTATTTTTGTATGACCTGCGAGTCATTGAAGAATGCCATGTAAATTACTTTACTTTATTGCTAAACATGTTAGCCATAGAAGTAGAAGTAGTCGTTGGCGTGACAACTTCATGAAGACACGATGATGGAGATCATGGTGTCATGCCGGTGACAAGATGATCATGGAGCCCCGAAGATGGAGATCAATGGAGCTATATGATATTGGCCATATCATGTCACTACTATATGATTGCATGTGATGTTTATTATGTTTATGCATCTTGTTTACTTAGAACGACGGTAGTAAATAAGATGATCCTTACAACAATATCAAGAAGTGTTCTCCCTAAGCGTGCACCGTTGCTAAAGTTAAATCGTTTCAAAGCACCACGTGATGATCGGGTCTGATAGATCCTTACGTTCACATACAACGGGTGTAAGACAGTTTTACACATGCAAAACACTTAGGGTTAACTTGACGAGCCTAGCATGTACAGACATGGCCTCGGAACATGGAGACCAAAAGGTCGAACACGAGTCGTATGGAAGATACGATCAACATGAAGATGTTCACCGACGATGACTAGTCCGTCTCACGTGATGATCGGACACGGCCTAGTCGACTCGGATCGTGTAACACTTAGATGACTAGAGGGATGTCTAATCTGAGTGGGATTTCATTAAAATAATTTGATTAGATGAACTTAATTATCATGAACTTAGTCTAAAACCTTTGCAAATATGTCTTGTAGATCAAATGGCCAACGCTCATGTCAACATGAACTTCAACGCGTTCCTAGAGAAAACCAAGCTGAAAGATGATGGCAGCAACTATACGGATTGGGTCCGAACCCGAGATCATCCTCATAGCTGCCAGAAACAATATGTCCTAGAAGGACCGCTAGGTGATGCACCGTCCCAGAGAACCAAGACATTATGAATGCTTGGCAGTCTCGTCTTGATGATTACTCCCTCGTTCGGTGCGGCATGCTTTACAGCTTAGAACCGGGCTCCAAAAGCGTTTTGAGCAACACGGAGCATATGAGATGTTCGAGGAGCTGAAACTAGTTTTCCAAGCTCATGCCCGGTCGAGATATGAAGTCTCCGACAAGTTCTATAGTTGTAAGATGGAGGAAAACAGTTACATTAGTGAGCACATACTCAAAATGTCAGGTTGCACAACCGCTTTGTCCCACTGGACATAAACCTCCGGACGAGGCGGTCAATGACAGAATCCTTGATCGCTCCCACCAAGCTACAAGAGCTTTGTGATGAACTACAATATGCGGGGATGGTGAAAACCATTCCGAAGTATTCTCAATGTGAAGTCAGCAGAGGTTGAAATCAAGAAAGAACATCAAGTGTTGATGGTCAATAAAACCACTAAGTTCAAAAAGGGCAAGGGTAAGAAGAACTTCAAGAAGGACGGCAAAGATGTTGCGCGCCTGTAAGCAAGTTGTCGGAAGAAGTCAAAGAATGGACCCAAGCACGAGACTAAGTGCTTTTATTGCAAAGGGAAGGGCCTTCGAAGCGGAACTGCCCCAAATACTTAGCGGACAAGAAGGCCGGCAACACTAAAGGTATATTTGATATACATGTAATTGATGTGTACCTTACCGAGTACTCGTAGTAACTCCTAGGTATTTGATACGGTGCCGTTGCTCATATTTGTAACTCACGGCAGGAGCTGCGGAATAAGCGGAGGCTGGCGAAGGACGAGGTGACGATGCACGTCGGGAATGGTTCCAAGGTCGATGTGACCGCCGTCGCACGCTACCTCTACATTTACCCACGGGATTAGTTTTAAACCTCAATAATTGTTATTTGGTGCCAAGTTTGAGCATGAACATTGTATCGGGATCTCGTTTAATGCGAGATGGCTACTCATTTAAATCCGAGAATAATGGTTGTTCTATTTATATGAGAGATATGTTTTATGGTCATGCTCCGATGGTCAATGGTTTATTCTTAATGAATCTCGAGCGTAATATTACACATATTCATAGTGTGAATACCAAAAGATGTAAAGTTGATAACGATAGTCCCACATACTTGTGGTACTTCGCCGCCTTGGTCACATTGGTGTCAAGCGCATGAAGAAGCTCCATTCGATGGACTTTTAGAGTCTCTCGATTATGAATCATTTGACACATGCGAACCATGCCTTATGGGCAAAATGACCAAGACTCCATTCTCGGAACAATGGGCGAGCAACCAACTTATTGGAAATCATACATACCGATGTATGCGGTCCAATGAGCATTGAGGCTCATGGAGGATATCGTTATGTTCTCACTCTCACAGATGACTTAAGTAGATATGGGTATGTCTACTTGATGAAACACAAGTCCGAGACCTTTGAAAAGTTCAAGGAATTTCAGAATGAGGTAGAGAATCAACGTGACCGAAAAATAAAGTTCTTACGATCAGATCGTGGAGGAGAATATTTAAGTCACGAATTTGGTACACACTTGAGGAAATGTGGAATCGTTTCACAACTCACGCGCTGGAACACCTCGGTAGAACGGTGTGTCCGAACATCGTGTCGCACTCTATTGGATATGGTGGGATCTATGATGTCTCTTACAGATTTACCGCTATCATTTTGGGGATACGCTCTAGAGACAGCTACATTCACTTTAAATAGGGCACCGTCTAAATCCGTTGAGACGACACCATATGAATTATGGTTTGGGAAGAAACCTAAGTGTCGTTTCTAAAAGTTTGGGGATGCGATGCTTATGTCAAGAAACTTCAACTGAAAAGCTCGAACCCAAATCGGAAAAATGCGTCTTCATAGGATACCCTAAGGAAACCATTGGGTATACCTTCTACCTTAGATCCGAAGGCAAGATCTTTGTTGCCAAGAACGGATCCTTTCGGAAAAGAGTTTCTCTCGAAAGGAGTAAGTGGGAGGAAAGTAGAACTCGATGAAGTACTACATCTTGAACCGGAAAGTAGTGCAGCTCGGGAAAATGTTCTGTGGTACCTACACCTCTTGGAGAGGAAATTAATGATGATGATCAAGGTACTTGGATCAAGTTGCTCTTGAACCCGAGGTCCACAAGGACACGTTCCACACCCAGTGGTATGGCAACCCTGTCCCGGAAATCATGTTGTTAGACAACGGTGAACCTTGAACTATGAAGAAGCGATGGCGGGCCAGATTCCAACAAATGGCTTGAAGCCATGCAATCCGAGATAGGATCCATGTATGAAAAAAAGTATGGACTTTGACAGACTTGCCCGATGATCGTGAGCGATAGAAAACAAATGGATCTTTAAGAAGAAGGCGGACGCGGATGGTAATGTCACCATCTATAAAGCTCGACTTGTCGCTAAGGGTTATCGGCAAGTTCAAGGATTGACTATGATGAGACTTTCTCTCCGTGGCGAAGCTTAAGTCCGTCCGAATCATGTTAGCAATTGCCGCATACTATGATTATGAGATATGGCAGATGGACGTCAAAACAGCGTTCCTTAACGGTTATCTTAAGGAAGAGTTGTATATGATGCAATCGGAAGGTTTTTTCGACCCTAAGAATGCTAACAAGGTATGCAAGCTCCAGTGATCCATTTATGGGCTGGTGCAAGCATCTCGGAGTTGGAACATTCGCTTTGATGAGATGATCAAAGCGTTTGGGTTTATGAGACTTATGGAGAAGCTGCGTTTACAAGAAAGTGAGTGGGAGCTCTGAGCATTTCTCATATTATATGTAGATGACATATTTTGATGGGAAATGATATAGAACTCTTGGACAGCATTAAGGCCTACTTGAATAAAAGTTTTTCAATGAAGGACCTTGGAGAAGCTGCTTATATATTAGGCATCAAGATCTATAGAGATAGATCGATACGCCTCATAGGTCTTTCACAAAGCACATACCTTGATAAGATTTTGAAGAAGTTCAAAATGGATCAGTCCAAGAAAGGGTTCTTGCTGTCTTGCAAGGTGTGAGATTGAGCTCAGCTCAATGCCCGACCACGGCAAAAGATAAAGAAGAGATGAGTGTCATCCCTATGCCTCAGCCATAGGATCTATTATGTATGTCATCTTGTGTACCGGACCTGATGTAAACCTTGCCGTAAGTTTGGTAGGAAGGTACCAAAGTAATCCCGCAAGGAACACTGGACAGCGGTCAAGAATATCCTGAAGTACCTAAAAGGACAAAGGACATGTTTCTCATTTATAGAGGTGACGAAGAGCTCGTCAGAAGGGTTACGTCGACGCTAGCTTCGACACAGATCTGGATGACTCTAAGTCACAAACCGGATACGTGTATATGTTGAATGGTGGAGCGAGAAGCTGGTGCAGGTTGTAAGCAGAAGCGTCGTGGCGGGATCTACATGTGAAGCGGAGTACATGGCAGCCTCGGAGGCAGCGCATGAAGCAATTTGGGTGAAGGAGTTCATCACCGACCTAGGAGTCATACCCAATGCGTCGGGCCGATCAAACTCTTCGTGACAACACTGGAGCCATTGCACTTGCCAAGGAGCCCAGGTTTCACAAGAAGACCAGCACATCAAGTGTCGCTTCAACTCCATCCGTGAAAATGTTCAAGATGGAGACATAGAAATTTGCAAAGTGCATACGGATCTGAATGTCGCAGATCCGTTGACTAAACCTCTTCCGCGGGCAAAACATGATCAACACCAGAACTCTATGGGTGTTTGATTCATCACAATGTAACTAGATTATTGACTCTAGTGCAAGTGGGAGACTGTTGGAAATATGCCCTAGAGGCAATAATAAAAGGATTATTATTATATTTCCTTGTTCATGATAATTGTCTTTTATTCATGCTATAATTGTATTACCCGGAAATCGTAATACACGTGTGAATAAATAGACCACAATATGTCCCTAGTGAGCCTCTAGTTGACTAGCTCGTTGATCAATAGATAGTCATGGTTTCCTGACTATGGACATTGGATGTCAATGATAATGGGATCACTTCATTAGGAGAATGATGTGATGGACAAGACCCAATCCTAAGCATAGCACAAGATCGTGTAGTTCGTTTTGCTAGAGCTTTTCCAATGTCAAGTATCTCTTCCTTAGACCATGAGATCGTGTAACTCCCGGATACCGTAGGAGTGCTTTTGGTGTACCAAACGTCACAACGAATCGGGTGACTATAAAGGTGCACTACAGGTATCTCCGAAAGTGTACATTGGGTTGACACGGATCGAGGCTGGATTTGTCACTCCGTGTTACGGAGAGGTATCATGGGCCCACTCGGTAGTGCATCATCATAATGAGCTCAAAGTGACCAAGTGTCGGTCACGGGATCATGCATTACTGATGCGAGTAAAGTGACTTGCGGTAACGAGATTGAGCGAGGTATTGGGATACCGACGATCGAATCTCGGGCAAGTAACATACCGATTGACAAAGGGAATTGTATACGGGTTGTTTGAATCCTCGACATCGTGGTTCATCCGATGAGATCATCGAGAGCATGTAGGAGCCAACATGGGTATCCAGATCCGCTGTTGGTTATTGCCCGAGAGCCGTCTCGGTCATGTCTACGTGTCTCCGAACCCGTAGGGTCTACACACTTAAGGTTCGGTGGCGCTTAGGGTTGTATGAATATGAGTATGCAGTAAACCGAATGTTGTTCGAGTCCGGATGAGATCCCGGACGTCACGAGGAGTTCGGAATGGTCCGGAGGTAAAGAATTATATATAGGAAGTGGTATTTCGGCCATCGGGAAAGTTTCGGGGTCACCCGGTATTGTACCAGGACCACCGGAAGGGTCCCGAGGGTCCACCGGGTGGGGCCACCCATCCCGGAGGGCCCCATGGGCTGAAGTGGGGAGGGGAACCAGCCCATAGTGGGCTGGTGCACCCCCCTTGGCCCACCCCCTGCGCCTAGGGTTGAAACCCTAGGGTGGGGGGCGCCCCACTTGCCTTGGGGGGCACTCCACCCCCCCCCCTTGGCCGCCGCCCCCCTTGGGAGATGGGATCCCCAAGGGCCGGCGCCCCCCCTTGGGGCCTATATAAAGGGAGGGGGGAGGGGGCAGCCGCACCCTGAAACTCTGGCGCCTCCCTTCCCCTGCTACACCTCTTCCTCCTCCGTCACGTGCTTGGCGAAGCCCTGCCGGAGTGCTGCTGCTCCACCACCACCACGCCGTTGTGCTTCTGCTGGAGCCATCATCATCAACCTCTCCTTTCCCCTTGCTAGATCAAGAAGGAGGATACGTCTCCCGTCCCGTACGTGTGTTGAACGCGGAGGTGCCGTCCGTTCGGCACTCGGTCATCGGTGATTTGGATCACGGCGAGTACGACTCCGTCATCCACGTTCTAGTGAACGCTTCCGCACGCGATCTACAAGTGGTATGTAGATGCAATCTATCTCCCATGACTCGTTGCTTAGATGAACTCATAGATGGATCTTGGTGAAACCGTAAGAAAAATTTTAATTTTCTGCAACGTTCCCCAACACTTAGTGATATGCTCCAAAACCCTCCACTACTTTCTCACATCCACATATGACCTAAACCTAAAGTCAAACTCGGCCCTACCGATTCTTTCTATCCGGCGCCACCGAGTTCAGATGTCATAGCCACTGCCACAAACCCTAGGAAAATCGGTCTCACCGATAGGGATCTCGGTCTCACCGAGATGGGATTGTAATCTCTCTGTTTCCCTTTCGTAACTTTTCGGTCTCACCGAAAGAGCAAATCGGTCCCACCGAGATTACAATGTAAACTCTCTGTTTCCCTTTTATAACTTTTCGGTCTCACCTAAAGAGCAAATCGGTCCCACCGTGTTTACCTGACCAACTCTCTGGTTAGCTAATTACCAAATTCGGTCTCACCGAGTTTGTGTAATGGGTCTCACCGAGATTACGTTATGCCCTAACCCTAACCATATCGGTCCTACCGAGTTGCATGTCACTCCCACCGAAAACCCTAACGGTCACTAGGTTTACTAAATCGGTCTGACCGAGTTTGTTGATTCAGTCCCACCGAGTTTGGTAAATTGTGTGTAACGGTTAGACTTTGTGTGGAGGCTATATATACCCATCCACCTCCTCTTCATTCGTGGAGAGAGCCATCAGGACAAACCTACACTTCCAACTTACCAGTTCTGAGAGAGAACCACCTACTCATGTGTTGAGGCCAAGATATTCCATTCCAACCATATGAATATTGATCTCTAGCCTTCCCCAAGTTGCTTTCCACTCAAATCTTCTTTCCACCAGATCCAAATCCTATGAGAGAGAGTTGAGTGTTGGGGAGACTATCGCTTGAAGCACAAGAGCAAGGAGTTCATCATCAACACACCATTTGTTACTTCTTGGAGAGTGGTGTCTCCTAGATTGGCTAGGTGTCACTTGGGAGCCTCCGACAAGATTGTGGAGTTGAACCAAGGAGTTTGTAAGGGCAAGGAGATCGCCTACTTCATGAAGATCTACCGCTAGTGAGGCAAGTCCTTCGTGGGCGACGGCCATGGTGGGATAGACAAGGTTGCTTCTTCGTGGACCCTTCGTGGGTGGAGCCCTCCATGGACTCGCGCAACCGTTACCCTACGTGGGTTGAAGTCTCCATAAATGTGGATGTACGATAGCACCACCTATCGGAACCACGACAAAAACATCCGTGTCTCCAATTGCGTTTGAATTCTCCAAACCTTCCCTTTACATTCTTGCAAGTTGCGTGCTTTATTTTCCGCTGCCTATATACTCTTTGCATGCTTGCTTGAATTGCGTGATGATTGCTTGAATTGTTCAAAGATAGCTAAAATATGCCAAAGTCTAAAATTGGGAAAAGGCATAGCTTTTAATTGGTCAATTAGTCTAACCACCCCCCCTCTAGACATACTTCAAGGTCCTACAAGTGGTATCAGAGCTTTGGTCTCCATTTGCTTTGATTTCCATAGCTTTTGGTGATCATACCCTTGGTTTCACAACCTAGGAGAGTATGGCGTCTAGCGAGGGAAATTATCATCGTAGAGGTCCTTACTTTGATGGCACTAATTTTGCTAGTTGGAAGCATAAGATGAAAATGCATATTCTTGGGCATAACCCCGCCGTTTGGGCTATTGTGTGTATTGGCTTGCAAGGTGAATTATTTGATGGGAGAGAACCGAACCGTGAAGCTAGTGCGGAAGAGTTGAAGATGTTGTAATACAACGCTCAAGCTTGTGATATCCTCTTCAACGGATTGTGCCCCGAAGAATTCTACAAAATCAACCGTCTTGAGAATGCAAAGGAAATTTGGGATACTTTGATTGATATGCACGAAGGTACCGACTCCGTCAAGGAATCCAAGTTGGATGTGCTCCAAAGTCAGCTTGACAAGTTCAAAATGAAGGATGGTGAAGGTGTCGCTGAAATGTACTCTAGGCTTGCTCTTATCACAAATGAGATTCACGGCTTAGAAAGTGAAGAGATGACCGACAGATTCATCATCAAGAAGATCCTAAGAGCATTGGATGGAAAATATGATACCGTGTGCACATTGATCCAAATGATGCCAAATTACAAAGATCTCAAAGCAACGGAAGTCATTGGAAGAATTGTTTCTCATGAGATGTCACTCAAGGATAAGGAGGAACTTCACAACAAGTCAAGTGGTGCTTACAAAGCCTCATGTGAAGCCCCCACATCATCAAGTCAGAAACAAACCTTCAATGAAGAATTGAGCTTAATGGTGAAGAACTTCAACAAATTCTACAAGAGTAGAAGCAAAGAAAGAATCTCCAAGTCAAGGTCCTACAATGACAAAAGATCTTCTAGTCGAGAGCCCAATTGCTACAATTGTGGGAGACCCGGACACTATTCCAATGAGTGTACGGCACTCCACAAAAGAAGAGAAGATTCTCCCAAGAGAAGAAGTAGAAGATAAGAATCACCACCAAGAGAGAGAAGGAGTAGAGATGATCGTTACGAACGAAGACCCTCACGGAGAAGCAAGGATTCGGAAAGGAAAGACAAGTCATCAAAGAGCTACACAAAACGAAGACATCAAGCTCATGTTGGTGAATGGGTATCCGGCTCCGACTCCGACAATCACTCCGAGAGAAGCTATCACTTCGACTCTGAATACACTCAAGATGAAGGTGTTGCCGGTTTAGCACTTGTGTCAACCAACTCCTACGACATATTTGAATCACCAAATGAAGGAATTGGAAGATGCTTCATGGCCAAAGGTCCTAAGGTAACACACCCCGAGTATGTTGATTTTAATAGTGATGAAGATGACTTGCTAGGTGATGATGATTTACTTATTGACAACTCTAGTGATGAATACTATGATGAAACATCAATTAATCATGCTAATCAAGATGAAACGAATGACAATGATAAGGAGAAAATTGAGCGCCTAACTAAAGAACTAAACACTCTTAAGTTAGCTCATGAAACTATCTTTGAAGATCATCGAGAACTTTTAAGGGCTCATGAGAAGTTACGCTTTGAAAAGCTCAATCTTGAGCAAGAGCATGAGTTCCTAAAAGCGATCAATGATGATCTTCGTAAGAAAAGTTCTTCTTACATTGCCAAGCGCTTACTCTTATCTACTTACATGCCTCAAGTCAAGTCTAGTAACAAGAACAAAAAGGATTCTTCTTCTAGTAGTAACAATAACAATGCTAGATCCAATATTGTTGCTTCTAGTAGTTCTCTTGATTCCACTAATGATTCTCCTAGCCAAGTTACACTTGAGCAAGAAAACAGCTTATTGAAGGGAATTATAGAGAAAGGTGTATAGAAGAGCCTTGCCGGGAGTAAGCAATTTGAGGAAATTTTACGCAAGCAAGGAAGGCGCCGGAAGAATCAAGGTGTTGGTTTTGAACGAAAGTTCAATGCCAATGGAGTTGAGTGGGAAGAAGATCAATACCCCAAGACAAAGTTTGTTCCTCAACAAGAGAAGTATGATCCTACTTCCTTCAAGGGAACACAAGCTCAAGATGATCTTCCACCACAAGACCACAAGAACAAAGGCAAGGACAAGCTTCAAGAGGAGATTGATGCATTTGAAGAAGCACCTAAGGCCTTGGTCAAGTGGGTTCCCAAGACTACGTCAAGTTCTACTTCATCAAGCACGACTACTACACCAAGGATTCCCATCAAGATGGCGTGGATCCGAAGAACAAGAACTAGAGTAGTTCTTGAGGGTGACTCACCGACATTTTCACTCATATCATTATGGCAAGGACAAGTGCAATCAACTTCCATATCTTGCACTAGTTCAAGGAGTCACAAACCCTCATGTTGGTAAGGCAAGGGACAAGGTAACCTAATGTTTTCATGGACATCATTTTGTGTGTGCATCACTCTATGTCTATGGATATTCTTGTTTGTTCCTTGTGGGACTAACCCGTGTAGGTATTGAAAGTGCAACTCACTCCAAAGGATTGCTCCAAAAGATCTACATCAACATTGAGCATCCACATCTTCAACACCTACATGAAGTCATCAACGACAACCCAATGTTAGTTTATCCCTCTAAGGGGGGATCTCACATCTAGGGGGAGCTTAACTCTAAGAATTGAGTCAAAGCAACTCTAATGATGTGAACACATAAATGCTTTATGTAAAAATGGTAACCCCACTTAAGCTTAAACGATGAGTATGACCTATGATCAAATGTTCTCATTTGACTCCTAAGTCAATATACTCATATATAGATGACCTAGTCATCGCCAATTGTTTGATAGATGCTAGAATTGGTTGTGCATGCTTTGTCACATATTTCATTTGTCATTTTATTGTGTGAGCATGTTGGTTGCATGTTTTACTCATTCAAGGACATCCACTTGTTGTTTGATTGATTGGTTTCTTTTCTTTTGCCAAGTGGATGGACAAGAATGCCTAAGAACCTTCTCTAGCTATCTATGCTTTTCTCGTCTCAAACTCTATTCATGCTACATCACAAAATTTGATCAAGTCGATTGAACCACTACGTGTGAGGAGCACTGAGTCCCGATTCGTCATAGACTTAAACTTCCAAAACTTCTTTGTGATTTTCGGTTTGACCGATTCCTCCATTTTGGTCATACCGAGATTACTAAGTCGATCTATGTTTTTAATCTCGGTGCAACCGATTTTAACTTCTCGGTCACACCGAGTTGTATGAATCATATCAGTTATGCATCTCGGTGCCACCGAGTTGTTCCACTCGGTCACACAAGCGATTGTCGGGCTATATATATCACACGGGCAAATTTTGGAAAATTTTCTCCGAAACCTCTCGCCCGCGCATAGCTCGCTCTACCTACTTGGTCTACGGATCGTCGACTCCGTCGCCAGCCGCCTCCTGTCGCTGGTCTCCGCCGCCGTCAACGGAATTCTCCTCTGCCGTTGCCGCCGTAGCAAGTTCACCGCTGAACTAGGGTATGAACTTGATCTCTGTGCTTTCCTCGTCCGATTCTCAGCACATTGTATTCGTAAAGCATCTTGCCACGATTGAAACACTTCTATCCAGTCAAAACAATCCTTAGAATAGGTATGATTCGAAAATTTAGGGTTAGGTTTCATGAAACCATCTCGGACCCACCGAAGTTGAAAAACTCGGTCCCACCGATTTGGCTAACGCCATTGCACTAGTAAGTCTCGGTCTGACCGAGAATTACAAATCGGTGTGACCAATTTTAGGACTTTGTGAAACCCTAGCAGTCTCGGTGCCACCGAACTGTGACTCGGTCTGATCGAGTTCACTAGTTTAGGTTCCAAAACTGCTTCGGTATCACCGAGTTTGAAAATCGGTAGATCTGAAATGCTTTCTGTGGAAACTAAAACTAAAATTTTGAATCATTCTTTTGCAAAAATCTCTGCATTTTGTGATGCTCATCCACTCTACCTCATCTATAACTATTCACGTGGTCAGTGATCGGTCGGTGCAGCATGTCGGACCAAAGTGACAGCCGAGCAGTCGAGGAGCAAATTCAAATGAGTGAGGGCACTAGTCCCTCAAGCAGCTCAGATGAGGGGAGCAGAAGCACTCCCAGTAATTTGCCCAAGGCTGCCACCAGGACAAGGAAGAAGAGGACCTCAGAGTCTGAGGATGAAGATTATGTGGCAGCTGAGGATGAGGCCAGTTCCAAGAAGAAAGTGCTCAAGAGAGAGCACAACTCAACAACAGTTAAGCCTGGAATGAAGATCAAAAGGCCAGCAGGTAGACAACCTATGTCCAAAGCCAGAGTCTCCACTCAAGCTGCTTTGGAGTCCCAACCCAAAGAACCTGCTGCTGCTGAAGGGAAGAAAAGGAAGGAAAGGGTCAAGAAGACCATGGCCAGGGTGATTGGGAAACCATCTATGATGGAAGAAGAGGAAGAAGTAGAGGTTGCTGAGCCTGCACCCAAGGCACAAAAGCTGATGGGTGATGCCATAAAGTCAGGGGCTGCAACTTCAAAGCCCAAAGCTGCCCCCAAGCCCAAGAGTGCACCAAAGAGGAATACCAGGAGTATACCAGCAACTGAGAAGAACAAGGCCCCAATGCCTGAGATTGATGCTGAAGAAGATGAAGAAGGGCAGGTCCTAAGGAAGCTCAAACCCAAGATCCCAGACCACAATGATGCTCATCCTGTGGCTGAAAACATGAAGATCAGGAGAGATCAAGGGTTGAGGCTATGGAGAGAGTCAGATCCATATGCCACTAGGAGAAGGATTGATGTGGATTACATGTTCCACACCAAGGAACAGCAGGACTTATATGAGACTATCTTGTTGGATAAGAAGTCCATAGTTTGTGATATGAGGTGGGTCGACTGGACCTACATTCGGAGAATGAAGAACACTATCTGGAGTGTATGACAACTTGATGCTTGTGGAGTTGTAGATTTTGTTGGGCGAAGCTCACAAATTGGAACGACGAGCTCATTATGCAATTCTACTCCTGGCACATTTCTATCCAGATGGCAGGATAGTGTGGATGTCTGAAGGAACACGATATCAGTCAACCATAGAGGAATGGGCAAGTCTGATCAATGCCCCAAAGGAAGATGAAGATGACTTGGACATTTATGCCAAGAAGAAGATGGGTCACAACTCAATGTCACACATGTACAAGGAACTCCCAGATGATGCACTTGAGTCCTTCAAGTTTGGATCAGTTCACTATCTTCTGTCAGGGCTGCCTACAATCAACTGGATCCTAAGGCACACTCTTTTGCCCAAATCAGGTGACCACAACATGATTAGAGGGCATGCAATCAATTTGCTTCATGTTTTTGATGTGCCTCAGAAATTCAAAGTCATGAGCCTCATAGTTGAAACTATCAAGAGGACTGCAGCAGACCAGAAGAGGAGCTGTGGATATGCCCCACAGATTCAGGAGTTGATAAACTCAAAGATGGGCACAGGAAAGTATCAGTTGGATAAGGAACACATGGTTCTCTATCCTGACTTTGAGGACAATCAAGTTGTCATGACTGAGAATGAACCAACATCAGTGCAAGCGCAAGAGAAGAAGGAGAAAGCAAGGCAAGAGAAGGCTGCCAAGATGCCAACTCAAGCAGAGGCATCTGAATACTTTCTGAAGAACAAGCAGGAGCAGCTTGGTTACTTGATAGCATCAACTCTGCGGATTGAGAAGGGGTTGGCCACCCTAACTCAAAACCAGGAGAGCCTGGAGAGAATCATGGAAAAAAAATTCTATGATCTTGATGTCAAAGTGGCGAGATTGATCGGTGTGGAGCAGCTACAGGATGACATGCAGGAGAGGAAGGGCAGGACAACGACTGATGCATTTGCCAGAGTGCCACGAGCTCAAAGATCAGTTGCAGAGCCAGTTCAAGACACTAGAGTCACTTCGTCAGCTCCAGCTACAGCTCCAGCACAACCAGCTCCAGCTATAGCTCCAGCACAACCAGCTCCAGCACCAACTCTTTCAGCTCCATCTACATCGACTGAAGCCTTCGTTCTTGGAGTTTCCAGACACCACCACCACCGGAAGACCAAGCCTGAGAGACGTTATAGTCCTATGCATTTTCTAGGAACTTTTTGGTAACTTGTTGCCAAATGGGGAGAAAAATGTATAGATCATAGGCTTCGAGAGAGAGAGATTTGCTTTTGTTCTCTCTTGTCTTTTTGGTTGAACTTTATTTGCTTTTGATTGGTTGAGATACTATGCAATTACCCGTGAGACATTGATGATCATGTGTTTGATCATAAGCTACACTTATGCTCGTTATGATATTATCTTACTTATCCTTATATGATCATTCACTTTGCTTGGTGATGAGTGCATGTATTCAATCTTTGTTATTTTGAGCGCTCCACCAAGATGTATGTGACATGGAAGAGTAACCCATGAGCCTAATTCCTTGTGCATTTGCAGTCCAAAGCAAATATTTCTATGCACAAATTTAGGGGGAGCTCTTGCTTATCACATACTTCTCAAAGTGACGATGTTTTTCAAATTTTATTATCATTTGTCGAAGCTTTGATCTATATGTTGTCATCAATTACCAAAAAGGGGGAGATTGAAAGTGCAACTATCCCTAGGTGGTTTTGGTAATTCATAACAACATATAGCTCATTGAGCTAATGCTATTCCAAGACAAATATTTCAGAAAAGCTCAATGAATGGCATGGCATGGATGATGAAAGTGGATCCCTCAAAATATCAAGGACAAAGGATTGGCTCAAGCTCAAAAGCTTAAGACTCTACATTTTACATTTTAGTGATCCAAGATCACATTGAGTCTATAGGAAAAGCCAATACTATCAAGGAGGGATGAGGTGTTGTTTAATGAGCCTTTTGCTTCATGTGCTTAGTGATATGCTCCAAAACCCCCCACTACTTTCTCACATCCACATATTACCTAAATCTAAAGTCAAACTCGGCCCTACCGGTTCTTTCTATCCGGCGCCACCGAGTTCAGATGTCATAGCCACTGCCACAAACCCTAGGCAAATTGGTCTCACCGATAGGGATCTCGGTCTCACCGAGATGGGATTGTAATCTCTCTGTTTCCCTTTCGTAACTTTTCGGTCTCACCGAAAGAGCAAATCGGTCCCACCGAGATTACAATGTAAACTCTCTGTTTCCCTTTTGTAACTTTTCGGTCTCACCGAAAGAGCAAATCGGTCCCACCGTGTTTACCTGACCAACTCTCTGGTCAGCTAATTACCAAATTCGGTCTCACCGAGTTTATGTAATCGGTCTCACCGAGATTACGTTATGTCCTAACCCTAACCATATCGGTCCTACCGAGTTGCATGTCAGTCCCACCGAAAACCCTAACGGTCACTAGGTTTACTAAATCGGTCTGACCGAGTTTGTTGATTCGGTCCCACCGAGTTTGGTAAATTGTGTGTAACGGTTAGATTTTGTGTGGAGGCTATATATACGCATCCACCTCCTCTTCATTCATGGAGAGAGCCATCAGAACAAACCTACACTTCCAACTTACCAGTTCTGAGAGAGAACCACCTACTCATGTGTTGAGGCCAAGATATTCCATTCCAACCATATGAATCTTGATCTCTAGCCTTCCCCAAGTTGCTCTCCACTCAAATCTTCTTTCCACCAGATCCAAATCCTATGAGAGAGAGTTGAGTGTTGGGGAGACTATCACTTGAAGCACAAGAGCAAGGAGTTCATCATCAACACACCATTTGTTACTTCTTGGAGAGTGGTGTCTCCTAGATTGGCTAGGTGTCACTTGGGAGCCTCCGACAAGATTGTGGAGTTGAACCAAGGAGTTTGTAAGGGAAAGGAGATCGCCTACTTCGTGAAGATCTACCGCTAGTGAGGCAAGTCCTTCGTGGGCGACGGCCATGGTGGGATAGACAAGGTTACTTCTTCGTGGACCCTTCGTGGGTGGAGCCCTCCGTGGACTCGTGCAACCGTTACCCTACATGGGTTGAAGTCTCCATCAACGTGGATGTACGATAGCACCACCTATCGTAACCACGACAAAAACATCCGTGTCTCCAATTGCATTTGAATTCTCCAAACCCTTCCCTTTACATTCTTGCAAGTTGCATGCTTTATTTTCCCCTGCCTATATACTCTTTGCATGCTTGCTTGAATTGCGTGATGATTGCTTGAATTGTTCAAAGATAGCTAAAATCTGCCAAAGTCTAAAATTGGGAAAAGGCATAGCTTTTAATTGGTCAAGTAGTCTAATCACCCCCCCCCCCCTCTAGACATACTTCAAGGTCCTACACCTCATAGGGAAAAGTATGAGGAAAATAATCTTCACCACACAAGAGTGCATCAAGATGCAATGAGATAAGACACGCACTCAAGGCAAAAGCTTTCACGGAGCCACCAAAGAAATAACATAAGAAAGATAAGGTGGACGTGAAAGAAAGGATATCATCTAGAGTTGTAATTTCTCTCAAGTGTATAAGGTTCTAGGTAGACGAAATCATGATGACATATATCTACAAAGAAGGATGTACACCCGAAATAGTTACAACACGAAGGAACAAGATATCCAAAAGGAAGTCATACATATACCAATAAGATATTTGCTTGGAAGCATAGCACATGGCTAGTTATGGTCTTATTGTATATAAATGAATTCCTACCACACAACCATTGAAGACATCACAACTAGCAACATGAGATCATCGTTGAGATGCTTTGAGAAAGGAAACAAGTATCACAGGATGGAATGAATATCATGCCAAGATGCAACCTACACAAGGTTGAAGCAAGAAATGTGTGCATGAAGTATATGAAGATATTTGTTACCGAGTTAACATTGGAAGGATGTAGTAGAAACCAATTGAAGGTAGTAGATAGTAGTTCATTGAGCATCCTAGCTTGATTCCAATAAGCACATGGTGACACCACCTCCCTTGTGAGTGAGCCGAGCATCCAATGCATCTCCAATTGTTCCTAGACCAATAACACAAACAAAATGGTACCCAAACTCATTGGGACCAAAGGGTTAGAAACACCAATATACATGGGACAAACTCCACATAAATATGTGCATATAGATGTGGACATGAATTTCATGCACATCTCATCCAATTTGAGACTTGGTGGAGTTTCCCCTATATATTGGGTCAGAGAAAGAAAGCATGCCAAAGAAAATACATGAAGTAAATATGCATGCTAAAGACTTTCAAGAACCAACACCAAATGAAAAAGGAATACCAAGTGAAAAGGATACCAAAAGGAGAAACCACCACTTGGAAGATATCATTAACCAATACATCAAGGAATGAGATATCCATTGGCACACTCAAAAAGAATGATGTCAAACTCCCAAAAGAGAGAATGGTTCCAAACAAACCAAGTGCTCTATAAAGTTTCGTGATGGCAGAAAGTACCAAAAAGAAACGGTTTGCATTCCACCAACACACACTTGATAAGGATCACAAGGCTAGCATTCTAAGAAAAATAGGATAGCTCCCCCAAGCATTGTGCATTATAGAGAATTTTCATTTGAATACAAAAAGCACAAGATGGGATCACCACTTTCACTATATCTATACAAACACTAGCCAATCTCAAGGAAATAACAAGATCCACAAGTGGTATGGAACACAATGGGAGCTGACACAATCCTAGGCAAGATATAAGGCAAATAAAAGCAAAGGCCAATGTAAAGATGATCAATAATTTCTACCACACATAAGTGAGTACAAATTGTCAAAAGACAAGACGTATTTGGAAATAATTCCATTGGTAGATAGCAAGGATATCCAACATCATCTTCACACCAAACACAAGCAAATTGCAACTTGTAGAGCTAACATGCCACCTAGGAACAAGATAATTTACAATATCAATTCTAGGTGACAATATCTCAAATGTACACATTTTCTAGGCTTGTAATATGCACATAGCATATTACTCCCCCATAATGTGATACCAATAAAAACTTAACAAGAGGCAATAAGAGGATCCAACAGGAGATAATTAATGGACTATTTAGAATTTGAATTTCTCATGAGAAGACATACCACATTGTGACTAGATAAGCTTGCAATATCAATACTAGGTGGTATTCCTCATGTACACACATTTGTGGGACCATGAGGTGGATAAAGCACATTACTCCCCCAAAATGGGATGTTCCATTAATCTCTCACACGAGCCAATTAAGATATAAACAAAATGCAAAAGGCTCAATGCATGACACACACACGTACATGATGTGCAAACCAACACACGCATACTTGATTGCCCAAGATGATCAAGTTGGAAGCACAACATATACAAACACATGCAAGGAACGAAACCAAACATGCAAAGGGGCAAGTAATTATCAATGTAAACACTTTAAGCATGAGTTACCGCAAGGAGGAACATTGGATATAATATAGAAACTTGATAATCCGAATGACTTGGCTTGAGACAATATGAATGATGGAAATCCCCTTAATTCTTCATAATGTAGCCAAGTCTCCAATGCCCTTCGTAGACACCTATTGATCAAGTTTGAGCTAGTTGGTCCCCAACCAAGTTGGGTCCTAAGAGGTTAGTCACAATAGGCTTGGCTACCCAAATGGTTCTTTGCTTTACACCACTTTGAGTACCAACAAACTTGGCAAACACATTGCCAACCTTATCCTTCCCAAGAGAATAGATATCATCAATAAATAATTGGGTTGGATGAGTTACCACTAGTGCATGAAGAAGCGAGGTGACCTTTCTCACGACATAAGTAGCAACGTCTACTCTTGACTTTCTTCTCACTTGAGTTCTCAAATTGAGAAGCATTAGCTTGAGTATTCTTGGGAAGAGGCCTTTCTTCAACTTGTGGTTGAGCATGAGATAGAACTTGTGGCCGCTTCCCTTGTTGCTTGTCACTAATGGCCTTCTTCTTCAATGGGAAAGATCTAACATGATGCCCTTCAATTTTGCACTTGAAGCAAACAATCTTGGCCGAATTCTTGACTTGTTCTTGGCCCTTCTTCTTGTTCATCTTTGTCTTCTTCTTCTTATTGGAGTTGAATCCAAGTCCACCTTTGTCATTGGGGGATTTTTGCACACTCAAGATATTGTTGAGTGTGGATTTCCCTTCATGACACTTTTCAAGTCTTTCTTCAAAGAAGTGACTTGGGCCTTGAGCTCTTTGATTTCCTCTACATGGTTAGTCTCAACACAAGAACTAGAGGAAGTATAAGCTTCATCATTAGAGCAACAAGTCAAGGAAATCTATTCATCACAAGATGTGCCAATGTTATGCATAGATGAATTACGAGGACTAGCACAAGGCAATATAGCATTTTGACTAAAAGTAGTGCTAGTATCCACATGAGGCTCACTAGATGTTACCTTAGCAATCATGGCCTCATGAGCTATCTTTAGCACATTATGGGATACTAGAAGATCATCATGAGAGCTTGAGAGCTTTTCATGGCTTTCTTCCAATTTCCCATAATTGCTAGATAGCAACTCAAGTTGAGCCCGAAGCTCAACATTCTCCTTCAAAATGGATGCTTCACAAGTACTCCCTCCGTCCGGAAATACTTGTCGGAGGAATGGATGTATCTAGACGTATTATAGCTCTAGATACATCCATTTTTATGCATTTCTTCGACAAGTATTTCCGGACGGAGGGAGTAATAGAGTTAGTAGCACAAGCGTCATCAATAATAGCAAGAGGAGAAGGCAACTTGGCAAGCTCTTTTGGATATGAAGCTTTAAGTTGTGCATGAGACTCGGTGAGTTTGATGAGCTCACTCTTAATGACCCTTGAGCCATTTTCGAGGTGCCCAAAGTCCTCAAGAAGTTTAGCATGCACAACTTCAAGCTTCTCATTTTTAGTTTCAAAATCATTGGCCACCTCAAGAGCTCTATCATGAGATTCCTTCACTCTAGATAATTCTAGAGCAAAAGTCTCCTCAAGAGATTCCTTGGTGGTTTGTTCAAGTTCAAGAGCTTCAGAGAGGTCCGCAATCTCATTAGCGTAATCACAGTCATGACCTTCCATTTTTTAATGGTGACCTCAAGCTCCTCTAGATGAGATTCCAACTCATCAATATATTTCTTGCCCTCAATAGCAATAGACATGATTTCCATGAAGTTGGAACGAGCAATTTTATTTTTATGAAGAGCTTTAAAAATCATTTCCCCCTTAATTTTTAAGGAAGCAACATTATCATTCTCTTCATCATTATCCTCATCATCATTAGCATGAACATCATCATCAAGAGACATATTGGGGTTCAAAGTAGGAGATACCTTTGAAGCCTTAGCCATAAGGCAAAAAGCAATAGATGATGATGTAGGATCCCTTGAAGCAACGTTCAGGACCACGTCTTGTTCCATGGAGTGTTGGGTTTCCTCTACATTGTTAGCACAACAACTCGAGGAAATACATGCATTTTTATCATGGCAACAAGATATAGCAAGCATATCATCATGAGATTTAGTCAAGCAATTTCTACATGATATGCATGGACTATCAACACAAGCATGTGAAACATTTAAGGTGCACGGAGTGTTAACGTCCAAAGATGGTGCATTGCAATAAGATGGTGATGAAGATTCATCAACAATAAGCACACTATCATCATTGCAATGAACACCACTACTCACCATGTCATTACCTTGTGGCAAACCACATGTAGGTGAAGTAGAAGAAGTTGAGAACACAACACGGCCGGAGGTGGAGGGAGAACTATCATATCCACGGAACTTGGACACGCCATATTTATCTTGAAGCTTTTTCCACAACTCATGAGCATCTCGGAACGACATGAGTTGAAATATAACTACATTGCTCAAAGCATCGAAAAGCACATTAGAAGCTTTAGCATTGAGATAAGAGTTTTTCTTATCCTCTAAAGATAATCTTTGGGGATCTTTTGGAGGAGAAAAACCCATACCTACAATTCGCTCTAAATTTGGGTCCATGACCCTAAAGAGATTAAGCATGTGAATTACCCAAACATCGAAATTTGTTCCATCGAAACTAAGAGTGTCAAAGAATCATATTCCCCTAGTCGACATCTTTACTCTCTAGGCGGTTAAGCCTAACAAAGAGAGACGAGGCTCTGATACCAATTGAAAGATCGTGGATGTCACCTGGGGGGTGAATAGGCGCTTTAAAAAATTATGGTTTAGGCTTTAACAAATGCGGAATAAACCTAGCGGTTAATTTGTCAAGCACAAAACCTACAACAACTAGGCTCACCTATATGCACCAACAACTTATGCTAAGCAAGATAAACAACTAAGTGATAGCAAGATATATGACAAGAAACAATATGGCAATCACAAAGTAAAGTGCATAAGTAAAGGGCTCGGGTAAGAGATAACCGAGGCACGTGGAGACGACGATGTATCCCGAAGTTCACACCCTTGCGGATGCTAATCTCCATTTGGAGCGGTGTGGAGGCACAATGCTCCCCAAGAAGCCACTAGGGCTACCGTAATCTCCTCACGCCCTCGCACAATGCAATATGCCTTGATTCCACCAAGGGACCCTTGAGGGTGGTCACCGAACCCGTACAAATGGCAACCCTTGGGGGCGGTCACCGAACCCGTACACTTTGGCAACCCTTGGGGGCGGTCACCGAAACCTGTCAAATTGCTCGGGGCGATCTCCACAACCTAATTGGAGACCCCGACGCTTGCCTGAAGCTTTACACCACAATGATTGAGCCTCGAACACCACCAACCGTCTAGGGCGCCCAAGCACCCAAGAGGAACAAGCTCAAGGGTACCAAGCACCCAAGAGTAATAAGCTTCTCAACTTGTAACTTCCACGTATCACCGTGGAGAACTCAAATCTATGCACCAAATGCAATGGCAAGGGCACACAGAGTGCCCAAAGTCCTTCTCTCCCAAATCCCACCAAAGCAACTAATGCTAGGGAGGAAAATGAGAGGAAGAACAAGAAGGAGAACACCAAGAACTCCAAGATCCAGATCCAAGGGGTTCCCCTCACATAGAGGAGAAAGTGATTGGTGGAAATGTGGATATAGATCTCCTCTCTCTTTTCCCTCAAAAACTAGCAAGAATCCATGGAGGGATTGAGAGTTAGCAAGCTCGAAGAAGGTCAACAATGGGGGAAGAACACGAGCTCAAAGGATAAGGTTCAATGGGGAAGAAGACCCCCTTTTATAGGTCCCCACGAGTCTGCCCGTTATGTGCAGAAAACTGTAGGACCGGTTCAACCGGTTCACGAACCGGTACAACCGGTCAAAGCAGAGGAAAAACCAACATGTAGGAAAAGCCCTAAGCGGCACAATAGCCAGGGGAACCGGTAGTACCGGTTAACAAACGCCCAAGAACCGCTCCAAAACAGAAACTAGTCCGGTGGTAGAGCAGTACATGGTCGGTACAACCTATGGACCAATTTTAGAGCTGTACAACCGCTCCAAACACCACCGGTACAACCTCTCTATGGGGTGGTACAACCTCTCTATGAAAACAGGTAAGATCAAAACAGCCACAACTTTCGCATACGAGCTCTGAATTCGATGAAATCAAGTTTGTTGGAAATCTAAGGACAAGAGCAAACACAATCTTGATAGAAATATCAAGAAATAGCAATTGAGAAAATACCCAAAATATGGTGAGAACCCTTTCTCAATTAAGACCGGTAAAAACTCCAACACCGAAAACACAAAAGAAGATGCATAAGAAATCGGTTTTCGAAGAACTCGAGCTTGTCATCAAGATGACCATAAGCTCTAAGACTCACAAAGATTACCAACCAAGAACCAAGAAATATGATGCAAGGATGCAATGGTTTGAGCTCTCGACGAACGATACAATCAAGATACTCACTACAGAGCCCCCCTTGATAGTACGACAATCGATCCTACAACCCCGTCTCCCAACTACCACTATGAGACCAATAAAATAGAAAACCTATCAAGGGAGAACCTTTGCCTTGCACATAGTCCACTTGAGCTAGATGATGACGATCTTGACTTCCTCAAGTTGGACCACCTTTGTTGATTGTGTTGGCTCGATGAAGACTAGTTGATTGCTCCCTCATACTCCACTATGGGTGAGCCACTCTTCGGCGCATCTTCACAACTCCATTGACACCACAATGCACGACAAGCTTCAAGCTTGATTGCTCCCCCATACTCCATTATGGGTGAGACACTTTTCATGTTGCTTCACTTGAACTTGCACACTGCAAACTTGATGACGATCACCACTTGATGTCATCCTCCATGGGTTGTATGATATCTTACTCTTGACGCAAGACCATGGAAACATACCTAACCCCACAAAGAACTCTCACGTAGACCATGGGTTAGTACACAAAGCATAATGGACAATGCTTACCATACCATGGGATCACTTGGTCCCTCTCGGTACAACTTGCGCGCTTTGTGTGTTGATCAACTTGAATCACTCTCTGTACTTAGTCTTGATCAACCTTGAATCTTTCCAACTCTCTTCATTAGGATGATGTCTTGAAGGTAAACTTGAATGTTCACACAATCTTCTTCTTCAAGACATGCTTGCAATAAGCTCAACTCTCACATGACCAATCTTTGGATAAATCCTTGAAAAGCACTTTGGCCATCTCATAAACTCCTTGAAACCAACACATGGACTTCAAGACAATACTATGGAAAAATCCTTCAAATATAACTCAAGGCAACCGTTAGTCCATAGAGATTGTCATCAATTACCAAAACCACACATGGCGGTACTACATGTCCTTTCACCGACGCAGGGCTTCGCCTAAGCACTACAACGATATGACCGAGGTAGAAATCTGTGGAGGGGGGGCACCGCACACGGCTAAACAATCAATCTGTGGAGAGGAGCAATGGGGAGGCCGGCCGGCCCTATAGGCGCGCCAACGAGGGGAGGAATCCTCCTAGTAGGAGTAGGATTCCTCCTTTCCTAGTCCTACTAGGAGGGGGAAGGAAGGAGAGGGGAGGGAGGAAGAGGGCGCACCCCCCTAGTCCAATTCGGACTCCTCTGGGGGGCGCCACCTCTGGCTGCTACCTCTCTCTCCCTAAAGCCCACTAAGGGCCCAATAACTTCCCGGGGGGTTCGGGTAACCTCCAAGACTGGTTTTATCCGAAACCTCCCGGAACCCTTCCGCTGTCCGAACATAGCCGTCCAATATATCAATCTTTATGTTTCGACCATTTCGAGACTCCTCGTCATGTCCGTGATCACATCCGGGACTCCGAACAACCTTCGGTACATAAAAACACATAAACTCATAATACCGATCATCATCGAACGTTAAGCGTGCGGACCCTACGGGTTCGAGAACTATGTAGACATGACCGAGACTCATCTCCAGTCAATAACGAATAGCGTAACCTGGATGCTCATATTGGTTCCTACATATTCTACGAAGATCTTTATCGGTCAAACCGCATAACAACATATGTTGTTCCCTTTGTCATTGGTATGTTAGTTGCCTGAGATTCGATCGTCGGTATCTCAATACCTAGTTCAATCTCGTTATCGGCAAGTCTCTTTACTTGTTCTGTAATGCATTATCCCGTAAATAACTCATTAGTCACATTGCTTGCAATGCTTATAGTGATGTGCATTACCGAGAGGGCCCAGAGATACCTCTCTGATACTTGGAGTGACAAATTCTAATCTCGATCTATGCCAACTCAACAAACACCATCGGAGACACCTGTAGAGCATATTTATAATCACCCAGTTATGTTGTGACGTTTGATAGCACACTAAGTGTTCCTCCGGTATTCGGGAGTTGCATAATCTCATAGTCATAGAAACATGTATAAGTCATGAAGAAAGTAGTAGCAACAAACTAAACGGTCATCGTGCTAAGCTAACGGATGGGTCAAGTCAATCACATCATTCTCTAATGATGTGATCCCGTTAATCAAATGACAACTCATGTCTATGGCTAGTAAACTTAACCATCTTTGATTCAACGAGCTAGTCAAGTAGAGACATACTAGTGACACTCTGTTCGTCTATGTATTCACACATGTACTAAGTTTCCGGTTAATACAATTCTAGCATGAATATAAACATTTATCATGATATAAGGAAATATAAACAACTTTATTATTGCCTCTAGGGCATATTTCTTTCAGCCAGAGCCCACGGTACTACCGCGCCCATGGAGCGGTACTACCGCGTGGGGTGCGGATGTAAAAAATTACATCCGCCCTACTACCGCTCGAGCAGTTGTGCCTGGCCTGAGGCCATGGTACTACCGCTCTCAAGGAGCGGTACTACCGCTCCGAAGAGCAGTACTACCGCATGCCCCAGTTCAGCAACACTAGGAGTCCTTCATTTTGCAAAGACACGGAGAGACGGAGGATGCTCCAAAGAGCCAAAGGAAAGGTGGTGCAAAAAGGAACAGACGTGTACGTGTTGATTCCACCCAAACCTTTCCAACGCAGACCCCCTCTTAATAGTACGGCTTTCCTACGACTCAAATCCACCGAAAAGAAACGTAGAGAAACGCCGTCTTCAATAGTCTTCGAGGGGCACCAAACCGTCTTGTGCCTAGACATGATATATCTGAAATGCTCAATGCGCACGATTAGTTCGCAAAAGCATTGTCATCAATCACCAAAACTACTAAATAAAAATGCCCTTACAACCGGTATTGCAATGGAGATCGTTAACTTAAACTTCCACCTAGAACTCTATGCTACACTAGTAAGCAACTTGAACAGTGGGTTGGGCCTTGAACTGCAAGTTTTCTGCGAAACTAGCTTCACACAAAGCCTTGACCGATACTAGGCTACCGTGGGTCTTCCTCGCAGGTGGAGCTTATGCATCATACTCCGTGACCTTTCATGAGTTTACTAGAGAGAACCCTACTCTCATAGATTGCGACGTTTGACAATCAGACTCATATAGGTGTGTTCTTCAAAAGATGTTCTGCAGAACAACATATCTGCTTAAATGAGCCACTTAGAACACATTAAGATATACATCAACCTGCCATGCTGATTTAAGAGAGTATTGCATCTTCATGGAGTGGTATTGTTAACAGTAAGGATACTCTCCTCTCAGTTGACCAACAACTTGTCTTCCACATCTAATTCACGGGATCTCCGACCACATAGACTAAGTTACCACTGTGAACAACTCATATTGTGGGTCTCATACCCATCTCCCTCTATGCATTATCTATCACATTACGTGATAGACTCTTAGTAAAAGGATCTGCCAGATTTTTAGACGTTTGGATATAATCCAATGTAATAACTCCAGAGTTTCTCATTTTTCTCACAGACTTTAACCTTCTCTGAACGTGTCTTGATGACTTCATGTTATCCTTTGAGCTGCTCACTTTCGTGATCACAATTTGATTGTCGTGGTTCATAGGATACCCGGTACAGGTTTCTCAACAACCGACAAGTCATTCAAGAGTCGACGAAGCCAATCTGCTTCGACCGTAGCTGTATCTAGTGTTGTGAGTTCTGCTTCCATTGTTGACCTCGTCAAGATGGTCTGCTTGCAAGACTTTCAAGAAACAGCGCCACCTCCATGAGTGAATACATATCCGCTCGTGGCCTTTATCTCATCAACATCTGAGACATAGTTTAAGTCACTATGCCCTTCAAGCACCTTTGGGTGCCAGTGTAGTGAATTCCATAATTCGCTGTGCCTTTCAAATAACGCAAAACTCTCTCTAGAGCTTTCCAATGCACATCTCCTGGTTTTGAGACAAATCGACTCAGTTTGCTAACAGTAAAAAAGATGTCAGGTCTTGTAGCACTGGCTAAGTACATAAATGAGCCAATAATCTAAGAATATTACAACGACTACCTGAGAGTGAGGACAACGAAGTTGCGTCAATGTTGCCGTGAGACTACCACGATGGGGCAGCGAGGGGCGGTGACGGTGAGCCGATGCATCTACGAGGTTGAGTTCTGCGATGGCAGCGAGAGACGGCGAGCCGCTGGGGCTTCAAGGCCGGTCGCCTCGCTCGTCCGTACCGGGGGTCGGCGAGGCTCGTTGCCGCTCTCTCCCGAGCACGCTGGTGTCATTTTGGGGGCAAAAGCAACGACGCCAGTGGAAGATGGCGCGAGCCTGATCTGACGGCTAGGAAACCACTAATCAAATGGCAGGGGATGTGACCGTCAGGGGCTGGCGCCGATCGGCGAGCCGCTGGGGCTTCAAGGCCTGTCGCCTCGCTCGTCCATACCGGGGGTCCGCGAGGCTCGTTGCCGCTCTCTCCCGTACACGCTGGTGTCATTTTGGGGGGAAAAGCAACGACGCCGGTGGAAGATAGCGCGAGCCTGATCTAACGGCTAGGAAACCACTGATCGAATGGCAGGGGACGTGACCGGCTGGCGCCGATCCACCGGCGCCTAGCACTGCCCCTTTCCGCCGGAAGTTTTTTTTTCTTGGAGACTCGCCAAAACAGTACTGGGCTTCGCGTCCACGTGACCAGCCCACAATCACACAAGTAGAACAAGTTCGCAGCGAGGTCGATCCAAAACCTCGAACCCCTTTCTCGACCAGCAAAATAATGGAGACCAAGGCCGACGTCGCCGCCGGCGGCGGCGACGACCTCTCGACCATGCGCGAGCAGTGCCGGAGCATGGAGGAGGCCATATCCTTCCGCCGCGAGGCGCAGCTAGGCCTCGTCGGCTCCCTCCAGCACCTCGTCCCGGACCTGGTCCCCTCCCTCGACCGTTCCCTCCGCCTCATCGCCGCCTTCAACGACCGCCCCTTCACCCCTACCCCAAATCCCAACGCCGGCGACCCCCATAACCCCAGCCTGAAGCCCCACCACCGCCGCGCCGTCCCCGACCCGGCCCGCTCCACCCGCCGCAAGACCTCTCCGGGGTCCTCCCCGGCCTCCGCCGCCGTGGGAGGCGCTGCCCCCGGCGGTCTCGACGCGGTACGCACCATGGTGGCCGTATTCCTCCTTGAGCTTATCCCCTTCGCCGAGATCGACGCCGCCGTGCTCGCGCGCCGCCTACAGGCTGACTCCTCCTCAGCCAGCGATGCGGAGCGGGCGGCTCTTGCCGACCTGGCGACGGAGCTCGGCGGCTCCGTGCCCGCCGCTGTAGCTCTCGCTCTCCGACGCATAGCTGAGGACAGCGGCGGCGTGCAGATCGAGGAGGCCATGATTGGAGGCAAGCAGATGATGATGGTCTGGGCTATCGACCGTAGCAAGCTCCTCAAAGAGCTACCGGAATCCGCCACATTGTTGTCACCCCAACCTCCACCAATACCACAGGCGACCTCGTCCGAGACCGACACTAACAGTGCAATCATACCAAGACCACCACCACCACATCAGCAGCAACAGCCGGATATGTGGGCGCACTCAATGCCACCGATGTTCCCACGGCCCAGGGGCATGACAATGCCGGGGATGCAGAGGATGATGCCAGGGTTGATGCCGCTTCAGCGCCCGTTCATGGCTCCAAGCCCGGGGCCTAGTCCTACCCAGCTGAACCAGAGGACCGAGGAGGAGGACCTGAAGGACCTTGAGGTGCTGCTGAGTAAGAAGACATACAAGGAGAAGCAGAATACAAAAACTGGGGAGGAGCTGCTGGATCTCATTCACCGGCCAACGGCAAAGGAGACGGCTGTTGCAGCAAAGGTTTGTTCCTATTCACCCTCCAAGGGCAAAAGAGGTGTTAGTTGGCAGTGCCATTGTTCTGTGTAGTTTGAGATGACTAGTGCCTTGTTATATTGTTCGAATGTTGGACAGTGTCTAAGAAAATTATGCAAATACTAAACCTATGGAGAAGTCTTGGTAGAATGACCACAAAACCATAAGAGAATGGCTATACATATGTAAACTGTTCACAAAATATTATAATGGGCCATTAAAAAGAATGGGAGTGCTACAAAGATGAGGAGGAAGAAGTCCTAAAAAGGGTGGTCATGTATGTTGGGGATTAAGGAATACAGTTAAAAGTCAGTTAGTAGAGAATTGAGACTTCGCTGAGCTAAGACAATAGGCACAGCACAAACATGTTGCCTTCGTAAGGAAAACGTGTGGGAGAGGGCGGGGGTAATTTCTCCGAACCAATACGGTCCGCAGAAGCTATTGTTCTGGTACCGGCTTAAGCAGAGTATTCCGGTAAAAAATACCATGCAGTTCATACTGGTATCGGTGGACAAACAACAATTGCTCTGCTGTATCAGCTCAGCGTGGTTCTCTTAGCTGTCACCGCGACGTGGCCATAATGTTGGGAAAATGCTTTATTTTTCTAAACATTGAACATATAAAACATCTAATCCTTGCAATTATGGGTTGGCTTGCTCTGGCTGGAAGCAATACATGCTAGGCCTGACCGCAACTAGCCTCTTTCGTCCATTTCTTTTTTTTTGCTTTTCTGTATGCGCTTTGAATGTATACGCATATAAAACGATTGAACATTAATTATTGAAAGCCGGAACGGTGCACGGGAGTGCCCTGATGCCAAAACGTTCTGTTTTAAACACCATCTGGAAAGGTGACTGGAATGGAATTAGTAGTATGCTCCAAGGCCCTCCACCACTGCTGTTAGTCTTGTAATGGTAAATGAACTGGTTTGCTTAGCCACTGTATGGTCTACTGCGCTAAGGATAAATGTGCAAGATAAGTAACATTGTTGTTACACACCTCCAGCATGATCTTCCTGTTGTCAACTTTACAAACCCAATAACAGTAATTTTCACATATTACATGTGCGTTAATTTGTTTTATGATTCACAATGGATCATTCGCTCTGGTTGGCATCTTCCGCCGTTTGGTTATCATCAATTTTTAGTTTTTAATAACCTTGGTTTTGTACCTGGCAGTTCAAAACAAAGGGTGGTTCCCAGCTGAAGGAGTATTGCACCAATTTAACTAAAGAAGATTGCAGACGCCAATCTGGTTCCTTTGTTTCCTGTGCTAAGGTCAATGTTATTACACTCATTTTGCCTGCTCAATGTATACTTCCTCACATTTGTTTTTATTGTCTATTTGTCTGAACCAACATAGTGGGTAACTGGCCTTCAGACTGCTTCTTTTTAGCAAATATCTATCTGGTATAGTTAATGTAATCGTTTCTTTACATTTTCAGGTTGCAGTTTGTCTATAACACATAAAGTGCTAAGCCACAATTATTCTTCCTCTAAGATAGAATTATATGAAACATATTATGTGAAAAATTACCCTTTGTAGCTTTCCTCTGGTTCATTAAATTGAAACTGAACTGGTGTGGGTATAATCGTAGTTGCCATTCATTGCTCCAAATCCATGTCAGGACTCAAGGGTATTCTTTCTCCAGTTTCTGGATAATGATTTGGAGAAGCAATTTTTATTAATATATGTGATGAAGTGAGTCTAAGAGTCATTATTTGACAGATGGCTTTGAACTGAAAATCATATACTCCCTCCGTTCCCAAATATAAGTCTTTTTAGAGATTTCAACAAGTGACTACATACGGAGCAAAATGAGTAAATCTACACTCTAAAATATGTCTACCTACATCCGTATGTTGTATTCCATTTGAAATGTCTAAAAAGACTTATATTTAGGAACGGAGGGAGTAGTTGTTAAATGTTTATTCAGTTGAGAGATGCCAATATAATACCATATGGTTTTTTCAATTTAAGATCTTCATATAAATTTTCTTAATACTACGCTTGAAAACTGTACTGGTTTCAGTAGATATTTTTAGCTATTAATGATAATTAGTGTCCAACTTTTTCTTTCATTTGGAGCAGGTTCACTTTCGCCGTATTATTGCTCCACATACTGATACAAATCTAGGAGATTGCTCTTTTCTGGACACCTGCCGCCACACTAAGGTTGGTCATAGAGGCATAAACCCTTTTATGTTAATCTCTTCATGTGCACCTGTTTTTATCTTACACGCATTCTACAATTGTAGACTTGCAAGTATGTCCACTATGAGCTTGATCAAACACCAGATATAGCTCCAATGATGGCTGGCACCCTGGCTCCCCCTAGGCAAATAAAGCCCCATAGAGCTGAATATTGTTCAGAAATAGAGCTTGGAGAGTCACAATGGATAAATTGTGACATTCGGAACTTCAGAATGGACATCTTAGGGCAATTTGGGGTAATTATGGCTGATCCCCCATGGGATATTCATATGGAACTGCCATATGGCACAATGGCTGACGATGAAATGAGGACTCTTAATGTGCCTGCTTTACAAACGGATGGCTTGATTTTCTTATGGGTCACCGGCCGTGCGATGGAACTTGGCCGGGAGTGGTAAGTTTCAGAAAAAATGCTAGGAGAGTGAAATATATTGCCATTTGGCTAGATTTTCTTCATGCTTCATATTTGTAACATCTCCCTGACAATGTTTTTCACTCCAGTGAAATCTATTTCCATGGTTAGCTTTTTGTGACCCTTCATACCTGTAACTCAACAGATAATAGTTGCCAAATTTGATATTCTACATTATATATATTCATTCCTTATTCTTAGTGTCCACTATGAAGGGCACAATGTTATTTACTTATTTCATGTTAAACATTTGTTTTGGAAATAGTTGTTTTCATTGATCCACTGTACCTCCTTTTTATTCTTCAGTTTGGAGCTCTGGGGATACAAGCGTGTCGAGGAAATTATTTGGGTGAAGACCAATCAACTTCAACGCATTATCCGAACTGGCCGCACTGGCCATTGGTTGAACCACAGTAAAGAACATTGTCTTGTTGGAATTAAAGGGAGTCCCCTGGTGAACAGGAATATAGACACTGATGTTATTGTTGCTGAAGTGCGTGAAACAAGCAGAAAACCTGACGAGGTAATACATTGGCTTCAATGGTTAATACTAGCTGCTTCAGAACAAGTGATGCCTCTTTACTTGTTTCTGTGTAGTTAGATGACTTGCAATAGCTTTGCCAGATTGTTGTTTCTACCTAGAGATCCGTACACCGATTTGGATCCCATATAGTAAGACATGCATGTACTAACTTGACATCTAATACAAACCATACAGCTGAAAACCTGCATTCTTTTAATTTCTTCTGGTAGTTTTTGTTTCAAAAAAGCTGCTTCAAGTCTGTTTTGCTGTACAGATGTACGCTATGCTAGAACGGATAAGCCCAAGGACAAGGAAGCTCGAACTGTTTGCTAGAATGCATAACACGCAAGCTGGGTGTGCATCTCTCCCCTCTTATATTTCTTCTGCATACCAGATACTATCCATGTACTTACCTTTTTGTATTCATTTTTTTTTCTGTTTAGATGGCTCTCTCTTGGCAACCAGGTAAGCGGAACAAGGCTTGTGGATGAAGGGCTGAGGGCAAGGTACAAAGCTGCTTATCCGGACTTCGAGGTGCAGCCGCCATCGCCTCCCAGAGCAAGCGCGCCTATGGATGTTGATCAGAGTACTCCATCACAGAAGCCTGTTGCATCAGATGGTGAGCGGCCAACCTGATTTTGGCACCCTCTGAGCTCATTAGACCGCTCTTGCAAGGATCTACTGTTGTTTCACTACATAGTTATTGTCACCTGTTATCCTTGTTGTACTTGTAAATTGGATGGTGAAGGAGCGAGTGTAAGCCTTCACTGATATATCGGCAATATGCTTTGCCCGTCTAAGCCCATCAGTACACTCGATTTGTCAATTCATTATATAATGACCAAATGTGTGGTGAATTTCAGTTTCATCTTTCTGTTATTTGAGGAGATCAATTTATGTTCCCTCGTAATGGCTGAGGGGTTCCCTCTGCAAAGGTGTGCGAGCTTTATATATGGGATTTTTTTAAAGGTCATCATGGCTGGATTACCGATAATCGAATACTCCATACATTCGTTTGATATATGGTAATAATTATATTGTCCACAAAGAAACCTAATAAAAGCTAAGGGTCATCTGCAATCTGAATATGTTGTCAGTCGCCTCGTTCCAAATAGTGCTCAACCAGCGAACTAAGAGGTTGCCTCCTCAGCCTCTCTTAGAGCATCTCCAGCTGCGCCCCCAACAGGCTCCTCAGGGTAGACTTTTTCGCGCCGGTGGCGAAAAAAGCCCCAAGTCGCATCCCAAGACGCAGAAATCCGCCGACTCGGCCCGTTTTGGGCCAGCGATCGTAGTTTAACCCAACAAGACTTGCAGGGGGCTCGGGGCTCCGACGAGGGGAAAATATGCCTCGCCACACCGTGTCGGAAAAAGTAAGTCATTCGTCAGATTCGCCCCCACCTCAAGGCCATCATCACCTGCCAATCCGGCGCCGACCACCGCCAAAGACGCGCTAGATAGGCCATTTCAGCGGAAAAGAGAAGGTTTTGCCGCGCAGCCTCTCCACCACCGTCCGGCGAGTTCTCCGGCGCTCCGGCGTGCAGGATATCTGCGGCGGTGTCGCCACCACGCCCGCCAGTGTTCGGCGATTTGTTCGCTCGGCGATGGACTCGGATGACGAGGAGGCGCTTCATGGCCGCTGGAGGAGGAAGCCGATCTCGACGCCCGGGGCGAGGATCTCATGGTCCTCGCCGCCCTTGTCAGCCTGCTCGCGAGCAATGAAAAGCCGTGGCGAGGTGGCTCGGCGCCGGGGCGGCTGAAAGCAAATAACCGGCATCGTCTGGAAGGCTATTGCATGCTCTACTCCGACTACTTCGCCGACGCTCCACTGCACGGCGACATAGTGTTTCAGCGCCATTATCGGATGAGCTGAAAGCTTTTCCTCAGGATTGTGAATTCCATTCGGGAGTTCGACAACTACTTCAAGTGCAAGAAGGATTGCACCGGCAAACTTGGATTCACCTCAATCTAGAAGTGCACGACAGCTATGAGGATGCTTGCATACGGAGCTCCCGGTGATTCACTCAACGACTATTATTGGCGCATGGCCGAGTCCACGACCATTGAATGTTTCTACAAGTTCTGCAGGGCAGTGGTGGCAGTGTTTGAACCGCAAACTTGTGACCACCCAATGTTGAAGACACTGCTTGGATCTTAGCACAGAATGCAGCAAGAAGATTTCCTGGGATGCTTGGAAGCATCGACTGCATGCATTCAAAATGAAAGAACTGTCAATTTGCTTGGCAGGGGATGTACAAAAGCGGCAAAGACGGTTGCAGTGTGGTACTTGAAGCAGTGACCACACATGACCTCTGGATGTGTAAGCCTTCATTGATATAAAATTGGATGGTGAAGGAGCGAGTATAAGCCTTCACTGATATATCGGCAATATGCTTTGTACGTCTTAGTCATCGGTACACTCGATTTATCAGTTCATTATATAATGACCAAATGTGTGGTGAATTTCAGTTTTGTCCTTCTGTTCTTTGAGGATATCAATCTATGTTCACTCGTAATGTCCGAGGGGTTCCCTCTGCAAAGATGTGCGAGCTTGATTGACCGCGAAGCTTTATATATGGGATTTTCTTTAAAGGTCATCGTGGCTGGATTACCGATAATCGAATACTCCATACACTCGTTTGATATATGATAATAGCTATATTGTCCACAAAGAAATCTGATAAAAGCTAAGGGTCATCTGCAATCTGAATATGTTGTCAGTCGCCTCGTTCTGAATAGTGCTCGGGCATATTTATCCCTAAGGTGTTTTGGTGATTGATGACAATGCTTTTGCGGACTAATCGTGTGCCTTGAGTTTCTCAGACGCTTCATCGCTAGGCACAAGACGGTTTGGTGCCCCTCGAAGACTATTGAAGACGGCGTTTGTCTACGTTTCTTTTTGGTGGATTTGAGTCGTAGGAAAGCCGTACTATTAAGAGGGGGTCCGTGTCAGAAAGGTTCAGGTGGAATCATCACGTACATGTTTCCTTCCTTGTCTCCACCTTTCCCTTGCACTTTGGAGCATCCCCCGTTTATCCTCTATGCGATTGTCCTGACTGCTGTTGCTGAGCTTGCGGTAGTACTGCTCTCTGGAGCGGTAGTACCACAGGTGTCGTGGTTTTGTCATGGCAGATGTCCTCATGAAAGGACTTAGTCGTGGAGCCATCGCCACGGGTTAACTTGAAGGGTTAAAGCGGACGCAAAGACACAAGAGTTTATACTAGTTCGCCCCTTCGATGAAGGTAAAAGCCACGCCTAGTTGTGATGGGATTGATGTGGTTTCGATGACTAGGGAGCGAATAAGCTTCGCCTAGGCCTCGAGTTGTTGTTGTCTGTCTTGAACCGCTGCCGGTCTTCCTTTATATACACAGTTGGCCTTGGCGGTCTCTGAGTCCCGAGCCGACCTATACAAAGTGTCCGCTCGGTCTCTCTCCTTTCTAACTTATATTACAAGTTTACATAATCATGGCGGTTTACCACTACGGGCCCTAATCCGCCTTTAGGCCGTGGGCTTCAAGCTTTACTAGTTGAACGCCATCTTCAAGACCTTCATGGGCTTCAAAGACAGTTTAAGGTGAACGGGCCCTCTGGCCGGTTTATATTTAGTAGCTATATCCTCAACATTAGGCCCCGGATTGATTTGAATTTATTCATGTCAATCTTCAACACTAAAAATATCTTGTAAACATCCTCTTGTATTTTCGTAAACCGCCATATTGACTTCTCCGTGAATTTTGTAAACCGCCGACGGCGTCATCTTGAGCACCGCAACGGTCCGTCATGACATCATCTCTGCATAAAAGGATTAAAAGATTCCTTCTCATTAATGATTATCTCGAAAATCGAGGCGGTAGCGCCCACTCGGCCGCTTGGACGCCTTTGATTCTCGCGCCTGCCTTTTTACTCTTTCCCTTATAAATAAAGCCCGAGGGCTCCTTTTTCTCTTCCTCTTCTGCATCTTCTTCTTCCTCGCGACGCCCTCAGCTCTGAAGCTCCGCCGCCGTCCGCGACCTTCGAGAACTGCACCAACCAAGGCCGCTGCATCAACTTGAGTTAGATCAGAGGCTCATCGCCACCCTCTGCCGTAATCTGCAGCGGTAAACTTCTTCTATTCTTCGTCCTTAGATCTGCATTAAGTTTTTGCAAGCTCATCCGCACAGTCCTCCATTTTTCCTCTTCATCCTACCTTCTGCCGCGGTAGTTTTGATCCAAAAATGGTATAGATCTCCTGCGGTAGTCATTCCGCATCTGTTTTTAATACTAGCAACCCTTCCTTCTCTTCTTGTAAAGTATGCAACCTTCTCTGTTCTACTTGAACGCCTTTTAAAGAACGCAGTAAAAACTGCTTTATAGATGTGCGGTAGATCCAAATAGATTTGAACATTGTGTAAAACCTGTTTCTGTCAACACTTAGCAGAAATTTTGAATCTTGGCCTTTCTGCATATGGGCGGTTTAATCCTTGATGGCCAATCCGCCATATGTCATTAGCCCTCTCTTAAACCGCCAAGCGGACCTTGCATTGTATTTTCACCGTTTAACACTGAATTTTTCACTTACAAACCGTAGACGAGAAACCGCACTTGTTTGATTTTCTTTCAGCTCCCCCTTCGGAATGGCGAAACAATTTTCGCTTGCAATTGGGTTCCGTCCGGATCATGGAAACACAACTCAACGGCTACGTCACCACCGGGCGTTTAGCCTCAAAAATGTTCTCCATGGCGAGTTCCGAATCGGAATGTCTACTGAACCTCAAGAAGGAGAGGTGATTGTTTTATGCAACACCTAGACCGGGATTCAGCCAGCCCGGATCAAAAATTTCCGGATGTCCTCGCAAGCTTCCAACTCCATCCACAAGATATTGGTCCGAACTCGTGTCCAATATATGCAACTTTCAAGTATTCTCTCAAGTCTATCTTCAAGAAGAACCAACCGTGGAGTTATTTCGAGATTTCTTTCATTTGAACCGCCGCACAGAATTCTCGGACGGTCCTAACACGTAACTTGGCAGCGTTTCAATCCGTAAAAGGAAGGAAGTGGACTTCCCTCACGCCAAACATCATAGCCATCCTAAAGATTGGAACCAAACCTGGTTCTATTGCGAACACTGCTCCTAACGGAGAAAATCCCTTGCCGGGTTATCGCCTCACCGCTTAGCAACAGCCACCCATTGCCTTCAAGGCTGACCGCCGCAGAACGGAAGCATTTTGCACCTCAAATTACCAAGCTCCGGCTCGATGGCCAACGGTTTAAGCGGCATTGACCTTGTCCGCTGTTGGGTTTCTTAGGGCATCTTGCCATTAAGCCGCCGCCCGGATTGATGCACGAATATACTGGTGACGCTAAAGATCCTCAACGACATCACGAACTATCAATAATCGAGCTTGAAGTTACCAAACAGTGAAGAAAATGCTCGATGAACCGATCTCCGCATGCAGCCAAACCGGCTGGCTCCGCTCTGCATCTCCAACAAACCGCCATGTAAGGTTCCTCTCATTACTCTCTCGACCTTGATTCCATATTGATTGTATTAATCCCTCAGATTAATTTTAGGCTAACAACTCCTTTTGAAACGAACTAAACCGCCGGGTTCCTCGCGCAAAGACCAAGACCACCAAGAAAAGCGGCAAGAGGAAACCGCCGAGTTTTCTCGAACCGCGGAAGATGAAGAATCGATCTTCGAGGTAGAGCTTGACTCACTTGGTTCTTTTTTCATTCATTTTATTAATGAGTTACAATTCACGGGATGACGCCGAGGTCAGCTATGCGTAACCTATTGAGGTAATCCTTCTTTCTTCCGATTACGATCTTGTACGGTTAAAAGAATTCGCCAGACAGTCCGGAAAGTGAAACAATCTCACCCTATGCTCATTTGGATCCAAAATTTTCTTTGAAGACACAAGAAAGCGAAGAACGCCAGACGACCCGGCATAGCGGTCAACAAATTACATCGTCCGGTTTAGCCGACACACCAACCCGGAAACGTCGCCCGAGGTGACTTGTTCTCTTGAAAAGCGTTATCCTTTGAAAGGTTTCTTCCGATGCCCTCTCAATCCGTCGACCGAATTACTGGGCTTCTTCCAACTCGTCTGGGCGGTTCATCAACCACTCAGCTGCCTCCTCTCAAAGTTCTTCTGGGTAAGTATATTACTCCTTAATTTGTTCCTTGTACTTTGTCGGTTTATCATATTCTAACCCTTGATGTTGTAGCACCAAGGCTCAACTTAGTAAAAAGGCCAAGACCCTCGACCCTACTGTGGATGTTGATCCGGAGAAGACTCAGAGCATCATGGTGAAAATCCGAAGTTGCTAAAGACAACTCTGCTGGGAAAAATCAAGATGCCAATGCTAATCCGCCATAGGTTGAACCGGATGTTCAAGTTGAGACTTCACATCCTCCTGCTCCTCCGAGTCCTACAATAGAACAACGGACTCAATCGCTGATCCGCCAAGCCCGGTATGAAAGCGCCAAGCCACGTTGAAAATGCTAATCCGCCAGTCCGACCAAAGATGATGATGTCGAAGTTACGGGCACCGCATATACCGCCCCGCAATCCGTTGCTCTATCAAAGCACACCGCCAAGGAAGAATTTACTGCCATGAGCAAAGGGAAGGAGAAAACTGATCTGTCGACTTATAACAATCTCTCGCCCAAGACCTTCACACGGCTTCTGAACCGGCTCTACACAAGCCGTGATTATGAAGCCGGTTTAGTAAATCTTATGAAGGAGCGCTATGAGGTAAATAGTTGTGCCCTTCTCTTGTACCTTCATTGCATAGTAGCCCTAAGGGCCGGTTTGTCCCTAGAAAGTCAAACCGGGACTTTGCATAGTCCATAGTACTTTGTCTTATATATTTCGATCAAACAGCATTAGCCCCAAGTGCCATGATTAACACTTGTATTAATCCATGGGACTTCAATAATCATGTAAAAATGATCCACATTAGCCCCCAAGTGCCAAGTGTATGACCTGGTTATGCGCTTGGGACTTCTAATGAAGATATTAACATGCTCCCTTTTGTTGCAGAGTGAGATACGCCAACAAGTCTCACAAATCAATGATCTTCAAGAAAATCTGAAATCTCAACAAGCGTAAACCTCCAAGGCCAAGGATGAGCTGAAACCGCCTTGACTACCATGGAGCAGCTCAAGGAGTGGTTTAAGTCCGAGCGGGCCAGCTGGGATCTCAAAAGGTGGGCTTGCTAAACGGGCGGAAGATGTCAAGCAGCTCTTAAACCGCGACGGAAGAGCTCATCGGATTAAAGCGCCAAATCAATGCCATGACCTCGCAATATTTGGTAAGCAACGTTTCACCAAGGTTGTGATGAATATTCCGCTTTGAAATTTCCTCCGTTTAACTGAACTTTCTTAAACCGGTATAGGTAGGCGCATTGCTCATCCGGCTCGACATGCGGAAGAAACTCAAGGCAGCGTATACGCTAATTGAACAGCTGTATACCGCACCCAATGAGTTATTTGCGCCACTTCTTTTGATAATGCAGCTCCGACACTAATCAAGGACACACTGGACCGGCTATCTATGGTACCAGCACAGATAGAAGAATTGAAACGATCCGCTGCCCGGGCTGGCACCTTATTGGCACTAACTCACGCCAAAGCATGGATAGCTGACCTTGATCCGGCTGACATAGCCAAAGGCTTCCCCAGTGCTCAAGAAAATGGCGAAGTATTTGATAATGATGCTCTCAAACGGGTAACAAGGGAGATGCGTCCTCTGGCGAGTCAACTGGCAGAAGAGGCCAACCTGACGGTTCACCGCTCCTTCTACGACGCGGACAATAGACGGGTTGAAGCTGTTATTCCGGAAGTGCAGAACCTTGTTCCACCAACCCGTAAGCACACTTACGCCCCTGACGTTGATCCGGCTGAGCTTATAAGTGAAGAGGCTGTCTTTCAGGCTTTAACCCGGATTGACTGGACCACCAATGACTTCCGGCCATTGGATGGTGAGGAGGAAGAAGTTGAACCGACGCCAGACGACCCATCTACTTCATGTCAACTCGGCAATGAAGCTTAATCCGTCAAGTCGGTTGATACGTCAGAAACTGCCCGTTATAAAGCAACACCAATTTTTGGGCCTCTGGATGCCTTGTAATAAAACTAGCTGCCACCTTTGGCGTGTATATGCCTTCGTGCATACGTTTTGCAACTTATGCCTCCTTTTGATTTTCCAATGATAAACTATTACCTGCAGCGAATATCTTAAACTGCCACGGTGGTTTGTGCCGCCAGCTGGCTTGTGACGTTCATATATATATGCAATGAAATATTGAGGTATATGATCAAAATTTGTGATACAAAATACCTGCCATCGCTGGGCATGAAGTTGGCTTAGCCAATCTTGAAGCGGAGGTTGTATGAACCATTACCGTCAAAGGAGAAAACAGCTCCTGTGTTTATAATGCCGGTTTACCATGTAAACCGTGCCGGGTCATGACAAGCCCCCTGTTACTCCATAATGGGATGTTAACAGAAAAAGTCAAACCGGAAAAATTATCTCCGGATTAAAAATGGACCGAATTCCGTCAATTGACAGTTTGAACCGGTTTAAGAATGTTATCGGTTTAAAAAACGCAACAAAAATCAAATAACAGTTATGAAAAAATATGGAAGCAAAGGCAATGATAAAACCGTTTGCAAAAAGAGGCTTTACTGAGCCGATCAGATGGTGTTACCATGGTCGGACACGACCAAGCTCCCAATAAGGTGTAGCCATGGTTCAAGTCAGCCAGGTCCCCAACTGAAACCGTGGCATTATGCCGATCAAGTGGCGTGGCAATGGTTCGGTTCGACCAAGCCCCAAGTGACTCTATGGCCTTAGGCCGATCAAGAGGCGGATCTGGTTCAGACTTGACCATGTCCCCAAGTGATCTGGTGGCTTTCACCTATCAAAAGGTGTTGCATTGGTTCGGACACCACCAAGCCCCAAGTGATATCATAAAGCTTTTGAAAAGCAAACTCGGGGTAAACCGGAGGCCGCTTTAAGACAGAACAACTCCATGTAACCACGCATGATGTAAGTAAGATACCCCGCTTAAGCCGAGGCTCCGGTTTATTACTTTATCCATAATATATACTTTGTCATAATATGTACATGAGTAGAGCCGATGACTCGGTATAATAAGGTCAAGATGAGCTATGTTCCACGGCCTGTTGGTCTCCTCCTCGACGTGCGTGAGTCTTTATGCTCTCGAATATCGATCGATAGTATGCGACCCACAGTGCAGATTCTTGCTGACCACAAAAGGTCCTTCCCAAGGTGGGGATAACTTGTGCATATCACCGGTCTTGGATGAGCCGAAGCACCAAATCTCCTTCTTGAAAAGTTCTGGTTCTGACTCGGTGACTGTGATAACAACGAAGATCCTGTTGGTAAATCGCCGAGCGGGCAGCTGCTATGTCACGCTCCTCATCCAACCGGTCCAAAGCGTCTTGCCGTGCCGTCTCGTTGTCCGCTTCAACGTAAGCTGCCACACGAGGTGAGTCATGACGGATGTCACTGGGGAGAGCCGCCTCTGCTCCATAGACCATAAAAAACGGTGTGTATCCTGTGGATCTGTTGGGCGTAGTGTTGATGCTCCATAACACAGATGGTAGCTCTTCTACCCAACAACCCGGTGTCCTCTGCAAAGGGACCATAAGCCGGGGCTTGATGCCTCTCAAGATCTCTTGATTAGCCCTTTCCGCTTGACCATTGGACTGTGGGTGGGCTATCAAGAAACGCGTCTAGCCGGATGTGTTCACGTCAGCAGAACTCTTTCATGGCACCTTTGGACAAATTGGTACCATTATCTCGTGATGATTGTGTGGAAAGCCAAACCGAAAATCACTTTTTGATGAACTGAACCGCCGTGGCGCGTCACACTTGCTAATGTGTTCGCCTCTACCCACTTTGTAAACTTGTCAACCGCCACCAGGAGGTGGGTCTTCTTGTCCTTGGACCTTTTGAAAGGTCCAACCATATCCAGCCCCCAGGTTGCAAACGACCAAGTAATTGGAATCATCCTCAATTCTTGGGCCGGTACATGAGCACGTCTGGAAAACTTTTGGCAGCCATCACATCGTCTGTCCAGATCTTCCGCATCAGCATGAGCAGTCAACCAATAGAAACCGTGGCGGAACGCTTTAGCCACCAAGGATTTTGAACCGGCGTGGTGACCACAATCTCCTTCGTGGATCTCACACAATATTTCACAGCCTTCCTCAGGGGACACACAGCGTTGAAACGCCCCTGACACGCTGCAATGATGCAATTCACCATTAACAATGGTCATAGACTTGGATCGCCGGATTATCTGCCGCCAACGCCTCTCTTCTTACGTAACTTCGCCCGGTTCATGTACGCAAGATAAGGAAGCGTACAATCCGGAGTGACGTGAAGAGCTGCCACCAATTGAGCCTCCGGATCAGAATAGCCAAATCCGCTTCACCAGGAGCTTGACCGACGGGTTGTGCAAAGACGTCCCGAAAAACATTAGGCGGGACCGGTTTACGTTGAGAGCCCAACCGCTTAAAGTGTCCGCCGCTTCATTCTTCCGATGGTCCACATGGTCCACTGATAGCCCTTGAAATGACCTGCAACAATATCCACCTCACGCACGATATGCAGCCATGAGTGGGTCCTTTGAATCCCAAGTGCGGACACTGTTGAGCCACTAGATCCGAGTCACCAAGCACTTAACCCGCTTAGATTCATCTCCTTAGCCATCCGGAGACCATGGAGCAAGGCTTCATACTCAGCTGCATTGTTAGTACAAGGGAACATTAAGCGGAGAACGAATGAACTTGTCACCCGTGGGGAAGTTAATCGACTCCGCCCCGAGCCCTCAATTGCTCGGATCCGTCAAAATGGATGGTCCAATATGTGATCCGCTTTTCTTGGTGCTTGCAACTCCGCCCAATCATTAATGAAATCCACAAGTGCTTGAGACTTCACCGCCGAGGCACGTACTTGAACCGGCGGCCCAAGCTCTATAGCCCATTTGGCAATCCGCGATCACTTCCTGTTCTAAATTATATCGCCCAAAGGAGGAGAGTGACCACTTTGTGATCGGATGGCCACAGGAGTATTGCTTAAGCTTCGGCTCGCCATAAAACTCCGTATACTAGCTTTTGCCAATGCGGTACCGTTGCTTGATTCAATAAGCACCTCGCTAATATAGTAAACCGCCGCTGAACGGATATTCCTTGCTCCTCTTTGCGCTCTACCACAATAGCTACGCCGATCGCGCGAGCATTAGCTGCTACGATAATAATAACGGTTCTTTGTCGATTGGAGCTGCAAGAACGGGCGGATTGGCTAACTGCCGCTTTAAGTCCTCAACGCTTCATCGACGGGTGGACTCGGATAAACCGATCGTTTTTTCAGCATCTGGTACAAAGGATGGCCTTCTCTCCGAGGCGGTGATAAACCGCTCAGTAGCGGCAATCCGCCCGCCAAACGCTGGACATCGTTAATACACTTCGGTTTAGCCAGGGAGGTAATAGCTGTAATCTTCTCCGGATTAGCTTCAATTCCCCTGTTGGACACGAGAAAACCCAATAACTTGCCTGCCGGAACACCAAAGACACATTTGGCCGGGTTGAGCATCATCTTGTAAACCCGCAGGTTGTCAAAGGTTTCCTTCAAATCGTCAATCAGTGTCTCCTTCTCCCTTGACTTGACCACAATATCATCAACATAGGCATGCACATTACGGCCGATCTGTTTATGCAGGCAATTCTATACACAGCGTTGATAAGTTGCTTGGGCGCTCTTGAGCCCAAAAGGCATAGATACATAGCATAAGGCTCCAAAGGGAGTGATAAACGCTGTTTTCTCCTGGTCCTTAACTGCCATCTTGATATGATGATACCCAGAATATGCATCCAAAAAGCTCAAACGCTCACAACCCGCAGTAGCATCAATAATCTGGTCAATCCGGGGGAGGGCAAAAGGATCTGCTGGACAAGCCTTGTTAAGATCTGTGTAATCCACACACATGCGCCAAGTGCCGTTTTTCTTAAGAACCAGCACCGGATTAGCAAGCCACTCTGGATGGAAGACTTCAACAATAAAACCAGCTGCTAAGAGCCTGGCCACCTCCTCTCCAATGGCCTTGCGCCTTTCTTCGTTAAATCGACGGAGAAACTGCTTCACCGGTTTGTACTTGGGATCAACATTAAGAGTGTGCTCAGCGAGTTGCCTCGGTACACCTGGCATGTCAGAAGGCTTCCATGCAAAAATGTCCCGATTATCATGGATGAACTCGATGAGCGCACTTTCCTATTTCTGATCCAAGTTAGCACTGATGCTGAACTGCTTGGACGAATCGCCAGGCACGAAGTCAACAAGCTTAGTCTCAGCTGCCGATTGGAATTTCAGGTCCGGATCATGTTCTGTAGTCGGCTTCTTCAAAGGGGTCATGTCCGCCGGATCAACGTTGTCCTTGTAATATTTCAACTCCTCCGTAGCACAAACCGACTCTGCATAGGCGCATCACCTTCCTCACATTCCAAAGCGATCTTGCGGCTCCCATGAACCGTTATTGTCCCTTGTGACCCGCATCTTGAGCTGCAAATAGATATAACAAGGCCGTGCCATGAACTTGGCATAAGCCGGCCGCCCAAATAGGGCGTGATATGGGCTCCGGTTTTCACCACCTCAAATGTTAGTGTCTCTGATCGGGAATCGTGATCGTCCCCAAAAGCCACTTCCAGAGCTATCTTGCCGACAGGGTATGCTGACTTGCCAGGCACCACACCATGGAACACCGTATTAGACGGTTTGAGATTTTTATCTGTTAACCCCATGCGGCGGAAGGTCTCATAGTACAGGATGTTAATGCTGCTCCCTCCGTCCATGAGCACTTTGGTGAACTTATAACCTCCCACCTGAGGGGCTACCACCAATGCCACCTGGCCCGAATTGTCAACCCGAAGAGGGTGATCCTCCCCGCTCCACACGATTGGCTATTCCGACCAGCGTAAATAACGTGGTACGGCCGGTTCAACAGAATTCACCGCTCGCTTGTGAAGTTTCCGGTCCCGCTTATCCAAGCTAGTTGTGAAAACGTGATACTGCCCACTGTTCAACTGTTTCGGATGGCTCTGATAACCCGACTGCTGCTGCTGCTGCTGGTTGTAACCACCTTGGTTATTCTGACTATTCTGATTGTTATGTCCGCCCTGATTTCCACTGAAGCCTGAACCGGAAGCTCCTCCATCGTGACCCGGCCCATGGAAACCGGATCCTGAGCCACCACCGGACCCATGATCATAACGGAAAGCATTAGAGTTTTTGAACTCCTGCATAATGTAACAGTCCTTCCAAAGGTGGTTGGCCGGCATCTCCTTCGTCCCGTGCTTTGGACAGGGCTGATTCAATAAATAATTTAAGCGATCCGGGTTAGGATTCGGAGCCCCACCATGATTCGCCGCTTTACCTCTGCGTCGCTGACCCTTGTCCTGCGCATTAGTATTAGCCACAAAGTCCATGCTGCCATCCGCTTTACGTTTGCCTCCGTTCCCATGGCCTGCCGGTTTGTGTTGATGCCCCCTGGAGTTGCTGTTCTTCTTTCCTTCCCCGCTTCGTCATCCTCGATTTGGGGTCCTTGGTACTATCAGAATCAGCATACTTCACTAAAGCACCCATGAGAGTTCCCATGTCGTTACAAAATCGCTTCATACGCCCCAACTTCAACTTTAAAGGCTTAAACCGGCAGTTGCCCTCCAGGGTTAAGATCGCAGAGTCAGCGTTGATCCGTCGACGAGTGTAAGATTTCGAGACGGCGTACCCAATGGGTTGTTGACTCCCCTTCCCCTCGACACAAGCCGCCAAGTCCACTACGGACATGGGCTGCTTACGGTATCTTTGAAATTCTGGATAAACCGGGTTATGAATCGGGCCCATGAACTGATAGAATTGGGCGGCAAGCTCTTTAACCAAATGCGGGCCGTCCTTCAAGCATCATGGTAAAATACTTTGCACACGGCCTCATCCACATCTAGCATCTCCATGGCCATCTCATAGCTCTCTATCCATGCTTCGAGGTAAATCAACGGTGTAACTTGGCACCTTGCGCGGACCCTTGAAGTCTTTGGGCAAGCGACGCTATGCGAAAGCGGGATCAAACAGGCACCCCAAGCTAGAAGCGACCCCAGCTCGGACCGAGGTGGTGGGGCGAACCGCGTGGTCGACGCGCCTGGATTACGTGTTGCTAACTCGGCCTCCCAGCGCGCTCGGCCCGGTCCACCACCTCCGGGCGTTATCGACACCACCTGCCGGGTTGTTGCCACAGGCGCACCACGCGTGCATTACTTGATCGGCGGTTCATCCATGTGCTGCTATAGCTCCGGCTTGGCGGGGGTAGAGTGGATCGGTCGCGGCTATCTGAATACGCTTCTGTTGGACCAAAGCTGTCCTAAGGAGCTCCTTGACCCGCGCGTCTCTATCGCTGTGGTGAGTCACCTTCAATTGGAATAGCCTCGGCCGTGCCGCAGCTGCAACAAGGTTATCCATCGGGTTGGAGTAGTGACCGGAGGTGTTTTACGGTTCGAGCCACACTTGGCGTTATGGCGAGGTAGATCTATTAGCGAGGTTGGACGGCGCGCCGTCCAGTGCTTCCGCCGGTTTACCACCGCGGATTATGGTTCCCCTCCGGGTGTTGAAGAGGTCTCGGCTTCAAAATCAAGGCAAACGGGATCTGTATTTCCTCTTCATGACTTCATGTGACGCGTTACGATCCAACATGAGCCTATAAGCTGCGCATCTAAAGTGGCCCGCTCTGCCGTCATCTGGCGTCTGCGGCTGCTAGATCCGCTTGCTTTGAGTGATTTGTTCCTTCACATTCGCAATCTCTGCGTTATGGCGTCTGATCCGCGGGTTAGCCTCGCCATGGCGCAGCCAACGATCGAACAGATCTGATAAAACTTGAGCGGCGGGCGACGGGGCCTCCGGCCCGGTAGCCGTCGCCGCTGTTGAACCGGACATCATTGCGCAGCGATCGAAGAGTGAAGCGCTGCTTGTGTACCGCCATGAATATTTCAACCCGGTTGGGCAGATCGGAGGGTCCGAATATCACCATCGAACAACCCCAATCCGGCCATCTTGTAAGCGATATAGAGAGTTTCGCCGGTTGGCGACTCATCGCCAGAGTAGACGACGGTCTCGCTACGATTCGATCCGTCCTCATAACTTCCTCCGTGGATGACTCCCACAAAGGCACGCTTCACGGCCGGTCGACCGGGCAGATCCGCGACATCGAGCTGTCTCGACGAGGTCGGTGCGGTGTCCAACTCAGGCCCGGTTCACCGATCTTGCCAATGAAGACGTGTATGCCACCAAAGGGACCCGGTACCCGTACTCAATCGAGCCGGCCTCGGGCCCCAGCCTGCATCGTCGATGTAGAGCTTGCCGCGAACGACTCTTGGTCATCCAGCCCACAAGATAGCCTTGAGTCCTTGAACTTGCCTCCAAGATCATCAAACCATCGTGCGATAGCCCCACGGTGGGCGCCAACTGTCGTGGTTTTGTCACGGCAGATGTCCTCATGAAAGGACTTAGTCGTGGAGCCATCGCTACGGGTTAACTTGAAGGGGTTAAAGCGGACGCAAAGACACAAGAGTTTATACTAGTTCGGCCCCTTCGATGAAGGTAAAAGCCTACGTCTAGTTGTGATGGGATTGATGTGGTTTCGATGACTAGGGAGCGAATAAGCTTCGCCTAGGCCTCGAGTTGTTGTTGTCTCTCTTGAACCGCCGCCGGGTCGTCCCTTTATATACACAGGTTGACGCCCGGCCGGTCTACAGAGTCACGAGCCGACCTATACAAAGTGTCTGGCTCGGTCTCTCTCCTTTCTAACTTATATTACAAGTTTACATAATCATGGCGGTTTACCACTATGGGCCCTAATCCGCCTTTGGGCCGTGGGCTTCCAAGCTTTACTAGTTGAACGCCATCTTCAAGACCTTCATGGGCTTCAGCACAGTCTAAGGTGAACCGGGCCCTCCTGGCCGGTTTATATTTAGTAGCTATATCCTCAACAACAGGCACCTGCGGTAGTACCGTGCCACGACGCGGTAGTACCGCGGGAGCCCACGATAGTACCGCTCCTCTGGAGCAGTAGTACCATGGCTCCCAGGCGAAGTGCCGCTGCATCGCGGTAGTAGGGGCGGATGTAATTTTTTACATCCGCGCCTCCGCAGTAGTACCGCGCGCGGCCTGGTTCAGCTGCCATGCGGTAGTACCGCTCCCCAGCGGTAGTACCGTGTCGGATTTTTGCATCGATTGATTTCCAGTGGAAGTAGGCACGGATGTAATTTTATTCATCCGCGCCCTTCCGAGGCTAGAACTTTCCTACCTTGCGGTAGTACCACAAGGGGGAGCGGTAGACCGCGCTCGCGGAAGTACTGCTCTCAGTCAGGCATGTTCTAGTCTCTGCAGCTGCCGCGGTAGTACCGTGGTCCCTCACGGTAGTACCGCGTGGCCTTGCGGTAGTACCGCATGTCGCGGGCTGGTTAAGTGGATAACGGTTGGATTTTGTCCTCAGCTATAAAAGGGGTGTCTCCTACCTCTAGTTGACCACCTCTTTCAACCCTAAGCTCCACTGTTACTCCAAGCTCCATTTTCGCCCGATCTCACTCCCTAGCCAATCAAACTTGTTGATTTGCTCGGGAGTGGTTCAGAAGGCCCCGATCTACACTCCCACCAAGAGAAATTTGATTCCCCCCACTTATCCCTTGCCGATCTTGTTACTCTTGGGTGTTTGAGCACCCTAGACGGTTGAGGTCACCGCGGAGCCATAGTCCATTGTGGTGAAGCTTCGTGGTGTCGTTGGGAGCCTCCAATTAAGTTGTGGAGATTGCCCCAACCTTGTTTGTAAAGGTTGATCGCCGCCTCCAAGGGCACCAATAGTGGAATCACGGCATCTCGCATTGTGTGAGGGCGTGAGGAGAATACGGTGGCCCTAGTGGCTTCTTGGGGAGCATTGTGCCTCCACACCGCTCCAACGGAGACGTACTTCTCCTCAAAGGGAAGGAACTTCGGTAACACATCCTCGTCTCCACCGGATCCACTCTTGGTTATCTCGTGCCTTTACCTGTGCAAGCTTATCTGTGTTATATCCCTTGCTTGCTAGTGTGCTTATCATTGTTGCATCATATATGTTGCTCACTTAGTTGCATATCTAGACAACCTACTTTGATGCAAAGTTTAAATTGTTAAAGAAAAGCTAAAAATTGTTAGTTGCCTATTCACCCCCCTCTAGTCAACTATATCAATCCTTTCAATTGGTATCAGAGCCTCGTCTCTTGACTAAGGACTTTACCATCCTAAGAGTATGGTTGACGTCGTAGAAGGTGCGCAGGAGCACTCCGGTGCAAATCCGGTCTCTTCTATGGGAGATGGGGGAACCGCGGTCTCTCGTGAGGAGTTCAATGTGGCATTGGAAACATTGAAAACCTTCATGACGACCGAGGTCAAAGGCATGTTTCATGAATTCTTAGAAGGGCTTAAACTTTCCACCGCATCGTTGAAAGTGGGTGATCCTATCAACAAGGTGACGGATGCTACCTCCGACAAGGGGGAAGCTACTAGCGAGAAAGCCCTTCCTTCTAGTGGTAAAAGTGGCACCGGCATCTTTGCCCATGTGGAACCTCCACTTGTCTATGGTGGACCGATTCCTTCTACTCACTTGAATCATGTCGGTCCTCCCCCAAAGATTGATAAAAAGGAGGATTTTGATTCTTGGGTCTATCGTTTTAAGCGTCATTTAAATCATGTGAACACTAACCTTTGGAGAATCATTGAAGAAGGTTTTTATCCGCATGACCGGAGCAACTTCACTCCTAGAGAAGCCGTGGATGATCAATTCAATGAGAATGCTATCTTCATCATACAAGAAGCAATCCCTCCCGAAGACCTTCCTCATCTCCGGCCCTACTCATTGGCCAAAGATGCTTGGCACCAAGTGGTTTCCCTCTATCGGGGAAGCGCAAGCATTCAACGTTCCAACTATGAAGTGGTACAAGATGAAGCCAATGAGTTTGCAATGAAAGAAGATGAAGAACCTCGTGAGCTCTATCGGAGAGTAACCAAGCTCGCGATCTCTCTCCAAGATCATGGAAGTAAGGACACGGATGACAATTGGATCAAGCGCAAATTCCTCAAGGCAATGATGCCCTACCACAAAGCCATGTCGTCCGTCATCCGTCAAAGGCCGGACTTCCACACCTTGTCCTCAAGTGAGGTGTTAGATGAGTTTGTGGCTATGAGCATATTGGACAAGACCGCCGACAATGCGGTACTTCGCTCTCAAAGAGCAAAAAGGCCCAACCTTGCATTGAAGGCCAAGGTCTATGTCGAAGAAGAGGAAGAGGAGGAAGAAGAGGAGAGCAACCTCGAAGATACGAAGTATGCCTATCATGAACACATGACACTTGCTTCAAGGCAATTTTGGAGCAAGAAGAACTCAAGGCCCAGCTTCAACAAGAACAATTCAAGTGGCGCAAAGGGCAAGCAACGAGTGAGGACTTGCTTCAATTGTGGCAATGTGAGCCACTTTGTTGCGGAGTGCCCTTATGAGAAGAGGGAAGACAACGGTGGCAAGCTCATCCGTAAGGACAAGGCCAAGTCGTTCCCCAACAAGAGCAACTTCACCAAGAAGACTCCTCCCAAGGCATTGGTGGTACAAGAAGAGTACAATGAGGACGATGACGATGATGAAGATGGTGAGTCGGTTGACATGGCCTCCGTTGCCATTGCGACGACTCCACGGGTGTCTCTCTTTGACTCACCCAATGAGAGCATCACCGCCAAGTGCCTCATGGCTAAAGCCACCAACAAGGTAACCCCCAACATCAAAACTACCATCATCAATCATCCTTCTTCGATGGATTGCATTGATGAACATGAGGGAACTAATGTGGAGGAGAATGAGTTTGAGGCCTTTATGGGTAAACTCAAGGGAAAATCCAAGAAGCACTTCGTTGCTCTCTTGGAACATACTTGGTGAAGCCAATGACATGATCGAGGCTCACGAGGATACCATCTCTAAGATGGAGGGGCATAGTCGTGACTATGCCGATGAGATTTCGGATCTTTCCAATGCTCTTGAGGAAGAGCGTGGTCTTCGTTTGGGTCTTGAGGATTCATACAACGATGATCATGCTAAATTAAAGAAAGATCTTGATCATGCTCTTGTTGTTTCACATGTGCTAAACTCCGAGAAGGCAAAGCTTGGGGTTGATCTTGCTAGACTCAAAGAGGAGTTTGACATTCTCGACAAGGCTCACAAAGTCTTGAAGGGTGTTCATGCTAGCCTCAAAGGGTCTCATGATCAACTCCAAGTAAAGCTAACCAAGGAGAAAGCCACTTTTCCTCATATGGTGTTGATTGATAATGCAAATGCTACTAACCCTTGTTGTGAGCATGTGCATCTTGTTGAGGAGAATGCTAAGTTGAAGGAGAAACTTGAGAAAGGCCTTGTGACATGCATACAAGGTGAGAAGAACCTCAATGACCTTTTGAGCAATCAAAAGGAAGTTGTGGCCAAGGAGGGGATTGGGTTCACACCCAAGCCCAAGAACAAGAAGAAGAATGACAAGACCAAACGACCTCCTCCTCTCAAGCAAACTTTTGTGAAGGAGGGAGAGGGTGCTTCCAAGGAGAAGAAGAACAATGCGAAGGGTGGTGGTGTCAAGAAGGGCAATGCCACCCCTCCCAACAAAGCCGGCGACTTTAATCCTTCTTATGTGTTATGCCGTGCTAGTGATGGGCATGTTTATGCCAAATTTGTTGGTTCTCCTCATGAATACATTGAATGGTCTATTTGGGTTCCTAAGACCCTTGTTACTAACATCAAAGGACCCATTACAAAATGGGAACCTAAAACCAAGCATTGATCTCTTGTAGGTGTTTGCTTCCGGTGGGGGATCATGGTTGCTCGATAGTGGAGCTACAAATCATATGACCGGAAGCAAGGACTTGGTGGCGGACGTGCACAAGATTCCATCTATGCCCACCAATGTCGAGTGGGGTGATGCCTCGTCTTCTAAGGTATTGGGACTCGGCAAGGTTGTCATTTCTCATGATCTCACGATCGAGAAGGTCATGCTTGTAGAGTCCCTTGCATACAATTTACTTTCCGTTCGTCAACTTGCAACCATGGGCTTTGCAACTTTCTTTGATATTGATACCGCGACCCTCTTGTGGAGCAAGACTCTAAAAGTAGCCTTTGTTGGGCATGTCGAGAATGGTCTATATGTGATTAACTTTTCGGAGCGACCCACTAAGACCGCGACATGCCTAATGGCTAAAGTTGACGTGGGATGGCTTTGGCATCGCCGTTTAGCCCACGTCAATATGAGATCTTTGCAAAGTCTTCTCAAGGGGGACCATGTCCGTGGACTAACGAATGTTAGTTTTGCTAAACATCGTGCTTGCAGTGCTTGTATCAAAGGAAAGCTTCATGAGAAGGCTCACCCTCCCACGACTATCATTTACTCGAAGAGGCCTTTGGAGCTCCTTCACTTGGATCTCTTTGGGCCTCCATCCTTTGATAGTCTTGGTGGTAGGAAGTATTGCTTGGTGATTGTGGATGACTACTCAAGATATACTTGGGTGTATTTCTTCAAGAGGAAGAGCGAGAACCAACAAACCGTCATTGACTTTGCAAATGAAGCACAACGTCAACACAATGCAAAGATCTTGACAATAAGAAGTGACAATGGCACCGAGTTCAAGAACTACACCTTGGATGAGTTTCTTAGTGATGAGGGGATCAAGCATCAATATTCCGCACCCTACACCCCTCAACAAAACGGTGTTGTGGAGAGGAAGAACCGGACGTTGATGGATGCGGCAAGGACCATGATGGCGGAGTTCAAGTCTCCATAAAACTTTTGGGCCGAAGCCATCAACACCGCATGTCATGCATCCAATCGGCTCTACCTCCGCAAGGGCTTGAACAAGACTCCATATGAGATACTCACCGGTAACAAGCCCAATCTCAAGTACTTTCGGGTGTTCGGGTGTAAGTGTTTCATTCTCAAGAAAGGTGTTCGGTTGTCTAAATTTGAGGCTAGAGCTTATGAGGGCATATTTGTTGGTTATGCTACAAACTCTCATGCTTACCGTGTCCTCAATAAATCCATGGGACTTATTGAGGAGACATGTAACGTGGAGTTTGATGAGAATAACGGCTCCCAAGTGGAGCAAAGTGGCACTTGTGATGTAGGTGATGAAATTCCTCCTCAAGCCATAAGAAGAATGGGTGTTGGTTTTATCCTACCCATTGAGGAACCCCTTGTGGCCGAAGGAGAAGGACAATGCTCCACTCAAGTGGAGACATCACCAACCCAAGGCCCACACGCTTCCGAAGAACAAAGTGAAGCCCTCATCCTCATGAACAAGACCAAGGGCAAGATCATGCTCAAGACGGTGTTGACACACCAAGTGATGCCCAAGGTCAAGTTCTCTCCCCCGAGAAAGTTCAGGATCAAGAAAAAGCTCAAGACGGCGCTCAAGATGATCAAGTGAGCGCTCCTCAACTCACCACCGAGGAGGAATTAGAGCGTCGTGCCGCCAAGATTGCTTCCAAGCTCTCCACCAAGGGTCATCTCATGAAGAATGTACTTGGAAGCATTAAAAAGGGGGTAAGCACTCGTAGACAATTGGCAAACTTTTGTGAACATCACGCGTTTGTCTCTTGTGTTGAACCCCAAAAGGTATATGAGGCACTCGAAGATCCGGATTGTCTTAATGCCATGCATGAAGAACTCAACAACTTCGAGTACAACAAGGTGTGGAGATTGGTGCCAAGGCCAACGGAGAACCACAATGTCATTGGGACCAAGTGGATTTTCAAGAACAAGCAAGATGCTCATGGGACCATCATTCTCAACAAGGCAAGATTGGTGGCACAAGGCTACTCCCAAGTCGAGGGTATCGACTACGGTGAAACCTTTGCTCCCGTTGCTCGTCTTGAATCCATTCGGTTGTTGATTGCTTATGCTTCTCATCACAACTTTAAGTTGCAACAAATGGATGTGAAGAGTGCTTTTCTTAATGGTCCTATTAATGAGTTGGTTTACATCAAACAACCCCCCGGGTTCGAGGATCCCTACTTTCCCTATCATGTGTATCAACTCGATAAGGCACTCTATGGCCTTAAACAAGCCCCACGTGCGTGGTATGACCACCTTACCGAGTTGTTACAAGATCGCGGGTTTGAAGTTGGGCTAATCGATCCCACACTTTTTACTAAGAAGGTCAAAGGGGAGTTGTTTGTGTGCCAACTATATGTTGATGATATTATCTTTGGTTCCCCTAACAAAGCTTTCAATGAGGAATTTGCCGCACTAATGACCTCAAAGTTCAAGATGTCTTCCATGGGAGAGTTGAAGTTCTTACTCGGTTTCGAAGTGAAGCAAAGAAGAGAAGGTACCTTCATCAACCAAGCTAAATACACTCAAGACTTGCTCAAGAGATTCAAGCTAAGTGATGTCAAACCAGCTTCCACTCCAATGCCCACCAAGTGCCAACTTGACATTGATCCCAATGGTAAAGAGGTGGATCAAAAGGTATATCGTTCCATGATTGGATCCTTGCTTTACCTTTGTGCATCTAGACCGGATATCATGTTGAGTTTGGGAATTTGTGCATGGTTTCAAGCCGCACCTAAGGAAAGCCACTTTGTGGCAGTCAAGCGAATCTTTCGATATTTGGCTCATATCCCAAACTTTGGCTTGTGGTACCCTAGAGGAGCAAACTTCAAGCTTGTAGGATATTCGGATTCCGATTGGGCGGGAGACAAAGTGGATAGGAAGTCCACTTCCGGAGGCTGCCAATTCCTTGGTTGCTCTTTGGTAAGTTGGTCTTCTAAAAAGCAAAGTTGTGTGTCTCTCTCGTCCACCGAAGCGGAGTATGTGGCGGCCGGTAGTTGTTGTGCACAACTCTTATGGATGAGGCAAACTTTAAAGGATTACGGTGTCATTTGTGACAAAGTGCCTCTTTGGTGTGACAATGAAAGTGCCATCAAGATTTCTCTCAACCCGGTGCAACACTTCAAGACGAAGCATATTGAGATTCGGTATCACTTCATCCGGGATCACATTAGGCGAGGGGAGATCGAGCTCAACTACGTCAACACTCATGATAACCTTGCATATATCTTCACGAAGCCTTTGGATGAAGCAAGATTTCGCGAGTTAAGGCATGAGCTAAATATCATTGATTCAAGCAATGTTGCTTGAGCCTTTGCACACCCCACCATACTCAACTTGTTGTCTTGTTTAGGTGTAGGCATGGACATAGGGGGAGTGTTGTTATCTCAATGAACTCTCCCTCCCCCCATTATGCATAAATCGATCAACTCTTTCACATTAGCCATTTTTGATGGTACTTGTGCTTCAAAGACGAGTTTTGGTCATGGGCCCAAGGATAATTCTTCGCGGTGCCATACCAATTGACTCAAACATAGGTGGCTCCGGCCACCGCCCTCTCTTTGGAGAGGTGGTGTCGCATGGTTGTTTCGTGTTGACGTTTGCCTTTCTGCCTTTTTGTTGAGCGTGTTCTTGTGATGTCTCTTGTGCTCGAAGTTTCCTTGTGAAGACCTCTATTTTCGGGTGTTTGAAACCTGTTTTTCTTGAGCTCACGGTACTACCACACCTGCTACGGTACTACCGCGTGTGGAGAGCACGGTACTACCGCCCCAGCGCGGCAGTAATTTTTTACTACCACCTGGGAGAGCGGTACTACCGCTTTGGTGCGGTACTTCAGCCCAAGCGGGACTAGCGCGATGATGTGCGGTACTACCGCGCTGTCGCAGACGCGTGGAGGATAAGGACGGGCAGGGGGAGTTCTAACTCCCCCATACCCATTCGTCATTTTCCCCACTTCGTCTCTCACTCTCGCTCAAGAACGGGGCCGGAGTCCCTCGCCGGATCTCCGCTTCCGGATGCTCTCCTGCGATTCCGACCGGTGGGATCGTTCCCCACCACGTGCTCTTGTGTAGGACCTTGAAGTATGTCTAGAGGGGGGGTGATTAGACTACTTGACCAATTAAAAACTTAACCTTTTCCCAATTTTAGAGTTTGACAGATTTTAGCTATCTTAGGACAAGTCAAGCAATCATCACACAAATCAAGCAAGCATGCAAAGAGTATATAGGCAGCGGAAATTAAAGCATGCAACTTGCAAGAAAGTAAAGGGAAGGGTTTGGAGGATTCAAACGCAATTGGAGACACGGATGTTTTTGGCGTGGTTCCGATAGGTGGTGCTATCGTACCTCCACGTTGATGGAGACTTCAACCCACGAATGGTAACGGTTGCGCGAGTCCACGGAGGGATCCACCCACGAAGAAGCAACCTTGTCTATCCCACCATGGCCGTCGCCCACGAAGGACTTGCCTCACTAGCGGTAGATCTTCACGAAGTAGGCGATCTCCTTGCCCTTACAAACTCCTTGGTTCAACTCCACAATCTTGTCGGAGGCTCCCAAGTGACACCTAGCCAATCTAGGAGACACCACTCTCCAAGAAGTAACAAATGGTGTGTTGATGATGAACTCCTTGCTCTTGTGCTTCAAATGATAGTCTCCCCAACACTCAACTCTCTCTCATAGGATTTGGATATGGTGGAAAGAGGGTTTGAGTGGAAAGCAACTTGGGGAAGGCTAGAGATCAAGATTCATATGGTAGGAATGGAATATCTTGGCCTCAACACATGAGTAGGTGGTTCTCTCTCAGAAATGGTAAGTTGGAAGTGTAGGTTCAGTCTGATGGCTCTCTCCACGAATGAAGAGGAGGTGGAGGGGTATATATAGCCTCCACACAAGATCTAACCGTTACACACAATTTACCAAAATCGGTGAGACCGATTCAACAGACTCGGTCGGACCGATTTAGTAAACCTAGTGACCGTTAGTGATTTTCGGTGGGACTGACATGCGGTTAAGGTTAGGGCATAACGTAATCTCGGTAAGACCGATTACACAAACTCGGTGAGACCGATTTTGGTAATAAGCTTTCCAGAGAGTTGGTCAGGTAAACTCGGTGGGACCGATTTGCTCTTTTCGGTGAGACCTAAATGTTACAAAAGGGAAACAGAGAGTTTACATTGCAATCTCGATGGGACCGATCGCTCACTTCAGTTAGACCGAAACGTTACGAAGGGAAACAGAGAGATTACAATCCCATCTCGGTGAGAACGAGATCCCTATCGGTAGGACCGATATGCCTAGGGTTTGTGGCAATGGCTATGACATTTGAAATCGGTGGCGCCGGGTAGGAAGAATCGGTGTGACCGATTTTGGCTTTAGGTTTAGGTCATTCGTGGATTGTGAGAAAGTAGCTGAGGGTTTTGGAGCATATCACTAAGCACATGAAGCAAGAGCCTCATTAAGCAACACCTCATCCCTCCTTGATAGTATTGGCTTTTCCTATAGACTCAATGTGATCTTGGATCACTAAAATATAAAATGAAGAGTCTTGAGCTTTTGAGCTTGAGCCAATCCTTTGTCCTTAGTATTTTGAGGGATCCACTTTCATCATCCACGCCATGCCATTCATTGAGCTTTCCTGAAATAATAGTCTTGGAATAGCATTAGCTCAATGAGCTATATGTTGTTATGAATTACCAAAACCACCTAGGGATAGTTGCACTTTCAATCTCCCCCTTTTTGGTAATTGATGACAACATATATATCAAAGCTTCGACAAATGATAATAAGATTAAAAAACATCATTGCTTTGAGAAGTATGTAATAAGCAAGAGCTCCCCCTAAATTTGTGCATAGTTTAAGATTTGCTTTGGACTACAAATGCACAAGGAATTAGGCTCATGGGTTACTCTTCCATGTCACATACATCTTGGTGGAGCGCTCAAAATGATAAAGATTGAATACATGCACTCATCACCAAGCAAAGTGAATGATCACATAGGATAGATAAGATAATATCATTAAACATGCATAAGTGTAGCTTATGATCAAACACGTGATCATCAATGTCTCACAGGAATAGCATAGTATCTCAAGCAATCAAAAGCAAACAAGTTTGAACCACCAAATCAAGAGAGAACAAAAGCAACACACTCTCTCTCTCTCTCTCGAAGCCTATGATCTATACATTTTCTCCCCTTTGGCAACAAGTTACCAAAAGTTCATAGAAAATGCATAGTGCTAGATCGACTCTCAGGCTTGATCTTGGTGGTGGTGTAGAGATGGCTCCTTGGGCGAAGACTTGAGTTGATGTAGAGGGAGCTGGAGGAGTTAGTCTTTGGAGCTGGTTGCTTTGGAGCTGTAGGAGCTGTAGCTGGTGCAGATGATGTTGCTCCGATGTATGCAGCACTGCACTTGCATCGATCTCTGAGCTCTAGGCACTCTGGCAAATACATTAGTGGTAGTCTTGCCCTTCCTCTCCTGCATGTCATCCTGCAGCTGCTCCACGGTGATGAATCTCGATTACTTTGACATCTAGATCATAAAATTTTGTTCCATGATTCTTTCCAAGCTCTCCGATTTTGAGTGAGGGTGGCCAATCCTTCTCAATCCTCGAGATGATGCTATCAAGTAACCAGGCTGCTCCTGCTTGTTCTTCAAGAAATACTCAGATGCCTCCTCTTGAGTTGGCATCTTGGCAGCCTTCTCCTTCCTTGCCTTCTCCTTCTTCTCTTGAGCTTGAACGATGATGGATCATTCTCATTCATGACAACCTGATTGTCCTCAAAGTCTGGATAAAGTGGAAAATGTTCCTTATCCAATAGATATTTACTGTGCCCATCTTTGAGTTAATCAACTCCACGAATCGAGGGCATATCCACAACTCCTCTTATGATCTGCTGCAGTCCTCTTAATGGTTTCAACTATAAGGCTCATGACCTTGAATTTCGAGGCACATCAAATAAATGCAACATATTGATTGCATGCCCTCTCGATCATGTTGTGGTCATCGACTTAGGCAATAGAGTGTGCCTTAGGATCCAATTGATTGTAGGCAGCCACAGCGGAAGAAAGTGGACTGATCCAAAGAGAAAGTCTCTAGGGCTTCGTCTGGGATCTCCTTGTACATATGTGCCATGGTATTGTGTCCCATTTTCTTCTTTGCATATACATCCAGGTCATCATCATTTTCCTTTGGGGCATTTATCAGGTTTTCCCACTCCTCAACAGTTGACTGGTACCTTGTAGCTTCAGACATCCAAACTATCCTCCCATCTGGATAGAAGTGTGCCGTGGAGTAGAATTGCATGATAAGTTCATCATTCCAGTTGGTGAGCTTTTGCCCAACAAAATCTGCAACTCCACAAGGAACAAAACTGTCTTGCACTCCAGGATAGTGCTCTTCATTTTCCTTCATGTAGGTCCAGTCGACCCACCTCATATCACACACAATGGGCTTCTTGTCCAACAAGATTGTCTCATAAAAGTCCTGCTGTTCCTTTGTATGGAACCTGTAATCAACAGCAGTCCTTCTCCTTGTGGCATATGGATCTGCCAACCTCCATAGCCTCAACCCATTATCTCTCCTGATCTTCATGTTTTCAGCCACAGGATGAGCATCATTGTGGTCTGGGATCTTGGGTTTAAGCTTCCCCAGAACTTGTCCTTCTTCATCTTCCTCCTCAGCAACCTCAGGCACTGGGGCCTTGTTCTTCTCAGCAGCTGGAATACTCCTGGTATTCCTCTTTGGTGCAGACTTGGCCTTGGGGGCAGCTTTGGGTGCTTCCTTGGGCTTAGATGTTGCAGCCCCTGATCTAATAGCATCACCCATAAGCTTTGGTGCCTTTGGTGCTGGTGCAGCAAGCTCTTCTTCCTCTTCCATCATGGAAGGTTGACCAACAACTCTGGCCATGGTGATACCTAAGCAGTTTTGGAACCTAAACTGATGAACTCGGTTGGACCGAGTCACAGTTCGGTGGCACCGAGACTGCTAGGGTTTCACCAAGTCCTAAAATCGGTCGCACTGATTAGCAAATCTCAGTCAGACCAAGAGTTACTAGTGCAATGGCATGAGCCAAATCGGTGGGACCGAGTTTTTCAACTCGGTGGGTCCGAGATGGTTTCGGCGGAAACCTAACCCTAAATTTTCAAACCTCATCTAATCTACGGATTGCATTGAATAGATATGAGTGTTTCAGTCGTGGCAAGAATCAATAAGAACACAATGTGCTAGGAATCGGACGAGGATAGCACTGTGATCGAGTCCATACCCTAGCTCGGCGATGAACTCGCTACTGGCGGCAACGGCGGGGTTGAATTCCGTTGAATGGCGGAGACCAGCTGACAGGAGGCGGTGGCGGCGAGGAGGCGATCCGGAGACCTTGGAGGCAGAGCGAGCTATTGCGCAGGCGAAGGGGTTCGAGAAATTTCCAAAATTTTGCCCGTGACTATATATAGCCCGACCACATCGGTGTGACCGAGTGGAACAACTCGGTGGCACCGAGATGCATAACGTGTTCGATTCTGCAACTCGGTGTGACCGAAAAGTTCAAATCGGTTGCACCGAGATTAAAACCTAGATCGACTTAGTGATCTCGGTAGGACCGAAATGGAGGAATCGGTCAGACCGAGAATCACAAAGAAGTTTTGGAAGTTTAAGTGTATGAAGAATTGGGGACTCCGAGTGCTCCTCACACAGAGTGGTTCGAATCTGACTTGATCAAATTTTGTGATGTAGCATGAATAGAGTTTGAGACGAGAAAAGCATAGATAGCTAGAGAAAGTTCTTAGGCATTCTTGTCCATCCACTTGGCCAAAAGAAGAAAGAACCAAACAATCAAAACAACAAGTGGATGTCCTTGAATGAGTAAAATATGCACCAACATGCTCACACAAAAAGATAGTATATGAAATATGTGGCAAAGCATGCACAACCAATTCTAGCATCTATCAAACAATTAGCGATGACTAGGTCATCTATATATGAGTATATTGACTTAGGAGTCCAATGATAAACATTTGATCATAGGTCATACTCATCGTTTAAGCTCAAGTGGGTTTACCACTTTTACATAATGCATTGATGTGTTCACACCATTAGAGTTGCTTTGACTCAATTCTTAGAGTTAAGCTCCCCCTAGATGTGAGATCCCCCCTTAGAGGGATGAACGAACCTTGGGTTTTGTCGATGATGACTTCATGTAGGTGTTGAAGATGTGGATGCTCAATGTTGATGTAGATCAATTGGAGCAATCCTTTGGAGTGAGTTGCACTTTCAACTTGCCTACATGGGTTAGTCCCACAAGGAACAAACAAGAATATCCATAGACATAGAGTGTTGCACACACAAAATGATGTCCATGAAATCATTAGGTTACCTTGTCCCTTGCCTTACCAACATGAGGGTTTGTGACTCCTTGAACTAGTGCAAGATGTGGAAGTTGATTGCACTTGTCCTTGCCATAATGATATGTGTGAAGAATGTTGGCGGAGTCACCCTCAAGAACTCTCTAGTTCTTCTTTTTCGGGATCCACATCATCTTGATGGGAATCCTTGGAGTTGTAGTTGTACTTGATGAAGTAGAACTTGTCGTAGTCTTGGGAATCCACTTGACCGAGACCTTAGGTGCTTCTTCAAATGCATCAATCTCTTCTTGAAGCTTGTCCTTGCCTTTGTTCTTGTGGTCTTTTGGTGGAAGATCATCTTGTGCTTGTGTTCCCTTGAAGGAAGTAGGATCATACTTCTCTTGTTGAGGAACAAACTTCGTCTTGGGGTATTGATCTTCTTCCCACTCAACTCCATTGGCATTGAACTTTCGTTCAAAACCTACACCTTGATTCTTCCGGTGTCTTCCTTGCTTGCGTACAATTTCCTCGAATTGCTTACTCCCGGCAAGGCTCTTGTAAACACCTTTCTCTATAATTCCCTTCAATAAGCTATTTTCTTGCTCAAGTGTAACTTGGCTAAGAGAATCATTAGTGGAATCAATAGAACTACTAGAAGCAACAATATTGGATTTGACATTATTATTGTTACTACTAGAGGAAGTATCTTTCTTGTACTTGTTACTAGACTTGACTTGAGGCATGTAAGTAGATAGGAGATGGCGCTTGGCAATGTAAGAAGAACTTTTCTTACGGAGATCATCATTGATTGCTTTTAAGAACTCATGCTCTTGCTCAAGATTGAGCTTTTCAAAGCGTAACTTCTCATGAGCCCTTAAAAGTTCTCGATGATCTTCGAAGACAGTTTCATGAGCCAACTTAAGAGTGTTTAGTTCTTTAGTTAGAAGCTCAATCTTCTCCTTATCATTGTCATTCGTTTTATCTTGATTAGCATGATTAATTGATGTTTCATCATAGTATTCATCACTAGAGTTGTCAACAAGTGAATCATCATCCACAAGCAAGTCATCTTCATCACTATTGAAATCAACATACTCAGGATGTGTTACCTTTGGACCTTTGGCCATGAAGCATCTTCCAATTCCTTCATTTGGTGAATCAAATATGTCGTAGGAGTTGGTTGACACAAGTGCTAGACCGGCAACACCTTCATCTTGAGCATATTCGGAGTCGGAGTGATAGCTTCTCTCGGAGTGTTTGTCAGAGTCAGAGCCGGATACCCATTCACCAACATGAGCTTGATGTCTTCGTTTTGTGTAGCTCTTTGATGACTTGTCCTTCCTTTCCGATTCCTTGCTTCTCCGTGAGGATCTTCGTTCATAACGATCATCTCTACTCCTCCTCTCTCTTGGTGGTGATTCTTCTATTTTGCTTCTTCTTCTTGGAGAATCTTCTCTTCTTTTGTAGGGTGCCGTACACTCATTGGAATAGTGTCCAGGCCTCCAACAATTGTAGAATTGCGCTCTCGACTAGAATATCTTTTGTCATGGTAAGTCCTTGACTTGGAGCTTCTTTCTTTGCTTCTAATCTTGTAGAATTTGTTTAAGTTCTTCACCATTAAGCTCAATTCTTCATTGAAGGTTTGTTTCTCACTTGATGATGTGGGGGCTTCACTTGAGGCTTTGTAAGGACCACTTGACTTGTTGTGAAGTTCCTCCTTATCCTTGAGTGACATCTCATGAGCAACAATTCTTCCAATGACTTCCGTTGGCTTGAGATCTTTGTAGTTTGGCATCATTTGGATCAATGTGCACACTGTATCATACTTTCCATCCAATGCTCTTAGGATCTTCTTGATGATGAATCTGTCGGTCATCTCTTCACTCCCTAAGCCGGCAATCTCATTTGTAATAAGAGCAAGCCTAGAGTACATTTCAGTGACACCTTCACCATCCTTCATTTTGAACTTGTCAAGCTGACTTTGGAGCACATCCAACTTGGATTCCTTGAAGGATTCGGTACCTTCATGCATATCAATCAAAGTATCCCAAATTTGTTTTGCATTCTCAAGACGGCTGATTTTGTTGAATTCTTCGGGGCACAATCTGTTGAAGATGATATCACAAGCTTGAGCGTTGTATTGCAACATCTTCAATTCTTCCGCATTAGCGTCACGGTTCGGCTCTCTCCCATCAAAGAATTCACCTTGCAAGCCAATACAAATAATTGCCCAAACGGCGGGGTTATGTTCGAGAATATGCATTTTCATCTTATGCTTCCAACTAGCAAAATTAGTACCATCAAAGTAAGGACCTCACGGTGATAATTTCCTCGCTAGGCGCCATACTCTCCTAGGTTGTGAAACCAAGGCTATGACCACCAAAAGCTATGGAAATCAAAGCAAATGGAGACCAAAGCTCGATACCACTTGTAGGACCTTGAAGTATGTCTAGAGGGGGTGATTAGACTACTTGACCAATTAAAACTTAACCTTTTCCCAATTTTAGAGTTTGACAGATTTTAGCTATCTTAGGACAAGTCAAGCAATCATCACACAAATCAAGCAAGCATGCAAAGAGTATATAGGCAGCGGAAATTAAAGCATGCAACTTGCAAGAAAGTAAAGGGAAGGGTTTGGAGGATTCAAACGCAATTGGAACACGGATGTTTTTGGCGTGGTTCCGATAGGTGGTGCTATCGTACCTCCACGTTGATGGAGACTTCAACCCACGAATGGTAGCAGTTGCTTGAGTCCACGGAGGATCCACCCACGAAGGGTCCACGAAGAAGCAACCTTGTCTATCCCACCATGGCCGTCGCCCACGAAGGACTTGCCTCACTAGCGGTAGATCTTCACGAAGTAGGCGATCTCCTTGCCCTTACAAACTCCTTGGTTCAACTCCACAATCTTGTCGGAGGCTCCCAAGTGACACCTAGCCAATCTAGGAGACACCACTCTCCAAGAAGTAACAAATGGTGTGTTGATGATGAACTCCTTGCTCTTGTGCTTCAAATGATAGTCTCCCCAACACTCAACTCTCTCTCATAGGATTTGGATATGGTGGAAAGAGGGTTTGAGTGGAAAGCAACTTGGGGAAGGCTAGAGATCAAGATTCATATGGTAGGAATGGAATATCTTGGCCTCAACACATGAGTAGGTGGTTCTCTCTCAGAAATGGTAAGTTGGAAGTGTAGGTTCAGTCTGATGGCTCTCTCCACGAATGAAGAGGAGGTGGAGGGGTATATATAGCCTCCACACAAAATCTAACCGTTACACACAATTTACCAAACTCGGTGAGACTGATTCAACAGACTCGGTCGGACCGATTTAGTAAACCTAGTGACCGTTAGTGATTTTTGGTGGGACTGACATGCGGTTAGGGTTAGGGCATAACATAATCTCGGTAAGACCGATTACACAAACTCGGTGAGACCGATTTTGGTAATAAGCTTTCCAGAGAGTTGGTCAGGTAAAACCAGTGGGACCGATTTGCTCTTTTCGGTGAGACCTAAATGTTACAAAAGGGAAACAGAGAGTTTACATTGCAATCTCGGTGGGACCGATCGCTCACTTGGTTAGACCAAAGCGTTCTGAAGGGAAGCAGAGATTACAATCCCATCTCGGTGAGACCGAGATCCCTACCGGTAGGACCGATTTGCCTAGGGTTTGTGGCAGTGGCTATGACATTTGAAATCGGTGGCGTCGGGTAGGAAGAATCGGTGTGACCGATTTTGGCTTTAGGTTTAGGTCATTTGTGGATTGTGAGAAAGTAGCTGATGGTTTTGGAGCATATCACTAAGCACATGATGCAAGAGCCTCATTAAGCAACACCTCATCCCTCCTTGATAGTATTGGCTTTTCCTATAGACTCAATGTGATCTTGGATCACTAAAATATAAAATGAAGAGTCTTGAGCTTTTGAGCTTGAGCCAATCCTTTGTCCTTAGTATTTTGAGGGATCCACTTTCATCATCCACGCCATGCCATTCATTGAGCTTTCCTGAAATAATAGTCTTGGAATAGCATTAGCTCAATGAGCTATATGTTGTTATGAATTACCAAAACCACCTAGGGATAGTTGCACTTTCATCTTGCCATGGAACAAGGTCCTTCCCCAAATCCCTCTCTCTTTTGGTTGATTTCTTTGCCTCTAGGTTTTTGGGGAGATGCATGTGTTCTTGAGATTTTTGGCTAAATCTTTGCAAGAGTAGGATGTAGGAGAGTAGTATTGCGTAGGGATTATACTTGACATGTTGTCCGATGATAGATTTGATCAACCGTAGTACCGCCGTGGTTTCGCGGTTCTTCTCAGATTCAAAATCTGGTTCGGATCTGACGCGGTGCGGTACTATCGCGCCACATGTGCGGTACTACCGCTCATCCGGTACTACCGCCCGTCCGGTGCGGTACTACCGCACGAGCTGTGGCACTAAGATCTTACTACCGCTCCCAGCCACGGTACTACTGTGACATCACATGGTACTATCGCGACTAGGAGCGGTACTAAAATTTTAGTACCGCAGCACTAGGCAGAACTACCGTTGGGTCCAATCTCTCTGGTGGCAATTACCACGTATGCTTTCTACGTGTTTCTTTTGCTTTGTCGTGGTCTTTGCATTGATCCTTCTTGCTTGTCGTGGGTGTTTTGCGCTTTGTGTCTCAGGTGGTGGCTCTCGCCGTTCCAATCCAAGTCGTGACACTGACTCCAAGCGTCTGCGCAATCAAGGTGAAGCACCAGAGGGCTCCAATGCCCCCAAGCGCCATGTCAAGACCACCGCTAGCAAGCACAAGGAACCCTCTAAGGGCATGGACGAGATTCCCCTTTCTGAGTTCATCCGTCTCAGGCAGATCAACCCATATGTGAATCCTCGTGCTACCATCAGAGGCAGTGATTGTTTTGGACCAAGCAGCAGACTCTCACTTATCTGGATGTCATCAAGAACAAGCAAAATACCTACGTGGATGTCAAGTGGATAGACATGCATCACCCGAGGAAGGACAAGTTTAAATCGATTACTTTGGAGAAGCTCTGGATTTGGTGGAGCAGTTTGGTATTGAACATGTGATCTCTTTCCACCTTGACTATGACCACGAGCTTATCATCCGCTTATTTGCCTTAGTTTTCTTTCACTCTGGGGAGGAGCGGAGGATGACCTGGATGTCCAATGGCCATCAGTTGACTGCTACCTGGAAGGAGTTCATGGATCTTCTCCAGGTTCCTGATGAAGGGCTCAACACACCTGTGGGTGTTCGCCCCCATGCCAATCCTGAGTCTGCTAACAAGAACAAGATTCAGCCGTTCTATGTTGAGAAGGTGCTTCCCAATGGCAAGTCGACGTGGGTGCTCAACTCCTTCTCGGATATCATGTATCGCATCTTCCACAACTCTGTTCCCTCGCATTGGCGACAAGGAAAAGGTTCATGCCTATATGGTGGATATGATGCTCACATGCGAGGAGGCACGTGTGTCTCGAGACTCAGCCACTTGATGTCTCACACATCATGTGGTGTGAGCTTCGGTTTATGTGTTCAACCGCAAGGTGCCTATCTATGGACCATACCTGTTACATTGATCTCCAAGACTTGGGAGAAGTTGTACCACAGTGATGAGTTCCTTGTTCCAGGTGGATTCGGCATGATCCCATCAGTCTCCGTGTCAAGCCCAACTGGGCCAACACTACTACTCGTGCTGAGGCGTCTGCTGCTAGGAGGGCTGTTGATGAGGAGGAGGTTGGAGCAGAGGATGTTGCTGATGACCGTGCTGCTAGGTCTTCCCATAGTTCCTCTGAGCCCTCGTGGGCCAAGAAGCTGAAGGACAAGATGAAGACTCTTTTCTGCATGCAAGCTAAGGGGCAGTACAGGACTCGCGTGGCATCCAAGGAGAGTCGCCGCCGCGACAAGAAGATTATGAAGGTCTTTGGAGAGGACGTGTCTGGCGGTTTTGAGGAGGTCATCACCCCAGAGGCCAAATGGATGGCGAAGCAAGGCTTCAAGTGGTCTGACTCTCAGGAGGATATCGAGGAGGACGTCCCTGCCGCCGAGTCTGACAGGGAGCGTTGGGATGATTTCTCTGCTTGAGCCACCCCTTGTGTGTAGGTGTCCTCTCTGCCTTTTTGGCGTCTCAATGCCAAAGGGGGAGAGAGTGTAGGGATTTGCGAGTCGTGTGTCGTGTTCGGTGTGTTTTATCTCTCGTTTGAACCTCGTTTCGGTTGCTTTGGTTTGGTTTGAGACTTATCCTTCATATGGTGTAAGACATATGCACTCTACCTATCTTAGTGAGCTTGTGATATATTGTGCTACCTATGTTTTATGCTCTTGCTTAGATGTTAGTCTTACCATTCCAAGATATGCCTTATCTCTAAAATATAGGGGGAGTGTTGATCCTAGTTTGTGTGCTGTGCAGTCCAAAGCATCCATCTAGATTGCACACATCTAGGGGGAGCCCGTCTATATTTTAGAGAGGAGGGGTTTGCCTCTGCTCAATATTATTTCCCCTTGTGCAAATCCCGTATTGTCCTCAATCCACCAAAAAGGGGGAGATTGTAAGGGCATATTTATCCCTAAGGTGTTTTGGTGATTGATGACAATGCTTTTGCAGACTAATCGTGTGCCTTCATCGCTAGGCACAAGACGGTTTGGTGCCCCTCGAAGACTATTGAAGACGGCATTTGTCTACATTTCTTTTTGGTGGATTTGAGTCATAGGAAAGCCGTACTATTAAGAGGGGGTCCGCGTCGGAAAGGTTCGGGTGGAATCATCACGTACACGTTTCCTTCCTTGTCTCCACCTTTCCCTTGCACTTTGGAGCATCCCCCGTTTATCCTCTATGCAATTGTCACAGGCTCTGTTCTTTGAGCTTGCGGTAATCTTGCTCCACAGGCGGTAGTACCGCACGCACTCTTGATAATGCCGTGCCACGGTGCGGTAGTACCGCGTGAGCCCACGGTAGTACCGCTCCTCTGGAGCCGTAGTACCGTGGCTCCCAGGCCAAGTGCCGCTGCATCGCGGTAGTAGAGGCGGATGTAATTTTTACATCCGCACCTCCATGATAATACCGCGCCGTCTTGGCTGTAGTACGCAGCGGCCTAGTTCAGCTGCCATGCGGTAGTACCGCCCCCTGCAGTAGTACCGTGTCGGATTTTTGCATCGATTGATTTCGGTGAGTAGGCATGGATGTAATTTTATTCATCGCGCCTTCGAGCTAGGACTTTCTGCCTTGCGGTAGTACCGCAAGGGGGAGCGGTAGTACCGCGCTCACGGAAGTACTGCTCTCAGTCAGGCATGTTCTAGTCTCTGCAGCTGCCGCGGTAGTACCGTGGTCCCTCACGGTAGTACCGCATGGCCTTGCGGTAGTACCGCGTTTCTGGAGCGGTAGTACCGCATGTCGCGAGCTGGTTAAGTGGATAACGGTTGGATTTTGTCCTCAGCTATAAAAGGGGTGTCTCCTACCTCTAGTTGACCACCTCTTCCAACCCTAAGCTCCATTGTTGCTCCAAGCTCCATTTTAGCCCGATCTCACTCCCTAGCCAATCAAACTTGTTGATTTGCTCGGGAGTGGTTGAGAACCCGATCTACACTTCCACCAAGAGAAATTTGATTCCCCACTTATCCCTTGCCGATCTTATTCTTGTTGGGTGTTTGAGCAACCTAGGCGGCTGAGGTCACCATGAGCCATAGTCCATTGTGGTGAAGCTTCGTGGTGTCGTTGGGAGCCTCCAATTAAGTTGTGGAGATTGCCCCAACCTTGTTTGTAAAGGTTGATCGCGCCTCCAAGGGCACCAATAGTGGAATCACGGCATCTCGCATTGTGTGAGGCGTGAGGAGAATACGTGGCCCTAGTGGCTTCTTGGGGAGCATTGTGCCTCCACACCGCTCCAGCAGGCGTACTTCTCCTCAAAGGGAAGGAACTTCGGTAACACATCCTCGTCTCCACCGGCTCCACTCTTGGTTATCTCGTGCCTTTACTTGTGCAAGCTTATTTGTGTTATATCCCTTGCTTGCTAGTGTGCTTATCATTGTTGCATCATATAGGTTGCTCACTTAGTTGCATATCTAGACAACCTACTTTGATGCAAAGTTTAAATTGTTAAAGAAAAGCTAAAAATTGTTAGTTGCCTATTCACCCCCCACCCCCCTCTAGTCAACTATATCTATCCTTTCAACCGTGAACTATGAGGTTGCCTCCTCAGCCTCTCTTCTGGTTCATCAATACGTTGTGTTGTACTCCTACTACATACTTGGTTTTTTGTGTTTTCTCTTTTTCTTTGAATTCTTACAGCATCTACAGGCGTGGTCACCAAATAAGACCCCTCAAAAGTCTATGAGCGCGTCTGCGAGCATTGACCGGGCACTTCTCAAATCTCGTCATCCCCAATCGTATATTTCATATTCGGTACCCTAAATTCATACTAAAGCATGAAACGTAAATAAAAGTATGTAGGTCAAACGGACATAGAATCGGGCATATAAATGCACATTCCGATTACCAAAAGATCACTAAGAGATCTCCAAGAGATCGCCAAATTTCAGATAATCCACATAAACAACGGACAAGTTTAAACTAGATTACCAAAAATTCGAAATTAAAGACGGAGACGACGGAGCTTCACCACTTCCTCGTCGACCATTTGCCCTTCCAGTCGCTGATGCTTCTGTAGGCGTCCGGGTAGGCGTCCGTGGCAGGAGGCGAGTCGTCGTCGTCGTTGGAAGAAGAAGAGGATGACGATGCATCACTTCAAACACCGGAGTGCTCACCCTTGCCGCTGCCTCCATCGCCTCGCACTCGGACTGCTCAATGGGTAGCAGGAGTGCCTTCACGTTCTTCCTCCAGAATTGGGAGCGTCCGTCTCCGCCATCGTAAGTGGCCGGTAGTAGGCCCACGCGAGGAGCCGCTCCTCCTCATCAGGTACAGCCTGCAACGCATGGCGGTGGCGAACGGATTGCTCGACCGCCTTCCTCTCCCTTGTCCACTGCCTCTTGCTTACGATTCCGACGTGCGCGTCCATAATACCGGTGGAGGGGCACTAAAACCCATCGTTGCTGAAAGTGCGTTATATCGACTAGAGGGGGGGTGAATAGGCGATTTTTATGAATTCTTCACTGAGGAATTTGTGGGTGAGGAAATTCCTTAGCGAAGAACTACTAGCAACGGAATAAGTACTCAAAAGTAAACATAACAGAACACAAGCATGGTCATCATGATGAAATGAAGACAAGCACAGAGTACAGAATGCGTAATCACAGAATAACACAGGATGAAGACAAACAGACTGAAGAAATTGAACTGAGGAGAATGAGAATCTTCAGCCAAAGTCTTCAAACAGATATGAACAAGCACACAACAACTGTAATGAGGAAATGAAAGAGTTGAGGAAATAGAACCAGTAAGCTTGGTGAAGACAATGATTTGGTAGACCAGTTCCAACAGCTGTCTCAGTTGTACATCTGGTTGGAGCGGCTAGGTATTTAAACCTGAGGACACACAGTCCCGGACACACAGTCCTCACCGTATTCTCCTTGAGCTAAGGTCACACAGACCTCGCCCAATCACTCGTGGTAAGTCTTCAGGTGACTTCCGAACCTTCACAAACTCGGTCACTCGGCGATCCACAATTCCTCTTGGATGCTCTAGACCATGACATCTAACCGTCTGGAAGAAGCACAGTCTTCAAAGGTAACAAGCGTCGGATCCACGCAGGATCAATCTCTTCAGTGATGCTCAATCACTTTGGGTTTGTAGGTGTTTGGGTTTGGGTTTTCCTCACTCGGTGATTTTCGCTCAAAGTCCTCGGAGGATGGGATGCTCTCAAATGACAAGTGTCAGTTTCTCTCAGAGCAGCCAACCAGCTAGTGGTTGTAGGGGCGGCTATTTATAGCCTAGGGAGCAGCCCTACATGATAAGACATAAATGCCCTTCAATGATATGACCGTTAGGTGGATAAGATATTTTGGGATAGTTGGCTCAAGGCACAACAACGGTCGGAAATTTGAGTATCAAATTCCTCAGGGCTATCATGTTCCTCACTGTGTAGGCAATCCGCACTGGCGAATTCCTAACTCCTCGGTCGAACAAATTCCTCGAGACCGGAAGAACTTCATCTCATCCTTTGAAGAATATGGTGAATCTGTATGAGATTTCGAATGGCTTCACTCGAAGGGATTGGTAGATGTAGGATTTTGAGTTGAGCATCACATGGAAATTTTTCCTTAGTATTTCCTTGACCCCCTTTAATAGTACGGTGTTTCCTATGACTCAAGAAAGAGAAAATGAAACTACGAAAACTAAAGTCTTCACGCTTCATGTTCCTCAAATGAATACCAAGTCTTCAAGGTCACACCAATTTCTTCACTTTCAAAGTCTTCAGAAAGTCTTCAGAAATCCAAAGTCTTCAGTCGAAGTACTTCATTTTTAGGGGTCGACTTTCTCTGTAAATATCAAACTCCTCATAGACTTATAGACATGTGTACACTCATAAACACATTAGTCGCTTAACCTATAAGTCTTCAATACACCAAAATCACTAAGGGGCACTAGATGCACTTACAATCTCCCCCTTTTTGGTGATTGATGACAATATAGGTTAAGTTTTCAACGGGGATAAACATATGAAGTGTAAAAACTGATATTCAAGAATTTGATATCAAGATATAGATGAACTCCCCCTGAAGATGTGCATCGTGAGGAATTTTCTTTTGAAGCAATGCACACTTGAAGAGTAGAATCATGGAGAACTCCCCCTAATCTTGTAATTCATACACGCATTTGACATATAATATGAAGAATTTGAAATGCATGATAAAATATGGTGACTGATGTAATTCAGCATGCGTGCATTAACATTAGCGAGGAATAAGCATGCAGAAAATCACAGCAAAATTATTAGGCCACCAGAGAGTTTAAGTTTACAACTCGATCCAGCAAAGTCATCAGAAGAACGAGAGTTGTAACTTAGAAAAAAATGCCCATATAAGATAGACCCGCTTGAAGACTAACTCAAATTTCTCCCCCTTTGTCATTGAATGACCAAAAGGGTTGAAAATGAGGACTAACGCCGCTGAAGAATATCATAATGATGGAGGAACGCCAACGTTGTTGGGGTCATTTGTCGTAGTAGGGCGTGCTGCAGTGTCGTACAAGTCTTCATGCTCGTCGGTGTCGCGCGATGAAGAATAGGAGCTGGCCACTAAGGAAGGAACCTTGACCTTCTTGTATTTCTTCGGTGGAGGAGCAAACCAGTCAAAGTCTTCCTTGAGACCCATTTTCTTCAGATCTTCTTCACCATATACATGTGACAGAATAGCCCACGTGCGACCAAAGACTTCATGGAGGTAGTAATGGTTTTTCTTCACTGCATTATGTGTAGCAGTCATGTTGTGAAGAATAGAACCAAACTGACGCTTGATCCATTTATGGTTTCGATCCACCTTCTGGTGAAGACTAAGAAGCAGCTCACGGTCAGTCATTACTCGAGGAGCAGTGACTTGAGGATTTGGCTTGGATGCATTAGCAGTAGAATCATGGGTGGCAGAGTCATCATTGGTGGAATAAGATGCAGCTTTGCGAAACTGACTATCCAATGGACGAATGCCTTCATCAAGAACAGCTGGTGCCTTGCCCTTTTCATCAGCTGAGGAAAATGTCCGCTTGAGGACTTCAATTGGGGGCAAGTAGCTGAGGTGATTCTGAAAATCAACCTTGTAGTTGAGTGAATACCTTGTTCTAAGGAATCTCATTATCCAAGGAGCATAAGGCTTCAGCTCAAACGGAGAAAGTGCAACATTTGCCAGAGTCCTCATGAAGAAATCGTGATAATTGACAGGAATGCCATGAATGATGTTGAATACCAGATTCTTCATGATGCCAACAATTTCCTCATTATTCGAGTCGTGGCCTTTGATTGGACTCATAGTCTTCGTCAGAATGCGATAGACTATTCTTGGTACATACTGCAATTCCCTCACGAGGAATTTGGTCCTTGGGGCTTGACCGGGCTTCATGGGCTTCATAAGAACTTGCATATAATGGGCAGTGAGTTCAGGCTCTTGGTACAGGCAACGAGCTCCTTCAGGTGGAGGACTGATGGGCAGAGCGTGAAGTAATTCAGAGGCCGGTGCCTTATTGTGAGTATTTTCGGTAATCCAGTCCAAAACCCAGGAGTTTACATCATCAGCATCTCCTGTGATGTACAGTGTTGCGTAGAATTGAAGAATGAGTTCTTCATTCCAATCAACTATGTTTGTGCAAAAGTTGAGGAGGCATGTGTCATGAAGCACACTGAGGACAGGTGTGAAGCATGGCAGTGATTCCATGTCCACATGAGGAATATGCTCGTGGTCGAAGACTTTGTCCTTGTTGAATAGTAGTGAAGAATAGAAGTTGGCTTTGGTGGCGGTCGTAAGCGCTTCCTTCTAAGACGAGCAGAATCATAGGGATTATAGTCAGTGAAGAACACGTGCTCGCCGAAGAAGTCATCAGCCTTGAATTTCTGCTTCTTTGAGAATAAATCCTTTGGCTTGGGCTGAGGAGTGTCAGTCAATTGCATTATCACCTCAGGAATCACAATCTCAGGTTCCACAGGCTGAGGAATTTCTGCTTCTTCTTCAGTGCTAGCCTAGGTCTTCAATTCTTCATTTATATTTTCATCAGCACTAGTGGCTGGAATTTCTTCATGGACAGATGGAGTCTTATGAGGTTCTTCAGATCCCATTTGTAATTCAGTAGCAACAGGGGACTGAGGGATTTGCTGGAGTGGTGTGAACAGAGGAGAGTTGGGATGCTGACTCTCCCAAAAGTCATCATTCATCACGGGAGTAGTATTTCCAATGTCCACATCTGGATTTTGTTCATCCAATTCCTCAACGCCGGCCTCTTCAGCAGTGAACAGAGGCATGGGTGAGGAGACAACTAGAGTTGAAGGGATTGCATCCGCTTCAATTTCTTCATCCATCTGCTCTGAGGAAGCAGCAGAGGGAATGTCTTCATCAGATCCGCTGGGGATCACATATTCTTCACCAAAAGGTACAAATTCCTTTGATGGCATGCTGGAAACAGGAACAACATCAATTGGATTTTCAAATGAGCTGGTCAACTTCTTCATCTTCTTCGGAGCTGAAGAATCTGATGAAGCTAATGCTTTCCTTTTCCGCACCGCTGCACGCTCTGCAGCCTTGCTCTTCTTCACATTTGATGCAGATGGAAGGATCGGAGTTGGAGTAGGCGCAGGAGGAGCAGAGGAATTTGGTTGAATTTCTTTAGGCACAACTGATGCAGTTGCCCTGACTTCTTCATTTTCTTCAGGCGCACCACTAGTGGATGCCCTGGCAATTTCAGTTTCTTCAGGCACATCAACTGAACCTTCAGATGACCTGGCTTGTTCTTCATCCGCAACACTGGAGGTTGCCTTTGTAATATCTTCAGCGGCTGGAATGCAGTCATCAGCCCTGGAACTCACATTTTCTTCAGCAGCCTGATTGTCATCAGCGGTGCTGGCATTTTCTTCAGTAGGCTGAGCAGATGCTTCAGCCTGAGAATTTTCTTGTTGCGTTGGGGCTGCAACATTGGACATGAACTTATCAGTCAATTTCACAAATCTGACTTTGGCTCCAAGCCAGTCAGCACGGTATGTGTCAAATTCATCACTGAGTTTCTTGATCTCAGATTATATTGTAACAAGTTCTTCAGTTGTTATAGAGACAAGGTTTTCTTCAGGAAGCGCTCCTTCCTATACTGCGCTTTCTTGATCTGCCTGGCCTTCTCATATTTCCATTTTACTTCTTGGATGAAGGCAGTCAGCATATGACTTTGGCCAGGAGTCAGCTTGAAATCAGGCATAGAAGTGTTGGGGTCCTTGTGCCAGAGATCGATGTAGTCGAGGATCAACTTGGGATCCAAAAGAAGGGGCATTCGTGCCTTTGGTTCTAGCGGCCTTGAACTGCCTATCTCTGATGATTTCTGCAAGTTCATCATCGTCAGCCTCATCTTCATTAGACGGTACTTGGAAGGCGACCTGCTTCTTGTGAGGACTTGGTCGAGGACCTCATCCAGCAGCGGCCTTTTTCTTCAGCAGAGAGGGTCCAGCTAAGGAACTTGGAGCAGCTGAGGAACTTGCAGAGGCTCATGAGGCAATACATATGCCTGCTGTCCTTTGGCACGTGGCAAGATGCACAGGTGTTGAGGATTTGGTCGGAGCAGCCGAAGACTTTGGAGGAGCAGGAGCAGTTTGAGGAGTTGGCCGTGAGGGCTTTGAGGAATCTAGCCGTGAGGGCATTGCTGAGGACTTGGCCGTGAGGGAATTGACGATGAAGCACTTGACTTATGTGCAGGCTTCTTTGCCATGACCTTCTTCGGCTTGACAGCAGAGGCAGCGGCAGCAGCAGAGTCCTCGTTGAATTTCCTCACTGCTTCTCTAGCTTGTCTAGCCAGCTTGGCCTGGCGCTTGGCCCATTCGTCAGGATAATCCTCACCGTGCTTGAGGCTAGTGGTATCTGCTTCTTGGCCAGGTGCCAATGGAGGTCTTGGGCATGGAGGATTTAGAGCGAATTTCTTCATGTATTTGGGAGTAACATACCTGTACTCCCTCCACTCTCTTGCCCATCTCCTCTCTATCCTTTGGATGCGCACCTTGCGCTGATTTTTGTCCTCTTTTCCAAACTTGGCCTCATCAGGAGTGCAATAATCCTTGTATATATCATCATGTATTTCAAAAGCAGTATTGACCTCAGGCCTCTTTCCTCCCTTCTGTGGCTTCATTCCATCAACCATTTTCTTCAGATGAGGAATTTGAACAATGGAATGCTTTGACATAGCTGGGTCCAAATTCATCACCAGATTCATCATCACTGGATTCAGATAGATAGCATTCAGTTACCTTAGCATCTTTTGCCATAAGGCATGGTGCAGAAGATGATGATTCTGGTTCGAATGTCATCGCTTTGAGATATTCCTTGAAGTCCTCAAACCAAGAATCATGACGGGTTCGATGACCTTCATAGACCTCAGAGAGATGGTCCCAGATAAGCTTCGCATGATCGAGATGCATGATGTTCCTGAACTGATTTTGAGACAGACAGGAGCAGATGACGTCCTTCGCCGTGAGGTTGAGAAGAGTGTACTTGCGAATGTCATCAGCTTCCGCCATCTTGCACAGATCGGTAAGACCAATCTCAGTGACGGTCCATAGCTCGCTTTTCATAGCCATGAGACGCTTCTTCATCATGGCCTTCCACTTGGGATACTCGTGACCGTCAAAGATGGGGCAAGACACAGTCTTCATTCCTGTGGTCGACATAACTAAAACTCCTGGCGGTTGAACCAAAATCACACAGAACAAGGGAGTACCTTGCTCTGATACCAATTGAAAGTGTGTTATATCGACTAGAGGGGGGTGAATAGGCGATTTTTATGAATTCTTCACTGAGGAATTTGCGGGTGAGGAAATTCCTTAGCGAAGAACTACTAGCAGCGGAATAAGTACTCAAAAGTAAACATAACAGAACATAAGCATGGTCATCATGATGAAATGAAGACAAGCACAGAGTACAGAAAGCGTAATCATAGGATAACACAGGATGAAGACAAACAGACCGAAGAAATTGAACTGAGGAGAATGAGAAAATCTTCAGTCAAAGTCTTCAAACAGATATGAACAAGCACACAACAACTGTAATGAGGAAATGAAAGAGTTGAGGAAATAGAACCAGTAAGATTGGTGAAGACAATGATTTGCTAGACCAGTTCCAACTGCTGCCTCAGCTGTACATCTGGTTGGAGCGGCTAGGTATTTAAACATGAGGACGCATAGTCCCGGACACATAGTCCTCACCATATTCTCCTTGAGCTAAGGTCACACAGACCTTTCCCAATCACTCGTGGTAAGTTTTCAAGTGACTTCCGAACCTTCACAAACTCGGTCACTCGGCGATCCACAATTCCTCTTGGATGCTCTAGACCGTGACGCCTAACCGTCTGGAAGAAGCACATTCTTCAAAGGTAGCAAGCGTCGGATATGAAAGTGCGTTATATCGACTAGAGGGGGGTGAATAGGCAATTTTTATGAATTCTTCACTGAGGAATATGCCGGTGAGGAAATTCCTTAGCGAAGAACTACTTGCAGCGGAATAAGTACTCAGAAGTAAGCATAACAGAATACATGCATGGTCATCATGATGAAATGAAGATAAGCACAGAGTACAGAAAGTGTAATCACAGGATAACACAAGATGAAGACAAACAGACTGAAGAAATGGAACTGAGGAAATTGAGAAAGTCTTCAGTCAAAGTCTTCAAACACAGATATGATGAAGCACTTAACACAGTAATGAGTAAATGAAAGAGTTGAGGAAATAGAACCAGTAAGCTTGGTGAAGACAATGATTTGGTAGACTAGTTCCAACTGCTGTCTCAGTTGTACATCTGGTTGGAGCGGGTGAGTATTTAAACTCGAGGACACAGTCCGGACACCCGATCCCGAGCACGCAGCTCAGGACACCAAGTCATCACCGTATTCTCCTTGAACTAAGGTCACACAGACCTCGTCCAATCACTCGTGGTAAGTCTTCAGGCGACTACCAAACCTTCACAAACTCGGTCACTCGGCGATCCACAATTCCTCTTGGATGCTCTAGACCATGACACCTAACCGTCTGGAAGAAGCACAGTCTTCAAAGGTAACAAGCATCAGATCCACGCAGGATCAATTTCTTCAGTGATGCTCAATCACTTTGGGTTTGTAGGTCTTTGGGTTTGGGTTTTCCTCTATGATTTTCACTCAAATTCCTCGGAGGATGGGATGCTCTCAATTGACAAGTGTCAGTTTCTCTCGGAGCAGCCAACCAGCTAGTGGTTGTAGGGGGCGGCTATTTATAGCCTAGGGAGCAGCCCGACATGATAAGACATAAATGCCCTTCAATGATATGACCGTTAGGTGGATAAGATATTTTGGGACAGCTGGCGCGTAGCACAGAAATGGTCGGAAATTTGAGGTTCAAATTCCTCAGGGCTATCATGTTCCTCACTGTGTAAGCAATCCGCACTGGCGAATTCCTAACTCCTCAGTCAGAACAAATTCCTCAGCGACCAGAAGAACTTCGTCTCTGTCACTGAATAAATTGACTGAATTGTATGAGATTTCCAATGGCTTCACTCGAAGGGATTGGTAGGTGTAGGATTTTGAGTTGAGCATCACATTGAAATTTTTCCTTAGTATTTCCTCGACCCCCTTTAATAGTACGGTGTTTCCTATGACTCAAGAAAGAGAAATCGAAACTACGAAAACAAAAGTCTTCACGCTTCATGTTCCTCAAATGAATACCAAGTCTTCAAGGTCACACCAATTCCTTCACTTTCAAAGTCTTCAGAATACCAAAGTCTTTAGTCGAAGAACTTCATTTTTAGGGGTCGACTTTCTCTGTAAATATCAAACTCCTCATAGACTTATAGACCTGTGTACACTCATAAACGCATTAGTCCCTTAACCTATAAGTCTTCAATACACCAAAATCACTAAGGGGCACTAGATGCACTTACAATCCCCCCCTTTTGGTGATTGATGACAATATAGGTTAAGTTTTCAATGGGGATAAACATATGAAGTGTAAATACTGATATTGAGGAATTTGATTGCAAGATATAGAAGAACTCCCCCTGAAGATGTGCATAGTGAGGAATTTGCTTTTGAGGCAATGCACACTTGAAGAGTTGAATCATGGAGATCTCCCCCTATATCTTGTAATTCATACACGCATTTGACATATAATATGAAGAATTTGAAATGCATGATGAAATATGGTGACTGATGTAATTCAGCATGCGTGTATTAACATATAGCGAGGAATAAGCATGCAGAAGGACACATCAAAAGTATGAGAGCACCATCGGGTTTAAGATTACAACTCGATCTAATATAATAGACCTGCTTGAAGACTAACTCAACTTTCTCCCCCTTTGTCATCGAATGACCAAAAGGATCGGCGAGGACTAACGCCTCTGAAGAATATCAACTTGATGGAGGAGCGCCGGCGTTGTCGGGTCGTTTGTCGTAGTAGGGCCTGCCGCGATGTCGCCCAAGTCTTCATGTTCATCGTTGTCGCGCGATGAAGAATAGGAGCTGGCCACCAAGGAAGGAACTTTGACCTTCTTGTATTTCTTCGGTGGAGGTGCAGACCAGTCAAATTCTTCCTTGAGACCCATTTTCTTCAGATCTTCTTCGCTGTAGACATGAGACAAAACAGCCCAGGTACGGGTGAAAGTTTCATGGAGGTAGTATTGATTTTTCTTCACTGCAATATTGGTTGAGGTCATGTTGTGAAGAATTGAACCAAACTGACGCTTGACCCATTTATGGTTGTGATCAACTTTCTGATGAAGACTGAGGAGAAGCTCACGATCAGTCATCACCCTGGGTGTTGTGCCTTGAGGATTTGGCTTGGTTGTGTTGGCGACAGAGTCATGGGTGGCAGAGTCATCATTGGTTGAGTAGGATGCAGCCTTGCGAAATTGACTATCCAATGGATGAATGCCTTCATCTATCACAGCAGCGGCCTTGCCTTTGTCATCAGCTGAGGAAAATGTCCGTTTGAGGACTTCAATCGGAGGCAAGTAGCTGCGGTGATTGAGTATCGAGCTTTGTAATTGAGTGAAGACCTTGTTCTGATGAATCTCATAATCCAAGGTGCATAAGGCTTCAGCTCAAAAGGTGACATAGCGACATTGGCCAGAGTCCTCATGAAGAAATCATGGAAGTTGACGGGAACACCATGGATGATATTGAAAAGCAGATTCTTCATGATGCCAACGACTTCTTCTTCATTCGAGTCGTGGCCTTTGATAGGACTCAATGTCTTCGTCAAAATGCGATAGACAGTCCAAGGCACATACAATAATTCCTTGACGAGGAATTTGGTTCATGGGGCCTGCCCTGGCTTCAAAGGCTTCATCGAACTTGCATGTAGTGATTTATAAGCTCGGGTTCCTTTGAGGCGCAATGAGCACCTTCAAGGGAGGATCGAGTGGTAGGGCACGAAGCAATTGAGAGCTGGTGCCTTGTAGTGAGTGTTTTCGACATCCAGTCCAGCACCCATGAATTCACATCTTGAATTTCTGTGATGTGCAGCGTCATAAAGAATTGAAGAATGAGTTCTTCATTCCAATCACATATGTCAGTGCAGAAATTTAACAGTCCAGCGTCGTGAAGAACACTGAGGACTGGCTCGAAGCCCGGCAGAGATTCCATGTCCACATGAGGAATGTGTGCATGATCGAAGACTTTGTCTTTGTTGAAAAACACTGAGGAATAGAAATTTGCTTGACTAGCAGTCCAGAAACGCCTCTTCCTTATGCGAATAGAGTCATAGGGGTTGTAATCTGTGAAGAACACATGCTCGCCGAAGAAATCTTCAGCCTTGAACTTTTGCTTCCTTGAGAATGGATCCTTTGGCTTTGGCACTGGAGTGTCTGTGAGTTGCATCACGACCTCAGGAATCGCAATCTCAGGTTCTTCAGGCTGAGGAATTTCTGGTTCCTCTTCAGTGACAGTCTGCGTGTTCAAGTGATCAGCAGCAACAGTTTCTTCAGCACTAGTGGCTGGAATTTCTTCACGTAGATGAAGTGGGGTGAGTTTCTTCTGAGCCCAGTTGAACGGTTGGTGCAGGGGACTGAGGTATTTGTTGTAAAGGGGTGAAGAGTGGAGAATTGGGGTGCTGACTTTTCCAAAAGTCATCATTCATCACTGGCGTAGAGCACCCAATATCCACGTCTTCATCTTCCATTTCTTCAATGTCAGCCTCTTCAGCTATGAACTGAGGCATGGGCGAGGAGACAACAGGTGTTGAAGGGATAGCATCCACTTCAATTTCTTCATCAATCTGCTCTGACGAAGCAGCAGCATGATTTTCTTCATCAGATCCACTAGGGAACAAGGTCCTTTGATGGCATGGTTGAGATCGGAACAGCATCAATTGGATTTGCAAGTGAACATGTCAAAGTCTTCATTTTCTTTGGAGCTGAGGAATCGGAAGCAGCTGATGCTTTCCTTTTCTTCACAGCTGCACGCTCTGCAGCCTTGGTCTTCTTCACATCTAATGTAGATGGAAGGATTGGAGTTGGTGTAGGCGCAGGAGGAGCAGAGGAATCTGGTTGATTTTCTTTAGGCACAACTGATGCAGTTGCCCTGACTTCTTCGTTTTCTCCAGGCGCACCACTAGTGGATGCCCTGGCAATTTCTTCAGCGGCTGGAATGCAGTCATCAGCCCTGGAACTAACATTTTCTTCAGTGATGCGAAAGTCATCAGTGGTCTTGGCATGTTCTTCGGTTCTTTGAGAAGAAGCTTCAGCCTGAGAATTTACTGTTGTGATGGAGCTGCAACATTGGAGGTGAATTTCTCAGTCAGTTTAACAAATCTGACTTTGGCACCTTGCCAATCAGCATAGTAGGCATTGAAGTTATTGCTGAGGGCTTTGATTTCAGATTGGATTTTGATAAGCTCATCAGTTGTCATAGAGACAACATTGGTCTTCAAAAACTTTTCTTTCCTATACTGTGCCTTCTTAATCTGCCTGGCCTTCTCAAATTTCCATTTTTCTTCAGAGATGAACTGGGTCAGCATGTGACTTTGGCTAGGAGTCAAATGGAAATCAGGCATAGGAGTGTCTGGATCCTTGTGCCAGAGATCAATATAATCGAGGATCAGCTTAGGATCCAATAGCAGTGGCACATTGGTGCCTTTGGCTCTAGCGGCCCGACTTGTTCGTCTCTCGATGATTTCACAAGTTCATCATCATCAGCTTCGTCTTCTTCAGACGGCACTTGGAAGGCAACTTGCTTCTTTTGACGACTAGGGCGAGGACCTCGTCCAGCAGTTGCCTTTGTCTTCAGCAGGGATGGTCCCGTTGAAGAATTTGGTGCAGCTGAAGAACTAGCTGAGACACCTGAGGCAATGGAGATGCTTGCCGTCCTTTGGCACGTGGCAAGATGCACAGGTGCAGAGGACTTTGTCAGAGCGGTGAAAGCACAAGTGCTCCCTAGATGGTTTTGGTAATTAATGACAACATATCTCTTGTTGGACTAACACTTTTATCTAGTATGTTTCAGATAAGTTCAACAATGGAGTGGCATGGACTAAAGGATGTGGGAACTCCTTCAAGATGCTAAGAACAAAGGATTGGCTCAAGCTTCAAGCTCAAGACCCTTCATTTCACATTTTAGTGATCCAAGATCACATTGAGTCTATAGGAAAAGCCAATACTATCAAGGAGGAATGAGGTGTTGCTTAATGAGCCTCTTGCTTCAAAGTGCTTAGTGATATGCTCCAAATACCCTCAACTACTTTCCTACTTCCACACATTTGTCCTAAACCTAAAGTCAAACTTCATTGCTTGATTCTTTCTATCCGCGCCATCGAGTTTGGATGTCTTAGCCACTACCACAAACCCTAGGCAAATCAGTCTCACCGATAGGGATCTCGGTCTCACCGAGATGGGATTGTAATCTCTCTGTGTATGTCCATTATCAAAATCGGTCTCACCGAGTTTGAGCAATCGGTACTACCGAGATTACAATGCAAACTCTCCGTTAACTTATTATAAAAATCGGTCCCACCGAGTTTGATAATTAGTCAAACCGAGTTTGCTCGACCAACTCTCTGGAAAGCTTATTACCAAAATCGGTCCCACCGAGTTTGTGTGTCGGTCTTACCGAGATTATGTTATGCCCTAACCCTAACCGAATCGGTCCCACCGAGTTGCATTCGGTCCCACCGAAAACCCTAACGGTCACATTTTTTGCTAAATCGGTCGACCGAGTTTAACGATTTGGTCCCACCGAGTTTGGTAGATTGTGTGTAGCAGTTAGATTTTGTGTGGAGGCTATATATACCCTCCACCTCCTCTTCATTCATGGAGAGAGCCATCAGACTGAACCTACACTTCCAGCATCCTATTTCTGAGAGAGAACTACCTACTCATGTGTTGAGGCCAAGATATTCCATTCCTACCATATGAAAATCTTGATCTCTAGCCTTCCCCAAGTTGCTTTCCACTCATACCCTCTTTCCACCAGATCGAAATCCTATGAGAGAGAGTTGAGTGTTGGGGAGACTATCATTTGAAGCACAAGAGCAAGGAGTTCATCATCAACGCACCATTTGTTACTTCTTGGAGAGTGGTGTCTCCTAGATTGGCTAGGTGTCACTTGTGAGCCTCCGAAAAGATTGTGGAGTTGAACCAAGGAGTTTGTAAGGGCAAGGAGATCGCCTACTTCGTGAAGATCTACCGCTAGTGAGGCAAGTCCTTCGTGGGCGACGACCATGGTGGGATAGACAAGGTTGCTTCTTCGTGGACCCTTCGTGGGTGGAGCCCTCCGTGGACTCGCACAACCGTTACCCTTCGTGGGTTGAAGTCTCCATCAACGTGGATGTACGATAGCACCACCTATCGGAACCACGCCAAAAACATCCGTGTCTCCAAATTGCGTTTGAATCCTCCAATCCCTTCCCTTTACATTCTTGCAAGTTGCATGCTTTATTTTCCTCTACTCATATACTCTTTGCATGCTTGCTTGCTATATGTTGTGAATGTTAAACTTGTGCCTAAACTCCACTCAAACTTTAAAGAAACTTAAAAACTGCAACTTTGGTACTTAGTGTTTAATCACCCCCCCCTCTAGACACCTCTTCTCAAGGTCCTACAAGTGGTATCAGAGCTAATGTATGCTAATGCAAAATTGAGCACAACAGATCATATGAACATGTCTCTCCCCTCAAGAAGACATGTGGACATCTCTCCTCTTGAACACCAAGCATCTGGGATCCTTGAGAAATACTTTCTACTTAAGTATCCTCTCCCCCTGGAGATCTCTCTCGTCTTTGAGGGTCTCTCCCCCTAGAAGGTCTCTCTCTCCCTTAAGAAGAAAGGTGATAAGTTTTGATGCTCTCTCTCTATCTCCAAATGATAAGCTTTTATGTTCTTTCTCTCCCCCTTTGACATCAATTTCCAAGAAGGGTCTTCTGGAGTCTGTCGAATGGGTTTGGTCCTTGAGACACAGAACAAAGCAATGATGAAAATGTGATGCTTGTAGAGGAGAAGATTCATTGAGTGGAGCTGGATCAGAAGAAACACAGAATATGTGGCAAAGAGTTTTTCCTGTTATGAAATCGGTGGCACCGAGTGGTATGCTTCCGTCGTACCGAAAAGATTCGGTTGGACCGAAAATAACAAATTGGTGCAACCGAGTTCATCGCAGAGAGAACATTTGTCACCTCAGCTCACTAGACTAGTAAGATCTCACAAATATTTGCAAGGAATTAACTGAAAGATATGCAAGGAATTAGATGCAGAAAATGCAGAGAAAACAGAAAGAAATCTAGATGAAGTTTTTTTTTTGAAAGGGGAAACACAAATGCATGAGACAAATGCAAAAACTCAGAAAAGAACACAGGAGAACTTCATCTAGAGATGGTCGGCGACAAAGTCACCTATGTTAGAGTATATTGACTTAGGAGTCAAGTGAGATCACTTGATCATAGGCCATACTCATCGTTTAAGCTCAAAATGGGGTTGCCATTTTCGTTTAAACATCTTTATGTATTCACATCTTGTCGAGTTGCTTTAACTCATGACTCGGAGTAAAGCTTCTCTAAGATGGAATAACATACCTTGGTTGGTGGTGTTGTCCATGTAGTTGAACTTGCGTGGGTTGCTCAAGGTTGATGTAGCTCATCAAGAATTTGGAGCACCACTTGGAATTTGAGTCCATCTACCTACATGGGTTAGTTCTTGCAAGGAAGAGCACTTGTATATCCAAAAATGACAATCATGAAACTCAACATAGAATTTGTCAAAGGATATGTTTGAATGGTTTAGTGCTTCCTTGTCTTCAACCACCTTGTGTAGAGACTTGGTGATGTAGAGATTGCTCAAGATATGAGTAGGTTTCAACCTCATGGAATTTGATTCAACCAAGTACCTACATGGGTTAGATAACATGCAAGATACAAATATATCCAAGACATAAGTTTTTCATTATAAGAGAAATATCAAGGATTAGTCATAAGCTCATGTCTTGCATGTATCCAATGGAGTTTCTACTCCAAGTTTGAAGCATCAATGATGTTCAATTCTCCTCTTAACCTGCAAAACACTTTCTCATCAAGAGGTTTAGTGAATATATCCGCTAATTCCTTTTCGGTGCGAACATGCTTAAGATCAATGCCACCCTTAGCAACATGATCTCGAATAAAATGATGACGAACTTCAATATGCTTAGTTCGAGAATGTTGCACAGGATTATGACCAATTTTGATAGCACTTTCATTATCACAAAGCAATGGAACGTGTCTCACATACATCCCATAATCTTTAAGAGTTTGGGTCATCCAAAGTAATTGAGCACAACATGAACCAGCGGCAATATATTCAGCTTCGGCAGTGGATAAGGATACCGAGTTTTGTTTCTTGGAGGACCAAGACACAAGAGATCTACCAAGAAATTGACAAGTACCCTAAGTGGACTTTCTATCAACCTTGTCTCCGGCATAGTCCGAGTCGGAATAGCCAACAAGATCGAAAGAGGCCCTCTTAGGATACCAAATGCCAAAATTTGGTGTATGGATTAAGTATCTCACTATCCTTTTCACGGCCTTAAGATGACATTATTTAGGGGCAGCTTGATATCATGCACACATGCACACACTTAGCATAATATCGGGACATGAAGCACATAGATATAACAATGAACCAATCATAGAGCAATAAACCTTTTGATCAACCGGTTCACCATCTTTGGTTATGTCAAGATGTCCACTAGTAGGCATGGGTGTAGTCATACCTTTGCAATCTTGCATATTGAACTTCTTGAATAAGTCCTTGGTGTACTTTGTTTGCGAGACAAAAGTACCTTCCTTAGTTTTCTTGATTTGCAAACCAAGAAATAATTTGAGTTCACTCATCAGACATCTCAAACTTCTCCGACATTAGCTTCCCAAACTTTTCACTAAAATGAGGGTTAGTTGAACCAAATATAATATCATCAACATAAATTTGGCACACAAAGAGTTCACCATTAACCCTTTTAGTAAAAAGAGTAGAATCAATTTTCCCAATTTCAAAGCCTTTTTCAATAAGGAACTTGGTCAAGCATTTGTACCATGCTCTAGGAGCTTGTTTAAGTCCATAAAGAGCTTTGTGAAGTTTGTAAACATGATTGGGTTTCTTAGAATTGACAAAGCCGGGAAGTTGTTTAACATAAACTTCCTCCTCTATTTCACCATTTAGAAAAGCACTTTTAATGTCCATTTGGTACAAGGTGATATCATGGTGATTAGCATAGGCAAGTAAGATCTGAATGGACTCAAGTCTAGCAGCGGGGCGTAAGTCTCACCATAGTCCATACCTTCGACTTGTGTGTAGCCTTGGGCGACGAGACGTGCTTTGTTGCGAACTACTTGTCCATCTTCATCTTGCTTGTTGCGAAACACCCATTTGGTACCGATGATGTTGTGGTTGTTGTCGGGCTTCTCAACCAATGTCCAAACTTGGTTCCTCTCAAAGTTGTGTAGCTCTTCATGCATAGCATTTATCCAATCCGGATCTTCCAATGCTTCTTCGACCTTCAAAGATTCAATGCTAGAGATGAAAGAATAGTTTTCACAAAAGTTAGCTAAACGAGTTTTAGAGCGAGTGATTCTCCCGGTTTGAATATCATTGTAGATTTTCTCGACGGGATGGTCTTTAGCAATTCTTGCTCGAACTCGTGAAAGCTTTTGCTTGGGTCTTCGTTGAACATCTTCTTCTTCGTGTTCTTCTTCTTGGCCTTCTTCATTGTTGGCGTTGTCGTTCTCTTGTCGTGGTGGAGAAGGAGGTTGTTTACGTATCTAATTCAAACCAATTAAAAAAAACTTCATCTAGATTTCTTTCTGTTTTCTATGCATTTTCTGCATCTAATTCCTTGCATATCTTTCAGTTAATTCCTTGCAAATCTTTGTGAGATCTTACTAGGCTAGTGAGCTGAGGTGACAAGTGTTCTCTCTGTGATGAACTGGTTACACCAATTTGTTATTTCGGTCCAACCGAATCTTTTTGGTACGACGAAAGCATACCACTCGGTGCCACCGATTTCATAACAGGAAAAACTCTTTGCCACATATTCTGTGTTTCTTCTGATCCAGCTCCACTCAATGAATCTTGTCCTCTACAAGCATCACATTTTCATCATTGCTTTGTTCTGTGTCTCAAGGACCAAACCCATTCGACAGACTCCAGAAGACCCTTTTTGGAAATTGATGTCAAAGGGGGAGAGAAAGAACATCAAAGCTTATCATTTGGAGATAGAGAGAGAGCATCAAAACTTATCACCTTTCTTCTTAAGGGAGAGAGAGTCCTTCTAGGGGGAGAGACCCTCAAAGACGAGAGAGATCTCCAGGGGGAGAGGATACTTAAGTAGAAAGTATTTCTCAAGGATCCCAGATGCTTGGTGTTCAAGAGGAGAGATGTCCACATGTCTTCTTGAGGGGAGAGACATGTTCATATGATCTGTTGTGCTCAATTTTGCATTAGCATACATTAGCTCTGAACTTTAGCTCTGATCATCATTCATATCTTTCAGCTCTGTTTTCCTTCACTCTGATTTTTTGCATTCCCTATCTTCTCCCAAAGTATCCCATGTTAGATTCAGGGGGAGCAAGACATCTAAGGGAAAGAGATCATTTAAATTCATTGCATATCTTTACTCTTGGGGACATGTCTAATCCAATGTGGTACTCAGTACTCACTCTCTACATGTCATCTCAGTCTTGGTATTCTTGTGGTTTCTTCTGTTTGCTCTGGCTAGTAGATGAATCTGTGTTATCTAACCTTGTTTTCATAGGTTCATTCCATCCTAAGCCAACTCAAGACCACAAGGTAAGTATATGCATCACAATCATGTGTATGAGGAATTCTTGCTGATGTACATACTGTTTGTAAGAAGGAATCATGGGCATGAAGGTATTATCTTTAATACTTTTTGCTCTAATGCATATAGCCAAGATACATGTAACACATTGCCTGCTCTATCATGGTTATGCTATCACATGCTTCTATATTTCATATTCACATGATTGCATACATGTAGGGGGAGCCTATGCTTGTTACATGTCTTTCCAAAGCTTTACTTGCTATTCTTTATATCTTTATCTAAAGCTTTGATGTATGTTGCCATCAATTACCAAAAAGGGGGAGATTGAAAGCACAAGTGATCCCTAGGTGGTTTTGGTAATTAATGACAACATATCTCTTGTTGGACTAACACTTTTATCTAGTATGTTTCAGATAAGTTCAACAATGGAGTGGCATGGACTAAAGGATGTGGGAACTCCTTCAAGATGCTAAGGACAAAGGATTGGCTCAAGCTTCAAGCTCAAGACTCTTCATTTTACATTTTAGTGATCCAAGATCACATTGAGTCTATAGGAAAAGCCAATACTATCAAGGAGGAATGAGGTGTTGCTTAATGAGCCTCTTGCTTCAAAGTGCTTAGTGATATGCTCCAAATACCCTCAACTACTTTCCTACTTCCACACATTTGTCCTAAACCTAAAGTCAAACTTCCCACCGATTCTTTCTATCCGCGCCATCGAGTTTGGATGTCTTAGCCACTGCCACAAACCCTAGGCAAATCGGTCTCACCGATAAGGATCTCGGTCTCACCGAGATGGGATTATAATCTCTCTGTATGTCCATTATCAAAATCGGTCTCACGAGTTTGAGCAATCGATACTACCGAGATTACAATGCAAACTCTCGTTAACTTATTATCAAAATCGGTCCCACCGAGTTTGATAATCAGTCAAACCGAGTTTGCACGACAACTCTCTCGAAAGCTTATTACCAAAATCGGTCCCACCGAGTTTGTGTAACGATCTTCTGGAGATTACGTTATGTCCTAACCCTAACCGAATCGGTCCCACCGAGTTGCATTCGGTCCCACGAAAACCTTAACGGTCACATTATTTGCTAAATCGGTCGACCGAGTTTAACGATTCGGTCCCACGAGTTTGGTAGATTGTGTGTAACAGTTAGATTTTTGTGGAGGCTATATATACCCCTCCACCTCCTCTTCATTCGTGGAGAGAGCCATCGAAAGAACCTACACTTCTAGCATCCTATTTAGAGAGAGAACTACCTACTCATGTGTTGAGGCCAAGATATTCCATTCCTACCATATGAATCTTGATCTCTAGCCTTCCCCAAGTTGCTTTCCACTCAAACCCTCTTTCCACCAGATCCAATCCTATGAGAGAGAGTTGAGTGTTGGGGAGACTATCATTTGAAGCACAAGAGCAAGGAGTTCATCATCAACGCACCATTTGTTACTTCTTGGAGAGTGGTGTCTCCTAGATTGGCTAGGTGTCACTTGGGAGCCTCCGACAAGATTGTGGAGTTGAACCAAGGAGTTTGTAAGGGCAAGGAGATCACCTACTTCGTGAAGATCTACTGCTAGTGAGGCAAGTCCTTCGTGGGCGACGGCCATGGTGGGATAGACAAGGTTGCTTCTTTGTGGACCCTTCGTGGGTGGAGCCCTCCGTGGACTCGCGCAACCGTTACCCTTCGTGGGTTGAAGTCTCCATCAACGTGGGTGTACGATAGAACCACCTATCGGAACCACGCCAAAAACATCCGTGTCTCCAAATTGCGTTTGAATCCTCCAATCCCTTCCCTTTACATTCTTGCAAGTTGCATGCTTTATTTTCCGCTGCTCATATACTCTTTGCATGCTTGCTTGCTATATGTTGTGAATGTTAAACTTGTGCCTAAACTCCACTCAAACTTTAAAGAAACTTAAAAACTGCAACTTTGGTACTTAGTGTCTAATCACCCCCCCCTCTAGACACCTCTTCTCAAGGTCCTACAAGCGGCCGAAGACTTTGGCGGAGGAGCTGAAGATTCTGGAGGAGCAGGAGCATCATGAGGAATTGGCCGTGAGGGCTTTGAGGATTCTGGCCATGAGGGCATTGCTGAGTAACTAGGCCTTGAGGGCACTGGAGGTGAAGCACTTGGCTTGCGCGCGGGCTTCTTTGCCATAGATTTATTTGGCTTGACAGCAGAGGCCTCAGCAGAGGCAGCAGTAGCAGCAGAGTCCTCATTGAATTTCCTCACTGCTTCTTTGGCTTGCCTAGCCAGCTTGGCTTGGCGCTTTGCCCATTCATCAGGATAATCCTCACCGCGCTTGAGGCTGGTGGGATCTGCTACTTGGCTAGGTGCCAATGGTGGTCTTGGGCATGGAGGATTGAGTGTGAATTTCTTCATGTACTTTGGAGTTACATACCTGTACTCCCTCCATTCTCTTGCCCATCTCCTTTCAATCCTCTGTATGCACACCTTGCGCTGATTTGTGTTTTCTTTACCAAACTTGGCCTCATCAGGTGTGCAATAGTCTTTGTAAATGTCATCGGGGATTTCAAAGGCAGTCATGACCTCAGGCTTCTTTCCTCCTTTCTGAGGCTTCTTGCCGTCTGCCATTTTCTTCAGTTGAGGAATTTGAACAATCGAATTATCTGAAGAAGTATGCAACTTTTCTTCGAGGAACGCTGCAAATGAGTTAAGTTGATGAGAACCTAGTGATTCAGCAGCGGACATGAGTACCTGTGAGCAGTATAGTTGCGAGGAATTTGGAGAGGTCATATCGTTCTCGGAAGGTTTTCAAAAGAACAAGTTTGAGGAATTTGACCAGATGAGCCTTGAAGAATTTCACTAAGTGTTCTTTGTCTTAGGTTCCAGAGTTGTATAGACCGAAAATCCACACAACTGAGGAATCTTGAAGAAAAATGATGCTTAGAGAAACAAATCAAGAACAGATGACTTGTGACGCCCCAGACCGGAGTTTCAGTTGCCTTCCAGGGTTTCCGAGTTTTGTCGTGTGGTTTGTCTTGTTTTGCATTGCATCATGTCATCTCTTGCATTGCATCATCTCATCATGCCATCATATCATTATTTTTTAAAAAAACTCATCTAAATAAATTGCATGGATTTCTCGATCCATTTAAATCGAGGGAAGGTTGACTTCTCTTTATAACATACCCTCCCGATATTAGGGAGCTATCTAAAATATTCTATTAATTGGAATTCACCATAACACACTTGCAAATTCCAATGCCCTTTCTACTTCAAGTTTGGTCCCCAAACTTTGCCAACATTTCTTTTCCCATTTATTGTGGCTCCTCTAAAATTCTCAACATTTTTGGGCCTTCCAAACTTCCACTTCCTATTCAAACCATTTGAATTATATTCAAATGAATTTGAATTTATTTCCTTCCATCATGGCCTTTCTATTTTTCTTGGAGCGAGCATATTTTTGCGAGTCGGGAAAAATACCCTCATACCCTAATTCTGGTCCACTCATTTCTTTTCTCTCCTTTCTTCTTTGCGTGCTCTGTTTTTTTTAAGAGGAGAGAGAGATCCCAAGGCCCAGCTGCCCCTGGCCATTCCCTCCCCTCCAGGCCGACCTAACCCCTTGCTGGCCCAAGGCCTCCCAGGCCCTTGGCCTCCCAAGGCCCACTCACCGTAACCCTAGCCCGAACCCCCATCTCCCTCGATCCTCCTCCTCCTCCTTCGCTCCTCTCCAGCGCGCAGAGAGCGCCCGCCCGATCTCTTTTTCCCTCGATCCCATCTCTCTCTCCTCTCGCTCATGACCGACCCCTCCTCCTCCTTCGCTCCGCCCTCCTCTGCTCCACCTTCCCCGCCACCTCCCTCGCTTCGCTCCTGACGAGCAGAGGACGAGGCGCCCTTCGCCGAGCTCCTCCGCATCTCCCCTGCCTCGACCCTGCTTCGCCTCTGCACGCGCCGCCCGTCGACCCTCGCGTCCTCCGCCATCAAGCCGCCCGCCCTACGCGGACGACCACGCCAACCTCTCCTTCCTCCCATCGCTTGGTCCGCCCACTCCATCCCCGATGCTCGCTGGGAAACCCCTCCTCGCCGCTCCATCGTGCTCGGAGGTCAGGGCCGCCATGGGCGAGCCTCCGCGCCCTGCTGAAGTCACCGGGCGAGGATCGTCGAGATCCGTCCCTGCTGCCGGGAACCTTGTTTTCGGCTGTTTCCGTCTCCGCGCCATCATGGAGACCATGGCCATCACCGAGACCCGGTTCCGTCAAGACGTGCACACGGAGATCCAAGTCGAAACTACCGATGGCCCTCCAAGTTCAACGTTGAACCCCGAGCGCCGAATCCGTCAAGTTCGTCTCACGACCGTGAACCACTACCGTCGACCCTCGAAGACTCCGTGGGACGGCAAGTCCTCGTCGTGATCCCGAACATCTACGGAGATTGTGCAACTAAGAACGTGAGCGACTACCGCCGCCAAGTTCGCGAGTACCTCTACCGTCGTCTCACGGATCGTCAAGTACCACTACGACCCGACGACCACCGAACCGAAGCGACAAGTACCCCTCACGAAACCCGAATCGCCAAGACGGATCCGACAAGTACCCGATGGCGAGATGTACCACTACCATCGAGCGTGAACAACGACTTCCTCTCGAGCGTGTACCCTTCTTCCCTCGGTGATCATCGCGAGAACGACTACTTCCTCTACTTCCCTCGGCGACCCGTGAACGACTCCTTCCCTCTCTGAAACTCGAACCGTCCCGTTTGAGCGTTAGAAGGTATAACCCGTGGCGACCGCCGTGATCGAATCATCCTTGCGATGCCCTCTTTTGCCTTGCCACCGTTCCGTGGGAACCGGAATCGGGATCACCCACCATCCTTGCATTACTCGCTTCCGTCACCTTCCTTTTGCATCGGTATCTCCGTGAGCTACCGGAACCGATATGTTGCCGTGGCATCATTTTCGGATTCGTTGCCGTGGCACCCCTTTCTTCCACCACGGTGACATAATGCTTCATAACAATGCTCTTGTTAACGTTTTCATAAAAATTGCATAAAACTTGCACTTGTCATCCGCATCATGATAACAACATTTAAATGTTTAATATTGTTGTTTGCATTAATTTGCTTAAATGCCATGCTAAAATGATTTATTTCATAACTAAATAACCGTAGCTCCATTTTAAATAATTTATATATGTATATGAGGTAGAAAAATGCCTAGTTTTACATGGTGTACTTGCTTTGCATGTTTAACAACTCTAAAATATGCTTTAGGTCAGATCTGTTCCAAATCCATAATTTGCATATGGGGATTTTCCGGAATTGTTGTTCGTTGTTTCCGGCCTCATTTAAACTTGCCTAAATAGCTAGTTTAATTATGCTCCACCTCTTGCCATGTTTAACAACATTTAATATTGTTGAGTACCTAATCGGGAGAGAACTAAATAATTGTTGTGGTGTTTTGTCAATATGCAACCCGTTGCATATTGAGCTCCACTTAACTTGTAGTGTTGTTTGTGCATATTGCCATGCCTCATTAAACCGGACATGCATCATACTGATTGTGCATCATGCCATGTTTATGTGATGGTTGTTTACTATGTTGTTTGCTTCTTTCCGGTTTGCTTCTCTCGTTAGCCGGTTTCGTTCGGAGTTGTGAGGATTCATTCGACTTCGTCCGTTTGTCTTCTTCATGGATTTGATCTTCTTCCTTGCGGGATTTCAGGCAAGATGACCATACCCTCGAAATCACTTCTATCTTTGCTTGCTAGATGCTCGCTCTTTTGCTATGCCTATGCTACGATGCCTACCACTTGCTTATCATGCCTCCCACATTGCCATGTCAAGCCTCTAACCATCCTTTCCTAGCAAACCGTTGTTTGGCTATGTTACCGCTTGCTCAGCCCCTCTTATAGCGTTGTTAGTTGCAGGTGAAGATGAAGTTTGTTCCTTGTTGGAACATGGAGATGTTGTTCCTTGTTGGAACATGTTTACTTGTTGGGATATCACAATATATCTTATTTAATTAACGCATCTATATACTTGGTAAAGGGTGGAAGGCTCGGCCTTATGCCTGGTGTTTTGTTCCACTCTTGCCGCCCTAGTTTTCCGTCATATCGGTGTTATGTTCCCGGATTTTTGCGTCCCTAACGCGGTCGGGTGATTTATGGGACCCCCTTGACAGTTCGCTTTGAATAAGACTTTTCAAAGAAGGCCCAACATTGGTTTTACCATTTGCCTCACCTAGCCCTTTTTCCCTTGGGTTTCGGAGCCCAAGGGTCATCTTATTTTACCCCCGGGCGGTGCTCGTCGTGAGTGTTGGTCCAAGCTGTCAACCGCCGGTGTACCAGGGCAACTCTGGGTTGGCCTACCGGAAGTTTGGACAATCCGGTGTGCCCGAGACCGAGATATGTGCAGCTCCTATCAGGATTTGTCGGCACATCCGGCGGCTTTGCTGGTCTTGTTTTATTGCTGTGAAATGTCTTGTAGCCGGATTCGAGACTGATCGGGTCTTCCGGGAGAAGGAATATCCTTCGTTGATCGCGAGAGCTTATCATGGGCTAAGTTGGGACACCCTGCAGGGTTTGAACTTTCAAAGCCGTGCCCACGGTTATGTGGCAGATGGGAATTTGTTAATGTCGGTTGTAGAAAACCCGAAGTTGATCTTAATTAAAATACACCAACCGTGTGCGTAATCGTGAGTGTCTCTTTTGGGGTTGATCGAGAGGAGAACACGGTTTCGGGTTATGTCGGCGTAAGTAGGAGTTCAGGATCACTTCTTGATCATAGTTGTTCGACCGTGCTTTGCCTCCTCTTCTCGCTCTCATTTGCGTATGTTAGCCACCATATATGCTAGTCGCTTGCTGCAGCTCCACCTCACTACCCTGTCCAACCTTTAAGCTTAAATAGTCTTGATCTCGCTGGTGTGAGATTGCTGAGTCCCGTGACTCACAGATACTTCAAAACCAGTTTGCGGTGTCGATGAAACCGTGCGGTGATGCACCTGAGCTCAAGGAGGAGCTCGATGAAGATCTTTGTGCATTGTGTTGTTTCGTTTCAGCTGATCAAGAGTGGAGCCAGTTGGGACGATCGGGATCTGTGTAGCATTTGGGGTAGTCTTCTTTTATTTTGGTTCCGTAGTCGGACCTTGATTGTATCTGTTTGATGTAATGTTTTACTCATGTATTGTGTGAAGTGGCGATTGTAAGCCATCTATGTATCTCTTTCCTTATGTATTACATGGGTTGTGTGAAGATTACCTCACTTGCGACATTGCTTTCAATGCGGTTATGCCTCTAAGTCGTGCCGACACGTGGGAGATATAGCCGCATCGAGGCGTTCAAGTTGGTAATCGAGCCTTCCCGACTTAGGAGCCCCTACTTGATTTGTTTGTGGCGTTGTTGAGTCTAGAACGGAAAATGTTTTGAGTCTTAGGATTATATATATCGGAGAGTAGGATTTTTTTACTCCTCGGTCCCTTCGCCGCTCTGGTGAGGTATCTGACGTAGAGTTTTGACTTTTCTCTCCTCAAATTTCACTACAATTTTTTTTAGGATCACGTGGGTATCTTGGAATCGTTCCGATGGTTTTGTGACGAGAACATTGTTCTTGGTGCCTCCTGTCATTTAGGGGTTGTGGCAGTGTCCCGGGGAGTTGAGCTCCGAGGTGTTGTCGTCACAATTTTATCGTTGCTGATTCTGGAATACCGAGTTTTACCGACATCGAAATCTCTTTTGTGCAGTTGTTGGTGAGATAACCCCGATAGCCCAAAGATTGTGGCGAAAAGGGAGTATTGCCATGACTTGTATAACGGATGTTTTTGAAGGTCGAGGTAAACGATTTCGAGGATTTCTTGGTTATGTGTTGACGGATGGATACAAATGGATCTAGGTATTGTTAGTTTGGGTGATATATTTTGTGTCCCTGATCTCCAACACCAGATTGCATAACCAGAAAGTTTGGGAGTTTATAGGTGGGAATTCAAGTAGCTCCTAGAATATCTTTCCGACAGATGCATGATATGGGATTGGGTAAATCTCTATCATATGTATTTGTTCTGGCTTATTCTGCAAGCCAAATCCTTTGTTTTTGTTTTGTTTTGTGGTATTCAAGTTGCTTCAATGCCAAGTGTTGATTCCATACCTCATTCTAAATGGTGTTCTCATATTGCTATGTGAATACTAATCCTTCTTGATCACTGAGCTTGTCATGTAAATTCTTTTCTCAACCGGCGTGCTTCTCTTCAAGTGGATTCGATCATTTCAACATTTGCGAGATCAATTCTAAGCTTTTTCTCAACGGTGTTCGTTTCATCCGACCCAAGTTGTTTGTTTTCCCGCCCTCCCACCCCTTTTTCTTCAAGGACTCAGATTTCTTAGTCAAGTATCAATTTTATTGAGTGAAGTTTCTTCATTCTTTTCCTTTAATGTTCTTATCCGGTGATTTCTCATGAAGACGCTAAGGAAGCTTTTACCTTATCATTGTTCCATTCTATGTTCTTCCCCGGTGGATTTAACTCAAGCTTTCAGTGTTGATCATATTCTTTTCCTTGTTGCAAATGTTTTCTCTTGCCGATGCATCCCCTAATCATTCACTTCTCGCTATTCAATTGTTCCGGAGTATTGAAGATATCTCAGAAGATTCTAGTTTTCATTCTCAATTCACTCAAGTTCTTTTGAGGATGCTATCTCATTCAAGCCATTTAATTCTACCGGTGCAATATCTACTTCAAACAATTGTTCAACGGTGGTTCTTTTGAGTGGGCCCTAACCCACAGGTTTTTTCACAGGATCTTACCTGACTCTTTTATTTTCCCGGCGCTATTCCCAAATTCTTTGCAAAGTTTGACGTAAGGATGAATTATCATCAGTCATATGGCTTTCTCCAAGATCTTTCAAATTCTTTTCATCTTGTGGTCCAACCTTTCTAATTTTCATTCCGGAGTGCTTCAACAATTCATGGTGGTGTTTCTCGTCGTCATTCTCGAATTTTGAAGACCGAAGAAGAGTTTCTCTTTAATCTTGCTCCATTCTCTTCAAGATTCGTGGTTCTAGCTTCGTCCCATTCTCATAATTGTTTTCATTGTGAGAATTCTTTTCACCCATCTGGAGCATTTCAGGAGTCTTTTCAGTGTGAGTATCCAGAGCCCATCATCTCAGAATTATTCATTCAAGCGTTCAACTCTTGTTTTCCAAATCTCACCGGTGCATCGTCGAAATATCCTCTAATCAGCTCGGGATCTCTGCGTTCATTTGTATCTAAATCCTCTCAAGTATCTTCGTTCGTTTTCCAATTCTTCCCGGTGAATTGTGCCTTTGCTATGTTCATTTTTAATTCTTACGGTGGTTCGTTCAAGATTTCACTTCCTTTGTTATCATATTAATTTATTCGTTGTTTCAATCCTACCGGTGGGTTGTTGAAGACCTTCTCAAGTTTGCGCTATATCTCTATCTGTAATCATTTATCAATGAGAATAAGTAGTATGCCTAATCCATTTTGTCATCAATTTAATTGGTGAAGGATCAGCATAATGTAATTCTTATTCTTGTTCCATCGAGTAAATTCAATTCCTTATTTTGGAGGATCGTCAAAATTCTTGATTTCATTTATTCATTTTTCTTTCCGGAGTTCCAAGTTTTCTCGGTTATATCATTTCAAAGCTTCATCTTATCACTGCAAGGCTTCACCTTGTGTTTTCAACTTCTCTTTCTTTTATCATCCTTTTCTTACCGGAGTTCTTCATGGAGGTTCTACATGATGGTTCGTCAAGGATTCTTTTCATTTCTCCAATTGTTCATCAAGATTTCTCTCGGAGTTAAGATCCGTCAAGCCATACTTCAAAATAAACATGGCTCCAACACATGTTTTGTTTTGAGGAGTTCAAGTATTATTCTTCTTGCATTTCGAAGTGCAATTCGTTCTACCTTATCATTTGAGGTGGTGTTATGTCATTCTCGACAATTTGAGTTCGTGTTTCATGATTCACATGTTGTCAAGAATGAGGTATTTTAAATCCATCAATCTCTTCTTTGGACTTATCTTGGGCTATATTTCACCTAAAGTTTTCCCCTAAGGAATGTTGCTATTATGGTGCTTATAAAGGACCCAAGTTCTTCATTTGTCCTCTCGGTGAAATAAGTTTTCATCTTCTTGTTGATCTTAATTCAATCATGTGTTCCCGTTAGTGGCAGAAGCTCACCTCATAATGTTGAGATGTTTCCATAAGTCCACTACAAGGTTATTCTTTTCGTTGTTGGTTTTCCAACAACTCCGCTCTAACATTCTTGGCAAGGATGCTCTTTCAAATTCATTTAAGATGTTGGTTTCATTCTTCGTTCTATTCATTCCAACTTTCTATCGTTCATGCATTGTTTCCGGAGGCATTGTGATGTTGCTATTTTCACCCATCATCTCGTTTCGCCAAGATCATGTTCTTTTTCTTGCTTATCCTTTTAACCGGAGTGTGGTGTCTTCTCTTCAAGTTCTTTTCATCTTATCAAGTTTTCCTTCTTCTTTTAGTCGGAGTGCTGCCCAAATTTTATCAATCTTATTCCTTCTCGATCTAGTTTTAACCGGAGTGGTTTCAGTATCTATGTTATCACTTAACCTCTTGGTTTTCGTCGTATCCCTTGTTCCTCTTTTCTAACAGAGTGTTTTCAACTTTGTTCATCTTCGTTGTTCTCTTTCTTTCATTTGCTCAACCTCTCAAAGTTCTTTGGTTTCACTCGTTTGTCGGAGAAGCAACTTTGTTTTACCTCTTCCTCTTCCGTTTTTCTCCGGTGCCATCCTAGATCTCGGGACGAGATCCTCTCGTAGTGGTGGAGTGTTGTGACGCCCCAGACCGGAGTTTCAGTTGCCTTCCAGGGTTTCCGAGTTTTGTCGTGTGGTTTGTCTTGTTTTGCATTGCATCATGTCATCTCTTGCATTGCATCATCTCATCATGCCATCATATCATTATTTTTTAAAAAAACTCATCTAAATAAATTGCATGGATTTCTCGATCCATTTAAATCGAGGGAAGGTTGACTTCTCTTTATAACATACCCTCCCGATATTAGGGAGCTATCTAAAATATTCCATTAATTGGAATTCACCATAACACACTTGCAAATTCCAATGCCCTTTCTACTTCAAGTTTGGTCCCCAAACTTTGCCAACATTTCTTTTCCCATTTATTGTGGCTCCTCTAAAATTCTCAACATTTTTGGGCCTTCCAAACTTCCACTTCCTATTCAAACCATTTGAATTATATTCAAATGAATTTGAATTTATTTCCTTCCATCATGGCCTTTCTATTTTTCTTGGAACGAGCATATTTTTGCGAGTCCGGAAAAATTACCCTCATACCCTAATTCTGGTCCACTCATTTCTTTTCTCTCCCTTTCTTCTTTGCGTTCTGTTTTTTTTAAGAGAGGAAGAGAGAGATCCCAAGGCCCAGCCGGCCCCTGGCCATTTCCCTCCCCTCCAGGCCGACCTAACCCCCGCGCTGGCCCAAGGCCTCCCAGGCCCGCGGCCTCCCAAGGCCCACTCACCCGTAACCCTAGCCCGAACCCCCATCTCCCCTCGATCCTCCTCCTCCTCCTTCGCTCCTCTCCAGCGCCGCCAGAGAGCGCCCGCGCCCGATCTCTTTTTCCCTCGATCCCATCTCTCTCTCCCTCTGCTCGCGACCGACCCCTCCTCCTCCTTCGCTCCGCCCCTCCTCTGCTCCACCTTCCCGCCACCTCCCTGCCTTCGCTCCTGCACGAGCAGAGGACGAGGCGCCCTTCGCCGAGCTCCTCCGATCTCCCCTGCCTCGACCCTGCTTCGCCTCTGCACCGCGCCGCCCGTCGACCCTCCGTCCTCCGCCATCAAGCCGGCCGCCGCCCCACGCGGACGACCACGCGCCGCCTCTCCTTCCTCCCATCGCTTGGTCCGCCCACTCCATCCTGATGCTCGCCGGGGAAACCCCTCCTCGCCGCTCCATCGTGCTCCGGAGGTCAGGGCCGCCATGGACGAGCCTCCGCGCCCCTGCTTCGAGTCACCGGGCCAGGGATCGTCAGATGCCGTCCCTGCTGCCGGGGAACCTTGTTTTCCGGCTGTTTCCGTCTCCGGCGCCATCATGGAGACCATGGCCATCACCGAGACCCCGGTTCCGTCAAGACGCGCACACGGAGATCCAAGTCGAGAAACTACCGATGGCCCTCAAGTTCAACGTTGAACCCGGGAGCTTCGAATCCGTCAAGTTCGTCTCGACCGTGAACCACTACCGTCGACCCTCGAAGACTCCGTGGGCGGCAAGTCCTCGTCGTGATCCCGAACATCTACGGAGATTGTGCAACTAAAACGTGAGCGACTACCGCCGCCAAGTTCGCGAGTACCTCTACCGTCGTCTCACCGGATCGTCAAGTACCACTACGACCCGGCGACCACCGAACCGAAGCGACAAGTACCCCTACGGAAACCCGAATCGCCAAGACCGGATCCGACAAGTACCCGATGGCGAGATGTACCACTACCATCGAGCGTGAACAACGACTTCCTCTCGAGCGTGTACCCTTCTTCCCTCGGTGATCATCGCGAGCGACTACTTCCTCTACTTCCCTCGATGACCCGTGAGCGACTCCTTCCCTCTCTGAAACTCGAACCGTCCCGTTTGAACGTTCCGAAGGTATAACCCGTGACGACCGCCGTGATCGAATCATCCTTGCGATGCCCCTCTTTTGCCTTGCCACCGTTCCGTGGGAACCCGGAATCCGGGATCACCCCACCATCCTTGCATTACTCGCTTCCGTCACCCCTTCCTTTTGCATCGGTATCTCCGTGAGCTACCGGAACCGATATGTTGCCGTGGCATCATTTTCGGATTCGTTGCCGTGGCACCCCTTTCTTCCACCACGGTGACATAATGCTTCATAACAATGCTCTTGTTAACGTTTTCATAAAAATTGCATAAAACTTGCACTTGTCATCCGCATCATGATAACAACATTTAAATGTTTAATATTGTTGTTTGCATTAATTTGCTTAAATGCCATGCTAAAATGATTTATTTCATAACTAAATAACCGTAGCTCCATTTTAAATAATTTATATATGTATATGAGGTAGAAAAATGCCTAGTTTTACATGGTGTACTTGCTTTGCATGTTTAACAACTCTAAAATATGCTTTAGGTCAGATCTGTTCCAAATCCATAATTTGCATATGGGGATTTTCCGGAATTGTTGTTCGTTGTTTCCGGCCTCATTTAAACTTGCCTAAATAGCTAGTTTAATTATGCTCCACCTCTTGCCATGTTTAACAACATTTAATATTGTTGAGTACCTAATCGGGAGAGAACTAAATAATTGTTGTGGTGTTTTGTCAATATGCAACCCGTTGCATATTGAGCTCCACTTAACTTGTAGTGTTGTTTGTGCATATTGCCATGCCTCATTAAACCGGACATGCATCATACTGATTGTGCATCATGCCATGTTTATGTGATGGTTGTTTACTATGTTGTTTGCTTCTTTCCGGTTTGCTTCTCTCGTTAGCTTCGGTTTCGTTCCGGAGTTGTGAGGATTCATTCGACTTCGTCCGTTTGTCTTCTTCATGGATTTGATCTTCTTCCTTGCGGGATTTCAGGCAAGATGACCATACCCTCGAAATCACTTCTATCTTTGCTTGCTAGATGCTCGCTCTTTTGCTATGCCTATGCTACGATGCCTACCACTTGCTTATCATGCCTCCCACATTGCCATGTCAAGCCTCTAACCATCCTTTCCTAGCAAACCGTTGTTTGGCTATGTTACCGCTTGCTCAGCCCCTCTTATAGCGTTGTTAGTTGCAGGTGAAGATGAAGTTTGTTCCTTGTTGGAACATGGAGATGTTGTTCCTTGTTGGAACATGTTTACTTGTTGGGATATCACAATATATCTTATTTAATTAACGCATCTATATACTTGGTAAAGGGTGGAAGGCTCGGCCTTATGCTGGTGTTTTGTTCCACTCTTGCCGCCCTAGTTTTCCGTCATATCGGTGTTATGTTCCCGGATTTTTGCGTCCCTAACGCGGTCGGGTGATTTATGGGACCCCTTGACAGTTCGCTTTGAATAAGACTTTTCCAAAGAAGGCCCAACATTGGTTTTACCATTTGCCTCACCTAGCCCTTTTTCCCTTGGGTTTCGGAGCCCAAGGGTCATCTTATTTTACCCCGGGCGGTGCTCGTCGTGAGTGTTGGTCCAAACTGTCAACCGCCGTGTATACCAGGCAACTCGGGTTGGCCTACCGGAAGTTTGGACAATCCGTGTGCCCCGAGACCGAGATATGTGCAGCTCCTATCAGATTTGTCGGCACATCCGGGCGGCTTTGCTGGTCTTGTTTTATTGCTGTGAAATGTCTTGTGGCAGGATTCGAGACTGATCGGGTCTTCCGGGAGAAGGAATATCCTTCGTTGATCGCGAGAGCTTATCATGGGCTAAGTTGGGACACCCTGCAGGGTTTGAACTTTCGAAAGCCGTGCCCGCGGTTATGTGGCAGATGGGAATTTGTTAATGTCGGTTGTAGAAAACCGAAGTTGATCTTAATTAAAATACACCAACCGTGTGCGTAACCGTGAGTGTCTCTTTTGGGGTTGATCGAGAGGAGAACACGGTTTCGGGTTATGTCGGCGTAAGTAGGAGTTCAGGATCACTTCTTGATCATAGTTGTTCGACCGTGCTTTGCCTCCTCTTCTCGCTCTCATTTGCGTATGTTAGCCACCATATATGCTAGTCGCTTGCTGCAGCTCCACCTCACTACCCTGTCCAACCTTTAAGCTTAAATAGTCTTGATCTCATGGTGTGAGATTGCTGAGTCCCGTGACTCACAGATACTTCAAAACCAGTTTGCGGTGTCGATGAAACCGTGCGGTGATGCACCTGAGCTCAAGGAGGAGCTCGATGAAGATCTTTGTGCATTGTGTTGTTTCGTTTCAGCTGATCAGTAGTGGAGCCCAGTTGGGACGATCGGGGATCTGTGTAGCATTTGGGGTAGTCTTCTTTTATTTTGGTTCCGTAGTCGGACCTTGATTGTATCTGTTTGATGTAATGTTTTACTCATGTATTGTGTGAAGTGGCGATTGTAAGCCATCTATGTATCTCTTTCCCTTATGTATTACATGGGTTGTGTGAAGATTACCTCACTTGCGACATTGCTTTCAATGCGGTTATGCCTCTAAGTCGTGCTTCGACACGTGGGAGATATAGCCGCATCGAGGGCGTTTCATGACTTGTGAGGTGTTTTAGTGTGTGAGGATTTGAAGAAAAACAACTTTTAATTACCCTGAACGAAGAACACGACGAACTGTGAGATGGAGAGGTGAAGTTCGTCAGTGCAGATCTTCCACGCCCTAACTCGGCGGAGGAAGGCGGCTATTTCTGGGCGGAGTGAAGATTTCCGTGGCGGCGCACGAGTACGACGGCGACGAGGTCGAGGCGATGAAGCTCTTCCTCACCGGGCGACGATGGAGAAGCGGCGGCGCTAGGGTTTGAGAAGATCGGCGGAGAGAGAGCGGTCGGCGGAGTAAAGGAAGTGAGGAAGGGAGAGGGGTATTTATAGCCACGGTGAAAAACTGTTTGCCCGAAGATTTAAGACGAACGTGCCCCTGACCCTTCTCATTCGCGTGACATGTGTCACCCACGTACTGAAAAGTGGAGATGTGTAATATCGTGGGTGAATAGATAAGTCTATCGTGGGAAGCGGAACGGTTTGAGCGGCAAAGCCGAAAATTTGGATAAGATAAGTTAAAAATTCCGTTCGCAAATTCTTCAGCTGACAAGGACACAGTGAAGATTTTGAATGAGTTTCAAATAGAACGCACATGAGGAATTTTTTAATAGAGGGTTGAGTATAGCATAGAGGGGGAAGGGTCCGATCACATTCACTTAGCAGAGGAACAACTTGAAGAAATAGCCATAAGTGAATGTTGTAGAGGACATAAACCATATATATATATATATATATATATATATATATATATATATATATATATATATATATATATATATATATATATATATATATATAGCCAATGAAGAAAAACAATGGAACCAGTGAAGATTTTGCAAAGTTGAAGAATTTGAAAAAGCGAAGAATTTCAAAAGCGAGGAAAAACTCAAATTGAAGATTTTCAACTTTGGTGGTGGCGTGACCCACCGTATAAGAATGTTGATTTCAGACACCGCGTACAATTGTCATAGGGTTCTGAGAATCAAATTCTCCATTAATTTCTTCACACTTAGAGTGTTGTTCTTCATTGATTGAAGAAAAATGTTTCTTCATGTGTTGCACATCTAAGTCATCAATTTTGCATAAATGTTAGGATGAGTGTCCTATTTAAAGAACATTCAAAGATTCTAAGATATTTAACTCACACCGCAACTTGCTAAATCTCTTCTCATCCAAGGGCTTTGTGAGATATCGGCTAGATGTTCTTCAGTCTTCACATTCTCAATGGAGATGTCGCCCTTCAACACATGATCACGAAGAAAATGATGACGAATCTGAATGTGCTTTGTCTTCGAGTGCTGAACTGGGTTGTGAGCAATCTTGATGGCACTCTCATTGTCACAGTAGAGAGGCACATTCTTCACGTTGATGCCATAATCCTTGAGATTTTGCTTCATCCACAGCAATTGAGCACAGCAAGAACCAGAAGTGATGTACTCGGCTTCAGAGAGTTAGCGGTGATACGCGATTCTGTTTCTTCGAGGACCAACAGACCAAAGATCGTCCGAGGAAATGACAAGTACCAGATGTTGACTTGCGGTCCACACGATCACCAGCATAGTCGAGTCGAATATCAATGAGATCAAAAGCGAGCCCTTGGGGTACCATAATCCAAGTGTTGGTGTGTGAGCTAGATATCGAAGAATATGCTTCAAAGCCTTATGGTGTGATTCCTTCGGTGTAGCTTGAAATCGGGCACACATGCAAACACTAAGCATTATATCTGGCCTAGATGCACATAAATATAATAAAGAACCAACCATGGAGCGGTATACCTTGTGATCGAAGTCAATACCATTTTCATTAGTGCATAGATGGCCATTTGTGGGCATAGGAATTTTGACGCCTTTGCAATCTTGCATGCCGAATTTCCTCAGAACATCCTTGAGGTATTTCTCCTGAGATATGAATATGCCATTGCGTTGTTGACGAATTTGAAGACCTAAAAAGAATTTCAACTCTCCCATCATAGACATTTGATATTCTTCACTCATCATATAGGGAAATTCATCACTATAACGTTGGTCAGTACAGCCAAAGATAATATCATCAACATATATTTGGCACACAAATAGTTCACCATCATAAGATTTAGTAAAGAGAGTAGGGTCGAGTGAACCGGTGTGAAGCCATTCTTCATGAGGAATTCCTTCAAAGTGTCATACCACGCTTGAGGGCCTGCTTGAGGCCATAGAGGGCCTTGTTGAGTCTGAAGACTTTGTCAGGATTCTTTGGATCTTCAAAACCTGGGGGTTGAGCAACATATACTTCTTCCTCAAGCTTACCATTGAGGAATGCACTTTTCACATCCATTTGATATAAAGTGATATCATGATGGTTATCATAAGCAAGTAATATATGAATAGCCTCAAGTCTAGCAACAGTGCAAAAGTTTCATCGAAATCAATTCCTTCAACTTGTGTGTAGCCTTGAGCTACAAGTCGTGCCTTATTCCTCACCACAAGGCCATTTTCATCTTGCTTGTTGCGGTAGATCCACTTTGTTCCAATGATATTATGCTTGCGAGGATCTGGACGTTTGACCAGTTCGGGACGTTGTTGAGCTCGAATCGATGTAATTCTTCTTGCATGGCCTGAATCCACTCGGGCTCGAAATGCTTCATCTACCTTAGTGGGCTCTGTGATAGAGACAAAAGCATAGTGCCCACAAAAGTTAGATAAATGTGAAGCTTTTGAGCGTGTGAGAGGACTGGTGCTTCAATGTCATCGATGATCTTTTCAACTTGCACTTCTTTTGCAACGCAAGGATGAGCTGGTTGTCGTCGAGGAATTTGATCAGCATTTTCTTGACACCATTTTCTTGACATTTTCATCAGTGCATCAGCTCGGCGTTCTTCACATTTCGGAATGAATTCTTTAGCAGATTCTTGAAGAGGAATGACGTCCTCAAGAGCCTTGAACTTGATAGAATCCTCGGTGTTGGTTCATCTATCACAGAAGGTAGGTGCTCTCTTTGCGAGCCATTAGTTTCATCGAATCAAGACATCTACAGTTTCAACAATCTTGTGAAGAACATTGTTGAAGACTCTGTAGGTGTGCGAGTCCTTTCCGTAACCAAGCATAAAACCTTCATGTGATTTCGGTGCAAATTTAGCATTGTGATGAGGATCTCTAATCCAACATTTATTACCGAAGACTTTGAAATAACTCACATTCGGTTTCTTGTTAGTGAGGAGTTCATAGGCAGTCTTCTTGAAGAATTTGTGAAGATATACCCTTTTGATGATGTGGCATACAGTGTAAATTGCCTCAATCCAGAAGTGACGAGGCGTCTTGTACTCATCAAGCATAGTGCGAGCCATCTCAACAAGAGTTCTGTTCTTGCGCTCCACGACGCCATTTTGCTGAGGAGTATAAGGAGCGGATAACTCATGAGTAATACCAAGTTCATCAAGACCAGAATTCTTGAACTCAGTTCCATTGTCACTCCTGATGTGCTTGATATTCACACCAAAGTTGGTCGAAGCCCTTGAGGAAAATCGTTTGAAGACTTCCTGCACTTCATGTTTGTAAGTAACAATGTGTACCCATGTGTAACGAGAGTAATCATCAACAATAACAAAGCCATATAGAGATGCATCACTTGTGACTGCTGAGTAATGATTAGGACCAAAGAGGTCCATGTGAAGCAATTCGAATGGTCGAGTAGTGGTCATGATAGTCTTTGTTGGATGCTTGGCCTTGGTCATTTTTCCAGCTTCACAGGCCCCGCACAAGTGATCCTTGAGGAATTTGACATTCTCATTGCCAATGACATGCTTCTTCTTCGCAAGCGTGTGCAAATTCCTCATGCCTGCATGACCAAGTCGTCGATGCCATAGCCAGCCTTCTGAAGCTTTTGCAAGTAGGCACACGGCTGGTTGCAGTCCTGTAGAGAAATCAACAATATACAAGTCTCCTCTCCTAAAGCCTTCGAAGACTTTGGAATTGTCAGCTTACATAACCACAACAGAACAATACTTGCCAAAGACAACAACCATACCAAGATCACAAAGCATTGAGACAGACATAAGGTTGTATCCTAAGGACTCAACAAGCATGACTTTGTCCATGTGTCGATCCTTTGTGATAGCAACCTTACCTAGACCCAATACCTGACTTTTCCCTTTGTCAGTGAAGATGATATGCTTCAGATGCGATGGTGATAACAGAGCATCCATCAATAGATTCTTGTCACCGGTCATGTGATTTGTACATCCACTATCGAGGACCCATTTGGTGGCTTTGGGTTGATCATCCTGCAGATGAATTAGTGCAGCTTACGAACTCATATACTTCATCAGTGAAGAATATGATATCAAATTCATCAGATGAATTTCATCAAGCAGTAAAACAGATATAACAGTATGAGGACGTGTGAAATGAAAGTTCATTTCTTCACGATTAGCATGCGTCCTTTCAGGCATTTTTGTCAGGCCCCCCGCAAATTCTTCAGACGTTAAAGCACGTCTGGAGACCTGACCCTGCAGAAGAGATTAGTTCTTTTTCTTCACCACCCACATCTGAAGGGGTGGCAAAGAGTTCATCACTCTGCGAGCTCCATATGAGAATGGTGGCAAAGAAGCCAGACCATTTCGTTTCACATAAGAGGGGTTAGGGTAAGCATATCAATAAGCAGTGAAATTCTTCAAGGACTTATGAACATAATGGTTGAGGAATAATGCACATATTCATAGCCCTTAGCTCTACCCTGCAAAACAGAGTTGTTAGCATGATGATAATCATGTGAGGACTTTGATCCTTTTGAGGAATTTGATCCACGTGAGGAATTTGGTCCGTATGAGGACTTGGATCCATATGAAGAATTTGGTCCATATGAAGAGTTTGATCTAGGGTTCCTATTCTTCACAGGTGGTGTCATGGGGACATTCACCTGAAGACTTTCAAGGCACCTTTTGGGAACCAAGATTTTCTTCATAGGGGAACCGTTCCTGCAGTTAGTGCCAACATATCTAGCAAATACTTCACCATTCTGATTTTTGAACAGTTCATAGTTGGAGTCAAATGACTCATCAGAAGAATGAGGAGATTCACATGTAAAGCCAGATAAGCTAGATGGATCAACTGGTGGTCCCTTTGCAGCAACCCATGAGGTTTTGGGGTACTGCTCAGGCTTCCAATATGTACCATCAGCATTGATTTTTCTCTCAAAGGCAATACCCTCTTTCCTAGGGTTCCTGTTGATGATCTGCTTTTTAAGCACATCACAAAGAGTCTGATGCCCTTTGAGGCTTTTGTACATGCCTGTCATGTATAATTCCTTCAGCCCTGCATCGTTAGTGATACTAGCAATGTCCTCAGATGAGGAATTAGTGATAGCAGAGGCAGGTGAAGAATTTGTAACAATTGAAGCATTTGAACATTCAGGTGAAGAATTAGCAGATTCACGTTCAATGCACTTTAAGCATGGAGGAACAAATTCTTGCTGAGAAGCGCTGATTTGTTGAGCAAGTAATGAATCGCGCTCTTTCTGAAGATCTTCATAACTCACTCTTAGCTTCTCAAGATCTTGCTTTCTTTGAAGAAATTCATAAGAAAGTTTCTCATGATCAGATAAGAGAGTGTTATGTTGATCTTGAAGGTGTCATACTTAGTATGAAGTCTCGAAGACTTTCACCAAAGCTTTTAGTCGATCCATTTCTTCACCCAACATATCATCGCTCTTATTTAGCATATGTTGAACTTTTTCCAAAGCTCTTTGTTGTTTAGTGGCAAGGGAAGCAAGTTTGACATAGCTGGGTCCAAATTCATCACTAGATTCATCATCACTAGACTCGGATAGGTAGCATTCAGTTACCTCAGCACTTTTTGCCATGAGGCATGCTAAAGAGGATGATGATTCTGGTTCGAATGTCATCGCTTTGAGAGATTCCTTGAAGTCCTCAAACCAAGGATCATGACGGGTTCGATGACCTTCATAGACCTCAGAGAGACGGTCCCAGATAAGCTTCATGATCGAGATGCATGATGTTCTGAACTGATTTTGAGATGCATGGAGCGGATGGCGTCCTTTGCCATGAGGTTGAGAAGAGTGTACTTGCGAATGTCATCAGCTCCCGCCATCTTGCACAAATCAGTAAGACCAATCTCAGTGACGGTCCACAGTTCGCTGTTCATCGCCATGAGACGCTTCTTCATCATGGCCTTCCACTTGGGATACTCGTGACCGTCAAAGATGGGGCATGTCACTTTCTTCATACCTGCGGTCGACATAACTAAAAATCCAGGTGGTTAAACCAAAATCACCCAGAACAAGGGAGTATCTTGCTCTGATACCAATTGAAAGTGCGTTATATCGACTAGAGGGAGGGTGAATAGGCAATTTTTATGAATTCTTCACTGAGGAATTTGCCGGTGAGGAAATTCCTTAGTGAAGAACTACTTGCAGCGGAATAAGTACTCAGAAGTAAGCATAACAGAATACAGGCATGGTCATCATGATGAAATGAAGACAAGAACAGAGTACAGAAAGCGTAATCACAGGATAACACAAGATGAATATAAACAGACTGAAGAAATTGAAGTGAGGAAATTGAGAAAGTCTTGATCAAAGTCTTCAAACACAGATATGATGAAGCACTTAACACAAAGAATGAGGAAATGAAAGAGTTGAGGAAATAGAACCAGTAAGCTTGGTGAAGACAATGATTTGGTAGACCAGTTCCAACTGTTGTCTCAGTTGTACATCTGGTTGGAGCGGCTGAGTATTTAAACTCGAGGACACCCAGTCCTGAGCACGCAGCTCAGGACACCAAGTCCTCACCGTATTCTCCTTGAACTAAGGTCACACAGACCTCGTCCAATCACTCGTGGTAAGTCTTCAGGCGACTTCCAAACCTTCACAAACTCGGTCACTCGGCGATCCACAATTCCTCTTGGATGCTCTATACCATGACGCCTAACCGTCTGGAAGAAACACAGTCTTCAAAGGTAACAAGCGTCGGATCCACGCAGGATCAATTTCTTCAGTGATGCTCAATCACTTTGGGTTTGTAGGTGTTTGGGTTTGGGTTTTCCTCACTTGATGATTTTCACTCAAAGTCCTAGGAGGATGGGATGCTCTCAATTGACAAGTGTCAGTTTCTCTCGAAGCAGCCAACCAGCTAGTGGTTGTAGGGGGCCCCTATTTATAGCCTAGGGAGCAGCCCGACATGATAAGACATAAATGCCCTTCAATGATATGACCGTTAGGTGGATAAGATATTTTGGGACAGCTGGCGTAGACAAAGAACGGTCGGAAATTTGAGGTTCAAATTCCTCAGGGCTATCATGTTCCTCATGGGTAGGCAATCCGCACTGGCGAATTCCTAACTCCTCAGTCACAACAAATTCCTCAGCGACCAGAAGAACTTCGTCTTTGTCACTGAAGAAATTGACTGAACTGTATGAGATTTCCAATGGCTTCACTCGAAGGGATTGGTAGGTGTAGGATTTTGAGTTGAGCATCACATTGAAATTTTTCCTTAGTATTTCCTCGACCCCCTTTAACAGTATGGTGTTTCCTATGACTCAAGAAAGAGAAATCGAAACTACGAAAACAAAAGTCTTCACGCTTCATGTTCCTCAAATGAATACCAAGTCTTCAAGGTCACACCAATTTCTTCACTTTCAAAGTCTTCAGAATACCAAAGTCTTCAGTCGAAGAACTTCATTTTTAGGGGTCGACTTTCTCTGTAAATATCAAACTCCTCATAGACTTATAGACCTATGTACACTCATAAATGCATTAGTCCCTTAACCTATAAGTCTTCAATACACCAAAATCACTAAGGGGCACTAGATGCACTTAAAATCTCCCCCTTTTTGGTGATTGATGACAATATAGGTTAAGTTTTCAACGGGGATAAACATATGAATTGTAAATACTGATATTGAGGAATTTGATTGCAAGATATAGAAGAACTCCCCCTGAAGATGTGCATAGTGAGGAATTTGCTTTTGAGGCAATGCACACTTGAAGAGTTGAATCATGGAGATCTCCCCCTATATCTTGTAATTCATACACGCATTTGACATATAATATGAAGAATTTGAAATGCATGATGAAATATGGTGACTGATGTCAGCATGCGTGTATTAACATACAGCAAGGAATAAGCATGCAGAAGGACACATCAAAAGTATGAGAGCACCATCGGGTTTAAGATTACAACTCGATCCAATAAAGTTTCAGAAGAGTGAGAGTTGTAACTCAGCGAAAAAAACGCCCATATAATAGACCCGCTTGAAGACTAACTCAACTTTCTCCCCCTTTGTCATCGAATGACCAAAAGGATCGAAACTGAGGACTAACGCCCCTGAAGAATATCAAGTTGATGAAGGAGCGCCAGCGTTGTCGGGGTCGGTTGTTGAAGTAGGGCCTGCCGCAATGTCGTCCAAGTCTTCATTTTCATCAGTGTCGCACGATGAAGAATAGGAGCTGGCCACCAAGGAAGGAACCTTGACCTTCTTGTATTTCTTCGGAGGAGCTGCAGACCAGTCAAATTCCTCCTTGAGACCCATTTTCTTCAGATCTTCTTCGCTGTAGACATGAGACAGAACAGCCCAGGTACGGTTGAAGGTTTCATGGAGGTAGTATTTGTTTTTCTTCACTGCATTGTGTGTTGAGGTCATGTTGTGAAGAATTGAACCAAACTGATGCTTGACCCATTTATGATTGCGATCAACTTTCTGATGAAGACTGAGGAGTAACTCACGGTCAGTCATCATCATGTGTGCTATGGCTTGAGGATTTTGCTTGGCAGAGTTGTTGGTGGCAGAGTCATGCGTGGCAGAGTCATCATTGGTGGAGTAGGATGCAACCTTGCGAAATTGACCATCCAATGGACGAATGCCTTCATCTATCACAGCAGTTGCCTTGCCTTTATCATCAGCTGAGGAAAATGTCCGTTTGAGGACTTCAACCGGAGGCAAGTAGCTGCAGTGGTTCAGAGTGTCAGCCTTGTAATTTAGTGAATACCTTGTCCTGATGAATCTCATAGTCCATGGTGCATAAGGCTTCAGCTCAAAAGGTGACATAGCGACATTTGCCAGAGTCCTCATGAAGAAATCATGGAAGTTGACGGGAATGCCATGAATGATATTGAAAAGCAGATTCTTCATGATGCCAACGACTTCTTCATCATTTGAGTCGTGGCCTTTGATAGGACTCAAAGTCTTCGTCAAAATGTGATAGACAGTCCGAGGCACATACAGTAATTCCTTGACGAGGAATTTGGTTCGAGGGGCCTGCCCTGGCTTCAAAGGCTTCATCAACACTTGCATGTAATGATTTGTAAGCTCGGGTTCACTGTATCCGCAACGAGCACCTTCAAGGGGAGGACTGAGTGGGAGGGCACGAAGCAATTCAGATGCTGGTGCCTTGTAGTGAGTATTTTCTGACATCCAGTCCAGCACCCATGAGTTCACATCTTCATAATTTCCTGTGATGTGCAGCGTTGCAAAGAATTGAAGAATGAGTTCTTCATTCCAATCACATATGTCAGTGCAGAAATTTAACAGTCCAGCATCATGAAGAACACAGAGGACTGGCTCGAAGCCCGGCAGTGAATCCATGTCCACGTGAGGAATGTGTGCATGATCGAAGACTTTGTCTTTGTTGAACAGCACTGAGGAATAGAAATTTGCTTGACTAGCAGTCCAGAAACGCCTCTTCCTTATGCGAGCAGAGTCATATGGGTTGTAGTCAGTGAAGAATACATGCTCGCTAAAGAAATCTTCAGCCTTGAACTTTTGCTTCCTTGAGAATGGATCCTTTGGCTTTGGCAGTGGAGTGTCAGTGAGTTGCATCACGACCTCAGGAATCGCAATCTCAGGTTCTTCAGGCTGAGGAATTTCTGGTTCGTCTTTAGTTGCAGTCTGCGTTGTCATATGGTCAGCAGCAGCAGGTTCTTCAACACTAGTGGCTGGAATTTCTTCATGCACAGACGATGTGGGGTGAGTTTCTTTAGATCCCATTTGAACGGTTGGTGCAGGGGACTGAGGTATTTGTTGTAGTAGGGTGAAGAGTGGAGAATTGGGGTGCTGACTTTCCCAAAAGTCATCATTCATCACTGGCGTAGTACTCCCAATATCCACGTCTTCATCTTCAATTTCTTCAACGCCTACCTCTTCAGCTGTGAACTGAGGCATAGGCGAGGAAATGATTGGTGTTGAAGGGATCTTATCCACTCCAATTTCTTCATTAATCTGCTCTGACGAAGCAGCAGAATGATTTTCTTCATCAGATCTGCTAGGGATCACATATTCTTCACCAAAAGGAACAAGGTCCTTTGATGGCATGGTGGAGATCGGAACAACATCAATAGGGTTTTCAAATGAGCTGGTCATAGGCTTCATTTTCTTCGGAGCTGAAGAATCTGAAGCAGCTAATGCTTTCCTTTTCTTCACTGCAGCTCGCTCTGCAGCCTTGGTCTTCTTCACCTCTGATGCAGATGGAAGGATAGGAGTTGGTGTAGGCGCAGGAGGAGCTGAGGAATCTGATTGATTTTCTTCAAGCGCAACTGATGCAGTTTCCCTGACTTCTTCATTCTCTTCAGGTGCACCACTAGTGGATGCCCTGGCAATTTCTTCGGTGGTGGTATGGAGTCATCAGCACCGAACTAACATTTTCTTCAAAGAGCTGAGCGTCATCGGCGGTCTTGGCATGTTCTTCGAGAGGGAGCAGAGGCTTCAGCCTGAGGAACTTCTTGTTGCGTTGGAGCTGCAACATTGTTGAACTTCTCAGTCAATTTAACAAACCTGACTTTAGCTCCTTGCCAATCAGCATAATAAGCATCGAAATCATCGTTGAGGGCTTTGATTTCAGACTGGATCTTTGTAAACTCATCAGTCGTCAAAGAGACAACATTTTTCCTCAGGAACTTCTCTTTCCTGTACCGAGCCTTCTTGATCTGCCTGGCCTTCTCAAATTTCCATTTTTCTTCAGAGATGAAATGGTTCAGCATGTTACTTTGGCCAGGAGTCAATTTGAAATCAGGCATAGGCGTGTTTGGGTCCTTGTGCCAGAGATCAATATAATCGAGGATCAACTTAGGATCCAATAGCAATGGCACAGTTGTGCCTTTGGCTCTAGCGGCCCTTTCTTGTCTGTCTCTAATAATTTCTGCAAGTTCATCATCATCAGCTTCATCGTCAGATGGCACTTGGAAGGCAACCTGTTTCTTCTTAGGACTTGGCCGAGGACCTCGTCCAGCCGTTGCCTTTGTCTTCAGCGGAGTGGGCCTGATGAAGAATTTGGTGCAGCTGAGGAACTCGCTAAGACACCAGAGGCAATAGAGATGCCTGCAGTCCTTTGACACGTGGTCAGATGCACAGGTGCTGAGGACTTTGCTGGAGCAGCTGAGGACTTTGGAGGAGGAGCTGAGGATTTTGGAGGAGCAGGAGCAGCATGAGGAATTGGCCGTGAGGGCTTTGAAGATTCTAGCCGTGAGGGCATTGCTGAGGAACTTGTCCATGAGGGCACTGTTGGTGAAGCACTTGGTTTGTGCGCGGGCTTCTTTGTCATTGATTTCCTAGGCTTGACAGAGGCCTCAGTGGCAGCAGCAGCAACAGAGTCTTCATTGAATTTCCTCACTGCTTCTTTGGCTTGTCTCGCCAACTTGGCTTGGCACTTGGCCCATTCTTCAGGAAAATCCTCACCACGCTTGATGCTAGTGGGGTCAGCTTCTTGGCCAGGTGCCAGTGGAGCTCTTGGGCATGGAGGATTAAGTGCGAATTTCTTCATATACTTTGGAGTTACATGCATACTCCTCCATTCTCTTGCCCATCTCCTTTCAATCCTCTGATGCACACCTTGCGCTGATTTTGTTCTCCTTTCCGAACTTGGTCTCATCAGTGTGCATTAGTCTTTGTAAATGTCCTCGGGGATCTCAAAAGCAGTCATGACCTCGAGCTTCTTTCCTCCTTTCGTGGCTTCTTACCATCGCCATTTTCTTGATTGAGGAATTTGAACAATCGAATTCTCTCAAGAAGTATGCAACTTTTCTTCGAGGAACGCTGCAAATGAGTTAAGTTGATGAGAACCTAGTGATTCAAAGCGGACATGAGTACCTGTGAGCAGAGTATAGTTGCGAGGAATTTGGAGAGGTCATATGCGTTCTCAGAAGGTTTTTCAAAAAGAAAAAGTTTGAGGAATTTGACCAGATGAGCCTTGAAGAATTTCACTAAGCGTTCTTTGTCTTAGGTTCCAGAGTTGTATAGATCGAAAATCCACACAATTGAGGAATCTTGAAGAAAAATGATGCTTAGAGAAACAAATCAAGAACAGATGACTTGTGAGGTGTTTTAGTGTGTGAGGATTTGAAGAAAAACACCTTTGAAGATTTTGTAGAAAACATTTGAATCAAAGAGGGCAGTAAAAGTAACTTTTAATTACCCTGAACGAAGAACACGACGAACTGTGAGATGGAGAGGTGAAGTTCGTCAGTGCAGATCTTCCACGCCCTAACTTGGCGGAGGAAGACGGCTACAGCGGCGGCGGAGTGAAGATTTCCACGGCCGGCGCGAGTACGACGGCAACGAGGTCGAGGCAGTGAAGCTCTTCCTCATCGGCGACGATGGAGTAGCGGCGGCGCTTGGGTTTGAGAAGCTCGAGCGGGAGAGAGAGCGGTCGAGCGGATTAAAGGAAGTGAGGAAGGGGAGAGGGGTATTTATAGCCACGGTGAAAAACTGTTCGCCGGAAGATTTAAGATGAACGTGCCCCTGACCCTTCTCATTCGTGTGACATGTGTCACCCACGTACTGAAAAGTGGAGATCGTGTTAGATCATGGGTGAATAGATAAGTCTATCGTGGGATGCGGAACGGTTTGAGCGGCAAAGCCGAAAATTTGGATAAGATAAGTTAAAAGTTCCATTCGCAATTTCTTCAGCTGAGAAGGACACTGTCGGTGTCAAAACCGGCGGATCTCGGGTAGGGGGTCCCGATCTGTGCGTCAAGGCTGATGGTAACAGGAAGCAAGGGACACAGATGTTTACCCAGGTTCGGGCCCTCTCGATGGAGATAAAACCCTACTTCCTGCTTGATTAATATTGATGATATGGGTAGTACAAGAGTAGATCTACCACGAGATCGTAGAGGCTAAACCCTAAGAGCTAGCCTATGATGGTATGATTGTAATTGTGATTGGCCTTCTAAGGACCAACCTCTCCGGTTTATATATACATCGGAGAGGGCTAGGGTTTACATGGAGTCGGTTACAAGGAAGGAAATATAATATCCGGATCGCCAAGCTTGCCTTCCACGCCAAGGAAAGTCCCATCCGGACACGGGCCGAAGTCTTGAGTCCTGTATCTTCACGCTTCAATAGTCTGGACGTTGTACACAGTCCGGCTGTCCGGATACCCCCTAATCCAGGACTCCCTCAGTAGCCCCTGAACCAGGCTTCAATGACGATGAGTCCGGCGTGCAGTATTGTCTTCGGCATTGCAAGGCGGGTTCCGTCTCCGAATACTCCAAAGTGATTGTTATGACGAATAGTGTCCGGCCTCCGATCAATGTTGTGCTCCTCGGCTTCGGTGTCTCAGTAATGACCATCTCCACGTGTCGAGCAAATGCGAGGAGTCGAGGCTTTTTTGCATTTGACACCCTCGATCCTCCAGGCGAACCATCTATTTGAAGGGACGGGGATTCTCAGATCCAAACCTCACTCTCCCTCCCAGAGCCAGCGTCCAACAGAGCGCTCCGCCAAAAGCCATTCCAACATGGCCGGCCGTCGCAGCTCATCTGCTTGCCCTTCTCGTTCCAAGTCGGGGGATTGGGGAGAGTGTTCAGTTCCTCATAGCCGTTTGACAAAGTTACAAACCCAAGGGTTTCTCCCACCGGCGTTCATGGTCTCCGTCCGAGCTGGAATAGCCACTTATGACGGAGGAGACCAAGCTGAAGGATCTCCTAACCCATCTCCGGAGGAGCGTATATGTCTAATCCCTCATCTGCTGAGGGGCGTCGGGTTCCCTATCCACCCGTTTCTTCGCGGGCTCCTGGAGTTCTATGGCCTCCAGTTACACGATCTTACCCCTGCCTCTATTCTACACATAGCGGGGTATGTTGCCCTGTGCGAGCTGTTTTTAGGCTGCGAACCACACTTTGGATTATGGCGGAAGCTGTTCTGCCTCGTCCCCCTCACCTAGGGAGAGTCCCTATGCCAAGTGGGCGGGGCCGTAGTATGGCGCATTGCCGAGACCGGATACCTGTCTGGTACTCCTAAGAAGGCACCAGAAAACTGGCCTTCAGAGTGGTTCTATATAAACGACATCCCCCTTCCGGATCCAGTCCGGACAGGTCTCCGCAAGTTCAGCAACGCCCCGCCAAGGGCACGCCTAAGCTGGCGCCCCCGGGGCCCTCAAGAAGAGGACACGAGGGAAATATTCCTCCTGATGGACAGGATAAAGTTACTGGCCAAATCCGGACTGACGATAGTTGAGGTTATGGCGATATGCATAAGACGGGGAGTGCAGCCGCTCCAATATCAGGGGAAGCCCATGTGGCATTTCAATGGGGAAGACGACACCACCTGCTGCGGCCGTAAAGGTCCGGACTCCGCTGCCGCTCTGGCAAGGATATTGTCCGATCTGTACAAAGGGGAAGAGGGGGAATTCCTTCGCATAAAAACGCGGGACGGATTCTCCATGTACAACCCCCAGCGTGGGTAAGTTGCCATTCTTTTTCCCTGCTTTTCTCTAGCGTTCTTCTGCTAAGATTACTTGCACCAATGCTTCTGGTCAGGAATTAAGGAGGGCCGTAGAAGGAATCTTCAGCACCTCCCCGCAACCAGAGGACCCTGGAAGGGCCCTAGATCCAGGACTTAAAGTGGATCCGGATATCACTGTGGAGCTCGTCAACGGGGTATTTTACCAGGCGAGCTGGGATGGCGCCCTAGTGGCCATTACGACCGACTACCCTGGACTGCTCCCCGCCTCGTGTGTAAGCCGAACTAGAAAGCCCTATCCTTCGAGGAGAACTCCCCCCAGGTGTTATAATTTACCTTTGAGGCATCGTTCTATTTGCAGAAACGACAGCTGGAGCGAGGGGCCGAGCCCCTAGGGACTCGTCAACCACGGGCATCCAGATCGGGCAGGCTCAAGAGGAAGGCGGTGAGGGTTGACACACCGCTACAGAGGTAAAACAATAACCTGTCCTGTAATTATAGAATTTAAAATATGACAACGCCCTTTGTGTCTGGCAGGAAGAAGAATAACCGGACTATATCCGGAGGCCCTACCAATCACGCCTCCACCAGCCGGGTTGCATAACCGGCTTTAGGGGTGGATGCAGACACGGGGCCAGCGCCGCATGGCTCTCCAACAGAGAGTGCGGACATGCTCTCAGCCACGAATTCTGAAGTAGAGAGCGCCATGAATCACAGGCGCCGACGGGCCGTACTTCGGAACAACATCTTTTCCAAAGAGGCGTTTAATGCCTTCAATTCGGCGGACGCGTACGTCCAAGCTGCTCGGGGCGGGCTTGCCCAAGCGACAAGCTAGTATACCAAAGACATACGGGTGAGAAATTTTGATAAGTATGTATAGCAGTAGCCCCTGAGACTTGAAACGGTTGAAACAACAGTTTTAAGGATCAATTTATGTACAGGTTCTTGTAGAGAAGAACGAGCAATTGTTTCGGGAGCTGGAGGACTGCAAGGCCGAACTGAGGGCCGCAGTTGCCAAGTTAGAGGAACCCCAAAGGCCCTCATCTGGTAACAATTATCACAATTGTGCGAAGATGCACCAGTTAATAAATGGATAATATGACAAGTCTAACAGAAAATTCTGCAGACAATCCCGGGGTGAATCCGGAGGGCGTAGGAGAGGATGCATAGCATCTCAAAAAGCAGCTAGAGGCTGGCGAGCGCATTCTTACGCGAGTTAGGCGGGAGAAGAACGATCTTCAAGATGCCAAAGTCCAGCTGGACGTGGAGTTAAAAGATCTCTGCGCTCAGCTGGCGGACTCCATGAAGGAGAACAAGAGGCTTCGACACGGCATTTACAGTAAGTGCCTAGACGAACTGTTGTACAGTTTGGCGAGGAAGTATATTGAAAGAATTTTGCTTGCAGGAATGTTAACGGGTCGCCCCGAGGAGGAGATGCCCTCATCTGCAAATGATTTACTGCAAGACCTTTTCATGATTGCACAGGCGAGCCCGGCAAGTGATGCAGGTGTTGCTCGGGCTTTGTGGCCATCAAGCCCTCTTGCCGAATGGCCTGGGGAACTTGTGGACCTGCTTCAAGGAGCCCGCGGCGCTTCCGTCTATGGAAGATATCAGCATGCCGGCAAGGAGCAAGAGAAGCTCGGCAATGGTGAAGGCACGCTACACCAAGCTGGACCGAACCATATGGCGAAGTGGGATCGGCGGGGCCCGATGGGCAAGAAATTTCTGTTAGTCCGGTGTATGACCAGGTGGCGTTAGCCGCTAAGTATTCTCAGCAGGATTGTAAGCTAGATAGCCTGTTGGATGGTATAGAAGAGGAATGTAATCAGTCCAAATGGTATGTAAATTAATGGGCATGATTAGCCCTAGCCGGATTAAAATCATTTGTCATGGCGGACCTTTTAAGCTTCAGCCCCGGACCCTATAGTCCGGTGTGTCCGAATACCCACTCAGCTATACAAAATCGGGTATGCGTGGAAACAAGGCGAGGGGTCATAAGTGCTTGAATGCATAAGTACCCAACTAGTTATGTTATATTACATGGATAGTAAGAAACATCTTCCGAGAGAATAGTTATGTTAGGGGTTCCTTTCCACGGTACGCATGCGACGATGCACATGTCCGGATGCGAACGATGGCACAGATACAAGACTTACGGGATTCGTGTTATAATAAACGAACACATCTTTTGTTCACCGACCAATATTCTCTTAAGGAAGCTAGCTTTCGGCTTCACCCACCGAGGTACACATCCGGCTGAACCGGCAAGTAATAATCGCAGAGGTGCTCCCCTTATGCCCTAGCCAATTAACGGAACGTAGGGCATAAATACAAGAGCCAGCAACCCAGCTTGGCAACATCTTAAGTCATATCGATGCATATAATGGTGAAGAAAAGGCACATATGGAAAAAGAATGCATATGTGATGGGCGTAAAGCCATGTGAGTAATCATTTTAGCTCCGTGATAGGAAGCCCCTGTATTGCTTACACACTTAGTGCGGCCGAGTGATCCGTAATCCGACCGTATTGAATACTTTGTGTGAAGATAGAAAAGGTCGAGAAAGGAAAAGGGATGGGGCATAATTAAAAGGGAGGGTTAGGGACGAACACTGTTCGGCGCTAGGCGTAGAATCTCCGTAGTCTTGCCGCATTCCATGGGTTCGCTCGAGTCTGTTATCGGATGCATTACGTAAGCGATGCGCTCCTCCATGAGAACTTTGTCAATGAAGAAGGGACCCTCCCACTTGGGTTTGAGTTTTTCCTTCTTCTTCTCCGGTAGTCGAGAACGAGCTCGCCAATATTGTATGTTTTGGCCCGCACTTCTCTGCTTTGGTATCGTCGAGCTGCTGCCGATAGAATGCGAGCGGGCTTTTTGCGACATCGCGCTCCTCCTCCAGGGCATCCAAATTCCTGCCGATCTAACTCGGCTTCCTTCTCTTCATACATGCGTACGCGTGGCGAATCATGTATTATGTCGCAAGGTAATACTGCTTCCGTGACGTACACCATGAAAAATGGTGTGTATCCGGTGGTGCAATTTGGCGTGGTCCGTAGCCCCCAGAGTACAGAGTCGAGCTCCTCCACCCAGTGCGTATCCGACTCTTTCAAGGATCGCACTAGCCTGGGCTTGATACCGCTCATAATGAGACCATTTGCCCGCTCTACCTGGCCGTTAGTTTGTGGATGGTAGACGGAAGCGTAATCGAGCTTGATGCCCATTTTTGCGCACCAAGTTTTCACTTCGTCGGCTGTGAAATTTGAGCCATTATCAGTGATGATGCTGTGGGGGACACCGTATCCGTGTACGACCCTGGATATAAAGTCTATTACTGGTCCGAATTCAGCCGTTTTGACTGGTTTAGCTTCTATCCATTTGGTGAATTTGTCCACCATGACCAATAAGTATTTTTTCTTATGGCTTCCCCCTTTAAGAGGTCCGACCATATCCAGCCCCCAAACCGCAAAGGGCCAAGTTATGGGGATTGTTTGTAGAGCGGTAGGGGGCATATGACTCTGATTGGCAAAGAGCTGGCAACCGACGCAATGTTGGACAAGGTCTTGTGCGTCTGCTCGGGCCGTCGAAGTGCATGATCCAGTTTGAGTATGCACCATACTCTTTAGGGAGTTCGGCTTCTGTCCATTCGGCGACGAAGTCAGCCAACACTTGCGACTTGATGGCCCGCCGTGGTTTGTACGTTATGTCGAACGGAAGGAGCTCAATAGCCCACTTGGCAATCCGGCCCGTAGCATCGCGGTTATTTATTATGTCATTGAGTGGTACTTCGGAGGCCACCGTAATCGAACACTCTTGAAAGTAGTGTCATAGCTTCCGGATGCCATGAACACCGCGCGATGCTATTTTTTGATAGTGTGGGTATCGGGATTTGCATGGGGTTAGGACCGTGGACACGAGTTGACCGCTTCGAGCGGGTATTTGTATCCGTCGGCCTCTCGCTCGACGACGAGCACATGTGTTTACGACTTGATGCGCTGCAGCTATGTACAAGAGCATAGGTTAAATCGATATTCGCATTATTAATACCGGATTACTGGCCAAAAGGTCTTTATTTCATCCAGTCCGCGCGGCTGCCTCCGCCCATCTGAAGTGTTCGGTGCGCCGAAGAAGGCGATAAAGTGGTAGTGCCTTTTCTCCTAACCTGGAGATAAAGCGGCTGAGAGCAGCCACGCATCCGGCTAGCTTTTGGATGTGCTTAAGGTCTATTGGTATAGCCAACTATGACAGAGCTCGGATTTTTGCCGGATTCGCCTCAATTCCTCTGTTGGAAACGATGAAGCCCAGCAGTTTCCTCGATGGGACGCCGAAGACGCACTTTTCCGGATTCAACTTGATGTCGTATGTCCGGAGGTTTTCGAATGTGAGCCTCAAGTCATCTATCAGGGTTTCGACGTGTCTAGTTTTTATGACCATGTCGTCCACATATGCTTCTACTGTTTTGCCGATTTTTTTTCCAGGCATGTTTGAATCATGCGTTGATAGGTTGCGCCGGCATTCTTGAGCCCGAAGGGCATAGTGTTGAAGCAAAAAGGGCCATATGGCGTTATAAAAGCTGTTGCAGCTTGGTTAGACTCTGCCATCTTTATTTTATGGTATCCAGAGTATGCGTCGAGAAAACACTGCGAGTCGTGTCCCGCTGTGGCATCGATAATTTGATCGATGCGAGGGAGGGGAAAGGGATCCTTGGGGCAAGCCTTATTGAGGTCTTTGAAGTCGACGCATAGGCGCCAGGATTTGTCCTTCTTTGGTACCATCACCAAATTTGCCAGCCACTCCGGATGTTTGATATCTCTGATAAATCCGGCCTCGAGTAACTTGGCTAATTCTTCCCCCATTGCCTGCCGTTTGGGCTATGAGAACCGCCTTAGGGCTTGCTTGACTGGTTTATATCCTTTTAGAATATTGAGGCTGTGTTCGGCCAGTCTGTGCGGGATGCCTGGCATGTCCGATGGGTGCCAGGCGAAAATGTCCCAATTCTCACGTAAGAAATCTCGCGGTCTTGGCGTCAATCGCGGGCTCACCGTGTCCCGATGGAAGCTGTCTTCGTGGGGTCCGTTGGATGGACCTGGAATTTGACTATCTCGTCTGCAGGTTTAAATGAGGTGGACTTGGGTCGCTTGTCTAGTATCACGTCGTCCCTGTCCACGGTGGCCCGCAGTGTTGCTAACTCTTCGGCTTCTAGGGCCTCGGATAGTGCCTCCAGGGCTAGTGCTGCGGTTTTGTTTTCGACGGCGCGACGCCCGAGTCATCGGCTAGAGTGATGATTCCATTGGGCCCGGGCATTTTAAGCTTCATGTACCCGTAGTGGGGTATAGCTTGAAAGCTTGCAAACGCGTCCCGCCCTAAAAGGGCATGGTATCCGCTGCTGAAAGGGGCTACTTGGAATGTGATTTCTTCGGACCTATAATTCTCCGGGGTGCCGAATACTACGTCAAGTGTGATTTTTCCCGCACACCGTGCTTCCCGACTAGGGATAATTCCCCTGAAGGTTGTACCGCTTTGTTCAATGCGGCCTTTGTCAATTTCCATCTTGCTGAGTGTCTCTTCATAGATCAGATTTAATCCGCTTCCACCGTCCATGAGCACTTTGGTGAGCCGAAATCCATCCATGATTGGGCTAAGAACCGTAGCGGTGGGGCTTCGGACAGTCCGGGATCGAGGTTCGCCATCCTTGGCGTTAAAAGTTCTAGCAAATTGTCGCTCCAAGAGTTTATTTTGCCACATGGTAAATTTCAGCGAGCTTCGACGAGCTCGCTATGCCTATTCTTCGAGGCAAAAGTCTCAAGACTGTTAGTACCGTATTGTGTTTGTTTGGCCGCAGGATGTTGTCCCATTGTGTGGCCCATAAGAAGATCCTCGCCACTTTTTGCCACCGCCGGAGTATCCAGCATGCCTTAAGGCTATGAGTAGGTGGTGTATCCGGAGTACTGTGGAGCTTACATGGCCCGTCGAGCCAATCTTCCAATACGGATCTCTGCCCTGGAGTGGGCTTTGGTTTCTTGGGGGTAGGGTCGGACGACTTACGAGAGTTCGTCCGCTTAGTTCGGACGAAGGTTTTGGCGAGCGAGACTATCCTGCATTCTGTTTGGGTCTTCCAAGCGCTCTCCATCGCACAAGATTTCCGTATTATGGTTGCCAAGTCCATGGCGTACTATGTCGCGCGGCTTATAGCATTGAGGAGTCCTTCATCCGTGCAGTTTTTGCGAAAGTTGAGACCACGCCCTCTCAAGGCAGTCCCCGACCTTGTTAAGCTCAAGGAGGAATCGCCCAAGAGCGATGTACGGTTTCACGGGCTCTTGCGATCGATGAGAGAGATAGTTTAGGTCGGTTTAGAGTCCGGATTTTGATTCGGTTCGACGCCCAAGGGCGCTGGGCGCCCCGAGCTAAACAACTTAGTATCCGGGGTGCCCAATTTCTTCGGCCCGATGCCCGGTTCTAAGTCCAGGACCTGGGTCAGGTTTTCTTCTGAGCAGGTCTTTGGCTCAAGGAGCTCGGTGATCCGAACACAACTTTTCCTCAAAGTTGAGGGGCAATCCGCGTGTGGTTCCTCCACTATCGCTATCTCGTGGGTAGCCGGCGGGGACCTGATGTCCCTCTGGTCGGGTTTAAGCCCAATCCGGTCATAGTCTGTAGCGACTCCCAGAGCGGCGATGCGATCCAAGAGTTCGTTAAGAGAGGAGAGCTCCATCGGATCCATCTGTTCGGCAAACTCTAAACCGACGCGAAGGTTATGATTGATGACCCGAGAAGTCATCGTCGGCGCCACCGCCGATGGGGCGGCCATGATAAAGCCACCAAGCCGGAGCGTCTGGCCTACAGCCAGAGCCCCCTTCGAAGTAATGTTGTCTTTGACGATAAGACGAGCCATCAAGCCCGACGGCGACGACACAGAGGAACTCTCAATGAAAGCACCAATGTCGGTGTCAAACCGCGGATCTCGGTAGGGGTCCCGATCGTAAGGCCAATGCTTGATGGTAACAGGAAGCAAGGGACACAGATGTTTACCTGTGTTCGAGCCCTCTCGATGGAGGTAAAACCCTACTTCCTACTTGATTAATATTGATGATATGGGTAGTACAAGAGTAGATCTACCACGAGATCGTAGAGGCTAAACCCTAAGAGCTAGCCTATGATGGTATGATTGTAATTGTGATCGGCCTTCTAAGGAGCAACCTCTCCGGTTTATATAGACACCGGAGAGGGCTAGGGTTTACATGGAGTCGGTTACAAGGAAGGAAATATAATATCCGGATCGCCAAGCTTGCCTTCCACGCCAAGGAAAGTCCCATCCGGACACGGGCCGAAGTCTTGAGTCTTGTATCTTCACTCCTCAATAGTCCGGACGTTGTACACAGTCCGACTGTCCGGATACCCCCTAATCCAGGACTCCCTCAGACACAGTGAAGATTTTGAACAAGTTTCAAATAGAATGCACATGAAGAATTTGTGAATAGATTGGGTTGAGTATAGCATAGAGGGGGAAGGGTCCGATCACATTCACTTGGCAGAAAACGCAACCCGAAGAAATAGCCATAAGTGAATGCTATAGAGGACATAAACCCATATATATATAGCCAATGAAGAAAAACAACGGAAACAGTGAAGATTTTGCAAAGTTGAATAATTTGAAAAACTGAAGAATTTCAAAAACCGAGGAATTTCAAAAAATGAAGATTTTCAACTTTGGTGGTGGCGTGACCCACCGTATAAGAATGATGATTTCAGACACCGCGTACAATTGTCGTAGGGTTCTGAGAATCAAATTCTTCATTAATTTCTTCACACTTAGAGTGTTATTCTTCATTGATTGAAGAAAAACGTTTCTTCATGTGTTGCACATCTAAGTCATCAATTTTGCATAAGTGTTAGGATGAGTGTCCTTTTCAAAGAACATTCGAAGACTCTAAGATATTTAGCTCACACCGCAACTTGCTAAATCTCTTCTCATCCAAGGGCTTTGTGAAGATATCGGCCAGCTGTACTTCAGTCTTCACATGCTCAATAGAAATGTCGCCCTTCAACACATGATCGCGAAGAAAATGATGACGAATCTGAATGTGCTTTGTCTTCGAGTGCTGAACTGGGTTGTGAGAAATCTTGATGGCACTCTCATTGTCATAGTAGAGAGGCACATTCTTCACGTTGATGCCATAATCCTTGAGAGTTTGCTTCATCCACAACAATTGAGCACAGCAAGAACCAGCAGTGATGTACTCAGCTTCAGCAGTAGACAGTGATACGCAGTTCTGTTTCTTCGAGGACTGACAGACCAAAGATCGTCCGAGGAAATGACAACTACCAGATGTTGACTTGCGGTCCGCACGATCACCAGCATAGTCAGAGTCAGAATATCCAATGAGATCAAAAGCAGAGCCCTTGGGGTACCATAATCCTAGTGTTGGTGTGTGAGCTAGATATCGAAGAATATGCTTCACAACCTTATGGTGTGATTCCTTCGGTGTAGCTTGAAATCGGGCACACATGCAAACACTAAGCATTATATCTGGCCTAGATGCACATAAGTATAATAAAGAACCAATCATGGAGCGGCATACCTTGTGATCAAAGTCAATACCATTTTCATCAGTGCATAGATGGCCATTTGTGGGCATAGGAATTTTGACGCCTTTGCAATCTTGCATGCCGAATTTCCTCAGAACATCCTTGAGATATTTCTCCTGAGATATGAATATTCCATTGCGCTGTTGACGAATTTGAAGACCTAAGAAGAATTTCAACTCTCCCATCATAGACATTTGATATTCTTCAGTCATCATATAGGCAAATTCATCATTATAACGTTGGTCAGTACAGCCAAAGATAATATCATCAACGTATATTTGGCACACAAATAGTTCACCATCATAAGATTTAGTAAAGAGAGTAGGGTCGAGTGAACCGGGTGTGAAGCCATTCTTCATGAGGAATTCCTTCAAATTATCATACCACGCCCGAGGGGCCTGCTTGAGGCCATAGAGGGCCTTGTTGAGTCTGAAGACTTTGTCAGTATACTTCTTCCTCAAGCTTACCATTGAGGAATGCACTTTTCACATCCATTTGATATAAAGTGATATCATGATGGTTAGCATAAGCAAGTAATATGCGAATAGCCTCAAATCTAGCAACAGGTGCAAAAGTTTCATCGAAATCAATTCCTTCAACCTGTGTGTAGCCTTGAGCTACAAGTCATGCCTTATTCCTCACCACAAGGCCATTTTCATCTTGCTTGTTGCGGTAGATCCACTTCGTGCCAATGATATTATGCTTGCGAGGATCTGGATGTTTGACCAGTTCCCAGACGTTGTTGAGCTCGAACTGATGTAATTCTTCTTGCATGACCTAAATCCACTCAGGCTCCAAAAATGCTTCATCTACCTTAGTGGGCTCTGTGATAGAGACAAAAGCATAGTGCCCACAAAAGTTAGATAAATGTGAAGCTTTTGAGCGTGTGAGAGGACCTGGTGCTTCAATGTCATCAATGATCTTGTCAACTTGCGCTTCTTTTGCAACGTGAGGATGAGCTGGTTGTCGTCGAGGAATTTGATCAGCATTTTCCTCAGCACCATTTTCTTCAGGTGCATCAGCTCGACTTTCTTCACGTTATGGAATGAATTCTTCAGCAGATTCTTCAGTAGGAATGACATCCTCAGTCGCCTTGAACTTGATAGAATCCTCACGTGTTGGTTCATCTATCACAGAAGGTAGGTGCTCTCTTTGTGAGCCATTAGTTTCATCGAACCGCACATCTACAGTTTCAACAATCTTGTGAAGAACATTGTTGAAGACTCTGTAGGTGTGCGAGTCCTTTCCGTAACCAAGCATAAAACCTTCATGTGCTTTCGGTGCAAATTTAGCATTGTGATGAGGATCTCTAATCCAACATTTAGCACTGGAGACTTTGAAATAACTCACATTGGGTTTCTTGTCCGTGAGGAGTTCATAGGCAGTCTTCTTGAAGAATTTGTGAAGATATACTCTATTGATTATGTGGCATGCTGTGTAAATTGCCTCAATCCAGAAGTGACGAGGCGTCTTGTACTCATCAAGCATAGTGCGAGCCATCTCAACAAGAGTTCTGTTCTTGCGCTCCACGGCGCCATTTTGCTGAGGAGTATAAGGAGCAAATAACTCATGAGTAATACCAAGTTCATCAAGATAGTCATCAAGACCAGAATTCTTGAACTCGGTTCCATTGTCACTCTGATGTGCTTGATCTTCACACCAAAGTTGGTTGAAGCCCTCGAGGAAAATCGTTTGAAGACTTCTGCACTTCATGTTTGTAAGTAACAATGTGTACCCATGTGTAACGAGAGTAATCATCAACAATAAAAAGCCATATAGAGATGCATCATTAGTGATCTTTGAGTAATGATTAGGACCAAAGAGGTCCATGTGAAGCAATTCGAATGGTCGAGTAGTGGTCATGATAGTCTTCGCTATATGCTTGGCCTTGGTCATTTTTCCAGCTTCACAGGCTCCACACAAGTGATCCTTGAGGAATTTTACATTCTCAATGCCAATGACATGCTTCTTCTTCGCAAGCATGTGCAAATTCCTCATGCCTACGTGACCAAGTAGTCGATGCCATAGCCACCCTTCTGAAGCTTTTGCAAGTAGGCACACGGCTGGTTGCGGTCTTGTAGAGAAATCAACAATGTACAAGTCTCCTCTCCTAAAGCCTTCGAAGACTTTGGAATTGTCAGCTTCCATAACCACAACACAACGATACTTGCCAAGGACAACAACCATATCAAGAAAGCATTGAGACAGACATAAGGTTGTATCCTAAGGACTCAACAAGCATGACTTTGTCCATGTGTCGATCCTTTGTGATCGCAACCTTACCTAGACCCAATACCTGACTTTTGCCTTTGTCAGCGAAGATGATATGCTTCAGATGCGATGGTGATAAGGGAGCATCCATCAATAGATTCTTGTCACCAGTCATGTGATTTGTACATCCACTATCAAGGACCCACTCAGTGGCTTTGGGTTGATCATCCTGCAGATGAATTAGTGCAGCTTACGAACTCATATACTTCATCAGTGAAGAATATGATATCAAATTCATCAGATGAATTTCATCAAGCAGTAAAACAGATATAGCAGTATGAGGACGTGTGAAATGAAAGTTCATTTCTTCATGATTAGCCTGTGTCCTTTCAGGCATTTTCGTTAGGCCCCCAACAAATTCTTCAGACGTTAAAGCACGTTTGGAGACCTGACCCTGCAGAAGAGATTAGTTATTTTTCTTCACCACCCACATCTGAAGGGGTGGCAAAGAGTTCATCACTCTGCGAGCACCATACGAGAATGGTGGCAAAGAAGCCAGACCATTTCGTTTCACATAGGAGGGGTTAGGGTAAGCATATGAATAAGCAGAGAAATTCTTCGAGGACTTATGAACATAATGGTTTTAAGAATAATGCACATATTCATAGCCCTTAGCTCTACCCTGCGAAACAGAGTTGTTAGCATGATGATAATCATATGAGGACTTTGATCCTTTTGAGGAATTTGATCCACGTGAGGAATTTGGTCCGTATGAGGACTTGGATCCATATGAAGAATTTGGTCCATATGAAGAGTTTAATCTGGGGTTCCTATTCTTCACAGGTGGTGTCATGAGGACATTCACCTGAAGACTTTCAAGGCAACTTTTGGGAACCCAGATTTTCTTCATAGGGGAACCGTTCCTGCAGTTAGTGCCAACATATCTAGCAAATACTTCACCATTTTGATTTTTGAACAGTTTATAGTTGGAGTCAAATGACTCATCAAAAGAATGAGGAGATTCACATGTAAAGCCAGATAAGTTAGATGGATCAACTGGTGGTCCCTTTGCAGCAACCCATGAGGTTTTGGGGTACCGCAAAGCTTCCAATATGTACCATCAAGATTAATTTTCCTCTCAAAGGCAATACCCTCTTTCCTAGGGTTCCTGTTGAGGATCTGCTTTTTAAGCACATCACAAAGAGTCTGATGCCCTTTGAGACTTTTGTACATGCCTGTCATGTACAATTCCTTCAGCCCTGCATTGTCAGTGATACTAGCAATGTCCTCAGATGAGGAATTAGTTGTCCTCAGATGAGGAATTAGTGATTGCAGAGGCAGGTGAAGAATTTGTAACAATTGAAGCATTTGAACATTCAGGTGAAGAATTAGCAGATTCACGTTCAATGCATTTTAAGCATGGAGGAACAAATTCTTCCTGGGCAGCGCTGATTTGTTGAGCAAGCAATGAATCGCGCTCCTTCTGAAGATCTTCATAACTCACTCTTAGCTTCTCAAGATCTTGCTTTCTTTGAAGAAATTCATAAGAAAGTTTCTCATGATCAGATAAGAGAGTGTTATGATGACTTTGAAGGCTGTCAAACCTAGACTGAAGTCTTTGAAGATTTTCAGTCAAGGCTTTAGTGCGATCCATTTCTTCACCCAACATATCATCACTTTTGTCTAGAATGTTTTGAACCTTTTCAAAAGCCCTTTGTTGTTTCACAGCAATCTTAGCAAGTTTAGAGTAGCCGGGCTTGAGGTTTTCATCAGATTCATTCTCACTAGATTCAGAGGAGGTATATTTGAGTACCTTGGCACCCTTTTCCATGAAGCAATAGGTGGGAGCGTAGTCATCATTGTCTTCATCAGCCTTGTTGGTGAGGTCATTTTCTTGAGTTGACGATAGACTTGTCGACGAATGCGAGAGCGAGAGCCGTGCTCGCCACACCGGACTCGGACTCCTCGGATGCCTCCTCTTCCTCATGTTCCTCGATTCAGCCTCGAGTCCATTTCCTTGCCAATGAATGCCCGAGCCTTCTTGGAGCTGCTCTTCTTGTGAGATGAAGACTTCGAGGATTTTGATGATGAAGATTTTGACGATTTCTTCTTCTTCTTAGCGTCATCAGAACTGTAATCCTTGCATTTCTTCTTCTTTAATTCCTTTTCCCACTGAGGACAATCTTGAATATAGTGACCAGGTTTCTTGCATTTGTGGCACAACCTTCTCTTGTAGTCACTGGATGAGGAATAACTGCTCCTTGAGGATTTTCCAAAGCGCCACGCCTTGAGAATTTCGGAACTTCTTCACGGCAAAGTGCTAGCTCCTGGTTCAATTCTTCAGGATCACCAAGGCTGCTACCAGAATCTTCACATTCAGATTCAGACACTGCCTTGGCCTTCAGGGCATGTGATTTGCCATAGCTCGAACAATAGAGATCTCTCTTTTCAGCAAGCTGGAACTCATGAGCATTTAGCCTCTCGAGGATATCAGCAGGATCAAGTGACTTGTAATCAGCACGTTCTTGTATCATCAATGCCAGAGTATCAAATGAGGAATCAAGCGATCTCAACAATTTCTTCACCACCTCATGGTTGGTGATGTCAGTGGCACCAAGCGCTTGAAGCTCATTTGAGATGTCAGTGAGGCGATCAAAGGTTTTTTGAACATTTTCATTGTTGAGTCTTTTGAAGCGGTTGAGGAGATTGCAAAGAACATCAACTCGAGAGTCACGCTGAGTTGAGACTCCTTCATTTACTTTGGACAGCCTATCCCAGATAAGCTTAGCAGTTTCCAAAGCACTCACTCTTCCATATTGTCCTTTGCTCAGATGGCCACATATGATATTCTTCGCTTGAGAATCGAGTTGCTTGAATCTCTTCACATCGGTAGCGTTCAGTGTGGGTGAGACAGAGGGAACACCATTTTCCACAACATACCAGAGATCGTTATCAATTGCCTCAAGATGCATTCGCATCTTATTCTTCTAGTAGGGTATTTTCTGTCCCATTGAAGGTAGGACAGCCACAGAGACCTTGATCATACTGCGGTCGACATAACTAAAACTCCAGCGGTTTGTAGCGACTGGACCTCAAACAGTCGATCTCTCGTGCTCGATGTCATCCCCGGATCAAGAATGCCGACACCACACAAGACTCAAGGATTTATAACAGAGTAGCAATCACACACTTATTACAATCGAATGTCTCAAGAGAGAACATAATAAAATAAATATGTCTTAAGGCCATCTAAATACGATAACAACGGAAGGCTTGGAAGAAAAGCGAGTCCATCAACTCCAACGGCATCACTGAGTATAGAACCGCGACGTAAGCACCTTACTCGTCGTCTGAAAAGTCTGCAACATGAAACGTTGCAGCCCGAAAACGGGTCAGCACATGGAATATGCTGGCAATGTAACACATAGAGAATAATGGAATGATAATCCATACTACATGCATATTTGGCTGGTGGTAAGCTCTATGGTTACAGTTTTGCATAAAGCCAGTTTTTCCGTACTGGAAAAGAATAAAATTTATTTAACTATCATGGTGGTTGTGAAACATTGAGAATGGTTGACAGCATTCTCAATCCCAATTAAAAGTACTCATTAACAAAACCCAACAATATTAATTAGAAGTAACATGATGAGATTCACATGATTTCCAAGTACTAGATACTCAAGATGTCCATAAGCAGGGACACGGCTAACCATGATTAGTTTATACACTCTGCAGAGGTTTGCGCACTTTTTCACAAGACTCGATCGCCTCCGTTTGATTACTCGCACTACATGGTGTTTGAGAAATGGATGACTGAGACATAGTCTTTCAGAAGCACTAGCACCTTACTTGTGGGTAGACCGGTACACCTACTTTCCCCTACATCTGCTAGTCTACCCGTAAGAGTTCGCACAGCTTAATCAACTATGCCAGAGCCCATAATGGCTTGTGGCTGCACACGGAACTTTCTAGTTTGAATAATCTCATGATCCCTTTGAGCGTGGGTGGCGGTCCGAAGAAATACAGGCAAGTCCTGATAGAAACCAGGTGCCTCTATCCACCCAGATGTGTGTTTAATTTGCCACCTTAAATAAACCATTAAATAACAATCTCACATCTGTCATGGATTCACTCACCCAATCCACGTCTACTAGCATAGCATGGCATAATAAGCATCGTAGAAGTAACTCCCAAAGGTTTTATAATAAAACAGGTAATAGGTACTACCTCAACTACTTCCCATCCCACAATTTAATTAGATCCTAATCATGCAAGTGTTTGAGGATATTCTAATGCATAAAAACTGGGTATGAGAAGAGGTATGATCAAAGTGTTACTTGCCTTGCTGATGATCCGCGAAACCTAGAGACTCGAAGTAACAGGCGGCACACTCCGGGTATTCTATCGCAGACAAACAAACAAGCATACAATAAGTACTCATCTAATGCACAGGTAAAACTCAAATAGATCTAACCAGATAGTTCAACTTAAGAACTCCGGTTTGCAAAAAGAATCAAATCAGACGAAGCAACGAAAGTCAAACGGCGGAAGAAAACACCTTCGTTTTACTAATATGGATCTAATTCAAATTTTACAGAAGCAAAAACTTGTTTAAGTAGATTATTCGGAAAGAGGGTTTCGAGATGAAACTCCAGGCGCTTGAATCGCCTGATTCCGATAAATGAGCGAAAAGTTATACTAAAACGAAAATCGGATCTGGAATCGCGATCAGAAAAATCGCGGATTAAATCCGAGAAAAAGAAAAACGACGAACGGGTTAACGAATGGACATTCGTTAACTAAGCTAATCTGACAAACGCGTTCGTTTAAACGAACTAACGAACGAACGTTCACTAATTAGCCTAAACCGAAAAAATCGAAACAAAAAAAATAAAAAACTGAAAAAAAAACGAAATAAAACCGAAGAAAACCGCCGATTTTTATAAAAAAACGCGCGAAAACGAGGCGGCGGCGAACCTCATGGCGTGGTGGCGGCGGGCGGCCTAGGTTAGGGTTTCCCGGGTGGGCGGCGGCGGCGCTTAGGGTGGGGGCGGCTCGGGTTCAAAATTTGGGGCGCAAGGCGGCTATTTAAGCAGTGCCCGAGCGGAGTCCCGCTCGGGCACGGCCCAAAGTCGGTGCGCATTTTTTTAATAATTACGCGTAGAAAAAAAAATACTAAACGGACTCCAAAATTCCTAAAATAAATTTTCCCCGGCTTCTAAAATCAAGCCGGATTTAATGAACATTTATTTGGGGCCCAAATGCAATTTTGAAAAACACGTATTTTTCCTAAATTCAAATAAAAAGGCGAAAAACTCCAAAATAAAATCTTATTTGATTTTTTTATTAAATCTTCATTATTTCTTTATTTTGGGAAAGTCATTTTATTCCCTCTCTCATATTTTGATAGTAGAAATAATTGAAGATAAAATATTAAAATCAAATGATCCTATTATCAATATTTGAGAAAACTCAAATATGAAAATAACGAAAATCCCCAACTCTCTCCGTGGGTCCTTGAGTTGTGTAGAATTTCTAGGATCGAGAAAAATGCAATGAAAAAAATATGATATGCAATGATGCTCTATGTAACATTCCAAATTGGAAATTTGGGATGTTACAAACCTACCCCCTTAAGATGAATCTCGCCCTCGAGATTCGGGTTGGCTAGAAAATAGGCGAGGGTGGTCCTTAAGCAAATCTTCCTCTCGCTCCCAGGTGGCTTCATCCTCAGGGTGGTGGCTCCACTGAACCTTGCAAAACTTAATGACCTTGCTGCGGGTGACTCGACTGGCAAACTCGAGAATCCTGACTGGTTTCTCCTCGTAGGTCAAATCATCTTTCAATCAATCGCCTTCGGTGTAATCGTATCTCTCGGTGGTATATCGCCATCTCTGCGTGACACTTCTTCAATCGAGAAACATGGAACACGCCATGGACTCTCGACAATCCTTCGGGTAATTCCAACTTGTAGGCAACTTCTCCCATACGTTCCAAAACATGATATGGACCTACAAATCGGGGCGCTAACTTTCCTTTAACTCCAAAACGCTTAACTCCTCGAAGTGGCGATACACGAAGATAAACTCTGTCTCCGACTTTGTATTCTGTCTCCTTGCGTTTTGAATCCGCATAACTCTTCTGTCTTGACTGGGCTACCTTGAGCCTATCGCGAATCAACTTTACTTTTCGTTCAAACTCCTTAATCAAATCTGGTCCAAACAACTGGCGGTCTCCAACTTAATCCCACAACTACGGGGTCCTGCACCTCCTTCCGTACAAAGCTTCGATAGGGGCCATCTTCAGACTGGTTTGGTAACTGTTGTTATAAGAAAACTCCGCATATGGCAAATTGTCATCCCAACTTGATCCATAATCCAAAGCACAAGCTCTAAGAATATCCTCCAAAATCTGGTTGACTTTCTCGGTTTGTCCATCGTCGTGGATGAAAAGTCGTGCTAAACTCCACCTGGTTCCTAAAGTCTCGTGCAACCGCTTCTTAACTTTGAGGTGAATTGGGTTCCTCTATTCGATACGATACTCCTCGGAACTCCATGCAAGCATACAATCCTCGTCATGTATATCTTAGCCAATTTGGCATCTTGTAGGTAGTCTTTATCGAATGAAATGAGCTACCTTCACAAACGATCGACTACAACCCATATCGAGTCATAGCTGAACGAGTCCCGGCAATCCGTGATGAAATCCATACCTAGTTTATCCCACTTCCATTCGGTATAGGCAATGGTTGTAATAAATCCTGCTGGCTTCGATGTTCGCCTTCACCCTCGACATACATCACAAACTGCTACGTACTCGCAATATCCTTCTTCATTCCGGTCCACCGAAAGTATTCTTCAAATCCAAATACATCTTGGTATTCCCTGGGTGAATCGAATATGGTGAATCATGTGCCTCTTGTATAATCAACTTCCTGATCTCCGGGTCATTGGGCACATAAACACGGTCTTCAAACCATAGGGTATCGTGCTCATCCTCACGAAATCCCTTAGCCTTTCCTTCGCTCATTTTATCCTTTATAGAGGCAATCTCTTTGTCAGTCTTCTGAGCTTCCCTGATCTTGTCCATCAAAGTTGACTGAATCTCCAATGCTGCTACATAGCCTCTCGGAACTATTTCCAAACATAGCTCTCAAAGATCCTCGACTAATTCCTTTGGTATTTCTCCCGTCATTAGTGTGTTGACGTGACTCTTGCGGCTCAACGCGTCTGCTACAACGTTAGCCTTTCCGGGGTGATAATGTAATCTCATATCATAGTCCTTAATGAGCTCCAACCATCTCCTCTGCCTGAGATTTAGCTCCTTCTGTGTGAAGATGTACTTCAAACTCTTGTGATCCGTATACACCTCACAATGATTTCCAATGAGGAAGTGTCTCCAAGTCTTCAACGCATGCACTACAGCTGCTAACTCCAAATCATGCGTAGCATAATTTAGCTCATGAGGCTTAAGTCGTCGTGAAGCATACTGAAACAACTCTTCCCTCCTGCATAAGCACTGCTCCAAGTCCTCGACGTGAAGCGTCGCAATACACCTCATAATCCTTGGTCTGATCTGGCAGGATTAACACTGGTGAGGTAACCAAACGTTTATTCAACTCTTGGAAACTAGCTTCACACTCCTCAGTCCAAATAAACTTGGTCTCCTTCTTCAATAATTCTGTCATAGGCTTCGCAATCCTTGAGAAATTCTCAATAAATCTCCGGTAGTATCCTGCTAGTCCAAGGAAACTCCGGATCTCTCCAACTGTTGTTGGCGCTTCCCAGTTTGTTACAGTGACAACTTTTGTGGGGGTCTACTGCTATACCTTCTCCGGATATAACATGTCCAAGAAATCCAACTTCTTTCAACCAAAACTCACATTTGCTGAACTTGGCATATAACTGGTGTTCTCTGAGCTTCTCGAGTACCAAATGCAAATGCTCCTTATGTTCCTCTTCATTCTTCGAGTAAACCAAAATATCATCAATGAACACCACGACGAACTTATCCAAAAACTCCATAAACACTTTGTTCATCATGTTCATAAAATAGGCAAAAGCGTTAGTCGGACCAAATGACATAACGGTGTACTCATACAACCCTGCACAGTGGTAAAAGCCGCCTTAGGTATATCCCGCTCTCGAATCTTCAATCGATGGTACCCTGATCGCAAATCGATCTTTGAAAACACCTTAGCTCCTTGCAACTGGTCAAACAAGTCATTGATCATCGGCAACGGGTACTTGTTCTTGATGGTCACTTCATTCAATCCGCGATAATCAACAACCATTCTTAATGATCCATCCTTCTTCTCCACTAGAAGTACTAGTGATCCCCAAGGCGAAGAACTTGGGCGAATAAAACCTTTAACCAGTAACTCCTTAATCTGCTTCTTAATTTCCTCCAAATCTTGGGCTGGCATCCTATATGGTCTCTTAGATATCGGCCGGTGCTCGGCGATAGTTCAATCAAAACTCAATGTCTCTATCCGTGGCATGCCCGGTAACTCTTCGGAAACACGCCTGGGTAGTCCTTACCACGGTACTTCTTCCCGCACACCCCGATAAGGAATTTACATGTGCTCTCCTCGGCTCATGCCGTGATACATACTTGATTCTCCTTCCTTCGGGTGGTAAGCAAAATCGACTTCTTGGCGCAATCGATGTTTCCTCCATACATCGACAACCAATCCATACCAATTACATCCAAACCTTGGGATTCCAATATAATTAAATCCGTTGGGAAAACATGCCTCCCTATACTTAATGGCACTTGAAAACATCCTTGATGGTCAGATACTCCGCTCCCGGTGAGCTTACTAGCATGGGTGTCTTAAGAGTTCTAGTGGGCAGGCTAAACTTATCCACAAATCCCCTTGATATGTATGAATGCGATGCACCAGTATCAAAAAGAACAACTGCAGTAAATGACTTAACCAAAAACTTACCTATTACTTCATCTGGTTGAGCTTCAACCTCCTCCACGGTAACGTGGTTCACTTGTCCTTTGTTGAAAGGGTTCGGCTTCTTTCCTGAGCTTCCATTGCCATTTCCATTCTGGCCTTCTGGACAATCATTTGCATAATTCCCAGTCTTGCGGCACTTAAAGTAAGTGATGTGGCTCAGGTCTACCTTGGATGGTGTTGACGGGTTGGTGCGGTTTTGTCCATTGCTTCCTCCATTCCCGTTCCCATTCTTGGTGCCATTATGGTTGTGCGAGCTACCTCCTCCATGGGTATGCTGAAATTGTCCCCCTGTCTTTGGGGTAAATCAAAGTTTCTGCTGTGCTCCAGAGTTATTCTTCCCCTGTCCATACTTCCTCTTGCGATAGTCAATCTGCTCCTGCTTCCCTTCAATCATGAGAGCACGGTCTACCAACTCCTGGTAGTTATTGAAAGTGGCTACCATCAACTGCATGCTCAGCTCATCATTCATCCGTCTAGAAACTTCTCGCTTAGTTGCATCCGTAGTAACGCTATCCGGGGCATAACGTGCTAGCTTATCAAATCATCTACATATCGCCAACTGTCAGTCCTCCTTGGCGTAAGTTGCGAAACTCACGCTTCTTCATGGCCATGGCTCCTGCTGAAACATGGGCAGACGGAAAGCTTGTCAAACCGATCCCATGTGGCGGTGTCTCTGTGGTAAGTGGTGTAAAATTCTCCCACCATCTTTGCTGCGGGTCCTTCGAGCTGATGTGCGGCAAATTTCACCCTTTCTCCATCTCAGACGCCCTGCAGTGGTCAACTCCCTCCCTATCTTACGGAGCCAATCATCTGCAACAATCGGCTCGGTGCTACTGGAAAACACCGGCGGATTCAGCCTTAAGAAACGGGTCAAGTGGTCAACAGGTGGTGGTGGCGGTGGGTTGTTGTTTTTGTTGTTGTTGTTGTTGCTGCCTTGGTTCTGTACCAATGTTTGAATCAAGGCATTCTGCTGCTGAATCAACTGAGTGATCTCTGGCGGGAAAACAAATCCGGTGTCGCGTCTCGGAGGCATCTGAGGGTTTTAAGAAAAGGCGAGAGTTAAGAATAGAATGAGGTCTAGAGAGAAAACACTACCCATATGCACATGAGACAAATCACACAATATCACTCCAATCAATTCAAACAAGGGCATACAACGGTCTATCTATCGTTACAAGTGCTGAAACTAAAGCTAATATAAAATGGGGGAAATATACTACTGTTATGGTGGTCAACTAGAAAAACTGCTCCGATGAAGACTCCATGATATCTGCTCCAGCTTCATCTTCGTAATCATCATCACTAGGATCGGAATCGGTGTAAATCGATGATGATGTAGTTCTCGGACAGTGCAATCTTCATCTTCTCCTCCGGTGCTGAATTTCCCATGAGTTCTTCAATCTTCTCCTTAAGATCGCCGCTTTGTCCCACTAGAGCTACAATCTCCTCCATGTAGTCCTTGCGAGTGGCCTTTAGTTCTCCTTCTAGTTCGATAATCTTGGCTTTTGCTGTCTTCAACTCCATCATGTTCACAAGACACCGGTTCTCCCGGTGTCGAATGTCTGGTTTAACTCCGGATGAAAGCTGCAATGGATCGATCCTTCCTAGTGCCAACTATCTCCCATTGTTCATCTCGGCCCGCAAATCGGTAGATAGTATCCTTGAGGTCTTCTTTGTAAACTTCTCCAATGCGTCCCATGGTTATGTGGGCTGCCATACTCTTTCCCAAACTCCTGGTTGGTGCATTGAAAACACACTCTATGGGCTCCGTGATTGGCGCAAACGTCCTTCCGGAACTTGAGCTTGAATCTTCCAGCGTTCTTCTTCTGTAAATTGGAATTGTAGGTCCCGTGAATCTTGGTAATCCAATGTTTAGGTACTTAGTGACTTCCTTGTGTGTCGCCCAAAGGGTGTATCTTCATCCCATTTGGGTGAACTTGATCCTTGCTTCCGCCATCCTAAAAGAGTAGAAAAGATGAGGAGTTAGAAATGAGAAGAGAGAGTAGTGATCTAGGGCTTTAGCTTAATGGTCGTGTCTCTACGATCGGCGTGTGCTCGATACCATCTTTGTAGCGACCGGACCTCAAGCAGCTCGATCTCGTGCTCGGTGTCATCCTGGATCAAGAATGCCGACACCACACAAGACTTGAAGGATTTATAACAGAGTAGCAATCACACACTTATTACAATCGAATGTCTCAAGAGAGAACTTAATAAAATAAATATGGCTTAAGGCCATCTAAATACGATAACAGCGGAAGGCTTGGAAGAAAAGCGAGTCCATCAACTCCAACGGCATCACTGAGTATAGAACCACGACTTAAGAACCTTACTGTAAATTCGAAAAGTTCGCAACATGAAACGTTGCAGCCCAAAACGGGTCAAGACGTGGAATATGCCGCAATGTAACACATAGAGAATAATGGAATGATAATCCTATACTACATGCATATTTGGTGGTGGTAAGCTCTATGGTTACAGATTTTGCATAAAGCCGCTTTTTCCCTCATCGAAAAGAATAAAATTTATTTAACTATCATGGTGGTTGTGAAACATTGAGAATGGTTGATGATTCTCAATCCCAATTAAAAGTACTCATTAACAAAACCCAACAATATTAATTAGAAGTAACATGATGAGATTCACATGATTTTCAAGTACTAGATACTCAAGATGTCCATAACCGGGGACACGGCTAACCATGATTAGTTTATACACTCTGCAGAGGTTTGCACTTTTCCCCACAAGACTCGATCGCCTCCGCTTGATTTCTCGCACTACATGGTGTTTGAGAAACGGATGACCGAGACATAGTCTTCGAAGCACTAGCACCTTACTTGTGGGTAGACCGTACACCTACTTTCCCTACATCGCTAGTCTACCCGTAAGAGTTCGCACAGCTTAATCAACTATGCCAGAGCCCATAATGGCTTGTGGCTGCACACGGAAGTTTCTAGTTTGAATAATCTCATGATCCCTTTGAGCCTAGGTGGCGGTCCGAAGAAATACAGGCAAATCCTGATAGAAACCAGGTGCCCCAATCCACCCAGATGTGTGTTTAATTTGCCATCTTAAATAAACCATTAAATAACAATCTCACATATGTCATGGATTCACTCACCCAATCCACGTCTACTAGCATAGCATGGCATAATAAGCAACGTAGAAGTAACTCCCAAAGGTTTTATAATAAAACAGGTAATATGTACTACCTCAACTACTTCCCATCCCACAATTTAATTAGATCCTAATCATGCAAGTGTTTGAGGATAGTTCTAATGCATAAAAACTGGGTATGAGAAGAGGTATGATCAAAGTGTTACTTGCCTTGCTGATGATCCGCGAAACCTAGAGACTCGAAGTAACAAAGTGGCGACTCCGGGTATTCTATCGCAGACAAACAAACAAGCATACAATAAGTACTCATCTAATGCACAGGTAAAACTCAAATAGATCTAACCAGATAGTTCAACTTAAGAACTCCGGTTTGCAAAAAGAATCAAATCAGACGAAGCAACGAAAGTCAAACGGCGGAAGAAAACATCTTCGTTTTACTAATCTGGATTTAAGTCAAATTTTACAGAAGCAAAAACTTGTTTAAGTATATTATTCGGAAAGAGGGTTTCGAGACGAAACTCCAGGCGCTTGAATCGCCTGATTCCGATAAACGAGCGAAAAGTTATACTAAAACGAAAATCGGATCTGGAATCGCGATCAGAAAAATCATGGATTAAATCCGAGAAAAAGAAAAATGACGAACGGGTTAACGAGCGGATGTTCGTTAACTAAGCTAATCTGACGAACGCGTTCGTTTAAACGAATTAACGAACGATCGTTCGCTAATTAGCCTAAACCGGAAAAAAACCGAAACAAAAAAAAGTAAAAAAACGAAAAAAAAAACAGAAAAAACCGAAATAAAACCGAAGAAAACCGCTCGGTTTTTATAAAAAAACGGCGCGGAAAACGAGGCGGCGGCGAACCTCGGCGAGCGTGCGGCGGCGGCGGCCTAGGGTTAGGGTTAGGGTTTCCCACGGGTGGGCCGGCGGCGGCGGCTAAGTGGGCTGGGGCGGCGGCTCGGGTGGGCTGGGGGGCGCCGGGCGGCGCTATTTAAAGGCTTCCCCCGAGCGGAGTCCCGCTCGGGCACGGCCCGAAGTCGGTGCACGTTTTTTTTAAATAATTACGCGTAGAAAAAATAAAAAGAAATACTAAACTGACTCCAAAATTCCAGAAATAAATTGTTCCCGGCTTCTAAAATCAAGCCGGATTTAATGAACATTTATTTGGGGCCTAAATTCAATTTTGAAAAACGCGTATTTTTCCTAAATTCAAATAAAAAGGCGAAAAACTCTAAAATAAAATCTTATTTGATTTTTTAATTAAATCTTCATTATTTATTTATTTTGGGAAAGTCATTTTATTTCCTCTCTCATATTTTGATAGTAGAAATAATTGAAGATAAAATAAATAAAATCAAATGATCCTATTTTCAAAATTTGAGAAAACTCAAATATGAAAATAACAAAAATCCCCAACTCTCTCCGTGGGTCCTTGAGTTGTGTAGAATTTCTAGGATCGAGAAAAATGCAATGAAAAAAATATGATATGCAATGATGCTCTATGGATAACATTCCAAATTGGAAATTTGGGATGTTACACGGTTAAACCAAAATCACATAGAACAAGGGAGTACCTTGCTCTGATACCAATTGAAAGTGCGTTATATCGACTAGAGGGGGGTGAATAGGCGATTTTTATGAATTCTTCACTGAGGAATTTGCCGATGAGGAAATTCCTTAGCTAAGAACTACTTTGCGGAATAAGTACTCGAAGTAAGCATAACAGAATCACTGAGCATGGTTATCATGATGAAATGAAGACAAGAACAGAGTATAGAAAGCGTAATCACAGGATAACACAAGATGAAGACAAACAGACTAAAGAAATTGAACTGAGGAAATTGAGAAAGTCTTCAGTCAAAGTCTTCAAACACAGATATGATTCTGTAGAGGCTCTTATAAACTGGACCAACGAAACAAGAGAATGATTCTCTCTTGGCATGGCACCTCTGAGTAATATATTCAGGTGGGAGAACTCTTCTCCGATGATTCCTTAGAAAAAAATGCAGGATAGATTGAATTTTGCTCATCCTATCCTATGGAATGATTATCTCTTGCATTGCGGACTTCAGAATTTCGCATTAACTAGAAGGGTTTGGCGCGTTTCGTTGTGCCGTTGGTGTTGTTAAGATTTCATAAAGATAAAATTGGTTTGCCGCGCAGGAAAGATGATGAAGTGACATTTTTCCGTATGATTCCGTGTTATCCGCTAATCAACAAAAACACGTACTATGTTGGTTGATGTCGATTAATTTGAGAAATTGTTGATCCACTCAAAATCGTGAATCAAATCTCAAATTGATACCTCATCTAAATGAGAGGGCTCGTTAGGAAATAGTTGATGAGGTCAAAATTTTAAATCAAATCTAAAGTTGAACACCTCGATTGAATTAGAGGGCTTTAAAATAAGGGAGCACAGTGAATTCCCATAATTCCATGTACAAAATATGTGGGCCTCAACGTCGACCGCCGTTCACACGGTCGGCCCAATACTAATGGGCTGGAAACACCCACCCTGGTCATAGGGTTTTGGTGGGGTTTCACTCATCGCAGAGCCGCCGACGACCGTAGCACAGCGGCAGAGAGGTGCGGCAAGCGGCCATGGACTTCTGCCCGGCGTGCGGGATGCTGCTGCAGATCCAGCCGGCCACCGGCGGCCACCGCCTGCGCCTCTTCTGCCCCACCTGCCCGTACGTCTGCCCCATCAAAAACAAGGTCTGCCCTCAAACCCAATTCCGCTTCCTCGTCCCTCGCATCGTTTTACTCTGATGCCCCGATCGAGTTGTGTTGACGTGCTTGCTGGTGTGACCCTCGCTTGGCGCAGATCGTGAAGAAGGCGAGGCTGGTCAAGAGGGAGGTGGAGTCCGCGGAGTCTGCCCCCAAGACTGACGGTGAGCCCAAGGAATCGGCCCCCAAGACTGACGGTGAGCCCAAGGCCGATGGTCAGCTCAAGCAATCTGTCCCCAAGACTGAGGGTGAGCTCTTCACCCTTCTCTTTTGCTTAGCTATTGGGATAATCGATTGTCCGCACCGCTCAACTGTGTGCATAACTATAGGGATTATCAATTGTTGTTCTTTCTTCCGGTGTTTATATATTCAGAAAAAGGAAGACGGATTACGATTTTGATTTTCTTTTTGTTGCAACCCTGGAAATTTTTGTTGTCAATAGAGTTGCTCGTTCTGGCACCAATAAGGAGATTTTCTTCACATCTTCCTTTTGGTGAATTGCAATATACTGAAATATATCAACCGAAGTGCAGGTGTAGTTGTTTTGTAATGCAAATGTAGCTTAGGACTTTTTCATCAGAAATCTTTTTCTGTACAGGTTTTTTCTTAAAGTTCACACTTATTTCGAAGAATGACACTTGCTTACCAGCTACCACCCTGGGTCACCTTTTCTGCGTGGTGGTGCCATGCCTGAGGCAAATCTACACTTGTTATTAGGAACAAAGTTTAAAAAGTGCTAGGCATCAATTGTGGGTTTTGCCACTGCCTTCTGCTTTTCTAACAAAAGCGCACGCTTAAGCGCTAGGTGTTTTGCTATCGCCTAGAGCCTAGGCATGCTTAAGCGCCTTTTTCTAACCATGTAGTACATTGAGCTGCGGTCACCTAACTTGGGTCATCCAACTCCCAAACTGCAGGTCTAGGTCGTTAAACTTCTTGAGATGTTTCTCTCTAGGTAATTGGTATGGCATCCTTTGTGTGACAGATCAAATTACATGGCATGTTAACTCATGCCACCGTGCTTGGTTAGTACCTGATGACAGCACGGCCACTGTAATTTCCACTCAGCCTCCCTAGAGTCTTGGCCTTATATAAATTTCTGCATGTCAGGGACCCAATGAGAGCAAGGAATTAAGGCCAGCTAAGTATGTTGCCATAATAGTGATTTTGCTATGGATAGAAAATACATAGGCTGCCTACAGGCGCGTGCTGGGGGAGGGGGGTGGGATTGAGCCACTTCCTTTATGCGAGAGTGATTTTTGTTTTCTTTTGTATAATGGATTGCTGCGCCATGCCTTGATGGCACAAGTCAATGCGCCACGTCAACCTGGTTGATACCTAGAGTGATCTACCTTAAACTAGTTGACACCTAGAGTGATCCACTTAAAACTAGTTTAGTGGCCTAGATAGGCAGTTTGAGAGTTCAATGTCCTACTTGAACCTGCCGGTCAAGTTTTGGGACCAGTAATATGATTTACTCGTAAGTTTAGTGCCTTTGTGCTCACATTTCAGCCAGGGCACTGGCATAGAAGTGTTCGTCTGCCATGCCTCCAGCTCTGGCATTGTCCAAGGGGGCTAATTTTAAAAGTAATTTAGGTTGTTCTTTTATAATATTCTTAAGGCAGTTGTTCCTTAATATAAATTCATTAGGTAAATAAAGGAAGTCAGGTCGCATTTTTATAAGGAAAAATAGACGAAAAAAATTCCATACGATCCTAGAAAGGAAAAATAGAAATGACCGAATAAAATGTTTGAAGAACAAGTAATGTTAGTTTGAAGTTAATAGGATTCTTGCTTAATATGTTTCCTCTCTTTGAAACTTCAGTTATGTCAGCCGATACCAACGAAAAGCTTTATATTTTGTAGTTGATATCTTTTATAGTGTCAACATATATAGCAGGAAATATTCATTTTGGCGTGTTTAGATTGGCTTGTTGTACTTACTGCGTTGACTTGCTTAATTCCTTTTTTTACAAGAGCCTTTTGAGAATGCTTAATTTTATAGGCCAAAATTTATCTTTTTACAGTGAAATGAAAATCTTTTTAGCTGTGCTTGCCTGTGTGAAAAGCAATTTGGCGGACATGACTATGGTACAGCATGTGTCTGCTGTAACCTTTTGATGACTTTGTTGTGAACATGGCTAATGTTATATAAATTTGCAACAGACTGCCTACATGAGTAACCTGGAGCGGAATTCATATTTTGCCAAACACTGTGCTAAATACACATATGATGCATTCACTTTCAGGTACATGACCAAATTGACACAATGGAGAAACATACTTTTGGCAGATGCGGATTCGATTAGTACAATATCTACAAGTATTGTGAAACTTAAGAGTATCTGGACATGCAAACATGTGGAGCTTCTTTGATCAAATTATGTTGCAGCACACAACTTGCCAAAAGCCACCAATCTTGTGCAAAGTAAAGTGATATACATCTGACAGTGCAGAAGCTGGAGAAGCTCACTTCAATGTTGGTTTGTTAATTGGACACTTCCTTTATGTGACATTGCAGGCTTTTTGGTATGGAGATGCTTTTTTTGTGTGTGTGTGTGCGCGCGCTAGAGGTGTTGATTTGGTGTATGAATACTCTTCTTATTCAACCAGCACAAGAATGGGTATGATTTTGAGTCCTTGCATAGCTTCCATTCTCCACCCTCGAAACTTGTATGAATTTAGGTTAGGGGTTGAGCAGAAAATGAAGGCAAGGGGATCAGCGGCCCGACAGTGGCTCTCTGGTCCCCTGTTGACAAATGCTACCTCCGTATCAAAATATAAGACGTTTTTTAGGCTACAGAAACGTCTTATATTTTGGTACGGAGGTAGTGGATGTGTGTTGCCTTCCAACAATAAACACACAAGCAATATACTTCTTCTTTTTTATTACATAAGTAGATCTCATAATAAGCTTGTTCATTTCAGAAATTGCGTTAAAAATCTATTTTTTAGGTTTCAAAAAATTCTGAAAATAATACACACATACCTGTGGATGTATATACTACCTTCTATGTAAATTTTTATGCGAGCTGCACAAAAATCTAGCACATGTACTATCACTTAACTATAAAAGTACATGATGTTTCATAATGAAATTTTACACCCATTGTTGTATGTCTGCAAGTACTTGTGTATTTTATTTCAGAATATTTTTGAAACTTAAACAGTCAGTTTTTGAATTTTTAGGCTCCATATGTATTCATGTTTTTTTTTCAGAAATTTTTAAAACTTTAATTTTGAATTTTGAAGTTTTCAAAGGGCTCCATGGAACTTGAGCTCCATTAGGCATTTCCCCTAGTTCTTCCTTTACCTTGTGTAATTTGGTCCATGAAAAAAGAGGCTCAAATTATGAAGCCCACAAACTAGCTAGTTTTGCTTCTTCGTTAGATAAGCCTTAGACACACATGGCTCGGTCTACCTTGTAATATTCTTTGTATCCCGTTGATTATTAATCAATAAACCTAGTGGATTGTGCTAAAGAACGCAAATAGGAAAGACCAACTAGGAATAAGAAAAACCCTAGGGTTGGTTTCCTAACACCATGAGTTGTCCCTTCCTTACCCTTTAGTCTGTACTCCCAAGCGAATAGGCGACTAGGGTTCCTGTCAATTATGATATAAAACAGCCATTGCAGGTGATCTACAACTATGCACACAAATGAAATGCACAACAACAGGAGCAATCATCTAAATGACAGGACCAAGGCCTCCTGTACTTCTTTCTGTTGGCGCTATGGATGAGCCACTTGATCTCCTTGAACTTCGCTCTGCGCGCACTATTTAACCCTCAAAAAGTTTGGTTGAACAGACCTGAAAAAACTTTCTTTTTAACCCTCATAAGTAGCTCTCTTTAACCCTCATAAGTAGCTCTCTTGTCCTCCCCCCCCCACACACACACACACACAACTTTAAAAAAAATTGGGGAACTACATATCTACATATATAGCGAACACGCAAAGATCGAATGTTTCAGCTGCAATGTTCATTCCAATACTGAAACTTCTGCAGCCGTGTATCTACAACAGTTGCGTTTTCCCGATGACACATCGAAGTCAGAGTTGTAATGCTGGGAAAACTCAGAGCTAGCTAAAGAACTAACTAATTATAAACACACTGGGCAACAGTGCAAATCTACATCGATGACAATGATCCTACCGATTATTATAACTCACATTTGCATGACCCAAAAAAAAAAACTGTAGAAGCAGGAGGCAGAGGAACATCTAAAGACATTCCGATGATGTTTCAGACAAGACACACACGATAGTCGAACTTAAACATCATTATATTGTAACCACTTCTCCTGTCCTCCTCCTTCCATAGCTTCTTCCCGCATCCTTGCTAATTCATCAAACCAATCTTTGTACTCAACTTCAATCAAATCGAGCTCCCCATTCAGCACATCTTGACTATCGGCAATGGAAATTGACGAGCAACCACTCACCAGCTCCGAAGGAGGTGATGCTTCATCTATATGGAAAATCGAAATGTTCCTTGACCCATCACCTAGAACATGGTTGCAGTCTAGTTTGTGGATTCCCTCTTTGTACCCACCACAGTACATAGTCCCACAGTCACCAGTACCATCGTATCTCGGACTTTCAGAACTCCCAGCAAGCTGCGCAGAAAAGTCCGACCCCTCAGAGCACTTTGGACCCTCTAGGTTAGTTGCACTTGAGACAGATTCTAGATATTTATTCGGCGATGCGCTGATATCTTTAGAATGCATTGTACTTTGAACTAACACATAATCAGGTGGCATCTCTAATGGGTTCTGCTGGGAAATAGTTACTTGCTCAGTTCCACACGTTTTAGATTCCACATATGGACTCATCGCTGCATCATTTGCCAGTTTCCGACCAGGAACAAGATTGACTATCAGAAGGTCAATAAAATCAGCAATGAAAGTAACATCGCAGTCTGCTAGCTCCAACTGTTCAACCATTTCCGCAGCAACAGACATAGCCGTGTCAGATTCGAGGTAGAAGAGGAAATGGATATTTCTTGCTTGACCTGCGAACAGAAAGTCAATGATATCACAAAAATATAGTAATGTGAGTTCCAAACAACATAAAGTAAGTCATACCACACAAATCAGCAATCCGTAGAACCAGCGAGACTGAACTATCATCAACTTTCTCGCCCTTTAGATTGAGTTCCGTATTTCTGTTAGTTCTCGTGAACTCCAACACGGAATTATGTGGAGACCCAACGACATTTTTCTCGCCCGAGCTAGCACACATAGATTCATGAGTATCAACGTCCATGTGCAAAGATTCCGGAGAGATCCGTACTGCTTTGGGAATTGATGATGGAACCGTAATGCTAGCAAAACCATTTGCATTATTGGGGCAAAGAAATGGATCTTGCAACAGTTCTTTCGCTGACAGCCTCTCAGAAGCAGGAACTAAACATTTCTCAATGAAATTCTTAACTTCAGCATTTACAATTTTGGACAGTGCAGCCGGTTTGACACCCTAAAGATTAGAGACAGTAATTCAGAAAAGATGCTCGATTGAAGCACAACTCTAGAATATAAATAAATAAAACACTTACCTTGGATACTTTTTTAAAAATCTGAGCTGCATTTTTGCATTCATTGTATGGATATTCAAGAGTGAACATTTCCAACATGCACATACCGAAGGAGTAAATATCGACCAGTTCATCGTAATTCTCATCATATAGCTCAGGTGCCATGAATTCAGGAGTACCTACCAAAATAAAGAAGAGTTGAAATATCATAGTGTTGTATCAGGTGCAAAAATTATTTTTTTAGAAAGTGGTTAGAACTTAAGAGTGGGTTGTTGAAAATACACAACCAAATAACATGTCTAAATGAGAGAACAGGTGGGACCTTGGTTTTCACAATTCAAACAACCATGTATTGCAGAAGATTATACTGATATAAAGATGTCAAATGGTGGAACCATAACATACAAAGTTGTATCATAAGATCAAAGAACCATAAGATATTTGTTCAGCAAACATGGAAGACAATAAACTAGCAAAAATATTATTACCAATAACACTTCTTGCTTTAGGCGTTAGCATAATTGTAGCCAGTCCAAGATCTCCAATCTTAACTTGTCCATGATTGCCATTAACAAAAATATTATCACACTTCAGGTCTCTGTGGATAACCGGAGGTTGGTGGCTGTGCAAGTAATCTAATCCATGAAGAATCTGTCTTGCCCAATTCTTTATTGCTTTCAAATCAACGCGTGGATGTTTCCGTCGGTAACTAGAGATGCACAAAGTTGTGATGGTGTCATTCTCAAGAAAGATGGAAGTAGCAGCAGAGCATGGGTCAATGATTACTTACTGCCTAAGACTGCCAGATGTAAACAGTTCAGTAATAACATTGATTGTCTTCTTTCGATCATCGACCCAATAATTGTAGAACTTCATTACATTTTCATGCTTGAGAGATTTCAGTAGATGAACTTCCGCGTAGAGCCTCTCAAGGTTATCTGGACACTGCATCAGCTCATCTATGCTGACTTGATTCCATGCAACTTCAATACCTTCGGCCTCATCAAATGCCTTGTAACTATATCCAAATTAAGAATGAAACACAAGTTACAGACAGACCCATGTAATAGTCAGAAGAGATGTGTAAAAAAGTAAACAGAAAGATAAGCAACGTAGCATTATAATTGTGTAGCAATTTATCATTAACCTGATATGAATCTATTTACTGAATGCCACCACAAGTCTCCAGAACAATTTAGAGAGGCTACATTCTGAAATGATGATATTCCCTCGGTCCAAATCACTTCAAACCCAAGTTGCTCAGCCTATATTATCTCCTAAGTAGTTTCTTGGTACATACTGTTATAGAAAGGCTGTCGGGAGTCTAAGATATGATTGAGTACCACATTACCACTGTTAATTTAACTGGGGCCTTTCTGGCTATTTTGAACAAAGTGGAACAGCGACAAAGGGTACCTTAACTACGGCCATAAGCCTAAAACTGAGCATGTGCATTAGCAACTAAAGTATGAATCATTGTATTAACACCTACACATTAATTAGAGCGACATTGTTAATAATAATACTCCCTCCGATCCTTATTACTTGTTGCAGCTTTAGTACAATTTTGTACTAAAGTTGTACTAAACATGTGACAAGTAATATGGATCGGAGAGAGTACAAAATATACTAATACTATGTCAATCTTTAAGGTTTGGGAAGAAAACGAGACCACCTATCAATTGACAAAGAAACACAAATGAAACAATATGATGGTAAGGGCATACACAGTCTTGACAGCTCCTCTCCCCAACACCTCATTGTACTGCAACAAGGGAAAAAATCCAGATCAATACAATAGGCACGGATTGTTTTGTTGATCATTTTAGGTACTCCCTCCTGTGCTGATTTTTAATAATCGAATGAGCAAATGGGCAAAATTTTCATAGCATTTTCTAACATAGCTCTAATTCAACTTTTATTGATAAAACAGGATGCACTGCTCACAATGTGCACGACTCTGCATTGTTTATCTATGGAAGGGAGCAACAAAATACTGGAAAATATAAGTTTTTATAACGACAATTCGTTTCACCGCAGGGTCAAAAACTAGCATGGAAATGCCAAGTCACATTGGCATCAATGAAACAAATCGGAGTCCAAGCGAGATCAATCATAAGAAAATAAAAGCACCAGACGAAAACTTACGCGCATGTATCGCCCGGTCGGATCCACCTCTATGTATTCAGGATCGGTCGGCTCATCCCGATCACCAAATACTTCCATTCTGGATCAAACGAATTTGCTAACACGGAGAGGAAGCGGGGAAAAAAATGGAGCCAGATCGGTGGGGAAAGCTGGACGGAGGGAGGGACGGGCTTCTACGCGCAGCACGCTGCGGGCCAGGAAGGGGATGACGGCGCGGCATGTGCCTGGCGTTCAGTGAAGGGCTCGGAGAAGGGGGCATACGAAGGCCGCATTCGACGGGGGCGGCTGCCCAGCGACGTCGGCTTCACCTGTCCCACGGCGACGCCCATTGCCCGGCACCCGGCGGATTGCGGCAGCACCTTATTCTCCGCCGGTCAGTCTCCTCCCGTCGGGTATGCAGAACCCATCACGGCAGGTTCCCCGCTGCAACGTTGGGATTACGGGGAGGCAGAGCCGGCGGCCACCGAGGGTAGGGTAGGGTACGATTTTAGCTGCCCGGAGATGCGCGGGTGGAGGCGAGGAGAAATAAAAGGGAGAGATTGGTAGCGGTGAGGAGGAAAAAGTGGAGGCATGGAAATAGTAACTGACATTCTGTTCCGTTAAGATACGGGATTGGTGTCTTGTTTAATTTGCGGATTTTGGATAGCAAAGTTCAGATATACTCCTAATTTTTTTTGGCCAACATTGATTATTTTTTTGAGTCGGAGCCTGTCATTGATTTGAGAAAGGACAGCAATAAGAGCAACTCCAACGGGCCGACCCAAACGGAAGGTGTTTTTGTCCGCTTTTTGTCTGTTTAGGTCGGCTGCCCGACCGCCGTCCGTCTCTTTTAGTTTTGGGTCGGCAGTGCGCCCAATGGACTGACCCATTTCATGGCCACGCGCCCAATGGACTGACCCATTTCATGGCCGCGCGCGTTGGTTTTGGCTCTCGGTAGCGTGAAATGTTCGCACGGGTGAAAAGCGCCTAGCGCTGCTGGTTTTAGCGCCGGTAGCAGGAAAGGTTCGCAGCGCCGTGGGTATGCCCTCGTTATAAAGAAGGCGCTCCCTCCACACTCTGCCCGCTGCCCACTCTCGCCGCCTCTGCGCCACCATGTCGATCCGCCGCCTGGGCGCTTCGGATTTTCGCGGAGTCCGCGAGCTCCGATCCGGCGCCTTCTCCTCCGAGATCTACTTTAGCGAGAAGCGTCTCATCCTCGGCACCTTCGACACCGCAGAGGAGGCGGCCTGTGCGCACGACGCGACGGCGTGGCGCCTCCGGAGGCCTCGTCGGGATATGAATTTTCCCACCGTGTCGAGCCAGCGGGCGCAGGATCTGGCGCCTCTCCCGCGGCTTTTCACTGACGAGGATCGTCGTGTCCACCAGAGGCGGCAACGTCGCCTCGCCACCGCAGAGAAGGACGTGGAAGCCTTGGTGGCGTGGCGTGGAGGCTTCCCGCAAGACATCGTCGACGAGCGCCAGTTCTACAGTCAATTGAGGTTGGAGAGGGACGCGAGGAGGAGGGAGCAAGCCGTCTATCAGAAGGACAAGCGTTCGCGGAAGCAGGCAGCTCAATTGAAACTGAAGCTACGAGAAACATCGGGTTGGAACTTTGAAGACGAGCAGCTTGCTGACGCCTACATTCAGACGTCGAAGGAGGACATTACCGAGTCGGAGTCAGAAAACGACGAGTAGTGGTCTTTTTTTTTTATCTGTGTACGCTAGGACTATCTATGTATCCATTTTAAATCTGAAAAAATGGCCGACGGCGTCAGCGACGTAGCAGGCGGGCAAGTGTGTGACCAACAGGCCCGGTAAGGAAAGAGGGCGAGCGCGCGCGTCCGTCTTGTGTCCGCGCCGACGCAAATCAGGCTCAAAAATCGGTCGGGAATGGATCGGCAGGCGGACGAAAGCGGACACGCGTCCGTTTGGATCGGCGCGTTGGGCCGGTTTTTTTGTCTACACCGACCCAAACGGACAACCGCGGACGAAATGGATCGCCCCATTGAAGTTGCTCTAACTTTCGACTGATCGAGCGTTAGGAACAGATCCGAACAATCCCACGCAGCACTCGTTTTGCCTAATTGCATGCGGATGTCTACTACATGCATGTGTACAAAAATGATGATGTTAACATAGATTCCAACGAAAATTTAAACTTAAAAATGTTTTATAGCTCAAACCGTCCGATCGAAAACTGTTTTCACATAAAGAAAATTATCGCGATGAGAGTTTCCGAACTAGATCACATATTGGCATGTTTTGATAAATTTTTTTGTCAAAAGTTACCACATGTGGGCTATGTAAGTTATCATGCCCAAAGGTTGAAAAAAGCACCCGTAAGCGAGACAGTTAGGGCATCTCCAGCGCCGACTCTCAAACCTCCCGCATCCGTTCGGATCGTGCTGTCTGGACCGCGGAAGCTATTCAACACGGTCTTGTATTGGTTCGCGGCGCGGTCCGGATGTACTTTCTCCCGCAAACTAGAGACAGACATGGAGGGCTTTGCGGAAGTCCGGACTGCTGCCATGCCCGCTTCTGACTGCTCTGGCCCACCCAAAACCCCTCCTTCCTCCCACGCGCGCTTCCCGCCCGGAACGATCAGCGCCGCTCCAGAGCGTCAGTGCCCACATTCATGCCCGTCCAGAGCGAACGCGGCCGCTCACTGGCGCCGGCATGAAAGTGGCGCGCCAGCCGAGAGAGTGCAGCCTGCGCCGCTTCCCGTTGCAGGCGACTGCCCCGTCGGCCGCCCAAATTAATGACACGCGGTTGCCGAGGCGGCTACTCCGGCGCCACCCATCTGTCCCTCTGTCGCCCACTACTGCTATATAAACCGCTGCCCCGGCCAAAGTCGCAGTCATCCGCCTCCGATACCTCTCCGCACCACTCCCACCATGGATTCCTCCCCCACCAAAGCTGTTTGGGACGGGCTAACGCCGAATCAGAAGAAGGAGATGACCCGCCGGAAGGCAACCGGAGGATGACGACTTTCCAATGGAGGACGCGGCCGACAACGAGCCGGCGCCACCCTCCTTGTCCACGCCACCCTCCTCCTCCTCCGCGCCACCCTCTCCAGAGCATTCCACCATGACCATCGGCGAGGCCCGTGCCCATTACACGGATATGGTGCGGGAGGAGCGGGAGGATCAGTTCCAGGAGGCGCAGCCCGACGCTGCCTACAACCACCACTGCATCTAGGAGCACCTGTAGACGGAGGAGGAGCTCGTCGCCGGTAGGGCAGTCACGCCGGACGCGGACATGGCGGAGTAGGAGGCACTGCTCGATCCCTATCGCTCAGCCCGCAAGATCCGCCTCACCCCGCTCGCAGTACTTCCAGCGGGTGGCAGAGGCGGTCGCCGCCTACAAGGAGTGCGATGAGGCGAGGGAAGCGTTGTTCGGTGAGACTGACGAGGAGGAGGAGGACATCGCCGAGGCCGCGCCCAGCCGCCACAACCATGAAGCCGACACAACCGCGGGCGCCGCCGGCAGCGAGGAAGAGTAGTGCACGGTAGGTCGCCGCCGCTCCGGTCCCAGGAAGGCCACCGCTCCTCCCTTCGCGTCAATGCCAAGTTTGGTGGGCTCAACATCGATGTCCGATTAGCCACTTGGCGACAACATGGAGGCAGACAACTTCACTTCTCGGGTCTTCGGAGGCGGGGTTGGAGAGCGCCGAGGTGGAGCTGGAGAAGGAGAAGCTTCTCTTCTCGGGGCTCATGGTCGGACACGGGGAACGGGTGCGGGCGACCATTTAGATTAGGTATTAATTATACCTCCAGAGCCGGACAAGCACCGTAGTTGATGCAAATGTAATGAAATTCGTCATGTTTATATGAAATACGGTTGTGTTTGAACGAATTTCTTCCGTTTAGTTCAAATTGTTGGCTGGATGTATGCAGACAACATTGGATGGCCCCTCCTATCTGCGGACTGGCCCCTCCTATCTACGGATGGATGCGGGAGGAAATTTGCGGGTTGTCGTTGGAGACGCCTTTAACCATCACCTAGAGCCTAGGCAACGCTCAAGTACTGTAACGTCCCGAGACCGACGCTCCAAATGCCTTCCATGTATTTTGAGTTTCGCCGTGTGAATTGGTTGCTTGTTGCATTTCATCATGGCATCATACGCATTTCATCCGCATGTTTTCCTAAAACTTGCACTACAAAAAAAACCACTTCCGTGATGATACGTGTTTGTCATAGTAGGTCACGTTTTCTGTCATGCATGTACATCCATGACAATTTTATGACAGAATCAAGATAGTCATAAATGTGCTGTCGTAGATCATGGATGACGCCTAGAGGGGGGGTGAATAGGCGCTTTAAAATAATTATGGTTTAGGCTTGAACAAATGCGGAATAAACCTAGCGGTTAATTTGACAAGCTCAAAACCTACAACAACTAGGCTCACCTATGTGCACCAACAACTTATGCTAAGCAAGAAAAACTACTTAGATGATAGCAAGATATATGACAAGAAACAATATGGCTATCACAAAGTAAAGTGCATAAGTAAAGGGCTCGGGTAAGAGATAACCGAGGCACGCGGAGACGATGATGTATCCCAAGTTCACACCCTTGCGGATGCTAATCTCCGCTTGGAGCGGTGTGGAGGCACAATGCTCCCCAAGAAGCCACTAGGGCCACCAGAATCTCCTCACGCCCAAGACAATGCAAGATGCCGTGATTCCACTATGGGACCCTTGAGGGCGGTCACGAACCCTTACAAATGGCAACCCTTGGGGCGGTCACGGTACCCATCAAATTGCTCAGGCGATCTCCACAACCTAATTGGAGACCCGACGCTTGCCGGAGCTTTACACCACAATGATTGAGCTCGAACACCACTAACTGCCTAGGCGCCCAAGCACCCAAGAGTAATAAGCTTCTCAACTTGTAACTTCCACGTATCACCGTGGAGAACTCAAACCGATGCACCAAATGCAATGGCAAGGGCACACGGAGTGCCCAAGTCCTTCTCTATCAAATCCCATCGAAGCAACTAATGCTAGGGAGGAAAATGAGAGGAAGAACAAGAAGGAGAACACCAAGAACTCCAAGATCTAGATCCAAGGGGTTCCCCTCACATAGAGGAGAAAGTGATTGGTGGAAATGTGGATCTAGATCTCCTCTCTCTTTTCCCTCAAAAACTAGCAAGAATCCATGGAGGGATTGAGAGTTAGCAAGCTCGAAGAAGGTCAACAATGGTGGAAGAACACGAGCTCAAGAGATCAGGTCCATTGGGGAAGAAGATCCCCTTTTATAGGTGGGGGAAAATCCAAGCGTTATCCCCTCACTCAGCCCGCACGACACGGTACTACCGCACGGAGCCGCGGTACTACCACATGTGCAGCACTGGCCAGATGAAGGCCTGTTGCACAGGGCAACGAGCGGTAGAACCGCCGAACGGTACTACCGCGGCGCCCCTCTACAGTACTACCGTAAGGCAGGCAACACTAGGCGCAGAGAAAGCATGGAAGTAAAAATTACTTCCGTACCTACTTCCCGAGGAGGACTGCGCAAAAATCCGCGCGGTACTACCAAGACACGAAGAGCGGTATTATCACAGAGGGCGTGGATGTAAAAATTACATCCGCCCTACTTCCGCTCATCTTTGCTAAGCTGGCTAGAGCCACGGTACTACCGCTCCCACAGAGCGGTACTATCAGTGAGCACTTGAGACTATCGCAGGGGCTGCGGTACTACCGCAAGGGCTCTGCGGTACTACCGCCCGAGAGCAAGACTACCGCATGCCCCGAACAACAACACTAGGAGTCCTTCATATTGCAGAGAAGACAACAGAGGATACAAGAAACCAGAACTGCCATAACTTCTGCAAATGAGCTCCGAATTGAGCAAACTCAAGCTTGTCGGATACAAGACAACGAGTAAGAAGAGGCAGGGAGGTATGCCTAACAAAAGGAGGAGAGAAACCTCCAACAGAGAAGAACTGGCATGCCCTCCAACATCGAAAACATCATAGAAGATGCAAGTGAACTCCGTTTTCGATGAACTCGAGCTTGTCATAAAAATGACCATAAGCTCCAAATCTCACAAGGAGAAGAACCAAACAAGAACCAATAAAGATGATGCAAGGATGCAGTGGTTTGAGCTCTCTACGAACGATATGATCAAGCAACTCATCGAGAGCCCCCCTTGATAGTACGACAATCGATCCTATAACCCGGTCTCCCACAACTACCATGAGACCGATAAAATAGAAAACCTATCAAGGGCAAACCTTTGCCTTGCACAAAGTCCACTTGAGCTAGATGATGACGATCTTGACTCCCTCAAGTTGGACCACCTTTCTTGATTGCGTTGGCTCGATGAAGACTAGATGATTGCTCCCCCATAGTCCACTATGGGTGAGCCACTCTTTGGCTCATCTTCACAAGTCCATTGTCACCAAATGGACGACAAGCTTCAAGCACTTGATCTCTTCGTGATGCATCACTTGAACTTGCACACTGCATCCTAACCCCACAAAGAACTCTCACGAAGACCATAGGTTAGTACACAAAGCATAATTGACAATGCTTACCATACCATGGGATCACTTGATCCCTCTCGGTACATCTTCTACGCTTTGTGTGTTGATCAACTTGATTCACTCTTTGACTTAGTCTTGATCAACCTCTCACAAGACCAATCTTTTAGGTAATTCCTTGAATAACACCTTGGTCGACACAAACTCTCCTTGAAACCAACACATGTACTCCAAGAAAAGCCTATGGACAAACCTTCAAATATAACTCAAGGCAACCATTAGTCCATAGAGATTGTCATCAATTACCAAAACCAAACATGGGGGCACCACATGTTCTTTCACATGACAATACCAAAATTATCATCACGGAAGTGTCCACTTCCATTGTGACGGCCTCGATTCAATCGTACACTAATCATACACGCAAATGTGTACGATCAAGATCAAGGACTCACGGGAAGATATCACAACACAACTCTAGACATAAATTAAAATAATTCAAGCTTTATATTACAAGCCAAGGGCCTCGAGGGCTCGAATAGATAAGCTCGAAAACACAAGAGTCGGCGGAAGCAACAATATCTGAGTACAGACATAAGTTAGACAAGTTTGCCTTAAGAAGGCTAGCACAAAAGTAGCAACGATTGAAAAGGCAAGGCCTCCTGCCTGGGAGCCTCCTAACTACTCCTGGTCGTCGGCGGTCTCCACGTAGTAGTAGGCATCGACGGTGGCATCTGGCTCCTGGGCTCCCACATCTGGTTGCATCAACCGGAAAGAAGAAGAATGGGGGAAAAGGAGGAGCAAAGCAACCGTGAGTACTCATCCAAAGTACTCGCAAGCAAGGATCTACACTACATATGCAACATTATCAAAGGAAGGCTGTATATGTGGACTGGGCTGCAGAAAATGCCAGAATAGAGGGGAGAGCCTAGTCCTATCAAAGACTAGCATCTTCTGGAAACCACCACCTTGCAGCAACATGAGGGAGTAGAGTAGCATAAAATAAAGTAGTAGTAGTAGTGTCATCAACCTCGGCCAGAGATCCTTTCTCGACTCCATGCGAGAAAGCAATCCCAGAGCCATACTATCCAGTTCTCATATCCATGTCTCATCTCAAGTATCCAGTTCTAGTTATATCGATCGGGATACAACTCCGAGTGTCCGTTACCGTAGGACAGGCTATCATATATGTTTTCTTCCCTGCAGGGGTGCACCAACTTACCCACCACGCTCGATTAACTCCGGCCAGACACACATTCCTGGGTCATGCCCGGCCTCGGCCAAATAATACTCCACAACCCGACCTAGGCTTAATAGAGAGGTCAGCACGCCGGACTAAACCTATGCCCCCAGGGGTCATGGGCCATCGCCCCGGGAACTCCTGCACGTTGCGTGGGCGGCCGGTGAGCAGACCTAGCTACCTCCTTCAAAAAGGCAGGTGCTTACCAGTCCAACCCGACGTGCGCCGCTCAGTCGCTGACGTCTATTAAGCTTCGGCTGATGCATATGACGCAGAACGCCCATACTATGCCCACGTGATGGTTAGTGCTATCAGGCCAGAGGCCCCTCGGATCAAATATCCAAATCGTAGTGGATTAGGAACGCGCGGTAACAAGCAGAGATTCACGAAAGATGTGACCCCGTTGCCCCGTCTCGAGGACTTGCGGCAAGGGCTAAGAATGTCCGGCCACGCCTCGTAAGTATCTCGCAGGCACCTTCCAGGTCAGCCCGACTCCACATCACTTGCAATTAAGCTCGCGCGGGTACCCCTCAGGGTCGACCCGTCTTTAGTAACAGGGTTCAGTGTAAAGTCATAGTAACCATAGTAACCGTGTGTCTAACACCAAGGGTAAACACGAGGAATCACCCTTGACAGATTCCACTCGATGTAATCATCAAGGTGAGCGAAGAGGATCCACCCTCGAGGTTCACACTTGAGGGTTACTGACAGCAGTGTCGAAGTGGTTAAGGCGGAATCACCCTCGATGACCACGATCGAATAGCTACACTCTGAGGTTAACATCAAAAGTCTTGATGAGGTCTCACCCTCGGCACTCGATAGTAACCCAAGAGTGTCGAGCAACTAAGGGAAAGTGATGTGCGGTGTCGGGCCTGGTCTTGATCCCATTGATTGGGTCTTCGATGATGAATCGAGCAACAAGGACAAGGTGGGGTCATTGATGGATCACTAACCAACCTATACTAAGCAGTTTAGGATAAAGGTAGGTAACAATAAGCAGGTTACAAAAACAGGCTATGCATCAGAATAGGAGCAAACAATTACAGTAGCAAAATCTAATGCAAGCATGAGAGAATGGAATGGGCGATATCGGGATGATCAAAGGGGAGGGCTTGCCTGGAAGCTCCGCTGAAAGGGAAGAAGGGTCATCGGTGACGTAGTCGATCACAGGGGCAACATCGGTCTCGGGGTCTACCGGAGAGAAGAGGGGGGAAGAAACAGTAAGTACACAGCAAACAGAGGTACAACTAAGCATGACATGATGAAAAGCATAACTAGGGGCGACCTAACATAGTACTGCATGATATAGGTGAAGGGGGAATTCGACCGGGAATATTTTCCTGGTTCCGGACCTTTGTCAGACAGATGACCGGAGGGGGAATGTTCCATGCTCAGATAGTTAGAGGCATCTGGCAGGTGAACATACCGCGTATTCGGATTTGTCTCGTCGTTCTAAGCAACTTTCATGTAGAATACATTTTCATCGCAGTTATGGTTTAATTTCTATGAATTAACAAAGTTTAAATGATTTTCTAAACTCCTGATTTTAATTTAATTCAATAATATTAATAAACAGAAACTGCTAGGTGCACCCGGTGAAGCACCCAAAGTGGCTGACAGGTGGGGTCAGTCATCTGCCCAGTCAGGAGTTGACTGGTCCACGGTTGATTGGTCAAAGGGGGCCCTGGGACATCATGTCATTCGCAGAGGCAACTAAAAGTGTTTATTTAATTTATTTAACCTAATTAGACAGAGTGGGCCCACATGTCATAACCTATAGTTTAATCAAATTATTTAACCGGGTGGGGCCCAATGTCAGTGGGTTAGAGGGGGGATTAGTTTTAAAGGCTGTTTAGGCCTACAGCTAACGGCGATGGGTTATAGGGGCGGCGGCGAGGCTCCGACCAGTCGGCTCCGGCGACCGTTGGGGGCGCGGGTGGGTGCGTTGGAGAGCCCGCGACATGGCGCTTCAGATGGGGGCGACAATAGGAGCGGAGGCGGCTCACAGCGGCGCCGGCATCGAGGCCAGCGGCCAAGCCCTGGGTGTGCGCGGGTGAAGCATCAGCAAGACCACGGCGGGCGGGGCGAGAGACGGGCGGCGCACGAGCGCTGGGGGGCGCGACATAGAACGGCTGAAGCGCGACAAAGTAGGACTCGGCGTAGGCGAGGTTCGCGGCAACGAAGCGTATGGGCGGCAATGGCGGCGGCAGGTGTTGCAGCACACATGTTGCGGGCGCTTGGCGGATAGACGGCCAGCAGCAGCTGCGGCAGTAGCAGAGGGGGGAAGGGGGACGCGGGCTAGCGGGCGGAGCACGACGCCTGGGAGCGGAGGGAGACGGGGGTTGCGGTAAGATCCGGTCATGGTGGCAACCGAGGCGCGACGACGTCATGACAGAGGAGCAGCTAGCTAGGGCGATATGCGGGCAGCCAGAGGGAGGGAGGAGAGACGGATGCTCACGGAGGGGGCAAATGAAGGCCCGACGAATGGATTAGGAGCAGCAGAGGTGACCGGAGTCGAGGATGATGGCGGCGACGATGGAGGTCCGAGGTTGAAGAAGAAGGGCATGTCGACGATGCAGTGCAGATCCAGTCGCACGGACGGGCTCAGTCGACATGGAAGAAGGCGGCGCAATTGCTGGATGACTTCCGAGGCGTCAGGGAGGCTGGTGGCCGCAGGTACTAACGGCGACGGCCGCGCCGGCCCCTTCTCCAGATCGACGGAGAGGGAGAGGTAGAGAGGGGAGAGCGAGAGGATAAGGGGGATGAGTGGGTGGAGGTAGGTGGGGGAGGACTCGAGGAGGCGGAGGGGCGCTCTTATTCCCTCCCTCGTCGTCGACGGCGAGGCGGTCCGGGGCGACGGCGCCCCTGTAGCGACGGCGCCAGGGGAACAGGAGAAGGCGACCAGGGGAAGTGGGATGGCTGGGCCGGCCTGTTAGTCCAAGGCCCTGTGGGGGATATAGGGGAGGTTTTCTCTTTTATTTAAATAGCTTTTCTTTTCTGTTTTTTTTAATAAATAGAGATGGGTAAGAAAATATTGTGCATGCCATTTTCTTTGGAAAAAACATGGGAAGTGCCCCTTTTATTCCCTGGTGATAGTAGACAGTGCCATAAATATTTTGGAGACCAGAAAAATTCTTTTGGTATTTTTCATAAATAGGATAGCATTTAAAAAGGTTGAAATGCTGTTGTTTTAATTGCTAATGCTCATCTTTGCATAAAAGTGATGTTGTGTTCCTTAACAAATAATTGTTATGGAATTTTTGAAAAATGATGAACATTTTTTCATCAACTTTTGAGCAACTTCAAACTTCACTTGAATTTGAATTGACTGGAATTTCAATTGGGATATTGAACAAGGTGATTAAGCACTGTTTGGAAAAATGATTAGCTTAATTATAGGGGGTTACTGTAGCATGACACCGGGGGTGTTACATCCATGATGATAAATGGCGCGTCATGGAAGTGCTCTCGTCAAGGGTAACTGACACGTGGCATCCACTATAATGGGTCGCCATTAAGCTATCGGGTTCCGGTTTGGATCCGATAACCCGTTAACAGCCCGGACCAATGGGGATTTTCCACGTGTAAAATTCCGATTCGCCGGAGTATCCACGTGTCAGCTCAGCGTTGGTACAGATGCCGTCCATCCAATGGAGGAGACGTGTCTATGATACTTTGACACGTGGCACGGCCCGACAGTAGCCCATTTAAGATAAAAAGGCTGGCCCAGCCAAGGGCCCACAAGATTTTGTCATACTCTATTGGGCCGACCTTTTAACAGTCTGGCACGGTTTGGGCCAAATTACGGCCCACATAAGATCCAGCACGTTAGATGTTTGTCACGTTTGGGCCAAATGACAGCCCACATCAGATCCTACCCGTTAATAGTCTGCCATGTTTTGGGCCAAATGAATCAATCATGAGGGCATCTTATGGATCTATAAACAAAGATGACAATACTTAGATCCTTCACATTATGCCTAGCTAGGGGCATAAAACGATAGCGCTTGTTGGGAGGCAACCCAATGAATAAAATTTATTTTTGTCTTTTGCTTTCTGTTCTTGAGTGTTTGCACAATTATGCTACTGTTATGATTGTGTTTTTTGTGTTTTAATTAGTGTTTGAGCCAAGTAAAGCCTTTAGGATTATGTTGGGTGATACTTGATTTGATCTTGCTGAAAAACAGAAACTTTTGCACTCACAAAAATAATTCTCATTTTTAACAGAAGCATGATAAAAATACCAATTCTTTTTGCAGAAGATTAATATACAAATTGCTCATGTGGTCCTAATTTTTTAGAATTTTTGAAGTTTCAGAAGTATTCAAAATATTTCAAGATTAATATACACATTGTTCTATTTTTTATAGATTCTGTTTTCTTTGTGTTGTGTGCATGTTTTGATGGTTCTTTGGTTTTCTTTGAAGAGTTTTTTCCATAGAAAAGTTGGAATATAGTAGTTATAATGCAAGAATAAAATATAAATGGGTTTGCAACAATACTTATAGTAGTGATTTGTTTTCTTTTTTTCGAAAAGGAGGTTATCCCCCGGCCTCTGCATCAGAACGATTCATACTACCATCTTATTAATAAGCAAAAGGTTCGACAAAGTCTTAAGGTCTCAAATAGGAAAAAATGCTCACATAGAGTAAAAACACAAAAGAACATGATAGCCACAACCGACAGGAAAAAAGAAGATAGGAAACTAAACACCTATCCTATTACATGACCGCCATCCAAACCGGTTGAAGATAGCCCGTGCTACCGTCTCCCACCGGATAGACCCAGTAACCATACGCTCCCTGGCATCCGTCGGAGTGAGTAGCGACCACATATGGATCAGTGCAGTGGCCCAGAAAATAACCTGCAAAAATGAATATTTGTTGTTTTGTTAAAAATCAAATCGTTCCTGCAGTTCCAAATTGCCCATAATAAAGCACATACTCCTACACGGATATGTCTCGCCATTTTTGAATCTATACTAACGGATCTCACGAAGGTTTTTTTGAGTTTTGTGTGATTGAAGTTTTCAAGTTTTGGGTGATATTACGATGGATGAAGGAATAAGGAGTAAGAAGAGCCTAAGCTTGGGGATGCCCATGGAATCCCAAGCTATTATCCAAAGAGAAGCAAGCAACTAAGCTTGGGGATGCCCGAGTGGCATCCCCTCTTTCTTCTAACAACCATCGGTATTTTACTTGGAACTATATTTTTATTCGTCACATATTATGAGTTTTGCTTGGAGCGTCTTGTATGATTTGAGTCTTTGCTGAATCCTTGCTGGACACACCTATTTGAGAGAGCCAAAATTATGCTACGACTTGTTAGAATTGCTCTCTATGCTTCACTTAAATCTTTATGAGCTATGGAATTGCTCTAGTGCTTCACTTATATCTTTTTGAGCTCGGTGTGCTTTAGTATTTTTGAAGAAATGCTCTCATGCTTCACTTAGACTTATTTGAGAGTTAGTAATTTTTTAAGAAATTCTCTCTTGCTTCACTTAAATTATTTTGAGAGAAAGAAATATGATGCTCATGATCTTCACTTATATTTTTTTGAGCTTATTAAAAGCAACATATGAAATTAGTCCCAAAGTGATAGATATCCAAGGAGGATATAATAAAAACTTTCATGAAGATCATTGTACAAAATAAACTTGATTCTTTGTAATAGTTTTGAGATATGATGATGTGATATGTGAGTCATGTTGATGAGTAATTATGCTTTAGTAAGAATATTGGTGTTAAGGTTTGTGATTCCCTATGCAAGCTGTCGGTGTACAAAAATAGGGGTGCATTTTTGTACCCCTTTTCCTGTGCACGGGCAGTCAGAGCCGCGCCCACGGCCACACCAAGCAGGACGAGGGAGGTGAGCCAAGGTAAGATCGAATCCCAAGACAATCAAGCCAACGCCAAGGCCAAGACCACAAAGAGTAGAGGGACGAAGCAGGTTCCCCTGGCAAGATCCTTGCCGGGCGGCCTCAGCAGCCCCGGCAAGACCCTTGTCGGGGCAGCTTGCCCCACACCAACAGAAGCGAGCCACCCTTGAGCCCACGGTCCCCAACGCCATCATCCACATGGGGCCAGGGCTCGGGAAGGCACCTCTGTGGTGGCATGCAGATCTTTGTGAAGACATATTCAAGATCATATGAGGATTAGAAGACGACGATCCTCGGCAAGATCCTTGCCTAGGAAGGCTACTAGACCCCCGACAAGACCTTTGTCGGGGACGACAGCACGCCATGGAAAGACCCTTGCCAGGCCACCCGACAAGACCCTTGCCGGGCCACCCAGCAAGACCCTCACCAAGGACGCCAGCAGGGCCACCACCAGGTCCACGCCAACCAAGCCTCCACCGCCGTTCAACATGCAGCTGCCAGCCCAGCCAGCTGGGCGAGCACCTGCATGGCAACATGCAGCTCCCAGGCCAACTCATCGAGCGCCTGCGTGGCGGCATGCAGATCTTCGTGAAGGCTCCACAACCGTGCCACCCAGCTGCCTGCCTGCCTTGGCACCGCACGCATTCTCTGGCCAGGGCGCATGTCAAAGCGAGGAGGAGCGGCGACGGACGGGACGGGCCTCGCCCCCGTCCCCCAATAAAGCAAGGGGACACCTAAGCTACGCATTTAATGCGTCTTGTCCTGTAATATGAGTGATAAGCTCAGGGCACTGTACGCCTTTCCACCTCCTGTGTGCCACTGTGGCAGCCCCTTCCGACCATAAAAGGAGGCCCATGGCATACTGGAGAAGGATTCGGCTCTTTCGAACCACGTGCCGACCACAGCTAGTTCGAGAGCTCAAGAACTCTCAGAAATACACCCACCAAAGCAGGACTAGGGTTTTACGCATCCTCGCGGCCCGAACCTGGGTAAACGATCCTTGTGCTGTCTACTAGCCCTGCTCTCCTCGCAACCCTGCGCCCCGACAACCATAGTAGGGATTCTTGTGATCCCATAGGTGTCGTTCCACACCAACATCCTTGGCACGCCAGGTATGGGGCGCAATTGTGAGAATCTGGTCTGGTAGTTAGCCTAGCGGTTCTTCATCGCTTTTGGTTTATGAGAAGAAGGCGGCTGGAGGAACGACGCCGGCTCGGCGACAGAAAAGCTAAGTTATTCAGAGCCTTGGATTATTTCCTTTTTACACTTGAGATTATCGTCCTCGGAGATCTGGCCTATGTATGGGAGACCTGCACGCAAAGGGGCCCTCCCGCAATTGGCAACGCCCTTGTTCTGTTTCGAGTCTTCTCAACAGCTCAAAGCGGCCGCGTCGAAAGTGGCGGGGTAGCCTTCCGCACCTGGCAACGCTCCCAACTCGGACTTGAGTCAAGCTCAACAGTTTAGGCGGCCGCGCTAAGGGCGGCAAGGTGGTTCGCCCGACAGCAAGCACACCCGGCAGGCCAATGGGGATCCGTCCCCAAGACGCCGCCTTGGGTTTACGCGCCGACGAACCTACCCAATAACATAGGGAGGACATACAAAGGAAAATCGAACAGGAAAATAACATGCATAATACTGAAAGTGCTGCAGAGTTATATTACATCAAATTGTTTCTGCGGTTCTAACTAGAGATAGCGATTGTCTTGGTTGTGAACCTGCAGCGACGATAAAGAACGGGATGCCTAATCCGGCGCCGCCCTCCACCCTCGAATTCACCGACACGGTGATGATGGGCTTGATGCGCCCCGAGCGGGCGCGAGGTCGATACCCTCGGCAAGCTCTCCATACAAGCGTCAAGTCGAGGTCGGGTACCAAGGCGCCACCTTGGTGAGAACCTTGGTTATGGCACCGGCAAAGCCTCCGGGACTCTCACCAATGAGGCTGCCCTGGCGTGGAGCCGCTCCAGAGTGCCGACGACCTTCTCAAAGAACAGGTCAGCTGCAATTGGCGCCACACTCCGCTCCGGACGCACCTCACGTCCGGCATCCCCATGATGTCCAGCTGCGCGGCGGCTTGGTTGGCGACGGTGACGAGGCGATCGAGCCAACAGTTCTCGCCCTCCACGTGATCCGCGAAGTTGAGGCCCTCGTTCTTCCGCAACAGCTTCTCGGCCTCCAGCTCCTTGGCCAGGGCCCCCTCTCAGGCTATGGCCTCCGACAGCACCTTCTAGAGACTCTCCAACTTTAGCTTGAGGTCTTTGATGGAGTTGTTGGCCTCAGAGAGCTCCCCAGCCTTGCTGACGACCGCGTCCTGCGCCTCTGTCAGGGCACTGTTGAGTGTGTCCCTCTCCTCGGACAGCTTCAGGGCCTGCTCCTTCAGCCCGTCGCGCTCCGCCTCCAACTCCACCTTGCCGGCGTGAACCTGGGCCTGGGCATCGAGTGCCTCTTTGTGCCTCGCTCCAGCTCATTGGTCCGCTGCAAGACAAGCATCTCCACCTGTGCATCCTTGCCGCGAAGCATGGCGGCAAGCTTCTCCTCGTGTGCAGCGAGGTCCTCCTCCTGGGAGTTCAGCGCGGCCTCGCGCTGGGTCCGAGCGGCTTCGGCGGCCGCGGCTAAGTTCTTCGCCGCCTCCTGAGCTTTCTCGACGTCGGCGAGCTTCATGGTGAGCTCCACGTCGCGCTTGGCCTGCTCACCCTGGGCCGCCTTGAGCTCCTTGTGGGCCTCGTGGAACCAGTCCTGCGCCTCGGCAATGCGCTCCTGGAGGTCCGCCTCCGCCTTCTCCACCACCGCCGTCCTGGAATTAACTTTTTCCAGGCGGGCGCGGTGGAGCGCCTGGAGCTTCCGGAAGCTGGCGCCCATGGCATGGAGGAGCCGCTCCTCCTGTGAGCCGTCGCCCCCAACGATTGGCTCGTCGACGACTTCAAGCCCGGCAGTGGCAAGCACTTCGTCGTCGAACACCTCTCCCTCAACGGGTGTCCTGGTGCTTGACGCGCCTGGAAGGTGGACGAACAAGTCGTCACTCACCCTCAAGTACTTGCCGGAGCCGGAAGCAGCGGAGGAGGAAGGATGGTCGCCAGCCTCCTCCTCCTTCTCCTCCTTGGCAGCGGCCCTGCAGGCCTCCCCGGCAGGCCCCTTGCCGGTCTCCTCAGCTGCGGCTTTACCGGCCTCCCTGGCGGGCCCCCTGGCGGCGTCCTCAGCAGCATCCTTGGCGGCCTCCTTCGCGGCGATCTTCTCAGCGTCTGTAGGATCGAAAGTATGTCTAGAGGGAGGGGGTGATTAGACTACTTGACCAAATAAAAACTTATCCTTTTCCCAATTTTAGTCTTTGGCAGATTTTAGCTATCTTAGCACAAGTCAAGCAATCATAACACAATTCAATCAAGCATGCAAAGAGTATATGAGTAGCGGAAAGTAAAGCATGCAACTTGCAAGAATGTAAAGGGGAAGGGTTTGGAGAATTCAAACGCAATTGGAGACACGGATGTTTTTGTCGTGGTTCCGATAGGTGGTGCTATCATACATCCACGTTGATGGAGACTTCAACCCACGAAGGGTAACGGTTGCGCGAGTCCACGGAGGGCTCCACCCACGAAGAAGCAACCTTGTCTATCCCACCATGGCCGTCACCGATGAAGGACTTGCCTCACTAGTGGTAGATCTTCACGAAGTAGGCGATCTCCTTGCCCTTACAAACTCCTTGGTTCAAATCCACAATATTGTCGGAGGCTCCCAAGTGACACCTAGCCAATCTAGGAGACACCACTCTCCAAGAAGTAACAAATGGTGTGTTGATGATGAACTCCTTGCTCTTGTGCTTCAAATGATAGTCTCCCCAACACTCAACTCTCTCTCACAGGATTTGGATTTGGTGGAAAGAAGATTTGAGTGGAAAGCAACTTGGGGAAGGCTAGAGATCAAATTCATATGGTAGGAATGGAATATCTTGGCCTCAACACATGAGTAGGTGGTTCCTTCTCAGAAACAACAAGTTGGAAGTGCAGGTTTGTTCTGATGGCTCTCTCCATGAATGAAGAGGAGGTGGAGGGGTATATATAGCCTCCACACAAAATCTAACCGTTACACACAACTTGCCAAACTCGGTGGGACCGAATAGATAAACTCGGTCGGACCGATTCAACAAATCTAGTGACCATTAGGATTTTTGGTGGGACCGACATGCAACTCGGTAGGACCGATATGGTTAGGGTTAGGGCATAACATAATCTCGATGAGACCGATTACACAAACTCGGTGAGACTGATTTTGGTAATAAGCTAACCAAAGAGTTGGTCAGGTAAACTCGGTGGGACCGATTCGCTCATTTCGTGGGACCAAATGTTATGAAAGGAAACAGAGAGTTTACATTGCAATCTCGGTGGGACCGATCGCTCATCTCGGTGGTACCAAACGTTACTGAAGGGAAATAGAGAGATTATAATCCCATCTCGGTGAGACCGAGATCCCTATCGGTGAGACCGATTTGCCTAGGGTTTGTGGCAGTGGCTATGACATCTAAACTCGGTGGCGCTGGTAGAAAGAATCGGTAGGGCCGAGTTTGACTTTTGGTTTAGGTCATATGTGGATATGAGAAAGTAGTTGAGGGTTTTGGAGCATATCACTAAGCAATCAGAGAGCAAGAAACTCATTAAGCAACACCTCATCCCTCCTTGATAGTATTGGCTTTTCCTATGGACTCAATGTGATCTTGGATCACTAAAATATAAAATGTAGAGTCTTGAGCTTTTGAGCTTGAGCCAATCCTTTTATCCTTAGCATTTTGAGGGATCCACTTTTCTCATCCATGCCGTGCCATCCATTGAGCTTTTCCTGAAATATTCATCTTGGAATGATGTTAGCTCAATGAGCTATATGTTGTTAGGAATTACCAAAACCACCTAGGATAGTTGCACTTTCAATCTCCCCTTTTGATAATTGATGACAACATATAGATCAAAGCTTCGACAAATGATAATAAGAGTGAAAAACATTGTCGCTTTGAGAAGTATGTGATAAGCAAGAGCTCCCCCTAAATTTGTGCATAGTTTAAGATTTGCTTTGGACTGCAAATGCACAAGGAGTTAGGCTCATGGGTAACTCTTCCATGTCACATACATCTTGGTGGAGCGCTCAAAATGATAATGATTGAATACATGCACTCATCACCAAGAAAAGTGAATGATCATATAGAGATAAAAAGGATAATGTCATCCAACAAGCATAAATGTAGCATATGATCAAACACATGATCATCCAGGTATCACACAGACATAATGTATCTCAAACAAGCAAATAAAGTTCAACCACCAAAGCAAGAGAGAACAAAAAGCAACACTCTCTCTCGAAGCCTATGATCTATACATTTTTCTCCCCCTTTGGCAACAAGTTACCAAAAAGTTCATAGAAAATGCATAGCACTAGATCGAATCTCACGCTTGATCTTCAGGTGGTGGTGTAGACAGAACGCCAAGGACGAATGCATCAGTTGATGTGGATGGAGCTGGAGGAGTAGGTGCTGGAGCTGGTGGCTTGAAGTCTGTAGCTGGTGCAGATGAAGTGGCTCGTGTCCGCCACCGCACCGCAGCTAATCTGTGAGCTCTAGGCACTCTGGCAAATGCATCTGTGGTTGTCTTTCCCTTCCTCTCCTGCATATCATCCTGAAGCTGCTCAACAACATACTGGATCTCAGTTACCTTTATATCCATGTCATAGAACTTCTGCTCCATGATCCTTTCCAAGCTCTCCTGGTTTCGAGTAGCCAAGTTGATCCTGTTTGCTTTTCAGAAAGTACTGAGATGCCTCTTCCATTGTTGGCATCTTGGCAGCCTTCTCAGTCCTTGCCTTCTCCTTCTTAGCTTGTGCTTGCACTGAAGATGGTTCATCTTCATCCATAACCACTTGGTTGTCCTCAAAGTCTGGAAAGATAGGCATGTGCTACTTATCCAACAGGTATGTGCCTGTGCCCATCTTGGAGTTTATCAGCTCCTGAATCTCTGGGGCATATCCACAACTTCTTTTCTGGTCAGCAGCTGTCCTCTTGATAGTCTCAACTATAAGGCTCATGACCTTGAACTTCTGTGGCGCATCAAATATGTGTTGCAAGTTTATTGCATGGCCTCTGATCATTCTATGATCACCAGACTTGGGCAAGAGAGTGTGCCTGAGGATCCAATTGATTGTAGGCAGTCCTAACAGCAAGTGTTTCACTGATCCAAACTGGTGAGTCTCAAGATCTGCTTCAGGAATCTCTTTGTACATACGTGCCACAGAGTTGTGATCCATCTTTTTCTTGGCATATACATCCAAGTCATCCTCTTCCTCCTTAGGTGCATTGATCAGATTGGCCCATTCCTCAATAGTTGATTGGTACCTTGTACCTTCAAACATCCATACTATCCTGCCATCTGGATAGAAGTGTGCTGTGGAGTAGAATTGCATTATGAGCTCTTCATTCCACTTTGTGAGCTTCTGCCCAACAAAGTCTGCAACTCCACAAGCACTGAAACTGTCATACACACCAGGATAGTGTTTCTCATTATCCTTTATGTAGGTCCAGTCGACCCACCTCATGTCACACACTATAGGCTTCTTGTCCAACAAGATTGTCTCATAGAAGTCCTGCTGTTCCTTGGTATGGAACCTGTAATCCACAACAGTCCTCCTTCTGGTGGCATATGGATCTGACTCTCTCCATAGCCTCAATCCTGAGTCTCTCCTTATCTTCATGTTCTCAGCCACAGGATGAGCATCATTGTGGTATGGAATCTTTGGCTTCAACTTTCTCAGGATATGCTCTTCATCTTCTTCTTCTTCATCAATAGTCTCAGGCACTGGGGCCTTGTTCTTCTCAGCAGCAGATATGTTTCTGGTATTCCTCTTTGGTGCAATCTTTGGTTTGGAGACAGCTTTGGGTGCTTCTTTGGGCTTTGATGATGCAGCCCCTGACTTAATAGCATCACCCATAAGCTTCTGAGCCTTGGGTGCTGGTGCAGCAACCTCTTCTTCTTCCTCCTCTTCCATCATGGAAGGCTTTCCAATAACTCCGCCATGGTCTTCTTGACCCTTTCCTTCTCTTCTTCCCTTCAGCAGCCTCTTTGGGTTCAGATTCCAAAGATGCTTGAGTGGAGGCTCTGGCTTTAGACATGGTTGTCTTCCTGCTGGCCTTTTGGTCTTCAGACCTGGCTTAGCTGCAGCTAAGCTATACTCCTTCTTGAGCACCTTTTTCTTTGAAATGGCCTCATCCTCTACTGCCACATAGTCTTCATCCCCAGATTTTGAGGTTCTCTTCTTCCTTGTCCTGGTGGCTGCTTTGGGTAAGTTGCTGGGAATGCTTCTGCTACCCTCATCTGAGCTGCTAGAGGGACTAGTGCCCTCACTCATCTGAATCTGCTCCTCTAACTTGTTCTGGCTATCACTCTGATCAGACATATAGCAAACACTGACTGCAGACCATGTGAATAGATATAGATGAGATAGAGTGGATGAGCATCACAAAATACAGAGGTTTTTGCAAAACAATGAGTCAAAAACTTAGTTTTAGTTTTCCACAGAAAGCATTTGGATCAACCGATTTGTAAACTCGGTGATACCAAGCAGCTTTTGAACCTAAACTAGTGAACTCGGTTAGACCGAGTCACAGTTCGGTGGCACCGAGACTGCTAGGGTTTCACAAAGTCCTGAACTCGGTCACACCGATTTGCAATTCTCGGTCAGACCGAGAACCACATGTGCAATGGCCTTAGCCGAATCGGTGGAACCGAGTTCTGCAACTCGGTGGGTCCGAGATGGTTTCGGCGGAAACCTAACCCTAAATTTTCAATTCATCTCTAAACTACGGAGTGTTTTGACAGGATAGAATAGTTTCAATCGTGGCAAGAATCATGATGAACACAATGTGCTAGGAAGACGAGGATAGCACTGTGATCGAGTCCATACCCTAGTTCGGCGATGATCTCGCTGCGGCGGCAATGGCGGGGTTGAATTCCGTTGACGGCGGTGGAGACCAGCGACTGGAGGCGGCTGGCGATGAGGAGGACGATCCGGAGACCCTGGAGGCAGAGCGAGCTATACGCGGGCGAAGGAGTTTGGAGAAAGTTTCCAAATTTTTGCCCGTGAGTATATATAGCCCGACCCTGTCGGTGTGACCGAGTGGAACAACTCGGTGGCATCGAGATGCATAACTGTTGACAGTTACAGCAACTCGGTGTGACCGAAAAGTTCAAATTGGTTGCACCGAGATTGAAAACCTAGATTGACTTAGTGATCTCGGTATGACCGAAATGGAGGAATCGGTCAAACCGAAACGCACAAAGAAGTTTTGAAAGTTTAAGTCTATGACGAATCGGGACTCGAAAGTGCTCCTCACACTGAGTGGTTCGAATCTGACTTGATCAAATTTTGTGATGTAGCATGAATAGAGTTTGAGACGAGAAGAGCATAGATAGCTAGATAAGGTTCTTAGGCATTCTTGTCCATCCACTTGGCAAAAGAAAAATAAACCAATCAATCAAAACAACAAGTTGATGTCCTCGAATGAGTAAAATATGCAACCAACATGCTCACACAATAAAATAGCAAATGAAATATGTGACAAAGCATGCACAAAAAATTCTAGCATCTATCAAACAATTGGCGATGACTAGGTCATCTATATATGAGTATATTGACTTAGGAGTCAAATGAGAACATTTGATCATAGGCCATACTCATCGTTTAAGCTCAAGTGGGGTTACCACTTTTACATAATGCATTGATGTGCTCACACCATTAGAGTTGCTTTAGCTCAATTCTTTAGAGTAAATCTCCCCCTAGATGTGAGATCCCCCCTTAGAGGGATGAACTAACCTTGGGTTTTATTGATGATGACTTCATGTAGGTGTTGAAGATGTGGATGCTCAATGTTGATGAAGATCATTTGGAGCAATCCTTTGGAGTGAGTTGCACTTTGAATACCTACACGGGTTAGTCCCACAAGGAACAAACAAGGATATCCGTAGACATAGAGTGATGCACACATAAGATGATGTCTATGAAAGCATTAGGTTACCTTGTCCCTTGTCTTACCAACAAGAGGGTTTGTGACTCCTTGAACTAGTGCAAGATGTGGAAGTTGATTGCACTCGTTGTTGCCAAAATAATATGAGTGAAATATGTTGGCAGAGTCACCCTCAAGAACTCTCTAGTTCTTCTTCTTTGGGATCCACATCATCTTGATGGGAATCCTTGGAGTTGTAGTCGTACTCGATGAAGTAGAACTTGTCGTAGTCTTGGGAAAACCCACTTGACCAAGGCCTTAGGAGCTACTTCAAATGCATCAATCTCCTCTTGAAGCTTGTCCTTGCCTTTTTTCTTGTGGTCTTGTGGTGGAAGATCATCTTGAGCTTGTGTCCCCTTGAAGGAAGTAGGATCATACTTCTCTTGTTGAGGAAAAAACTTCGTCTTGGGATATTGATCTTCTTCCCACTCAACTCCATTGGCATTGAACTTCCGCTCAAAACCAACACCTTGATTCTTCCGATGCCTTCCTTGCTTATGCATAATTTCCTCAAATTGCTTACTCCCGCAAGGCTCTTGTAAACACCTTTCTATAATTCCTTCAATAAGCTATTTTCTTGCTCAAGTGTAACTTGGCTAAGAGAATCATTAGTGGAATCAAGAGAACTACTAGAAGCAACAACATTTGATTTAGCATGATTATTGTTACTACTAGAGGAAGAATCCTTCTTGTTTTTGTTAGTGGACTTGACTTGAGGCATGTAAGTAGATAAGAGTAAACGCTTGGCAATGTAAGAAGAACTTTTCTTCACGAAGATCATCATTGATTGCCTTTAAGAACTCATGCTCTTGCTCAAGATTGAGCTTTTCAAAGAGTAACTTCTCATGAGTCCTTAAAAGTTCTCGATGATCTTCTAAGATAGTTTCATGAGCTAACTTAAGAGTGTTTAGTTCTTTAGTTAGAAGCTCAATCTTCTCCTTATCATTGTCATTCGTTCTATCTTGATTAGCATGATTAATTGACGTTTCATCATAGGATTCATCACTAGAGTTGTCAACAAGTAAATCATCATCACCTAGCAAGTCATCTTCATCACTATTGAAATCAACATACTCAGGGTGTGTTACCTTTGGGCCTTTAGCCATGAAGCATCTTCCAATTCCTTCATTAGGTGAATCAAATATGTCATAGGAGTTGGTTGAAACAAGTGCTAGACCAGCAACACCTTCATCTTGAGTATATTCGGAGTCGGAGTGATAGCTTCTCTCAGAGTGATTGTCTGAGTCCGAGCCGGATACCCATTCACCAACATGAGCTTGATGTCTTTGTTTTGTGTAGCTCCTTGATGACTTGTCCTTCCTTTTGAATCCTTGCTTCTCCGTGAGGGTCTTCGCTCATAACGATCATCTCTACTCCTTCTCTCTTGGTGGTGATTCTTCTCTTCTACTTCTTCTTTTGGAGAATCTTCTCTTCTTTTGTAGGGTGCCGTACACTCATTGAATAGTGTCCGGTCTTCCACAATTGTAGCAATTACGCTCCCGACTAGAAGATCTTTTGTCATTGTAGGACCTTGACTTGGAGCTTCTCTCTTTGCTTCTACTCTTGTAGAATTTGTTGAAGTTCTTCACCATTAAGCTCAATTCTTCATTGAAGGTTTGTTTCTCACTTGATGATGTGGGGCTTCACATGAGGCTTTGTAAGCACCACTTGACTTGTTGTGAAGTTCCTCCTTATCCTTGAGCGACATCTCATGAGCAACAATTCTTCCAATGACTTCCGTTGGCTTTAGATCTTTGTAATTGGGCATCATTTGGATCAATGTGCACACGGTATCATATTTTCCATCCAAAGCTCTTAGGATCTTCTTTATGATGAATTTGTTGGTCATCCCTTCACTTCCTAAGCCGGCAATCTCATTTGTGATAAGAGCAAGCCTAGAGTACATTTCAGCGACACCTTCACCATCCTTCATTTTGAACTTGTCAAGTTGACTTTGAAGCACATCCAACTTGGATTCCTTGACGGAGTCGGTACCTTCATGCATATCAATCAAAGTGTCCCAAATTTCCTTTGCATTCTCAAGACGGTTGATTTTGTTGAATTCTTCCGGGCACAATCCGTTGAAGAGGATATCACAAGCTTGAGCGTTGTATTGCAGCATCTTCAACTCTTCCGCACTAGCTTCACGGTTTGGTTCTCTCCCATCAAAGAATTCACCTTGCAAGCCAATACACACAATAGCCCAAACGGCGGGGTTATGTCCAAGAATATGCATTTTCATCTTATGCTTCCAACTAGCAAAATTAGTACCATCAAAGTAAGGACTCTCACGGTGATAATTTCCTCGCTAGACGCCATACTCTCCTAGGTTGTGAAACCAAGGCTATGACCACCAAAATCTATGGAAATCAAAGCAAATGGAGACCAAAGCGCTGATACCACTTGTAGGATCGAAAGTATGTCTAGAGGGGGGTGATTAGACTACTTGACCAAATAAAACTTATCCTTTTCCCAATTTTAGTCTTTGGCAGATTTTAGCTATCTTAGCACAATTCAAGCAATCTTAACACAATTCAAGCAAGCATGCAAAGAGTATATGAGCAGCGGAAAGTAAAGCATGCAACTTGCAAGAATGTAAAGGGGAAGGGTTTGGAGAATTCAAACGCAATTGGAGACACAGATGTTTTTGTCGTGGTTCCGATAGGTTGTGCTATCGTACATCCATGTTTGAGACTTCAACCCACGAAGGGTAACGGTTGCGCGAGTCCACGGAGGGCTCCACCCACGAAGGGTCCACGAAGAAGCAACCTTGTCTATCCCACCATGGCCGTCGCCCACGAAGGACTTGCCTCACTAGCAGTAGATCTTCACGAAGTAGGCGATCTCCTTGCCCTTACAGACTCCTTGGTTCAACTCCACAATCTTGTCGGAGGCTCCCAAGTGACACCTAGCCAATCTAGGAGACACCACTCTCCAAGAAGTAACAAATGGTGTGTTGATGATGAACTCCTTGCTCTTGTGCTTCAAATGATAGTCTCCCCAACACTCAACTCTCTCTCACAGGATTTGGATTTGGTGGAAAGAAGATTTGAGTGGAAAGTAACTTGGGGAAGGCTAGAGATCAAGATTCATATGGTAGGAATGGAATATCTTGGCCTCAACACATGAGTAGGTGGTTCTTCTCTAAAAAAGAAGTTGGAAGTGTAGGTTTGTTCGATGGCTCTCCACGAATGAAGAGGAGGTGGAGGGTATATATAGCCTCCACACAAAATCTAACCGTTACACACAACTTGCCAAACTCGGTGGGACCGAATCGATAAACTCGGTCGGACCGATTCAGCAAATCTAGTGACCGTTAGGATTTTCGGTGGGACCGACATGCAACTCGGTAGGACCGATATGGTTAGGGTTAGGGCATAACATAATCTCTGTGAGACTGATTACACAAACTCGGTGAGACCGATTTTGGTAATAAGCTAACCAGAGAGTTGGTCAGGTAAACTCGGTGGGACCGATTAGCTCATTTTGGTGGGACCGAAATGTTACAAAAGGGAAACAGAGAGTTTACATTGCAATCTCGGTGGGAACGATCACTCATCTCATTGGTACCGAAACGTTATGAAGGGAAATAGAGAGATTACAATCCCACCTCGGTGAGACCGAGATCCCTATCGGTGAGATCGATTTGCCTAGGGTTTGTGGCAGTGGCTATGATATCTGAACTCGGTGGCGCCGGGGTAGAAAGAATCGGTAGGGCCGAGTTTGACTTTTGGTTTATGTCATCTGTGGATATGAGAAAGTAGTTGAGGGTTTTGGAGCATATCACTAAGCACTGTAGAGCAAGAAACTCATTAAGCAACACCTCATCCCTCCTTGATAGTATTGGCTTTTCCTATGGACTCAATGTGATCTTGGATCACTAAAATATAAAATGTAGAGTCTTGAGCTTTTGAGCTTGAGCCAATCCTTTTATCCTTAGAATTTTGAGGGATCCACTTTTCTCATCCATGCCATGCCATCCATTGAGCTTTTCCTGAAACATTCATCTTGGAATGATGTTAGCTCAATGAGCTATATGTTGTTAGGAATTACCAAAACCACCTATGGATAGTTGCACTTTCAGCGTCCGCCTCGGCGGCCTTGGCGACGTCCTCGATGACGGCGTCCACGTCCTCTGGGTTCACCGAGGAGGGATCTGGACACCAAAGAAGGGGGTGAGGCAAGGCCAAGGCCAAGAATGAGAAAGAAAAAGGAACAGGGACGATCGGCGAATGGCTTACCAGTGCCGGTACCGGTCTGGGAAACAGAAGCCCCCTCCCCGCCAACATTTGGCTTCGAGGCAAAGCCGCCAGCGCCAAAGTTCTCCTCCTCCTGCTGCATGTGCGCGGGCTTGGTACTTGGTGCCCTTGCCGGGGACGCCCCTCGGGGCGGCGTGGTCGATGGGGGCGGCGTGTTGGGAGTAGCCCTCCGTGGCTCCTCCTGCCGCTGCTCTCCTCCTGCATACCCGGCAAGTTCAGCACCAAAGTGTCGTGCCCCTGACACATGTCGACGGGAGAAGAGTGACGAACTTACGCTGGGGGCTATGCCGGGGGCTGCTGTCCGGGCTGCTCAACACCACCAACGGCGCCCTCGAAGTACCAGCCGGGGGCTGGCCACCCGCTGAGACCTTGGCCCTCTTCACTCTCTGGGCCAGCTTCTCCGCGTCCCTGCAAATATTACGACAAGTCAAGACAAGCAACACAGAGTGAGGAGGCAGAGATAACGAAAAGGATCCAGATGCTTACTCGTCGTCCGCCTCTTCCTCTACCGTCTTCCTCTTCCTCCTCGGGCTGAGGGATCCATAATCGAAGGTGACCTCCGTGTCAACATCCGTCGGAGGAGGGGAAGGAGGCGGTGTCTGGGCACGCTTGGATGAAGAAGGGGCGGCTGTCTTCTTCTTCACCGCGGCCTTCGCCGGCTTCTTCGCCGCTGTGGCCCTCGTATGGTGCCGGGACACCTCCAAGGTCAGCTGCGGTTGCACAGCCCTGCCGGGCCGGACCGGCTCGCCGGAACTAGCCCACCGCAAGACTCGCCCTTCCCCATAGCCGGCGTCGGGCCTGCGGTCTCGGCCTCCTCCTCCGACGACTCGCCGGTCACATCTTCAACCAAAGGAGCTCGATGTCGGGCGCTGCTGGGCTCCCCAGCCGCCGCCGCCACCGGGCGAAGCCTCCTCCGCGGCCCGCCGGTTCTTGTCCTCCACACCGCGAGCGCCGCCGGCCTCCTCGGCAAGTCAGGCCTCCTCGCCCGGGTGGCGATGTAGTCCAGCCTACCGGGTGGTGTCCTAGACAAGCAGCCGCCAGCGCCGGTGTTGACGCATTCTCGTGCAGGTGGTGTCAAGAACTGCTGCACCTCAGCGTCCTTCGGCTCCTTCCAGCTTGGGTCGGGGCCATGCGCATTGCAGTCTGGCATCATGGCGATGATTTTGAACCTCAAGTGAGTTATTGCACCACAGGACCACCTGTCGGATTTCGGGTTCCGTCAGACCCTTGAGGTTCGAACACTGGGGTGCGCGCAAAGATCTTTCCCCTACCAGCTCACACGTGAATGGATTGCGAGGGATCTAAGCTAGGAACGATGAACAACACAAGAGACATGAGGTTTATACTGGTTCGGGCCACCGCTGTGGTGTAATACCCTACTCCAGTGTGTGGTGTGGTGGATTGCCTCAGGGGCTGATGATGAACAATACAAGGGAAGAACAGCCTCGTGAGGGGCTGTTCCTGAGCTGGTGCGATGAACTGCTTGGGTGCGTTCAGTCGCTTCTCTCTCTCTAGGGGGTTCGACTTGTTTCCAGTCTGTCCCCTCTCTTGTTCGTGTCTCTTGTTTGTTTCTCACTCTGTGGTGGCTAGTCCTATTTATAGAGGGAGGCCCTGGGCCTCTTCCCAAATAATGAGCGGGAAGGGCGCCAACAATTGGCCATTTTGAAGGGGACACATCTAGTACACTTATCCTAACTAAAGTTGGTCTTCGGCTGCCAAAAGCTCTGGCGGTGACGCCGTCCTGGGCTCCACGATGACCTCCGTCCTGCCGTTCTGCTGGTCTTGGTCTTGTTGCAATCAAGCGGCAACCTTTGCCTCGATGCCTTGGCTCAGGCTTGCCTCCTTTGCACCAAAGGGGAAATGAGGACATCTGTGAGTCGGGCGCTCGCCCGGGCCTTGATCGTCATGGCTTGCGCCACGGGCACCCTCGGGAGGTACCCTGCCTTGATCTCTCCGCCTCTCGAGCCTGCCTCGACGAGGCTGCTCCCGAGGAAGGTTCCTGCTCGTCCGCCACATGAGGCTTGCCCTCGCGAGGGTCTTGAGCTTGAGCCGATGAAGCTGGCCATGCTGGGCCCCCACTTGAGCCACGCCAGCAGTGCAAGTCTGGGACCCCTGCTCCTGTAACGCCGACAATAGCCCCCGGCCCAAGGCGCGCCTCGACTTGGCTTAGCAGAGAAGCGAAGGGCAAGCGCGAAGCGCCAAGGGCCCCAACAAGCAGGCGGCCTTGGGCGCCACAGGGCGATTGGTTGGTGTGGGCGCTCCACTTCCCCACGACGCCGATAACCGTCCTTCGACAAAAAGGAGGCCCGGGCCAGACTTGGTGCTTGTTCTCGCTCGCCTTGCTCTAGATCCCCTTTCTCCCTTCTCCTCGCTTCCGAAATCCTCCAGATCTTCCTCAATCCTTCCCATCTTGCAGCCATGGCGCCTCGCAAGACCTCGACTGAGGCCTGGTACCTCCCGGCTCGATCCTCCGATCGTGTCGGGCGAAGAATCTCACCTTGTGCGCCGGAGGACGGTGGTGCAGGGCAACAAGGGGGCGACTGTGCTCAAGGCCGGCTCCGATCAGCCTGAAGGCCAGGGGAGCACCTTCTACCCATTCTTCGTGAGCGCCATTATCGCCGGTCTGGTCCCTCCTTTTTCCGAGTTCTTCTTTACTGTTCTCCGCCAGTACAACTTGCAAGCTATGCATCCCCACCCCAACTCTGTTCTTCTCCTGGCGATCTTCGCCTACTATTGTGAGGCTCACGTTGGGATAAAACCTCGTGGGTTTGTTGTGCCATTACTTTTCCTCCGGTCTCCCCGTGGATCTACTATCGCATGCGCGAAGCTTCGCCGCATACTCTAGCTCCAACTCCATCTCCAAGCCCGGAAGAGGATTGAAGGCTTCAGAGCAAGTGGGTCATGGTGGATGTCGGGCGATCCATCCTCGCTGGCGCCTGTTGCCGGGCAGCCCGAGGCCGCTGACGCGTGGTCTCAAGCGAGCTCGCCGATTCTCACGCCAAGATGTTGTCAAGAGGATAGACGCGACCGAGGCCAGCCAACTTGGGGCGGGCGGTTGACCGGGCCACACTCGACGGAGTTCCCGAACACCGGGTGGCTCCGCCTGGGAGCATTCGTCTGCTGTGGAGGCTTGGGAGGCAGCGGCGACCTTCGCCGACCTCCGAGGCCCTTTCCGACGAAGACTGACGCGACGCCCATTCCTGGTCAGGAGACGTGGTGATGCCGGAGGGCGCCCCGCCCCCTGCTCTTCAAGAATGACTGGAGCAAGTGGTGAACACCATGCCCACCTTCAATGGTGAGGGGCTGGTATCACTGGGCCCCGAGGATCCGGGCAAGTGTTGGCGACGGTGAAGGTTTCCTCCAGCAACTCCAGCAGGAGTGAGGAGGAAGAAGAGGAGGTGGAAGGAGAAGGTTCTGACTTCGAGGTGCCTGGCGAGGCGTTGGGGGACTCCTTCCCTCGGCGCAGGTCCCGTGCCATTCGCTCCATGCCGGACGACGACGAGGCTGGTGCCAGGCGAGGAGGGGAGGATTCTCCCTGGTTCCGAGGAAGGGCAGGTCGGGGCTGGTTCTCCTGTGGTCCGCCTGACCTCCGGGCGGTCTCGAGGCCTGCCTGGCCTTCCCGACGCGCCTACTGCTTCCAGGCCTCCCGAGGCTGACCCTAGCCACAGGCTTTCGGGCCTCAAGTTCGGCCGGAGGCTGCTTGGGTCCGGGGACGACGACCAGTAAGTGTTCGATCCGTGTTTTGCTTTGCTTCCGCCACTGGGCCCTGACATCCAGATTCCCTTGGCCAGGTCGGCACTGCAGCCAAGAGGCCAAGGGGGGCCATGCCTCACCGAGGCGGGAAAGGAGGCAGCAAAGCTCGCGCCCCCCTGCCTTGGTCATCCTCGCGAGCCCAACAGGGCACTGGAGGTGAGTCAGCCCCGGGTCCCGCCGACTGGAGGTGCTCGCGCCGATGTCGTTGCCGAGGTGCCCAAGGCCCGTGGGGCTTTTTCCTCCCAAGCCGTGATCACACTGCCGCCTTCCACACTCGCTCCGCTGCTCCAGCCTCTTCTAATTTTTGGCTATCTTGGACCAGCTGCAACAATCGAGCCGATCATGAGGACCTCCGGAATGCCGATCTCGCTCTGTGGCCGCGCGCTGAACTGCTTCGGCTGGGCCCACTCGCTGCCTCCGTCCGAAGCGGCGCTGAGCCAAGCCGCCGCCTCCGATGGGGAGAAATAAGCCGCCGCAGTGCCGGGCCGCCTCGTGATGCTGCCTAGGGCGACACCGCGGACGCCCAGGACCGCGGCAAGGCGCTGGAAGCCGAGCTGCAAGGCCTGCGCGATGAGCTCGCCAAGGAGGTCCGCTGCCGCCAGGAGAAGGAGAAGGAGATGGAGGCTCGGGAGGCTGCCGTCAAGAACCGGGACGCCGAGCTTGATGGCCGCCGTGGCCGGTTGGAGATGCAGGAACAGTCGCTGAAAACGGAGAGTATCGAGCTCGACAGGAAGGCAAAGATCCTGGCTGAGGATCGGGTGGCCTTCGCCAAGTTGGAGGAGAAGGCTCGCGCCGCGTTGAAGACGCTCTACGAGGGTGGCCTGGGGGAGCCGTTGGCTGGTGCAGAGGACGGCCCCGCCACTTCCTTTCTTGGTTCGAGCACTTGAAGATGTCGCGGAAGGCCTTGCCCCCACGGCCGAGGCCGAGGCGCGCGCCCTGTCTTCTGCAGCGCCGATGCGTATCCTCAGCCACGTCCACCTTCACGACCCCAGTGTCGACCTCGACGGCCTGCTGGAGCCTGTGAGCGGTGACCTTGCCGCTGCCGCTGCTGAGGCCGTGAAAGGCCGAGCCGAGGCCCTGCTGGGGAAGTTTTGCGCCTTCAGCACCTTGCCTAGGCGTGGTGCCGCCAGCTCTGCGGCCTCGGGAGGTGAGGGCATCACAGGAGAGTGATCCCTTCGCAGCTTCCGCTCTGTTTTAATTCCTGCAACATGCACCATGCCTCGTGGAGGCGTTTAAACTTTGTGTTTGACGTTGTGAAACGACTTATGGCTTGTAATATTTGCTTTGAATTCGCATTCTTCCCTCCTACTTGCATGTGTTCTACGTCGGTAGGGGCCCGACCTCACAAGATACCTCAAGCCGCCGTTAGCCCCGACCAGAGACCAAGGACGGGACTAAGGAGTGAGGGGCTACGTGGTAAGTTAGGCTCCTGAGTCGCGATGCTCAAGAGTCCCCCTTGACGCGTGAACATCAAGTAGGGATAGGAGGCATAGGAGTGGATTGGTCATTCTACGTCGGCAGGGCCCGGCCCCGCGCATACCTCAACCGCCATTAGCCCCGACCGGAGACCAAGGACGGGACTAAGGAGTGAGGGGCTACGTGACCAGTTAGGCTCCTCAGTCGCGATGCTCTGGAGTCCCCCTTGACGTTCAAATGAATTTTCATACCTTGGCTCCTCTCGAGGAGGCGCGTGACGACCAAGTCCGAGGGACCTGGCTGGGTGGCGTACGTTCGGGCATGGCCCGGGCGTGGCCCCCCGTGTCCAGCCCTCGCTGCACTCCCCGAGGGGAGGCGCTATGCGATGGCGCTTAGACACCGAGCCTGGCTCCCCGAGGTTGATACGGTTGTGAGCAGCCCTCGCTTGTTTATCACCAGCTGAGCATAGCGCCCATATGTGTACGGGCATAGCCGCCTCGGCAGTGTCGTTAGCCAGCTGAGCATGGTGCTTCCACTGTTCGTGGGAGGGGGGCCTCCCGGGAGGAGCCCCGGGCGCAGGATAACCCCGCCTCTAACACGTGGGCTGCACGGTAGGGCTAGGAGAGGTGTATCTGGCACCCGTGAGCTAGCTGGGACTCACGAGGCCCTACTCGAGGTGGGTTGCGCCTGCTATGGGCCTTATCATTGGTGTGTTCCTCAGGGTTAGAATGCAAATGCTCTACGCCCTCGTGTCCGGCCTCGAGCTAGCTCAGCTGCCACTGGTATGACAGTCGCGATGCCGGGGTCAAGGCCAGGGGTGAGGGCCGGAGAGCCAAGAAGAGCCCATGAGTCGCGATGCTCGTGTACCCCTTTTAACGCATAAGCGCTTGCATTAGGGCGGAGAGGCCCGCACGGGTAGTAGGCAATAATTGCGTGAATCAGGTTAAGCGCGAAGGAGCAAATCCATCTAGATAGGTGCGGAGAAAGCATACGCCACTGGGTCTGGCCCGAGCAGCTTGGGGATAATGCAGCCCGAGGGGCGCCCCCAACAAGGTAATCAAAGAACATAAGCAAAACGGATACATGCCGCAGGGACGGACCCACGCAGCCTGGGAATGATGCAGCCCGAGGGACGCTCCCAGCTGAAAACGAAACTTGGAAAGGTGTCACCAGATATGGTCGGAGACGGCGGGGTGTTGAGGTAGCGGATGACGCGTGACGAGGAAGCCGGCCCTCACGAGCCCTCCGGACCGGGAGCCTCGGGAGGCTCCAGGGGTACGGGGGTTTCCTCGAGAGCCATCTCCATCTCTCGCCAGACTGGCCGCTTGACCTCCCGAGCCTCCAGAGCGCACCTCAAAGAAGCGCCGATGGGCGGCAAACCGCGCTCGACAGCCAAAAGGCATGCGAACGTAGCTATGAGGTGGACCCTTGCAACGCCCCACGCGTGAGGGCCAGAGGCGCTCCTGAGACGTGGCTCGGTTGAGCCTCGTATGTTGATGCAGATTCGCAGCCCAAGATACTCGCCGATGTGGGGCCACGGCGGCAAGCTGCGACAACCGCGCATGACTCTTGACTCCTCAGAGTTCCCGGGTGTTCCTCATGATGAACTCCCGAGGGTTTGGCCCTCCTTGCCTCATATCTTCCCGAGGGAAACGTGCCTTGAAGCACGCCAAGTGGTGCCCGAGCCTCCCTCGTGACTGCCAGGTCGATGGCTCACTATGAAAGAGCTCCCGAGCCCCGCCCGAGGAGGCGCTGGGCGCGCTTCCTATGCGCCGAGGGTGGCGCCTTGAACGGGCACAGTCCTGCTGCCATGCCTCCGGAGGTACTCTACCCCACGAGGGCTTGGACCAGGTGAAGCCTTCTTCTTTGGGGATCATCTCGGAAGTCTCACTTACCGTGATCTGGGTCTTCGATTGCTGCGGCTTGGAAGGCACGCCAAGAGAGCATATCGCATCCTCTCCTCACAAGGCATCGTGGATGACTCCTCCGCTTCCTGGCATCTTGTAGCCATGGTGAGTCACTACCATGAACTTGGCCAAAGCTGGGTATCCGAGGATGGCATTGTATGGCGTGCGATGTGGGCGACGCCAAAGTCGGCGAGCTTGGTGCGGTAGTTGTTGCGCTGTCCAAGGTGACAGAAGGCGAACTTGCCCTATCGGGACGGTGGAACCATCGGTGACTCTCGAGAAAGGCTTGGTCCGTGAAGCTGATCATATGGCACTTGGAGATCGTTGAATGTCTTGACAGATAGGACGTTGAGTCCTGCTCCGCCGTCGATGAGGGTCCTGGTGACTTGCACGTTGCTGATGACTGGTGAGCAAAGCATGGGGAGGACTCCTGCCGTTGCCGCGCACTTGAGCTGATCCGCTGAACTGAACGTGATAGCGCACGATGACCACCTGAGAGGGCGCGTGGCCTCTGGCTTGGGGAGGACTGCATTCACCTCGCGAGCAAACTGCTTGAAGATGCACTGAGAGGCTGGGGCCTGAGCACCACCCAGGATGCAAGCGATCGCACGCGGCTCCTGGAAGCCCCCAGCCCCCTCGTCCTGATGATTGTCTTCATACCACCTTGGCGGCTGAGGAAGAGGTGGGAGCCCTGCGTTGCCTTGAGGGCGATCCTCGCGAGGTTGGTCCCTCCAACCTCCCTCGCGAGGCTGGTCCTGCCAGCGGTCCTCGCGAGGTCTGTTGCGCCATCCATGGCGAGGACCACGATCTTCCCAGCGTCCTGCACCTCTTCCTCCTCCTCGGTCGTAGCCTCGATCATTGCGCTCGGGGCGTCGGCCGATACGCCCTTCTCGCACGGCCCTGAGCTCCTGACATTCGTTGGTGTTGTGGGTGTGAAGATCGTGGTACACGCAGTACCGGCTGCCCTTGGATGACTCGGGTTGATCCCTGCCTCGCTTGGTGTTTGGTTCTGCCGTGAGCACGGAAGCCCCCTTGCGCTTCACGTCCTTGGCCTTGGGCTTCTTCTCTTCTGGATCGGCAGCTGGAAGCTCGAGGAGGGAGAGGCGCCCTTCCTTAGCCCTAGCGCATTTGGTCACCAAGTTGAACAGCTCCAGAGATGTGCACATGTCTTCATGCATTGCTAGATCCTCCTTCATCTTAACGTCACGCATGCCATCGGAGAAGGCAGAGATGATGGCCTCCTCAGTCACCTTGGGAATCTTGAGGCGGCGTTGTTGAAGGCTGGATGTAGTTCCGCAGGTCTCTCCCGATCGCTGCTTGATGCGGCGATGTCGCCACGGCCGGAGGCCGGTCGCGAGTGCCTTGAAGTTGGCGCTGCGGGTGCGCATCTCGCCCCAGAGGAGATCATGCCGGAGCCAGTTCGGGAGCCGTGTTCGAGCTCCATCCTTCGTCATGGGGAACCACCCGCCATGACCTTTTCGCCCCTGCTGGCAGCTGATGCCCAGCTCAGAGTGAAGGAACTCCGCAGAGTCGGCGGTGCCGCCATAGCGAGGAGACAGGTCTCGCTTGAACTTGCCGGGCCACGACACACCGCGTAGCTCGGCGGTGAATACGCAGCAGCTCGCAGCGGCCACCGGAGCTCTCGATGATGCGGGCTTGTCTTGTGGGTTCCCGCAAGACCGCTGCTGGAGCAGCGCTGGGTCTTGACGGCGGTGGCGCTTAGAGCGCTGCCGCAGCCCGCCCGATGCCGAGCACGCGAGCACCTTCTTGGGGACGAGGATCTCCGGCAGCTTCCTTTCGCTGCAAGGGCGCCGGATGCGAGGGTCTCGCCCTGGGCCACGCGCCTTTGGAGCCAGGCGCCTTCTTGGGAAGGAGGTGGCGGGCGCCTCGACTCCCTCGCCTCCGTGCGTGGAAAGTGGGGCGAGGCAGCGAGAGGGACGGCGCTGGGGAACCCCACTATAAAAAAAATACACTTCCGTGATGATACGTGTTTGTCATAGTAGGTCGCGCTTTTTGTCATGCATGTACATCCATGACAAATTTATGATGTAATCAAGATAGTCATACCGTGTTGTCAGAGAAGTGTTCCATGACATTACCAAAATTATCATCACGAAGTGTCCACTTCCATGACGATAAATCGCAAGGCCACGTAAGTGCTTTCATCAAGGGTGACCGACACGCGGCATCCACCGTAACGGAACACCGTTGCTTATCGGGTCGGGTTTTGGATCCGATAACCCGTTAACAGCCCCGACCAATGGGGATTTTCCACGGTAAAATCATCATTGGTCGGAGGAAACACGTGTCGGCTCATTGTTGGGACAGATGTCATCCACTCATTGGACAGAAGGCGCCTATGATACGCCGACATGTGGCACGCCCAACAGAGGCCCATTCTGTGAAAAGGCCGCCCGCTTGACTTGGTCAGGTGACGGCCGCCCATGGAAAGCCTCGTTAACGCCTGCTCGCATATAGCCCATTTACAACCCGCTAACCCAAGGCCCGTTACACCCTATCCGAATTAGGCCGAGAGCGCCATCTAGGCCATCCAATATGATTCCAAATTGTTTTCACTTCGCCCATGTATGGCCCATGACGTCTTTCGACCCATATGAGGCCCTATGTAACTCTTGGCCTATTAACGACCCGTGGTGAAAACGGCCCGCAATGAACAAAGGTATCACTTTAGACCCATTAACGGCCCGTGGTGAACTGGCCCGTAATGAACAAAGGTATCACTTTATACCCATTAAGGGCCCGTTATTCGCTTGGGCCGCTTCCAGCCCATGTTATCTTTTCGCCTTCTCGAGCCCATTTATTCTTGGGCTCATTTCGAGCATTCGCTTACTTACGGCTCACATTATCATTTTCTCGCTTAGGGCCAAATTTAGCCCGTGGTTACAGTCGGCCCGTTTGTGGTCCGTTAATACATTGGGCCGTTTTCATAGCATCATCAAATACATACTATTAACGATGGCCCGTTATGGTCGGCCCATGAACGGACGATTCCAACTCTAGCCCATTTACGGCCATAATGCGGTCTGTTATTGGCCCATGTTTGGCCAATCGATCATACGCCCATATAAGGCCCATTGATGATACGGCCCGTAGAAGGCCCATTGTTTCTACGGCCCGTAGAAGGCCCAATGTTTCTACGCCCGTAGAAGGCCTATTGTTTCTACGGCCCGTAGAAGGCCCATCGCTTATACGCCCGTAGAAGGCCCATCGCTTTTACGGCCCGTAGGAGGCCCATTGTCACTACAAGAATATTAGCCCATGGTTATTGTGGCCTAGTTTTAAAAATAGGTTATTGCAGCCACTAGCAAACCGCGGAAAAGAACTGACCGACTACAAGCAAACAAATAAACAAGACAACAAGGAAATAAATAAGCAAGCAACTTATGCTAGGCTATCACGGCTATTACACATATTACATCCATCGGGCATCAAAGTTCACCACCAAGGCAAATATAGGGAACACAAAGATATAAACGCCGAAGAAAACAAGTCCGTAATCTGAAACCACTTCAAGAGTTCAAGAAACAATATCCTGGTACCCATAATGTCGGCAAGATGCTTAGCAAGCTTATTAACTTTCTCTTGTTTGCGCTTAAATCCTCTAAGCGCCATTGTTGCACAAGAAAGTACGATCTGAATTCTCGCAGGACTTCTCACCTTCGGCTTTTGTCAGCAAAGACAACCGATCGATGCCTTTCACTTGTAGTGAGACTCAAGAAGTCAAGTGATTCGTGCAATGAAGTTCGAAGAGCTTGTGCCAGCTGTATCGCCAAGAACTCGAACACTACATCAACGCAGGATCGTGGGGTTTTTCACCGCTCTACAAGATCGCTTTATCACCTTTCTTGGAGACCAACAGGTTGTCTCACTATCTTGAACCTTATCCGCATTACTTTTCTACCATTGCATAGTGGGTGCTCTTCTCCAATATTCTGCTTGCATACTACAAGAGAAACAAGAAGACACATCACAGGTTTAGCTTGTAGTATACCAAACTCATTTTGGTAAACCGTTCAAGAGTAAGGTGTACAGGATAACATCATGAAACAAACATATATCTATGTACTATGGTCATCCGATTGTCCATATCATTCTAGTTTATGTTCCCTAATCAAGATAGAGACACAGTTCAACTCATATATTTTTAAGACACAAGAAAGATAGATGTAATATAAGTGTGAGAAACTACAAGCATTGGCATCACTTGTAATGTGCATCACATGAGAACATAACTGTTTATACAACTTAAACTGAAATCAACATAGAGCAAGAAGTTAGAACAACAATCCAGCTTAAAGAAATAGGTTTAAAACATACCTGTTATGCCATTGGAGTTTCAATTGATCCTTCAAATTCGAAAGTAGTTGGTATGAGTAAATACAAGGATGCAACAAACAAAGGAGTATGGACCATAGCTACGAATCTGACCGAGAACAGCTTGCTTTTCCGCTTTAAACGTGGAGTTTGGGTTAGGCGTGGTGGTCTTCGTGTTTTGGGCACCGCAGAGCTTTACAAACTGCTGGTGTGGGGGTACTGTGGTGGACATGGTGCTTTGTCAACTATAAGTGGGTTACTATCCGGGGTTGTGGTTAGATGGGTTGTAGCTGGTTCTCTACCCAACGGTGTAAGTGTGCAACTGGAAGAGTCTCGATTATGTGGTGGGGCTAGTTTGTGGGCCAAGACAACCATGGTTCTATCTGCATCGACGGGTAGCACTGCCTTTTGTGAAGAACGGGTTTTGCTCCCTTAGATACTGCCATCACCCCTCCAATTCAAATGGCTGATAAACAAGAAAAGAAATTGAACGCATGTACATTGTATGATAGATGATGTGGTAATTCACATATATGTTGTCTAACCAAACAGACAAAGATGACACAATTTCACATATATGATGCCTAACTAAACATGATAGCATGACACAGCTTCAGATATATGATGGATAACTTAACAGGATATAATGGCATAATTCAACATATGATGAGTACCTAAACAGGATGACATGACAAAACTATATGATGTTCTAAAATAGGTTGGGATGAAATAATTCACATATATGTTGTCTAAGTATACAGGATGGCATGATATAATTGACATAACTGAATCATATACTAAGCAGCTGGCACTCGCATGTATGATCTCTAAACTAAGCAAATAGAATTCAATATTGTGCATATGATGTCTAAACTAAGCAATGCAAGACACCATATGCATCATATGAGAAATATAAACATTGCAACTTAGAGCATACACCTGTGTGGGATATAGGACTTGTCATCTGCCTCCTCAATCCTCCTCCGAGGAGCTCCCAGTAACCATCGAGATATATGCTTCAACAGTACCATTGCACCGCTCAAGACCTTGTTTTCACTCCAGATTTTTCCATAACCGCTCAAATGGCTGATACACATGAAGAGTAGTTCAATATACACAGATTGTCGACAAATGGAATACATAATGAAAAAAAAGATGGCATGAGATAATTCACATATATGATGCCTGGCTCCATGGCGGTGCATAATTCACATATATGATAATTGGTTGAAAAGCATGGCATTGCATAATTCACATATCTGATATAGAAAGCAAACAGGAGGCATTCACACAAAGCATGTCTAATCTAAGCAGATGGCATGGCAATGCAAGACACCATATGCATGATATGAGCAATATAACCCAGCCAAGTTAGAGCATGCACCTTGGGGGGGGATACGACTGGTCATCTCTCTCTGAATCCTCCTCCGAGGAGCTATTCAGAATCAGCAAGAAATCTGCATGATGACAGTAGCATCGATCGCCGTCAGAAGACCTTGTTTTCACTCCAGATTTTCCCATGACCGACTCAAATGGCTGATGCATGTGAAGAGTAGATGAATGTATAAACATTGTTGACAAATGGAATACATTATGGAAAAAATATGGCACGATACAATTCACATATACGATGACTGGCTAAACAGGATGGCATTGCATGATTCACGATATGATGCCCGGCTAAAGAAGATGGCATTGCATATTCCTATATACTTCTCTTTCCTTTAATATTTGTTTTTAGAGATTTCAAATGGACTACCACATACGGATGTATAGACATATTTTAGAGTGTAGATTCACTCATTTTGTTCCGTATGTAGTCACTTGTTGAAATCTCTAAAAGACAAATATTTAGGAATGGTGGGAGTATGATATAGAAACCAAACAGTGGCATTCACACAAAGCAAATCTAAACTAAGTCGATGACATATAAGATGTATAATGTAAGCAATGCAAGGCGCCATATGCATGATATGACCAACATCAAGATGCCAGTTAGAGCAAACACCTCTGTGGTAAACAGCATGGTCGGCTCCTTCGAATCTCCATCCAGCAGCTTATCTTCCTTGGAATACAATCTGAAATGCAGAGAGGGGGGGCACTTCACCACCATGGAGCAGCGCTCAGATGACATTATATTCAGACGCAACGGTCTCTCTTTTTTCTACATGTTCAAGACGATTGTGTACAATATCCACATGCATAATAAAAAAATAGTTAGATTTTGTAAGGCCTAAGGGTGCATGCAAAAATCAAGACCGATGGTAGCAAACGAGTGGATGGATCCAAAACTAATGATAGTGTAGATTATAGCTTCAGCTTAAAAAGATAGACAATGGATCATCTATTGTTTGTTGCCCACCCAACATGAACCACATAGAAGACCCCAGATGAACCAGATAGTAGATGATACTATTCGTTGTTGGCTCGATATGAGACCCATGGGCAATTCAAAACTCAAGATTGAACGATAAAGTAGGTGTAATAATAACCGATGTATAACGTAAGCAAACACGAAAGATCATGACCTCTTCCGAACTGTCTAGTCCTCGTGTTCATCTGTCAACGATGATGGTAATGCAGTTATGCGGGCTGCAAGCAACGGGAAGATGATCTCGAGGCGGCGAAGAAAGTCTCAGGGGGATCTTCGCTGCAGTGAACGCTTCGTCGATGGTGCACCTCGTGGGTGGATGATGGCACGGCAGGAGCAGGACATAACACACAGAGTCTTTGACGCCAATCTGAAAATGAAGTAAATCTGTAAGGGCCCTTAGAATTGGAGGATTCTATAAACGCAGGGACAGGAAAAACACAGAATAGGATAGGAATGCACGGCAAAACAGAGCATTTGGAAACATAGGATTTCACCAACCTGGGTGTTTGGCTCACATGAATTGGAAGAACAGAGGAATGGAGAAACAAAGTGATGCGACGAGTGTACAACCTCTTTGGCATAGCCTTGTGGACCTCAACATCATTGGGTTGGACGTGGAGGATGGTGATGATGCTGGTGTGACTGCCGGAGGCGGGAAGAAGATCCGAGGCCTCTTGAACGGCGCCGAGGGTATCTGGCTCCGCTGTGATGGACGGTTCCATCATTGAGCAGCTCCGCTAAGGTGTACAATGACGAGGCTGAAGCATGACAAGACAGATAACTTTAATCTGAAGTGGGACCCTAATATCATCTGCAATAGATGATGTAAAATACATCACCAAAAAGTGCTAGATGTAAACGATCAGCAGCGCCACGGCCGCCCGACAGATGTTGTAAGTACTGTTCACTCAACTTAATCAAGAAAATGAACTTCACAGGTCAAAACTGAATTTTACCGTCAAACTGATTGAACTAGTAACAGAGCATTGCAATAGATGTTTAGGGCGCTCGAGCACTAGTAGCAGAGAAGCAGGATCTAAATCAGCAGACGCTCGAGCAGGAACGACTAGCAGAGAGCAAGTCGTGGCAAGAGCACCGCTGAAGAAAAGCAAAGCAGCAACTCCAGAAGCTGCCGGAGGTCGTGGCAACAGCAGCAGCACAGCAAGCGAGAGCAAGAGCAGAGCAGCAAGACGAACGAAAGCAGAGAGCAGCAGCAGCGCCGACCGACAAAGAAGAACAGAGCAGCGCGAGCAAGAGCCGAGCAGCTGCAGCTAGTGCGTTGTAGGAAGTCGCCACGAGGAAGCAACGACATGGGGAGAGACGCCGTGGATGATGTGGTCGGCGACGGCGCTGCCGATGGAGACGCCATGTCTGCTTCGGACGAGCACCGCAGCCCTGTGAGATCGAATAAAAGATAAAATGCAGCGGTGAGTGCAGAACCTCCTTGGTGGCGCCGAGTTGGCCTCGGCTTCATCGGAGGAATTGGTGAGGGTGCTGCGTTCCGTGGGGCAGGTCAAGATGGCGCTGTGGGGATTGAGGTGGCGCGATAGACGAGGCGAACATCGGGCAGCTCCTTGGAGGTGGAGGACGGGCGGCTGATCCGCGGGACGACGAGATCGACAACGGATCCTCATCCGTGCGGTGGATGAGGGACGGCGAGTTGTTGCGGTGGACGACGTAGTCGGGAAGAGTCTCCCTGGCGGCGGTCGGGAGGCCGACGGAGGAGCGTGGGTTTCACGGGTTTTGGCGGCCTGTGTACTAATGGGGGCGAAGGGGAGGGGAGCCAAGCTTAGGGACGCGCTTGTCCAAATGTAGGGTAAGTTACCAGCGCATTTCACCGGTTTTGACACCGCGACGTGGAGCTTCATTTCCTACCGAGGGGTAGAAGGGGATTTCGCGGTTCTGCTGCGGAGCGATTTCGATGAGGAGGGAGTTCTCGCCAGGCCCAAATTTCGGATAACAAGGTGCGGCGCTGGTTGAAGAAGCGGAGTTTCAAAGCAGGTGAGACAAAAGATACTGAGCTTGAAAATTTCGGATAACAAGGTGCGGATTCCTTGTTCGGCAGACAAACTTAACGTAAAAAAAAATCATACAAGACACAAGAGAGTCATGTCCCTTTACTATATTGCTATAGATGCCATTGAAAAACTACAAGAAAATGTAAAAAATCGGAGAACAAGATTACCCCGCACAGACCAAATCGATTCGCACTTCCTCAACAACAACAAAAACAAATCAATTCCCACCAAAGAAAGAGTAATGTCCCTTTTATATGATTAGAGATGCCATGATCTCAATTTCAATTTTGAATCCACGTTATGTTGAATTCAATATATCATTAGGTGACCTTGCGGTTTATAATTGATGTAGTCGCACATTTTGATCTTCCATCATATATGAACATTTTACTCCACCATGTGAACATATATATTGTCGCTCACCATATGGACTAAATTTGAATCAATTTTCCTTATTTGAATATGATTGTTGTCAAGTTATACAATAATTTAAATATTATCTTGATAACAAAAAGACATGCATATAGCAGTAATCATATTTCACTATGAACTACATGTACCATACGCCTCCAATTCAAATATTTGTATCCATTTTATGTTGAATTCAAATCATAGTACATTATTGGTCTAGGTAGCTAGATGTTCGGGATAATCTAAACCCTGTTTTCATATGTATAATTTTGGCTGAATTGGGACAAGTTTTGGTATAAGCCTCTTGCAAAACCGAGATTCTCTCAACAAGCCTCGTGGTTCCGAGAGGAACGTGTCACCTTTGTGTGTGAAACGATATATGCCTCCCCTGATTTTATTTACAGAGGCAACATAGAACTATATGAGTGCCCTGTTAAATTTTGGAATTATTTCGGGTTCATTTGGCCTTTTTATACATTAATTGAGTTTCTGGACTTTTAATGTGCATAATCTAAATATGAATTACATGCACATGCTTCCGTGCACCAAAGTGGGTTGAAAAATCACATGTGTGTCCTTGGTTGAATTTCTAGGTCCCATGGAAGAAATGAGAATGAAATTCAAACATCAAGGCCATGACTCGCCGAGAACATCGAGAAACTTAGATTTTAAATTCATGTAAATCCAAAACTCGGCTGGAAATCATGAAACTTGGCATGGTGTCATGTCATGGCACTAACATGTTGTGGTAAAAAATTGGGCCGATTTGGAAGCTCGTGGTTCTAAGAGGGAACGTGCCACCTTTGAGTGTGAAACGATATATCGCTGCCCGCCCCTTGAGTTTCTTAACAAAGGCAACATAGAACTACATTAGTGCCATGTTAAATTTTGGAATTATTCCGGTTCGTTTGTCGCTTTTTATACATTAATTGAGTTTCGTCATTTAATGTGCATAAGTCAAATTTGAACTACAAGCACATGCTCTCGCACCAAAGTTGGTTGAAAAATCACATTTGTGTCCTCTGGTGAATTTCTAGGTCCCATGCAAGAAATGAGAATAAAATTAAAACATCTGGGCATCGTGGCTCGCCGAGAACATTGAGAAACTTGGTTTTAAAATTTTGTAAATCCAAAACACGCCTGAAAATCATGAAACTTGGCATGGATGTCATGTCATGGTACTACCATGTTGTGGTAAAAAAAATGGCCGAATAGGA